>CM022299.1:432276875-433632644 GCA_011799875.1 Thinopyrum elongatum | reverse complement strand
CGAGGGGCATAGTTGTACTGACACATCTTCCTTGTATGGACTTGCCCCCATTATCTATCTTTTTAGGGGGAAAACCAGCACCGCACCGCGGGGCATAGTTGTACTGACTCATCTTCCTTGTATGGACTTGCCCCCATTATCTATCTTAGGGGGTGTGGGTGCGTGGGGGGTGAACAGAATAACCATATTGTGCCTGTCAAAAGAGCGCACTGTCGCGTTTCCGCGAGGCCGAGCCAGGGGCCGACCCCCCTCCCCCATCCCGGCGAGGCCGAGCCAGGAACGAGCTGTGCAGGCGACGAGGCGGCGTGCCACGGCGTCGCATGCGGAGGCGAGTCCGTAACATGACTTGCCCCATTATCTATCTTTAGGGGAAAAACCAGCAACGCACTGAGGGGGCATAGTCGCACTGACACATCTTTTTGCTTGTATGGACTGATGAACAACGTCGTCAGTAAAAAGCGATACCACACCGAGTGCATAGTCATACCGACACATCTTCCTTGTATGGACTTGCCCCATTATCTATCTTTAGGGGAACAACCAGGACTGCACCCAGGGGCATAGTCATACTGACACATCTTCCTTGTATGGACTTGCCCCATTATCTATCTTTTAGGGGAACAACCAGGACCGCACCGAGGGGCATAGTCATACTGACACATCTTTGCTTGTATGGACTGGTGAAACCATTTTATCAACCCCTTTGAGCCTTTCGGTGTAGTCGAGCATAGTTGTACTGACACATCTTGCTTGAAGGCACAACCCCATTATCTATCTTTTAGGGGGTGTGGGTGCGTGGGTGGGGGGACAGAATAACCGCACTACGCCTGTCAAATGAGCACACTGCCGCGTTTGAGCGAGGCCGAGCAGGGAGGGAGGGGGTCCCGACCCCCTCCCCCATCCTGGCGAGGCCGAGCCAGGAACGAGCCGTAGCAGGCGATGACGCGGCGTGCCGCGGCGTCCCATGCGGAGGCGAGTCGGTAACATGACTTGCCCCATTATCTATCTTTTAGGGGGAAAACCAGCACCGCAACGAGGGGCATAGTCATACTGACACATCTTGCGGCGTCAGTAAAAAATGGTATCGTACCTATGGGCATAGTCGTACTGACACATCTTGCTTTGTATGGACTAATGAATATCGTCGTCAGTAAAAAACCAGCACCACACCGATTGGCATAGTCGTACTGACACATCTTTCTTGAATGGACTTGCCCTATTATCTATCTTTAAGGGAAAAACCAGCGCCGCATCGAGGGGCACAGTTTGTACTGACACATCTTTTTGCTTGTATGGATTGTTGAACAACGTCGTCGGTAAGAAGCGGCACTGTCGTATGCTGAGGTGCATCTGTAACATAACTTGCCCCATTGTGTATCTTTATTAGGGGTCGGCATTGTATAATGTGCTGCGGCGTCACATGCGTACCACGAGTGGGAGGATGTGAGTCCGTTACATGAATTTGTGATCCAAAGGGTACCACCATTTTTTTGTACTTTTTGTTATTATTTTTTAGAAAAATTGTAGTTAATTTTGAATAATCTATGTAAGGTATTTCAATTGTACTTTTTTGATAGTTTTTGTCGAACTGTTTTGATATCTTATTTGGGCTTTAGCCGTTGGTTTTCTCCCACTATGTTAAGTTTTTTTTGTTATTGTATTTAATTTTTGCTATTATTTTTAGTAACTGCCCTGAGATAGTGGGCTTTGCCCATTTTTTCTTGCACGATCGTGGGCTTTAGCCATCGGTTTTCTCCCAGTCTCCTTTTAACCTCCCCTCTCCCCCGTTCTCCTCCCCTCCCCTCGGTTAGTTATTTGCAATCGCTTCCTTCTTCTTTCCTTGCTCTCCTCTTTGGTGCATAGAAGCTGCTCCTCTAGTTTCGCCGCGGGAGCGTCGACCGGCGGATTGAACTCCAGGGGAAGCTCTGTGTGCCGTGTTGGTTCCTTTCCTCTTCCCTCGACTCCCCTCACGTCCCCTTTTCTATTGATTTTTTCTATATTCTAAGTTGTTGCTCTCCTGCTGTCTCAGGCTGGATTCGCTAGGGGAAGCTTTGTTTGTTTGGTTTTTTCCGGTGAGCGGCTCGTGGGTCTCAGACTGGATTCGGTGGTGGAGTTTGTGTTTGGTGGTAAGAGTTTTGCTTGTTTGGCGTCCTTTGTTTCTGAAATCGGTAAGAACCCTAAGATTTGGTCATGTCTCTTGCAGTTCTGGTTCGGCAGATTTTAGGTTTGTAGATCTCGATGGGTACGTCACCTAGTCCGAAGAATGTGGATGTAGGTAATTCGTTGTGCTGCAACTTTTCTTTTGTTTTGCTGTTGGTGTTTTATCAGATCTGGTGCATAATAGGGTTTCATTTGTATAGGTGTTGTCGTATGGACATTACAAGTTGTATGGATTTTGATAGTTGTTAATTTTTGCTCTTGAATTTGTGGTATGTCTAGTTTTTAGGTCGCTTTAACCTGCATACAGGTTGCAGTACTGATGACTATCACTGGTACAACGAGGTGCTATACAAATGGTTTTTAACCCCTTTCCGCGATGGCATTTTGAACCGTCACCAAGTGAGTGTGTGCGATAGGGGGGTTGATGTCTACTACACAACTTGTTCTTGTACACTCGTGTTGGGCCTCCAAGCGCAGAGTTTTGTAGTACAGTAGCAAATTTCCCTCAAGTGGATGACCTAAGGTTTATCAATCCGTGGGAGGCGTAGGATGAAGATGGTCTCTCTCAAACAACCTTGCAATCAAATAATAAAAAGTCTCTTGTGTCCCCAACACACCAAATACAATGGTAATTTGTATAGGTGCACAAGTTCGGTGAAGAGATGGTAATACAAGTGTAGTAATGAGAGTAGATATTGATTTTTGTAATAGGAACAAAAAACAGCAAGGTAGCAATTGATAAAATGGAGCACAAACGGTATTGCAATGCTTGAAAATGAGGCCTAGGGTCCATACTTTCCCTAGTGCAATCTCTCAACAATGCTAATATACTTGGATCATATAACCATCCCTCAACGTGCGATGAAGAATCACTCCAAAGTTCTTATCTAGCGGAGAACATAAGAAGAAATTGTTTGTAGGGTACGAAACCACCTCAAAGTTATTCTTTCCGATCGATCTATCTAAGAGTTCATACTAAAATAACACCAAGTTATCCTTTCCGATCGATCTATCCAAGAGTTCGTACTAAAATAACACCATATGATACACATCAACCAACTCTAATGTCACCTAGATACTCCAATGTCACCGTGAGTATCCGTGAGTTGATTATATGATATGCATCAAACAATTTCAGATTCATAATACTCAATCCAACACAAAGAACCTCAAAGAGTGCCCCAAGATTTCTACCGGAGAAACAAGGACGAAAATGTGCATCAACCCCTATGCATAGATTACCCCAATGCCACCTCGGGAATCCGCGAGTTGAGTGCCAAGACACAGATCAAGTGCTCTCAAATCCATAAATGTATTCAATCCGATAAAACGAAATCTCAAAGGGAAAACTCAATTCATCACAACAAGATAGAGAGGGGAAAACACCATATGATCCAACTATATTAACAAAGCTCACGATACATCAAGATCGTGCCAAATCAAGAACACGAGAGAGAGAGATTAAACACATAGCTACTGGTACAAACCCTCACCCCCGAGGGTGGACTACTCCCTCCTCATCATGGTGGCCGCCGGGATGATGAAGATGGCCACCGGTGATGATTTACCCCTCCGACAGGGTGCCGGAATGGGGTCTAGATTGGTTTTTCAAGGCTATAGAGGCTTGCGACGGCGAAACTTCTGATCTAGGGTTATTTCTGAGGGTTTCTAGATTTATAGGATTTTTTGGCGTTGGTTTCACGCGAAGATGGGCCTCGAGGTGACCACAACCCATCTGGGCGAGCCAGGCCCCTCTGGCGCACCCTGGTGGGTTATGCCCACCTCGTGGCTCTTCTGGCCCTCCCACAAAGCTTCTAGTGCCTCTTTTGTTCCAAAAAATGTCAAAAAGTTTCATTGCATTTGGAGAACTTTTATTTTTGCACAAAAAACAACACCACGGTAATTCTGCTGAAAACAGCGTCAGTCCGGGTTAGTTCCATCCAAATCATACCAAAACCATAATATTTTTTTGTAAACATGGCATGAATACTTCGTAAATTATAGGTACTTTGGAGACGTATCAGCATCCCCAAGCTTAATTCCTAGTCGTCCTCGAGTAGGTAAATGATAAAAGAAATAATTTATGAAGTGTGAATGCTAGCATAGTGCATAAGTTTGATCAATGATGATTTCAATCACTTTTCCTAGCATCATAACATCAACTCTTTCTCATAAAACTTCTCATGTTAAAGTAGCAACCAATTCACATGTTATGGTTCAAACAATGAATTCTCTTGAAACTTAAAAGCCTATGTTCTCAGTCACCAAGCAATTGCAATTCAACTTATTCAACATAGTCTAAGTAAGAGCTCCACATACTCAATCATCACATAGTCTTCTATGATTTCTAGTACTCAAAGCATATTCTTAGAACAAATGGCATCCATCGAACACAGAGAAAGATAGGGGCTTAATGTTTCGCCTCCCATCTCATTTATCATATAGATAATTGTCAACAATAATAATTCATGATCAAATATATTTGACTGGTCATATGTGCCTAGATCTTTCCCCACAACATGATGCTTGCCAACTAGAGAATAGTTGAGGTTGAAATGAGAATTCATACTATTGACTCTTGGCATAAAAGTAAATACTGAAAAGTAAAAGATAGGCCCTTCGCAGAGGGAAGCAGAGGTTGTCATGCGCTTTTTGGTTTTGTATGCACAATCCCTTAATGCAAAAGAACATCACGTTATATTGCCCCTTATGATAGCAACCTTTATTATGAAGTCCATCGCTTTTATTACTTTGCCATCACAAGTTCATACAACGCTCAATTTTCTCTTACACTAAATGATCAAACACATTTAGAAGCAATTTTTATTGCCTTTTTGCACCGATGACAACTTACTTGAAGGATCTTATTCAATTCATAGGTAGGTATGGTGGACACTGATGGCAAGAAAATAGGTTTAAGGGTTTTGGGATGCACAAGTAGTATCTCTAAGTACGAATTTTTGGCTAGCAAAGGGTCCTAAGCAAATACCACATGTTGGAGGATCCATAACAATATAACTTCTATGCAAATATACACAGCCATAACTCATTACGTTGTCTTCCTTGTCCAACTTCAACTAATTTGCTCAAGTTTAAAAATAATTAATGGGTATTCACAATCATAGAAGATGTCCAAGATAATATATTTGTATGTGAAAGTTCTCTTCCTTATAGTAACCATTCATGAATTGCTTGTATGACCAATATTGTGATTGTCAAGCTTCAAAGGATTTCACTTTATATACCCAATGTGAAGCTTCTACTAGGCATAATACAAGCATGTGAAGCACATAGAATATCAACTTTATGATATTCAATTCATTCAACAATTTACTCATAGGATATAAGTGAAGCACAAAAGTAAATGACAAGCTACTCCAAAAAGATATAAGTGAAGTTCAAGCGAGTAGTTAAGTTAAAGGGTAGCTATTTGAGGACTCTCTCAAATTTAAAAACTTTTAGATCTAAGTATTTTATTAAAACATCAAGAAAAACAAAATAAAATGACATTCCAAAAATAGCACACATCATGTGAAGAAGCAAAAACTTAGGCTCAACCGAGGCTAACCGATAATTGTTGATGAAGAAAGGTGGTATGCCTACCGGGGCATCCCCAAGCTTAGATGCTTGAGAATTCTTGGAATATTATCCTGGGATTCCTTGGGCATCCCCAAGCTTGAACTTTTGTGTCTCCTTAATTTCTTTTATATCACAGTTCCCCTAAATCTTAAAAACTTCATCCACACAAAAATCAACAAGAACTCGTGAGATAAGTTAGTATAAATCAATGCAAAAACCTTATCATTCTCTACTGTAGCAAATCACTAAAATTATTACTTAACATTGCCTACTAAATGCCTATGCATATTTAATAGTCCTATCCTCAAATAGAATCATTAAACAAGCAAACATATGCAAACCTAACAGCAATATGTCTAAACAGGACAGTCTGTAAAGAGTGCAATTTTACTCACACTTACCTAACTCCAAGAATTCTAAATATTTACCACACTATAGAAAATTTATCATATCTTATTGTACAAAAAAATTCAACATTTTATCATATTCTGACTTTTCTCAAGAATTCACGCACTATCGTGCAACTTTCTGTTTTCAAACAGCAACACATAGACTTGCAAAATAAGCATGGCAAAGGCTATAATTGATATTTTTATTGAAGTACAAGATATAAAACATTATTCTAAATAACAGAAAGCAAATCCTAATAAAATAAAATGATGCTCCAAGAAAAACACATATCAAGTGACGAATAAAAATATAGCCCCAAGTAAGGTTACCGATAATGTTGGAGACGAAAGAGGGGATGCCTTCCGGGGCATCCCCAAGCTTAGTTGCTTGGATCTTCCTTGAATATTACTTTGGGGGTGCCTTGGGCATCCCCAAGCTTAGGGTCTTGTCACTCCAAGTCTAGGGAGGGTTATGCGCGTGTGCTGCCCTGATCAGGTAGACGGCGATAACCCTGTGAGCCCAGTTGAGTTATTTGCCGGCGTCCCCATTTGGGACAGTTAGTTTGGCCACGACAGTGGCAGGTGTCATGAGGACACAGGGGCCACCCAAGGCTTGACTCCGAGGGAGTGTGATTGCCGGTGGTACGATGAGAGAGTCACGGGTCAGACAGGTTTCGTTGGAGCAACGCTGGTCCACCCGAATGGGATCACGAGGTCAGATGCTCCATAGTGTGGGTAAAGTGCGCAACCTCTGCAGAGTGTAAAATCTATTCGAATAGCCGCGTCCACGGTATTGGACAGCCCGTCTAGACCTCTCTAGGTGATCAACCATAATAACCGTAGTAATGATGGAAGAACTTGCCTTATGAGCAAAAGTACTCATTGAGATCGAGTATTCTGGGTATTGTGAGACAACCCGGATATGAGTAAGTTGGTGCCAGTAAGTGAATCATTTAGAGTTTACCCTGTTCATTGCCATGCTATTATTTGCTGCATATTTGGTAGTCATGTGCTTGCGAGTACATTCAAAGTACTCACCTGGCGTATCATGCCAGATGCAGGAGAAGACTGAGACGAAGTTCCCGAGGTCCGTGTTGAGATGTCTAGGATGTGTCCTCAGCAGTGTCCCTGTGGATGGAGTTACTATCATGTTCCGCTACGCAGTAGTCTTCCGCTGTAGTATTCCGCAGTAATACCGAGGCCCTGATATGTTAGATAAATAATGTAGATATTGTCATAGCACTAGATGTGCTTTTGGCCTCGATGATCATGTAATATATAAGCCTGTACTCGACTATTATCAATAAAAGTTCAGCTATGTTCTGTCCCAAGTTGTTGTGTGTTTCCAGAAGACATGATCTCTGGGTTGGAAACACTGGTAAACCGGTTCTCTGAGGCGGGGTGCCACAACGCTTGGTATCAGAGCCGTGCTGACTGTAGGACACCCTAGGTAACCCACGCTAGGACTATGATTAGCATAGGACTTTGAGTGTGCATCCTGCTTGTTGCATTTGTTTGTTGCATGCCATGCCTTATGCATTGCAATTCATTATGTTACTAACCCTTGGCATTGTGAGTGTAGATGGCACCAGTTCCATATAATTTCCATTATGAGCCAGAACCCCACTCTTTTCCAGCTCTGCTTCGTAGCGTCTGGCTTCGGCTGTATCCCAACGGTGATGACCCAGTATACCAGGTGTTTCGGGAGAGGTTGGGCGAGTCAGTATATGAGTACCATGCAGTGGCTTACATGACCGCGACTTCGGATATTGGAAGCTCTTCCCGCTCTTCTAAGGGCGGATTGGCCTCTACTCCGGAGCTGGCGATCCAGTTTGCTGCCATGGAGGCTATTACTGATTTGCGCTTCCACGAGGTTGAGATGCAGACCCATGCAGGTTTTTTCCACTATCCCACTCTGTCACCTACGACAGGGCGAGTCCTTTTCTCACCTGTTGACCCGGCGTGTGATCATGCGGCTGGTGTTTTGTCTTGCTACCTGAACGCCAATTATCGTATGATCATTTCATTGGCTGAGGAGCTGTGTCATGTTGAGGGGGCACTTGCAGCAGTGACTCCAGCACCTCCTCCTCCTGTAGTTCCACCCAGTTATCCACCACCAGTTCCACCCCCGTGTGTGCTTGATACCCCTTCTGGTTTTTCTGTACCATCAGGCTTATCGTTTGGTAGTCGACTCGAGACCCCAGCTGAGTGGGCCTCACTCTTAGCCACTCCTGCTCCGCCGATGCTGAGGCGACGTGCTCTTTCTCCCGCGGAAGGAGAGCCGTCTCGGCAGCGACGTCACGTTTCCTTTAACCCGGTGACTCACATCATCAGTTCTGATTCCGACTCAGGATCTGACAACGAGGACTCTTCAGATGGGCAGTGTTCGTGTCACCGACGCACTAGACAGGAGTTTGAGTAGTAATGCATGCATCTTTGCATATGCCGATTGTCGTATGAACAGTCTAGTCATGTTATTCCCCTACTAGCTTGCCATGTATGATGTTGGGTTATCTTGTATAATTATCTTGTTTTTTTATTTGCCTTTTTCATGAATTTCCTTTTGGTGTCATATTACTGTATCTCTCCTTATGGATGTCGCTCATCGATTCGGTATTTGTCATGGGAACAAAAATTAGGATGAAGAAAGGAAGTAGCAGTCAAGGCGGCGATGGCCGTCGATCCGCCAGGCAGGCAGGGAAACCTCCCGAAGACTTACCACCACCACCACCTCAAGCACCAACCACAGATCAGATAATGAGAATTTTTGAGGAAAAGAGAAACCAAGACCTCATGGAATTTCTCAAGAGTATGCAGACAATAGTAGGTCAGAACAATGGCAATGGGGTGCATTCCAAACTGTCTGACTTCCAGCGTACAAAACCACCCAGCTTTAATCAGGCTGCGGATCCTATTGAGGCTGATGATTGGTTAAGAACCATGGAAAAGAAATTGGACATCGCTCGTTGTGGGGAAGCAGATAAAGTCCCATTTGTTACCCATTATCTCGAAGGCCCGGCAGCCATATGGTGGGACAAAACCAAGTTAATGTGGTCTGCTGAAGAGATTTCTTGGGAGAAATTCAAAGAGCTGTTCCGCAAGTATCATATCCCCACGGGAATCATGAAAGTGAAGTAGAGAGAATTCCTGGACCTCAACAACTTGGCCCGGTACTCTCCTCATGATGTGGCTATCGAAGAGAGGAAAATAGACCGGTTCCTCGGTGGACTTAATCACGCCCTCTGATGTCAGCTATGCATGTTGGACTTCCCTGATTTCAAGACATTGGTGGATAAGGCCTTCATCGCTGAACGAGAACACAAGTCTGGGAATGATGATCGTAAGAGGAAGTTCGAGCCCAAAAAGGACAACAAGGAACCATATGCGCAAAAGCTGCGCAGTTGGCAGCCAGGGTCATCTGAGAACAAACCAGTGTGGAACAATGGTGGCAACAACAGCAAGCCAGGCAACCAGAACAAGACCTTCAGCAAGCAGCCAGTCATAGAGGACTGCCGCCGCAACAACACCTGTTTCACTTGTGGCCAGAGTGGACACTACGCCAAGCAGTGCCCTACCAATAACGGAAAGCAATCAGCTGACCACAAGCCACAAGTCAATCACCTTGGACGTCGTCCCAACCACAACTTCAGCCACAGATGCGTCCACCACATCTCTATCAAAGAAGTCTGCGAAGCTCCAAACATTGTCCTTGGTATGTTTTCTATCAATAACATACCTGCCATAATTTTATTTGACTCTGGGGCTTCCCATTCATTTATTTCGCGAAGTTTTGCCACCTTGCACAAGTTTTCTCCTTCGCTTTTGGACAAAATCATGGTGGTACAATCCCCTGGCTCTATGCTCAGAACAAATATAATATATAAGGATCTGGAAATTTCAATCCATGGAGTCAAATTCCCGGCCACCCTTGTTGCTATTGACTTCCCAGGACTGGACATAATACTGGGGATGGACTGGTTGGCACCGCACCAAGTGTGTATCAACTGCGCCACCAGAACGGTGACAATGGTGAACCCCGCCAGACAGACCGTCCGATTTCTGGCCAGCAAAATGATAACAAGAAAGGGCACGACATACCAGACCACAGTTACGGATATGAATCTGATTCCGGTAGTGGGTGAATTTCCGGATGTGTTTCCTGAGGAATTACCAGGAATGCCCCCCGACCGAGAATTGGAGTTCGCCATTGAAGTAATTCCTGGTACAGCTCCAATATACAAGAAATATTATTGTATGCCAGGCCCAGAGCAGGTAGAGCTAAAGAAGCAGTTAGACGAATTGCTACAGAAAGGATATATTCGTCCAAGCATCTCGCCATGGGGGTCACCAGTATTATTTGTCAAGAAGAAGGATGGAAGTCTACGAATGTGCATAGACTATCGCCAGCTTAATGAGGTCACTATCAAGAACAAGTACCCGCTCCCTCGAATTGATGACTTATTCAACCAGTTGAATGGAGCACGGGTATTCTCTAAGATCGACCTCAGAATGGGATATCATCAATTGAAAATCCGAAAGGAGGATATCCCCAAGACAGCGTTCACCACTCGATATGGACTGTATGAATTTACCGTTATGGCGTTTGGATTGACCAACGCTCCAGCCTACTTCATGAGTATGATGAATAAAGTTTTCATGGACTTTCTGGACAAGTTCGTAGTGGTGTTCATTGACGATATCCTGATATATTCTAAGGATGAAGAAGAACATAAGCAACATCTCAGAGCTGTCTTAGAAAGGTTGAGAACCAATCGCTTATATGCCAAGTTCAGTAAGTGCGAATTTTGGCTAAAAGAGGTGGGATTCCTTGGACATATTCTGTCAGAAAAAGGGATAGCTGTTGATCCCAGTAAGGTTACTGCGGTCTTGAACTGGAAGACACCAGCTACGGTGACTGAAGTCCGTAGTTTCCTGGGCTTGGCAGGCTACTACCGTCGCTTCATTGAGGGCTTTTCTAAGATAGCCAAGCCACTGACGGAATTGTTGAAAAAGAACCAAAGGTTTATCTGGACAGATGAGTGCGACAGCAGTTTCTAGGAATTAAAGACAAGGCTAACCACAGCCCCTGTCTTAGTCCTCCCAGACATTCACAAGAGTTTCGACATATATTGCGACGCATCCAGGGGTGGAATTGGATGTGTGCTAATGCAAGAGGGAAAGGTTGTAGCTTATGCATCACGACAGCTACGGCCCCATGAGGAGAACTATCCCACCCATGACTTGGAGCTAGCTGCTGTGGTTCATGCCCTGAAGATTTGGAGGCATTATCTTATTGGACAACGATGTGAGATATACACAGACCATAAGAGTCTCAAGTATATTTTCACTCAACCCGACCTGAACCTCAGGTAGCGAAGATGGCTTGAGCTAGTCAAGGACTATGATGTTGGAATAAACTATCATCCAGGGAAAGCGAATGTGGTCGCTGATGCCCTGAGCAGGAAACAAGCTGCAGTGAATGCACTATTTGAGGGCATGCATCCGAGCTTACAAGAGGAGTTTGTCAAGCTCAATATGGTACTATGCGGCCCAATGACCGCAGATACATTGGAAATTACTCCAACCCTCATGGAGGAAATCCAGGAAACACAGAAGTCAGATGAAGAAATTCAGAAGATCAAGGAGTTAATTCAGCAAGGGAAGGCCAAATCCTTCCGTATAGATGAACAAGGTACCGTGTGGTTCGAGAAACGAATTTGTGTGCCGAATCAGAACAGCTTGAGCCAACAAATACTCAAGGAAGCACATGAGTCCGCATATTCGATCCACCCAGGAGGTACCAAGATGTATCAGGACTTGAGAGGAACTTTTTGGTGGTCTGGAATGCGGAAAGATATAGCATACTATGTCGCCTGCTGTGACATTTGCAACAATGTCAAAGCAGAGCATCAGAAACCCGCTGGGCTACTGCAACCTTTACCAGTGCCCCAATGGAAGTGGGACGACATATGTATGGATTTTATTATGGGACTGCCCAGGTCCACGAGAGGCAATGATGCTATTTGGGTCATTGTAGACATACTCACGAAGGTGGCTCACTTTATCCCAGTAAAGACCACTTTCAACGCAAATCAGCTGGCACAACTCTACATGTCCCGGATAGTCAGTCTGCATGGAGTACCCAAGTCTATCACTTCAGATAGGGGTTCCCTATTTACCTCAGCTTTCTGGCTATGGCTACATCAAGCCTTGGGAACCATGCTGAAACACAACACAGCATACCATCCGCAGACAGATGGACAGACCGAGCGAGTAAACTAAATATTAGAGGATATGCTTCGGTCATGCGCTCTCTCCCATGGACCCAAATGGGAGAATAGTTTGCCATACGCTAAATTCTCCTACAACAACAGCTATCAGGCAAGTCTCAAAATGTCGCCTTTTGAGGCATTGTACGGACGGAAGTGCCGCACACCACTGAACTGGTCCCAAACAGGAGACAATCGCATTTTTGCTACGGACTTGATGCTCGAGGCTGAAAGGCAAGTCAAAGATATTCAAGAGCGACTACAAGCAGCCAAGTCCCGACAAAAGAGCTATTACGACCCAAAGCACCGGGAAGTAACTTTTGAGCCTGGAGACTATGCTTATCTACGGGTAACTCCTATGAAGGGAGTGAAGAGGTTTGGCAAAAGGGGAAAGTTAGCCCCAAGATATATCTGTCCCTTTCCAGTGATTGCTAGGAAGGGCAGGGTCGCATATCAGTTGGAATTGCCACCAGCACTGTCTGACGTTCATGATGTCTTTCACATCTCACAGTTGAGGAAATGCATTGCACCCCCAGCCAAGCAAGCGGATATGAGTGAATTAGAATTGGCTAAGGACCAGACCTACGAGGAAAAACCTGTCAGGATCTTGGATTAGATGGAAAGAACCACGAGGAGTAAGGTGATAAGATTTTACAAGGTGCTATGGGAACACCACACTGAGGAAGAGGCCACTTGGGAAAGAGAAGATTTTCCGAGATCCGCTTACCCATATTTGTTCCCTGAGCAACCGAATCTCGAGGACGAGATTCATCCTAAGGGGGGTAGGTTTGTGACACCCTGATTTTGGCAACTTTTTCTTTTCAAACTTTTCTTGGCTTTATTTGAAATTTGAATGGTTTTTGAACCTACTCATTTGGTCTTGGAACTTTTAAATCTTTTCCAAGTAATCCAAAGCCTCATCACCATGCCAAAACCTTGTCAAGCACCCCAAGGACCCAAATCCCAATTTGAATCATCTTCAAAAACCCTTTTCTTTTATTTGAGAATTTAGGGCATTACTATGGGTTGTGAAGCAACCTATAGTTGGGATGCTCAAATAATTCTCTAAAATACCTTGGACCATATCTTACCCCAATAACCAAAAATATTCCATGGTCTAGTTCAAAGATCTTGCAAAATAAATCATTTTTGTTCCTGGTCAGTTTGGACCTTTGTGAAGGAAGTGTATGCTAGGATTGTCCAATTGCTCTCAAATTTTTACAGCATGAGGACACCTACAAACAACCTTCCTCCACCAAGTTTCAGCATCTAAAGATCTTCTATGTGAGCAGTACTCCAACTTTCAGATTCTGGTCCAGATTTGCCACTTACACATGAACTACCCTCAAAACTTATCCAAACCACCTCAAACTTGGCCAGTTTGGAGTCCTTCCAACGAGGATCACTCCAGACACCTTCTTTGGCTCAGTCTCAACCTCATTTCTTCTCTGGAATCTCCACAAGTTTGCTGTCAGAGACTGTTGATGATCTTACCTCTCATCTCTGCGTGAACCAAGCCAAATCAAGGCTGTAGGTGATCTGAATGATCGAAGGTCGATGTGCTAGACAAGAAACGCCAGGCATACGTGGCCTCCTGGTGCCAAGCACCATGGTGAGCATGGCGCTGGCATGCTTGTCGCCACGCTCTGTGCTGCGCCAGGCACGGGTCTC
Source organism: Thinopyrum elongatum (assembly GCA_011799875.1). NCBI lineage: Eukaryota > Viridiplantae > Streptophyta > Magnoliopsida > Poales > Poaceae > Thinopyrum > Thinopyrum elongatum. The sequence continues at coordinate 433,618,576 of CM022299.1, read as the reverse complement.
ATCCGAGCGAGACCACGGCACCGTAGCAGCTTGTCTGGGCATGCCGACATCGCCCCTGGTCGACACGCAGCCCCTCCAGAACCCTCGCCCTCGCCGGAGATGCCCTCGCCGGCCGCCACACCACTGCCACACGGTGAGACCCGTACGGCCATAGTTGCGGCGCCGCTCTTCGTTTCCTCCCGAGCCGTCGCCTCCCGCATTGAATGCTGCTGCTCTCTCACGTCCCCTCGCCGCAAACATCCAGCCAGCGCGGCGTATGTCTCGCCGGTGCCATGGCCCGCTTCGAGCCGTATCCAGAGAGCTCGCCGAGCGTCCCCTCCCGCATATATAAAGCCCCGCCCAGCCTCGCCTAGCTCCTCACCCCTCTCCCTCCTCCTCAATCCCCCCCTTAGAGCAAGAGCCAAGGCCGAGAGGCCCTCTGGCCTCGAGCTTCGCCGGAGCTCCGCCGCCAGCTGAGCTCCACCTCTAGCCCTCTCCACCCCATCCCAGCTCCGCCCGCGCCCACCGTCGAGTTTGTAGTGTTTCGCTGGTGCTTCCAGACCCCTCCCCGGATCGAATCGCCATCGCCGACGATCACCGTAGCACCCGTCCGCTGGAGAAGAAGGGCGCGACGCCGTCCGGCCATCTCCGGAGGAGCTACGGGTACAGGGTGAACTGCCGTCAAGCACCCGATCCATCCCCACCATCCACGAGCCCAACCGCCGTCGCTATCGCCGGCAATCACCGCCGGTGAGCCGCCACTCTCCTCTGCTCTTTCTCCCTCCTCTGTTTAAACGGGCCGGGCCCCACTTTCCAGCGACTGGATGAAGCGGTAAGTGGAGGCGCCCAGGGCAAATACGCCTTCGACGTGGCCCGTTCTGGTTTTTCTAATTTTGATTTATTTAACAGAGTTGACCAGTAGGTTTGACTGCTTATAACTTTTTACAGGAAGGTCCAATTGACCTGATTCTTTTTGCATTGTGTTTGTAATGAAGCCCTTTATTTTTCCACCAAGTTTGGTATTTTTCCAATACTCACAGAATTGTTGGGGAATAAAATGGCTTTATGTGACATTTTCCTTTGCTATTTAAAAATATTTTCAGAAGGAGATTCTTGTGGATTTGAAGACCAGGAGTTTTTGAACAACCCAACTGATCAAGGCAAGCCAGGACATCCATACTGTGAAGCATTTCATAGCATTGCATAACTCATATTCATTTCTTGCATTTAATTAAGATGGATAATTCAAGTGAAGTATTTAAAGGCCTATTGTTGACAACTTAAATTGATGACCATGATTGCTAAGTGAAACTTAGCTGGTTGATCAAGAGTCACCTATCCGGGCTTACCCGTGCAGCCACATTCACCGGTATGGGACGGCCTTGACTTGGTCTGGCTTCGTGCTCTTTCACCGGTACCTCCGTCTAGGGAGGGTTATGCGCGTGTGCTGCCCTGATCAGGTAGACGGCGATAACCCTGTGAGCCCAGTTGAGTTATTTGCCGGCGTCCCTGTTTGGGACAGTTAGTTTGGCCACGACGGTGGCAGGTGTCATGAGGACACAGGGGCCACCCAAGGCTTGACTCCGGGGGAGTGTGATTGCCGGTGGTACGATGAGAGAGTCACGGGTCAGACATGTTTCGTTGGAGCAACGCTGGTCCACCCGAATGGGATCACGAGGTCAGATGCTCCATAGTGTGGGTAAAGTGCGCAACCTCTGCAGAGTGTAAAATCTATTCGAATAGCCGCGTCCACGGTATTGGACAGCCCGTCCAGACCTCTCTAGGTGATCAACCATAATAACTGTAGTAATGATGGAAGAACTTGTCTTATGAGCAAAAGTACTCGTTGAGATCGAGTATTCTAGGAAGTGTGAGACAACCCGGATATGAGTAAGTTGGTGCCAGTAAGTGAATCATTTAGAGTTTACCCTGTTCATTGCCATGCTATTATTTGCTGCATATTTGGTAGTCATGTGCTTGCGAGTACATTCAAAGTACTCACCTGGCGTATCATGCCAGATGCAGGAGAAGACTGAGACGAAGTTCCCGAGGTCCGTGTTGAGATGTCTAGGATGTGTCCTCAGCATTGTCCCTGTGGATGGAGTTACTATCATGTTCTGCTACGCAGTAGTCTTCCGCTGTAGTATTCCGCAGTAATACCGAGGCCCTGATATGTTAGATAAATAATGTAGATATTGTCATAGCACTAGATGTGCTTTTGGCCTCGATGATCATGTAATATATAAGCCTGTACTCGACTATTATCAATAAAAGTTCAGCTATGTTCTGTCCCAAGTTGTTGTGTGTTTCCAGAAGACATGATCTCTGGGTTGGAAACACTGGTAAACCGGTTCTCTGAGCCGGGATGCCACAGGCTTGGCGGGGGCAGTTAGAGGCAAAATACAAGACGACCAAGGCAGCATCCGAGCCAGTAATGAGAGAGCAGAAGACAAGTTGAGCCCCCGGCAAAGATTCTTGCCGGGGTGATTTGCGAGCCCCGGCAAGATCCTTGCCGGGATGGTTTGCGAAGCCTCAGCAAGACCACCACCCTTGAGGTTGAGAGCTCTGACATATCGACAACGTCAAGACCAAGACTCAGGGGCATATGCGTAGTAGCAAGCAGATCTTTGTGAAGACTGGTGGCATGCAGATCTTCGTGAAGACCAGAAGGCGAAGTTCCAAGCAAGGTTCCTGCCGGGGACGACTATGAGGCCCCGGCAAGACTCTTGCCGGGGACGATTGCAAGGCCACGGCAAGGCTCGTGCACGACAAGGCTCTGCCGCCCTGCCACCGTCCCGGCACGGCAATTAGCCAGCCAACTAGGCAAGCACCTGCGTGGTGGCATGCAGATCTTCGTAAAGATCCTGCCACCGCTCCAGTGTAGCAGCTAGCCAGTCAGCTTGGCATTTGCATGCCTCATCATCTTGTGTGCGTGTCAAGACGGGGTGAGGCGGCGACGGATGGGACGGGCTCTATTTTCGTCCCCGATAAAGTTAGAGGGCACGTAAGCAGTGCATTTAATGCACTTGTCCTAAGACGCCAGAGATAAGCACGTGCACTATAGCACTTTACACCTCCTGTATGCCTGTACGCCACTGTGGTTGCCCCTTGGTATAAAAGGAGGCCCAAGGCGATACAGAGAGGGACTTTTGGACCTTCCGACCCAGTTTGCATGCATAGCAGCTAGCCGAAGCTCAAGAACACTAAATATACACTCAAAGCAGGACTAGGGTTTTACGCTTCTCAGTGGCCCGAACCTGGGTAAAAATCCCTCGTGTTGATCATTAGATCTGCTCTTCATGCACCCCTCCCCCTGCCAAACCGTAGAAGGGATCCACTCGATCCCATAGGTGTCGTTTTCCCTGACATCTTTGGCGCGCCAGGTAGGGGGAGAAGGGTTGTACGAACCTGATCTAGGCGTCAGCGCGTCGACTTCTTCAACATCTTCATCGTCATGTCTCCAAAGAGAAAGAGCATCGCGGCGATTGGTTCATCTCCGGTCGATCTGCCCGCACCAGTGCGGACGGACGACAGGATGGACGTGGGTGGAGGCCACGGGCTTCCACGACGTTCCGGCGATCGGAGCCACGCGAGCGGCGACGACCCGCACGTCATCGGGTCCAAGGACGAAGCCGTGCTGTCTACGGGCGGCGCGGCGAACCCCAGGGGCGGAAGGATGACCTCCAAGATGCCCCCGCTGGCGCATGTGCTGCGACCTTCCCAGGTCATGCGCGATGAGCAGTGCCGCGGCGTGGGTGATCACGAGCGTTCCCATGGAAAGACCCCTTTGCATCATTCTCGAGATGCGCCAGGCCAGCATGCACGCCAAGACGCTGGCGGAAACGGCGCGCGGCCGCGGGACCGTGATAGAGCTCCTTCTAACGTGGTTAGAAGTCAGAGCGCTTCACGATCCACGCAGCTGTCACCGCCACCCACGCCAACAAAAGCATTGGCGCGCGTGCAGTTGCTTCTGGATTTCCCTCCTGCTACGGAGAAGCTCGACGAGTGGAGAGCTACCATCAGGAGCCTCGTCGGCTTCGCCAATAAAGATGGACCGCAGCAGGCGGGGCCCTTGTGCTGGCGCTCTGTCGAGCCGGCACGTGCCAATGGTGGAAGGACCGGAGGTGCTACGACCACGGTGCACTCCCCGCCTCCACGGCAGCAACAACAGCCACCGGCTCGTCGGGTCGAGGCCTATGACAACGGTTCCATAGCGTCGTCAGACCCATGAGCCCGCCACGATCAACGCCAAGTTCTTCGAGAGCGAGTCAAGGAAGACGCTCGAACCACTATCGAGCGGCGACGGGAAGCGCGCCATCAGTATGATAGGCGCGCAGGCCCCACTGTAGATCGGCCTGCACCGGGGGATTCTGGTAACTTACCTTACGAGGTGGGTTGTCCAACTTTTACCCGTGGGCTGCAGCGATTCCAGTGGCCCACTCACCGCACGTTCAAGCCTGAGGTCGGAAAGAAATACGACGGCAAGACTCACCCGTCGGAGTTCCTGAGCATCTATACCATTGCAATGCAAGCTGTCGGGGCTCGAGACGACAAGGTACTCGCCAACTACTTCCCGTTGGTACTCAAGCCCAACATCAGGTCGTGGTTGATGCACCTGCCAGAGGATTCCATCTCTTCTTGGTCGGATCTGTGTCACGAGTTTGTTGGCGCCTTTACTAGAGGCCACCAAGCTCTTGGCCAGGCAAGTGATTTGCATATCATCCCCCAGAAAGATGGCGAATGCTTTCGCAAATACATACAGAGGTTCAGCCGTGTGCAGTACAACATCCCGAATGTTCATCCTGCCGCCGTTATCAGCGCATTCCATCAGAATGTGCAGAACCGCAAGATGCGTGAAGAGCTGGCAATGAACAAGGTTGGAGATGTTGCCGAGCTTTATGTCTTGGCCGATAGATGTGCTCGGGCCGAAGAAGGAAGGAAGTATCCTGGCGAAGATGCCGGCGCAGAAAGTGACTCCGCAGATGAAGACGTCGCCACCCCGGCAAAGAAGGGCCGACGGCGTAACAAGAAGCGCAAGGGTAAAACCGTGCTTGCCATCGAGGAATCCGGAAACCCCGGCACCGCCAAGAAGACCAAGGTTGACGACCTCGGCAAGGAGGTTGCCGGGTGCGCCGCTTGCCAGGCCTTGGCGGCTACCGACAAGCTAGAGGGCTCCGACAAGCAGTATTGCAAGATCCATCGCACCAAGGGCCATGACCTCCAGAATTGCCGGCAAGTTGAGCAGCTTGTAGAGAAGCAGAAAGCTGAGTATGAAAGGCGAGACAAGAAGAAGGGCCAGGACGGTGCTGAAGGGTCCGTCAAGAAGCGTGGCGGCCGAGGGGGTCGCTGCGGCAAGGATAAGCAACCAGAGAGGCCCGCTCGGGGCCGCGGCAAGAAAGAGGGAGATGATGATCATGATGAAGACGATGAGTCCAGCAAGCACGAGTTCCAGAAAGCTACAGAGGCCATGTGCGTCGACGGTGGTGCCTCATTGCATGCCTCTCACCGCCAACTGAAACAGTGGGCACGTGAGATCAATGCGGCAGAGCCATCGTTCGATGCGCAGAAGCCGCTGAAATGGTCCAACACGCCTATCATTTTTTACGCTGAGGATCACCCTGATCGCACAACGGCGGTCGGGTGTTTGCCATTGTTGGTTTCACCAATGATACGCAACCTCAAGGTGACAAAAGTGTTAGTTGACGGTGGGGCCGGTCTGAACTTGATCTCGCCCACTGTGATCAAGAGGTTGCAAATTCCTGATGGAGATCTCGAAGAGACGGGCACGTTTCAAGGGATCAACCCAGGAAGGTGTCAGCCAAAGGGCAAGATTACGCTACCAGTTACGTTTGGTGGCGAGCTAAACTATAGGATGGAGAAGATCATTTTTGATGTCGCCAAGATCCCCTTGCCCTATAATGGGATCCTCGGCCGCCCGGCGCTCGCCAAGTTCATGGCGGCATCACATTACGCTTACAATATGTTGAAGATGCCCGGGCCAATGAGCATCATCACCGTCCACTCCGACAAGAAAGACGCGCTCATCTGCGCTGACCAACTCTACCGAGAGGCAGTTGCAGCAACTGCCACCAAGGCACTTGCTCCTGCCGCTGAAGCTCCGGGAGGAAAGAAGACCGGCAAGACCTCTCCTGGCAAGACCTCTTCTGGCAAGACCTCTTGCACCCACTCCGGCAAGCGCGCCTCTTCAGAGTGCTGCGCTCCCGTTGAGGACGTGCCAGAGAGCTCCACCGGCAAGAGCAAGAAATCCAAGCTAGTGCCACCAGAAACTAAGAAGGTGCCCGTCAAGGAGGACGGCACGGGCAGGGCTTTTACTATAAGCTCCACCCTTGACAGCAAATAGGAAAGCGCGCTCATCGCCTTCCTGCGGACGAATGTCGATGCGTTTGCATGGCAAGCATCTGACATCCCCGGCGTTCCCAGGGAGGTGATTGAGCACCATCTTGCTGTCTGTCCTCATGCGCGGCCCGTCAAGCAGAAGGTTAGGAAGCAAGCTTTGGAGCGGCAAGAGTTCATCATTGAAGAAATTAGGAAGTTAGAAGCAGCAGGTTTGGTCAGAGGAGTGCTCCACCCAACATGGTTGGCCAATCCGGTGGTGGTGCGCAAGGCAAACGGGAATTGGAGGCTGTGCATTGACTATACAGACATCAATAAAGCCTGTCCAGAGGAACCTTTCCCCTTGCCACGCATCGACGAGATCATGGACTCCACTGCCGGGTGCGACTTGCTGTCGTTCCTTGATGCCTACTCAGGATACCATCAAATCTTCATGACGAAGGAAGAAGAAGAGAAGACCGCGTTTATCACCCCATGTGGTACGTATTGTTTTATACGAATGCCTTTCGGGTTGAAAAGCGCTGGTTCAACGTTTGCGAGAGCAGTCCAAATTGGTTTTGAGCCCCAGCTACATAGAAATATGGAAGCTTATATGGATGACATAGTGGTCAAAACCAAGGACAGGGCAACACTCATACAAGATCTAGAAGAAACATTTTCAAATTTGCGCCAGATCAATCTCAAGCTCAACCCTGAGAAGTGTGTGTTTGGTGTCCCATCCGGCAAGCTTCTCGGGTTCTTTGTGTCTCAGCGTGGGATCGAGGCGAACCCCGACAAGATCAAGGCAATTGAGCAGATTGAAGCACCAAGACGAGTCAAAGATGTACGTCGACTTGCTGGCTGTGTTGCTGCTTTGAGCAGGTTCATCTCCAAATCTGCTGAGTGCGCCCTGCCCTTTTTCAAGATCTTGAAGAAGGTAGGTCCAATGAAATGGACTCCGGAAGCGGAGGCAGCGCTGCAAGTTTTGAAGGGGTACCTCTCCTCTACGCCAACACTAGTCGCGCCTAGGCCACAAGAGCCGTTGTTGCTGTATCTAGCGGCAACGAATCAAGTGGTCAGTGCTACGCTAGTGGCGCAGAGAGAAGTTGATGAAGAAGCAGCGGCAGTGGCAAGACCGTCGGATGACGAGCCGGAGCTCTCCTCGGCAGGACCTGGTGGCGGCAAGGCAGGGCCCCCGGCAGAGTCTGGTGCCGGCAAGGCGGGATCTGCGCAAGCAAATGGAGTGACACAGAAGAAGAAGATGGTGCAGCACCCAATTTATTTTGTCAGCTCCCTTTTGCAGGGGGCTAGATCAAGATACTTTGGTGTACAGAAGTTGCTCTTCGGCCTTCTTATGTCCTCGAGAAAGCTGCGCCACTACTTTCAGGCACATGAGATCACCGTCATCACTCGCTTCCCGTTGCAACGGATCTTGCACAACCTAGACGCAACTGGAAGGATTGTGGAGTGGGCGTTGGAACTGTCAAGCTTTGGTCTTAGGTTTGAAAGCACTTCATCGATTCAGGGTAGAGCCTTGGCGGAATTCATTGCAGAATGGACCTCAACGCCTGACGAGGAAATTCAAGAGACCACTCTCCCCGGCAAGGAAACGAGCCGCGACTGGATTATGTACTTTGATGGGGCTTTCTCGCTGCAAGGCGCCGGTGCCGGTGTGGTCCAGATGCACTTTCCCCGGGAGAGATCAACAAACAACACTACGGAGTATGAGGGACTGCTTGCCGGTCTCAGGATCATGGCAGACCTTGGAATTACGCAGCTCATCGTCAGAGGTGATTCGCAACTTGTCGTCAAGCAAGTCAACAAAGATTATCAGAGCCCGATGATGGAAGCCTATGTAGATGAAGTGAGGAAGTTGGAGGAGCATTTTGACGGTCTGCAAGCAGAGCATGTTCCTCGAGCAGAGAACAGCATTGCTGACGACCTGTCAAAACGTGCTGCCCTCAAGTTACCTGTGGAACCAGGAACTTTTGTGCTCCAACAGACTCGGCCATCCGTTGAACCATCGGCAGGACAGAATAAGCGAAGGAAGTTGAGCCCCGGCAAGTACTTTCCCGCCGAGCTCCCAGGAGCCACCGGCAAGGAAGTTGCCGGGGACGACGCCAAGCTTGCCGTGGGGCGACAGGCTCCGGCAGGGCCTCAAGCCCTTGCCGTAGAGACAACTGCTCCCATGGCAGAAGACACGCCTTTAGTCCTTGTCGTCGAGCCCCAGGCTCCAGCATGGGCATGACACACCATTCGGTTCCTCCAAACAGGGGAACTCCCTGAGGAACAGGAAGAAGCGGAGAAAGTAGCCCGTCGGTCCAACATGTACCAGTTTGTGGACAATGTCCTGTACAGAAAAAGACCGAACGGCATGAAATTGAAGTGCATTCCTCGGGAGGACGGACTGGAGCTGTTGGCAGAGATACATGGTGGCATATGTGGCTCTCACATAGGATCAAGAGCTCTTGCCGGCAAGGCGTTCCGGCAAGGTTTCTTTTGGCCCACTGCCCTCCAGGATGCAACTGCACTAGTAACCAAGTGTGAAGCGTGCCAGTTCCATTTGAAGAAGCTCCATCAGCCAGCCCAAGCTCTTCAGACGATCCCTCTTTCCTGGCCATTTTTGGTCTGGGGGCTCGACATATTGGGCCCCTTTCCCCGTGCTGTCAGGGACTTTGAGTACTTGTACGTCGCAATCGACAAGTTCACAAAGTGGCCGAAAGTGGAAGCAGTAAGAAAGGTGATAGCACAGTCAGCCGTCAAGTTCTTCAAAGGATTAGTTTGTCGTTTTGGTGTGCCAAATAGAGTCATTACCGACAACGGCACACAGTTCACGAGCCGCACCTTCATGCAGTATATCCAAGACCTTGGCAGCAAAATCTGTTTTGCTTCTGTTGCCCATCCAAGAAGCAACGGCCAAGCGGAAAGGGCAAATGCTGAGGTGCTGTGGGGTCTCAAGACGAGAACTTTTGACAGGCTGCACAAGTGCGGAAGGCGCTGGATTGATGAGTTACCGGCGGTCCTTTGGTCAATCAGGATGACGCCAAATCGAGCCACTGGCCAGACACCTTTCTCCCTGGTATACGAGGCGGAAGCAGTTCTCCCCACAGAACTCATATATGGGTCACCTCGAGTGCTCGCTTATGATGAGCTTGAGCAAGAGCAGTTGCAGCAAGATGATGCTACGCTCCTTGAGGAAGATCGTCTTCGGGCTGCTGTGCGAGCCGCGCGCTACCAGCAAGCCTTGCGCCGCTACCATAGCCGCAAGGTTCATGCCCGAAGCCTTGAGGAAGGCGACCTTGTTCTTCGGCGTGTTCAATCCACCAAGAATTCCAACAAGTTGACGCCGAAGTGGGAAGGCCCTTATCGGATAATACGAGTCACCAGGCCCGGTGCAGTCCGCTTGGAGATCGAAGATGGCATTCCAGTGAGCAACTCCTGGAATATCGAACATCTTCACAAGTTTTACCCATGAGGCGCGGTTGTCGGGTCCCCCGGCAACCCCCTTTTGTACTAGCCTTGCCGACAAGGCATATAACTCTAGGTACAAAGCCAGGCGCAGACCCTGTGCGCAGTTGAATAAGTTTAAGTATGTACAGTTCTTGTTGATTTCCATGTTTATCTATATGCATGCCTGTCCAGGATATTGTACTATGTTCGTTTCCAGCAAGTACTGATGAACTGCCAATGTTCCATGTTCCTATTTTCTCTTCTTTCTTTTTCTCAAAGGACAGAAGGTTCCCTCGCATACAAGTTTGCCGGGGGGGGGGGATAGATAGCGTGGGCGCCAGCAGGTGACATTCGAAGTGGCATCTTGCGGGAAAGAGTACAACAGCAAAAAGAAGCTAAGTTGTGAAACCTTGAGTGATTTTCTTTTGAATGTAAAGTTATTTCCCTCGAATGGTTTCATTTCTTGTATGGAAAACCTGCACACGAAGGAACCTCGTCGCAATTGGTTGCGCCCTTGCTCTGTTTCGAGTCCGCTCAGCAGTTCAAGTGGCTGCACTAAGAGCGGCAAGGTGTCTTGCCGGCAGCGACACCCCCAGCAGGCTGCTAAGGATCCGTTCCTCAAAGCGCTCGTGGCAAGGGTGCGCGCACCGGCAAGACCTTCCAAAAAAGCGTAGGGTGTATGCCATACAAGGAGGGATCAAACAAGGAAGATAGCATGCATTCAATCCAAGACATAGCAAGTTATATTACATCAATGGTTACCGCAGTTCTAACTTAAGATAAATTGTCTTGGGCATGAGTTCATAGCGGCAAGGAAAAGACAGGCGGCTAGTCCCGGCGCTCGCCTTCCACCCACTTGACTTGGTCAACCATGCCGACGATGGGCGCGACAAGCTCCTCAAGCGCCCTGCGGTCCGCATCTGCCGGCAAGCTGTCTTGGCTGAGGTCGAGGACGGGGTTCCTGTACGCCACCTTGGTGAGCACCTTGAGAAGGACGCCCCGGCAAAGCTTGCAGGATTCATTGGCCAGCTAGGTTGCTCGGCTAGAGTGGAGCAGCTTCAGGGCATCAAGGACCGCCTCGAAGAACATGGTCAGTCTGGCGCTCGTAGTCACCCTCTCCTCGTGGGAATACCTGAAAGTCGGTAGGCCCATGGTGGATAGTTGTGCTGTGAGCCTCTCCGCGACATCGACAAGGCGCTCGGTCCAGATCTTCACGCCTTTCTCATAGTCATTATAGGTGGCAGCGGCGCTCTCAAGCAGTTGCTTCTCCTATTTGAGGTCCTTAGCCAGGGTTTTCTCACGAGTCCTGCTGCTCTCAAGGGACTCCTTCAGCGTGGTCAGCTTCAGATTCAGATCGGCAATAGAGTTTTTGGCTTCGGAGAGTAGTTTGGTCTTGTCAGCTATGGTGACCTGCAGCTCCGCCAAGGTGTGGACAGTTTTGTCTCTGTCGCTCTTCAGCGTCGAGACCTCCTTGCGGTGCTTCTCCAGCTCCGCCTCCAGCTTCTCCACCTTCCCAGCCAGCTCGTTCTTGGCGGCCTCCGTGGCTTCGGCGGCGTCGACGGCCTCCTTCAACTTGCCGGTGTGATCCAGGACCTGGGCGTCGAGTGTGTCCTTGTGCCTCTGCTCCAGCTCCTGGGTCCGCTACACGACAAACTTCTCAATTTCTTCATCCTTGCCGCGGAGCTTGGCGGTAAGCGCCTCTTCACGAGCGGCAAGGTCCTCTTCTTGGGCATCGAGCAGGATGCAGCGCTCCCTTAGATTGGCATCGTCCTTGGCGGCCTGTACGGCGGCCTCCTCCTGAGCCTTCTCGACATCGGACTGCTTCAGGAGAAGCTCATTCCAGCGCTCGTTCAGCTGCTCCTGGCTATTCTTCAGCTCCTGCCGGGCCTCGGCAAACCAGATCTGTGTCTGCTCGATGCGCTTCTGGAAGTCCGCCTCTACCACGTCAACAACCGCCATCCTGGAGTCCAGTTTCTCCTTGCGGGAACGATGAAGCGCCTAGAGCTTCTGAAAGTTGCTGCTCATAGCTTGGAGGAGCTGGTCCTCCTTGGAACTGCTGCTGCTGATGCTCGGCTCGTCGACAACCTGGAGCCCGGCGACGGCAATGACTTCTTCATCAAAAACCTCCCCCTCGGATGGCGCTCTGGTGCTTGCCGTCCCCGGGATGCTGATGAACAGGTCGTCGCCTATCTTCAGGTACCTGCTTGAGGTGGGGGCTTCAGAAGTTGACGGTTGGTCTTCGACCACCGTCTCCCCGGCACCAGAGGACTCTGGGACCGATGTAGCGCTAGGCGCTCATGCGGCAGGGATGCCGTTAGTACGGTCGCCGATCTCCTTGCCGGCCCCCCCAGCAGACCCCTTGGCGGCTTCTTCATGCGCGTCCTTGGCGGCCTCGTCGGCAGCAACCTTGGTGGCCTCGGCGGCGGCATCCTTGGTGGTCTCCTCGATGGTGGTGTCGATATCCATTCGATCCACCATGGAGGGATCTGAAAGCCAAGGAAAAGAAACAAGATGAAACCCAGATTGAAGCTCAAAGCCAACAAGAAAAAGAGAAAAAGATCGCACTAGAAAAGTGACAAAGGCCAGGAAGCAGGCGGTTTACCTGTGACGAGCGGTGGGGGGGCGGTCCCCTCCCCGACAACACTTGTTGCCGGGATGGAGCTGCCGGCGCCTATGCTCATCGGCTCTTCCCACACGCGAATGGGCTCGTCGGGTGCCGGGGACCCGCCCCTGGGCTGTGTGGTTGACGAGTGCGGCATGTTGGGGGTGGCCCTCAGCGGCGGCTCCTGTCGCTGTTCCTCCCCTGCGAACCCGACAAGGTTAGCAGTAAAGATACACACCCCGACACTCGCCAGCGGAAAGTGAGTAATGGGCTCACGCTGGGGGCTGCGTCGTGGGCTGGTGTCCGGGCTGATCGTGATCGTCTCTGGCGCGCTTGAAGTGCTTGCCGGGGGCTCGTCGCCCGTCAAGGTCTTGGCCTTCTTCGCCATCCTCTGCGCCAACGTCTCCGTGTCTCTGCAGGGGCAGGCCAGAACAAGATCAAATGAGATAAGATAATCAAGACAAAGGCTAAGGGGATGAAGAATGCGGCGAGATGCTTACTCATGTACTCCTTCTTCTTCTAGCCTTTCCTCTCTCCTCGGGCTGAAAGAGGAGAGGTCGAATTCGGCCTCTGGCATGATGTCCGTGCGAGGAGGGGGATGGAGTCCTTGGCCGCTTGGCCGTGGTGGAGGCAGCGGCCGCTTTTTCCTTTGCTGCCGCGGCCGTGCGTCTCGTATGGCGCACAGGTTGCGGCTGGGCCTCTTGCCGCGGCACGTCCTTGACGGCTGCTCCCTTGCCAGGGCCCTCTTCGCGCGAAGGGGCCTGCTGGACTGGCTCGCCGGAGAACGCATCTCTTCTTCCCCGGTGCTGGGGGCTCCTCATGCGGCTCCTCTTCAGTTTCCTCTTCAGCCGTCTCCTCGGCTGTCCCCTCGGTGGAAGAGCCCCCGGCAGCGCTGCCGCTGTGTTCCCCGGCAGGCTCCCCCCCGCTCAACAAGATCCTCCTCTGCGCTGGCTTCGTCTTCCACAAAGCCGACGCTGCCGGCCTCCTCGGCAAGGGCTGCCTCTTCCGCTCTGCTGGCGATGTACACCACCTCCTCGTCGGTGGTGGGGCGGATGAGCTGCATCTCTTCCCGGACGGCCCTCTCCGACAAGCTGTCGAAGAACTCCTGCACCCGTTCCGCTTCTGGCTCAGCCCAGGTATTATCAAGGCCATGGGCTTTGAACACCGGCATCATGGCGATGATTGAGGTCAGGGCGGAGTTGTTGCACAAAGGGATCACCCCCGCCGGCAACCTAAACAGCTTGCCGGTCTTGTCGGCCTTGAGCTAGAACATCTTTTGGCAAAGAGCCACGTGCTGCATCACCGTAAAGTTGCGATTCAGGCCGGGGCGCAGCCTCATGATGTCTGCCGCATTCCAGAACTCCCAAGCTGGCCTCCCCTTGTTATGCAAAGGGGCGATGCGGTGGCGGAGGAAGTCGGCCCCAACCATCTTGAGCGTGAGCCCGGCGGCTTTGAGGCGATAAATTCTGGTGGTTGCGACTGTGAGCTTGCCGTCTTGGGGATCGAGGTCGCCACAGTTGCCGCCACGGACCAATTTCGTGTGCCGGGGCATACAGAACAGCTGTGGGTCCTTCTCCATGATCCAGCACCACCTGCCCCGCCATTCGTCCCACTTTTCCTTGTGGGTCCCGTCCGGGTACGTCTGCTTGGCCAATGCCCTTGGGATCCAGGTGACGCAGCCAGAAAGAGCCCCTCCTGGCTGGATGCGAGGGAGGAAGTAGTGGCGGAAGAGCGCCGTATTGGGGACCACCCCGGCGAAGTTCTCGCAGAGGTGAGCGAAGATGGCCATACACGCCACGGCGTTCGGCGTGAAATCCAAAAGATGGAAGCCGAAGGTGTACATGATGTCGTTGAAGAAATCCGAAAATGGGGGGCAGAGCCCGCAATAGAGGTAATCAATGAAGAAAGGGAATTTATCTGGGGCAGGCACGGCGCAAGAAGCAGGGATGACGCGGGTTGCAGGATGCCCCGTCGTCTCTCTCCCCCACATGCACAAGTATCGGTCCCTGAGCGCGCGCGCGTCGAGCGTCGGGGCGAAGACAATGTGCTCCTTCCGCATCTTCGCCAGCTCGCTCTCCGGCACCTCTTCTCCCTCGCTCGCCTTGGACGCTTCTTTGCCCTTGCTCGTTTTGGGCGCCATTGCAGCCAAGGGAGGGCGGGGGATCGAGAGTGGTGAGGGCGCGGTGGCGGATGGAGGAGGAAGATCTGGTCTGGGCTCGAGGAAAAAGAAGAAGACGGCGGCTCCTAGATTGGGAAAGGCAAAGGGGGTAAATGAGCAGCGCCCCCGCGGATTCCTCTTTTTTATGGGGAAGGCGCGGGGCTACCTCTTTACTGTTCGATGTGAAGGCATTTTCGCAGGCGTGCTGCGACCGTTCCATGCACGACCCCCACGTCGTGCACTCAATGCGGATCATGGGGAAGCGTAACAGACGAGATGATTACAGCAGTTAATCCCTACCACGCGTGCCCACGCACTATTTGGGCCTGGCCCAACAACGCTTCGCACTCGTGTATGGCCCAGGCCCGGGGGCTCCTGTCGGTGTACTAAAGTTTGGGCCCTTTTGTACCCCTTACTTGTGCACGGGCAGTTGCAGCCGCACCTGCGGCGAGGCTTGGCAGGGGCAGTTAAAGGCAAAATACAAGACGACCAAGGCGGCATCCGAGCCAGTAATCAGAGAGCAGAAGACAAGCTGAGCCCCCGGCAAAGATTCTTGCCGGGGTGATTTGCGAGCCCCGGCAAGATCCTTGCCGGGATGGTTTGCGAAACCTCAGCAAGACCACCACCCTTGAGGTTGAGAGCTCTGACACATTGACAATGTCAAGACCAAGACTCAGGAGCACATGCGTAGTAGCAAGCAGATCTTTGTGAAGACTGGTGGCATGCAGATCTTCGTGAAGACCACAAGGCGAAGTTCCCAGCAAGGTTCCTGCCGGGGACGACTGCGAGGCCCCGGCAAGACTCTTGCCGGGGACGATTGCGAGGCCACGGCAAGGCTCACGCACGACAAGGCTCCGTCGCCCTGCCACCGTCCCGGCACGGCAATTAGCCAGCCAACCAGGCAAGCACCTGCGTGGTGGCATGCAGATCTTCATAAAGATCCTGCCACCGCTCCAGCGCAGCAGCTAGCCAGTCAGCTTGGCATTTGCATGCCTCGTCATCTTGGGTGCGTGTCAAGACGGGGTGAGGCAGCGACGGATGGGACGGGCTCTATTTCTGTCCCCGATAAAGTTAGAGGGCACGTAAGCAGCGCATTTAATGCACTTGTCCTAAGACGCCAGAGATAAGCATGTGCACTGTAGAACTTTACACCTCCTGTATGCCTGTACGCCACTGTGGTTGCCCCTTGGTATAAAAGGAGGCCCAAGGCGATACAGAGAGGGACTTTTGGACCTTCCGGCCCAGTTTGCATGCGTAGCAGCTAGCCGAAGCTCAAGAACACTAAATATACACTCAAAGCAGGACTAGGGTTTTACGCTTCTCAGCGGCCCGAACCAAGGTAAAAATCCCTCGTGTTGATTGTTAGATCTGCTCTTCGTGCACCCCTCCCCCCTGCAAAACCGTAGAAGGGATCCACTCGATCCCATAGGTGTCGTTTTCCCCGACAGGAACCATTGCGAACGAAAAAGATTCAGACATTGTTGTCTAACAACTCATTATGGGCAGTAAAAAGAGATGGCTGCAGAGTTTGTAGTTACCATCCTACAGCTCACTGTTGTATTGGATAGAGCGTAAAAAAATAATTTGCTTGCCACCGTTCGTATCTTTTTGCTAATAATCCTTATTAGTTTCCTCACTTGATGCTTGTTCATGAATATCTCATTGCCCCATACACAAAAAGGGTCGATGCATGGATCTTTGCCAAGGGCATATGTACCTACAAGCAACAAGTCAATATTAGAAGCTAACAAGTGTCCAAGCCTGGATCTGTATGCACTACATTATGGAACGACAGGGGGAGTACAAGCCGAGGGATGAAACTAACCTCGGCAAAAAATGCTGGCCACTCCCGTTGTTGTCCTGCATAAGTAGTGGAAAGGCATGATAAGTACAGCAACCTTAACATCAAACAAATATAGCAAAGGTAAACAACATCATCTCCAAATGATAGCTTGAATGTGTTTGTTTCAGCATGCTGTTAAAACGGATATAAAATGGAAGGGAATGTTACCTACAACAGGCTTAACAGCCATCAAATATTGCAATTCAAACTGGTATTGTTGAAAATGAATAGAACGTAGCTCATTCTTAAACATCACACTGGATAAATGTGTAAAACTAAAATAAAGGGCATGTGTTAACTACACCAAGCATAACTGGAACCAAATATAGCCATTCAAATTGGTATTGATGAAATCGAGTGGCGTAGTTCCGACTTGCACGAAATGAACATCACATTGTGAATGACTGAAATAAACAAGGCATAAATGATCAGTATAACAACCAAATATAGCCATTGAAAGCTGGACAGAGTCTCACTGCAACCAACCTAACAAGCAAATACAGATAAACATGGCATATGCTTGAAAATTGGACAAATGCTCACAGCAACCAACCTAACAAGCAAATACAGATAAACAAGGCATCTGCTTGAAAACTGAAAAAATGCTCACTGCAACCAACCTAACAACCAAATACAGATAAACAAGGCATCTGCTTGAAAACTGGAGAAATGCTCATTGCAACCAACCTAACAACCAAATACAGATAAACAAGGCATCTGCTTGATAACTGGACAAATGCTCACTACAACCAACCTAACAACCAAATACAGATAAACAAGGCATCTACTCACTATAAACAACCAAATATAGCCATTCGTGAAACTAAAGTGGACAATTCATACTTAAACATCACATAGCCCTATTGAACATTACATTTTTGTAGAACTGAAATAATTAAACACGGCACAGTTAAAACACCGCATGGCAAAAGCTACTACAACAAAGGGTACGGGTTGGCAAGCTAGAAAAGGTAAGATTTGCTGATAGGATGTTGCCTCACATGTCATGGATGGGATCCTTCCAGTTGGAAGAGCACAGACCCATGGTGCTCTCTCTGATGTCGCAGATGGGCCGTTTCACCTTGGAAGAACCTTTGTGGGTGCCCTCCTCGTGGTCGTGGTTGATGAGATCTGACTTGGCAATTGAGGATCCCAAGCCGCCGTCGTAGACCGTGTCCTTCAGAAATGACAAAATGGGCTCGATGGCATATAAGGATCGCAAATCCTTGACCGCATGGCGGAGGAGATCAGTGGCAGGGCCGTCGAAGAGATCGACGACGGTTGAACCAGAGGTGTTGGGGATGGACCTCTTAACTTGTGACATGGCCGGCGTGAAGCCGTCGCTGTCGACGAGTGATGCTTGCTTGAACTATGTTGGTATTTCCCCAAAGAGGAAGGGGTGATGCAGCACAGCAACGGGAGGTATTTCCCTCAGTGATGAGACCAAGGTTATCAAACCAGTAGGAGAATCATGCAACACTACATAAATAGTACCTGCACACAAAGAACAAATACTTGCAACCCGACATGTTAAAGGGGTTGTCAATCCCTTTCGGGTAACGGTGCCAGAAATTGTCAAGTTGACGGAATAAAAATATGATAGATTGTATCGCGGGAACACGAAATAAAATAAATGAAAATAAATTGCAGCAAGGTATTTTTGTATTTTTGGTTTAATAGATCTAAAAATAAAAGCAAATAAAAATAGATCGCGAAGGCAAATATAATAAAGAAGAGACCCGGGGGCCGTAGGTTTCACTAGTGGCTTCTCTCGAGAAAAATAGCAAACGGTGGGTAAACGAATTACTGTTGGGCAATTGATAGAACTTCAAATAATCATGGCGATATCCAGGCAATGATCATTATATAGGCATCACGTCCAAGATTAGTAGACCGACTCCTGCCTGCATGTACTACTATTACTCCACACATCGACCGCTATCCAGCATGCATCTAGTGTATTAAGTTCATGGAGAAACGGAGTAATGCAAAAAGAATGATGACATGATGTAGACAAGATCTATTTATGTAGAAATAGACCCCATCTTGTTATCCTTAATAGCAACGATACATACATGTCGGTTCCCCTTCTGTCACTGGGATCAAGCACCGTAAGATCGAACCCATCACAAAGCACATCTTCCCATTGCAAGATAAATAGATCAAGTTGGCCAAACAAAACCCAAATATCGAAGAAGAAATACGAGGCTATAAGCAATCATGCATATAAGAGATTCAAAGAAGACTCAAATAACTTCATGGATAAAAAGATAGATCTGATCATAAACTCAAAGTTCATCGGATCCCAACAAACACACCACAAAAAGAGTTACATCAAATAGATCTCCAAGAGACCATTGTATTGAGAATCAAAAGAGAAAGAGAGGAAGCCATCTAGCTACTAACTACGGATCCGTAGGTCTACAAAGAACTACTCACGCATCATCGAAGAGGAACCAATGGACATGATGAACCCCTCCGTGATGGTGTCTAGATTGGATATGGTGGTTCTGGAACTTGCGGTGGCTGGAATTGATTTTCGTCGAATCCCCTAGGGTTTCTGGAATATTTGGGTATTTATAGAGCAAAGAGGCGGTTCGAGAGGCCACCGAGGTGGGCACAACCCACCAGGGCGCGTCTGGGCCTCCAGGCGCGCCCTGGTGTCTTGTGCTCACCTCGGGCTCCCTGTTCGGTACTTCTTTGAAAATATCAACGCTAAAATAAGTTATCCCTAGCCCATTATGCTCAATCATTGATCCATTCATGAAACATAGCTACACCCAATGCTCAAGTATGATCATAGTGCCCCTTAGTTGGTGCTTTATAAGAGAAGATGGAGACTCAAATAAAAATAAAAATTGCATAAAGTAAAAGAAAGGCCCTTCGCAGAGGGAAGTAGTGATTTGTAGAGGTGCCAGAGCTCAAAGCAAAAAAGGTAGATAAAAACATTTTGGGAGGCATGCTTTTCCTGTCAACGAGAACGATCGAGTAGTTCCCAATACTTTTCATGCTAGATATATCATAGGCGGTTCCCAAACAGAAATTAAAGTTTATTCCTTTTTCAACCATACTTTCACTTTCCATGGCTAGCCGTATCCACGGGTGCCTTCCATACCAACACTTTCCAAGGAATTTATTATTTGACAACATAAAGTAAATTCATTTTTCATTTTGGGACTGGGCATCCCTAATACCTTTGCCTTACTCTCGTGCAATGACAAGTGAATAAACACTCATCGTGAGAATAACATATCTAGCATGGAAATATATTAGCCACCCCCTATCGTTTCATTAGCGGTACAGGCACACAAAAGAGAAATTTATTTTGAAAATTAGAGATGGCACATACAAATTTGCTTAGAACGGCAAAAGAATACCGCATATAGGTAGGTATGGTGGACTCATGTGGCAAAACTGGTTTAAAGGATTTTGGATGCACAAGTAGTGATCATACTTAGTGCAAAATGAAGGCTAGCAAAAGATTGAGAAGCGACCAACCAAGAAACGAAAAATCTCATAAGCGAGCATCAAGCATAACTAACACCGAATAATGCACCACAAGTAGGATGTAATTTCATTGCATGACTATTGACTTTCATGCTTGCATAGGGAATCACAAACCTTAACACCAATATTCTTACTAAAGCATAATTACTCATCAACATGACTCACATATCATATCGTCATATCTCAAAACTATTACAAGGAATCAAGTTTATTTTGTCCAATGATCTTTATGAAAGTTTTTATTATATCTTCCTTGGATATCTATCACTTTGGAACCAATTTTCATGTGTTGCTTTTGATAAGCTCAGACAAATATAAGTGAAGATCATGAGCATAATATTTCTTTCTCTCAAATTAATTTAAGTGAAGCAAGAGAGAATTTCTTAAAAAATTTACTAACTCTCAAATAAATCTAAGTGAAGCATGATAGCATTTCTTCAAAAATAACAAAGCACACCATGCTCAAAAAGATATAAGTGAAACACTAGAGCAATTCCATAGCTCATAAAGATTTAAGTGAAGCATAGAGAGCAATTCTAACAAGTCATGGCCTACTTTTGGCTCTCTCAAATAGGTGTGTCCAGCAAGGATTCAAGAATTAAAACAAAAATCAAATCAAGCAAAGACTCATATCATACAAGACGCTCCAAGCAAAACTCATAATATGTGACGAATAAAAATATAGCTTCAAGTAAAATACCGATGGTCGTTAGAAGAAAGAGGGGATGCCACTCGGGGCATCCCCAAGCTTAGTTGCTTGCTTATTTTTGGATAATGGCTTGGGGTGCCATGGGCATCCCCAAGCTTAAGCTCTTCTTACTCCTTATTCCTTCATCCATCGTAATATCACCCAAAACTTGAAAACTTCAATCACACAAAACTCAACAAAACCTTCGTGAGATCCGTTAGTATAAGAAAACCAATCTTTACTTTAAGTACTATAGAAAACCCATACAAATTTTGTTATTGCATTACGTCTACTGTATTCAAACTTTTCCATGGCAAAAACTCTTCAAAGAAAACCACAGAATCATCAAAATAAGCACATAATACAACGAAAACAGAACCTATCAAAAACAGAGAAGTCTGTAAAGATACGAATTGTTATCATACTTCTGTAACTCCAAACATTGTGAGAAATTAGGACAATATAGGCAATTTGTATATAAATCTTGTGTAAAAAATTCAGAATTTTTCGTCGCTTCTGTAATTCTAAACAAATATTTTCCAGGACGCAAAAGTTTCTGTTTCCCAACAAGATCAAATCAACTATCACCAAAGCTATCCCAAAGGCTTTGCTTGGCACTAACACTAATTAAAACACAAAAAACACAATCATAACAGTAGCATAATTGTGCAAACACTCAAGAACAGAAAGCAAAAGGAAAAAATAAATTTTATTCATTGGGTTGCCTCCCAACAAGCGCTATCATTTTACGCCCTTAGCTAGGCATAAGATTTTATTGATGCTCACATGAAAGATAATAACTGAAACACAAAGAGAGCGTCATAAAACATGTGACAAACATATTTAAGTCTAACATACTTCCTATGCATAGGCATTTTATAAGAAAACAAATTACCAAGGCAAGCAAAAACTATCATATGCAAGGAAGAAGAAAGAAACAATAGCAATCTCAACATAACGAGAGGCAATTTAGTAACATGAAAATTTCTACAACCATATTTCCCTCTCTCATAATAATTGCATGTAGGATCATATGAAAATTCAACAATATAGCTATCATATAAAATTTTCACTTCATGATCCACATGCATAAAAAGTTGACACTCTTCCAAAATAGTGGGATTATCATCAAATAAAGTCATGACCTCTCCAAGCCCACTTTTATCAAAAATTCCATAAGATTGATCATTCTCCAAAGTAATGGGATCATTATTACCTAGAGTTGACACTCTTCCAAACCCACTTTCAATATTATTGCAAACACTATTATCAATATCATATTCATCATGAGGCTTAAATAGATTTTCAAGATCATAAGAAGAATCACCCCAATCATGATCATTACAATAAGTAGTGGACATATCAAAATTAGCATCCCCAAGCTTAGGGTTTTGCATATCATTAACACAATTGAAATTAATAGAATTTATAATAACATCATTGCAATTATGCTTTTCATTCAAGGAGCTATCATGAACCACTTTATAAATTCCTTCGTTTAACACTTCATCACAATTTTCAGATTCATAAATCGCAAGCAAAGCTTCATAAAGATAATCTAGTGAACTCAATTCACTAGCAATTGGTTCATCATAATTGGATCTTTTGAAAAGATTAGCAAGTGGATGAGGATCCATAACAATACAATTTTAGCAAGCGAAGATGCAAGCAAATAGAAGGCACATGGCAACACAAGCAAACATGAGATCTGACGAGAAAACGGCGAAAGAAAAAGAGGGCGAATAAAACGGCAAATGTTTGTGAAGTGGGGGAGAGGAAAACAAGAGGCAAATAGCAAATAGGGTAAATTGCAAGGAGATGAGATTTGTGATTAGGAACCTGGTAGATGTTGATGATGTCTCCCCGGCAACGGCGCCAGAAATTCCTTTTGAGGCTTGCTTGAACTACGTCGGTATTTCCCCAAAGAGGAAGGGATGATGCAGCACAGCAATGGTAGGTATTTCCCTCAGTGATGAAACCAAGGTTATCGAACCAGTAGGAGAATCACGCAACACTACGTAAACAGTACCTGCAGACAAAGAACAAATACTTGCAACCCGACGTGTTAAAGGGGTTGTCAATCCCTTTCGGGTAACGGTGCCAGAAATTGTCAAGTTGATGGAATAAAAATATGATAGATTGGATCGCGGGAACATGAAATAAAATAAATGAATAAATTGCAGCAAGGTATTTTTGTATTTTTGGTTTAATAGATCTGAAAATAAAAGCAAATAAAAATAGATCATGAAGGCAAATATAATAAAGAAGAGACCCGGGGGCCGTAGGTTTCACTAGTTACTTCTCTCGAGCAAAATAGCAAACGGTGGGTAAATGAATTACTGTTGGGCAATTGATAGAACTTCAAATAATCATGACGATATCCAGGCAATGATCATTATATAGGCATCACGTCTAAGATTAGTAGACCGACTCCTGCCTGCATCTACTACTATTACTCCACACATCGACCGCTATCCAGCATGCATCTAGTGTATTAAGTTCATGGAGAAACGGAGTAATGCAATAAGAATGAGGACATGATGTAGACAAGATCTATTTATGTAAAAATAGACCCCATCTTATTATCCTTAATAGCCACGATACATATGTGTCGGTTCCCCTTCTATCACTGGGATCAAGCACCGTAAGATCGAACCCATCACAAAGCACCGCTTCCCATTGTAAGATAAATAGATCAAGTTGGCCAAACAAAACCCAAATATTGGAGAAGAAATACGAGGCTATAAGCAATCATGCATATAAGAGATTCAAAGAAGACTCAAATAACTTTCATGGATAAAAAGATAGATCTGATCATAAACTCAAAGTTCATCGGATCCCAACAAACACACCGCAAAAAGAGTTACATCAAATAGATCTCCAAGAGACCATTGTATTGAGAATCAAAAGAGAGAGAGGAAGCCATCTAGCTACTAACTACGGACCCGTAGGTCTACAAAGAACTACTCACGCATCATCGGAGAGGCACCAATGGACATGATGAACCCCTCCGTGATGGTGTCAATATTGGATCTGGTGGTTCTTGAACTTGCGGTGGCTGGAATTGATTTTCGTCGAATCCCCTAGGGTTTCTGGAATATTTGGGTATTTATAGAGCAAAGAGGCGGTTCGAGAGGCCACCGAGGTGGGCACAACCCACCAGGGCGCGCCTGGGCCTCTAGGCGCGCCCTGGTGTCTTGTGCTCACCTCGGGCTCCCTCTTCGGTACTTCTTTATCCCACTGGATATCTTCTGGTCCAAAAAAAATCCACAAAAAGTTTCGCTGCGTTTGGACTCCGTTTGATATTGATTTCCTGCGATGTAAAAAGCATGCAGAAAATAGCAACTGGCACTTGGCACTATGTTAATAGGTTAGTACCAAAAAATGATATAAAATGACTATAAAATGATTGTAAAACATCCAAGAATGATAATATAACAGCATGGAACAATCAAAAATTATAGATACGTTGGAGACGTATCAACGAGCTTAATGTCATAGCCAGCTTTCCCGAGATACAGTAATATGCTAGCCCGCTGACGTGAAGCCTTCGGCATGGCAACGTAGTCAACGTCCTCGCTGCCTTCCGCGGCGAGGTGTTGCTCCGGGATCGACAGGTCGGGACGAACGGCGGCCACCTCGCCAACGTCCGCGGGAGAGGCCATGATAAACCTCTTCTTGCCGAACACTCGTCGGGCTCCCCGGGATAGGTAGTCAGGCTTAGGTTGTGACTCTGTAGAGCAGGGGATGTGGATCTGGTGGGGAGGGACACCGCAGGCCTCATCTAAAAACTCAGGGGGGTGGGGCGACGGTATGGGAATCGCTGGGTAACCTGAACTTTATTATCTAAGCTAGGAGGAACGGGCAGACCTGCAGGGGTTGGCGGCGGCGGCGATGACGAGCAAGGATTCGAGGGGGGGAGGGGGCCGGGTGAGGGGGACTATGGAGGTAGGGTGGTGTTTGAGGATACGCCGCGGCTACTGAAAATTTTAGTAATGGTGGGTGGAGATGGTGGTGGACGAGGGAGGGCGACGGTTCAAATGCCTCGGCTACTGCAATTTTACTATAAGGTCGGTGCTGGAGGAGTGGGGGCGACGGTTGAAGTACCGCGGCTACTAAAATTTAGGTAAAGGAATTGATGCGCGGTGGGAGCACCTAGATCGCACACGGTCCAATAAGAATATGTGTGTATGATAATAAGGAAAAGCAGCGGAACCGCCGATTTTTGCAACGCTCAAGGCAGGTAGTTTGTTTTTGGATTTCTAGCTAGCTAGTCTATCGCACATGGTTCGTCCTAATTTTCAGAAGCAGACATGGAATTCAATCTAAATAAACTACCCGCCTTTAGCTTGCGCAGGTGGTGATTTTACAGCGCACTAGCATCGCACACGGTTAAGCCAGTAACTCCACCCTTGCTCGCACTTGCGCAGTCGTGGTGATTTCACAACGCACTTGCATCGCACACGGTTAAGCCACTACCTCCACCCTTGCTCACGCTTGCGCAGTCGTGTTGATTCACAACGCACTTGCATCGCACACGGTTAAGCCACTACCTCCACTCCTGCTCGCGCTTGCGCAGTCATCGTGATTTCATAGCCCACTAGCATCGCACACGGTTAATCCACTACCTACACCCTTGATTGCGCTTGCACAGTCATGGTGACTTCACAGCGCACTTGCATCGCACACGGTTAAGCCAGTACACCCATGTCCATTGAGCGTAATCCGAGTCTTCGCAGCAAAAAAATGTCAGAGAGGGTCAGAAGACAGCCACACCAGCATGTGGCCCATATATATATGAATGAAAAGGGTGGTCTGTGATGTTCAAAATTCCAATGCACAACTTTGACCGCGTAGGCCGACGGTTGGGCGTGTCGTCGAAGATCGATGAGAGGGGCCAGAAGTGAAGAACCACCTGGAAGTGGCCAAATATATGTAGGGATATAGGGTGTGATGTTTAAAACTTTAAATACAAAATGCACAACTTTGGTGGCAACTGCCTCGCAAACCCAAAAGCACCCTTGGATATATCTATAATGACCTAATGTCATAGCTACCTAGCTAGGGTGCTTGACCCACCTCCCACTTCGTGTCGGCGGGGCGGATGCATGTACTGATACTTTGGTCATACATGCATGTCGCCATGACCTACCGTAAGACGGACCAGTGAATCTATCGCTTGGTCAAACGACAACTGTTGTTGTCAATAAAAAATGGATAGAATATATATATATATATATACCTCTTGGGCCAATAGATTGAACCATCATAAAAAAATTGCACGAGAGGGACCACAAAACCAGCACCGCCTGCATGCGGCCCAAAATGATGTACATTTGAAGGGGTGATGTGTGTTTTCAATATCGAATAATGTACAATTTACATGTGGCGCCTGTCTCTCGATACAGACAACCACCATGAAAGCCAGGTAATTAAGGACGAGATACGCAGGGTACGGTGTCGGTCCAACCCACTAATCCGAGCGTGTGGGAGGGAATACTGACAACGCATGAGCTCAAACTTTGCTTGAACGACATATGATGGTGACCGGCCCTAACACGAACTAGGAGGAATCCATTCATGGCCTACACATACCCCTCGCTATCGGTCAAAGGGATGATATATATACACCCGGGGAGCCCACAGATATGTGTGTCGTCACAAAAAACCGCACAAGGGAGACGTGATCGATCAAAAGACCCCCTATGCACTGCTTGCGGCCCGAAAATATGTATGGGTGGTGTGTGATGTGTTCAAATCCCCAATGCACAACTTCGATGGGGCACCAACTACATTACAAACCGAACAACGTACCCGACCCCAAGCCAGGTTCAATACGTACGATGTCGGTTCCCCAACTTCGAGGCAGCGCGGGGGGGGGGTATGATACATCTCTGTTGTATCTATAATTTTTTATTATTTCATGCCAATATTATACAACTTTCACATACTTT
This sequence comes from Thinopyrum elongatum, assembly GCA_011799875.1. Classification (NCBI taxonomy): domain Eukaryota; kingdom Viridiplantae; phylum Streptophyta; class Magnoliopsida; order Poales; family Poaceae; genus Thinopyrum; species Thinopyrum elongatum. The sequence goes on along the minus strand of CM022299.1, from coordinate 433,592,062 downwards.
TGGCAACATTTTATATGATTTATTGGACTAACCTATTGATCCAGTGCCCAGTGCCAGTTCCTGTTTGTTGCATGTTTTTTGTTTCGCGGAATATCCATATCAAATGAAGTCCAAACGCGATAAAAATTTACGGAGAATTATTTTGAAATATTTATGATTTTTGGGAGGTGGAATCAATGCTAACGGAGGCCCACGGCCTCCACAACCCACCAGGGCACGCCGAGCACCCCCGGGCGCGCCCAGGTGTCTTGTGCCCTCCCCGTAAGTCGGTTGGCCCCTTCTTCAGGCGCAAGAAAGATAATTTATGGGAAAAAATCATGTGAAAATTTCAGCGCAATCGGAGTTACGGATCTCCTGGAATTTAAGAAACGGTGAAGGGCCAAAAAACAGGAACGCAAAATAGAAGAGAACAGAGAGACAGATCCAATCTCGGAGGGGCTCCCGCCCCTCCGCCGCCATGGAGGCCATGGACCAGAGGGGGAACCCTCCTCCCATCTAGGGGGGAGGCCAATGAAGAAGAAGAAGGAGGGGGGCTCTCTCCCCCTCTCTCCCGGTGGCGCCGGAACGCCGCCGAGGCAATCATCGTGTGACGGCGATCTACTCCAACAACTCCGTCATCTTCACCAACAACTCCATCACCTTCCCCCATCTATATTTAGCAGTCCAGTCTCTCGCAACCCTCTGTACCCTCTACTTGAACATGGTGCTTTATGCTTCATACTATTATCCAATGATATGTTGCCATCCTATGATGTATGAGTAGATTTTTGTTGTCCTATCGGTAATTGGTGAATTGCTATGGTTGGTTTAATTTGCTTGTGGTTATGTTGCTATCCTTTAGTGCCCATCATATGAGCGCGTGTGTGGATCACACCATAGGGTTAGTAGTATGTTGATAGGACTATGCATTGGAGGGCAAGGGTGACAGCAGCTTCAGCCTAAACATAGAAATTGATACGTACGGGATTGAAGGGGGACCATTATAAATCTTAATGCTATGGTTGGGTGTTTTACCTTAATGAACGTTAGTAGTTGCGGATGCTTGCTAATAGTTCCAATCATAAGTGCATAGAATCCCAAGTAAGGGACGACATGCTAGCAGTGGCCTCTCCCACATAAAAACTTGCTATCGGTCTAGCAACGTAGTCAATTGCTAAGGGACAATTCCGCAAATCCTACCACCACTATTCCACACTCGTTTTACTAAACTTAATTGTTTATTTATGTAAACAACACCTAACTTTTATTTTCACATTCTTTATTATCTTGCAAACCTATCACACCTACAAAGTACTTCTAGTTTTATTCTTGTTCTAGGTAAAGCAAACGTTAAGTGTGCGTAGAGTTGTATCGGTGGTCGATAGAACTTGAGGGAATATTTGTTCTATCTTTAGCTCCTCTTTGGGTTTGACACTCTTATTTATCGAAGAAGGCTACAAACAATCCCCTATACTTGTGGGTTATCAAGACCTTTTTCTGGCGCCGTTGCCGGGGAGCAATAGCATGGGGTGAATATTCTCGTGTGTGCTTGTTTGCTTTATCACTAAGTAGTTTTTATTTTCTGTTCTAAGTTGTTCTCTATCTTTAGTTATGGATATGGAACACGAAATACCAAAAAAATAGTTGTACTTGCTACTCATGGAGACGGGGAACCTCCTAAAACCCTCGATGCTCGTTATGTGAAAAATATTATGCAATACTTTGATAATCCTGAGAAAACCCCATTCAACTTGATAATGGGAGACACGTTGGATCAACGTGAATACTTTAGGGATTATCGCTTGACACAAAAAGGGAAATTATTATGGGATCAAATTGATGTGTTGCATTGGTATGCTTGGAATTTATGCTTGAGATATGATTATACTTGTTGCTCTAGGATGAACGCTCCACACCTTCCCTTTTCATGCAAATTTAATGATAATGAAACCTAGATATGATTATTATGATGTGGAACGAATAGAAGAATTTGTTGCTTTTAAGGGTGCTTATGAAATGGAATCTTTGTTTGAAAAGTTTGAAGATTTTGATGATTCAGTTTATAGACCTGAAAATTTTGATATCCTTAAATATTGCTATGAGAATTATAAATACAATTCCGATATTGATGAATTTATTGAGAATGTCTCCGCTGTCCAAGAAGAGACTAATATTTTGCAGGAGTCTATGGAAGAAGAAATTGATGAAACTGTGAGCTCATTGGATGAAAAAGATGACGAGGAGAGCGAAGAACAATGAAGGATGAACGGATTAGCTACCCATGCCCACCTTCTAACGAGAGTAACTCTTCAACTCATACATTGTTTAATGTCCCTTCATGCTTACCGAAGGATGAATGCTATGATAATTGTCATGATCCCGTTGATTCATTTGAAATATCCCTTTTTGATGAAATTGATGCTTGCTATGTTTGTGTCCAAGATGCCAATATGAATTATGCTTATGGAGATGAACTTGCTATAGTTCCTTATGTTAAGAATGAATTTATTGCTATTGAACCCACACATGATAGTCCTATTATCTTTTTGAATTCTCCAAACTACACTATATCGGAGAAGTTTGCACTTATTAAGGATTACATTGATGGGTTGCCTTTTACCGATGCACATGATGATTTTGATGAATATAATATGCATGTGCTTGCTTCTCCTACTTGCAATTATTATGAGAGAGGAACTACATCTCCGCCTCTCTATGTTTCCAACACGATAAAATTGCAAGAAACTACTTATGCTATGTATTGGCCTTTACTTGATGTGCATGAATTGTTCTTATATGACATGCCGATGCATAGGAAGAGAGTTAGACTTCGTCATTGCATGATATATGTTGCTTTGTGCTCACTACTAAATGCCAAATCATTGCTAATTAAAATTGGCTTTGATATACCTTGTGATCCGGGTGGATCCATTACTTGAGCACTTTATGCCTAGCTTAATGGCTTTAAAGAAAGCGCTGCCAGGGAGACAACTCATAAGTTTTAGAGACTCATTTTATTATTTTGAGTGTTTTTATAAAGTTGAAAAACAAAAAAATATAGAGGGGAACCTAAAAACTTTTTCAAAAAAAGAAGCGATTGAAAGGTGATGCATTGGAGAAGTGAGGGTCGACCTTGAACACTTGTGTTCATGCTCATGGAAACAATGTAAATTTTTCATGAAGATTATCACAAAAATAATTATGCCCTTGTACAAATCCATTGTATTATAAAAATAATGGCCAAGATTTGCCTTTAGGACGATTAGATTGCTTGTTGGTATGTGCGGTGCAAAAACAGAAACTTTGGCTGTAGTGTGTGATTTTACATTTTTTACTGCAACATCAAAAGTTTCTGAAACTTTTTGCAAAATATTTCTATACAAATTTTTTATTTTTTCCTAATGTTTCAGAATTTTTTGAGTAACATAAGTTTGGTGAATGTTCAGATTACTACAGACTGTCCTGTTTAAGACAGATTCTGTTTTTGATGCATTGTTTTGCTTGTTTTGATGAAACTATCAATTTTTATTGGTGGTATAATCCATGGAAGAGTTATAATACAGTAGCTACAATGCAAAAACAAAATATGAATTGGTTTGAAACAGTACTTAAAGTAGTGATTTGCATTATTATACTAACGGATCTCACGAGGTTTCTATTGAGTTTTGTTTGGATGAAGTGATCAATGATCGAGGAGGTCTCGATATGAGGAGAAGGAGGAGAGGAAAGCGCTCAAGCTTGGGGATGCCCAAGGCACCCCAAGTAAATATCCAAGGAGACTCAAGCGTCTAAGCTTGGGGATGCCCCAGAAGGCATCCCATCTTTCTTCAACAAGTATTAGTATGTTTTCATCTTCGTTTCGTTCACGTGATATGTGTAAATCTTGGAGCGTATTTTGTGTTTAGTTTTCATTTTTATTTTATGCACCATGCTGGTATGAGATAGTCCATGGTTGATTTATAGAATTCTCATTGCACTTCACTTATATCTTTTGAGTATGGCTTTATAGAATGCTTCATGTGCTTCACTTATATCATTTGAAGTTTGGATTGCCTGTTTCTCTTCACATAGAAAATCGTTATTTGTAGAATGCTCTTTTGCTCCACTTATATTTATTAGAGCATGGTATTTTGTAGAAAGAATTAAACTCTCTTGCTTCACTTATATCTATTTAGAGAGTCAAAAGGAACTGGTCATTTGCATTGTTAGTCATGAAATCCTACATAAAACTTATGGATCACTGAATATGACATGTTTGATTCCTTGCAATAGTTTTGCGATATAGAGGTGATAATATGAGGGAGGTTCTAGTAAATGGTTGTGGTTAGTAGGAATATTGGTGTTGAGGTTTGTGATTCCCTATGCAAGCACGAAAGTCAATAGTTATGCAATGAAATCACATCCTACTTGTGGTGCATTATTCGGTGTTAGTATGCTTAATGCTCATTTATGAGAATTTTTGTTTCTTGGTTGGTTGCTTCTCAATCTTTTTGCTAGCCTCCACTTGTACTAAGTAGAAATACTACTTATGCATCCAAAATCCTTAAACCCAGTTTTTGCCATATGAATCCACCATACCTACCTATATGTGGTATTTCCGTGCCATTCTAAGTAAATTTGTATGTGCCAACTCTAATTTTCAAAATAAATCTCTGTTTTGTGTGGCCGTACCGCTCATGTGGCGGCAGGGGGTGGCCGATGTCTTCCATGATTAGGCGGGTTATTCTCACGATGAGTGTTTATTCACTTGTCATTGCACGAGAGTATGGCGGTAATAGGGATGCCCAGTCCCACAATGAATCAAAAATAATAACAACAAAATTCCTTGGAAAGTGTTGGTATGGAAGGCACCCGTGGATACGGCTAGCCATGGACTGTGAAAGAATGGTGGAAAGGAAATGAACTTTATTTTTTGTTTGGGAACCGCCTATAATGTGTCTAGCATGGAGGATGTTGGGAACTCTCGGTCGTAGCGTTGACAGGAAAAGCATGCCTCTCAAAATGTTTTTTATCTCTCAATTTTTGCTTTGAGCTCTGGCACCTCTACAAATCTCTGCTTCCCTCTGTGAAGGGCCTATCTATTTACTTTTATGAAATTTTTATTTTTATTTGAGTCTCCATCTTCTCTTATAAAGCACCAACTAGGGAGCACTATGATCATACTTGTGCATTGATGCAACTAATATTCGAGTGTGTTTCATGAATGGATCAATGATTGAGCATGACGGGCTAGGGATAACTTTCTTTAGCATTGATATTTTGAAAGACATGATTGTTTGTTGGGATGCCTAAGTATTGATGTCTTTATGTCAAATTATAGACTATTGCTTTGAATCACTCGTGTCTTAATATTCATGCCATGATTAGATATATGATCAAGTTTATGCTATGTAGCATTCCACATCAAAAATTATCTTTTTTCTCATTTACCTACTCGAGGGCGAGAAGGAATTAAGCTTGGGGATGCTAATACGTCTCCGTCGTATCTATAATTTTTGATTGTTTCATGCCAATATTATACAACTTTCACATACTTGTGGCAACATTTTATATGATTTATTGGACTAACCTATTGATCCAGTGCCCAGTGCCAGTTCCTATTTGTTGCATGTTTTTTCACAGAATATCCATATCAAACGAAGTCCAAACGCGATAAAAATTTACGGAGAATTATTTTGAAATATTTATGATTTTTGGGAGGTGGAATCAACGCTAACGGAGGCCCACGACCTCCACAACCGACCAGAGCACGCCGAGCACCCCCGAGCGTGCCCAGCTGTCTTGTGCCCTCCCCGTAAGTCGGTTGGCCCCTTCTTCAAGTGCAAGAAAGATAATTTATGGGAAAAAATTGTGTGAAAATTTCAGCGCAATCGGAGTTACGGATCTCCGGGAATTTAAGAAACGGTGAAGGGCTAGAAAACAGGAACACAAAACAGAAGAGAACAGAGAGACAGATCCAATCTCGGAGGGGCTCCCGCCCCTCCGCAGCCATGGAGGCCATGGACCAGAGGGGGAACCCTCCTCCCATCTAGGGGGGAGGCCAAGGAAGAAGAAGGAGGAGGGGGGCTCTCTCCCCCTCTCTCCCTGTGGCGCTGGAACGCCGCCGGGGCAATCATCGTGTGACGGCGATCTACTCCAACAACTCCGTCATCTTCACCAACAACTCCATCACCTTCCCCCATCTATATTTAGCGGTCCACTCTCCTGCAACCCACTGTATCCTCTACTTGAACATGGTGCTTTATGCTTCATACTATTATCCAATGATATGTTGCCATCCTATGATGTCTGAGTAGATTTTTGTTGTCCTATCGGTAACTGGTGAATTGCTATGGTTGGTTTAATTTGCTTGTGGTTATGTTGCTATCCTTTAGTGCCCATCATATGAGCGCGTGTGTGGATCACACCATAGGGTTAGTAGTATGTTGATAGGACTATGCATTGGAGGGCAAGGGTGACAGCAGCTTCAGCCTAAACATAGAAATTGATACGTACGGGATTGAAGGGGGACCATTATAATCTTAATGCTATGGTTGGGTGTTTTACCTTAATGAACGTTAGTAGTTGCGGATGCTTGCTAATAGTTCCAATCATAAGTGCATAGAATTCCAAGTAAGGGACGACATGCTAGCAGTGGCCTCTCCCACATAAAAACTTGCTATCGGTCTAGCAACATAGTCAATTGCTAAGGGACAATTCCGCAAATCCTACCACCACTATTCCACACTCGTTTTATGAAACTTAATTCTTTATTTATCTAAACATCACCTAACTTTTATTTTCACGTTCTTTATTATCTTGCAAACCTATCACACCTACAAAGTACTTCTAGTTTTATTCTTGTTCTAGGTAAAGAAAACGTTATGTGTGGGTAGAGTTGTATCAGTGGTCGATAGAACTTGAGGGAATATTTGTTCTACCTTTAGCTCCTCGTTGGGTTCGACACTCTTATTTATCGAAGAAGGCTACAAACGATCCCCTATACTTGTGGGTTATTAGTGTCGTCCAACGCATGCGCTCAAACTTTATTTGGTCTAACATGGCACACATAGCAATAGGAAACCATCATGGTCAAACCCTTCTCGTATGTTGGGTCAAAGGGATAGATTGTGTGGGCCCCCCTCATTATCGGTCAAGGATGATATATATATAGAGACCTCGGGGAGCCCACAGATATATGCGGCGTCTATAAACCGCACAAGGGAGACGTGCTCGATCAGAACACCCCCTATACCCTCTTACAAAGTTGTCCAATTTGGGCCAAGCTTTATTACAAACCCGTTACAAACTAGAGCCTCTCGCAAGAACCCTCGTGATTTTGAGAGGGAAACGTGTCCCCTTGTGGGCGAAACGATAATCGCTCCCTCTTCTCGCCTTGTATTTTCTTCTACACGCAACATGGAACAACGGGAGATTCACGCTGAACTTTGGAATTATTCAGGGTTTGTTTGACCTTTTCTATACATTAATTGAGTTTTCTAGACATTTAGTGTCCATAATTCAAATCCGAACTACAAATACATGCTCCAGTGCACCAAAATGGCTAGAAAAATCGTACATTTGTCCTTGGGGTGCATGTTTAGGTCCCATGGAAGGAATGGGAATGAATTCAACCGTCTCGGCATCCTGGCTCGGCCTCAAACATTGCGAATCTCGATTTTTAAATCTCCATAAATCCAAAACTCACCGGAAAATCATGAAACTTGGCATGGTGTCATGACATGGCACATATATGTCATGGTAAAAATTGTCCAATTTGGCCAAGCTATATTACAAGCCTCTTACAAACCGAAGCTTCTCGCAACCCTCATGGTTCCGGTAGGGAAACATGCCCCTCTTGTGGGCAAAACGGAACCGCCGCCTTTTCTCGCCTTGGAATTTGTTTTCTACAGACAACATAGAATAACAGGAGTGTCGTGCTGAAATTTGAAACTGTTCAGGGTTCGTTTGGCCATTTTATATATTAATTGAGTTTTCTAGGCATTTAATGTAGTCCATTATTCAAATTTGAACTACAAGCACATGCTCCAGTGAAGTAAAATGGGTGGAAAATCATACATGTGTCATTGGGTGCATGTTTAGGTCTCATTGAAGGAATGGAATGAATTACAAATGTCTCGTCGGCCTGAAACATTGAGAATCTCAATTTTTAAATCCCAGTAAATCGAAAACTCACCCAAAAAACATGAACCTTGGCATGGTTTCATGACATGGCACATATATGCCGTGGTAAAAAAATTGTCCAGTTTGAGACAAGGCGAACACATTAATAGCCAACGAAGTCCTTTTGAAACAAATAGCTGACACGTTAATATCGCAAATGGTTGTATTATATGAACCGTGTGTGTTCCCGTAACCATTTAAGTGCGGCCATGCGTCACTCTTTTCTTATGGGATAGTACTACCTCGGCCCTTGTTCATTGGTCATCTTTGTATTTTGTGCCAAAATTTAACCATACTCGGTGGCGTGCGTGCAGCTGTTTGATTAGACGGGACGAGTGCGAGAAGTCTGACATGTAGGCTCAATGGGACACATGTGAGCAGTCCACCACGCAGGCTCGACGAGACGCGTGCGATCTGTCCACCTCGCAGGCTCTACGGGACACGTGCGAGTAGCGAAGCCGCGCATGCTCACCGGGAAGCTAGCTCTTTGACCTCCATCCACCAGCCGCTCGCCTCACTCACAACTTCTCCATTAATGGCGGCCGAGCCGCTGTTTAACACGCGGTTAATTAAAGCACCTGGACAGAGGGTGTTTGGTTGTGATCCCATGGCCCCGCTCAACATTACCATTTGCTTTGTTTGTGTTTTCAACTCGTATTCCGGATAATTTAAAATGCCACATAGGGCAATGGATAATACGACGACAAATAAAATGGCAATGGATAATACGACGACAAATTTACAACGGCGCGGAAAATAATTGTCTTACATATTTCGGATAATTTAAAATGCCACATGCGGCAAAGCCCGGAAGAAACAGGGGCAAGAGAAGAAGGAAATCGTAGACAACGATCTGGGTCGTTACTGTCTCTACTCCTCGATGGATCGCTGGGCGACGAGATCCTCCAGCTCCTTCTTCAATTCCTCACGACTTTGCTTGACAGCAGCCACGGATTCCTCCACCTCCTGCTCGCGCTCAATCCGGAGCTTCCTCAAGTCACCCATTAGTTCCTCGGCGACCGCTTTCAGCGTCATCCCCGAGGCACTGCTCTGCTCATGCAGCTTCTTACAGCCGGCGGCCTCCTCCTCCGTCTCGGTGAGCACCTTGAGGAGCTTCGTATTGTCACCCATGAGTTGCTCGACGAGGCCGGTCGCCTTCTCAACCGAGGCATCGCTAATCTTGAGCAGCTTCATCAAGCCGTTGACCAGCTCCTGCTCCTTAATTAGGCTAGCAAGAATGTTGTCGTTGCTGGCCAAGGACTTCAGCACCGCCAGCTCGTCACGACCGCCGACGTGGCGAGTGCGCTTGTGAGAGCCCTCGCGTGCCGGTGAGAGCTCGTTCGAGGGCTCCGCGGCGCGCCAGGACATCTCTGCTGCGGCTGCCGCGTAGCGGCGGGACCTCTCTAGAGCTTCCGTGGCCTTGGTCTTTGCTCCTTGGTTATATGTCGACCCGAAACTTCTCCTACCGGTCATGGCGGAATGACTTGACAGGAAAGACATGTTTTGTAGGTGATGAGGAGAGGAATTGTGAAGTAATTTTCGAGTGGGTAGTTTTTATAGCCCGGTGCTAAGTGTGATCGCATTTAGGTTTGATCGGTGTGAACAGATTTGCAATTACTTATTGCGTTGTAATCTGGAATGTGACGAGAAACAAGGTCAAAATTTATTGATGGTTTTGGGCTTGAAGCCCGAAACACACCTTCATATGGCTGCCCATTTCTATTGTTCTGGCTCATCGCAAACAGTTCTTATGGATCAACCGTTTGCCACACATCGCACACGCATTCGAAGCCCGAAACGGTTCCTGGATGCCGTATGTGGGCCGGCGTTCTTGGATGTACGTGTACTTGTCTGCCCACTATCACACACGGTCCAGATATCACCATCGTGTCTGATGGATGCGCCGTTGTGCTACTTCTTGAGCTTGCGTTGGTTTTTTCCTTGAAGAGGAAAGGGTGATGCAGCAAAGTAGAGATAAGTATTTCCCTCAGTTAAAGAACCAAGGTATCAATCCAGTAGGAGACAACGCACAAATCACCAATACCTGCACAAACAATCAAACAACTTGCACCCAACGCGATAAAGGGGTTGTCAATCCCTTCACGGTTACTTGCAAAAGTGAGATCTGATAGAGATAGATGAAACTAAACAAAATATAAAGTAAATATTTTTGGTATTTTTGGTTTATAGATCTAAAAATAAAAGATTGCAAAATAGTAGATCGGAAACTTATATGATGGAAAATAGACCCTGGGGCCATAGATTTCAGTAGAGGCTTCTCTCATGATAGCAAATAATACGGTGGGTGAACAAATTACTGTCGAGCAATTGATAGAAAAGCGCAAAGTTATGACGATATCCAAGGCAATGATTATGAAATATAGGCATCACGTCCATGTCAAGTAGACTGAAACGATTCTGCATCTACTACTATTACTCCACACATCGACCGCTATCAAGCATGCATCTAGAGTATTAAGTTCATAAAAAACAGAGTAACGCATTAAGTAAGATGACATGATGTAGAGGAATTAACTCAAGCAATATGATGAAAACCCCATCTTTTTATCCTCGAAGGCAACAATACAATACGTGCCTTGCTGCCCCTACTGTCACTGGGAAAGGACACCGCAATATTGAACCCAAAGCTAAGCACTTCTCCCATTGCAAGAAAAACCAATCTAGTTAGCCAAACCAAACCGATAGTTCGAAGAGAATTACAAAGGTATCAAATAATGCATTAAAGAATTCAGAGAAGATTCAAATAATATTCATAGATAAGCTAATCATAAGTCCATAATTCATCGGATCTCGACAAACACACCGCAAAAGAATATTACATTGGATAGATCTCCAAGAACATCGAGTAGAACTTGGTATTGAGAATCAAAGAGAGAGAATAAGCCATCTAGCTACTAGCTATGGACCCGCAGGTCTGAGGTAAACTACTCACGCTTCATCGGAAGGGCAATGGTGTTGGTGTAGAAGCCCTCCGTGATCGAATCCCCCTCCGGCAGGATGCCGGAAAAGGCCCCAAGATGGGATCTCACAGGTACAGAAGGTTGTGGCGGTGGAAAAGTGTTTTCGTGGATACTTCTGGTGGTTTGGGAATATGTGTGAATATATAGGAGGAAGATCTAGGTCAGGGGTCACCGAGGGGCCCACAAGACAGCGGGCGCCCTACCCCCCTGGGCGCGCCCTCCACCCTTGTGGGCACCTAGTGGCTCTTCTGACTTTCACTCCTACTCTCCTGGGTGTCTTCTTGTCCAAGAAAAATCATCACAAAGGTTTTATTCTGTTTGGACTCCGTTTGGTATTCCTTTTCTGCGAAACTCTAAAACAAGGAAAAACAGAAACTGGCACTGGCTCTAGGTTAATAGGTTAGTCCCAAAAATAATATAAAATAGCATATTAATGCATATAAAACATCCAAAACAGTTAATATACTAGCATGGAACAATCAAAAATTATAGATACGTTGGAGACGTATCAAGCATCCCCAAGCTTAATTCCTGCTCGTCCTCGAGTAGGTAAATGATAAAAACAGAATTTTTGATGTGGAATGCTACCTAACATATTTATCCATGTAATTTTTCTTTATTGTGGATGAATGTTAAGATCCATAAGATTCAAAACAAAAGTTTAATATTGACAGAAAAACAATAATACTTCAAGCATACTAATAAGGTAATTATGTCTTCTCAAACTAACATGGCAAAGAAAGCTTATTCCTACAAAATCATATAGTCTGGCTATGCTCCATCTTCATTACACAAAATATTCAAATCATGCACAACCCCAATGGCAAGCCAAGTAATTGTTTCATACTTTTGATGTTCTCAAACTTTTTCAACTTTCACGAAATACATGAGCGTGAGCCATGGACATAACACTATAGGTGGAATAGAATATTGTGGTTGTGGAGAAGACAAAAAGAAGGAGATAGTCTCACATCAACTCGGCGTATCAACGGCCTATGGAGATGCCCATCAATAGATATAAATGTGAGTGAGTAGGGATTGCCATGCAACGGATGCACTAGAGCTATAAGTTTATGAAAGCTCAAAAAGAAACTAAGTGGGTGTGCATCCAACTCGCTTGCTCATGAAGACCTAGGGCAATTTGAGGAAGCCCATCATTGGAATATACAAGTCAAGTTCTATAATGAAAAATTCCCACTAGTATATGAAAGTGACAACGTAGGAGACTCTCTATCATGAAGATCATGGTGCTACTTTGAAGCACAAGTGTGGTAAAAGGATAGTAACATTGCCCCTTCTCTCTTTTCTCTCTTTTTTTTGTTGGGCCTTCTCTCATTTTTTTGGGCCTCTTTTTATTTTTTATTTTTTTTGCCCGGAGTCTCATCCCGACTTGTGGGGGAATCATAGTCTCCGTCATCCTTTCCTCACATGGGACAATGCTCTAATAATGAAGATCATCACACAAGAATTACTTAGAACAAAATATGACTCTATATGAATGCCTCCGGCGGTGTACCGGGATATGCAATCAATCAAGAGTGACATGTATGAAAGAATTATGAACGGTGGCTTTGCCACAAATACGATGTCAACTACATGATCATGCAAAGCAATATGACAATGATGGAACATGTCATAATAAACGGAATGGTGGAAAGTTGCATGGCAATATATCTCGGAATGGCTATGGAAATGCCATAATAGGTAGGTATGGTGGCTGTTTTGAGGAAGGTATATGGTGGGTGTATGATAACGGCGAAAGTTGCACGGTACTAGAGAGGCTAGCAATGGTGGAAGGGTGAGAGTGCGTATAATCCATGGCTCAACATTAGTCACAAAGAACTCACATACTTATTGCAAAAATCTATTAGTTATCGAAACGAAGTACTACACGCATGCTCCTAGGGGGATAGATTGGTAGGAAAAGACCATCGCTCGTCCCCGACCGCCACTCATAAGGAAGACAATCAAAAAATAAATCATGCTCCGACTTCATCACATAACGGTTCACCATACGTGCATGCTACGGGAATCACAAACTTTAACACAAGTATTTCTACAATTCACAATTACTTACTAGCATAACTCTAATATCACCATCCCTATATCTCAAAACAATCATAAAGAATCAAACTTCTCATAGTATTCAATGCACTTTATATGAAAGTTTTTATTATACCCCCCTTGGAAGCCTATCATATTAGGACTAAATTTATAACCAAAGCAAATTACCATGCTGTTTAGAGACTCTCAAAATAATATAAGTGAAGCATGAGAGTTCAACAATTTCTATAAAATAAAGCCACCACCGTGCTCTCAAAAGATATAAGTGAAGCACTAGAGCAAAATTGCCTAGCTCAAAAGATATAAGTGAAGCACATAGAGTATTCTAATAAATCACAATTCATGCGTGTCCCTCTCAAAAGGTGTGTACATCAAGGATGATTGTGGCAAACTAAAACGCAAAGACTCATATCATACAAGACGCTCCAAGCAAAACACATATCACGTGGTGAATAAAAATATTGCCTCAAGTAAAGTTACCGATAGACGAAGACGAAAGAGGGGATGCCTTCCGGGGCATCCCCGAGCTTAGGCTCTTGGTTGTCCTTGAATATTACCTTGGAGTAACTTGGGCATCCCCAAGCTTAGGCTCTTGCCACTCCTTATTCCATAGTCCATCAAAACCTTACTCAAAATTTGAAAACTTCACAACACAAAACTCAACAGAAAATCTCATAACCTCCGTTAGTATAAGAAAATAAATCACCAATCTTGGTACTGTTGTGAACTCATTATTTATTTATATTGGTGTAATATCTACTGTATTCCAACTTTTCCATGGTTCATACCCCCTGATACTACCCATAGATTCATCAAAATAAGCAAACAACACATAGAAAACAGAATCTGTCAAAAACAGAACAGTCTGCGAAGATCTGAATTGTTATAATACTTATGTAACTCCAAAAATTCTTAAAATTTCGGAAATTATAGAAAATTTGTATATAAATCCTTTGTAAAAAATTGAGGGATTTTCCACTATCCAACGAATCTAAACAATTCTGTGACTGGACACAAAAGTTTCTGTTTTTCAGCAAGATCAAATCAACTATCACCGTAAGCCATCCCAAAGGTCTTACTTGGCACAAACACTAGTTAAAACACAAAACCACATCTAACCATAGGCTAGATGAATTATTTATTGCAAAACATAACCAAAAAGCAAAGAACAAAAATAAAATTGGGTTGCCTCCCAACAAGCGCTATTGTTTAACGCCCTTAGCTAGGCATAAAAACACAAATAGATCTAGGTATTGTCATCTTTGGTATGCAATCCTTCAATTGCACTCTTGTAACCCTTAGGAGATTCTTTAGTTTTTTCAATGATCAAACTCCTAGGCAAAAAATCAAGAAATTCACTCGTAGCAATCGGTTCCTTAATAATATCGAAAAAATTGGGGTGAAAACTTATTGTTTTGAGATCTTCATTTTCTTTACTAGAAGATTCACCCTTATTCTTAGGAACGTAAATAAACTTGGAAGTCTTAGTAGGAGGAAGATTTTGAGTAGTTTTAATGGAGGAAAAAGCGGAACCCAAGTTGGTAATAATGTCTTCTAGTTTGCCAATTCTAGTAGAATCTTGATCTATTTTTTCATTAACTTTGGGTTCCTTTTCTCTAAGATTCTTTAAAGTAACTCCTACTTTAGACCCATATTGAGTAATCTGATTATGAATCTTTTTATCCAAAGTTTCAATCAACTCTATGGTAGCAATTTTATTTTCAATAATATCAAGCCTTTGCATCACATGTTCCAAGGTTAAAACAGTTCCATTGATCAAAAGAGGTGGTGGGCCTAACAAATCTATCATAGCATTGTCAGAATCAAAAGTGTGGCTCCCCAAGAAATTTCCCCCGGTAATGGTATCTAGAACATATCTATTCCAAGGAGTAATGCCCACATAAAAATTGCGAAGAAGAACGGCAATAGATTGCTTTCGAGTAGATCTATTCTGAGCATTGCAAATTCTATACCAAGCATCTTTTAAATTTTCTCCCTCCGTTTGTTTAAAATTGAGGACTTCATTATCGGGAGTGCTAACAATGATGGGAGGACTAGCCATGAAAGAAAGACAAATGATCTAATGCACGGATAAACAAAAGGTAAACGAAGAAGACGAACGGAGGAGGTAGAAAGAAGGGCGAATAAAAAGGCAAATCTTTTTGAAAATCGTTTTAGAAGTGGGGGAGAGGAAAACGAGAGGCAAATGGCGAATAATGTAATGCAAGAGATGAGAGTTTTATGATGGGTACTTGGTATGTCTTGACTTGGCGTAGATCTCCCCGGCAATGGCGCCAGAAATTCTTCCTGCTACTTCTTGAGCTTGCGTTGGTTTTTCCCTTGCAGCAAAGTAGAGATAAGTATTTCCCTCAGTTAGAGAACCAAGGTATCAATCTAGTAGGAGACAACGCACAAATCACCAATACCTGCACAAACAATCAAACAACTTGCACCCAACGTGAAAAAAGGGGTTGTCAATCCCTTCACGGTTACTTGCAAAAGTGAGATCTGATAGAGAAAGATGAAACTAAACAAAAGATAAAGTAAATATTTTTGGTATTTCTAGTTTATAGATCTGAAAATAAAAGATTGCAAAATAGTAGATCAGAAACATATATGATGGAAAATAGACCCGGGGGCCATAGATTTCACTAGAGGCTTCTCTCATGATAGCAAATAATACGGTGGGTGAAGAAATTACTGTCGAGCAATTGATAGAAAAGCGCAAAGTTATGATGATATCCAAGGCATGATTATGAAATATAGGCATCACGTTCGTGTCAAGTAGACCGAAACGATTCTGCATCTACTACTATTACTCCACACATCGACCGCTATCCAGCATGCATCTAGAGTATTAAGTTCATAAAAAATGGAGTAACGCATTAAGTAAGATGACATGATGTAGAGGAATTAACTCAAGCAATATGATGAAAACCCCATCTTTTTATCCTCGAAGGCAACAATACAATACGTGCCTTGCTGCCCCTACTGTCACTAGGAAAGGACACTGCAAGATTGAACCCAAAGCCAAGCACTTCTCCCATTGCAAGAAAAACCAATCTAGTTGGCCAAACCAAACCGATAGTTCAAAGAGAATTACAAAGGTATCAAATAATGCATTAAAGAATTCAGAGAAGATTCAAATAATATTCATAGATAAGCTAATCATAAATCCATAATTCATCGGATGTCGACAAACACACCGCAAAAGAATATTACATTGGATAGATCTCCAAGAACATCGAGGATAACATGGTATTGAGAATCAAAGAGAGAGAAGAAGCCATCTAGCTACTAGCTATGGACCCGTAGGTTTGAGGTAAACTACTCACGCTTCATCAGAAGGGCAATGGTGTTGGTGTAGAAGCCCTCCGTGATCGAATCCCCCTCCGGCAGGATGATCGAAAAGGCCCCAAGATGGGATCTCACAGGTACAGAAGGTTGTGGCGGTGGAAAAGTGTTTTCATGGATACTTCTGGTGGTTTGGGAATATATGTGAATATATAGGAGGAAGATCTAGGTCAGGGGGTCACCGAGGGGCCCACAAGACAGGGGGCGCCCTACCCCCCTGGGCGCGCCCTCCACCCTTGTGGCCACCTCGTGCCTCTACTGACTTGCACTCCAAGTCTCCTGGGTGTCTTCTGGTCCAAGAAAAATCATCATGAAGGTTTTATTCTGTTTGGACTTCGTTTGGTATTCCTTTTCTGCGAAACTCTAAAACAAGGAAAAAACAGAAACTGGCACTGGGCTCTAGGTTAATAGGTTAGTCCCAAAAATAATATAAAATAGCATATTAATGCATATAAAACATCCAAAACAGATAATATAATAGCATGGAACAATAAAAAATTATAGATATGTTGGAGACGTGTCAAGCATCCCCAAGCTTAATTCCTGCTCGTCCTCGAGTAGCTAAATGATAAAAACAGAATCTTTGATGTGGAAGGCTACCTAACATATTTATCCATGTAATTTTTCTTTATTGTGGCATGAATGTTCAGATCCATAAGATTCAAAACAAAAGTTTAATATTGACATAAAAACAATAATACTTCAAGCATACTAACAAGGTAATTATGTCTTCTCAAAATAACATGGCCAAAGAAAGCTTATCCCTACAAAATCATATAGTCTGGCTATGCTCCATCTTCATCACACAAAATATTCAAATCATGCACAACCCCGATGACAAGCCAAGCAATTGTTTCATACTTTTGATGTTCTCAAACTTTTTCAACTTTCACGAAATACATGAGCGTGAGCCATGGACATAACACTATAGGTGGAATAGAATATGGTGGTTGTAGAGAAGACAAAAAGAAGGAGATAGTCTCACATCAACTAGGCATATCAACGGGCTATGGAGATGCCCATCAATAGATATCAATGTGAGTGAGTAGGGATTGCCATGCAACGGATGCACTAGAGCTATAAGTTTATGAAAGCTCAAAAAGAAACTAAGTGGGTGTGCATCCAACTCACTTGCTCATGAAGACCTAGGGCAATTTGAGGAAGCCCATCATTGGAATATACAAGCCAAGTTCTATAATGAAAAATTCCCACTAGTATATGAAAGTGACAACATAGGAGACTCTCTATCATGAAGATCATGGTGCTACTTTGAAACACAAGTGTGGTAAAAGGATAGTAACATTGCCCCTTCTCTCTTTTCTCTCATTTTTTTGTTGGGCCTTCTCTCATTTTTTTGGGCCTCTTTTTATTTTTTATTTTTTTCGCCCGGAGTCTCATCCCAACTTGTGGGGGAATCATCGTCTCCATCATCCTTTCCTGACATGGGACAATGCTCTAATAATGAAGATCATCACACAAGAATTACTTAGAACAAAATATGACTCTATATGAATGCCTTCGGCGGTGTACCGGGATGTGCAATCAATCAAGAGTGACATGTATGAAAGAATTATGAACGGTGGCTTTGCCACAAATATGATGTCAACTACATGATCATGCAAAGCAATATGACAATGATGGAACGTGTCATAATAAACGGAATGGTGGAAAGTTGCATGGCAATATATCTCGGAATGGCTTTGGAAATGCCATAATAGGTAGGTATGGTGGCTGTTTTGAGGAAGGTATATGGTGGGTGTATGATAACGGTGAAAGTTGCGCGGTACTAGAGAGGCTAGCAATGGTGGAAGGGTGAGAGTGCGTATAATCCATGGACTCAACATTAGTCACAAAGAACTCACATACTTATTGCAAAAATCTATTAGTTATCGAAATGAAGTACTACACGCATGCTCCTAGGGGGATAGATTGGTAGGAAAAGACAATCGCTCGTCCCCGACCGCCACTCATAAGGAAGACAATCAAAAAATAAATCATGCTCCGACTTCATCACATAACGGTTCACCATACGTGCATGCTACGGGAATCACAAACTTTAACACAAGTATTTCTACAATTCACAATTACTTACTAGCATGACTCTAATATCACCATCCCTATATCTCAAAACAATCATAAAGAATCAAACTTCTCATAGTATTCAATGCACTTTATATGAAAGTTTTTATTATACCCCCCTTGGAAGCCTATCATATTAGGACTAAATTTATAACCAAAGCAAATTACCATGCTGTTTGGAGACTCTCAAAATAATATAAGTGAAGCATGAGAGTTCAACAATTTCTATAAAATAAAGCCACCGCCGTGCTCTCAAAAGATATAAGTGAAGCACTAGAGCAAAATTGCCTAGCTCAAAAGATATAAGTGAAGCACATAGAGTATTCTAATAAATCACGATTCATGCGTGTCCCTCTCAAAAGGTGTGTACATAAAGGATGATTGTGTCAAACTAAAAAGCAAAGACTCATATCATACAAGATGCTCCAAGCAAAACACATATCACGTGGTGAATAAAAATATAGCCTCAAGTAAAGTTACCGATAGACGAAGACGAAAGAGGGGATGCCTTCCGGGGCATCCCCGAGCTTAGGCTCTTGGTTGTCCTTGAATATTACCTTGGGGCTTTGGGCATCCCCAAGCTTAGGCTCTTGCCACTCCTTATTCCATAGTCCATCAAATCCTTACTCAAAATTTGAAAACTTCACAACACAAAACTCAACAGAAAATCTCATAAGCTCCGTTAGTATAAGAAAATAAATCACCACTCTTGGTACTGTTGTGAACTCATTATTTATTTATATTGGTGTAATATCTATTGTATTCCAACTTTTCCATGGTTCATACCCCCCGATACTACCCATAGATTCATCAAAATAAGCAAACAACACATAGAAAATAGAATCTGTCAAAAACAAAACAGTCTGCGAAGATCTGAATTGTTATAATACTTGTGTAACTCCAAAAATTCTTAAAAATTAGGACAACAGAGGATATTTGTATATCAATCCTGTGTAAACAATTGAAGGTTTTTCCTCTCTCCAATGAATCTAAACAATTCTGTGACTGGACACAAAAGTTTCTATTTTTCAGCAAGATCAAATCAACTATCACCGTAAGCCATCCCGAAGGTCTTACTTGGCAAAAACACTAATTAAAACACAAAACCACATCTAACCAGAGGCTAGATGAATTATTTATTGTAAAACAGAACCAAAAAGCAAAGAACAAAAATAAAATTGGGTTGCCTCCCAACAAGCGCTATTGTTTAACGCCCTTAGCTAGGCATAAAAACACAAATAGATCTAGGTATTGTCATCTTTGGTATGCAATCCTTCAATTGCACTCTTGTAATCCTTAGGAGATTCTTTATTTTTATCAATGATCAAACTCCTTCACTCGTAGCAATCGGTTCCTTAATAATATCGAAAAAATTGGGGTGAAAACTTATTGTTTTGAGATCTTCATTTTCTTTACTAGAAGATTCACCCTTATTCTTAGGAACGTAAATAAACTTGGCAGTCTTAGTAGGAGGAAGATTTGGGTAGTTTTAACGAAGGAAAAAGCGGAACCCAAGTTGGTAATAATGTCTTCTAGTTTGCCAATTCTAGTAGAATCTTGATCTATTTTTTCATTAACTTTGGGTTCCTTTTCTCTAAGATTCTTTAAAGTAACTCCTACTTTAGACCCATATTGAGTAATCTGATTATGAATCTTTTTATCCAAAGTTTCAATCAACTCTATGGTAGCAATTTTATTTTCAATAATATCAAGCCTTTGCATCACATGTTCCAAGGTTAAAACAGTTCCATTGATCAAAAGAGGTGGTGGGCCTAACAAATCTATCATAGCATTGTCAGAATCAAAAGTGTGGCTCCCCAAGAAATTTTCCCCGGTAATGGTATCTAGAACATATCTATTCCAAGGAGTAATGCCCACATAAAAATTGCGAAGAAGAACGGCAATAGATTGCTTTCGAGTAGATCTATTCTGAGCATTGCAAATTCTATACCAAGCATCTTTTAAATTTTCTCCCTCCGTTTGTTTAAAATTGAGAACTTCATTATCGGGAGTGCTAACAATTATGGGAGGACTAGCCATGAAAGCAAGTCAAATGATCTAACGCACGGACAAACAAAAGGTAAACGATTAAGACGAACGGAGGAGGTAGAAAGAAGGGCGAACAAAGCAAATCTTTTTGAAAATCGTTTTAGAAGTGGGTGAGAGGAAAACGAGAGGCAAATGGCGAATAATGTAATGCAAGAGATGAGAGTTTTATGATGGGTACTTGGTATGTCTTGACTTGGCGTAGATCTCCCCGGCAACGGCGCCAGAAATTCTTCTTGCTACTTCTTGAGCTTGTGTTGGTTTTTCCCTTGAAGAGGAAAGGGTGATGCAGCAAAGTAGGGATAAGTATTTCCCTCAGTTAGAGAACCAAGGTATCAATCCAGTAGGAGACAACGCACAAATCACCAATACATGCACAAACAATCAAACAACTTGCACCCAACGTGATAAAGGGGTTGTCAATCCCTTCACGGTTACTTGCAAAAGTGAGATCTGATAGAGATAGATGAAACTAAATAAAAGATAAAGTAAATATTTTTGGTTTATAGATTTGAAAATAAAAGATTGCAAAATAGTAGATCAGAAACTTATATGATGGAAAATAGACCCGGGGGCCATAGATTTCACTAGAGGCTTCTCTCATGATAGCAAATAATACGGTGGGTGAAGAAATTATTGTCGAGCAATTGATAGAAAAGGGCAAAGTTATGACGATATCCATGGCATGATTATGAAATATAGGCATCACGTTCGTGTCAAGTAGACCGAAATGATTCTGCATCTACTAGTATTACTCCACACATCGACCGCTATCCAGCATGCATCTAGAGTATTAAGTTCATAAAAAACAGAGTAACGCATTAAGTAAGATGACATGATGTAGAGGAATTAACTCAAGCAATATGATGAAAACCCCATCTTTTTATCCTCGAAGGCAACAATACAATACGTGCCTTGCTGCTCCTACTGTCACTAGGAAAGGACACCGCAAGATTGAACCCAAAGCTAAGCACTTCTCCCATTGCAAGAAAAACCAATCTAGTTGGCCAAACCAAACCGATAGTTCGAAGAGAATTACAAAGGTATCAAATAATGCATTAAAGAATTCAGAGAAGATTCAAATAATATTCATAGATAAGCTGATCATAAATCCACAATTCATCGGATCTCGACAAACACACCGCAAAAGAATATTACATCGGATAGATCTCCAAGAACATCGAGGAGAACATGGTATTGAGAATCAAAGAGAGATAAGAAGCCATCTAGCTACTAGCTATGGACCCGTAGGTCTGAGGTAAACTACTCACGCTTCATCGGAAGGGCAATGGTGTTGGTGTAGAAGCCCTCCATGATCGAATCCCCTTCCGGCAGGATGCCGAAAAAGGCCCCAAGATGGGATCTCACAGGTACAGAAGGTTGCAGCGGTGGAAAAGTGTTTTCGTGGATACTTCTGGTGGTTTGGGAATATATGTGAATATATAGGAGGAAGATCTTGGTCAGGGGGTCACCGAGGGGCCCACAAGACAGAGGGGCGCACCCTCCACCCTTGTGGCCGCCTCGTGGCTCTTATGACTTGCACTCCAAGTCTCCTGTGTGTCTTTTGGTCCAAGAAAAATCATCACGAAGGTTTTATTTCGTTTGGACTCCGTTTGGTATTCTTTTTCTGCGAAACTCTAAAATAAGGAAAAAACAGATACTGGCACTGGGCTCTAGGTTAATAGGTTAGTCCCAAAAATAATATAAAATAGCATATTAATGCATATAAAACATCCAAAACAGATAATATAATAGCATGGAACAATAAAAAATTATAGATACGTTGGAGACGTATCACGTCACGCCATTGAGGCGGCCGCAGCACGCTTCCCTCTAGCGTCCCTGCAAGCGCTCTACTCGCTGTTGAGGCAAATTTACAAATTCAACGGTTAATAATTGTCTTACATATTTAGGATAATTTAAAATGCCACATGCGGCAATGCCCAAAACACTCACGACCTACATATGCTTAGGGTCTTAAAATGTCGATATGCAACATTTGCATACAATTATAATAAAATATAGGCTAAAAGGCTGAGCTGGCGGCAACAACGGTCTTCTCGGGCTCCATGATTAGCATAGCACCCTTGCGGCCGTTCATTCCAAGTGTCCCGACCCGCCTCCGCCTACGGAGCTGCTGGCGCTGGGAGGCTCTTGGGGCTGCTGGGCCTCTTCCAGTAGAGCTTGACAGCGTGTAATAGCACGCATGACATGCCCGCGGAACCGCTCCATTTCCATGTCTCTGCCCTGGTAGCAAATTCCGTACATCACCTGCATCCTCAAGATACCACGTTGGCGATGTTCTACTTCGTCGGTGACGTCAACTCCGCCAAGGGTGCGCTCGAGCCTGGCCACCACATCATCGGGATCGAGGTTGACACGGCCGCCACCGGCAATGATGAAGCTGCAGACTGGTTGTCTCATAACTGAATTGCAGAGGTCTTATGCCCATTCCTAGCGGGGCATCAGGCTCTCGATGAGCACCGGTGATGGCGGCTCTTCGGGTGGGTCGTCGATCATGCCACCTAGCAACTCTGGATCTTTTGCAGGATGGATGGCAAACTGCTCATCACACTTCCTCTTCAATATGTCAATTGTGCACCCAAGGACTGTCACGGCGATATCACTGCCGATGGTCCATGGTGCCTGCACCGGCCGATGAAGCTCTTGCTCCCCGACCTGCTCCGGCTTGTTCTCCTTGCTGAAGATGTAACACAGGTAGGGGTCGACGTTGAAGCTTTGGTCATTGCCTGGCATGCTTGGAATAACTAATGGTAGATGGGTGAGGACTAGATCTGTGCACAGTGTCGCGAGGGTGCATTGCCGCCTGGGTCATATGCAGCAAGCCATTAGCTGGTGGCGGGAAACTGATGAGGGAAGAGGCGGGGATTTTACAATTCACCCATGTGGAGCGCGAGAAGCATTCGCTGGAGCACGGGAAGCATTTGCTGGAGTACGGAAGCCTTCCCTGGAGCGCGGGAAGACTAATTGGAGCACACAACCTGACTACCGTATGCGGTGTTACGTGTTATCTATCACCCACGTGTTAACATAAGGAAACATATGTGTAACTTACTAATCATCGCACATGAGTACTTGCCGATGCATCATGTGCGATACTCCTAGCCACCGCAAGCAACTAGTTTGCTTTTTTCAAAGTTTTTTGTACACACAGAATCGCACACGAATTAACTGTAGTAATCGTCTGTGTTATATATTTTCTCATCGCAAACAGTTCATCCGAGTGGGTTGTTTGCCGCGTATCACACACATCTTGTTTACATGAATCATTTGTGTTCTTTTGGCTCATTGCAAGCAGTTCATCTATGTGAACTGTATGCCGCATATCACACACATCTTGTTAAGTTGAACCATTTCTGTTGTGTTCCCTAATCGAAACAGTTCGTCCGAGTGAACCGTATGCCGTATATCACACACACCTTGATCTGGCTAACCGTTTCTGTTGCATTCCCTAATAGCAAATAGTTCATCAGAGCAAACTATATGTCGTATATCACACACACCTAGATATGGCTGCCCATTTCTGTTGTTCTGTCTCATCGCAAATAGTTCGTATGGATCAACCGTATGCCCCACATCGCACACACAACTAAAATCCGAACCGTGTTTGATGTATCCGCCATCGCAAACGTTTTGCATCTTTTTTGATGGTTTTTTTACATCACTGTTTGCGATTAATGCATCGCACACAGTTTCTTTAAAGGGTCTGTGATCGTAGTGTCACGTTAGCAACATCCTGCAACAGTGTATGTGTAGTTTGAACTATTGTAGTGGCATCTGAATAGCTTGTAGCAGTCTGAGAAGAACTACTAGGATGTTGAAAGAGTTGACATTTTTAAGTTCAGTGTGCGAGTTGTGGAGTTATATTATTTTATTGGTTGCTGTCATGTTCATGAACTGACGTGTTGTCATGTTTGTGCACTGGTAGGGTTCATATAATTGAACTGATTGCTTGTTCATGTATTTTCATATTTTTCCCTTTTTGCTGATTATCATGTTGTTGCAGATGTTGGAGTGCCCGTACCTCCTGATTCTGACAAATCAGACCGCTTTCAAGATCTTGTGAATGTTATTTTTGAGATACCAAATCCTCTAGAAGAACTTGTGAGTGTTGCTGGTGTTTCTCTTTTATTTGCTCTTTTTTAATAGCCTTGCATACATAAATGTGTTTAATTACCTCAGTTGTTGCTTTTGTTTGCGTCTGACGCTATGCACCTTATTTTATTTTGTCTCTGCAATGTTGGTTGTTTTTAATTTATATTTGTGTGCTTATGTTTTTGGTTTATGCAGTTAATGATAGCCATGTTGTTGTTGAGGACATTGCTGATGTTGTGAAAGATATTAATGATGGAATTTATTCTCTCAATTTTGGTGATGGTGATGGGAGCTTGCAGTTGTCTATTACTCAGTCTCAGAGTGTGGATGGCACTGAGCCCATTACTAAGGCTGAGGATGTTCATATGCAGTTACAGCTGGAGGACGAAAGGACAAGAAAGAAGAAGAGTGATTTTCACAAGAGAAAGGAGTTGGAACAATGTCGAAAGGCTGCTTGCGTGCAACCAAGCACTGAGGGTGTTGCTCAAGCTGGAGATGATGAAGGTGGTGACAAGGCCATTGCAACTGGTCATGTTGGGTCTCATGGAACTGACATGCCTGTCAAGATGAACTTGTTGCAGACTTAGCTGTCGCAAGTGTTTCCTCGTGATGCAGTTAAGGCAAAGAAAACTATTTTGAAGAGGAAGATGGAAGATCCAAATCCTGATGGCACACAGAGGTATAGCCCACGTGTGAAAGCTGCTTCCCAACCCGGTGATAGCAAAGCTGATGTGGATAGTGTTGCTGTCAAGATTGGTCCAAGCACACTTGGTGGCTCCCCTGTTCGCGGGAGTTCACGAGTTTTGGCAAATAAGAAGCCTTCTTCATCTCCTCTTCCGAAGCGCTCTTCGTTGAAGGAAAATAAGAAGCGCAAAGTTCCTCCTGCAAAGGTGAACAAAGGTGTGAATAAGCGTGCTCATGTCGAGGCTGAAGATCCTGCATTTGAGGGAGATGATATTGAAGTTAGTTCTAAAGATGAATATGCAGTGGTATGTGTTTTTTTTAGTATTTGAAATTTTCTAGTTAGTGGCATTTTTTAATTATATTCCTTTGCTTTAGTCTTTGCTGAAGTAGGTTAGTGATTTCTGTGTTTATTATTATTAGTCATGCACACTAGGCTTAATTATATTCGTAAAACAATATTTTTGTTTTGGGATAAGCGTTTGTACTGTATGTGACTTACTAGTTGTACTTCCAATAATTTAGTTGTGGTCGGGTTAGTATGGTGGCCAGGTGAGGCTTGGTCATTGTTTGCATCACTTTTTTCGTGGTATTGGTTTTGGTCTTCTTTTTGTGGTACTGAAGTTGTTTTAATAGTTGAACTTGTGCAATCATTTTTTTCCCTTCTTGCCTTCATATGTTTCTTTTGTTTTTTATATTCATTGAACTAAGCTGTGCCTTCTTGATTTCATTTACAACCTATTAGCGTTAGAAGTCCGGTCAAGCCGGCGAGAGGCATGAGGGAAAAGTTGCTGTGGAATAAGGTGACTTACAGTGATTGAATATACACTACAAAAAAAACACTTCCGTGATGATACGTGTTTGTCACAGTAGGTCATGTTTTCTGTCATGCATGTACACCCATGACGATTTTATGACAGAATCAAGATAGTCATACCTGTGCTGTCGTAGAAGTGTTCCATGACAATACCAAAACTATCATCACGGAAGTGTCCACTTCCATGATGATAAATGGCGCGTCACGGAAATGTTTTCGTCAAGGGTAACCGACATGTGGCATCCACCGTAATGGGTCACCGTTAAGCTATCGGGTTCTGGTTTGGATCCGATAACCCGTTAACAGCCCTGACCAATGGGGATTTTCTACGTGTAAAATTCTCATTCGCCGGAGGATCCATGCGTCAGCTCCTCGTTGGGACAGATGTCAACCGTCCACTCGACAGGAGTCGCCAATGAAACATTGACACATGGGACGGCCCAATAGAGGCCCATATAGGTTTAAAAGCCGGCCAAGGAAAAGGCCCATAAGATTTCATCAGATCTAATGGGCCGGCCCATTCATTTTCTGGACCAAATTGTGGCCCACATCAGATACGACCCGTTAAATGCCTGCATTATTCTGGGCTAGTTTATGGCCCATATCAGATCCGGCCCATTAACAGCCTGCAATAGTTTGGGACAAATTATGGCCCATAACAGATACAACCCTTTAACAGCTACTATGCCTTTGGGCCAATTGGGGGCCTGCTTTGCTCTTCGGCCTGTTAATGGCCCGTTTAACAGTTCGGCCCGATATTAGTTTCGGCATGTCAGCGGCCCTGTGTACATATGGGCCTCTTTCGGCCCGGTTTCACTTTTAGCCATTTAAAGGCCCGAGCTGCATCTAGGCCTAATTCTGGTTTGTAGTGACTTTCGGCCTCTTAACGACCCGTAGTCTTCGTGGATACATTTTAGCCCAAACTGCCTATCGGCCCGTAAAAGGCCCTTGATAGTGTTGGGCCTAATTTTGGCCCGCTATGCAATCGGCCTACTTCCAGCCTGTCCTGAAATTGGGCCCACCAAGGCCCAACAACATTTCAGCCTGTTAATGGCCCGTCATATCACTAGGCCAATAATGGGCTGATGTATATTCCAGCCTGCTGTCGGCCCGTGATTTGTTCGACACAATTCAGGCTCAATCTACATCTCAGCCTATTAAAAGCCCATTTTATTTTCTGGCCCAATTAAGGAAAGCGTTTTACTAGGCCTTTTAAAGCCCGAAACTAATAGAGGGCCAGATTAAGTCTAGGCCTACTGAAGGCCCAAGATGATTGTAGGCCCACGGTTCGGCCCATTCATAGTGATTGGCGGCCGGCCAGTTTTAGTATCGATTTTTTTATATAAACCTAACATATTGGCTAATTGCGCTCCAATCAAAGATTACGACCTTTTCTCAGAGCGACGACAGAACATACAGCAAATAATTTACAACATCGTGACGAAGAATAAACCTACACTATACAACAAAGAAATTACAGCATATTACATCCCCTGGGCATCAAAGTTCGCCGCCAGTGATAATAAAGGGCAACCAGACAGCAGATTCCATACACTGGGCAGGTCGCCACCAGTGGAAGTAAACACGCTGACAAAATAATTGACAGAACCGACAACACTTCAACACTGTTCAAGAAAGGTTAGCCCTGCCCAGGAGCTGCAGCGCAAGCAACTTAGCAACCTGATGAGACTGCGCTTGTTTGACACTTATATCCACCAACTCAAGCTGCATAGCATCAATAGACGTCCTGTACTTATGGTTAATCTTGCATAGATATTGGAGTTCCAGTCGGATTTGAGCGGAAGCATGTCTATTTACTTGAATTTCAGACTGAAGACGTCGAACATATTCAGGCGGTGACTTCATCGACCTTATGTCACTGCTATTAGCAAGTAAGTTCGACACTACATAAAGACATGACTTTGGGGTTGTATCGCTATCCTCAAGATGTGTTGCCTTCTTCTCTGGAATATATGTTGAAGGGACAAGCAATGGGTTCGTCTCACTATCATTGTGGCAGTTCTTCCTAGCATCAGTGATGTCACCCTGAAAGAGAAACAAGTAGTTAGATATCATGTTTTGCACGTATTAGCATCAGTGCTGGCAATTCATCTCATTTCTTAGTCAGAAATAAAGAAACACTGTTTAAAATAGCATTAACATAATAGGCATTGTTCATAGTTAAGACGGTAGGAAATGGTGAGTGTACTGTCAATTTATACCAGTGCAGGAGCGGCCAGCTGCACCACAACACTGGATTATAGATCAAGAACACAAGCATACATGTAGTGCTAAACAATGTATAAGCATGAATGGTGAGTGTACTGTCAATTTATACCATTTCAGATTGGTAAATAAAGAGACATGATTTCAATAACATTAACATAATATGGCATTGTTCATAGTTAAGACATAGCAGGATATGACATTGTGCTGGAGTTGATAGTTTCACCACACCACTGGATTACAGATCAAGAACACAAGCATACATGCAGTGCTAAAGAAGATAACTTGCTATGTTTAGTTTAATTTACATGGTATGAATAAGGAACTAGGTTGTGCAACTAAAAACTAAAACTGAGAAGGACAAACTTATGTTTATGTACTTCTTCATAATAAACTTTGAACATGCAATTTGATGCAGACGACAAAAATAAACATCATTTGTAGTCATAGCTATCCAAATATACATAACAAAGTTTGAAGGCTTGAGGAGGACAAACTTACATTAGTAGTGAAGACCGGCTCTATAAAGCCCTTGTCCATATTGATTGGGGGGGGGGGGCAATTCAACAACTTTACCACAGACTCTTCTTCAAGAGCATTGCCTTTATTCTACATTTTGTTAAGAGTAAATATAGATGTGATAATATAGGAACAAATGGCGATTATTAAAGCTAAGATGTAGACTATAAATGTAAGTATAACATACATGCAAAAGGCACTGACAAGAGCAATGCAGAGCTAAACTTCTTCAGTAGCATTGGTTTTATTCAATATTTTGGTAATAGTAAATATAGATGTGATGTGTAGAAAATGGAGGGCAAGGGAATAAGATGCAAATTGTACATGAACAACTAGCTGACAATATAAGTACAGTGATGAAGGACAGCAGATACTTACAAGAACAATGTAGAGCAAAACTTCTACATAAGCATTGGGTTTATTCTACATTAATGTAAGCATTAATATAGATCTGATAATTTGGAGCGAACGGTGGATAAGCAAGCTATAATGCACAATGATGTCACATAATCCACCAGGTATGAATGTAAGTACAATGATAGGACAACATGTACTAACAAGAGCAAAGCAGCGAGCAGCATAGTTGCGATATCCTAGGTTTTGCGGCACTGGTTCTATCACCAATATAAGTGGGGTGCTATCTGATTTCTCTGGTACCACCACCTTTTTCAAGGACTTTTCTTGTACTCCCTCAGGTTCTGCAATCACTATCTTCCTTTTGGATGTCTGAAACACAAGAACAACATTTGAATGGAAAAACATGGTACTCCCTCCGTCCAAAAAAGCTTGTCCCAAGCTTGTGCATTGAATGAATGTATTTAGCACTAACTTGGTGCTAGATACATCCATTTGAGGGAAAAGCTTTTTTGGACGGAGGGAGTATGATGACAAATGGAATAGGTATTGATAATGGATGGGCATGGCATCTTCACATATATCATGAGTAAACTAAGGAGATGGTGGTGCAACGAAACAGAAGAAATGCAAGACACCTTATGCAAGATACGTGCAACCAATAAAACCTTTCCAAATTAGAACAGGCACCTTATTGGGTGAACAGGATAGGCCATATGCCTTTGACTCCTTAAGCTCAGAATATTCATTAAGATCATATGCTAAATACAAATCTGTAGGTCGGGAGCATGTGGGTTTCATTGCATCCAGAATGGACCTCAATCCCTTGATGCCAAGTTTGTTACCCATTGAACTGTTCCGTGATATTCTGCTGATGTGAGCATTCTTATATTCATTGTAATTACGTACAATATCTGAGAAGCATGAAAACATAAATAGTAGTGAGATTATCTTTGTAATGAAGAGGATATTCTAATATAATAGGGGCTCCCTGTAAACCCTTGTGTGCTATCAGTGGATTCTGATGAGAGAGCCCATGTGTGCTGTAATATGGTGCGTAGATTAATATAATCTGGCACAACTACACAAAAAAGGCTCCCTGTTGGGAGCTCCAGATGTAAGGATAGTTGGCAGATGATAGGTTCATAATATACTATATAGAAAGTTTATTGCCAAACCATGATAACGAGAGCGCACAGCCACTAGGCAGATCGTAGTGTAGATAAAAGGGGTACACCATAACAATCATAAATAAATCGGGAAAGCGGAACTGGCTGGAAAATATGGGGTTGTATTACCGCTACTAATATAAAGCCTATCGATCACCTACAGGCCAGCTCTATTCATCTGAAGGCGCACTGCTGTTACTATCAGTCTAGTCTATCAAAGACCACATAGCTCCCACCATTTCCTGGATATTATGGTAAACCAACTCGAAGTGCTGAAATCATGTAGCACAGCGTCCCAGTAGAGCTGTCGACTGCAGATGTCCCTGCTCCCCTTCCTCACAAGGAACATACTGTACTTACTAAAGAAGAACAGAAGAGGAACATGTTAAAGAATAGAAGGGGAAGCATATTATTGAGATTCCGCTTCTTTCTCTATAATGTTGGTTGCCCACCCATGATGAATCAGAGCGCCCAAATAAATGCCATTCCATGATGTCTCTCTATATGTGGCCACATGCATTTGGAAACTCAAGTGGGAGCATTAGCCGACCAATTAAATGTGTGTCTGTTAACTAATGTCAGTATCATATCACATTCGTATTTGAAGAAGTAAGCTTTGGACGTATGATTCGTGTGTTGTTTAGCTTCAAGAGTGGACTGCTGCTAGTATGACACAAAGCACCTACACAGATCATAGTTTAGATATAATGGGAAAACCCTAAGCATCATGAGTAAAATCAGGAAAGTGGAACTTGCTGGAAAATATGTGCTAGTATTGCCGGAATGGCTAGAAAGGCTTTGGATACCAGCTCTCTACAACTGAAGGCGCAGTACTATTACTATCAGTCTAACTCTCAAACGCGACACAGCTCCCAGCATTTACTGGATATTACGGCAGACCAACACGAAGAGTTGAAAGCGTCCATGACAAGCGACCGAATAGACATGTACACTGCAAATGTCCCTGCTCCTCTTCACTACAAGGAACATATTGTACTACTATTATACTCCCTCTGTTCCTAAAGACAAGTCTTTGTAGAGATTCCACTATGGATCACATACAGATGTATATAGATACATTTTAGAGTGTAGATTCACTCATTTTGCTCCGTATGTAGTCCATGGAGGAATATCTACAAAGACTTATATTTAGGAACGGAGGGAGTACTTATTAAAGAAGAACAAAAGAGGAGCATGCTAAACAAGAGCAAGCAGATTTTGGATAATAAAATGTTTGTTGCCCACACATGATGAACGAGAGCGCATAAAGAATGCAACTCCCTGCTATCCCTCGATATGTGGCGTACGTGCTTTTTGAAAGTAAAGTAGGAACATTAGCTGACCAATTAAACATTCACTATTTTGGTACAACATGTCAGCATCATATCTGATTCGTATTTGAGCAACTAAGTTTGTTATCATGAGTGGCATGTTGTTTAGCTTGATGGGTTGAGGAGTATTGCTTGCACATCTTGAAGCACCTACGATGATGGTACTGAATATATGGGAATGTCTTGACACAAGTTGCCTGACTTTCGTCATTTGGGTCAGTCGACCATTTCAGGTGGTTGGATGAGGATCCTACGTCTCCTAACCCTTCTTCTTCCTCGCCTCTTATTCTTCCCCTACAGACCACCGCACGGGCCGCCGGCCGAACCACCGGCCCCCGCCCTCCCCTAAACCGCCCACCACCTCCGGTCTTTGGCGCCCCCCCATCCCTCTAGCCAACCCCACCCCCACCCGCCCACCCGCATCAAGTTTTGCCTCCGGCGAGGCCCCACCATAGCCCGACGACCGCCCCCCACAACCACTGTCCCCACCCGAAACCCTAAGATTGATAATGGGGCAGCCCTCCGGCGAGCCCCTTCCTTCCCTCTGGCGAACTCCAGCGAACTCCCAAAAATGGACTGACCCCAAATTGAAATTCAGTCGATTGTCATTTAAGCTAATGCAGAATATAAAAGGGGAAAAACATAAGCATTGCAAATATACTGGTGAGCGTGCCATGGCGGATCTGAAGGTGCAAACCGGACAAAGGCAACTTCGCAACCAATGTTTGGTTTCAACTAACAAGTAAGATTCTAAGTGATGGACAAGAAATCACAATAAAGCAGTGGCGATCTATTTTCTTGCTGAGATAAGTAACTTGAGCAGATACGAAAGAGTACCGCCTCTGGTGTGGCATCGTGTAAGCATCTGCTGAGACGTTGAGGGTGCTGCGGTAGCGATGGCTGTCGGCGGCGTGGAAGCAGATCTAGGAGGGCAGACGGTGGCGGCAAGGGAAATATCCTGGCGCGATGGACGAGACGGTCGTACGAGCGGCCTCGGCAAGGTGGATGACGGCGCGGACGAAGCGAGAGGACGCGATTCAAGGATCCTGGTCCGAAGCTGTGGATGAGAGAGGTCGATCTCTTGTAATGGATGACGGCACCGGGGTAATAGCTCCGGCATGGTGGAGGAGGACGGCGGTGGATTGGGTGGCGGACGGAGGAAACTGTGGTGGACAGGGTGTTTTGGCGCCCACGGAGTACGAATGGGGAAATGGAGGGAGAGAGGTAGGGGGAACCATGTCTTTAGGACGCGCTTGTCTCAAATGCGAGTAAATTTACAAACTTAGCCCTCATTTATATTTTCCTACATCACAACAATATTGGTCGGTTGGGGATATGACGGTAATCTCGCATACACCGAATATTTGCCGACGGAGATTTTGGCTGAGGAGAGTTTGTTTTGGCGCCCACCCTATATGAATCTGGGGGAGGTGAGAGGCGATTTCGGCCGAGGAGAAACTGTGTTTTGGCGCTCGCCGTGTATGAATCCGGGTGAGAGGTGGTTATGTCATGTTTGAGTGAAATTACAAGCCTGCCCCTATCGAAACCTATAGAAATCGAGCCGACTGGTTTTGCGTGTCAGAGATAGGCCGTAATTTCCATCTCCCCGATTTTACGCCGCTTCATTCAAATTTTTGGAGAAAAAGATTGCACGTTTACCGTGCCAACTCAATTTGAATCTATTTTGTATTCTTTTTTTCTGGTAGGATCCATTTTGTATTCCAATACAAATCTATATACATCATTTTTTTATATATACTTTCAAAAGCACAACACCCTTTATACATAAATATGGTTTACAAATGGCATGCTCTCAGATTCATAAGGCTGAATCCATCTTAATTTGACTTTTCAAATATTTGAAACCACTTTATGTTGAAATCCAATGTATGCGTTCCTCGCTAACTGTCTCCAATTAATGTGTGTTTCATGTGGGTTTTTTTACTTCTCGAACACGTATAATGTGTTTGACACACGCAGCATATATATAGTGTAATCCCGTTTAGACATTAATTGCATATAAACCATGCATTGTCTCTAATTAAAAAAATCTATGGATCACTAATATTGATAAACTAAATAACATCACACGTGTCCCCAAATTCAAATGAATATGCATGTTTGATAGACCAATTTTCGTTATGATATTTATCGATGTCCTGATCTCTAGTTTAAATATTTGAATCCCCATTTAATCCAGATATTCGTCTCATATAGCTATCACTCATGCTTATATATCTCTCTCTAGACCTATACGCCTTCACCGTCTCACGGGTATCTCTCGTGTTACTTGTATGTCGACAACAGTCTTTTATCTTCGTAACACACTGACGATACTCTCTCCCTCGACCTTCACTCTATCTCTCTCAAAGTATATCTCGCTCACTATTATGTGTCTCTAACTATGATTCTCCCTGTGAAATCTCTTTCTCTCACACAAACACAAACTTTGTCTCCCGGGGTCTCATTTATCTCTACTATTCCCATGTATGTCGCTCACACACACCCTCTCACACATAGATGTCTCGCGCTCCCTATGTCTCAGTAGCTATGACTCTTCCTCTTAAATATCTCTCTCTCACACACAAACACAAACTCCGTCTCACAGGGTCTCATATCTCTCCACCATTCCCTTTGTATGTCGATCAGATGCCCTCTCTCCCTAGGGATATCTCGCGTTCCCTGATATGTCTCTCTAGCTACGACTCTCCTTGTGAAATATCTTTCTCTCTCGCAGACAAAAAACTCTGTCTCTCGGGATCTCATTTCTCTCTGATATTCGTTTGTATGTCACTGTAACATCCCAAATTTTCAATTTGGATGTTATACTTAGGTTATCATATGCATATCATATTTTATTTGCATTTCGTTTGTGATCCTAGAAATCTTAAGCAACTCAAGGACACACGGAGAGAGTTGGGGATTTCATTTATTTCATATTTGAATTTTTCTCAAATTCGAAAAGAGGATCATTTTGGTTTTAATAATTTTTCTCTCCAAAATATTTCCAATATCAAAAATAAAAGAGAGGAGATAAAAAGACTTCTCCAAAATAAAAGAAATATTGGAGGAAAAATGTTAAAATCAAATAAATATTTTATTTGGATTTTTATTGCTATTTTATTTTAATTAGGAAAAATATGCATTTTTGAAAATTGCATTTTAGGCCAGAAAAATGTTCACTTTGTTCTAAATTTTTTATCTAGACGGTGAAAATTGTTTTTGGAATTTTTAGATTTTTTTTATTTTATTAGGTTTTTCTTTCGACGGAATTTTATTTAAAAAAAAAGTTTCGCCCGACTGGGCCGAAGGCCCAGCCGAGCCAGGCCGCGCCGCCTCCTGTCGTCGTGCTCGCGACGGACTCGGGGAGTCCGACCCCGAGCCGCCGGCGCTGCCCCCTCCCGCAAGCCACACGGCCCCCCCGGGCCTTTAAAGCCGGAGCCGCTCCCCCTCTCCTCCACCCAGCCCCGCCGCCGCCACCAGCAGCAGCAGCAGCCGTAGCCGCCGCCGCCGTGCCGCAAGCCGCCGCCGCGCGCCGCGTCGCCCGCGCCTCGCCTCGCCCCGCGCCGCCGCCCGCGGAGCCGCCGCCTCGCCGACGCCGCCGTCTCCACCGCGCCGCCGCCGTCGGATCTCGCCCTCCCGGTTTTTTTTGGTTTTAGGTAAAAACCGCCGGTTTTCTTAAAACCCTAGTTCGGTTTTATTTTATTAGATCGGTTCGGTTTTTCTTCGGTTTCGTTATTTAGCAAGCGCCCACTCGTTAGTTCGTTTTAAACGAACGCGTTCGTCTCTGTTAGTGGACGTTCGTCCGATAGATTTTCCTTTTTATTTTCTTTTCTGCCAGGGACCCATCCGCGATTATTTTTATCGCAGATTAGCCCCTGATCTTCAAACCCTCGCCGTTTCTAAACCGTTTGTCCAAATCCAACGAAACCAACGCCAAAATCTTCGTCTCGAGCCCCTCTTTCTGTTTAATCAACTTAAACATGATTTTGACAATTTAAAATTTGGTTTCAAGCAGATTTGATTTCGAAGTTCTTTTGACCGTAGTTTCAGTTCCGTAGCTCCGATTCGTTTGATTCTTTTTGCAAATCGAAACTTTTCAGTTGTACTTTCAGATTTGATCTTTCTCATTCGAGTTTTACCCTTGCATCTATGCTTGAGTGATTATGTATGCTATTGTTTGTTTGCGATAGAATTCCCGGAGTGCGAAGCGTGCTACTACAAGTCTCTAGGGTTTGCAGATCGTCAGCAAGGCAAGTAACACTTTGATCATATCCCTTCATTACCCAGTTTTTATGCATTGGTTACAATCCTCAAACACTGCATGGTTAGGATGTGATTAACTTGTGGGTATTGGGAAGTAGATGATGAGGTAGAACCTATTGCCCTTTATTATCAAACCTTGGGAGTTACTTCTACGCTATGCTTATATTGCCATGCTATGCTCGTAGACGTGGATTGGGTTTGAGTGTATCCATGACAGATGTGAGATTGTTAATTAATGGTTAACTTAAGGTGGCTACTTAAACACACAACTCGGTGGATTGGTTGCGGGCACCTGGGGATATACCAGTGCTGTCCATTTGGTTCACCACCCAGGCTCAAAGGGATCATAAGATTATTCATGCTAGAAACTTCCATGTGCAGCCACAAGCTATTATGGGCTCTAGCATAGTTGAGTATGTTGCATGACCTCTTCCAGTGGTAGGCTAGCAGATGTAGGGGATGTAGGTTGGTACTGTCTACCCAGGGTTAGAGTTAATGCTTCTGAAAGACTGTGTCTCGGTCATCCGTTTCTCAAACACCATGTAGTGCGAGAAATCCAACGGAGGAGATCGAGTCTTGTGGGGAAAAGTGCGCAAACCTCTACAGAGTGTACAAACTAATCATGATTAGCCGTGTCCCCGGTTATGGACATCTTGAGTATCTGGTTCTTGGATTATCATGTTGATCTCATCACTCTTAATTAATTTGATTGGGTTGTTAACTTTTAATTGGGATTGAGTTGGGGTTACCTTCTCAATGTTTTCAACAAACTCAGTAGTAAATAAAATATATTCCTTTGTTGTAGGGAAAAATTAGCTTTTCGCAAAATCATGATAACCATAGAGCCTCCACCAGCCACATATGCATATAGTGATAGCACTTACTTTGTTCATTGCTCTATAGTGTTATCTTGCCAGCATATTCCATGTGCTGACCCATTTCGGGCTGCAACATATCATGTTGCAGACTTTTCAGACGAAGAGTAAGGTGCGCTAGGTCGTTGTCGTGCACTCAGCTATGCCGTTGGAGTTAATTGACTCACTTACCCTCGATGCTTCCGCAGTTATCTTATTTAGATGGCCTTAAGCCATATTATTGTATTAAGTTCTCTTTTGAGACATTCGATGTAATAAGTGTGTGATTGCACTCTATTATAAATCCTTCAAGTACTGTGTGTGTCAGCATTACCGATCCAGGGATGACACTTATGCACAGAGACTTCAATCCATTCGGGTCAGGTCGCTACAAAGATGGTATCAGAGCACACGCTGACTGTAGGACACGACCACTAAGAAAAGCCATAGGTCACTCTTCTCTACTCTTCTCTGACTCTCTCCTTCCTCTACTCTATAGATGACGGACTCAAGGAACGAGTTTGCACAACCGGATGAAGACACACCTTTTGGACGACACTTGAAGGAAGTTACTAGGTACCTGAACATCGGAATACCAAGCTTCACCGGGACCTACACCGCCACCTTACCAGAAGAGGAGCATTGGATGATTCGAGTTCAAGTTCCAGGAAGGACATTCACACCAATTACTGAGCCCATAGAGTTTTCCTTTGATGCACCAACCTGGAGTCTAGGAAAGAGCATGGCAGCCCACATCGCCATGGGACGCGTCGGCGAAGTTTATCACGAGGATCTTAAGGACACCATCTACCAGATATGTGGGCGCCGAGATGAGCAATGGGAGATGATCAGCACCAGGAGGGACAGGTCCATTGCAGCTTTCATCCAGGAGTTAAACCAGCACATCCGTCGCCAGGAGAACCAAATGTGCGCAAGCATGATAGATTTGAAGAAGGTGATGACCCGGAACATGGAGCTAGAAGAGGAACTCAAGTCTACACACGATGGATACGAGGAGGAAATCTCAACACTAGTGGAGAAGAATGACGACCTGAAGAGGAAGCTAGGAGTATTCATGGGAGACCCCGCGCCAGGAGGAGATGACGACCATCCCGACGACATTAGTTCTGAAGACTACATCATCATCGACGACACCGACTCCGACCCCGACAGTAGTGATGATGATTATGAAGACGAAGCTGGAGCAGATATCATGGAGTCTTCCACCGATCAAAATTTCTAGATGACCACCATATTATCAGTAGTATTTTCCCCATGTATATAGTAATAGTTCAAGCACTTTTGTAATGGTAGTTAGATCGTTTGTATGCCCTTGTTTGGATTGATTGGTGTGATATGAATGTGTTTGTCTCATGTGCATATGGGTAGTGCTTTCTCACTAGACCTCACTCTATTCTAATCTCTTCCCTCTAAACCCATCAGATGCCTCCGAGACGTGACCCCGGTTTTGTCTTCCCACCGGAGCTCACTCAGTTGATCCAACAGAAGAATACCCTGATGCAGCTACTAGTCCAGAACCAAGGGAACAACAACAACAACCCACCGCCACCCCCTCCAGTCGACAACTTAGCTTGTTTTCTGAGGTTGCAACCGCCGGTGTTTTCCAGCAGCGCCGAGCCGATTGTTGCTGATGACTGGCTACGCAGGATTGGAAGGGAGTTGACCACCGCAGGTTGCACAGATGCTGAGAAGGTGCGTTTTGCCGCACATCAATTGGATGGACCCGCAGCCTCATGGTGGGAGAACTACACAGCCACTTTCCCCGTGACCAATGTTACTTGGGATCAATTTCAGCAGGCTTTCCGCACAACACATGTCTCAGCAGGAGCTATGAGCATGAAGAAGCGTGAGTTCCGCAACTTACGCCAAGGAAATCGTACTGTGGGGCAGTACGTGGAGGAGTTCAGCAAGTTGTCTCGCTATGCCCCAGATGATGTGGCCACAGATGCCGCGAAGTAAGAGAAATTTCTTGAAGGACCGAATGATGAGCTGAGTATGCAGTTGATGGTGGCAACATTTGCTAACTACCAGGAGTTGGTAGACAGGGCCCTTATGATTGAAGGGAAGCAGCAGCAGATAGATAACCGCAAAAGGAAGTATGGACAAGGGAAGTACAATTCAGGAGCTCAGCAGAAGCCCCGTTTTACCCCGAACTCGGGAGCTTATACCCATAACCATGGAGGCCATACCCACAATGGAGGAAGCTCGCATAACCACAGTGGCCCCAAGAATGGAAACGGGAATGGAGCAGGCAGCAATCAGAACCGCTCTAACCCAGCCACACCCGCCAAGAAGGACCAAAGTCACATTACTTGTTTCAAGTGCGGGAAGACTGGACACTACGCCAGTGAGTGCCCCGAGCCAAAGAATGGTAATGGCAATGGAAGCTCTGGGAAGAAGCCCAACCCTTTCAACAGGGGACAAGTGAACCACGTGAACGTGGAGGAGGTTGAAGAGCAGCCAGATGCAGTTATCGGTAAGTTTTTGGTTAAGTCATTTACCGCTCTCGTTCTTTTTGATACTGGTGCATCGCATTCATACATTTCAAAGGGATTTGTGGACAAGTTTAAGTTACCCACCTTAGCCCTTAGGTCACCCATGCTAGTAAGCTCCCCAGGAGCAGAGTATATGGCCAGCCGATGGTGCGACCAGATACCCTTAACCATTGGTAGCCATGTTTTTCCCTCAAACCTAATAATTTTGGAGTCACAAGGATTGGATGTGATACTAGGCATGGATTGGCTATCGAAGTATGGAGGAAACATTGACTGTGCGAGTAGGTCAATTCTGCTCACCACTCCGGAGGGAAAAAGGATCAAGTATGTATCCAGGCATGTGCCAAAGAAGACACAAGTAAATTCCCTCTCAGGAGTTGTTCAGGAGGAAGTGCCTGTAGTGAAGGATTACCCGGATGTATTTCCAAAGGAACTACCAGGTATGCCGTCGGATCGAGACATTGAATTTTTGATAGAGCTGTTGCCAGGCACCGGGCTGATATCGAAAAGACCATACCGGATGCCCACAAATGATCTGGAGGAAATTAAGAAGCAGATTAAGGAGTTATTGGAGAAAGGTTACATTCGACGAAGTTCATCACCATGGGGAGCCCCAGTGCTCTTGGTTGAAAAGAAGGATGGAACTTTGAGAATGGTTGTTGATTATCGGGCATTGAATGAAGTGATGATCAAGAACAAGTACCCACTACCAATGATCAATGATTTGTTTGACCAACTGCAAGGAGCTAAAGTATTCTCCAAGATCGATCTGCGATCAGGATACCACCAGCTGAAGATCCGAGAACAGGATATACCTAAGACAGCCTTCACCACAAGGTATGGGCTATATGAGTATACAGTTATGTCATTTGGATTGACTAACGCTCCTGCCTATTTCATGAGTATGATGAACAAGGTGTTCATGGAGTTCTTGGATAAGTTTGTCGTTGTGTTCATTGATGATATCTTGGTATATTCAAAGAATGAAGAAGAACACAAGGAGCATTTGCGTCTAGTCCTCGAGAAGCTCAGGGAACATCAACTATATGCCAAGTTCAGCAAATGCGAGTTTTGGTTGAAGGAAGTTGGATTCCTTGGACATGTTATATTAGGAGAAGGTATAGCAGTAGACCCTACCAAGGTTCAGTCTATCACTGAGTGGTTGGCACCCACCTCTGTTGGAGAGATCCGCAGTTTTCTTGGACTCGCGGGATATTACCGGAGATTCATTGAGAATTTCTCCAAGATTGCGAAGCCTATGACGGAGTTGTTGAAGAAGGACACCAAGTTCAGATGGATAGAGGAATGTGAGGCAAGTTTTCAGGAGCTGAAGAAACGTTTGGTTACATCCCCAGTGCTAATTCTACCGGACGTACGCAAGGATTTCCAAGTGTATTGCGACGCTTCTCGCTTAGGACTTGGAGGAGTACTTATGCAGGACGGAAGAGTTGTTTCGTATGCCTCACGTCAGCTTCGACCACATGAGTTGAATTATGCCACGCATGATTTGGAGTTAGCAGCAGTAGTGCATGCACTCAAGACTTGGAGACACTTTCTTATTGGAAACCGTTGTGATGTGTACACGGACCACAAGAGCTTGAAGTACATCTTCACGCAAAAGGAGTTAAACCTCAGGCAGAGGAGATGGTTGGAGCTCATAAAAGATTATGACATGAAGCTGCATTATCATCCAGGAAAGGCCAATGTCGTAGCAGACGCTTTGAGCCGTAAGAGTTATGTCAATACCCTCGTAAGCGGAGGATTGCCAAAGGAGTTGGCCGAAGATCTCAGGGAGCTTCGTTTGGAGATAGTCCCTAGAGGTTTTGTCGCAGCAATGGAAGTTCAGCCAATATTATTGGGGAAGATTCGAGAAGCTCAGAAGGATGACAAAGAAATTGCCGAGATAAAGGAGAGGATGAGCAAAGGAAAAGCCAAAGGTTTTCGTGAGGATGAGCACGACACCTTGTGGTTTGAGGACCGTGTTTATGTACCCAATAATGCAGAGATCAGGAAGTTAATACTTCAGGAGGCCCATGACTCGCCATACTCGATACACCCCGGAAACACCAAGATGTATTTGGATTTAAAAGAGCGTTTCTGGTGGACAGGAATAAAGAAGGATATTGCCGAGTATGTAGCAGTATGTGATGTATGTCAAAGAGTGAAGGCAGAACATCAGAAGCCAGCAGGATTACTGCAGCCTATGCCGATACCCGAATGGAAGTGGGACAAGCTTGGCATGGATTTTATCACCGGATTGCCCAGGACCCGATCGGGATATGATTCTATCTGGGTAGTAGTGGATCGTTTGACCAAAGTGGCTCACTTTATCCCAGTGAAAACCACCTATACGAGTGCGAAGTTGGCCAAGATATACATGACCAGGATCGTATGTCTGCATGGAGTTCCGAGGACCATCGTATCAGATAGAGGAACACAGTTCACTTCAAAGTTTTGGCACCAGCTGCACCAGACTTTGGGAACCAGGCTAGAGTTCAGTATAGCCTTTCATCCGTAGACCGATGGACAGACCGAGAGAGTCAACCAGATTCTGGAGGACATGTTGAGAGCTTGTGCGCTAGATTATGGATCTAGTTGGGATGACAATTTGCCCTACGCGGAGTTCTCATACAATAATAGCTACCAGGCCAGTTTGAAGATGGCACCTTTCGAAGCTTTGTATGGAAGGAGGTGCAGAACACCGTTGATGTGGGATGAAGTTGGAGACCGTTAGTTGTTTGGACCAGATTTGATCAAAGAGTCCGAAGAGAAGGTTAAGTTGATTCGAGATAGACTGAAGGTAGCTCAGTCCAGGCAGAAGAGTTATGCCAACACAAAAAGCAAGGAGGTAGTCTACAAAATCGGAGACAGAGCATATCTTTGTGTGTCACCTCTGCGAGGAGTTAAACATTTTGGAGTTAAGGGAAAGTTAGCCCCGAGATTTGTAGGACCATACCAAGTTTTGGAACGTATGGGAGAGGTAGCCTACAAGTTGGAGTTACCCGAAGGACTGTCCGGAGTTCATGATGTGTTCCACGTTTCTCAGTTGAAGAAGTGTCATGCTGAGATGGCCGATATCCCTCTGAGAGATACAGTGCCACTGGAAGCAATTCAGTTGGATAGTGATTTGACTTACGAGGAGAAACCTGTCAAGATTCTCGAGTTTGCCAGCCGAGTTACACGCAGCAAGGTTATCAAGTTTTGCAAAGTTCAGTGGAGCCACCATACCAAGGATGAAGCCACCTGGGAGCGAGAGGAAGACCTACGGAAAGACCACCCACACCTATTTTCTAGCCAACCCGAATCTCGAGGACGAGATTCATCTTAAGGGGGGTAGGTTTGTAACATCCCAAAATTTCAATTTGGATGTTATACTTAGGTCATCATATGCATATCAAATTTTATTTGCATTTCGTTTGTGATCCTAGAAATCTTAAGCAACTCAAGGACCCACGAAGAGAGTTGGGGATTTCATTTATTTTCATATTTGAATTTTTCTCAAATTTGAAAAGAGGATCATTTTGGTTTTAATAATTTTTCTCTCCAAAATATTTCCAATATCAAAAATAAAAGAGAGGAGATAAAATGACTTCTCCAAAATAAAAGAAATATTGGAGGAAAAATCTTAAAATCAAATAAATATTTTATTTGGATTTTTATTGCTATTTTATTTGAATTAGGAAAAATATGCATTTTTGAAAATTGCATTTTAGGCCAGAAAAATGTTCACTTTGTTCTAACTATTTTATTTAGACGGTGAAAATTGTTTTTGGCATTTTTAGAATTTTTTAATTTTATTAGGTTTTTCTTTCGATGGAATTTTATTTAAAAAAAATGTTTCGCCCGACTGGGCCGAAGGCCCAGCCGAGCCAGGCCGCGCCGCCTCCCGTCGTCGTGCTCACGACGGACTCGGGGAGTCCGACCCCGAGCCACCGGCGCCGCCCCCTCCCGCAAGCCACACGGCCCCCCGGGCCTTTAAAGCCGGAGCCGCCCCCCCCCTCTCCTCCACCCTGCCCCGCCGCCGCCACCAGCAGCAGCAGCAGCCGCAGCCGCCGCCGCCCGCCTCGCCGCCGTCTCCACCGCGCCGCCGCCGTCGGATCTCGCCGTCCCATTTTTTTTTTTTGGTTTTAGGTAAAAACCGCCCGTTTTCTTAAAACCCTAGTTCGGTTTTATTTTATTAAATCGGTTCGGTTTTTCTTCGGTTTCGTTATTTAGCAAGCGCCCGCTCGTTAGTTCGTTTGAAACGAACGCATTCGTCCATTCGTCTCTGTTAGCGGACGTTCGTCCGATAGATTTTCCTTTTCTGCCAGGGACCCATCCGTGATTATTTTTATCGCAGATTAGCCCCTGATCTTCAAACCCTCGCCGTTTCTAAACCGTTTGTCCAAATCCAACGAAACCAACGCCAAAATCTTCGTCTCGAGCCCCTCTTTCTGTTTAATCAACTTAAACTTGATTTTGACAATTTAAAATTTGATTTCAAGAAGATTTGATTTCGAAGTTCTTTTGATCGTAGTTTCAGTTCCGTAGCTCCGATTCGTTTGATTCTTTTTGCAAATCGAAACTTTTCAGTTGTACTTTCAGATTTGATCTTTCTCATTCGAGTTTTACCCTTGCATCTATGCTTGAGTGCTTATGTATGCTATTGTTTGTTTGCGATAGAATTCCCGGAGTGCGAAGCGTGCTACTACGTTTCTCTAGGGTTTGCAGATCGTCAGCAAGGCAAGTAACACTTTGATCATATCCCTTCATTACCCAGTTTTTATGCATTAGTTACAATCCTCAAACACTGCATGGTTAGGATGTGATTAACTTGTGGGTATTGGGAGGTAGATGATGAGGTAGAACCTATTGCCCTTTATT
Organism: Thinopyrum elongatum; assembly: GCA_011799875.1. Lineage (NCBI taxonomy): Eukaryota > Viridiplantae > Streptophyta > Magnoliopsida > Poales > Poaceae > Thinopyrum > Thinopyrum elongatum. Next base: position 433,547,684 of record CM022299.1, on the reverse strand, counting down.
ATCAAACCTTGGGAGTTACTTCTACGCTATGATTATATTGCCATGCTATGCTCGTAGATGTGGATTGGGTTTGAGTGTATCCATGACAGATGTGAGATTGTTAATTAATGGTTAACTTAAGGTGGCTACTTAAACACACATCTGGGTGGATTGGTTGTGGGCACCTGGGGATATACCAGTGCTGTCCATTTGGTTCGCCACCCAGGCTCAAAGGGATCATAAGATTATTCATGCTAGAAACTTTCGTGTGCAGCCACAAGCTATTATGGGCTCTAGCATAGTTGAGTATGTTGCATGACCTCTTCTAGTGGTAGGCTAGCAGATGTAGGGGATGTAGGTTGGTACTGTCTACCCAGAGTTAGAGTTAATGCTTCTGAAAGACTGTGTCTCGGTCATCCGTTTCTCAAACACCATGTAGTGCGAGAAATCCAACGGAGGAGATCGAGTCTTGTGGGGAAAAGTGCGCAAACCTCTGCAGAGTGTACAAACTAATCATGATTAGCCGTGTCCCCGGTTATGGACATCTTGAGTATCTGGTTCTTGGATTATCATGTTGATCTCATCACTCTTAATTAATTTGATTGGGTTGTTAACTTTTAATTGGGATTGATTTGGGGTTACCTTCTCAATGTTTTCAACAAACTCAGTAGTAAATAAAATATATTCCTTTGTTGTAGGAAAAAATTAGCTTTTCGCAAAATCATGATAACCATAGAGCCTCCACCAGCCACATATGCATATAGTGATAGCACTTAATTTGTTCATTGCTCTATAGTGTTATCTTGCCAGCATATTCCATGTGCTGACCCGTTTCGGGCTGCAACATATCATGTTGCAGACTTTTCAGACGAAGAGTAAGGTGCGCTAGGTCGTTGTCATGCACTCAGCTATGCCGTTGGAGTTGATGGACTCACTTACCCTCGATGCTTCCGCAGTTATCTTATTTAGTTGGCCTTAAGCCATATTATTGTATTAAGTTCTCTTTTGAGACATTCGATGTAATAAGTGTGTGATTGCACTCTGTTATAAATCCTTCAAGTACTGTGTGTGTCAGCATTACCGATCCAGGGATGACACTTATGCACAGAGACTTCGATCCATTCGGGTCGGGTCGCTACAGTCACTCACATGCACCCTCTCTCTATCTCTCTCCCACCCACACACATAACTCAGCCTTCTGATCCACTTGACTATTATCTCTAACACACACACTAGCCGATCTCCCTCTAGCTAGCATCTCTATCTTTCTATTTCTCTGTTTCTCCACCAACCTTCTTTCTCACCCGCACTCTTGCTTCCTATCACGCACACTATATTTGTTTCTCTCTACATGCATTCATGCACCCTCTTTTTATCTTTCTCTCTCACACACATAACTCACCCCTCTGAACCACTTGACTGTTATCTCTAACACACAAACTAGCCGATGTCCCTCTAGCTAGCATCTCTATCCCTCTATCTATTTGTTTCTCCGTCGTCCTTTCTTTCTCGCACGCACTCTTGCTTCCTATCATGCACACTATATGTGTTTCTCTATACATGCATCTATAGGTCGATCTCTTTTGCACACACGTTGTGTCTCGCTCTCTCTCCTCGCCATAGATGCATGCTCCAGCCCATGCCACTCTCTCTTAAAGAAAAAAAACATGCTCAATCATCGGGCCTTCTTCCCTCCACTCTCACATGCATGTGTACTGTCATACTCATACCGATCCATCTCCCCCATCCCATTGATCTCATGACTTATGTCTCCTTTCTGTTATCTCGATCATGCACGCACGCACACACACACACACATCCCATGTATGTATACCTCTCGCACATGCACGTTCAAAGGTCTCATATGTCTCCATACGTAGTTAATTACCCTCAACCCTCACCGCACATCGAATCTTTCTCTTCTTGTGTGCACATGAATTCCGTCTGGATGGGTCTCTTATCTAAAACACACACTCACACTTAACTATCTCCTTCTAGCTACCCCCTCTCCCACTCCTTCCCTCTATCCCAGAAACCAATAGGACTATCCCTTCGTTTAATTAACGCCTGCATGCACTATCGATAGAAGTCTTCCTCGGTGTCTCTCGAACAAACACATTATCTCGATGTCCACTCCTCTCACGCGCACACTCCTCTTCCCTCTTTACGGGCCTCTTCTCTCTCGTACCCCCCCTCATTGGAGGCCTTTGCCATACACATCACCTCTTTACGATGAAGCCACACACACTTAATTACTTTCCCTACCAAAGACTCAGTTTCACACACACACTATAAGACTCCATTTCACACACACATACTCTAGGTGGAGCATTTGTTCCTACCACCCTTCGTCCAACCTTACCCATATGATAATCAATCGCCTTAATTTACTTATATAACATGGACAAATTCCACTTTATTTTAGTAGTTAGCAAACTTCTCATAATTATATAACGCAAATCACGAGCAGCAAGTGACTTTTTTTTACACAACCACATTAATATGGGCACGTAAACGGTATAAATCACAAGCTAAAGTGTAGTAACCATTATACTTATATCCCGATGCAAAAGGTGGAGTACATGTCCGAAGAATAGAGGCACACACACACACTCTGTCTCTCAGAATTCACACACATACCAGTTACGTGACGCCCCCTAAACAGACCCGTATGTGTACAATTTGTGCACGCGTGTGTACACATGATGGAGCGCATTTATTTAAGCCGGACGGCAAACCCAAACAGTAGCTACATTCATTCCCCTCCCGCCGCCTCTTCTTCGGTCACCGTCGCCCGATAGCCATGGCCCGGCCAAAGGTAACAATATACGCCATGCCCCCGCCGGAGTGACGCTTTGATCTGCTTTCGGAGATCTGGAGGCGGCACGAAGCCCGGATCGTAGCCGCCCTGCCTCCGGAATCTGGACTAACTGGAACCGGAGGAGGAGAACGACGACGAGGGCGACGCGGAGCTGGAATAGGAGGACGACGACACGGGTGAAGCGGAGCTGGAGGAGGAGGACGACAACGCGGGCAAGGCAGAGCCAAAGGAGGAGGACAACGACACGGGGGTGGCGGAATAGTAGGCCATCCTCGAGTCCATCCAGTCGGAGGCTGAGGTGGAGGCCAACCGCCGCTTCCATCGCCAGCGGGAGTGGGAGATCAACGAGATGTTCGCCAAACTGGAGGAGGAGCAGGAGGAGCTGGAGTTGCAGCATGCGGCCACCTACCCATCTCCAACGACGAGTAGTGTGGTCTAGCTTAGGTTATGTAGTACTTAGTAGTACTAGTTCTACTATTGCATGGTATGTATGGATTTGAGATATCTAGTACTACTCCTCAATGTAAACTGCTTTTAAGATGAATGAATGAAAGCTTGGTGAGCGCCTTTTGTTTGTTAAAAATAATAATTCTAATACTCCCTCCTTTTCTTGTTTATAGGGCTCATCTAAAAAAATAGATTTCCATTATACTCAGACTTAAAGGGCTTTGAGTCTCACACTACATTTATTTCATAGAGATAAGAGAAAGGAAATTTTAGTGGTCATGCATGCATCTTTTGTGCTACTCAGTAGTACTACTATATCAGGGTTGGTCGGTCGCTTCACGCGGACGTGCCCGGGCGGTGGAAGAGGAAGGAGAAGGGAAGCGGGCTATTGAGTACTAGTACGCCAGTTGCAGCACGAGCTCCAAGGAACATTCGTGCCAAGCAATGCATAGTACACCAGCGGAGTGACATGACTAGAACATGCAGGCTGTAGTTCGACAGCCTACCGCTCCGCCTCGCACGCTGTTTGGTCACGCAAGATTTGCATGCACGCATGTCATGCACATAGTTGTCAAAGTCGTGCTCGAAAAATGGCGACGAGGTCCGCTAGTCCCCGTTGGTCCATGCACCAGGAAAACAAACTAATCCCAATCGTTGTAAATGTCATGCGTGCTTTAATTCCGGGCTAGTGGATGGATGCGAACGTGCCGTACAATGAACTGCCCGCCAGCTCCCTAATCTCAAATATAAACTGCACTAGTGCGTGCCCGCAGAACATCCTTTCCGAAGGGACGAAGCCCTGCAGTTACCATCTCCTCTCCTGTAAACCAGCTCCACAAGGGACAAGGCAGTTCATGGCCATTGCCATGGATTCGCAAGGCGGTGGTGCTTCTCATCCTCGTCGAGGTTGGGAGACCTTGGACGACGATCCTTTGGGTGAAATCGTAAGTCGCTCCGACTTCCTCACATCCGCAAGACTTAACGGTACTTGCACCAAATATTTTAAGAGGGTGCATAAATATGCGTGGGAGAAGGCCATGCTAGTTGGTCTGCCATGCGTCCTCGAGGACGAGGATGTTTCCTTTGGGGGGTCTCTCCAGCACGGCGTGGCCGTAGTTGCAAGTTGACGCCCCTTGAGATGCCAACATTGAGGGGCACTCGGATTTTGTCCGATGAGAAGGTAAGTGATGAGTTTGATCATGTAGTAAATGCATTCTAAAGACTACTTCCGTGTCCATTTCCTAATTCCCCTGCTGCCCACTGTTTCACAGGTTAGGCTTGGTGCCAGTGGAGATTGGCTTGCATATGTACAGGAGGGTACCAACATCAATTTGCACAACATCTACAACGGTGACACCGTTCCCGTAGATCCTTTGTCCAACATTGGGATCAGCCATGCAATGGGCCATCGCCTGAATTAGTATGATGGAACCACAGTGAGATTGAAGAAGATAGCAATCCCGAAAGCCCTGATAAGGTTGTCCGCCAACCAAAATTATACTCTCATCGCGGTGTTCGACATCGCGATTGCTTTCACGAACCCTGCACATGGCGGTCAAAGGTGGACCATGCTGTCTGCGGCCGATTTTTTGCCGTACGAGTACGAAGACGCTGTGCTCCTTTCTAACCGCATCTTCGCGGTGACAAACCAGGGGACTTGTTTCGTATGGGACACATCCTACGATATACTCCCTCTCTTCCAGTTTATTTGTTTTGAATTTTTCCGTTTTATAAGTTTCAAATTCAATTTAGAGCTCCCCATCACATGTTGAGATTACAATGTGCATTAAATCGTTGCGTGCATGTAGTAGTTTTTTATTGGTCATTTTTATTGGTCACGCAAGCATGCATTGCAAGTAACGTTTTTTACCACAATTTTTTAGGAAACTGAGTGCAATAATTGAGTAGTTTTGCAAACTACCAGTACTACACCTGAAACGGTACAAAATCAATAGCACCACCACGCCCACGTCTGACCGCCCTGGCCGACCCAAACCCCCTCCCTTGCTGGTGCGCCCTCCCCGCATGAAACGGTCAGTGCCGCCCCAGAGCGTCAGTGCTGCATTAATGCCCGGTCAGAGCGGAGGCGACCTCTCACTGGCACCGGCTTTGAAGCAGCGCGACGGCCGAGAGAGAGCCGCTTCCCGGTGCACGCGACTGCTCCACGTCGAGGCTGGCCATAGTGGTGGTAACTTAGCTGGTACATACACTCGGGAATAGCATACATGGTGATGTGGTAGAGAATTAAAGAAGAGACAGGGGGGTCATGCATGACAATAAATATGATCATCTATGATACTACTCTGTGATACTATGCACTATAAAAGTAGTATATCATACACTAGTATCATGCACTAGTATATTGTATTATATGATACTCCCCACTATGAGTAGCCTCAAAGGACACCACGGCCGGCCATCATCCGTGCGCCGCCCACATTATAGTTGCAACTTGTTTAGAGTAGGTTTTACTCTGGTTTGTATGAAAACTGTAATGTATCTCGTCCGGTTTATATGAAAAGTTTTCAAAATGTAATGATTTTTGTCTGGTTTCTATGAATTCCGCCTTGTTTGCACGATTATGTAGGGAAAAGTCATCCCTCGATCAAAATCAGATCGCCAATCGTGGATGTGCATGGGGCATTTGGTCTAACTTGGAACCTTGTAGCTGACAACACCCAGTTGGGACGTACTATCTTAGCAGTCGTTACCCATGGTACCATTAAAGGGCAACAAGGTGCCACGATCTATCATGATCGGACCCTGATCATGTATCCAGGTAATCCCTTCTCTCCGATCTAAGGGCAGTAGAGCCAGGAGCTATCGTATATCTTATTGCCATGTATCTTATAACATTCCAGTACATGTCTCTTTATACTCCAGGAGCAGGAGTAGTTCTTTCCTTCTTTTTTTTATTAATTGGGATAGTCATCTACGCAACTTTATAATGCCAGTTGTATAAACTAAAAGGACTTAACAATTTCAATTCTGTGTAGTACTAGCTAGGTAGCCATAATCCCATCAAACAAAACTACTCCTCCTTTAATTAATGTACACGGCCCAAGTAACACTCTCAAATTGTTTGTCGTCGCCCGTGCCGCAGCTGGTTAATCCGTATCCTCTGCTTACGTCACCTTATTATACTGCATGGACCATAACCATGCACGTCACCATGTATCTAGGTTTGAGATGCCAGGTGTACCAGATGGACGGCGGCGTGTTCGACCCCCGTGATGCTACCTGGGTGCGGATGAACACACTTGAAGAGTACTCGATTTTCATTGGGGACAACTACCCCATAGTGCAAATGAGTCCACCTTCCATGCATGATGCCGACACCCTGCCGTTCATGAAGAACGGGTTGCGCACTGGCGGATTCATATCTTGAACGCCCCTATCCCTAATCTATGCCGCTTCAGTTTGGATGAGTCTCCATCGTGGGGAGCCACACTAAGAAGCTGTGATGATATGGACTCCCGTTGCCCACCGTTATGGATCGTGCCATCTATGAAGAACACGTGGGACTGGAACTTCGAGATGGACATGTACGCAGGGATGTACGAACCTGAGTAATGTAGCGCAGTAAGTGAAGTAGAAAGGCACAAATAGTATGAACCTGCGTGGCAATGCACGGTGATATTATGATGTATGTGCCTAAGTACTCTACTACTATATTAATTGGAGGCACATATTAGGTTTTATATTTGTTTACGTGTATGGTCCGAGACCTTCCAACTAGACGCGTCTGTCTCTCCGGATCGCACTTTGTATCGTTATATACTACTACTACTAGTACTATGTGTGGTTTCCGACCAAGAAGTGGAAGAAGTGGAGACGCTCTACCACGCTGTTCATGTCCCACTCCTTTCGCTGACCTGTGGGACATCCAGCATGTGCCGTGTTTCGCACTCCTTCGTCGTAAGAGTTGAAACGCTAGCTTTCATCAAAAATAAAAAATAAATATAAATCAAGGGTGATACTATACCACGCGGTTTCCTTGCTCCTCGATATCGGAAAGAATACTTTCGTTCGCCGACATGTGGTACGTCGACCATCCTGGTCCACTTGCCATGCACACAGAACTCCAGGGGAGAGTCACCCCGGTCGTCACGCCGCAATAATAATGACTAATGAGCCATCAAATCACAGGCCCAACCTTTCCCACTGTAAAGTTGCTCGGACGAAGGAACCATCATGACTTCGTAGGATTCCGCTTCTTGAAGAAAACTACTGTACCAGCAATACTGCTCGCTATAGTATTACTGTACACCAACGGATGCCTCCTTTGGTTCATAGGATAGGAATTTTATAGGAATAGGAAAATCATAGGAAGTGAGATGACATGCATCTCAATTCCTATAGAGAAAGAGATGCCATTTGATGCATAGGATAGGAATTTTTCCATTGAATCTAGGCTAATGTACTCGTAATTTGCTCTAAAAACTACAGTAGTAACTAGTACTGGTAGATGCTCATAATTAATTAAACAAACATACGGGCGACACAGACACACACACACACTAACTACTAGTACTCCTTCCCGGCTTTGTCGGCGACACCCCATCATGCTTGGATCTCCGCCGAGCTCTCCTCAGTAGCGCGTGCGTCCTCTTCTTTCTTGCGGCGGTGGGACTCTCTTGTCTTGAGTGCTTTCTGCATTTTTCGCTCCCTCTGTACAGCTTTTTTCGCGTCTTGCTCTACCGCCCATTCGGCCTTGGTAGCTTCAAAGTCCGCCCACGTAGGTGTGAGGTCGCGAGCGGTGATGAACTCGGCACGGCGGGATGCCATCGCTTCCCTACCATTTTGTGTGTGGTCGTGGTAGGGGAGGAACTCGGCGCGGCAGGATGCCATCACTTCCTTACCGATTAGTGTGCAGCGCGGTGGCATGAACGATGCTTGGTGAGAGGCGGAGTGGCCGGACAACAGTATAGTGCACTGGTTTGTCAAGAGCTCAAGGACAGACGATGAAGGAAATTTGGATTCCCCTTCAATCCTGCTCATTTATTACCGCACACGGTTAATTTCCGTAGCCTCTGGAAGATGTGTGCACTGACCCTATTGTGGGTTGCTTTCTGATTGGCCGCCACCCCAGCTACACGAACCGCGTGCGTGCACCATGATCGAACGACATTATTCCACATTCCTATCATCACACCCGTGTAGCTGTAGCTGGGATTTGATGTTTCTGCGCTACTACCTCTATCCTGGTTGATGCATGTAACTACAAATAATATCAGTAGAAACTATGTTTAAATACGAATCCAATGATATAATTTTTGGTGACATGCATTATTAGTTTCTTAGTTCAATCTGTGGTCAAAGTTTGGCACAAAATACTAAGGGGACCAATAAATCAGGATGGTGGTAGTAAATTTCTACAAAAATGCGCATGATGGCCTAAATATGGTAAATGAACCCAGAGAAGTGCCAAATTTGAACACGGTGCTTTGTAGGGTGTATGTTGATCATAGAAAAAAAGTCAACTGCCACATTAATTGAGTACTTTTGCAAACTACAAAAACAATATACCACCACGCCAACGTCTGACCGCCCTGGCCCACCGAAACCCCTTCCCTCGCTCGCACGCGCTTCCCGCCTGAAATGGTCACCATCGCTCCAGAACGTCAATGCCGCATTCACGCCCGACGCGACCTCTCACTGGCGCCGGCATTGCAGTAGCGCGACGGCCGAGAGAGCGCCCACCCACGCGGCATCCCGGTGCAAGCGACTGCTCCGCGTTAATGACACCATGGCCATCCGTTCGTCCGCCGCCCATATTAATGACACGCGGCTGCCGACGAACCTACTTCGGCGCCAGCCGTCCGTCCATCTGCCGCGGCTCATTGCCATTTGCCCGCTATATTAACTTCAGCCCCAGCCATAGCCACAGACCCACAGTCATTCCCCTCCGGTCCCTTCCTTCTGTCGGCACCACTCCAACCATGGCCTCCTTGCGCTCCAAAGCTCTCTTGGACGTACTGTCGCTGGAGCAGACGAAGCACATCACCGGCTCCGCTCCGGGCGCGCTCCAAAGCTCTCTTGGACGTACTATCACAGGAACAAACGAAGGACATAGCCGGCTCTCCCCGGCCGCCCTCCGCTACCATGACCACGAAGCCGGCGTGCATGCGCGGGCGCAGCCGGCAGCGAGGAAGAGTAGTACATGGTAGGTCACCACCACTCTGGTCCCAGGAAGGCCACCGCTCCTCCACTCCATCGATGCCAAGCTTGGTGGGGTAAACATCGGTGGCCGATTAGCCACTTGACGGCGACGTGGAGGCGGAAATCTTCAGAATCTTATGCTCCGGAGGAGGAGGTTATGGAGGCGGAGCTGGACAAAGCCGAGGCGGATGGGGAGGAGGCAAAGGCAATAGCCGGGTCGGACATGGTGGTCGGGCGCCGGTGATCGTTTAGATTAGGTTTACCGTAGGTTTTAGTATGGTTTGTGCGAAAAATTTAATGAATTTCGTCCAGTTTATAGGAAAAGTTTTCGAAATGTATTGAATTTCATCCGGTTAATATGAAATTTGCTTTGTCTTGCATTTTCACTGACATGTGGGACTGCAATTGAATAAACCATCGATAGCCGTGATACGTCTCCAACGTATCTATAATTTTTTATTGTTCCATGCTATTATATTATCTGTTTTGGATGTTTTATATGCATTAATATGCTATTTTATATTATTTTTGGGACTAACCTATTAACCTAGAGCCCAGTGCCAGTTTCTGTTTTTTCCTTGTTTTTGAGTTTCGCAGAAAAGGAATACCAAACGGAGTCCAAACGAAATAAAACATTCACGATGATTTTTCTTGGACCAGAAGACACCCAGGAGACTTGGAGTGCAAGTCAGAAGAGCCACGAGGCAGCCACAAGGGTGGAGGGCACGCCCAGGGGGGTAGGGCGCGCCCCCTGTCTTATGGGCCCCTCGGTGACCCCCTGACCTAGATCTTCCTCCTATATATTCACATATATTCCCAAACCACCAGAAGTATCCACGAAAACACTTTTCCACCGCCGCAACCTTCTGTACCCGTGAGATCCCATCTTGGGGCCTTTTCCGGCATCCTGCCGGAGGAGGATTCGATCACGGAGGGCTTCTACATCAACACCATTGCCCTTCCGATGAAGCGTGAGTAGTAATAGTAGTAGATGCAGAATCATTTCTGTCTACTTGACACGGATGTGATGCCTATATTTCATAATCATTGCCTTGGATATCGTCATAACTTTGCGCTTTTCTATCAATTGCTCGACAGTAATTTGTTCACCCACCGTATTATTTGCTATCATGAGAGAAGCCTCTAGTGAAACCTATGGCCCCCGGGTCTATTTTCCATCATATAAGTTTCCGATCTACTATTTTGCAATCTTTTACTTTCCGATCTATAAGCCAAAGATACCAAAAATATTTACTTTATCTTTTGTTTAGTTTCATCTATCTCTATCAGATCTCACTTTTGCAAGTAACCGTGAAGGGATTGACAACCCCTTTATCGCGTTGGGTGCAAGTTGTTTGATTGTTTGTGCAGGTATTGGTGATTTGTGCGTTGTCTCCTACTGGATTGATACCTTGGTTCTCTAACTGAGGGAAATACTTATGTCTACTTTGCTGCATCACCCTTTTCTCTTCAAGGGAAAAACCAACGCAAGCTCAAGAAGTAGCAGGAAGAATTTCTGGGGGAGATCTACCCCAAGTCGAGACATACCAAGTACCCATCATAAAACTCTCATCTCTTGCATTACATTATTCGCCATTTGCCTCTTGTTTTCCTCTCCCCCACTTCTAAAACGATTTTCGAAAAGATTTGCCTTTTCTTCGCCCTTCTTCCGTTCGTCTTTTCGTTTGCCCTTATGACTTATTTGGTTTGTTTGCTTGGTAAAATTGTGTGTTTATTGAAAAACAGAAACAAAGGTTTATGGATTCTCATCCACTTGCTAATCTTTTTAAGAGATCCAATTATGATGAACCTATTGCTAGCGAGTTGAGTGCACTAGATTATCTTTATAAGGTTTTGCTTGAAATTCGTGAATCTGAAAATTGTGATGAAGTGTTGAAAGAAGAAAATTATAAAGTGATTCACGATAGCTCCTTGAATGAAAAGCATGATTGCAATAATGTTATTATAAATTCCATTAATGTCAATTGTGTTAATTATATGCAAAACCCTAAGCTTGGGGATGCTAGTTTTGCTATGACCACCACTTATTGCAATGATCATGATTGGGGTGATTTTTCTTATGATCTTGAAAATTTATTTAAGCCTCATGATGAATATGTTTGCTATAAATTGAAAGTGGGTTTGGAAGAGTGTCAACTTTAGGAAATAATGATCCCACTACTTTGGAGTTTGATCAATCTTATGAAATTTTTGATAAAAGTGGGCTTGGAGAAGTAATGACTTTATTCTATTTTGATCCCACTATTTTGGAAGAGTGTCAACTTCGCATGCATGAGGATCATGAAGAGAAAATTTTATGTTATAGCTATATTGTTGAATTTGATTATGATCCTACATGTAATTATTATGAGAGAGGAAAATATTGTGGTAGAAACTTTCATGTTACTAAATTACCTCTCGTTATGTTGAGATTGCTATTGTTTCTTTCTTCTTCCTCTCATATGCTCGATCTTGCTTGTCTTCCTAATTTGTTTTCCTATAAAATGCCTATGCATAGGAAGTATGTTAGACTTAGATGTGTTTTTCACATATTTTGTGATGCTCTCTTTGTGCTTCAATTCTTTTCTTTCATATGAGCATCATCAAAATTATCAATGCCTAGCTAAAAGGCTTTAAAGAAAAGCGCTTGTTGGGAGAAAACCAAATATTTTTCCTTGCTGTTTTTGAATAAATAATTCATCTAGCCTCTGGTTAGATGTGGTTTTGTGTTTTAATTAGTGTTTGTTACAAGTAAGACCTTTGGGATGGCTTACGGTGATAGTTGATTTGATCTTGCTGAAAAACAGAAACTTTTATGTCCATTCACAGAATTTTTTAGATTTACTGGAGATCGGAAAAACCATGAATTTTTTACACTGGATTTATATACAAATTCCCTATGTTTTTTTGTAATTTTTCAGAATTTTTTGAATTACATAAGTATTAGAACAATTCAGATCTTCACAGACTGTTCTGTTTTTGACAGATTCTATTTTCTATTTGTTGTTTGCTTATTTTGATGAATCTATGGGTAGTATCGGGGGGTATGAACCATGGAAAAGTTGTAATACAGTAGATATTACACCAATATAAATAAAGAATGAGTTCACAACAGTACCAAGAGTGGTGATTTATTTTCTTATACTAACGGAGCTTATGAGATTTTCTGTTGAGTTTTGTGTTGTGAAGTTTTCAAGTTTTGGGTAAGGATTTGATGGACTATGGAATAAGGAGTGGAAAGAGCCTAATCTTGGGGATGCCCAAGACACCCCAAGGTAATATTCAAGGACAACCAAGAGCCTAAGCTTGGGGATGCCCTGGAAGGCATCCCCTCTTTCGTCTTCGTCTATTGGTAACTTTACTTGAGGCTATATTTTTATTCACTACATGATATGTGTTTTGCTTGGAGCGTTTTGTATGATATGACTCTTTTATTTTTAGTTTTCCACAATAATCCTTGCTTTACACACCTTTTGAGAGGGACACACATGAATCGTGATTTATTAGAATACTCTATGTGCTTCACTTATATCTTTTGAGATAGGCAATTTTGCACTAGTGCTTCAGTTATATCTTTTTAGAGCACGGCGGTGGCTTTATTTTATAGAAATTGTTGAACTCTCATGCTTCACTTATATTATTTTGAGAGTCTCTAAACAGAATGGTAATTTGCTTTGGTTATAAATTTAGTCCTAATATGATAGACATCCAAGAGGGATATAATAAAAACTTTCATATAAAGTGCATTGAATACTATGAGAAGTTTGATTCTTTATGATTGTTTTGAGATATAGAGATGGTGATATTAGAGTCATGCTAGTAAGTAATTGTGGATTGTAGAAATACTTGTGTTAAAGTTTTTGATTCCCGTAGCATGCACGTATGGTGAACTGTTATGTGATGAAGTCGGAGCATGATTTATTTATTGATTGTCTTCCTTATGAGTGGCGGTCGGGGACGAGCGATGGTCTTTTCCTACCAATCTATCCCCCTAGGAGCATGCGCATAGTACTTCATTTCAAGAACTAATAGATTTTTGCAATAAGTATGTGAGTTCTTTATGACTAATGTTGAGTCCATGGATTATACGCACTCTCACCCTTCCACCATTGCTAGCCTCTCTAGTACCGCGCAACTTTCGCCGGTACCATACACCCACCATATACCTTCCTCAAAACAGCCACCATACCTACCTATTAAGGCACTTCCATAGCCATTCCGAGATATATTGCCATGCAACTTTCCACCGTTCCGTTTATTTTGACACGCTTCATCATTGTCATATTGCTTTGCATGATCATGTAGTTGACATCGTATTTGTGGCAAAGCCACCTTTCATAATTCTTTCATACATGTCACTCTTGATTCATTGCACATCCCGGTACACCGCCGGAGGCATTCATATAGAGTCATATTTTGTTCTAAGTATCGAGTTGTAATCCTTGAGTTGTAAGTAAATAAAAGTGTGATGATCTTCATTATTAGAGCATTGTCCCATGTGAGGAAAGGATGATGGAGACTATGATTCCCCCACAAGTCGGGATGAGACTCCGGACGAAAAAAAAGAGGAGGCCAAAACACTGAGAGAAGCCCCAAAAAATGAGAGAAAAGAGAGAAGGGGCAATGTTACTATCCTTTTACCACACTTGTGCTTCAAAGTAGCACCATGATCTTCATGATAGAGAGTCTCCTATGTTGTCACTTTCATATGCTAGTGGGAATTTTTCATTATAGAACTTGGCTTGTATATTCCAATGATGGGCTTCCTCAAATTGCCCTAGGTCTTCATGAGCAAGCAAGTTGGATGCACACCCACTTAGTTTCTTTTTGAGCTTTCATAAACTTATAGCTCTAGTGCATCTGTTGCATGGCAATCCCTACTCACTCACATCGATATCTAATGATGGGCATCTCCATAGCCCGTTGATACGCCTAGTTGATGTGAGACTATCTCCTTCTTTTTGTCTTCTCCACAACCACCATATTCTATTCCACCTATAGTGCTATGTCCATGGCTCACGCTCATGTATTGCGTGAAAGTTGAAAAAGTTTGAGAACATCAAAAGTATGAAACAATTGCTTGGCTTGTCATCGGGGTTGTGCATGATTTGAATATTTTGTGTGATGAAGATGGAGCATAGCCAGACTATATGATTTTGTAGGGATAAGCTTTCTTTGGCCATGTTATTTTGAGAAGACATAATTACCTTGTTAGTATGCTTGAAGTATTATTGTTTTTATGTCAATATTAAACTTTTGTTTTGAATCTTACGGATCTGAACATTCATGCCACAATAAAGAAAAATTACGTGGATAAATATGTTAGGTAGTATTCCACATCAAAAATTCTGTTTTTATCATTTACCTACTCGAGGACGAGCAGGAATTAAGCTTTGGGATGCTTGATACGTCTCCAACGTATCTATAATTTTTTATTGTTCCATGCTATTATATTATCTGTTTTGGATGTTTTATATGCATTAATATGCTATTTTATATTATTTTTGGGACTAACCTATTAACCTAGAGCCCAGTGCCAGTTTATGTTTTTTCCTTGTTTTTGAGTTTCGCAGAAAAGGAATACCAAACGGAATAAAACCTTCGCGATGATTTTTCTTGGACCAGAAGACACCCAGGAGACTTGGAGTGCAAGTCAAAAGAGCCACGAGGTGGCCACAAGGGTGGAGGGCGCGCCGAGGGGGTAGGGCGCGCCCCCCTATCTTGTGGGCCCCTCGGTGACCCCCTGACCTAGATCTTCCTACTATATATTCACATATATTCCCAAACCACCAGAAGTATTCACAAAAACACTTTTCCACCGCCGCAACCTTCTGTACCCGTGAGATCCCATCTTGGGGCCTTTTCCAGCATCCTGCCGGAGGGGGATTCGATCACGGAGGGCTTCTACATCAACACCATTGCCCTTCCGATGAAGCGTAAGTAGTTTACCTTAGACCTACGGGTCCATAGCTAGCAGCTAGATGGCTTCTTCTCTCTCTTTGATTCTCAATACCACGTTCTCCTCGATGTTTGTGGAGATCTATCCGATGTAATATTCTTTTGCGGTGTGTTTGTCGAGATCCGATGAATTGTGGATTTATGATCAGCTTATCTATGAATATTATTTGAATCTTCTCTGAATTCTTTTATGCATGATTTGATATCTTTGTACTTCTCTTCGAACTATCAGTTTGGTTTGGCCAACTAGATTGGTTTTTCTTGCAATGGGAGAAGTGCTTAGCTTTGGTTTCAATCTTGCGGTGTCCTTTCCCAGTGACAGTAGGGGCAGCAAGGCACGTATTGTATTGTTGCCATCGAGGATAAAAAGATGGGGTTTTCATCATATTGCTTGAGTTAATTCCTCTACATCATGTCATCTTACTTAATGCGTTACTCCGTTCTTTATGAACTTAATACTCTAGATGCATGCTGGATAGCGGTCGATGTGTGGAGTAATAGTAGTAGATGCAGAATCATTTCTGTCTACTTGACACGGATGTGATGCCTATATTTCATAATCATTGCCTTGGATATCGTCATAACTTTGCGCTTTTCTATCAATTGCTCGACAGTAATTTGTTCACCCACCATATTATTTGCTATCATGAGAGAAGCCTCTAGTGAAACCTATGGCCCCCGGGTCTATTTTCCATCATATAAGTTTCCGATCTACTATTTTGCAATCTTTTACTTTCCGATCTATAAGCCAAAAATACCAAAAATATTTACTTTATCTTTTGTTTAGTTTCATCTACCTCTATCAGATCTCACTTTTGCAAGTAACCATGAAGGGATTGACAACCCCTTTATCGCGTTGGGTGCAAGTTGTTTGATTGTTTGTGCAGGTATTGGTGATTTGTGCGTTGTCTCCTACTGGATTGATACCTTGGTTCTCTAACTGAGGGAAATACTTATCTCTACTTTGCTGCATCACCCTTTTCTCTTCAAGGGAAAAACCAACGCAAGCTCAAGAAGTAGCAGGAAGAATTTCTGGCGCCGTTGCCGGGGAGATCTACCCCAAGTCAAGACATACCAAGTACCCATCATAAAACTCTCATCTCTTGCATTACATTATTCGCCATTTGCCTCTCATTTTCCTCTCCCCCACTTCTAAAACGATTTTCGAAAAGATTTGCCTTTTCTTCGCCCTTCTTCCGTTCGTCTTTTCGTTT
This sequence comes from Thinopyrum elongatum, assembly GCA_011799875.1. Taxonomy (NCBI): domain Eukaryota; kingdom Viridiplantae; phylum Streptophyta; class Magnoliopsida; order Poales; family Poaceae; genus Thinopyrum; species Thinopyrum elongatum. Next base: position 433,531,103 of record CM022299.1, on the reverse strand, counting down.
GCCCTTATGTCTTATTTGGTTTGTTTGCTTGTTCGCTTGGTAAAATTGTGTGTTTATTGAAAAACAGAAACAAAGGTTTATGGATTCTCATCCACTTGCTAATCTTTTTAAGAGATCCAATTATGATGAACCTATTGCTAGTGAGTTGAGTGCACTAGATTATCTTTATAAGGTTTTGCTTGAAATTCGTGAATCTAAAAATTGTGATGAAGTGTTGAAAGAACAAAATTATAAAGTGATTCACGATAGCTCCTTGAATGAAAAGCATGATTGCAATGATGTTATTATAAATTCCATTAATGTCAATTGTGTTAATTATATGCAAAACCCTAAGCTTGGGGATGCTAGTTTTGCTATGACCACCACTTATTGCAATGATCATGATTGGGGTGATTTTTCTTATGATCTTGAAAATTTATTTAAGCCTCATGATGAATATGTTTGCTATAATATTTGAAGTGGGTTTGGAAGAGTGTCAACTTTAGGAAGTAATGATCCCACTACTTTGGAGTTTGATCAATCTTATGAAATTTTTGATAAAAGTGGGCTTGGAGAAGTAATGACTTTATTCTATTTTGATCCCACTATTTTGGAAGAGTGTCAACTTCGCATGCATGAGGATCATAAAGAGAAAATTTTATGTGATAGCTATATTGTTGAATTTGATTATGGTCCTACATGTAATTATTATGAGAGAGGAAAATATTGTGGTAGAAACTTTCATGTTACTAAATTACCTCTCGTTATGTTGAGATTGCTATTGTTTCTTTCTTTTTCGTCGCATATGCTAGATCTTGCTTGTCTTCCTAATTTGTTTTCCTATAAAATGCCTATGCATAGGAAGTATTTTAGACTTAGATGTGTTTTTCACATATTTTGTGATGCTCTCTTTGTGCTTCAATTCTTTTCTTTCATATGAGCATCATCAAAATTATCAATGCCTAGCTAAAAGGCTTTAAAGAAAAGTGCTTGTTGGGAGACAACCCAATATTTTTCCTTGCTGTTTTTGAATAAATAATTCATCTAGCCTCTGGTTAGATGTGGTTTTGTGTTTTAATTAGAGTTTGTGACAAGACCTTTGGGATGGCTTACGGTGATAGTTGATTTGATCTTGCTGAAAAACAGAAACTTTTGCGTCCAGTCACAGAATTGTTTAGATTCACTGGAGTGCGGAAAAACCCTGAATTGTTTACACAGTATTTAAATACAAATTCACTCTGTTTTCCTAAATTTTCAGAATTTTTGGAGTTACATAAGTATTAGAACAATTCAGATCTTCACAGACTGTTCTGTTTTTGACAGATTCTGTTTTCTATGTGTTGTTTGCTTATTTTGATGAATCTATGGGTAGTATCGGGGGGTATGAACCATGGAAAAGTTGTAATAAAGTAGATATTACAGCAATATAAATAAAGAATGAGTTCACAACAGTACCAGGAGTGGTGATTTATTTTCTTATACTAACGGTGCTTTTGAGATTTTCAGTTGAGGTTTGTGTTGTGAAGTTTTCAAGTTTTGGGTAAGGATTTGATGGACTATGGAATAAGGAGTGGCAAGAGCCTAATCTTGGGGATTCCCAAGGCACCCCAAGGTAATATTCAAGGACAAACAAGAGCCTAAGCTTGGGGATGCCCTGGAAGGCATCCCCTCTTTCGTCTTCGTCTATCGGTAACTTTACTTGAGGCTATATTTTTATTCACCACATGATATGTGTTTTGCTTGGAGCGTCTTGTATGATATGAGTCTTTGCTTTTTAGTTTTCCAAAATAATCCTTGCTTTACACACCTTTTGAGATGGACACGCATGAATCATGATTTATTAGAATACTCTATGTGCTTCACTTATATCTTTTGAGCTAGGCAATTTTGCACTAGTGCTTCAGTTATATCTTTTTAGAGCACGGCGGTGGCTTTATTTTATAGAAATTTTTGAACTCTCGTGCTTCACTTATATTATTTTGAGAGTCTCTAAACAGCATGGTAATTTGCTTTGGTTTTAAATTTAGTCCTAATATGATAGACATCCAAGAGGGATATAATAAAAACTTTCATATAAAGTGCATTGAATACTATGAGAAGTTTGATTCTTTATGATTGTTTTGAGATATAGAGATGGTGATATTAGAGTCATGCTAGTAAGTAATTGGGGATTGTAGAAATACTTGTGTTAAAGTTTGTGATTCCCGTAGCATGCACGTATGGTGAACCGTTATGTGATGAAGTCGGAGCATGATTTATTTATTGATTGTCTTCCTTATGAGTGGCGGTCGGGGACGAGCGATGGTCTTTTCCTACCAATCTATCCCCCTAGGAGCATGCGTGTAGTACTTCGTTTCGATAACTAATAGATTTTTGCAATAAGTATGTGAGTTCTTTATGACTAATGTTGAGTCAATGGATTATACGCACTCTCACCCTTCCACCATTGCTAGCCTCTCTAGTACCGCGCAACTTTCGCCGGTACCATACACCCACCATATACCTTCCTCAAAACAGCCACCATACCTACCTATTATGGCACTTCCATAGCCATTCCGAGATATATTGCCATGCAACTTTCCACCGTTCCGTTTATTATGACACGCTTCATCATTGTCATATTGCTTTGCATGATCATGTAGTTGACATCGTATTTGTGGCAAAGCCACATTTCATAATTCTTTCATACATGTCACTCTTGATTCATTGCACATCCTGGTACACCGCCGGAGGCATTCATATAGAGTCATATTTTGTTCTAAGTATCGAGTTGTAATTCTTGAGTTGTAAGTAAATAAAAGTGTGATGATCTTCATTATTAGAGCATTGTCCCATGTGAGGAAAGGATGATGGAGACTATGATTCCGCCACATGTCGAGATGAGACTCCGGACGAAAAAAAGAGGAGGCCAAAACAATGAGAGAAGGCCCCAAAAAAATGAGAGAAAAGAGAGAAGGGGCAATGTTACTATCCTTTTACCACACTTGTGCTTCAAAGTAGCACCATGATCTTCATGATAGAGAGTCTCCTATGTTGTCACTTTCATATGCTAGTGGGAATTTTTCATTATAGAACTTGGCTTGTATATTCCAATGATGGGCTTCCTCAAATTGCCCTAGGTCTTCATGAGCAAGCAAGTTGGATGCACACCCACTTAGTTTCTTTTTGAGCTTTCATAAACTTATAGCTCTAGTGCATCTGTTGCATGGCAATCCCTACTCACTCACATCGATATCTAATGATGGGCATCTCCATAGCCCGTTGATACGCCTAGTTGATGTGAGACTATCTCCTTCTTTTTGTCTTCTCCACAACCACCATATTCTATTCCACCTATAGTGCTATGTCCATGGCTCACGCTCATGTATTGCGTGAAAGTTGAAAAAGTTTGAGAACATCAAAAGTATGAAACAATTGCTTGGCTTGTCATCAGGGTTGTGCATGATTTGAATATTTTGTGTGATGAAGATGGAGCATAGCCAGACTATATGATTTTGTAGGGATAAGCTTTCTTTGGCCATGTTATTTTGAGAAGACATAATTACCTTGTTAGTATGCTTGAAGTATTATTGTTTTTATGTCAATATTAAACTTTTGTTTTGAATCTTACGGATCTGAACATTCATGCCACAATAAAGAAAAATTACGTGGATAAATATGTTAGATAGCATTCCACATCAAAAATTCTGTTTTTATCATTTACCTACTCGAGGACGAGCAGGAATTAAGCTTTGGGATGCTTGATACGTCTCCAACGTATCTATAATTTTTGATTGTTCCATGCTATTATATTATCTGTTTTGGATGTTTTATATGCATTAATATGCTATTTTATATTATTTTTGGGACTAACCTATTAACCTAGAGCCCAGTGCCAGTTTCTGTTTTTTCCTTGTTTTTGAGTTTCGCAGAAAAGGAATACCAAACGGAATAAAACCTTCGCGATGATTTTTCTTGGACCAGAAGACACTCAGGAGACTTGGAGTGCAAGTCAAAAGAGCCACGAGGTGGCCGCAAGGGTGGAGGGCGCGCCCCCTGTCTTGTGGGCCCCTCGGTGACCCCCTGACCTAGATCTTCCTCCTATATATTCACATATATTCCGAAACCACCAGAAGTATCCACGAAAACACTTTTCCACCGCCGCAACCTTCTGTACCCGTGAGATCCCATCTTGGGGCCTTTTCCGGCATCCTTCTGGAGGGGGATTCGATCATGGAGGGCTTCTACATCAACACCATTGCCCTTCCGATGAAGCGTGAGTAGTTTACCTCTGACCTACGGGTCCATAGCTAGTAGCTAGATGGCTTCTTCTCTCTCTTTGATTCTCAATACCATGTTCTCCTCGATGTTTGTGGAGATCTATCCGATGTAATATTCTTTTGCGGTATGTTTGTCGAGATCCGATGAATTGTGGATTTATGATCAGCTTATCTATGAATATTATTTGAATCTTCTCTGAATTCTTTTATGCATGATTTGATATCTTTGTAATTCTCTTCGAACTATCGGTTTGGTTTGGCCAACTAGATTGGTTTTTCTTGCAATGGGAGAAGTGCTTAGCTTTGGGTTCAATCTTGCGGTGTCCTTTCCCAGTGACAGTAGGGGTAGCAAGGCACGTATTGTATTGTTGCCATCGAGGATAAAAAGATGGGGTTTTCATCATATTGCTTGAGTTAATTCCTCGACATCATGTCATCTTACTTAATGCGTTACTCCGTTCTTTATGAACTTAATACTCTAGATGCATGCTGGATAGCGGTCGATGTGTGGAGTAATAGTAGTAGATGCAGAATCGTTTCGGTCTACTTGACACGGACATGATGCCTATATTTCATAATCATTGCCTTGGATATTGTCATAACTTTGTGCTTTTCTATCAATTGCCCGACAGTAATTTGTTCACCCACCGTATTATTTGCTATCATGAGAGAAGCCTCTAGTGAAACCTATGGCCCTGAGTCTATTTTCCATCATATAAGTTTCCGATCTACTATTTTGCAATCTTTTATTTTCCGATCTATAAACCAAAAATACCAAAAATATTTACTTTATCTTTTGTTTAGTTTCATCTATCTCTATCAGATCTCACTTTTGCAAGTAACCATGAAGGGATTGACAACCCCTTTATCGCGTTGGGTGCAAGTTTTTTGATTGTTTGTGCAGGTATTGGTGATTTGTGCGTTGTCTCCTACTGGATTGATACCTTGGTTCTCTAACTGAGGGAAATACTTATCTCTACTTTGCTGCATCACCCTTTCCTCTTCAAGGGAAAAACCAACGCAAGCTCAAGAAGTAGCAAGCCGAAATCTAATCACTCGGCAGGCGTCGGCTGAGAAGAGAGAGACGGGGAGGGAGAAGAGATCGCCTGCCCGCCGCGCACGGACTCCAAGAAATATGGTGATAATGTGAGGTGGCCATGCGGGAGTCCGGACCGCTCCCAAGCCCGCTTCTGACCGCCCTGGCTCACCAAAAAAACCTTCCCCCTCCCGCGCGTGCTCCCCTCAGGTGCCAGCTGCCCGCATTCAGAGCAAGTATAATACTGGGCTATAAGCCCACTTATGTGGAGGAGTGAGGCATTGAAAAAGTGAAGGAGTGGGCTCTAATGCAAGAGCCCGTCTCTACACGTTCTCCTAGGTATAAAATAATATTTGTGTCTAAAAAAAAGAAGGTAAAAAACATTTGAGAGGAAATAGATAGAGAGAAAGTGAGAAAAAGTTGTAACCTTATATCCAACCTTATAGTCAACACTATGGTACACGAGGAAGGAGGGAGTTGTGCACATGCCAAGTTCACTGGGCTGCTGTGTTTCACACTCCTCCATCGTAACAGTGGAGACAATAGTTTTCATAAAAAATAAACAATGAATACTCCTTGCTCGTCCTCGATATCGAAAAGAATACTTTCATTCGCCGACATGTGGGACGTTGTCCATCCTGGTCCACTTGCCATGCACAAAGTACTGCAGGGGAGAGTCCCCGGTCGTAGCGCCGCAGTAATAAATGACTAATGAGCCATCAAATCGCAGGCCCAAGCTTTCCCATTGTAAGTTGCTCGGATGAAGGAATCATCATGACTTCGTTGAATCTGCTTCTTCAAGAAAACTTACTGTACCCGCAATACTGCTACCACACGCGAACACTGGACGCCACTGTAGCACGTCATATCACTGAAACCCACTAGGCCAAACTAGCCCGCCTAGGATTTGTACGTCTCTGTACTGCTATAATTTTGTAGCACACGTATCCTTTGTCAATCTAACATCTAGAAAGAAATGGAGGGCCTTTCTCTCTATCTAGATCTCTCTCCATCCCACAACCCCTCTAGCACATGTACACACTCTTTGTAGCCACTCCGAAAGTACGACGTCACTACACATTCATGCTTCCAGCAAAAAATTACACATTCACGCATGTTACAAGTACGTGCAAATTTTGTTCAGAATGCTGGCTATTAATGTGAATGTATCCGTGAACCAACTCTTTGAGTTTGATGTGAATTAATGTATAATTGTGGACTATTGTCTGATCGATCGCTAAGCCTACAATTTTAGGAGCTTGGGCTATTGGCCGATCGATGACCAGACCTATAAGCGTATCACGAGCTCATCAGCCCCAACGTTTCTCTTTGGTGAGTGTTTGCAAGTACACTATAGCTCGCACAGTAGCTAGCCTACTAACACCAAGAATCATCAAACAAGCCCTGTTGATACGATACAGTTCAAACTTACATCTGAGCATGCCATATATTACATCAAAAGCTGGTGAGGATACATCTGTTTCCATAACTTGGATAGGGTTCGCATGATTCACTATCAAACACAAGTAGCAAGTACCGTCCACACAAGACAGTGCAGTAGCCCTAAGATGGTTTGATAACATGCATCGTTCTGGTAATTAAACACAATGCAAACTACGTTGAAGGATTAGCGCGACCAACTATTTCTTGTCATCGATCTCTGGGGCAATGTCCACAGCACGGACAGCGGCATGGGAATCGATCTCTGGGGTGATGTCCACAGCACAGACAATGGCATGGGAATCGATCTTTGGGGCGATGTCCACAGGACGGACCGCGGCATGGGAATCGATCTCTGGGGCGATGTCCACAGGACGGACCACGGCATCAGAATCGATCTCTGGGGCGATGTCCACTGGACGGACCGCGACATCGGAATCGATCTCTGGGGCAATGTCCACAGGACGGACCGCGACATCAGAATCATCAAGGACGTCCATCGGCACCTGCACAACCTTAACATATTAGCAAGCACATTGAAAATAATCAAAAACCACAACTATGGTAAGCCATTTTTTACCTTGTGCAGCTCACCGGGGGATCCCATCCCTCCGGGGGCCTTCTCCTCGATGGGGGCCATCGGCTTGCCAGGGAAATACTGCTTCTCAATGGCGACTATCTCCTCAAACTCGGCCTTGAGCCTCTCATAGGTGGCCATTAGAGTTTCTGGGGTAGGCACGGTGGGGCCCTTGCTGTTCTTCCAGCTTTCTTGGTTGAGGAGTTCATCCGCCAACGTCGTCAACTCTTTCGCCAGTGCTTGTTTCTTGGAGTTCTTCGTCTCCATGGGTTGGCCCGCCAACATGGCCAACTCATTGGCCGGTGCTCGCTTCCTAGAGATCTCTGTCTCGAGTGGGTTGTCTGCCGGCAACTCTTTGCCTAGTGCTCCAGTATCCATCATTAAACTGACAAACAAAAAACAATCGAAAGGAAACCACAATCGCAATGAAAACGGGAAAAGAATAGGCAGTGAGAATCGGTCGGTGCTTCGTAAAAAGAAGATTCTTGGAATGAAAATGTGGTAGCATCACTGATTCGCCCACCTTTCCTTCGTCGGTACAGAAGAAAAATGGCAGAAGTGAGTAGCCTGGGGTGAGGTTTTCTTCAAGATAGGGGAGAAAGGGCTTCAACGAGCGTTCCAGTGAAATGATGGCTGCTTCATCCCGTCCAACTTCGAGGCCACTCTACCACTGCTGGTAAAGGTGTGGGTTTTGTGATATGATGGGTCATGACAGCCAAACTGGGGTGACCGGTGAGTCTTGACTGTAGCACCTCGCTGTGATTTGGTGGATGGCACGCGGGCCCGGATGCTTGATGTCCCGCATGTAATAGAGCGGCTAGTCAAAGAGTTTGGACGACAGACGAGGAGCTGGCAATAGTAGTACTACCTCCGTCCTGGTTTATTGGTCCCTATGATAATCTATGCCAAACTTTGACTATAAATTTAACTAACCAAATGTTCATGCATGTCACAAAAAATTACATCATTGAAAACTATGTCCAAATACGAATCCAAGGATATAATTTTTGTTAACATGCACTAACATTTTGTCAGTTAAATCTTTGGTCAAAATTTAGCACAAATTACAAAGGGGACCAATAAAGATTGTACTCTCACATTTTGTTTTGAGGATACTCCCACATAGAAAATATAAATAATAATGCATGTTGGTGCAGCCCACGTTTCCGATAATTTGAGCCGTGGGCTTGTTCACAATTTTTACGAGGCGGTCGTTGTTCACTTAATGGAGGGTCTAGTACCAGACTTGAATGATACAAAGTGCGACCTGGCACACCGTTAATGAGCCCTCGATAGTTCGGCTTGTTATCCGCGTGGGTCGCTTCTTAATGAACAAAGCCAATCTTCAATTTCTTAAGGAGCTTAACGAACCAGCTAACAAGTTCCACGCTAAGTTCGTTAGTAACAACACAACACATGTTTCATCTTACGTGATTTTTCTAACGAGCTTCGAACGAACCGAGCCGAGCAGGGTTTTTTGCTCGTTAATCTTTTGGAGCTTAACGGGCCGAACCTTAACGACGAGCTTAACGAGCACGAACTTAACGAGCCGAGCAGCTCGTTAATCCACCCCTGCACACCACTTGGAATAAGCGGGTAGCTATCTGAAAAAACAATCAACAACTCAAAAAAATGGCGACCTAGCACGTACACAATTTTAAACGATATATATAGGTAGGAGCCTCCATGCTTCCTTGCTAGGGTTGCTCTATTCACACACTGTCATCCTCTCCAGATCTAAACAAGATAGCGGTGGTCACACTGCCTTTCTATCCTCACTGCTGGTTACAGATCCTGACGCATCCCCTCCGCCGGGGAAGGGGAGGAGGGGTAGCGTTTAGGCCGTCGTCGACGGCGAGGGAGGAAACCCATTGCCGGCCGCACCGTTATCTCTGGCCGAGCACTGGCGCGGGAGGTCCTCCGATCCCTTGGTCGCTTCCGTAGTGTCAGCTAATCCGGCCTCCCGCCCCCACTTAGCCACACCCCGATGACCTTCAGGTATATATTACTTTGAAACCAGCCTAGCTCTACTTCCCCAGCTCGCTACGTCGCTGCATGCGCATCATTTTCTACCTCTCAGCCCCCACGTAGCTAGGCTCGATCGGATTGTCCAACGCCACCTAATTTTTTTTCTGTTGTTAGAGGTAAAGCTACTTCATGGAGTCAAATCTTGTAGTACTTGGTTCAAACAGGATAGAAAGGGGGAAAAGATGTAGTATGTACATAGGACTTGGTACAAACAAGAAAGAAAGGGGCTGAAAGTAGTACAGACTGGCCATCCAACCGGTCTCTTGGTCAAAAACGGAAATAAAGGTGAAACGCTTTACACACTGGTATGGCCAGGACTAGATTTGCTATCCACACATATGAATAGGTGGCTAAAGTGAATAAAGATGAGACCAACCCAGATATGTTGCTTGGATGTTTGTTTCTCAGGGCAACAAACTCTGAATCACCACTTTATGCCTCGGTTTAGGTACATGGTGCTGGACTGCTGGTGCACCCACTGTCCCATGTCCTTAGAGCAACTTATTTAGCTACTCTTAATCTAATGCCCCTGGTAAAATGAAGCCATTCCACTGTTACAAGTCATCACAAGTTTAACCAATTGTTTTTGCCAGTAATTGTTTGAGACTCTGACTGTTTCCTTTGTAGCTTTTTGTGCAAACAGGAATACACATTTCACCTCGATGCTATTGCGACCTTTTGGTGCACTGCACAAAAATCACTTCTTTTTAACTGGAATGTCACACCAGAACCGTTGGTTGATTTCAGTGGAACTGCACAAATGGAGATCTGTGTTCCAATCTTCATCCTCCATATTGGCACCCTAACCTTCCCTTAGGTAAGAATGATATTTAATGCATGTGTTCACCTCTATTTTGCAACTGCCATGAGAAAATAATGCTATTGTTTACTAGTAGACTTGTACTCCCTCACTAACATAACCAAATCTGACATTGAAGGCCAATCATGTACTTGGTTTCACCAATTGGTGAGGAGAAAGAGAAACAAACCAAGAAGAGGAAGACAAAGAAGAATAAGAAGAAGAAGAAGAAGAAGGAAATGAAGAAGGATCACACGCTGGTACCGTCCTATTTTATCCTGACATCTTGCTAGTGGTATTGTATTGCTGTGTTGCTACTAGTATTAATTTACTTGAAGAAATGCACTTGTAGTACGTAGCAGAGTAGTACTTGGCTTGACGACACATCATACTAATTAACTGGATTCTGAATGCATGTGTGACCCAGCCCTACACGATCAACAGTGGCAAGGTGATCTTCCTGAAGCCGAGGCCTCAGTCGAGGCCATTCAAGGGCTCCAGAAACGTCTGCCTCACATGTGAGACGATCCTCCAGGAGCCCTTCCACTTTTGCTGCCTCTCCTGCAAGGTCATTAATCAATTAGGAGTATTAAGCAACACTGATTAATCGCTGCCTAATTGTCCTATCGGAATTAAACAAACCTTTAGTAGCACCTCATGCTGAATCATGTATGTGTGTGTGTGTGTCTGTGCAAGTGGACCATGTGGTGGTGGAACCTGGAGGGGATCTTGGCAGTGTCATGAGATAGTAATGCTATTGTTTTGCATGTCAATTTATTGCCACTGGTTCAATGAGCCAATGTTTTGCTACTGTATTGTCATCATGCTTTGATGCTATTGTTAAAGTAATATGCTATTGTCTTTCTATCCTTCCTCACTAAGCTAATGAAGGTTTCACCTTGTTCCTACTTGTGCAAACAGGGATCATGTTGTGTCATTCGTACATTTTAGTGGAACTGCACAAGAGGATACAATGAACTGTATCCCAGCCAGTGCTTTAACTCTGCTGGAAGTTCTAGATAATCTCTCCATATAATCTCAGCACTGGTAAACAAGAGTGATGTCAACCATACATTGGAAGTGCACAAAAATATGTACTATTGAATGATTCCAGTCAGTGCTTTATCTTCTCTTCTAGGACTAGTTGAATAAGCTTCCTTGCTCAGGTTGGTACTAGCCTAAGGCCTTCATCTAGATTAGTGTGCTGTCATCTCTATTTGTATCGTGCTACTGTTTTACTACTGTCATGAGAAAGTCCTTTATCTTTGCACGTTAAATCTTTGCAAGCTATGATACATGGCAATGCTTCGAGTGTTGAGCTAATTGGCACTGATAATATAAACTAATACCTCTCTTTAAGCAAGGCTACTATGTTGCTAACTTTACCCATTAGGATAATGAGGATGCTTCTATTTGTTAGTGTATGTTTCATCAACTAGTGCCACTATTATAATAAATCTCACTTTCTCAATATATGTGCCAACAGGGATGCTCGATTTCAGTTGAACTGCACAAAAACTTTGGGTGGTTCATTGCCTCGACTGCCTCATTCCTTTCCTGTCAGTCGCTTATCTCAACTTCCAGCCAAAGGAAGCACTAATTGATATGCTTCCTCACACAGGTTGGTACCGGTCTTCATCCTGATTATTGTGCTTGTCATATCTAATGGTAATTTTGTATTGTGCTACTGTTGGCCAATTTCATAAAGTAGTAACTTGTGAGCCTAAACTCGCAGGCAAATCGTTATATTGGCCGATTTCAGTAGAACTGCACAAAAAGATCAGATGGACAGATACTTATGTTGCTGCTTTGTACTCACAAGTTCACTCAGAAAAGCATCGATATTGACAAGAAGAAGTGCCAGAGTGAACGCTAACAATATTGCTTGGCGCATAGCCCTGAAAAATGCAGTCCAGTCTTTGGTCCCAACCTGCACTTTTTGGTTATCGGCTCGTATGCTGGTAGGGAACTGTATGCCATGGAGTCTGAAGATTCCAGACAAGTTGGTAGACGCATATATTCATATGGCACTTAACCAGTCTGCATGTTCAGTTGAACTGCACAAAAACTTTGGGTGGTTCATTTTGTCGACTGGCTCGTTTGTTGTCTGAATGTAGATTTTTGGCGGGATACAGGACAAAGATGGGCCAGTAAATTAGTTGGATGAAAGTAGTGGCCAAGTTGCTCAAACCTCTCACAGCATCAAGGCCACTATCATGAGGATAAACCTACAAGCAAAGTTCAGATAGTCTGTGCTGCCTCTTATGTACTCAAAAGTTTGCTCAGACATGCATTAATTTTACCAAGAAGTACCACCGAGCGAAAGTAGTTGGATGAAAGTAGTGGCCAAGTTGCTCAAACCTCTTGCGGCATCAAGGCCACTATCATGAGGATAAACCTACAAGCAAAGTTCATATGGTCTCTGTTGTCTCTTATGTACTCGAAAGTTTGCTCAGATAAGCATTAATTTTAGCAAGAAGTACCACCGAGTGAACATCACTTGCCCGTCTGTACCGTAGGTGATTAATGTGTGTCGATGGATGATATTGGCTGTGTTCTCTCAATCATTTGGATGCGTAAACATGCTGAACTTGTGTATATCTGAATCCTTTGTGAATGTTAGCTATAAATATTGGCTTGTGATATAAGTACGAATCATTTGGATGCATAGGCATGCTGAACTTGTCTATACATGAATTTTTTGAGTTGTTGATTGCCAATGTTGGCTACGAATATGAACGTATCCTGTGAACCTGAGTTTGACCTGAATGTTTACCTTTTTTGTTGTACTTGTGTGTGAATAGTTAGAATGTATACTGTGGGATTGTGACATGTGAGTGTCACACGACACACCTTCGTTCCGAGAAGAATGGCACCTGCTTGTTAGGGTAGCAACGATGCGTGAGCTCCTTTTTTTAATCTTTTTGCTCAGTCTCCCCCCTTCCCGCTCAACCCCTGCCATAATGTTTTCGGCCGAAAAAACAAACATAATACTGCATTGTTTTTGGGCCTTGATGAAAAATCAAGTGCTGCTTTCTATAGGTTGGCCCGCCTAGCAAATGGGATGCTGGTCAGCCATGGACTGGGAGGCTAAAAATACAAGTTGTACCGTGCAGAGGCAAGTAAAAAAATACGCCATCGAGAGCCATCCACTAAAAACAATAATTCGTGTCTGATGTGCTTCTTCAGTCTTCCCTCTGGTTGTTCTCCCACCGCCCAAACCAGCAGCGCGGCTGGACTGCCTACTGCCGCTCAGAGGCCGGCGGCGCTGACTCGCGTCGTGCCCCCCGCCCCCTATTAAATCCATGGGTTTGTCAGCCTAGTCAATAAATGATTTTTTTCACAACAAAGACTGTCATCGGGGAGCTGTTTTTAGGGGTATCGGGGATCTAGCAGTAGCAGATATCATATTTTTCAGAGGGCGAACTAGTATCAGGTCGGCCTAGGTTATGTTATTTAACATGCGCAGCCCACGACATACCGAGACCGTGGTTTCAACTTAATTTTTTGAGGTCCATCATGTATGTACCGGCCTATGGGCCTCCCAGCCTAGGTTTTATTTTTTCTTAAACATCGGCAGACCAATTTATCTTTTTATAACAAAACGCAAATCTCTGTTCTATTTTTCTATATATAAGAATAAGAATGCCGGGTCCAATTTATGTTTTCCTTTCTAACCACATTATATATATTTATATTATTATTATTATTATCGTATATTTAATTGAAACTTATATATACATTATAAAAACATCCCACGTCTTATCAACTTATAAAAATAAATGTTTAACAGAAGTTGGCAAGGGAAATCGTGGTTAAGGCAACGAAAATCCTGGTGATTGCTCACAAAAGTTGTGAAGATTTAAGGACCAATGTAATAATAACGCACTCATTTTTCTTTTGAGCAATAACTCGCTAATTAGGTAATTTTATATATAATAAAATGTCCACCTCCCGTTTATTTTTTGATACTAATTGCACCGTCTAACCTATCAATTTATTTACAACAAGCCCAGCAAATCCGTGTATTTCAAGAAAGTGCAAATCTACTTTGATTTCTTAGAAAAAATTAAATGGGCCGCATTGACGCTACATTATTTGTTCACCCAGCCCAGCAAATTGACTGTAAATTCTAGAAAATAAGGGTTAAATATGTTTCTCCCTAAAAAAAAGGGTTAAATATGTTCTGCATTTTTGCAGGCTGACATGTGGGCCAATAGGTCGAAGCCTACGCAAGGCGTTGTCAACTTAGTCAACAAATGATTCTAACATCCACAACCATTGGATTTATATCCAACGGCCAGCATGCATCTTCAATCTCTCATCTTCTTCCTCCAGCACCGCCGGGACCGCCTGCTCCGGCCTTCGGCGGCTAGTTGCTCTGCTTAGCACGCATCGCTGCGAAGCGCTATCCCACCGCCGACCAGGCTATCCCTCCAGCCCTGCACACCTCTTGTTATTCTCCACCAACTGCAGCCCCACACCGCACCAAAGCCTATTAACCCTCGTACTCCTCTTCATCTGTGACTCCACTGCCGCGTCTTCCCATCTCCGGCTTGTTCCCGTCCAGGGCCTCGCCGTCGTCCACCGCCTTGGCGCGCTCGGCACTGCGTAGTCAATGTGGTCAACAAACGAGAGTCATCAGAGGAGGACAGTACGTGGAGAGGCTGACAGTGGGACGCACGCATGCAACTGGCTCCTTATTAGGCCGAAAAAATATTATTCCCCCCCATGACAGCTTGGACCCACTAGCTACATCTTCGCACGCAAGAAAGTGCGTCCTTATTACGCGGAAAAAATGTTTTCTCTCCCGGAAAGCTGGGACCCAACAGCTAAATCTTCGCACGCAAGGAAGTGCCTCCTTATTATGGGCAAAAAAATTATTCCTCCCCCTGACAGCTAGGACCCACCAGCTAGATCTTCGCACGCAAGGAGTCTGGCATGTGGGCCATTAGGTCGCCTACGGAAGGTGTTGTCAAATTAGTCAACAAAATGATTCTGACATCTGTAGTCGTTGGATGTACATCCAACGGCCGCCGGCATGCATCTTCAATCTCTCGTCTTCTTCCTCCAGCGCCCGCGGAACCTCCTGCTCCCACCTCCGGTGGCCCGCGGCGCTGCTTCGCACGCCTCACTGCGAAGCGCTACCCCACCGCCGGCCAGGCCATCCCTCCACCCCTCCTGTTATTCTCCGCCGACTATAGCCCCATGCCGCACTGAACCAGTAAACCCTCGTACGTCGTACTTCTCTCAAGCTGCGACTCCACTGCCGCATCTTCCCCATATCCGTGTCGTTCCCGTCCGGGGCCTCGCCGTCGTCCACTGCCTTGCTGCACTCGGCGCAGCGTTGTCAACAAACGAGAGTCATCGGAAGAGGACTATACATGGAGAGGCTGATAGTGGTACCCATGAGGTCCATGGTCGCACGTCAATGAGTCGCACACAAGGAAAGTCCCTCCTTATTAAGCGAAAAAAATGTTTCCTCCCCCTGACAGGTAGGACCCACCAGCTACATCTTCGGACGCAAGGAAGTGCCTCCTTATTACGTGGAAAAAATATGATTCCTCTCCATGACAGCTGGACCCACCAGCTATATCTTCGCACGCAAGGATGCGCGTCCTTATCCCCCTGACAGTTGGGACCTACCAGGTCGAAGCGTACGTATGTTTATCTTTCTGGTCGCAAACGTGTACGTACATGTTGGTCGATCCGTCTCTCTGTAACGATGAACTGTGGCCGAGTAAGTAGCGGCACGTGTTGTAGTTGAGCCCCCGACGTAGCAGTTCAGGCAGTCCTGTCTAAATCACGTACACGTACGTATAGCCACAGGGCAAAAAATATGACCACGTACGTACATACGTCATACGGGCGGGGTCTCAAATGCGTACTCTTTTTTTTACGTGATCTCAAATGCATACTCGCGCATACGGACGACAGCGATGTCGTCCTGTTCATCGGCAGCCAACCGGCTGGGTCAGAACGGAGGAAACAGCGTCGTGTTCATCGGGAGGCAACTGACTGGGTCGGAATACATCCTGTTCATCGGGAGCCAACCGGCTTGGATGGAACAACCAAAATGAGGTCTGGTGTACCGCAGAACGGAGGAAACGGCCTTCTGTTCGACCGCCTACGGTCGAAACAGGGTCCTATTCATCAGGAAGGGTCTGGCGTACCACAGAATGGAGGAAACAGACTTATGTTCAAGCTCCTATGGTCGAAATGGGGTGCTGTTGATCGGGAGGGCTGTGGCGTACCGTAAAACGGAGGAAACAGACTTGTGTTGGAGCGCCTACGGTCGAAACGGGGTCCTGTTCATCGGGAGGGGTGTGGCGTACCGCAAAACGAGACTCCACGGGCTACTGTTCATCCATCGTCTACTGCCTCGCTCCAGCCTCCACCTGCTATTGTTCATGAACTGTCGACTTCCTCCAGCCTCCACCTATTACTGTTCATCCACCATCGACTTCCTCCAGCCTCCACCAACACTGTTCATGCACGGGCTACTGTTCATCCAGCCTCCACCAGCTTCTGTTCAACCAGCCCTCCACGGGGTCCTGTTCATCCAGCCTCCACCGACTACTGTTCAACCAGCCCTCCACGGGGTCCTGTTCATCCACCCCCACCTCCTCGATCGGGGTCCTGTTCATCTAGCGGCAACGACCTCTACTACCACGGGGTCCTATTCATCCAACCCCCACCAAGAACTGTTCATCCAACCCCCAACAATGGTTACTGTTCATCAAGAGGCAGCAGGTTCGATCGGCTTCAGTTAGCAGCAGTAGTGAAGGAATCGCTCGGGTTCAGTTAACAGCCAAGGGATCGATCGCTCGGGTTCAGTAAGCGAACGCCTCGCTCGGGTTAAGTTAGAGCCCAACGCCTCACATGCACGCGCGTACGTGTACGATAGAAACGCGCAAACCTCCGTGCATCGCTCGGCCCCGACCACCCATCGTAACCGGGAACTCCCCGATATTTTCTTCGCCCTCGCTTCTACCACGATTTTTTCATCATGGACGGCCCAAAGAATGTCATGCAGGTGCATCCCCGGCCCGCCCAGGATGAAAAGCCCATTTTCTGTCATGATTTTTTGCCATAGAAGTAGGATCCCACCACATCTATGATGATACGTCCTTTTGTCACAATTATCATCATAGAAGTGTCATAAGCATGACATATTTTTTTTCGTTTGGGCCAAAATGTCACGGATGTGTCTTTTTTTGTAGCGATAACTGTGCGATGTTCGTTAAAATAGATAGATACTTCTGCTCGTTTGCTCGAGAGTCGCAATGTGGCCAGAGTTCATGCAGCTGGTTTTGGTTCTATCTTCGAATGGAAGGTGAAGTCTAACATTTCCCGCCCTCTGATGGGAGTTTTGTACCTGAAGGTAGATCCTGATATGATGAATCTTGATATGGGTGAGGCGAATAAGAAGCTTCGCATCACTAGTGATGGCATACAACAGCTTTTTGGGTTCCCTCATGGTGGTCGCTCTGCACCAAGGCCGTCAGAGGACAGATATGACGATGCTCTGATGAAGTTAAGATCGGATCTTGGCATTAGTAGGAGCCAGGATATCAAGACAAAGGATTTGAGGGATAAGCTCAAGGTGATTCTCAAGGATCCTAGTAAAGATGACCTTGCTCTACGAGTGTTCTTCATTATTGTGTTCATGAAAGTTGTGTTGCCTAGTGCGGCCACTCGTGTTTCCAGAGAGGCAGCAATGTTTGAGGATCTCATCATCGAGGACATGGCTAATATGGATTATTGCCAGCTGATGGTTGAAGAGCTTAGAAGGGCTGTTGTCAGGTACCAAGATGGTGTTACCTTGGGGAAGGCAATCACAGGCTATGCTATAGGGCATGTACTAATGTACCTTGACTGCCTCATCCGTGGCAAGATTCCGGATGCTGACATGCGAGTCCCCCGCTTATGTTTCATGGATCAGGACAAGCTTTCCGATCTGGCTGATGCAGATTTGATAAGAAAAGGCAATGCAAACCCAAGGACTTGGGTGTTTGGGAAGCTTCCGGTGAGTTTTATTTCTATCCTGTCTTGCAGCCCTTTTATTTTTTAGGTACAACTATTTTGCTGGAGTGAACATGTGTACTGCAGAGTTACCTATTTAGATTTGTCTGTTCTTAAGCTTGTGAGATTTTATGTATGATCTTTAGTATTGTTGTGTCGTAGGTGGTTGAACTGAATCTCTTGTTCAACTGACCTGTTTGTAAACACTAACAAGTTGGCACTGACAGTGAAAGCTTGTTAGTACTGAGGATTTAAATCTATTTAATTAAATGTTATTTTTCTTGTGTGTTGCATTGATTAATTAACTCCTTTTTCCCTTGTTCGTAGTGGAAAACTCAATAGGAAGTTGTCTTTTTCCGGGTCTATAAACGGCTAGTCCTGGAGATGCCGTCTCAACTTCTGAAGATTTCGTCTCTGCACGATGAGTAGAGAGATGGTCATAGTGTTGAGGGTGCTGGTTATGTTCCCCTTGGCCCTAGTAAGGCTAGTACTTCGCAGAGGCAGGGTTCTGGTATTGATGTAGCTGTTTCTGCGTTGGAGCGCGTTGATCATATTTTTATTAATGTGCGTTCTGAGCTGGAAAAGGTCCCAACTGTAGTTGAGCGTCTGAGCTATATTGATGGTATCCTTCCTGACGGTCATCAATTTAATGCTGAGGAAGCAGTGGACTATATTAAGATGGAGAGAATTTTAATTAGTGATATGCGTGATGGTGCTGCTCAATTAATTCAGAGCTCGGTGCGCCTGTTAAACAACTTGAAGCATTCAAAAACTACGTAAGACTCTCACTGCAAGCCATATGAAGAAGGTGCCGATGTTGTTATCAAGCAGATGGAACAGGATGAGGCTGCTGCCACTGCCAGGAGGGCTGGTGATGGTA
The DNA here is from genome assembly GCA_011799875.1 of Thinopyrum elongatum. Taxonomy (NCBI): domain Eukaryota; kingdom Viridiplantae; phylum Streptophyta; class Magnoliopsida; order Poales; family Poaceae; genus Thinopyrum; species Thinopyrum elongatum. Next base: position 433,512,080 of record CM022299.1, on the reverse strand, counting down.
CTGAGGCTAATGTTTCTGACCACCATATGAATGTCGATTTGGAGTCCCCTGTTCTTGAGGTGATTCAGTCCTTGATCTTTGCATTTTTACTAGGTTGTTCTACGGTAAGTAATGTAGTTGAACTTGCTCATGTTCATTTGTTTATTTTTGATGCAGGAGACCAGTCATGGTGTTGAGGGTGCTGTTGACTGTGGAGTTAACAATCCATCTACTGATAAGAGCAAGGTTATTTTTATTTTTTATTGTGTTTAGAAAGATTCTTGAATTTTCATGCGCACCACTGTGCCTTACATGTTCATTTTTCTATTCCACACCGTTAAGAATTGTAGGTGATATCTACCTTTGTTAGTGTAGTTTAACTTTTTGTGTGTTGTTGCTAATAGGAGCATCATTTTTGCTTTATTACTATGAATCAGGATGCTATTGTTGGTGATGAGCCTTGTTCGCCCATCGTTGATGTTCCTTTAAATGTTAGCAGCAGCAACATTAGTGATGTTGCTGTGGATGCTGCTAAGGTTTGTTTTGTGTGCTTGCATTAATTTTATATGCAGCTTTCGCTGCTGTTTCTTGTAGCTGTAAAAGTTAGCTTGTGCACCTCTTGCGGGTTTTTTGATTGTTAGTTTTGCTCATTTTCTTCACTGTCTCAATTTTTGTTTTTTCAGATGGATGATGTTGAGCGTGAGGTGGCTGTTACTTTTGGAGGAGATGCTTGTGCTGTTCCATTTAGCAGTGGTTGTGATGTTGGTGGCAAAGTTGCTGATGAGGATGTTGGTGCTGTGATACGTCTCCAACGTATCTATAATTTATGAAGTATTCATGCCATGTTTACAACAATTTTATATGGTTTTGCTATGATTTGATTAGAACTAACCTGGACTAACACTGTTATCAGCAGAACTACCGTGTTGTCATTTTTTGTGCAGAAATAAAAGTTCTCGGAATGGGCTGGAAATTTACGGTGATTTTTTATGGACCAAAAGAGACCCCCGAAGCACCGGAGCTGGGCCAGGAAGTGACCGAGGAGGCCACAAGCCTAGGGGGCGCGCCCACCCCGTAGGGCGCGCCCCATGGCTTGTGGGCCCCTCGGGCACCCCCTTGACGTGAGACCGACGCCAAAAATTCTTATAAATACCAAAAACCCCGAAAAGAACCCTAGATGAGAAGTTCCGCCATCGCAAGCCTCTGTAGCCACGAAAAACCAATCGGAGCCCCGTTCCGGCACCCTGCCGGAGGGGGAAATCATCACCGGAGGCCATCTTCATCATCCCGGCGGCCACCATGATGAGGAGGGAGTAGTCCGCCCTTGGGGCTGAGGGTATGTACCAGTAGCTATGTGTTTGGTCCCTCTCTCTCGTGTTCTTGATTTGGCACGATCTTAATGTACCTCGAGCTTTGTTAATATATTTGGATCTTATGGTGTTCTTCCCTCTCTACCTTCTTGTGATGAATTGAGTCTTGCTCTTTGAGGTTTCGTTATGTTGGATTAAGTATTGGACTTGAGAACACTTGATGTATGTCCTGCGATGGGATATCTGTGGTGACAATGAGATGTTCTATTGATTCACTTGATGTATGTTTTGGCACTCAACTCGCGGATTCACGAGGTGACATTGGGGTAATCTATGCATAGGGGTTGATGCACATTTTCGTCCTATGTTCTCCGATAGAAACTTTGGAGTGATTCTTTGTTGCACGTTGAGGGATTGCCATATGATTTAATTATGTTATCATTGTTGAGAGATTTTGCACTAGTGAAAGTATGAACCCTAGGCCTTGTTTTCAAGCATAGCAATACCATTTTTGCTCACTTTTATTAGTAGTTACCTTGCTGTTTTTATATTTTCAGATTACAAAAACCTATATCTACTATCCATATTACACTTTTATCACCACCTCTTCGCCGAACTAGTGCACCTATACAATTTACCATTGTATTGGGTGTGTTGGGGACACAAGAGACTCTTTGTTATTTGGTTGCAGGGTTGTTTGAGAGAGACCATCTTCATCCTATGCCTCCCACGGATTGATAAACCTTAGGTCATCCACTTGAAGGAAAATTGCTACTGTCCTACAAAACTCTGCGCTTGGAGGCCCAACAAGAGTCTACACGAAGAAGTTTGTGTAGTAGACATCAAGCTCTTTTCTCGCGCCGTTGCCGGGGAGGTAAGTGCTTCAGGGTATATCTTTAGATCTTGCAATTGAATCTTCTAGTTTCTTGTTTTATCACTAGTTTGGTTTATAAAAGAAAACTAAAAAAAATGGAATTGAGGTTGCCTCATATTATTCATCTTTATCATGTCTTTCGTGAAAATGATGGAGCGGAAAATTGTGCTCAATTGATACAAGAAGAATTCAATAAAATGTTTGGCATAAAATCTTTGAATGATGAGCATTATTGCAATGTTGTTAGTATGAATTCTTTGAATATTCATGATGCTAATGATATGAAAGGTCATAAGGTTGGGGATGCTATATTTGATGAAGATGATATTTTTAGTCCCCCAAGTTTTGATGAGAAAATTTATTATGATGATAGCATGCCTCCTATTTATGATGATTATGTTGATGAAAGTGGGTTTGGAAGAGTGTCAACTCTAGGTAATAATGATCCCACTATTTTGGAGGGTGTTGAATCTTATTGTAATAATTATGAAAGTGGATTTGGAGAGGTCATGACTTTATTTAATGATGAATCCACTATTTTGGAAGAGGTTCCAGCTGATTATGAGAACAAAGTTGCTATCTATGATGATTATTGTGATGACATGTATGCTATAAAGAATAATGATAACCATGAAACTTGTCATCATGATTTTAATGTTCAATTGGATTATGCCTCACATGATAGTTATTTTGTTGAGTTTGCTCCCACTACTATTCATGAGAATAAATTTGCTTATGTGGAGATTAATAAAATTTCTATGCTTGTGGATCATGAAAAGAATGCTTTTTGTGATAGTTATATTTTTGAATTCATTCATGATGCTACTGAAAATTATTATGAGAGAGGAACATATGCTTTTACATATCTCAATAATATCAAGTTTCGTCTCTATGTGTTGAAAATCTTGAAGTTTTGCTTGTTTTGCCTTCCTATGCTAGTTAATTCTTGTTCCTATAAGTTGTTTGCTCACAAAATCCCTATGCATAGTTCAGATCTTTACAGACTATTCTGTTTTTGACAGATTCGGTTTTCAATGCATAGTTTGCTTGTTTCATGGTTTCTATGGCTTATATTGCTTAATATAAATTGGGAAAATTATAGAGTACAGTAGGAATTATGTGGAAACAATTATGAATCTTTTCTTTGACAGTACCCAAGTGAATGATTTGTTTTACTATGCTAGCCCAACTCATGAAGTTCCGTTAAGTTTTGTGTGATTGAAGTTTTCAAGTTTTGGGTGAAATATCGATATGAGGAGAATAAGGAGTGACAAGACCCTAAGCTTGGGGATGCCCAAGGCAACCCAAGATAATATTCAAGGAATATACAAGCAACTAAGCTTGGGGATGCCCCGGAAGGCATCCCCTCTTTCGTCTTCAACATTATCGGTAACCTCACTTGGAGCTATATTTTTATTCGTCACACGATATGAGTTTTGCTTGGAGCGTCATTTTATTTTATTAGTATTTGCTTGATTATTATTTAGATTAATGTTTTGCATATTTTAGTTCAATAAAAAAGGTCAAGTATAGCCTTTACCATGCTTATTTTGCAAGTCTATATGTTGCTGTTTTGAAAACAGAAAGTTTTCTATCATTGTCTAAATTCTTCTGTAATGTCAGAACATGATAAAATCTTGAAATTTTTACACAATGAGTAACAACAAGTTTTATACAGTGTGGTAATTTTTCAGAATTTTTGGAATTAAGCAAGTATGAGTCTAATTGCACTCTTTACATACTGTCCTGTTTAGACAGATTGCTGTTATGTTTGTATTGTTTGCATATGTTTGCTTGTTTAATGATTCTATTTGAGGATATGAGTATTAAATATGCAGAGGCATTTAGTATGCAATGTTAAATTATAATTTTAGTGATTTTCTACAGTAGAGAATGAAAAGGTTTTGCATTTGATTTATACTAACTTATCTCACGAGTTCTTGTTTAGTTTTGTGTGGATGAAGTTTTTAAGAATTAGGGAAAACATGATATGAGATGAATTAAGGAGACACAAGAGCTCAAGCGTGGGGATGCCCAAGGCATCCCTAGTTAATATTTCAATAAGGCTCAAGCTTCTAAGCTTGGGGATGCCCCGGTTGGCATCCCACCTTTCTTCATCAACAATGATCGGTTAGTTTTGGTTGAGCCTAAGTTTTTGCTTCTTCACATGATATGTGCTATCCTTGAAATGTTATTTTATTTTGTTTTGCTTGCTATCTGAATAAAATACTTAATATCTAAAATTTTATTTATGAGAGAGAGTCTTCACGTAGCTACTTAATTATTTGACTACTCATTGATCTTCACTTATATCTTTTTGGAGTAGTTTGTCATTTACTCTTGTGCTTCACTTATATCCTATGAGTAAATGGTTGAATGAATTGAATATCATAAATCTGAAATTATATATGTTTCATATGCTTATCCCATGGGGAGTAATGACTTCAAATATAAGAAATATAGGTGGTAAAATTTTATATTTTCAGATTACAAAAACCTATATCTACTATCCATATTACACTTGTATCACCATCTCTTTGCCGAACTAGTGCGCCTATACAATTTATCATTGTATTGCATGTGTTGGGGACACAAGAGACTCTTTGTTATTTGGTTGCTGGGTTGTTTGAGAGAGACCATCTTCATCCTACGCCTCCCACGGATTAATAAACCTTAGGTCATCCACTTGAGGGAAAATTGCTACTGTCCTACAAAACTCTGCGCTTGGAGGCCCAACAAGAGTCTACAAGAAGAAGGTTGCATAGTAGACATCATGCTGCCAGCATACTTGATGCCAAATCTTCTGGTGTTAGTATTGCTGAGAATGATAATGGTTCTGATTCTGAAGATTTGCCGCCAAAAAATTTCCCGCCTGGAGGGCTTGACTACGGTGATGCATTGGAAGACGCCGACCTATCTAGCATGGAGGAGGTGACATATGAGGATGCTGATTTAATTCTGTTGATTTCTTCTGGCCCCTTGATGCTTGAGGCGCTCCTGTCGTCCCAGGATTTTCTGTCTTCAGACCCTGAAAGCGCAGCCATATTGGTGTCGTCACAGGATCTTCCGTCGTCAAACCCTGAAAGCACAAGCATATTGCTGTCGTCACAGGATCTTCCGTCGGCAAACCCTGAAAGTGCAGGTAAGGACTTGTAAATGAGGCGTACTTCTCATTTATGGCATGGTGGCCATGTTCCCTTGTAGTGCTTGAACTTATTTTATTTTTCTTTTTTCTTCAAGCAGAAGGTGCTAGTGCTGCTAAGGTTGATTCATTTTTCTTCGCTGTTACAAGGTTGCGCACGAACCGTGGGAAACTGTTAGTGTGGGATTTTTCCCGTATCATTTTTGTCTCTTTTCCTTTTCTCTCATATGATTATTGTTGTCACTGCAGTAATTTTAATTCCTCTCATCTTGTGTTTCCCCTAGTGAAAAGCCGATGTTTCAAAATAACGAATGCGATGCTAGTGTTGGTTCTGTTGCTAAAGCGTTCGTCCCCACTGGCATGCTCAACTCAGACACTGCTAACGTTGTTTTTATATTCTCTATGTGAGAAGTACAAAGACACTGACAAGTTGATTGTTCCCAGATGGGTGACGGTCAGTATTTTGCTTTGTACATAGGATGATAAGTTATTTGGCAATTTTCTAACTGTTGTTGTTCTTTTTGTACAACAGACCAAGATCCGTGATGGAAATATTGATGCCAATGTGCGGCAGTGGTTCACAAGATCAAGGGCTGATGGTTATGACCATGTACGTGACTCATCCTGATGTTTGATGTTTTTTTGTGTACTGATGAAAGATGCATGCTCTTATCTAAACTTATTGGACTCATGAACTAGAACTGTCATGTTTCTTGCAAGTTTGGAAGGTGGGAATGAAGTTGAGTAGCCTATTTTTTTTCCTGCACTTAGGAATGATGTGTGCTCTTTTTTGAAGCTGAACTTATTGTAGCAAGGAAGTCGAACTGATATGTTTCTTGCAAGTTTGGGCAGTGGAGATATACTTGAGTAGACTTTATTTTTTTGTACTGAGTTGCTTACTCAATTAGAACTTATGATTATCTGATCTGTTTGGACTTCTGAATTTCAATTTTCCTCTTTTATTTATTGTTTTGGAGGCTGAATATTTAGTTTCATTGTAATTTGTTAAATTCATTTTTCCTCTGCAATTTTTTTGTCAGCTTCTTTTCCCTACTTTTGATCCGCCATCATTTGTGGCTGCCATGAATCCTGGTGAAGATGTTGGGCATTGGTGCTTGGTTGTTCTGAATTTGAGATTCCGTCGTTTCGAGTGTCTTGACTCACTCCGTGATGAAACCTGAAGTGATGCAGTTAGATTCTTCAGGAGTATGACAGATAATATAAATAGGCTTTGGAGGGAGTCCAGTGTAGATAGGGCCAAACCGTTCTCGTTGGCACATGTTGAAGGTTTCTCTTGCGAGTTTGTTCGTGTGCCGCAGCAAGAAAACACGTGAGTATCCATTTTAATGAAATTCATCAAGTGTTTTTTGTTGCTGGAATGCGTGGTTTTCCAATTTTTTGGTTGTATTCTTGTATTTTAAATTTGTAATGTACCTTTTGTTTTTTCTTGTTAATAGGCATGATTGTGGCTTCTTTATGCTACAAAACTGCAAGACTTGTCATTGCCGGGAGGATGGTGTGATTGAAATGTTGGATTACACCCACGAAGACATTCTTGACATTAGAAAGACTATGATGTATACCTGCACCACTAGTGATGTGTTTGATGTCGACTTCCGGGGTTTGTTTGGCAACGAACCTTGTACGTATGCATGACCTTTTGTCTTTGTTTCCAGCTTTTACCTCTTGACTAGTACCGTCATGAATTCTGTATTTGAACTTACCCTTTGTGCGCTCCTCCTTTTTTGTTGTAGGTGAGTGGCTGGATCTTGGGGGGCATGACTACAAGATCTTTGGTAGCCAGTTCTCGGAGCTCGAGCGTGTGGCTGTTGATTTGAGCCAGGAGCGTTCTCCTGAAAAGACAAGATCTGGTGGTATGAAGGGGCGGTTGGGAGCTCTCAAAGGTTCTACGGCTGCTGGTCCAGAGAGCCTCTCTACACCCAAGAATCCCATTGTGTAATTGATAGACAGTGACAATGACACGTTTGACAAGATCACTGGCATGGGAAGAGTCACTAGGAGCGTTTCCGCCAAGGGTGTATCTCCCTTGCTGGAATAGTGGGCCGTAGAGCCAGTGTTGCTAGGAAGGATGCTGCGTTGAAGTCTGGCAATGTTACAAGCACGAAGCGTGTACCCAGAGCTCCGATTAAGTTTTGCTCCCCCATGCAGAAGCTTCACCCTCGTAAATTCCTTCACCTAGACAAGGCTCGCAAGTTGTATAATCTGTTGCTTAGTGATAAAAGACGTGAGAAGTACGCCGAGTGAGTATCTCTCATTATGTTTCCTCTTCTTTTCTTCTGTTGTTTCTAACCGCTAAATAAATATGCCCTTTACTACTAATTTTATATAACTTGAACTGCTATGAATGCCTTATCTTCCTTTCCCTGCTTTTGTTTTCTGTGTGCTGCATGACTACATTCTCACTGATAGCTCAGCAGGATGATAACGTAACTACCTTCACTGGCAATCATGTCTGGGAAGTTTTTGAACCTGGACAGCTGATGGAGGGTGATGTAATGGACTTCCTCATTGATGAATGGAAGCAAGATCCCGGAAGAAATGTTTATTTCACATCTGGAAAAAGAATCTTGCTGAGTCCATATTTCATCACAGTAATGAATCAGATTGTTTCTTTCTGTGAAACAAGACTGCCTATTGTTTTACGAGTTTTTAAAATACTTTCCTTGTTGATCATTTCCCCTTGTATATTTCTTTTTTCCTTTTCGCAGGTTGTGCTTGACTGTTCATTTTACGACAATGAAGAGAAAGAGTTTAATGTGGAGAGTGCAGCGAGAGATTTCAAGAGCTATGTTTGAGATGGGGAAGACTTGCTCACTACCGATCTTGTGAGATCTACTAGCTGATTTTGGATTTATTTGTTTGTTGTGATGCAGGTTTTTATTTTGAATATTTAATATTTCTTTTGGTCATTTGTTTTTAGGTCATGATGCCTCTATTCAAACCTATGGTTTTATCAAAGGATTTGAAAGTGTCGCACTATTCCTTATATGTCATGAAGGTACCGAAGTACCGTTGACATCCTCGACTCTTTACCGTATGGGAAGAACCATCGTCCTTCAAAGAACACCTATCACAAAGACTCCGAGAAGATTGTGAGTGATATTGATTATCTCTACTAGACTATTTTTTCCGCCTTCTGTTTCTGCTTTTCTGAGACCTGAAATGTGTGGTTTCTTTTCTTTTTTTGGTGGTATTTAATTTATAGATCTCTAGATTGGTTGAAGTAATGAAGGCTGTGTGTGGTGATGCTCAGTATAATGCAAGCAAGCCGCCCAATTGGAAGGTTTTAGCAAAGAGACCAAGGTTTGTCAAGGTTCCCTTTCAAGGGCCGAATGAATGTGGCCATTATGCTCTGAAGTTTGCGGGGACCTATGATGGTGAAAAGATCGTCGAGAACATTCAAAATAACGATGTGGGTTCTAGATTAGCTTTCACTTTCTGTGTTTGGCTGATTGTCTTTTTCTTTTTCTGTGTCATGATTTTTTACTATTTGTTTTTTGTTTTGCAGCTGCGTATTGTTGATTGGAATGTTGAGGATCTGTATACAGTCGTGTTGAACCCGAATAACCAGGTTTTGGTGACGGAGCTCCCCGAGGAGGTTCAGGCTTTGTCTCCTGGTGCATAGAAGAATTGATTATCATTTGCGTAGTGAATGGGATACTTTGTGTGATTTATGTCTTGAAAACATTGTAGACTTTGTATGTAGGGTTTGGATGTCTTGTCAACTATGTAATAACCAGGATACTTTGTGATGTTTTCAGTGTGGCACATCGTTTTACAAACTTTTTTTTGTGATGAGAATGTGGTTGAATAGCTGTTTTACTCGTGTCTGTTTTCTCGGGGATTTGCTTTGGTTAAGTTTTATTTGCACTGAAGTCTTATACACTAGTTGAACTGAAACACTTTTTTCAGTGCATTGCGAGTTGTTGCTCAAAAGTGAGACTTATTTTATTTCATCTATCCCAACCTAAGTTGGACCTTTATAGTTTCTGTACCCTCTTTCATGTACTTACGGTGTAGTGTTGTGAGTACTGAATTGTAATTTCATACAGCGCAAGGCTTTGAAAATTGGTGTCGCAGTAGCATGTGGATGTAGCGTGAGTGGACTGACCCTTCGTGGTTTTGTAGAACTGAAGTTTTTTTGGGATTGAGATTATTTACGACGAAATTGTTAGGTGAGCTCTAGCCAAATTTTATTTAAATATAAGAAATTTAGCAGAATTGGCAACCAATATTGTTTGAACTTCTTGCATTTTAGTAGTTGAACTTCAAAGTAAAAAATTAATCCACTGGTTTAAATTAGCTACATTTAACATATAGCCCTATTAAGTTCTCCGCTTTTTAAAGTATCATTGTTTTTGTAGCGTATTTTTTATCCTTTTATCCGTGCTACAGAGCTAAATTTATTTTATTTTATTTTAAATTAAAGTTATTGCCTGCGAACATGCATTTGAACTTTTCTATATTTAGTTTTCAAACTTTTTTGTAGTAGTTTATAATTTTTTTCCATGCGCTATGGTTTATTCAAAGGGCCTTATGGGGTGGAGTGAGGACAGTTTGGAGACAAGGGAGGATTCCAAGTAGCAGGCGTATTGGGCCCTTTTCCGGCCCAAATGGCCCGTGCACGCTACTGTGCACTGCTGGATCGCGTGCAATGTGACTTTAGTCCCACTTCGCTAGCCAAGGGGGCTCTCGACCGGTTTATAAGCGTTGCCGTGGCTCATCTGTTGAACTCCTCTGAATACTTACCTGAGTGCTTATACATGGCGCTTGCTCTCTTTTCCATGACCTGTGGGCCCTGGTCGGCTGGCCCCGCGTAGTGTCGATTACTATGGATTCGCCAACGATTCTACTATGGGCTCGAGTCCAAGTGTATCCTCCTGCGTAGGGCCGGCCTGTCCTCGAGTGGTCATTATTATTTTTGTTTGAAACTAGTACCTCACTGCTCTAGTAATGTGGACTGATGCTTTTGTTGTGGTTCTTGTGAATTTTCTTGGATTATGTAAGCACTATTTTATTAGCACTGAATGTTCTCCTTGGTCGAACTGATATCTTTTTGATTGAGTTTTGGCCTTCTTTTTTCTCGGCTGTGCTTATTCTCAAGGGTCTTCTGGCATTATTTTATATCATAGTACTTGCCGTATAAACTAAGTTGTACTGAGATTTCTATTGTACTAGTATTGTTATTCTTAGTCTGTCAATGATTAAGGAATGCGAACTGATGCTTCTTGTTCCTTTTTATTGTAGTAAAGATGTACTGTGTGTTCAAGTGTATGAGTACTGTCATTCCTAGTATGTTAGTGACTAATAAATACGTATTGATGGTTCTTAGCTTTTCTGTTGCAGTACTTACTGATTTTCTAACAACTAGAAGCATGATCTTGTTAGTACTGAATGTTGTCCTCGGCTGGAACTTAGTCTTTTAGTGTGATGGTACCTTTTTTGTGTTCTTCTGAAACTAGAAACTATTTAGTGTGATAGTACTACCGTATAGGACTAAGCTGTACTGACAGTCCAAGGCTACTATTTGTTAATGTTCTTAATCTAATGGTGTTTTGTGAAATATATGCTACCAGTACAAGTCTATGTTAGTGTTAAAAGTTGTGTTGGGGCATGTTTTGTTCATATAAACTTAGATCATAGGGATGACAACAGTACATGAAGTACTAAGTTTTTTGTTTCAACTTTGAAGAGGGATATCCTGAGGGATTTGTTTTTACAAGCGTGTTAAGCAGCCCAAATTGTACTGAATGTTTTCAACGTTCTGTTTTCCGTACAATGCTGAATCCAAACTACACATGAAACATCCCTGTGTGATTAGTTGCTCCATAACTAGTGCTGAAAACCAGCCACAAAGTTTCATTCACAAGCTACTTCAACTTCAAATGATGGATAAACAAAATAGGAAGCTGATACATCTCCAACGTATCTATAATTTATGAAGTATTCATGCCATGTTTACAACAATTTTATATGGTTTTGGTATGATTTTATTAGAACTAACACGGACTGACGCTGTTTTCAGCAGAACTACCGTGGTGTCGTTTTTTGTGCAGAAATAAAAGTTCTCGGAATGAGCTGAAAATTTACGTAGAATATTTTTGGAAAATATAAAAAATACTAGAGCGAAAAGATACCAAAGAAGAGTCCCGAGGCAACCACAAGGGTGGAGGGCGCGCCCCCCTAGGGCGCGCCCCTTGTCTTGCCGCTGCTTCGTGGACCCCCTTGACTTATTTCCGACACCAAAAATTCCTATAAATAGGGAAACCCCGAAAAGAAACCTAGATCGGAAGTTCCGTCGCCGCAAGCCTCTGTAGCCATGAAAAACCAATCGGGAGCCCGTTCCGGCACCCTGCCGGAGGGGGAAACCATCACCGGTGGCCATCTTCATCATCCCGGCGGTCTCCATGACGAGGAGGGAGTTGTTCACCCTCGGGGTTGAGGGTATGTACCAGTAGCTATGTGTTTGATCTCTCTCTCTCTCGTGTTCTTGATTTGGCACGATCTTGATGTACCGCGAGCTTTGTTACTATAGTTGAATCATATGATGTTTCTCCCCCTCTACCTTCTTGTGATGAATTGAGTCTTTCTCTTTGAGGTTTCGTTATGTTGGCTTGAGTATTGGATTTGAGAACACTTGATGTATGTCTTGCGATGGGATATCTTTGGTGACAATTGGATGTTCTATTGATTCACTTGATATATGTTTTGGCACTCAACTCGCGGATTCCTGAGGTGACATTGGGGTAATCTATGCATAGGGATTGATGCACGTTTTCGTCCTACGTTCTCCGATAGAAACTTTGGAGTGATTCTTTGTTGCACGTTGAGGGATTGTTATATGATCCAATTATGTTATCATTGTTGAGAGAATTTGCACTAGTGAAAGTATGAACCCTAGGCCTTGTTTTCAAGCATGGCAATACCATTTTTGCTCACTTTTATTACTAGTTACCTTGCTGTTTTTATTTATTCAGATTATAAAAACCTATATCTACCATCCATATTACACTTGAATCACCATCTTTTCACCAAACTAGTGCACCTATACAATTTACCATTGTATTGGGTGTGTTGGGGACACAAGAGACTCATTGTTATTTGGTTGCAGGGTTGTTTGAGAGAGACCATCTTCATCCTATGCCTCCCACGGATTGATAAACCTTAGGTCATCCACTTGTGGGAAATTTGCTACTGTCCTACAAAACTCTGCACTTGGAGGCCCAACAACGTCTACAAGAAGAAGGTTGCGTAGTAGACATCAAGCTCTTTTCTGGCGCCGTTGCCGAGGAGGTGAGTGCTTGAAGGTATATCTTTAGATCTTGCAATTGAATCTTTTAGTTTCTTGTTTTATCACTAGTTAGTCTATAAAAGAAAACTACAAAAAATGGAATTGAGGTTGCCTCATATGCTTCATCTTTTTAATGTCTTTCATGAAAATGATGGAAAGGAAAATTGTGCTCAAGTGCTAGAAGAAGAAGTCAATAAAATGTTTGGCACTAAATCTTTGAATGATAAACATGATTGCAATGTTGTTAGTGTGCTTGCTATGAATATTCATGATACTAATGATGATTGCACTAGTCATGATAAAGAAGTTTCTTATAAGCATGTCAATTTTTGTGGAGTGAATAGAGTTTGTGAAGATATGCCTTATAGGGATGATAGACATTGTAAGAAGCATAAACATGATGAAACCAATCGGTGGCTTAAGGTGATAGATAAATTTGCTACAAAATTATTCTCTCTTCATCCCATTACTTGTGAACTTTGCAATAGAGTTGCTCATCTTAATTTTCAATGCATACTTTTTCATGATCGAATCATGACCAAATATTGCAATAACTTGATCACCCTTGAACTTTATAATGAACTTTGTTTATTTTTGGGGTGTGAAGAATTGTCACATAAAAATAGTTGGTTTGAAGCGTTCATATTCACCGACCATGCTGAAACTACTCTTAAAGAAATCTATATGTTTTGCGTGGTAAATTGCAATGAGAATGCTTATATTGCCAACTATAGAAAGATGGGAAAACCATTAGAATATAAAAGAAATACTAATGAAAGGGTAAAGCTCTCCACTTTCCCTCCTATTGTCTCTCGTGAAACAGGTTACGAGAATGAGCTTCCTATGCAACCAATCTCATCAATAAGGAGCTCCAAAAAGTTGATTAAACCCACACATGATGTGGAGAAGAAAAAGAAAAGACGAAGGAGCAAAGGTAAAAAGGTATCCCTCCCACATGATGTTGCTCCTATTATTGTTATGCCTCATGAGAATGAATCAAAAATAAATGTAGAAGACGATATACTTGATGATGATATTGATTTTTTGTCTTATGGTACAATGTTCGAAGAAGCTATTGAGGATGATTTTGTTATGCCTATTAACCATTGTGATGATTATGATTGGGAAAATAATGATACTTCTTATAATCTTGAAAATCTTTTTGGCACCAACTTAGAAAGTTGTGATGATAATAATTGCTATACTATTGGTGCTATTCATACTATTAATGATGAGAGTGATTATGCTTATGATATGCAAAGGCACAAGCTTGGGGATGCTATGTTAGATGAGAATGACATATTTGAGAATTTATTTGCTGCAATTAATGTTTGTCCCAAGCTTGGGGATGCTATGTTTAATGAAGATGATATTTTTAGTCCCCCAAGTTTTGATGTGCAAATTTATTATGATGATAGCATGCCTCCTACTTATGATGATTGCAATATTTATGAAAGTGGGTTTGGAAGAGTGTCAACTTTAGATAATAATTATCCCACTATTTTGGAGGGTGTTGAATCTTATTATAAAGATAAAAGTGGATTTGGAGAGGTCATGACTTTATTTAGTAATGATTCCACTATCTTGGAAGAGGTTTCAATTGATTATGATGAGAACGAAGTTGCTACTTATGATGATTATTGTGATGACACTTATGTTATAAAAAGTAGTGATGATTATATTTATAAAAATTGTCATAATTATGATTACCATTTTTCTGAACATTACTCTTTTAATGTCGAAACAATTTATAGTATTCGAGTTTCTTATGATACTCCCACTATTCCGAATGAGAAAAATTTTGCTTATGTGGAGAGTAGTAAATTTTCTATGCTTGTGGATCATGAAAATAATGCTTTAGGTGATGGTTACATTGTTGAGTTCATTCATGATGTTACTGAAAATTATTATGAGAGAGGAACTTATGCTTTTACATATTGCAATAATATCAAGTTTTCTCTCTATGTGTTGAAAGTTTTGAAGTCATGCTTGTTTTGCCTTCCTATGCTAGTTGATTCTTGTTCCCATAAGTTGTTTGCTCACAAAATCCCTATGCATAGGAAGTGGGTTAGACTTAAATGTGCTAGTCATATGCTTTATGATGCTCCCATTATGTTTCAATTCTTATCTTTTATGTGAGCATCATTGAAATCATCATGCCTAGCTAAAAAGGCATTAAAGAAAATCGCTTGTTGGGAGACAACCCAATATTTACCCCTACTGTTTTTGTGTGTTAACATGATTAAGCTACTTTAGTAATCATGTTTTATAGCTTTTGTTTCAATAAAGTGCCAAGTAAAGCCTTTGGGATAGTGTGGTTGATAGTTGATTTGATTCTGTGCAAAAACAGAAACTTTTTCGTTCAGTAACAGAATTGTTAAAATTCACTGGAAGGTGAAAAAACTCTGAATTTTTTACAGAGTATTTATATACAAATTTTCTACGTTTTCCTAATTTTTCAGAATTGTTGGAGTAAAATAATTATGATAATAATTCAGATCTTTACAGACTGTTCTGTTTTTGACAGATTCTGTTTTCGATGCATGGTTTGCTTGTTTTCTAGTTTCTATGGCTTATATTGATCAATATAAGTTGTAGAAATAATAGGTCACAGTATGAATCATGTGAGAAAAAATTTGAATCTTGTCTTGACAGTACCAAAGTGAATGATTTGTTTTATCATACTAACCCATCTCACGAAGTTCCGTTAAGTTTTGTGTGATTGAAGTTTTCAAGTTTTGGGTGAGATATCGATATGAGGAGAATAAGGAGTGACAAGACCCTAAGCTTGGGGATGCTCAAGGCACCCCAAGGTAATATCCAAGGAAGATCCAAGCAACTAAGCTTGGGGATGCCCCGGAAGGCATCCCCTCTTTCGTCTTCAACATTATCGGTAACCTCACTTGGAGCTATATTTTTATTCGTCACATGATATGAGTTTTGCATGGAGCGTCATTTTCTTTTATTTGGATTTTCTTTCTGATATTTATGGTAATGTTTTGCATCTTTTATTTCAATAAAAGTGTCAAGTATAGCCTTTATCATGCTTATTTTGCAAGTCTATATGTTGCTGTTTGAAAACAGAAAGTTTTCTATCATTGTCTGAATTCTTCTGGAAATTCATAACGTGATAAAATCTTGAAATTTTTACAAAATGAGTAACAACAAATTTTCTACGGTTTGGTAATTTTTCAGAATTTTTGAAGTTAGGTAAGTATGAGGATAATTTTACACTTTACAGACTATCCTGTTTAGACAGATTGCTGTTATGTTTGCTTGTTTAATGATTCTATTTGAGGATATGGCTATTAAATATGCAGAGGCATTTAGTATGCAATGTTAAATAATAATTTTAGTGATTTGCTACAGTAGAGAATGATAAGGTTTTTCATTTGATTTATACTAACTTTTCTCACGAGTTCTTGTTGAGTTTTGTGTGGATGAAGTTTTTAAGATTTAGGGAAACCGTGATATAAAAGGAACTAAGGAGACACAAAAGCTCAAGCTTGGGGATTCCCAAGGCATCCCTAGTTAATATTTCAAGAAGTCTCAAGCATCTAAGCTTGGGGATGCCCCGGTTGGCATCCCACCTTTCTTCTTCAACAATGATCGGTCAGTTTTGGTTGAGCTTAAGTTTTTGCTTCTTCACATGATATGTGCTATCCTTAGAATGTCATTTTATTTTATTTTGCTTGCTATTTGAATAAAATACTTAAGATCTAAATTATTATTTTTGAGAGAGAGTCTTCACATAGCTACTTAATTATTTGACTACTCATTGATCTTCACTTATATCTTTTTGGAGTAGTTTGTCATTTACTCGTGTGCTTCACTTATATCCTATGAGTAAATTGTTGAATGAATTGAATATTATAAATTTGAAATTATATATGTTTCATATGCTTATCCCCTGGGGAGTAATGACTTCACATATAAGAAGTGGAGGTGGTAAATTTATTGAAAGTTAGCAAACATAGTATTGGTCACTTGAAAAATTCATGAAAGAATATTGAAGGAAGAGAGATTGAACATATAAATACACTATCTTGGACATCTTCTATGATTGTGAGCCCCATTAATTATTTTCAAACTTGAGCAAATTAGTTGAAGTTGGATAAGGAAGACAATGTAATGAATTATGCTTGGGTATATTTGTATAGAAGTTATATTGTTATGGATCCTCCAATATGTGGTGCTTGCTTTTTTAGAATATTTTGCTAGCCAAAATTTCTGTACTAAGCGGGAATACTGCTTGTGCATCCAAAATCTGTAAACCCAGTTTCTTGCCATGAGTGTCCACCATATCTACCTATGGATTGAATAAGATCCTTCAAGTAAGTTGTCATCGGTGCAAAAAGCAATAAAAATTGCTCCTAAATATGTATGATCTTTTATTGTAAGGGAAAATAAGCATTGTACAAACTTGTGATGGTAAAGAAATAAAAGCGATGGACTGCATAATAAAGGTTGCTATCACAAAGGGCAATACAACGTGACGTTCCTTTGCATTAAGGGTTTGCACATCAAAAAATAAAAAGCGCATGACAACCTCTGCTTCCCTCTGCGAAGGGCCTCTCTTACTTTTATGCAAGAGTCAATAGTATTCCTTCTCATTTCAACCCCAATTATTCTCTAGTTGGCAAGTACCATGTGGTGGGGAAAGATCCAAGCATATATGGCCATTCAAATATATTTGATCATGAATTATTATTGTTGACAATTATCTATATGATAAATAAGTTGGGAGGCGAAACACTAAGCCCCTATCTTTCTCTGTGTTTGATGGATCCTATTTGTTTTAAAAATATGCTTTGAGTGGTAGCAATCATGGAAGACTATATGATAGTTGAGTATGTGGAATTTGCTAAATCAAAGCTCTTACATAGACCCTTCCTGAAAATAAGATGAATTGCAATTGTTTGATGACTGAGAACATAGTTTGTTAGTTTTCAAGAAAGTTTATGGCCTATGCTTTAACATGTGAATAGCTTGCTACTTGATCATGAGAAGTTTTATGATATGAGCTACTGTTATGATATATAATGATGCTAGAAAAAGTGGTTGAAATTATTAATGATCAAACTTGTGCACTTGCTAGCATTCACACTTCATAAATGATTTCTTTTATCATTTACCTACTCAAGGATGAGCAGGAATTAATCTTGGGGATGCTGATACGTCTCCAACGTATCTATAATTTATGAAGTATTCATGCCATGTTTACAACAATTTTATATGGTTTTGGTATGATTTTATTAGAACTAACCCGGACTGACGCTGTTTTCAGCAGAACTACCGTGGTGTCGTTTTTTGTGCAGAAATAAAAGTTCTCGGAATGAGCTGAAAATTTACAGATAATATTTTTGGAAAATATAAAAAATACTAGAGCAAAAAGATACCAAAGAAGAGTCCCGAGGCAACCACAAGGGTGGAGGGCGCGCCTCCTGTCTTGCCGCTGCCTCGTGGACCCCCTTGACTTGTTTCTGACGCCAAAAATTCCTATAAATAGGGAAACCCCTGAAAAGAAACCTAGATCGGAACTTCTGCCACCGCAAGCCTCTGTAGCCACGAAAAACCAATCGGGAGCCCGTTCCGGCACCCTGCCGGAGGGGGAAACCATCACCGGTGGCCATCTTCATCATCCCGGCAGTCTCCATGACGAGGAGGGAGTAGTTCACCCTCAAGGCTGAGGGTATGTACCAGTAGCTATGTGTTTGATCTCTCTCTCTCTCTTTCTCGTGTTCTTGATTTGGCACGATCTTGATGTACCACGAGCTTTGTTACTATAGTTGAATCATATGGTGTTTCTCCCCCTCTACCTTCTTGTGATGAATTGAGTTTTGCTCTTTGAGGTTTCGTTATGTTGGATTGAGTATTGGATTTGAGAATACTTGATGTATGGCTTGCGATGGGATATCTGTGGTGACAATGGGATGTTCTATTGATTCACTTGATGTATGTTTTGGCACTCAACTCACGGATTCCCGAGGTGACATTGGGGTAATCTATGGATAGGGGTTGATGCACGTTTTCGTCCTACGTTCTCCGATAGAAACTTTGGATTGATTCTTTGTCACATGTTGAGGGATTGTTATATGATTCAATTATGTTATCATTGTTGAGAGAATTTGCACTAGTGAAAGTATGAACCCTAGGCCTTGTTTTCAAGCATTGCAATACCATTTTTGCTCACTTTTATTACTAGTTACCTTGCTGTTTTTATTTATTCAGATTATAAAAACCTATATCTACCATCCATATTACACTTGAATCACCATCTTTTCGCCGAACTAGTGCACCTATACAATTTACCATTGTATTGGGTGTGTTGGGGACACAAGAGACTCGTTGTTATTTGGTTGCAGGGTTGTTTGAGAGGTATCATCTTCATCCTACGCCTCCCACAGATTGATAAACCTTAGGTCATCCACTTGAGGGAAATTTGCTACTGTCCTACAAAACTCTGCACTTGGAGGCCCAACAGAAGCTAGCAAACTTGTTCAACGACATAAGCAAACTGTGCATACTTGACATAAGCAAATTTGTTCAACGCTGACACACATGACATAAGCAAACTGGTTTAACCTAACAAAAGCAAACTACGGATTTGAAACAAGATGAAGGACAAGCACAAGCGCAAGCAACACGAAGGCAGACTTTGATGTCTCTTCATCCAGCATAGTGGCAGTGGTAGTAGGGGTCCTCTTTCTCCTCTTTTGACCTTTCTAGACCTGTTTTGATGTTGTCAATTTTCTTCCTTGACTGGTAGGTGGCGTACGCATCTATCGCTGCATACTTGATGAGCTTTTTTGGCAGTGGGCTGATCCCCCACAGTTTATGGTCTTCCTCCCTGTCGATCTTTTTCTTCATGTTATCATAGAATGGGTGGATCACATTGGATGCAACATCAGCCAAGGAGTCATACTCTTTTCCGATGTATGGAACTCTCCAGTTGCGCTGAATGTCGATGTAGTTGTTGGGGTTGATCTCCAAACCAGACTTCTTCAGCATCTCTTTGTCATCTTTAATGCTGAAACTAACAAAGGTGTTCAACTTCTCCTCCTCCAGGAGCTCTTTGAGACGACTGGGCCTGCAAGGGGAGAGACATATTGAAGATTAGTGTTCTTTTCAAGATTTAATTCTTCTGTTTTTTGGTTTACAAGTGATGAATCCATGAAGTAGATGCTTATATAGTATAAGTCATGGATGAATGTAGTTCAGAAACTAGTACACAAAGTTCTGAAATTAAATTCAAGTACACCATGTTATTTTTCTTTTGGTATCTACAGTGCTTCACCAAATGCTTAGTTCAAAAACCTATACCAGAGTCAATGATCTATGTGCTGCTTAGTACCATTTTAGTATTCTTTTGTTGAATAAAAAAACCTATACCGGTGCTTCACCAAGTTCTTACTTATTTTTCTGCTAAAAATAACATCAGACCAAGTTCAGAAAGTACTTTTCTACATCAAGTTCAGAATCATCTTTTAATACATGCAGTCCAGAAACTACACTAGTGCATCAAGATCAGAAACTACACTAGTACATCAAGTTCAGAAATTAATCTTGTGCAAGATTTTCAGATACTAATCTAGTGCATCAGGTTCAAAATATATTCTAGTGCATCTACTTGAGAAACATGTACTAGTGCATCCACTTCACAAACTACACTAGTACATCTAGTTGGGAAACTAGTTTAATGAAATTTTGAGGAAGCAGTACTAATAAAACAGATGAATGAAGAGGGAAAATGAGTAGGATGGTTCACCATTTTGTGGCCGCGGCGATGTGGTATACCAGGCAGAGTTCCTCCATGCATAACTGCAGAACTCTTGCCATCTGCGGAGGTTCATCTTTTCTGGTAAACTCCACATCAACCCCGATGAAGCTAGGATACAAGCCGCCGCCCTTCATCCTGAGCCTCCTGATCATCTCGCCGGCTTCGTTTGGTTTGCTGGTGCAGACGACCTCCAGCGTCTCCTTGTCGTGGAGCTCAACCCCTGTGAGCATTTCGGTGTAGTCTAGTTTCTCACCGGGGACGTGAATGCCGTCGAGGTTGCTGCTCTAGTCGGACGTCTCACCACACTGACGCTTGGCACACGGTTCCTCCGCCATTTCCCTCCTTGAGCGATGGTGGGCTTCAAAGAGAGATGTTGTGGGGAGTTTGTAGTGGAGATGGAGTGGCAATGGTGGTTCTCGGAATGAGGCAGAGATGGAGGCGAATGGGGTATTTCAGGGCGTGGTTGGGAACGTGGGGGAGGTGGTTCGTTGCGGCCGTGGGGGTAGTAGTCGTGGGGTCGCCGTTGCAGTCCGTCGTGGTAACCGCCCAGTGGGTGGCGCGGGCGGTGGCCTGGAAAAACCACCCATCCAAGCCAATTTCTTTGCAGGGGTATTCACTGGTCGCACTGACCAGTCTTGTCAAGGGGTACTTACCAACTGCTTATCCCACTTGCACGTCTCAGGGTCGTTAATGATGGCATTTTTACTGTTTGAGTGATGAATACTTGGACTGGTGATTGATGTGTGGGTGAACTTACCAATACAAGTGTATTATTTTTGTATCACGCCAGCCCATGTGCCGTTGTTTTGAGCATTTTTTTATATTGTGTGTGATGCTAATATTTTTAAACCTTTGTTTTTTGAAATGATTGTTTAAATCAACATAATTTTTGAAAGTATTTTTTATAGATAAATTAGTTTTTCATCTGTACAGGTGTATTATGTTTGTACTTCCAATTGCTTGAGGTAATTCTTTTATGTACTGATGGGCGTTCTGAACTAGGACCGGTAGACCAGTCATAGTTCTTGAAATTTTTTTGAGGTGTTCACGGGTCTGTTTGGTTGCTCTGCCTTGAACTGACGTGCTAGGCTTATTAGTACTGATGTAATATCATAGTTCCAAATTTTTAATTTTTTTTGCTGAGTTACTGGTCGATAGTAGTGTTGACGTTACAGAAATCCAGATCAATTCAAAATATATATGTGAGTGCATTCGAAAGGTTTATGAAATGGTTTACGTAATAATGTCACTGGTCCAGTGGGCACAAATCACAAATGGTATCTTAACTATAGTACTGATACAGAAAATGATAATAAAGCTAAATAAGTTTTGGTAACGACAGTGTTTCTGATATGATTCTTCATTGTGTACCGAGGCAATCGAGAGTACAAGCTTATTTTTGAATTGACGCAGCAGCACAACTACTATGGATTCTTCAGTCTTGAGCTCCTTCTAACTGGCTGCGAATGCTGTCCCTTGTCGGCGTCCTTTCCTGCTTGAGCCTTGGCAGCTTCATCGTCAGTTTCAGGTTCCTCCTCCCCAATACTGTCATCTTCATTGTCTTCATCTAATTGGTCATCATTCTCGTCAAACTCTTGTTCTTCATCCTCTTATTTTGATTTTTTGGAACTCTGGACCTTGCCCTGTTTTTGTTCAGTGCCATTGACCTTGCCCAGTTTGCATGTGCGGGCATTATGTCCGTCATCCCCCCACACTTGCCACAAGTGTAGCTGTTACGTGTGTCGTCTCCATTGGTAGAAACCTGGGCAGCTCCGATCTGCTTCTGCAGCTTTTGCTTGTTGACGATGGCATCTGTGAGGTGTGGGCATGTGCGTGAATTATGTTTGGTCACCACATTGCAGAATCCGCATGCCCTTATCCCGAGAGGTTTGCCGTCTGGGCTGAATTCCACGCGTCTGATGGGGCGCGATGGCTTTTTGGCTGCTGCTTCCGCTACTTTCGCTGCTTGCGTCTTACTCTTCCTCCCCTTTGTGCATGAGAATATGGGTGGTTTAATTACCCTTTGCTGTTGCTGCTGGTAGGATCTCCTGTTGTCATGTTGTTCGCCTACAACACCGCCAAGCTCATGATCTTGCACGTGAGCATGCTGCTGCTCTTGAGTGTGCACATGGGTAGGCTCTGGTTGCTGTTGCTCCTCCTCCTCATTGTCGTAGCTGTCAATAGCTCCCAGATGGTTCATCTCGGATAAGATTGTAGTGACATCATGCACAATTTTTTCTGCTTCGTCGTCCGCGACATCTCCGTTTTCAGCAGAATGCATGCCGTTGAGTTCTTGTTCAAGACTTTCCATGACGACCCATGACCACACATTTGGTCTTGGCTTCTCAAACTTTTTCTATGTACCCTCATGTTCAGCAGCAGCAGTGCGCTTTCAATGCAGTATTGGGAGGTCTTGTTTGACGCTACTGTCCTCAAGTCATTTCTGTTGAAGGTTGGCTGGATGTTCGGGCGTTTGGTGTATCTCCTGAGGATGTATTTCTCTGGAACGCTGCCAGCCTTATTTGTCTGCGTCATGCACAGGACATGCAGGCAAAAAATACCTATTTTTTGTGGAAGAGGTGCATGTTTTCCGTCATATCAATCGAACAAAAACTTGCAAAAAAATTTACTACAGTCTGTAACATTTTTTTAGTCCACACATGTGTTTTCCCACAGCTTGCACTTGCAGTCGTATATTTCTCCCACGGGGTCTGCAACCACCTGGAACGCGTGTTGAGACGACGCAAACTGTTTTTGCGGGTTGTTGTAGCTCACGAGGTACTTTGTAGGCTCATCCGTCTCTGTCACCATGAAGAGGGTGCTCAGTTTTAGCCTCTTTCTGATCTTGCGGTGCCCACCTCGTGAGTAAAGCTTTGCCATCTGAGTGTCGAACCCATAGAGGGTCAGCGTGTTTTGTTGTTTCTGCGCAAGCAAGAGTGATGAACAAATTATTAGTTTTCTCGCAGCAAAAACTTGTCTAGGTAAGAAAGAATTACTTTAGTAAGCACGTTCTTGTCTTACGACAGGTGATAGAGCTATACCCGGTTACCCATTGTCTCCTCGTTCTCTTTCTGCCTCTTGGTTTTGACGCAGGTGTTTATCTAGCTGACAAACTGGTGCATGTTTTATCTCTCATTTACAAAGTTCTTCTTGAGCACATAGTTCATGCTCTCACTGTGTTGTGTGGATGTCATTTTGGCACAGAAAATTTCTTTGAAGTAAGCTGATATCCATTTCTCTCGCTCGTTCCACATTGACACCATCGCGGCATCGTCATGGAGGTTGTACTTATCCATGAGTGCTTTCCAGGCAGCCTCAAACTCAGTTGGCTTGAGGGGCCAGTTGAGGATTGTTGTGAATTCATCCTTAAAGTCTTCATGGAGGTTGTACAGGTACGCGAGGTGTTCCCTGTACTTCTTCATAATGTGCCAGCGGCATAGCTTGTGTACTGTGTTTCCGAAAACATTTGGGATCGCCAAGGCCATTGCCGGGCACTGGTCTGGTAATGAGAAAAGAGACGTGGAGTGGTCAGCGGATCCTAGTGCATATATACAAATAGAACTGACACAATAATTTTGCTGTGTTATTTTCCTTTTTTTGGTTGGCGGTGGTACCTGTGAGGATGCATGTAGGAGCCTTCCCTCTCATGCACCTTAAAAATGTTTTGAACAGCCACCTGAATGAATCTGCATCCTCATCTCTTATCAGGGCGAAAGCAAAGAATGTAGTCTGCAAATGGTTGTCAGTACCCACAAACACCCCAAGTGGCATATGGTACTTGTTGGTCTTATATGTGGTGTCAAACGTCACGCAATCACCAAAGTCTTGGTATGCCCCTCAGCAGCTTGCGTTCACCCATAATATGTTCTTCACCCTGTAGGACTCATCAAGCTGTATGTCGCAGAAGAATTCCTTGTTTGTCGCTTTCATCTCCCTAAAGAAGTTGATAGTCTTTAGGACATCATCCACATCATCCATCCTTGAATTCTTTGCTTTCCTGCATATTAAAAGTGAACATTCATTGAAAAATGCATGTTGAACTGGCATCATGTCATGCGTTGCGTAATCGGTTTGAACTGACAGAGGAAAAAAGAGGGAGGGGGGTCTGGCAGGAGAAAAAGTTTGTACTTACGCGTTAATCAGGTCTTTGGTGTTCATTTCGAGGAAGTAGCCACCGGGGTCATCGCCGCCCAGTATGCTCATGATTTGCACGTGTTCAATGCATTTGAACTGCAGGTACTTGACGTACTCCAAGATTGTGCTATCAATTTTTTTGTGGGAGTGCAAGAAGACAAGGGGCTGACCACTAGCCTGTGGTTGTGTTCCCAGCATATCTCCTTTACGACTAGTGTTCCATCCTTTTCCTTCTTCAACCTCATTTTAGCCTTGCAGTTAGTCGTGGCAGTGGTCTTGTTCTTCTGTTTATTCGCACATGAAACCTTTGATTCATAGACTCCATAGCACGTGCACAAAAGGTAGACTCTGCTGTTAACCTTAGAACCTTCCCTGTCAGCAAAACCCGCGTGCCCTGCATAGACATTGTAGAAGTCCTTTGCTTCTTTGAAAGTTTCAAACCACATCTCTAGCCTTGGCAGAACGTAAGCTTCAATGGTAGGGGGCTGCACGCAACAGTGAGCAAACAAAACACGGAGATGAAAATGTTAGATGGGGTGGTCATAGTACTATGGTATGGACTGTGCTTGTATGTTTTTTCTAAATGGATACTTACATGTGTATAGCTCTGTGCTGCATCCGGAGTTTGCTGTTCACCCTAGTGTATGGGCGCGGGTGGTGTCACCCTCGGCACATGCAGTAATGCATCTCTTGGAGGGAGCAATGTTGATGAAGCTCTCCGTCTCTCATTGTACGACCGTCTTTGCTCAGATTTTTTGTGAGGTTGCTCCTGTCTGTACGGCTCATATATGCTAGTTTGCACCCTGCTAGAGTGGTGAACATTCCTATCTCTTTGGCCTGGTCTTCCCATCACAACCGCTTTTGCAGCACGAATGCTTGATGTTGATGGAGCGACTGGTGGAAGCCTGGGTGTCCTTGCCTTTCTGCATGTGCCAGGGAAGGAAAATATTTGTTGTTGGGGACATTGTGGACCTTGTTGCACCCCGACAGTGGCAAACACTACAAAAAAAAGACACATCCGTGACATTTTGGCCCGAACAAATTTTTTCTGTCATGCTTATGACACTTCTATGACGATAATTGTGACAAAACCACGTATCATCATAGATGTGGTGGGCTCCTACTTCTATGAAAAAAATCATGACAGAAAATGGGCTTTTCGTCCTAGGCGGGCCGGGGACGTACCTGCATGACATTCTTTGGGCCGTCCATGACGGAAAAAATCGTGGTAGAAGCGAGGGCGAGGAAAATATCGGGGAGTTCCCGGTTACGGTGGGTGGTCGGGGCCGAGCGATGCACGGAGGTTTGCGCGTTTCTCTCATAAACATACGCGCGTGTGTGCGAGGCGTTGGGCTCTAACTGAACCCGAGCGAGGCATTGGCTTACTGAACCCGAGCGATTGCACTAGCTACGTCACTGAACCCGAGCGATCGATCCCTTGGCTGTTAACTGAACCCGAGCGATTCCTTCGCTACTGCTGCTAACTGAAGCCGATCGAACCTGCCGCCTCTTGATGAACAATGACCATTGTTGGGGGTTGGAGGAACAGTTCCCGGTGGGGGTTGGATGAACAGGACCCCGTGGTAGTAGAGGCCGTTGTCGCTGGATGAACAGGACCCCGATCGAGAGGAGGCCGCCACACACCCGAGTCGGCTGGGGGTGGATGAACCGGACCCCGTGGAGGGCTGGTTGAACAGGACCCGTGTGGAGGGTGGATGAACAGGACCCCGTGGAGGGCTGGTTGAACAGTAGTCGATGGAGGCTGGATGAACAGTAGCCCATGGAGGCAGGAGGAAGGTCGCGGTGGATGAACAGTAGCAGGTGGAGGCTGGAGGAAATCGACGGTGGATGAATAGTAGCCCGTGGAGGCTGGAGCGAGGTAGTAGAAGGTGGATGAACAGTAGCCCGTGGAGTCCTGTTTTGCGGTACGCCACACCCCTCCCGACGAACAGGACCCCGTTTCGACCGTAGGCGCTCCAACACAAGTCTGTTTCCTCAGTTTTGCGGTAAGCCACACCCCTCCCAATCAACAGCACCCCGTTTCAACCGTAGGAGCTCGAACACAAGTCTGTTTCCTCTGTTCTACGGTACGCCACACCCCTCCCGATCAACAGGACCCCGTTGTGACCGTAGGGGCTCGAACAGAAGTTCGTTTCCTCTGTTGTGCGGTACGCCAGACCTCGTTTCGGCTGTTACATCCAAGCCGGTTGGCTCCCGATGAACAGGACGTATTCCAACCCAGTTTGTTGCCTCCCGATGAACACGACGCTGTTTGCTCCGTTCCGACCCAGCCAGTTGGCTGCCGATGAATAGGACGCCATTGTTGTACGCGTTAGAGACCCTGCCCGTATGTACATACGTAGCCGTATTTACTTGCAGCGTGGCTGCACGTACATGTACATGATATAGACGGGACTGCGTGACATGCTACGTCCACGCCTCTACTACGACACGTGCCGCTCCTTACTCCGCAACGGTTCATCGCTGCAGAGAGACCGATCGACCAGTATGTACGTACACATTTGTGACCAGACAGACAACCCTACATACGGTTTGACCGGGTGGGTCCCAGCTGTCAGGGAGGATAAGGAGGCACTTCCTTGCGTGCGAAGATATAGCTGGTGGGTCCCAGCTGTCAGGGGGAAGAATCATTTTTTTGCCCGTAATATGGACGCACTTCCTTGCGTGCGAAGATGTAGCTGGTGGGTCCCAGCTATCAGGTGGAGGAATCATTATTTTGCGCGTAATAAAGAGGCACTTCCTTGCTGCGGCCATGGACTCAGCTGTCAGCCTCTCCGCGTACAGTCCTCTTCAGATGGAAGTCATTCCTTGACCACGCCACGCCGAGAGCCCCAAGGCGGTGGACGACGGTGAGGCCTAGGAAGGGAATGACCCAGAGCCGGGGAAGACTCGACAGTTGTTTCCCACGCGGACGGGAGTACGAGGGTTTACTGGTTCGGCTGCAGTGTGAGGTTGTCATCGCCGGAGAATAATAGGAGGTCTGGGTGAGTACTGGGATGGCCAGGCCAGCAATGGGAGTAGGGTGGGGCGGTGAGGCCTGCGCGGCAGCACAACCGGCCACGGGACGCAGGAGCAGGTGGCACGACCAGCGATGGTTTGGGCGGCTGGAGCAAGAAGACCAGAGGTTGAAGAAACACGACGGCCGTTGGATGGACATCGTATGGTCACTGCAGCTAGAATCGTTTATATTGACTAAGTTGACAAATCCTGCGTTTGCGTCAACTTAGTAGGCCCACAAGTCAGCCTCCAAATATGGTGGGTCCCAGCTAGCAGGGGGAGTATTCATTTTTTTGTGCGTAATAAGGAGGCACTTCCTTGCGTGCGAAGATACAGCTGGTGGGTCCGAGCTGTCAGTGGGAGGAACTTTTTTTTCACGAAATAAAGAGGCCCTTCCGGTGGGTCCCTGCTGCTTGGTGGAGGAATCATTATTTTGAGTGTAATAAGGAGGCACTTCCTTGCGTGCGGCCGTGGAGCCAGCTGTCATCCTCTCCACGTACAGTCCTCTTCTGATGGATGTCGTTCATTGACCACGTTGACCACGCCGCGCCGAGAGCACCAGGGCTATGGATGACGGCGAGGCCTAGGAAGGGAACGACCCGAAGCCGGAGAAGACTTGGCCATTGTTTCCCACACGGAGGGGAGTACGAGGGTTTACTGGTTCATCTGCCGTCGCCGAAGAATAACAGGAACTGTGGGAGCGTAGAGGGATGGCCAGGCCAGCGATGGGAGTAGTGTGGAGCGGTTAGGCCTGCGTGGTAGCATAGCCGGTCACAGGAGGCATGAGCAGGCAGTACGGCCGGCGCTGGTTTGGGCGGCTGGAGCAAGAAGACTAGAGGTTGAAGAAGCAGCACGGCCGTTGGATTAACATCCAACAATCACTGCTGCTAGAATCGTTTGTGGACTAAGTGGACAAAGCCTTTCGTACACGTCAACCTAGTAGACCCACAAGTCAGCCTCCAAATCTGTCCCAAACAGCATACAGCCCAAAATTTCTAGCCAGATTCAAATTAATTTAAAAAATAAACATACCATAATTTAAAATCCAATGAAATTTTACCCGCACAAAAACAATGAAGTTTAAAATATCAAAAACCGAAAGAAAAAAGTAATTTGGAACTAATTGCCTATTTGTTGTATTTTTCATTTTACAACCCATTTCTTATTACTTATAGCCCATTTTCTAGGCAAGCCGAATGCATTCCTCCTCGTCTTGAAAGATTTCTGGCCCAGCAGGGCGTAGAAAAGCAAGTAGGCCTCCATTGGTTATTCTGCAAAAAACAAAATAGCCGGGCTAGCCATTTTCAGAAAGAAAAAACAAAATTGGGCTGGTCATGTGGTAAACATATGAAATAAAAGCCTAGGCTAGACGGGCCACAGCTCCTGCACAATCCAGTTGATACCCTGCTCCGTCTCAAAAACAAAACAAAAAATACTGGATGAGCTGCTGGGTCCCGGGTGTCAGCCGCTCCTTTTGCAGTTATCTCGCTTATTGACTACGTTGACAGTGGCGTGCGACCCAGATATCAGGAAACCATCAGGAGGAACCATTTTTTTTCTTGTAATAAAGGAGGCACTTGCTTGCCTACTGCCATGATCCTAGTGGGTCCCTACTGTCATCCTCACCATGTATAGTCATCTCCTTATTCCTCTCGGTTGTTGACCATGTTGACAACACCGGAGGGCGGCGCCGCGGCGAGCAAACCAAGGTGGAGGACGATGGTGTGGCCTCGAACGGGAACGAACAAGAGCCAGGGAAGATGCGCAGAGTTTTAGGGTGCGATGTGGCCGTGATGCGTGCGTGGCAGCACAGCCAGCCATGGGAGGCGGGAGCAGGCGGTCCCGCCGGTGCTGGTTTGGCTTTGGCGGCTGGAGGAAGAAGAGACTGAAGAAACACGATAGACGTTGAATGTCAATCCAACGGTCAAGGTTAGCACAATTGTTTGTTGACTAAGCCGACACCACATAGCATACTTTTTTATAGGAATAAAAGAAAATATGGGCTCGTTCGCTAGATAACATTCATGAAACTGCCACCGTTTGATCTTGCGTCGCAACTAAAACTGCCAGGAAAATGCGTTCGTTTGCTGTCCTCCTCCCAGGGAACGTTCGCCACATAACATTCTCAAAAATCAAAGACTTGAGAAGGCGTATAGAACAAGCTAGTGTACCAGTAAAGAGACATTGCTGAGTTTTAGAAAAAAGAGAGACGTGCTCCTGTAGCTGGTTCGAATCCAAACCTAGACTATGACTATATATAGTGCTATGCTACTCTGCAAGTAATAAAACTGACATATCCAACGTTCGCTTCTCCTCTTCTCTAGTTACTCTGCCTAGCATCAGAAGCTCCGACCGTAGCAACCATGTCCGCTGGTGGCTCGTCCACCTGCTCTTCAGCAGGCAACAACCAGATATGTGCCAAGTCGCCACCCGTACCATCCCCTGTGGCTCTCATCACACCCCCGCCGACAAACTCACCGCAGCCGGTTGCTCATCGCAACCCGCTGCCGTTGGTGTGGTGCCACTGCTGCAAATCACGCAGACTCATCCGTCGCGTCTCAACTACAATCCTCAACCCTGGCCGAGTCTTCTACAAATGCCCAAATCATGGGGTAATAATATGTTTAAGTGTTGTTCGCCTGGTTTCAGTTGCTGATTTTTTTAATAGTTTGGTTGATGATCTTCCAATTTGATTCGTGCAGAAAAGGGAAGATTCATGTGATTTGTATTTCTAGGAAGTTGCTGATGTGGGGGAATGGAACTACGCTGATTATTTGGTTAGCTGAGGAATCCCAATACCAGTAGGTTGGGGTGTTGGGCAAGTAACTGAAGGAACGACAGAAGAGGAAGATGCAGAGCAGAAGGTTAAAGATGCAGTTCCTCTGATCATGGCCAAGCAACAGCTGCTGAACGGCCTTGACAGCAATGAGGAGATGAAAGAGCTTGTGAATATAATGGGCAAGATCGTTGTACTCTGTAGGATGATTGTCTCTTTATTTGTAGTGTATGTAGCACTCGTGATGTATTCAGTGGCTATGACATGAGCACTTTGCTGAAACTAGTAATGAATGAAACCTGTTTAGCAGGCTAGGCGTAGTGTTGTGAACATCTAATGATTTCTATTAACGGAAATCGGGGGTATCCCCTTTTGCTCATAAATAAATAAATAGCAGAGGCCCTTTTGCTAATAAATAAATAAATTAGCAGAGGCCCTGTCGGGTCAGCTTTGTTCCCATTCGAAGGCGTAGAGCAAATTGCAGTCCAACAACAAACTATGTCATCAAATACAAGTTTCACAACCAAATATGAGTAGCACTAAATAACAATGTCATCATGTTTTAGTCGTCATACAATCACCAAACACAAATCAACATACATAATAAGTGATGTTCTCACAGCAAAATACTAATCAACAACTTCATCAGGTTTCAGTTGTCATAGCGAACACAATTTCACATAGTAGATAAAAAGTCGTCTTCTCACAAGCAAATATGACAAAAGCAATCTAATCATCATCCGCAGTAGCAGCGTCAACATCTTCGCCATGTGTATCAGTCTGAATCATAATTTCCCCCAGTGTCATCTTCTTCTTCATCCTCAATGTCCTCGAACATTGGCGTCTTATTGATTAACTATCGTATGTCCACAGCCCGACAGGCAATCTTTTCGCCAGCGTCATTGACGTGATGGTTCTCAAAGATACTAGGAACATTTGTGGAATCTTCTACATCAGGAGCAGTGTAAGCATCATCTTGTTGTGCAACTTCATTAAACGAATTTCTCTCCTCAAACCTTTGCAATACTCTCCAGTCATCGCTACATGCATATGTGTCTTCCAAGAAAAATATCTGTGTTGCTTGATTTGCCAAAATAAAAGGCTCGTCGGTGTGGTATGCCACCTTGACATTGATGGATTTAAAATAATCATCAGCTCTGGGTTTTGCGATCCTAGAAAACAGGTTATACCAATGACAGCACAACAGAACCACACATCGATGAACCTCGAAACTGGAGATATACTGCAACTGAACAATGTTTGTTATGTTAGCATACATTTCAGTTGTCTCTTTGCCGTACGTATCCATGCTCATGATGGCACTGTTTTGTGTCTTCCTACCTTCGTCGCGTGCAAGGGTCTTGTAGCGCACATCTCCAACAACGCAAGATTCATAATGTCTTACCCGAGTATCAGGACCCATTGCTAGTGTGTAAAGGGCATCATTAACTGCCTGCCCATCCTCCCACATCTTCTTAACCTATGGTTAGAAAATAGACAAGCTGATCATCTTATGTACTCAATATATTAAAAAAAACTGACAGTGCAATTCAAAAGCTTACACGGCTCTTGAACCATTTCGCAAATCCTGCCATAACCAGTTTGTCAATGTTTCTTGGATTTTGCGGTAGTAACTCCTTTTTGTAGATGTTGCACAATGTAGTGATCGCGTCAAACATCTAAATATATAAGAATGTGCTGCAAGTTTAGTAGATTACGATGTATAAGCTACAGTACTTAGCACTTACTCGATATATGGTAGAATCTCAGGACAGTTATTCAACACATACCAAACCATTTTGTCCAAATCTTTAGGTTTGTCATCTTGTCGACTCTTCCCTGTAACTCGAATAGAACAATCGAAAACATTGAGCTCAGGATTGTCTTCACCCACCTTTTCGCTAAGCTGATCAGCTATTTCAATGTATTTTGAGCAGAATGTCAACGCTTCTATAGCAATGTAGGCCTCTGCAATGGAACCCTCAGGTCTAGCTCTGTTCCTAACATAGCCCTTGAAAGTGCCTAGCAGCCTTTCAATAGGGTACATCCAGCCATACTGTACTGGACCTCTAAGTAGTGCCTCATCAGGTAGATGAACAACCAAATGCACCATCACATCAAATAAGGCTGGAGGATATATCTTCTCAATGTCGCATAGGATAGTTGGTATCTTGTCTCTAAGACGCTCCAAAGCATCTATCCTGATATTTCTACTGCATAGTTCCCTGAAGAATTGTCCCAACTCTGCAACTACACTGTATAAGTCTGGGTGGCCCAATCCTCTAAGGATAATAGGTAAAACCCTTTGAAGTAGGATGTGGCAGTCATGAGTTTTCAACCCTTGTACCTTGTTTCCATCTGCACTGACTCTCCTTTCAGGATTGGAAGCAAATCCATGTGGCAATCTCACACGTGATAGGACCTTGCAGATTCTTTTCTTTTTACCATGTCCAAGACGTACACAGCTGGTGCCATATCTCGTGATGCATCATCATCTTTCACCTACAAATCGGTTCTGATACCCAGGTGTGTCAAATCAATCCTAGATTTTAAGGTATCTTTCGTCTTGCCTTCAATATTAAGAAGTGTGCCGATAATGCTGTCACATATATTTTTCTCGATGTGCATCACATCAAGATTATGCCACAGATCCAAATCTTTCCAATAGTCCAAGTCCCACAAAGTGGACCTGCGGGTAAACAATAATATCTCTTCTGCCCTGCCACGCTTCCTTTTCCCGCTACCATTATCAGGATGGTTTCCAGGTGTAATATGCCTAACCTTCTCTAATTCCTCTTGCAACTCATCACCGGTGAGCCTCTTTGGTGCATCACGGTTTTCATGCTTTGCATTGAACACATGTCTTCGGTATTTTGTAGGACATGGCTTGTCCTTGGCAAGGAAACGGCGGTGTCCAATGTAACATATCTTGCTAAGTATTGCGTATGACAGCGGATTCTTGTCACAGCAAACACATGCATTGTAACCATGTGTCGTTCGCCCTGACATAGTGCCCAATTCCAGATAATCATGGATGCACCAAATTATAACAGCATGCAGAAAGAAATCAGCTGGTGGGTTGCTATATAGGTCTCGAGTGAGAACACCCCTCCATAGCTATTGAAGTTCCTCCACAAGAGGCTCCGTGAATAAATCAAAATCCTGTCCAGGACTTTTTGGACCTGGGATGAGCAAGGCCATCATGTAGCTTGATTCTTTGGTGCGGACATTTGGTGGCATGTTGTAAGGGATAACAAGCACTGGCCACATGCTATATGTGGTGCTCTGGTGGCCAAATGGGTTGAATCCATCTGTAGCTAAGCCAAGTCTAATGTTTCTCGGCTCAGCAGCAAACTTTTTGTGTTTATGATTGAAGCTTTTCCAGTCACAACCATGAGATGGATGGCTCATTACATTCTGATCTCTGTACTCCTGGTTCCTAGAATGCCACAATACATCCTCTCTTGTTTCAGCATCATGAAACAACCTCTGCAATCTTGGTATTGGAAAATGTCTCAGAACATTATGAGGAATCCTCTTCACAGCATCGTCATCTTTCCATCTTGATGATTTGCATTTTGGGCATTCACTTAAGTTGGTATAATCCTTCCGGAACAGAACACAATTATTCTTACAAACATGGATCATATCATATCCAATTCCAACTGCATGAAGGAAATTCTTCATTTTACTGTAGGTTTGTGGCAGCTCAGACGCATCTAGGAAAGATTTGCGGAAAGCAGCCAACATCGCATCAAATGATATGTTGGTCATCCGCTCAGATGTCTTCACCTAAAGAAAGGTGACCATAGCTGAGAATACTAATGACCCACAAGTATAGGGGTTCAATCATAGTCCTTTCGATAAGTAAGAGTGTCAAACCCAACGAGGAGCAGAAGGAAATGACAAGTGGTTTTCAGCAAGGTATTCTCTGCAAGCACTGAAATTGTCGGTAACCAATAGTTTGATAGCAAGATAATTTGTAACGAGCAAATAATAGTAACGGTAAATAAGGTGCAGCAAGGTAGCCCAATCCTTTTGTGGCAAAGGACAGGCCAAAACGGTCTCTTATGATAAGCAAAGAGTTCTTGAGGGTATTATTCGCTACTTTGATAATTTGATATGTGGGTGGACCGGTGCTTAGGTGATATTCTTACTTGAACAAACCTCCTACTTATGATTAACCCCCTCGCAAGCATCCGCAACTATGAGAAAAGTATTAAGATAAAATCTAACCATAGCATTAAACTTTTGGATCCAAATCGGTCCCTTACGGAATAGCGCATAAACTAGGGTTTAAGCTTCTGTCACTCTAGCAACCCATCATCTAATTACTACTCCATAATGCATTCCCTTAGGCCCAAATATGGTGAAGTGCCATGTAGTCGATGTTCACATGACACCACTAAGGGAATCACAACATACATATCATCAAAATATCGAACACATATCAAGTTCACATGATTACTTGCAACATGACTTCTCCCGTGACCTCAAGAACAAAAGTAACTACTCACAAATGATAATCATGCTCAAGATCAGAGGGGTATTAAATAGCATAATGGATCTGAACATATAATCTTCCACCAAATAAACCATATAGTAATTAACTACAAGATGTAATCAACAATACTAGTCACCCACAAGTACCAATCTAAAGTTCCGGTACAAAGATTGAACACAAGAGATGAACTAGGGTTTGAGAGGAGATGGTGTTGTTGAAGATGTTGATGGATATGGCCCTCCCAAAGATGGGAGAGTTGTTGGTGATGACGATGAGGATGATTTCCCCCTCCGGGAGGGAAGGTCCCCCGGCGGAATCGCTCCACCGGAGGGCAAAAGTGCTCCTGCCCAAGTTCCGCCTCGAGACGGCGGCGCTTCGTCCCGAAAGTCCTCTCTTTATTTTTTCTAGGTAAAAATGACTTATATACCAGAAGAGGGGCACCAGAGGTGGGCCGACGAGGGCACAACCCACCAGGGAGCGCCTGGGCTCCCTCGCGTGCCCAGGTGGGTTGTGCCCACCTGGTGGGCCCCCTGTGGTAGTTATTTGCTCCAATAATTCTTAAATAATCCATAAAAATTCTCCTTGAAGTTTCAGCTTATTTGGAGGTTTGCAGAGTAGGTAGCTCTGACGTGCTTCTTCAGGTCAAGAATTCCATGTAACACCCTGGATTTTGCCCATTTTCTTTTTCTTTTGATTTTGGTTCGGATTCGCTTTTCTGTGGCTTAGTAGTCTTGCAACCTGGAGGGATCACCTTTGATTCCTCTTCCCAAGTGGCTTGCCAACCTCAAAACCATCCCAAGACCTTGCCATTTTCATCTTGGACCAATCCCAATATTCTTTTTCTTGGGAAAATTCCTTTTTCTATTAAAGGAATAACCCTGTTTGCCCTGAGTTGTGAAGCAACCCACATTTCCATCATTCCCAAAATTCCCAAATAATTCTCATAAATTGTTTGGGTCAGATCTTCCACAAATATGTCAAACCCTTCCTTGCCATGTTCAAAAATATTTCACATATATTCTTTTTCTGATTCTGCCCTAGCTGCCAAGTTGAGAAGCAAGTACCCTTTATATTTTCTTGCTTGGTCTCAAACTTTTTGGGCATTATTTCCTATCCATATCATTGCCACATGACAAAATTCAACTTCATTTGGATATTAAATCTCCCTTGGCTAATTTCCAAAGTTTCTGGTTAACTGGAAGCTTTGTGAAGCAAGTGCTATCTAGGAGTATCCAAATGAGTTGAAATTTTGCAAGCATCTTAATATGCTCAAACCATGACCCTCCACAAAGTTTCAACCCTATCCAATCATCTATGTGAGCATAGCATCAAATCTTGGTCTCTGGTCAGATTTTCACATTGTGAAGCAACTATATTTTATATTGCTCCATAACTGCTGAAAATTTACCAGAGCACTCTAATACCCATATAACCTATCTCCACAAGATTTTGGCTCATTTCATCTTACCAATAATTCTCTAGAATTTTTCTAAGATTCTGGTCAGAGAGGATAGCTGTGAAGGAAGTACCATTTTGGCTTGTCCAAATGGTATGAAATTTTTATGGCACTCTCATATGACCAAATCATCATCCTATGCCCAATTTCATCCCAATTGGCTACTCCATGTGAGTGGCACATCAAGATGTGCTTTTTGGACCAGATTGGTCAGTTACAAAGCAACCCCATTAAATATTGGTCCATTTCTCTCCAAATTTCACAGGATCATAGTCCTTCCTACCCTACACTTTCCAGACATCTCATGTTGACCTTATCACTTTCCTGTTCATCGCAGTGACGTGGTCAAGTTTGCCAGAGCAAACTTGCAGTGACCACTCCCATCTAGACACATCTCCTCTAGTCGATCTATCACCTCATTTGCAATGTAGTTTGGAAGGAATACTCACTGGACATCGTTTGGCATCAAGTATGTCGTGGCAACGCCGTAGCCATGCGGTGACCACGTGCAGAGCACGCCAAACTCGCGCTCTGTGCTCCGTACACGTCGGGAGCGCGTCTCCAGCGGGTTCTAGCTCGTCCGGGAGCGCCGGCGAGCCCTCCACCACACGCGTGGCTCGTCCAGAACCTCCTCCCTTTGTCCCCTAGCTCT
This sequence comes from Thinopyrum elongatum, assembly GCA_011799875.1. Lineage (NCBI taxonomy): Eukaryota > Viridiplantae > Streptophyta > Magnoliopsida > Poales > Poaceae > Thinopyrum > Thinopyrum elongatum. The sequence goes on along the minus strand of CM022299.1, from coordinate 433,475,143 downwards.
TGGCCGCCTCTGCCGACATAGGTTCGCCGCCAGGACGCTGCCACGACGACGAGCTTCTGGGAGCTCCGGTCGTCGTCGTCTAGCCCTCCCCGAGCCTATTTAAGGCGTGCCCGAGCCCTCCCCCACACCAGCAATCCCCGGCCCCTCTCCCCTCGAGCTCCCCGAGCGCCCTCCTCTCCCCATGGCTGAAGCCCCGCCGCCGTTCCCCTCGGCCAAGCCAGCACCCTGGCCTTCCCCCTCCCTTTCCTCAACTCCCCAGCCTCCCCTGCGTGTCCGCGAGCCGCCGCCGTCCTCATCTCCAGCGGGGAAGCCCCACCGGCGCGGTCCCATCGACGCCCGGCGCCGCCTCCTGCCCTGTCGACCCCCGCTCGACTCCAGCGGCCCCGGCGCCTTTGGCAACCACCTGCGGGCGCGGCGTGGCACGGTGTAGCTGCCCCGGGCGCCAGCTCGGCTCCTCGAGCAGCGAGGCGATGGCCAGGCCAGCGACCAGAGCCCTCCCCTACTCTCTGTCGAGAGGAAGGAGAGAGAGAAGAAGTGATGGGGCGGGCCCCACCAATCAGCCAGGGGAAGAAAGTCAATCCGGGCCCGCTCGCTGATAAGTGGAAGCGTACTCTGAAAAGTACGGTTTCCCTTTCGGAAAGCGCATTTTCGCTTAACTGCGGCTTAGTTTACGTTTTCTTTTTCAGAAAACGTACTCTGCCGAAGGCACTTCCGGTTCAGCCCCAGGGACCTGTCTGTGAATACTAGTTTATAGATTGGTCCTTGAACTTCAAACCCTTATAACTTTTTGCTCACAACTCCGAATCAGGTGAATCCAACGCCCACGTCTTTGTCTCGACGAGCCCGTTCTGTTGATGTCACTTTCAATATGAGGTCCAATAGTGGAAATGACCATTTTGCCCTTGACCGTAAACAGCCCCCTCTGAGAGAGAACTGTTTCCGGCAATCACTTCCGTGGACTCTCCGCACTCCTTCCCGATGATTCCTTCATCACCAGGCAAGGCACAACTCTCATCTGCATAATCGCATTACAATATCATAGTTTAACTATTTACTTCAACAACAAGTATGAGTTATTTGTAAAATGAATTGGATTATGCAATGCTAGAGTAATTTCCTGGATAGGTGACTACCATGTAGAGTACAGGATTGTTAATGACTAGTAATTTAACCACTCGTTGATGCTATGAAGTTGAGATCACTGTCTATGATTATTTTGGATTTCATCCGGCAGTTCGTGGAGATGAGTAATAGCAGTGGCTTAAGTATACTGATATCGGAGTGTCAGCCATGACAGAGACTATTCAGAGATTAGATACTTCATGGTTGATCTTGAGTCACCTGTCCGGACTTATCCGTACAACCACATTTGCCGGTATGGGACGACCTTGACTTGGTCTGATCGCGTGCTCTTTCACCGGTACCGCCTGACAGGGAAGGTTATGCGTGCGCGCTACCTTGGCCCGGTAGGTGGCAATAACCTTGTGAGCCTAGTTGAGTTATATGGTACCAGGTTGTGGCACCCCGGCTCAGAGAACCGGTTTACCAGTGTTTCCAACCCAGAGATCAAGTCTTCTAGAAACACACAACAACTTTGAACAGAACATAGCCGAACTTTATTGATAATAGTCGAGTACAAGCTCATATATATTACATGATCATCGAGGCCAAAAGCACATCTAGTGCTATGACAATATCTACATTATTTATCTAACATATCCGGGCCTCGGTATTACTGCGGAATACTACAGCAGAAGACTACTGCGTAGCAGAATATGACAGAAACTCCATCCACAGGGACACTGCTGAGGACACATCCTAGATAGCACAACACGGACCTTCAAGACCTTCGTCTTAGTCTTCTCCTGCATCTGGCATGATACGCCAGGTGAGTACTTTGAATGTACTCGCAAGCACATGACAACCAAATATGCAGCAAATAATAGCATGGCAATGAACAGGTTAAACTCTAAGTGATTCACTTACTGTCACCAACTTACTCATATCCGGGTTGTCTCACAACCCCCAGAATACTCGATCGCAACGAGTAATTTTGCTCATAAGACAAGTTCTTCCATCATTACTACGGTTATTACGGTTGATCACCTAGAGAGGTCTGGACGGGCTGTCCAGTACCATGGACGCGGCTATTCGAATAGATTTTACACTCTGCAGAGATTGCGTACTTTACCCACATCATGGAGCACCTGACCTCGTGATCCCATTCGGGTGGACCAGCGTTGCTCCAATGAAACCCGCCTGACCCGTGACTCTCCCATCATACCACCGGCAATCACACTACCTCGGAGTCAAGCCTTGGGTGGCCCCGTGTCACCTCGTGACACCTGCCACCGTCGTGGCCTAACTAAACTGTCCCAAACGGGGACGCCGGCACAAAACTCAACTGGGCTCACAGGGTTATCGCCGTCTACCTGATCGGGGTAGCATGCACGCATAACCCTCCCTAGATGGCGGTACCGGTGAAAGAGCACGAAGCCAGACCAAGTCAAGGCCGTCCCATACCGGCAAATGTGGCTGCATGGGTAAGCCCGGACAGGTGACTCTTGATCAACCAACTAAATTTCATTTAGCAAGCACGGTGTTTCCACATTTCAGCTTGAGTTATCAACATAAGGCATTTGAATAATTTACTTTGAATTATCAATGATAATTTAAATGCAAGAATGAATATGAATTATGCAATGCTATGAAATGCTTCATAATATGGATGTCCTGGCTTGCCTTGATCAGTTGGGTTGTTCAGAAATTCCTCGTCTTCAAATCCAGAAGAATCTCTTTCTGAAACATTTTTAAATGGCAAAAGAAAATGTCACATAAAGCCTTTTTATTCACCAATAATTCTGTGGGTATTAGAAAAATACCAAACTTGGTCAGAAAATAAAGGACTTTGATAGAAACACAATGCAAAAAGAATCAGGTCAATTGGACCTTTATGTAAAAAGTTATTCACAGTCAAGCCTGCTAGTCAACTCTATTTAATAAAATCAAAATTAGAAAACAGAAACGGGCCACGTCGAAGGCGTATTTGCCCCGGGCGCCTCCACTTACCGCTTCGGCCAGTAGCTGGCAAGTGGGGCCCAGCCCGTTTAAACAGACGAGGAAGAGAGGGAACAGAGGGAGGCGGGGCTCCGGCGACGCTCACCGGCGATAGGGACGGCGGTTGGGCTGGGAAATGACGGGAATCGATCGGGCACTCGAAGACGGTCCTCCCTGTACCCGTAGCTCTCCCAGAGATGGCCGGCCGGCGGCGCGCCCTTCTTCTCCGGCGGACAACAGCTACGGTGGTCGACGGATGCGATGATTCCGACAGCAGTTCGATTTGGGGAGGGGTCTGGAAGCACCAGTGGAACACTACGAACTCGACGGTGGGCTCGGGCGGAGCTGGGATGGCTTGGAGAGGGCTGGCGATGGAAGGGGATCGACCGGCAGAGCTTCTGCCAGAGCTGATGGAGACGAGCTGCCGGCCCTCATTGGGCGCTCTGGAGGTGGATGAGGGAGGTGGTGGAGAGGTGGTGAAGCGAGGAGGGGCTGGGCGGGGCTATTTATAGCTGGGCGGAGGTGCTCGGCAAGCTCTCTGGACACGGCTCGAAGCGGGCCACGTCACCGGCGAAGTACGCCTCGCTGGCTGGCCGCCTGCGGGCTAGAAGACTTGAGCGAGCAGGGGCATTCAATGCGGGAGGAGACAGCACGGGGAGGAAGACGACGGCGAGGTCTCCACTGTGACCACATGGGTCTCACAGTGCGGCGATGGTGTGGCGGCCAGTGAGGGCATCTCCGGCAAGGAGGAGGGTTCTGGAGGGGATGCGTGTCACCCAGGGTCGATGTCGGCATGCCTAGACAACGCATAGCTGCGCGAGCGCTTAGTCCCGACGCGACCCGAGCCTGGCGCGGCACAGAGCGCGGCGACAAGCATGTCAGCGCCGTGCTCACCACTGTGCTTGGCACCAGGAAGCCACGTAGGTCTGGCCAAGCTTGTCCAGCACGTCGACCATTGATCCCTCAGATCACCTACAGCCTTGGTTTGTCTTGGTTCACGCAGAGATGAGCGGTATGATTAGCAACAGTTTCTGACAGCAAACTTGGGGAGGTTCTAGAGAAGAGATGAGGTGGAGACTGAGCCAAAGAGAGTGTCTGGAGTGATCCACGTTGGAAGAACTCCAAACTGGTCGAGTTTGAGGTGGTTAGGTTGAAGTTTGAGGGTAGTTCATGTGTAACTTGCAAAACTGGTCCAGAATGTGAATATTGAGGTACTGCTCACAAGGATGATCTTCAAATGCTGAAACTTGGTGAAGGGAAGTTGTTTGTAGGTATCCTCATGCCATAAAAATTTAAGAGCAATTGGACAACTCTAGCAAGTACTTCCTTCACAAAGGTTCAAACTGACCAGGAGCAAAAATGAATTGTTTTGCAAAATATTTGAACTAGGCCATGGAATATATTTGGAGATTGTGGCAAGATATGCTCCAAGGGATTTTTAAGAATTATTTGAGAATTTTCTGAGCATCCAAACCATAGGTTGCTTCACAACCCATAGTAATGCTCTAAATCCTCAAGTAAAACAAAAGAGTTATTGAAAATAGTTTAAATTGGAATTTGAGTCCTTGAGATACTTGGCAGGGTTTTGGCATGGTGATGAGGCTTTGGATCACCTGTAAGAAGATTCAAGAATGTCCAAGACCAAGTGAAAGATTCGAAAACCATTCAAATTCCAAATAAAACCAGGAAAAGTTTGAAAAGAAAAAGTTGTCAAAATCAGGGTGTCACAAACCTACCCCCCTTAGGATGAATCTCGTCCTCGAGATTCGGTTGCTCAGGGAACAAATATGGATATGCGGATCTCAGAAAATCTTCTCTTTCCCAAGTAGCCTCTTCTTCAGTATGGTGCTCCCATAGCACCTTGTAAAATCTTATCACCTTACTCCTCGTGGTTCTTTCCATCTCATCCAAGATCCTGACAGGTTTTTCCTCGTAGGTCAGGTCCTTAGCCAATTCTAATTCACTCATATCCGCTTGCTTGGCTGGGGGTGCAATGCATTTCCTCAACTGTGAGATGTGAAAGATATCATGAACGTCAGACAGTGCTGGTGGCAATTCCAACTGATATGCGACCCTGCCCTTCCTAGCAATCACTGGAAAGGGACCGATATATCTTGGGGCTAACTTTCCCCTTGTGCCAAACCTCTTCACTCCCTTCATAGGAGTTACCCGTAGGTAAGCATAGTCTCCGGGCTCGAAAGTTACTTCCCGGTGCTTTGGGTCGTAATAACTCTTTTGTCAGGACTTGGCTGCTCGAAGTCGTTCTTGAATATCCTTGACTTGCCTTTCAGCCTCGAGCATCAAGTCTGTACCAAAAATGCGACTGTCTCCTGTTTGGGACCAGTTCAGTGGTGTGCGGCACTTCCGTCCGTACAATGCCTCAAAAGGCTACATTTTGAGACTTGTCTGATAGCTGTTGTTGTAGGAGAATTCAGCATACGGCAAACTATCCTCCCATTTGGGTCCATGGGAGAGAGCGCATGACCGAAGCATATCCTCTAATATTTGGTTTACTCGCTCGGTCTGTCCATCTGTCTGCGGATGGTATACTGTGCTATGTTTCAGCATGGTTCCCAGAGCTTGATGTAGTCGTAGCCAGAATGCTGAGGTAAATAGGGAACCCCTATCTGAAATGATAGACTTGGGTACTCCGTGCAGACTGACTATCCGGGACATGTAGAGTTGTGCCAGCTGATTTGCATTAAAAGTGGTCTTTACTGGGATAAAGTGGGCCACTTTCGTGAGTATGTCTACAATGACCCAAATAGCATCATTGCCTCTCGTGGACTTGGGCAGTCCCACAATAAAATCCGTACATATGTCATCCCACTTCCACTGGGGCACTGGTAAAGGTTGCAGTAGCCTAGCGGGTTTCTGATGCTCTGCTTTGACCTTGTTGCAAATGTCACAGCAGGCGACATAGTATGCTATATCTTTCCGCATTCCTGACCACCGAAAAGTTCCTCTCAAGTCCTGATACATCCTGGTACCTCCTGGTGGATCGAATATGCGGACTCATGTGCTTCCTTGAGTATTTGTTGCCTCAAGTTGTTCTGATTCGGCACACAAATTCGTTTCTCAAACCACACGGTACCCTGTTCATCTATATGGAAGGACTTGGCCTTCCCTTGCTGAATTAATTTCTTAATCTCCCGATTTTCTTCATCTGACCTCTGTGCTTCCTTGATTTCCTCCATGAGGGTTGGAGTAATTTCCAACGTGTCCGGAGTTGTTGGGCCGCACAGCACCATACTGAGCTTGACAAACTCCTCTTGTAAGCTCGGATGCATGCCCTCAAGTAGTGCATTCACTGCAGGTTGTTTCCTGCTCAGGGCATCAGCGACTGCATTCGCTTTCCCTGGATGATAGTTTATTCCAACATCATAGTCCTTGACTAGCTCAAGCCATCTTCGCTGCCTGAGGTTCAGGTCGGGTTGAGTGAAATATACTTGAGACTCTTGTGATCTGTGTATATTTCACATCGTTGCCCAATAAGGTAATGCCTCCAAATTTTCAGGGCATGAACCACATCAGCTAGCTCCAAATCATGTGTGGGATAGTTCTCCTCATGAGATCGTAGGTGTCGTGATGCATAAGCTACAACCTTCCCTTCTTGCATCAGCACGCATCCGATCCCACGCCTGGATGCATCGCAGTATATGTCAAAACTCTTGTGAATGTCTGGAAGGACTAAGACAGGGGCTGTGGTTAGCCTCGTCTTTAACTCCTGGAAACTGCTGTCGCACTCGGCTGTCCATATAAACCTTTGGTTCTTTTTCAACAAGTCCGTTAGTGGCTTGGCTATCTTAGAGAAGCCTTCAATGAAGCGACGGTAGTAGCCTACCAAGCCCAGGAAACTACGGACTTCGGTTACCATGGCTGGTGTCTTCCAGTTCAAGACCGCAGTAACCTTACTGGGATCAACAGCTACTCCTTTCTCTGACAGAATATGTCCAAGGAATCCCACCTCTTTTAGCCAAAATTTGCACTTACTAAACTTGGCATATAAGCGGTGGGTTCTCAACCTTTCCAAGACAGCTCTGAGATGTTGCTTATATTCTTCTTCATCCTTAGAATATATCAGGATGTCGTCAATGAACACCACTTAGAACTTGTCCAGAAAGTCCATGAAAACTTTGTTCATCATACTCATGAAGTAGGCTGGAGCATTGGTCAATCCAAACGCCATAACGGTAAATTCATACAGTCCATATCGAGTGGTGAACGCTGCCTTGGGGATATCCTCCTTTCGGATTTTCAATTGATGATATCCCGTTCTGAGGTCGATCTTAGAGAACACCCGTGCTCCATTCAACTGGTTGAATAAGTCATCAATTCAAGGGAGCGGGTACTTGTTCTTGATAGTGACCTCGTTAAGCTGGCGATAGTCTACGCACATTTGTAGACTTCCATCCTTCTTCTTGACAAATAATACTGGTGACCCCCATGGCGAGATGCTTGGACGAATGTATCCTTTCTGTAGTAACTCGTTCAACTGCTTCTTTAGCTCTGCCAGCTCTGGGCCTGGCATACGATAATATTTCTTGTATATTGGAGCTGTACCAGGAATTACTTCAATGGCGAACTCCAATTCTTGGTCGGGCGGCATTCCTGGTAATTCCTCAGGAAACACATCCGGGAACTCACCCACTACCGGAATCAGATTCTTATCTGTCACAGTGGTCTGGTATGCCGTGCCCTTTCTTGTTATCATTTTCCTGGCCAGAAATTGGACAGTCTATCCGGCGGGGGTTCACCAATGTCACCGTTCTGGTGGCGCAGTTGATACACACTTGGTGCGGTGCCAACCAGTCCATTCCCAGTATTATATCCAGTCCTGGGGAGTCAATAGCAACAAGGGTGGCCGGGAATTTGACTCCATGAATTGAAATTTCCAGATCCTTGTATACTATGTTTGTTCTGAGCATAGAGCCAGGGGATTGTACCACCATGATTTTGTCCAAAAGCGAAGGAGAAAACTTGTGCAAGGTGGCAAAACTTCGTGAAATAAATGAATGGGAAGCCCGAGAATCAAATAAAATTACGGCAGGTATGTTATTGATAGAAAACATACCAAGGACAATGTCTGGAGCTTCGCAGACTTCTTCGGCAGAGATGTGGTGGACGCATCCGTGGCTGAAGTTGTGGTTGGGATGACGTCCAAGGTGATTGACTTGTGGCTTGTGGTCAGCTGATTGCTTTCCGTTATTGGTAGGGCACTGCTTGGCGTAGTGTCCACTCTGGCCACAAGTGAAACAGGTGTTGTTGCGGCGGCAGTCCTCTATGACTGGCTGCTTGCCGAAGGTCTTGTTCTGGTTGCCTGGCTTGCTGTTGTTGCCACCAATGTTCCACACTGGTTTGTTCTCAGATGACCCTGGCTGCCAACTGCGCAGCTTTTGCGCGTACGGCTCCTTGTTGTCCTTCTTGGGCTCAAACTTCCTCTTATGATCATCATTCCCAGACTTGTGTTCTCGTTCGGCGATGAAGACCTTATCCACCAATGTCTGGAAATCGGGGAAGTCCAACATGCATAGCTGACATCGGAGGGCGTGATTAAGTCCTCTGAGGAACCGGTCTATTTTCCTTTCTTCGATGGCCACATCATGAGGAGAGTACTGGGCCAAATTGTTGAACTTGTTTAAGTATTCTCCCACAGACATGTTTCCTTGTGTGAGGGCCAGGAATTCCCTCTGCTTCACTTTCATGATACCCGTGGGAATATGATACTTGCGGAACAACTCTTTAAATTTCTCCCAGGAAATCTCTTCAGCAGGCCACATTAGCTTGGTGTTATCCCACCATATGGCTGCCGGGCCTTCGAGATAATGAGTGACAAATGGGACTTTATCTATATATTCACAACGAGCGATGTCCAATTTCTTTTCCATGGTTCTTAACCAATCATCAACCTCAATAGGATCCACAGCCTGACTAAAGCTGGGTGGTTTCGTGCGCTGGAAGTCAGTCAGTTTGGAACGCACCCCATTACCATTGTTCTGACCTACTATGGTCTGCATACTCTTGAGATATTCCATGAGGTCTTGGTTTCTCTTTTCCTCAAACATTCTCATTATCTGATCTGTGGTTGGTGCTTGAGGTGGTGGTGGTGGTAAGTCTTCGGGCAGTTGCCCAGCCTGCCTGGCGGATCGACAGACGGGGTTTCCATCGCCGCCTTGACTGCTACTTCCTTTCTTCATCCTAATTTTTGTTCCCATGGCAAATTCTGAATCGATGAGCAACATCCATAAGGAGAAATATAGTAATATGACACCAGAAGAAAATTCATGAAGAAGGCAAATAAAAAGAACAACATAATTATACAAGATAACCCAACATCGTACATGGCAAGCTAGTAGGGAAATATCATGGCTAGATTGCTCATACGGCAGTTGACATATGCAAAGATGCATGCATTACTACTCAAGCTTCAGTCTAGTAGCGTCGGTGACATGAACACTGCCCATCTGAAGAGTCCTCGTCATCAGATCCTGAGTCAGAATCAGAACTGATGATGTGAGTCACCGGGTCAAAGGAGACGCGACGTCGCTGCTGAGACGGCTCTCCTTCTGCGGGAGAAAGAGCACGTCGCCTCAGCATCGGCGGAGCAGGAGTGGCTAGGAGTGAGGCCCACTCAGCTGGGGTCTCAAGTCGACTACCAGACAATAAGCCTGATGGTCCAGAAAAACCAGAAGGGGTATCAAGCACACGTGGAGGTGGAACTGGTGGTGAATACCCATGTGGAACTACAGGAGGAGGAGGTGCTAGAGTCAGTACTGCAAGTGCGCCCTGAACACGACACAGCTCCTCAGCCAAGGAGATGATCATACGGTAACTGGCGTTCAGGTAGCAAGACAAAACACCAGCCGCATGATCACACGCCGGGTCAACAGGTGAGAAAAGGACTCGCCCTGTCGCAGGCGACAGGGTGGGGTAGTGGAAGAAACCTGGATGGGTCTACATCTCGACCTCGTAGAAGTGCAAGTCAGTAATAGCCTCCATGGCAGCAAACTGGATTGCCAACTCCGGAGTAGAAGCCACTCCGCCCATGGAAGAGCGAGAAGAGCTTCCAATATCCGAAGTCGCGGTCATGTAAGCCACTGCATGGTACTCACATAATGACTCGCCCAACTGCTCCCGAAACACCTGGTATACCAGGTCATCACCGTTGGGATACAGCCGAAGCCAGACGCTACGAAGCAGAACTAGAAAAGTGTGGGGTTCTGGCTCATGATGGAAATGATATGGAACTGGTGCCATCTACACTCACAATGCCAAGGGTTAGTAACATACTGAATTGCAATGCATAAGGCATGGCATGCAACAAACAAATGCAACAAGCAGGATGCACACTCAAAGTCCTATGCTAATTGTAGTCCTAGCGCGGGTTACCTAGGGTGTCTTTCAGTCAGCACGGCTCTGATACCAAGCATTGTGGCACCCCGGCTCAGAGAACTAGTTTACCAGTGTTTCCAACCCAAAGATCAAGTCTTCTGGAAACACACAACAACTTGGAACAGAACATAGCTGAACTTTATTGATAATAGTCGAGTACAAGCTCATATATATTACATGATCATCGAGGCCAAAAGCACATCTAGTGCTATAACAATATCTACATTATTTATCTAACATATCCGGGCCTCGGTATTACTGCGGAATACTACAGCGGAAGACTACTGCGTAGCGGAATATGACAGTAACTCCATCCACAAGGACACTGCTGAGGACACATCCTAGATAGCACAGCACGGACCTTTGAGACCTTCGTCTCAGTCTTCTCCTGCATCTGGCATGATACGCCAGGTGAGTACTTTGAATGTACTCGCAAGCACATGACAACCAAATATGCAGCAAATAATAGCATGGCAATGAACAGGTTAAACTCTAAGTGATTCACTTACTGTCACTAACTTACTCATATCCGGGTTGTCTCACAACCCCCAGAATACTCGATCTCAATGAGTACTTTTGCTCATAAGACAAGTTCTTCCATCATTACTACGGTTATTATGGTTGATCACCTAGAGAGGTCTAGACGGGCTGTCCAATACCGTGGACGCGACTATTCGAATAGATTTTACACTCTGCAGAGGTTGTGGACTTTTCCCACATCATGGAGCACCTCGTGATCCCATTCGGGTGGACCAGCGTTGCTCCAACGAAACCCGCCTGACCCATGACTCTCCCATCGTACCACCGGAAATCACACTCCCTCGGAGTCAAGCCTTGGGTGGCCCCATGTCACCTCATGACACCTGCCATCGTCGTGGCCTAACTAAACTGTCCCAAACGGGGACGCCGGCACAAAACTCAACTGGGCTCACAGGGTTATCGCCGTCTACCTGATCAGGGCAGCACGCACGCATAACCCTCCCTAGATGGCGGTACCGGTGAAAGAGCATGAAGCCAGACCAAGTCAAGGCCGTCCCATACCAGCAAATGTGGCTGCACGGGTAAGCCCGGACAGGTGACTCTTGATCAACCAACTAAATTTCATTTAGCAAGAACGGTGTTTCAACATTTCAGCTTGAGTTATCAACATAAGGCATTTGAATAATTTACTTTGAATTATCAATGATAATTTAAATGCAAGATTGAATATGAATTATGTAATGCTATGAAATGCTTCATAATATGGATGTCCTGGCTTGCCTTGATTAGTTGGGTTGTTCAGAAATTCCTGGTCTTCAAATCCACAAGAATCTCCTTCTGAAACATTTTTAAATGGTAAAAGAAAATGCCACATAAAGCCTTTTTATTCACCAATAATTCTATGGGTATTGGAGAAATACCAAACTTGGTCAGAAAATAAAGGACTTTGATAGAAACACAATGCAAAAAGAATCAGGTCAATTGGACCTTTTTGTAAAAAGTTATTCACAGTCAAACCTGCTAGTCAACTCTATTTAATAAAATCAAAATTAGAAAACAGAAACAGGCCACGTCGAAGGCGTATTTGCCCCGGGCGCCTCCACTTACCGCTTCGGCCAGTCGCTGGCAAGTGGGGCCCGACCCATTTAAACAGAGGAGGAAGAGAGGGAACAGAGGGAGGCGGGGCTCCGGCGACGCTCACCGGTGATAGAGACGGTGGTTGGGCTGGGAAATGACGGGAATCAATCAGGCACTCGAAGACGGTCCTCCCTGTACCCGTAGCTCTCCCGGAGACGGCCGGACGGCGGCGCGCCCTTCTTCTCCGGTGGACAGCAGCTACGGTGGTCGACGGATGCGATGATTCCGGCAGCGGTTCGATTCGGGGAGGGGTCTGGAAGCACCAGTGGAACACTACGAACTCGACGGTGGGCTCGGGCGGAGCTGGGATGGCTTGGAGAGGGTTGGCGATGGAAGGGGATCAAGTGGCAGAGCTTCTGCCGGAGCTGACGGAGACAAGCTGTCGGCCCTCCTTGGGCGCTCTGGAGGTGGATGAGGGAGGTGGTGGAGAGGTGGTGAAGCAAGGAGGGGCTGGGCGGGGCTATTTATAGCCGGGCGGAGGTGCTCGGTGAGCTCTCTGGACGCGGCTCGAAGCGGGCCACATCGTCGGCAAAGTACGCCTCGCTGGCTGGCCGCTTGCGGGCGAGAAGACTTGAGCGAGCAGGGGCGTTCAATGCGGGAGGAGACAGCAAGGGAAGGAAGACGACGGCGAGGTCTCCACCGTGACCGCACGGGTCTCACAGTGCGGCGATGGCGTGGCGGCCGGTGAGGGCATCTCCGGCGAGGAGGAGGGTTCTGGAGGGGCTGCGTGTCACCCAGGGTCGATGTCGGCATGCCTAGACAACGCACAGCTGCGCGAGCGCTCAATCCCGACGCGACCCGAGCCTGGCGCGGCACAGAGCACGGCGACAAGCATGTCAGTGCCGTGCTCACCACGGTGCTTGGCACCAGGAAGCCACGTAGGTCTGGCCAAGCTTGTCCAGCACGTCGACCATCGATCCCTCAGATCACCTACAGCCTTGGTTTGTCCTGGTTCATGCAGAGATGAGCGGTATGATTAGCAACAGTTTCTGACAGCAAACTTGGGGAGGTTCTAGAGAAGAGATGAGGTGGAGACTGAGCCAAAGAGAGTGTCTGGAGTGATCCACGTTGGAAGAACTCCAAACTGGTCGAGTTTGAGGTGGTTAGGTTGAAGTTTGAGGGTAGTTCATGTGTAACTTGCAAAACTGGTCCAGAATGTGAATGTTGAGGTACTGCTCACAAGGATGATCTTCAAATGCTGAAACTTGGTGAAGGGAAGTTGTTTGTAGGTATCCTCATGCCATAAAAATTTAAGAGCAATTGGATAACTCTAGCAAGTACTTCCTTCACAAAGGTTCAAACTGACCAGGAGCAAAAATGAATTGTTTTGCAAAATATTTGAACTAGGCCATGGAATATATTTGGAGATTGTGGTAAGATATGGTCCAAGGGATTTTTAAGAATTATTTGAGAATTTTCTAAGCATCCAAACCATTGGTTGCTTCACAACCCATAGTAATGCCCTAAATCCTCAAATAAAAGAAAAGAGTTATTGAAAATAGTTTAAATTGGAATTTGAGTCCTTGAGATACTTGGCAGGGTTTTGGCATGGTGATGAGGCTTTGGATCACCTGTAAGAAGATTCAAGAATGTCCAAGACCAAGTGAAAGATTCAAAAACCATTCAAATTCCAAATAAAACCAGGAAAATTTTGAAAAGAAAAAGTTGTCAAAATTAGGGTGTCACACAGGTCCCCGTTTGGGACAGTTTGTTAGCCACGACGGTGGCAGGTGTCACGCAGTGACACAGGGGCCACCCAGGGCAGGACTCCGGGGGAGGATGATTGCCGGTGGTACGATGGGAGGGTCACAGGTCAGGCGGGTTTCGTTGGAGCAACGCTGGTCCACCCGAATGGGATCACGAGGTCAGGTGCTCCATGGTGTGGGTAAAGTGCACAACCTCTGCAGAGTGTAAAATCTATTCGAATAGCCGTGTCCATGGTATTGGACAGTCCGTCCAGAGCTCACTAGGCGGTCAACCATAGTAGTGATAAGGATGGAAGAACTCGTCGTAAGATCAGAAGTACTTGGTGGATTGTGAGTATTCTGAGGGTTGTGAGACAACCCGGAAGAGAGTAAGTTTGTTAGAATTGTGGTGCAGATGGTACCAGGAATATAATAAGTCAGCCATGGGATGGCAATGGGATGAGTGGTCGGATGACCACATGTTTGGGATTGGATTTGGTGCAGGTTCGGATTGGATCCTAAGAATATTCGGAGTATGGATTAAATATGCTTTACCTTACTGCATCTACTTTGCTATGATGTTCTCTTGCCTTAATGCTGATGTTTGTTGTGAGCTTGCAAGTACATTCCAAGTGCTCACCTGGCGTGTCATGCCAGTTTGCAGGTCATGCCATGATTGCTTGCTTGTCGAGGATCCCGATTTTGCGACCTAGGATACGCGTTCTAGCCAGAGTCCCTACGGAGTGGAGTCCATCACCGCCGTCGCTATTCCGCTGCTGAGAGAGTTACTCCGCTGTTAGCATAGAGCTACCCCGGGCAGGCGTAGTGTCGCCATGCCGATGTAATCCTTGTACCCGTTGTAACCATATCCATTGTAATAAAGAGCTGATTTGTTCTATGCCAACAGTGCCATATTCCAGAGGACTTGTCCCTGGGCTAGAATATGGGGTGTTTCGGTCTTCTCTGAGCCGGGGTGCCACAGGCGTTGGCATCAAAGCCAGGTTTGGCTATAGGACGCGCGGTCTAGGCGCGAGCGTTAGTAACCGGTAGTATAGGATCCAGTTGGTTTGCTGCACTTGTTTGTTGCATTTGTTTGTGCATAGCATGCATATAGACTAGATATTTTATCACTAACGATGGATCTGGTGAGTGTAGGTGGCATCGGTTTCGATTCCCTACCTGCGCTCTCCAGTTTGCATATTTGTTCCTTGGTGTGGTGTCATCTTCGTCCCAGCGGAGTGATGCCAAGGTGCTTGGTGGTGTCGATCCCTTGTCGGATTGATGCACCGGTACCACACCAATTTATTCTCTTCAGCTACCCCTATCGTTTCGGTGATAGACAAGTTCTATCCCAGATCATGCCATTCCACTAGTCGCTTCGGCAACCCTTACCTTGTTATCAGAAAAGGGCAATGCCTGCAAGCCTTTCTCTCCACCACTATCTCATTCCGCCACCTATTCTTTGGACGTGTACAGTTTTCTTCCGTACGCTTGATGATGATGTGATCGTAACTTCTGTGTTCCGACCCCCGATCACCAAGTTCGTCCTCGCCACCGTGTCCGTCTAGATGGAACCGGTGTTAAGCCCGTAATTGGTCTAGCTTTGTTTACACTAATTTTCTTCCACACATTGTTTCGCTTTCGTGCACACCGCCATAACATGTTAGACCGTAATACCGGAGTTCTTGCGAAATTTGTGTGCTTAAGTAGGAATGCATATTATTGCTGTGAATAGTTGTAGAATGTGATATTGTTTGTGTGTGTGATCTTGCTGCTTTGTGTGCTTTTGTTTAGTCGTTTCTTTTGTTGGGCCCTTGGTGTTACCTTATTTTCCCCTTATGGAAGTTGCTCACCGAACCTGAACCCAAAGAGTCAGTGAAGAGACAGTCATGTGGAAGCACAACTCAGCAATATGGAATTTTCAGCAGACTGTGTTATATCGGGCCTGAATATAAATGATATCCTGGCCGGATTGGTTATCAGCATCAAGTATACATCAGTGCAATCTTCACAGCAGCAATGATCGAACCAGCAAGAAGGCAAACCGTGTATATGATCCACAGTGCATTCTGTGCCAAAGGTATGATTCATATATACAAGGTTTGAGTCTGCTATGAGTACGATTTGAAACCTGCTATATTTCGAAAGCAAGCCAGCATGTGCTATGAACTTAGTGTTCAGCAAGAAGGATAGCCGAATACCCTGTATGCATAATAGTGAGCTGTATGGGACGTGGAGGAACCCTTGCTCGTCTTTCTTTGGTGACGGCACCACGCCTGTGTTCTGAGCTATTTCCGGCCGTCCGGGGTGGATGCCGACTTTTATTTCTCTTGTCAGCAACTGGCCCGTGTTCTGAGCTGCTTTTTGGCCGTCTCGGGCAGCTGTTGAATTTCTCTCCGTAGCAGTGACCCTATGCTCTGAGCTGTTCTTCGGCTGTCTTAGGGAACTGCTACTTTCTTTTTATTGACACCGTCTCATGCTCTGAGCTGCTTTTCAGCCGTCTTGAGTCGGGGTTGAGTTACTCCAGTAATGTCCCAGATCTGAGTTGTAAAGACCGTTCTGGTGGCTACTGGTTTATTTGCCAGTTTTATTCAAGGGTTCAGACGATCGTTACCCTACAGCTACAACTTGTAAAGTAATATGCCTGCCGGAATATTGCACCTGACAACACCTATGGTCACACGGAGAATCAAGAACACATAAGGCCAAGTTCTTTCAGCAAAGGGTCCAGGCAAAGAGAACTATAATGAAAAAAGCAAGGTTGTCCATACATGTATGGTAATGGTACAAATACTCCAGACAGTCTGGCTCGGTACCAGTCACCACGGGTACACACCCACGGGGTCTATTCCATTTGCAAGGACCCCATATCGAGACAACCCGCCCAGCCAGCCAGGTATACTCAAAACTGTCAGAAGTGGGCAACCAAGCTGGTCAGGTCAGCCGAAAGATTAACTCAGCAATTCAAATTCAGCAACCATGTTAAAGCATTACACGGCCTACCATCCATATAGAGATACCGACAAAGTGAGTAATCAGAAGGATGAACAACAGTCTCGAAGTATGTGTCCTCACAGATGGGAATCAGTTAAAGACTAACCTGCCGTAAAAAAGATTCTGCTGCCAGGACCGCTGTCTGTCAAGTCTATGGATAATATCTCCGTACACCTTTATGCTAGTCACGACAGGTGACAGTCAAATATTTGGTAGGAGCTTTATACCCAAGACAGTGAAGATACCCAAGATGACTCAGCAATCCGTGCGAGAAGTCAGATTTCGCCAGGAGAACGGTATGATTCACAGTACTGTTTTGAACCTGGAGGACACACAGTCATTTGAAGTCACCCAATGCAATGAGTAAAAGATTTGGTGTCCACCAAGAGAATCTGTTCACAACTCAGTGAACGGTCGTTCGTATTGGACCTCGTCATGATACATCCATGAGGAACCACCCTCGGACTTACGAGTAGGGCACATAGTTCAGTCTGGATAATTCATTGCCCCAGACAGGTCAGCAGACACAAAAGGATTGGAGTCAGAGTAACATATGAGGTAAGATTTGCCAGAGAAAGGTTCCAGTAAAGCAAACCACCCCGAAGCAAGGCAGTCAGTCATATGAAACTCAGTGGGAGCATATACAAAGGTAAAAAGGAAACCCGAGTTGGAAACGGTTTCCTCAAGTGGAAATATTCATGTTTGATCCCTGAGCAAACAAATCTCGAGGACGAGATTTCTTTAAGGGGGGTAGGTTTGTAACACCCTGGATTTTGCCCATTTTCTTTTTCTTTTGATTATGGTTCAGATTCGCTTTTCTGTGGCTTAGTAGTATTGCAACCTGGAGGGATCACCCTTGATTCCTCTTCCCAAGTGGCTTGCCAACCTCAAAACCATCCCAAGACCTTGCCATTTCCATCTTGGACCAATCCCAATATTCTTTTTCTTGGGAAAATTCCTTTTTCTATTAAAGGAATAACCCTGTTTGCCCTGAGTTGTGAAGCAACCCACATTTCCATCATTCCCAAAATTCCCAAATAATTATCATAAATTGTTTGGGTCAGATCTTCCACAGATATGTCAAACCCTTCCTTGCCATGTTAAAAAATATTTCACAAATATTCTTTTTCTGATTCTGCCCTAGCTGCCAAGTTGAGAAGCAAGTACCCTTTATATTTGCTTGCTTGGTCTCAAACTTTTTGGGCATTCTTTCCTATCGATATCATTGCCACATGACAAAATTCAACTTCATTTGGATATTAAATCTCCCTTGGCTAATTTCCAAAGTTTCTGGTTAACTGGAAGCTTTGTGAAGCAAGTGCTAGCTAGGAGTATCCAAATGAGTTGAAATTTTGCAAGCATCTTAATATGCTCAAACCATGACCCTCCACCAAGTTTCAACCCTATCCAATCATCTATGTGAGCATAGCATCAAATCTTGGTCTCTGGTCAGATTTCACATTGTGAAGCAACTATATTTTATATTGCTCCATAACTGCTGAAAATTTACCAGAGCATTCTAATACCCATATAACCTATCTCCACAAGATTTTAACTCATTTCATCTTACCAATAATTCTCTAGAATTTTTCTAAGATTCTGGTCAGAGAGGATAGCTGTGAAGGAAGTACCATTTTGGCTTGTCCAAATGGCATGAAATTTTTATGGCACTCTCATATGACCAAATCATCATCCTATGCCCAATTTCATCCCAATTGGCTACTCCATGTGAGTGGCACATCAAGATGTGCTTTCTGGACCAGATTGGTCAGTTCCAAAGCAACCCCATTAAATATTGGTCCATTTCTCTCCAAATTTCACAGGATCATAGTCCTTCCTACCCTACACTTCCCAGACATCTCATGTTGACCTTATCACTTTCCTGTTCATCACAGTGACGTGGTCAAGTTTGCCATAGCAAATTTGCAGTGACCACTCCCATCCAGACACAGCTCCTCTAGTCGATCTATCACCTCATTTGCAATGTAGTTTGTAAGGACTACTCACTGGACATCGTTTGGCATCAAGTATGTCGTGGCAACGACGTAGCCATGTGGTGACCACGTGCAGAGCACGCCAAACTCGCGCTCTGTGCTCCGTAAGCGTTGGGAGCGTGTCTCCAGTGGGTTCTAGCTCGTCCGGGAGTGCCGGCGAGCCCTCCACCGCATGCATGGCTCATCCAGAACCTCGTCCCTTCATCCCCTAGCTCTTGGCCGCCTCTGCCGACATAGGTTCGCCGCTAGGACGCCGCCACGACGACGAGCTTCTGGGAGCTCCAGTCGTCGTCGTCTAGCCCTCCACGAGCCTATTTAAGGCGTGCCCTATTGGAAATATGCCCTAGAGGCAATAATAAAATGGTTATTATTATATTTCCTTGTTCATGATAATTGTCTGTTATTCATGCTATAATTGTGTTATCCGGAAATCGTAATACATGTGTGAATACATAGACCACAACATGTCCCTAGTAAGCCTCTAGTTGACTAGCTCGTTGATCAATAGATGGTTACGGTTTCCTGACCATGGACATTGGATGTCATTGATAACGGGATCACATCATTAGGAGAATGATGTGATGGACAAGACCCAATCCTAAGCCTAGCACTAGATCGTGTAGTTCGTTTGCTAAAGCTTTTCCAATGTCAAGTAACTTTTCCTTAGACCATGAGATTGTGCAACTCCCGGATACCGTAGGAGTGCTTTGGGTGCACCAAACGTCACAACGTAACTGGGTGGCTATAAAGGTGCACTACGGGTATCTCCGAAAGTATCTGTTGGGTTGGCACGAATCGAGACTGGGATTTGTCACTCCATGTAACGGAGAGGTACCTCGGGGCCCACTCGGTAGGACATCATCATAATGAGCTCAATGTGATCAAGGAGTTGTTCACGGGATGATGTGTTACGGAAACGAGTAAAGAGACTTGCCGGTAACGAGATTGAACAAGGTATCGAGATACCGACGATCGAATCTCGGGCAAGTATCGTACCGATAGACAAAGGGAATTGCGTACGGGATTGATTGAATCCTCGACATCGTGGTTCATCCGATGAGATCATCGAGGAGCATGTGGGAGCCAACATGGGTATCCAGATCCCGCTGTTGGTTATTGACCGAAGAGTCGTCTCGGTCATGTCTGCGTGTCTCCCGAACCCGTAGGGTCTACACACTTAAGGTTCGGTGACGCTAGGGTTGTAGAGATATTAGTATGCGGTAACCCGAAAGTTGTTCGGAGTCCCGGATGAGATCCCGGACGTCACGAGGAGTTCCGGAATGGTCCGGAGGTAAAGAATTGTATATAGGAAGTCCAGTTTCGGCCACCGGGAAGGTTTCGGGGGTAATCGGTATTGTACCGGGACCACCGGAAGGGTCCCGGGTGTCCACCGGGTGGGGCCACCTATCCCGGAGGGCCCCATGGGCTGAAGTGGGAAGGGAACCAGCCCCTGGTGGGCTGGTGCGCCCCCCTATGGGCCTCCCCTGCGCCTAGGGTTGGGAACCCTAGGGGTGGGGGGCGCCTCCACCTGGCTTGGGGGGCAAGCCACCCCCTTGGCCGCCGCCCCTCCCCTCAGATTGGATCTGAGGGGGCCGGCCCCCTCTCCCCTTCCCCCTATAAATAGTGGAGGGGTGGGAGGGAGGACACACCCCAGCCCCTGGCGCCTCCCTCTCCTCCCGTGACCCCTCTCCCTCTCGTTGGTGCTTGGTGAAGCCCTGCCGAGATCCCGCTGCTTCCACCACCACGCCGTCGTGCTGCTGGATCCTCATCAACCTCTCCTTCCCCCTTGCTGGATCAAGAAGGAGGAGACGTCTCTCCCAACCGTACGTGTGTTGAACACGGAGGTGCCGTCCGTTCGGCGCTCGGTCATCGGTGATTTGGATCACGACGAGTACGACTCCATCAACCCCGTTCTCTTGAACGCTTCCGCTCGCGATCTACAAGGGTATGTAGATGCACTCCCCTCTCTCTCGTTGCTAGATGACTCCATAGATTGATCTTGGTGATGCGTAGAAAATTTTAAAATTCTGCTACGATCCCCAACAGTACTGTTGGAAATATGCCCTAGAGGCAATAATAAAATGGTTATTATTATATTTCCTTGTTCATGATAATTGTCTGTTATTCATGCTATAATTGTGTTATCCGGAAATCGTAATACATGTGTGAATACATAGACCACAACATGTCCCTAGTAAGCCTCTAGTTGACTAGCTCGTTGATCAATAGATGGTTACGGTTTCCTGACCATGGACATTGGATGTCATTGATAACGGGATCACATCATTAGGAGAATGATGTGATGGACAAGACACAATCCTAAGCCTAGCACTAGATCGTGTAGTTCGTTTGCTAAAGCTTTTCCAATGTCAAGTAACTTTTCCTTAGACCATGAGATTGTGCAACTCCCGGATACCGTAGGAGTGCTTTGGGTGCACCAAACGTCACAACGTAACTGGGTGGCTATAAAGGTGCACTACGGGTATCTCCGAAAGTATCTGTTGGGTTGGCACGAATCGAGACTGGGATTTGTCACTCCATGTAACGGAGAGGTACCTCTGGGCCCACTCGGTAGGACATCATCATAATGAGCTCAATGTGATCAAGGAGTTGTTCACGGGATGATGTGTTACGGAAACGAGTAAAGAGACTTGCCGGTAACGAGATTGAACAAGGTATCGAGATACCGACGATCGAATCTCGGGCAAGTATCGTACCGATAGACAAAGGGAATTGCGTACGGGATTGATTGAATCCTCGACATTGTGGTTCATTCGATGAGATCATCGAGGAGCATGTGGGAGCCAACATGGGTATCCAGATCCCGCTGTTGGTTATTGACCGGAGAGTCGTCTCGGTCATGTCTGCGTGTCTCCCGAACCCGTAGTGTCTACACACTTAAGGTTCGGTGACGCTAGGGTTATAGAGATATTAGTATGCGGTAACCCGAAGGTTGTTCGGAGTCTCGGATGAGATCCTGGACGTCACGAGGAGTTCCGGAATGGTCCGGAGGTAAATATTTATATATGGGAAGTCCTATTTTGGCCACCGGAAAATGTTCGAGATTTTTCGGTATTGTACCGAGAAGGTTCTAGAAGGTTCCGGAGTGGGGCCCACCTGCATGGGGGGACCCACATGAACGTGGGTAGTGGGGGCAAGGCCCCACACCCCTAGTCAAGGCGCACCAAGATTCCCCCTTAGAAGGAATAAGATCATATCCCGAAGGGATAAGATCAAGATCCCTAAAAAAGGGGGATAACAATCGGTGGGGAAGGGAAAGGATGGGATTTCTTTCCTTCCACCTTTGCCAACGCCCCAATGGACTTGGAGGGCAAGAAACCAGCCCCCTCCACCCCTATATATAGTGGGGAGGTGCATGGGAGAAACAGCTCAGCCCCTGGCGCCTCCCTCTCCCTCCCGTGACACCTCTTACTCCTCCAGTAGCGCTTGGCGAAGCCCTGCTGAAATCCCGCTGCTTCCACCACCACACCGTCGTGCTGCTGGATCTCCATCAACCTCTCCTCCCCCCTTGCTGGATCAAGAAGGAGGAGACGTCTCTGCTCCGTACGTGTGTTGAACGCGGAGGTGCCGTCCGTTCGGCGCTCGGTCATCGGTGATTTGGATCACGACGAGTACGACTCCATCAACCCCGTTCTCTTGAACGCTTCCGCTCGCGATCTACAAGGGTATGTAGATACACTCCCCTCTCACTCGTTGCTGGATGACTCCATAGATTGATCTTGGTGATGCGTAGAAAATTTTAAAATTCTGCTACGTTCCCCAACAGTGGCATCAGAGCCAGGTTTATGCGTAGTATCTTGCACGAGTAGAACACAAAGTAGTTGTGGGCGTCGATTTGTCAATCTTCTTGCCGTTACTAGTCTTATCTTGATTCGGCGGCACTGTGGGATGAAGCGGCCCGGACCGACCTTACACGTACGCTTACGTGAGACAGGTTCCACCGACTGACATGCACTAGTTGCATAAGGTGGCTAGCGGGTGTCTGTCTCTCCCACTTTAGTCGGATCGGATTCGATGAACAGGGTCCTTATGAAGGGTAAATAGAAATTGGCATATCACGTTGTGGTTTTGGCGTAGGTAAGAAACGTTCTTGCTACAAACCTATAGCAGCCACGTAAAAACTTGCAACAACAATTAGAGGACGTCTAACTTGTTTTTGCAGCAAGTGCTTTGTGATGTGATATGGCCAAAGGATGTGATGAATGATATATGTGATGTATGAGATGATCATGTTCTTGTAATAGGAATCATGACTTGCATGTCGATGAGTATGGCAACCGGCAGGAGCCATAGGAGTTGTCTTAATTTATTATATGACCTGCGTGTCATTGAAATTCGCCATGTAATTACTTTACTTTATTGCTAACCGTTAGCCGTAGTAGTAGAAGTAATAGTTGGCGAGACAACTTCATGAAGACACGATGATGGAGATCATGATGATGGAGATCATGGTGTCATGCCGGTGACGATGATGATCATGGAGCCCCGAAGATGGAGATCAAAAGGAGCAAACTGATAATGGCCATATCATGTCACTATTTTGATTGCATGAGATGTTTATCATGTTTTTGCATCTTATTTGCTTAGAACGACGGTAGCATATATAAGATGATCCCTTACTAAAATTTCAAGAAAGTGTTCCCCCTAACTGTGCACCGTTGCGAAGGTTCGTTGTTTCGAAGCACTACGTGTTGATCGGGTGTGATAGATTCTAACGTTCGAATACAACGGGTGTAAGCCAGATTTACACAGCAATACACTTAGGTTGACTTGACGAGCCTAGCATGTACAGACATGGCCTCGGAACACAAGAGACCGAAAGGTCGAGCATGAGTCGTATAGAAGATACGATCAACATGGGGATGTTCACCGTTGATGACTAGTCCGTCTCACGTGATGATCGGACACGGCCTAGTCGATTCGGATCATGTAATCACTTAGATGACGAGAGGGATGTATATCTGAGTGGGAGTTCATTACATAATTTGATTAGATGAACTTAATTGTCATGAACTTAGTCTAAATGTTACATATCTATCTTGTAGATCAAATGGCCAACGCTAATGTTACCCTCAACTTCAACGCGTTCCTAGAGAAAAACAAGCTGAAAGACGATGGTAGCAACTATGCGGACTGGGTCCGTAACCTGAGGATTATCCTCATAGCTGCCAAGAAATCATATGTCCTTGAAGCACCGTTAGGTGACCCACCTGCTCTCCCAGCACTGCCAGACGAGTTGAACGTTTGGCAGACACGCACCGATGATTACTCCTTCGTTCAGTGCGGCATGCTCTTCAGCTTAGAACCGGGGCTCCAAAAGCGTTTTGAGCATCACGGAGCATATGAGATGTTCGAAGAGCTGAAAATGGTTTTCCAAGCTCATGCCCGGATCGAGAGATATGAAGTCTCCGATAAGTTCTACAGCTGTAAGATGGAGGAAAATAGTTCTGTCAGCGAGCACATACTCAAAATGTCTGGGTTGCACAGCTGCTTGTCTCAGCTGGGAGTTAATCTCCCGGATGACGCGGTCGTTGACAGAATCCTTCAGTCGCTTCCACCTAGCTACAAGAGCTTCGTGATGAACTTCAACATGCAGGGGATGGAAAAGACCATTCCTGAGGTATATGCGATGCTGAAGTCAGCGGAGGCAGAGATCAGAAAGGAACATCAAGTGTTGAT
This sequence comes from Thinopyrum elongatum, assembly GCA_011799875.1. NCBI lineage: Eukaryota > Viridiplantae > Streptophyta > Magnoliopsida > Poales > Poaceae > Thinopyrum > Thinopyrum elongatum. Next base: position 433,450,704 of record CM022299.1, on the reverse strand, counting down.
GGTGAATAAAACCACTAAGTTCAAGAAGGGCAAGGGTAAGAAGAACTTCAAGAAGGACGGCAAGGGAGTTGCCGCGCCCGGTAAGCCAGCTGCCGGGAAGAAGTCGAAGAATGGACCCAAGCCTGAGACTGAGTGCTTTTATTGCAAGGGAAACGGTCACTGGAAGCGAAACTGCCCCAAGTACTTGGCGGACAAGAAGGCCGGCAATACCAAAGGTATATATGATATACATGTAATTGATGTGTACCTTACCAGCATTCGTAGTAGTTCCTGGGTATTTGATACCGGTGCGGTTGCTCATATTTGTAACTCAAAGCAGGAACTGCGGAATCAGCGTAGACTGGCAAAGGACGAGGTGACGATGCGCGTCGGGAATGGTTCCAAGGTCGATGTGATCGCCGTCGGCACGCTACCTCTGCATCTACCTACGGGATTAGTTTTAAACCTCAATAATTGTTATTTAGTACCAGCTTTGAGCATGAACATTGTATCTGGATCTCGCTTAATGCGAGATGGCTACTCATTTAAATCTGAGAATAATGGTTGTTCTATTTATATGAGAGATATGTTTTATGGTCATGCCCCGCTGGTGAATGGTTTATTTTTATTGAATCTCGAACGTGATGTTACACATGTTTATAATGTGAATGCCAAGAAATGCAAGGTTGATAACGATAGTCCCACATACTTGTGGCACTGCCGCCTTGGTCATATCGGTGTTAAACGCATGAAGAAACTCCATGCAGATGGACTTTTGGAGTCTCTTGATTATGAGTCATTTGACAGATGCGAACCATGCCTCTTGGGCAAGATGACCAAGACTCCGTTCTCCGGAACAATGGAGCGAGCAACCAACTTATTGGAGATCATACATACTGATGTGTGTGGTCCAATGAGTGTTGAGGCTCGCGGTGGTTATCGTTATGTTCTCACCCTCACCGATGATTTGAGTAGATATGGGTATGTCTACTTGATGAAGCACAAGTCTGAGACCTTTGAAAAGTTCAAGGAATTTCAGAGTGAGGTTGAGAATCAATGTGACAAGAAAATAAAGTTCTTACGATCAGATCGTGGAGGAGAATATTTGAGTCATGAATTTGGCACGCACTTAAGGAAATGTGGAATTGTTTCACAACTCACGCCGCCTGGAACACCTCAGCGTAATGGTGTGTCCGAACGTCGTAATCGCACTCTATTGGATATGGTGCGATCTATGATGTCTCTTACCGATTTACCGCTATCCTTTTGGGGTTATGCTTTAGAGACTGCCGCATTCACTTTAAATAGGGCACCGTCAAAATCCGTTGAGACGACACCGTATGAATTATGGTTTGGGAAGAAACCTAAGCTGTCGGTTCTGAAAGTTTGGGGATGCGATGCTTATGTGAAGAAACTTCAACCAGAGAAGCTCGAACCCAAGTCGGAAAAATGCGTATTCATAGGATACCCTAAGGAAACTATTGGGTATACCTTCTACCTAAGATCCGAGGGCAAGATCTTTGTTGCCAGGAATGGATCCTTTCTAGAGAAAGAGTTTCTCTCGAAAGAAGTAAGTGGGAGGAAAGTGGAGCTTGATGAGATGACCCTCGAACCGGAGAGTAGCGCAGCACAGGAAAATGTTTCTGTGGAGCCTACACCGGCTAGAGAGGAAGTTATTGATAATGATCATGATCAAGCTACCACTGAACTTCGAAGGTCCACGAGGACACGTTCCGCACCAGAGTGGTATGGCAATCCTGTCCTGGAAATCATGTTGTTAGACAACAGTGAACCTTCGAACCATGAAGAAGCGATGGCGGGCCCGGATTCCGACAAATGGCTTGAAGCCATGAAATCCGAGATAGGATCCATGTATGAAAACGAAGTATGGACTTTGACTGACTTGCCCGATGATCGGCAAGCCATAGAAAATAAATGGATCTTTAAGAAGAAGACTGACGCGGATGGTAATGTGACCATCTATAAGGCTCGGCTTGTCGCTAAGGGTTATCGACAAGTTCAAGGGGCTGACTACGATGAGACTTTCTCACCCGTAGCGAAGCTGAAATCCGTCAGAATCATGTTAGCAATTGCCGCATACTATGATTATGAGATATGGCAAATGGACGTCAAAACGGCATTCCTTAATGGTTTTCTTAAGGAAGAGTTGTATATGATACAACCGGAAGGTTTTGTCGACCCTGAGAATGCTGACAAGGTATGCAAGCTCCAGCGCTCAATCTATGGGCTGGTGCAAGCATCTCGGAGTTGGAACATTCGCTTTGACGAGATGATCAAAGCGTTTGGGTTCACACAGACTTATGGAGAAGCCTGTGTTTACAAGAAAGTGAGTGGGAGCTCTGTAGCATTTCTCATATTATATGTGGATGACATACTGCTGATGGGAAATGATATAGAATTCTTGGAAAGTATAAAGGCCTACTTGAATAAGTGTTTTTCAATGAAGGACCTTGGAGAAGCTGTTTATATATTAGGCATCAAGATCTATAGAGATAGATCGAGACGCCTCATAGGTCTTTCGCAAAGCACATACCTTGATAAGATATTGAAGAAGTTCAATATGGATCAGTCCAAGAAGGGGTTCTTGCCTGTATTGCAAGGTGTGAAATTGAGCTCGGCTCAATGCCCGACCACGGCAAAAGATATAGAAGAGATGAGTGTCATCCCCTATGCCTCAGCCATAGGGTCTATTATGTATGCCATGCTGTGTACCAGACCTGATGTAAACCTTGCTGTAAGTTTGGTAGGTAGGTACCAAAGTAATCCCGGCAAGGAACACTGGACAGCGGTCAAGAACATCCTGAAGTACCTGAAAAGGACTAAGGATATGTTTCTCGTATATGGAGGTGACGAAGAGCTCGTCGTAAAGGGTTACGTCGACGCTAGCTTCGACACAGATCCGGATGACTCCAAGTCACAAACCGGGTACGTGTATATTTTGAATAGTGGAGCGGTAAGCTGGTGCAGTTGCAAGCAAAGCGTCGTGGCGGGTTCTACATGCGAAGCGGAGTACATAGCAGCCTCGGAGGCAGCACACGAAGCAGTATGGATGAAGGAGTTCATCACCGACCTAGGAGTCATTCCAAATGCGTCGGGTCCAATGGCTCTCTTCTGTGACAACACTGGAGCTATTGCCCTTGCCAAGGAGCCCAGGTTTCACAAAAGGACCAGGCATATCAAGCTTCGCTTCAACTCCATACGTGAACATGTTCAAGATGGAGACATAGATATTTGTAAAGTGCACACAGATTTGAATGTAGCAGATCCGTTGACTAAACCTCTTTCACGAGCAAAACATGATCAACACCAGTACTCTATGGGTGTTCGATTCATCACAATGTAACTAGATTATTGACTCTAGTGCAAGTGGGAGACTGTTGGAAATATGCCCTAGAGGCAATAATAAAATGGTTATTATGATATTTCCTTGTTCATGATAATTGTCTGTTATTCATGCTATAATTGTGTTATCCGGAAATCGTAATACATGTGTGAATACATAGACCACAACATGTCCCTAGTAAGCCTCTAGTTGACTAGCTCGTTGATCAATAGATGGTTACGGTTTCCTGACCATGGACATTGGATGTCATTGATAACGGGATCACATCATTAGGAGAATGATGTGATGGACAAGACCCAATCCTAAGCCTAGCACTAGATCGTGTAGTTCGTTTGCTAAAGCTTTTCCAATGTCAAGTAACTTTTCCTTAGACCATGAGATTGTGCAACTCCCGGATACCATAGGAGTGCTTTGGGTGCACCAAACGTCACAACGTAACTGGGTGGCTATAAAGGTGCACTACGGGTATCTCCGAAAGTATCTGTTGGGTTGGCACGAATCGAGACTGGGATTTGTCACTCCATGTAACAGAGAGGTACCTCTGGGCCCACTCGGTAGGACATCATCATAATGAGCTCAATGTGATCAAGGAGTTGTTCACGGGATGATGTGTTACGGAAACGAGTAAAGAGACTTGCCGGTAACGAGATTGAACAAGGTATCGAGATACCGACGATCGAATCTCGGGCAAGTATCGTACCGATAGACAAAGGGAATTGCGTACGGGATTGATTGAATCCTCGACATCGTGGTTCATCCGATGAGATCATCGAGGAGCATGTGGGAGCCAACATGGGTATCCAGATCCCGCTGTTGGTTATTGACCGGAGAGTCGTCTCGGTCATGTCTGCGTGTCTCCAGAACCCGTAGGGTCTACACACTTAAGGTTCGGTGACGCTAGGGTTATAGAGATATTAGTATGCGGTAACCCGAAGGTTGTTCGGAGTCTCGGATGAGATCCTGGACGTCACGAGGAGTTCCGGAATGGTCCGGAGGTAAAGATTTATATATGGGAAGTCCTATTTTGGCCACCGGAAAATGTTCGGGATTTTTCGGTATTGTACCGAGAAGGTTCTAGAAGGTTCCGGAGTGGGGCCCACCTGCATGGGGGGACCCACATGAACGTGGGTAGTGGGGGCAAGGCCCCACACCCCTAGTCAAGGCGCACCAAGATTCCCCCTTAGAAGGAATAAGATCATATCCCGAAGGGATAAGATCAAGATCCCTAAAAAAGGGGGATAACAATCGGTGGGGAAGGGAAAGGATGGGATTTCTTTCCTTCCACCTTTGCCAACGCCCCAATGGACTTGCAGGGCAAGAAACCAGCCCCCTCCACCCCTATATATAGTGGGGAGGTGCATGGGAGAAACAGCTCAGCCCCTGGCGCCTCCCTCTCCCTCCCGTGACACCTCTTCCTCCTCCAGTAGCGCTTGGCGAAGCCCTGCTGAAATCCCGCTGCTTCCACCACCACACCATCGTGCTGCTGGATCTCCATCAACCTCTCCTCCCCCCTTGCTGGATCAAGAAGGAGGAGACGTCTCTGCTCCGTACGTGTGTTGAACGCGGAGGTGCCGTCCGTTCGGCGCTCGGTCATCGGTGATTTGGATCACGACGAGTACGACTCCATCAACCCCGTTCTCTTGAACGCTTCCGCTCGCGATCTACAAGGGTATGTAGATACACTCCCCTCTCACTCGTTGCTAGATGACTCCATAGATTGATCTTGGTGATGCATAGAAAATTTTAAAATTCTGCTACGTTCCCCAACATGCCCGAGCCCTCCCCCACACCAGCAAGCCCCGGCCCATCTCCCCTCGAGCTCCCCGAGCTTCCTCCTCTCCCCATGGCCGAGGCCCCACCGTCGTTCCCCTCGGCCAAGCCAGCGCCCTGGCCTTCCCCCTCCCTTTCCTCAACTCCCCAGCCTCCCCTGTGTGTTCGCGAGCCGCCGCCGTCCTCATCTCCGGTGGGGAAGCCCCACCGGCGCGGTCCCGTCGACGCCCGGCGCCGCCTCCTACCCTGTCGACCCCCGCTCGACTCCAACGGCCCCGGCGCCTATGGTAACCACCTGCGAGCGCGGCGTGGCACGGGGCAGCTGCCCCGGGCACCTGCTTGGCTCCTCGAGCAGCGAGGCGACGGCTAGGCCGGCGACCGGAGCCCTCCCCTGCTCCCTATCGAGAGGAAGGAGAGAGAGAGAGAGAGAGAGAGAGAGAGAGAGAGAGAGAGAGAGAGAGAAGAAGAGATGGGGCGGGCCCCACCAGTCAGCCAGAGGAAGAAAGTCAACCCGGGCCCGCTCGCTGATAAGTGGAAGCGTACTCTGAAAAGTACGTTTTCCCTTTCGAAAAACGCATTTTCGCTTAACTGCGGCTTAGTTTATGTTTTCTTTTTCAGAAAACATACTCTGCCCGAAGGCGCTTCCGGTTCAGCCCCAGGGACCTGTCTGTGAATACTAGTTTTACAGATTGGTCCTTGAACTTCAAACCCTTATAACTTTTTGCTCACAACTCCGAATCAGGTGAATCCAATGCCCACGTCTTTGTCTCGACGAGCCGTTCTGTTGATGTCACTTTCACTATGTGGTCCCACAATGGAAATGACCATTTTGCCCTTGTCCGTAAACAGCCCCCTCCGAGAGAGAACTATTTCCGGCAATCACTTCCGTGGACTCTCCGCACTCCTTCCCGATGATTCCTTCATCCCCAGGCAAGCCACAACTCTCATCTGCATAATCGCATTGCAATATCATAGTTTAACTATTTACTTCAACAACAAGTATGAGTTATTTGTAAAATGAATTGGATTATGCAATGCTGGAGTAATTTCCTGGATAGGTGACTACCATGTAGAGTACAGGATTGTTAATGACTAGTAGTTTAACCACTCGTTGATGCTATGATGTTGAGATCACTGTCTATGATTATTTTGGATTTCATCCGGCACTTCATGGAGATGAGTAATAGCAGTGGCTTAAGTATACTGATATTGGAGTGTCAGCCATGACAGAGACTATTCGGAGATTAGATACTTCATGGTTGATCTTGAGTCACCTGTCCGGACTTATCCGTGCAACCACATTTGCCGGTATGGGACGGGCTTGACTTGGTCTGATCGCGTGCTCTTTCACCGGTACCGTCCGACAGGGAAGGTTATGCGTGCGTGCTACCCTGGCACGGTAGGCGGCGATAACCTTGTGAGCCCAGTTGAGTTATATGGTACCAGGTCCCCGTTTGGGATAGTTTGTTAGCCACGACGGTGGCAGGTGTCACGCAGTGACACAGGGGCCACCCAGGGCATGACTCCGGGGGAGGATGATTGCCGGTGGTATGATGGGAGGGTCACGGGTCAGGCGGGTTTCGTTGGAGCAACGCTGGTCCACCCGAATGGGATCACGAGGTCAGGTGCTCCATGGTGTGGGTAAAGTGCGCAACATTTGCAGAGTGTAAAATCTATTCGAATAGCCATGTCCACGGTATTGGACAGTCCGCCCAGACCTCACTAGGCGGTCAATCATAGTAGTGATAAGGATGGAAGAACTCGTCGTAAGATCAGAAGTACTCGGTGGATCGTGAGTATTCTAAGGGTTGTGAGACAACCTGGAAGAGAGTAAGTTTGTCAGAATTGTGGTGTAGATGCTACCAGGAATATAATATGTCAGCCATGGGATGGCAATGGGATGAGTGGTCGGATGACCACATGTTTGGGACTGGATTTGGTGCAGGTTCGGATTGGATCCTAAGAATATTCGGAGTATGGATTAAATATGCTTTACCTTACTACATCTACTTTGCTATGATGTTGTCTTGCCTTAATGCTGATGTTTGTTGTGAGCTTGAGAGTACATTCCAAGTACTCACCTGGCGTGTCATGCCAGTTTGCAGGTCATGCCATGATTGTTTGCTTGTCGAGGATCCCGAGTTTGCGACCTAGGATACACGTTCTAGCCAGAGTCCCTGCGGAGTGGAGTCCATCACTGCCGTCGCTGTTCCGCTGCCGAGAGAGTTACTCCGCTGTTAGCATAGAGCTACCCCGGGCAGGCGTAGTGTCGCCGTGCCGATGTAATCCTTGTACCTGTTGTAACCATATCCATTGTAATAAAGAGCTGATTTGTTCTATGCCAACATAGCCGTATTCCAGAGGACTTGTCCTTGGGCTGGAATACGGGGCGTTCCGATCTTCTCTGAGCCGGGGTGCCACATTCCAGCTGCCGGTATTCTCCCTCTTTGTGTAAATCTTGCATATTATGAGAGAAAAGGCATTAGAATTACTCCCAAAAGCATTATTATGCATAAAAATATTATAAATAACAGTAGGAAAACATGATGCAAAATGGACGTATCAACTCCCCCAAGCTTAGACCTCGCTTGTCCTCAAGCGAAAACCGAAATCAAAAAACTTGTCCACATGCTCAGAAAGAGAGGTGTCGATAAAAATAAAATACGGGCATAGAAGCATCATGCATATTATTATAACAGCAAGGAATTTTAACATAAAATTTTGTCACATAACTTTTATCATATAACTACTCATGAGCAAGTAACAATTCATCACAACATTGAAGTATAAAGCATAAACCTTATTGAAAACCAACAAGCTATGTTCTCAGTCAACTTTGCAACTACAATTCATCATATTTTCAGGAAGGGTCACGTATCGGAGCCTTTAGGCAAGTCCACATACTCAACCATCATTTAATCTTCTATGATTGCTAACACTCACATCATACCCATGAACAAAAAGTTTCAACCAGACACATAGAAAGATAGGGGCTTATAGTTTCGCCTCCCAACGTATTCACCTCAAGGGTGATGTCAACAATAATAACTCATGCCCACTCATATTCAACTGGATATATGTGCCTAGATCTTTCCTCACCACATGATGCTTGCAAAAAGAGAAAATAAAAAGGGATAGGGAAGAAAACTTTGACTCTTCATAAAAGTAAATGCATAAAAGTAAAAGATAGGCTCTTCGCAGAGGGAAGCAGAGGTTGTCATGCGCTTATTTGTTTGTATGCCAAATCCCTTAATGCAAAAGAACGTCACGTTACATTGCCCCTTATGATGGCAACCTTTATTATGCAGTCTGCCGCTTTTATTATTTTGCCATCACAAGTTCGTGCAACGCTCAATTTTCTCTTACACTAAATGATCCAACACATTTAGAAGAAATTTTTATTGCCTTTTTGCACTGATGACAACTTACTTGAAGGATCTTACTCAATCCATAGGTAGGTATGGTGGACTCTCAATGTAAGATTTGGGTTAAGGGTTTTGGATGCACAAGTAGTATCTCTACTTAGTGCGGAATTTTTGGCTAGAAAAGATATTGAGCAAGCACCACATGTTAAAGGATCTATGACAATATAACTTCTATGTGAATATGAACAAACATAAATCATTATGTTGTCTTCCTTGTCCAACGTCAACTATTTTGACACAAAATATTTAATGGGGGCTCACAATCATAAAAGATGTCCAAGATAGTGTATTTGCATGTGAATATTCTCTTCCCTTATTAATTCTTTCATGAGTTGCATCATTGACCAATGCTATGTTAGTCAATCTCCAATAAATTTTACCACTTATACTTTTCCTTATGTGATGTCATTACTTACCATAAGATTACCATATGATCTTTTTCATTTATTTTCCTTTCTTTTTATTGCAACATTAAAGTAAAGAAACAAAACTCAAACTAATCTTTATTATATATCTCGAACACAATTACATCGATAGATAGATCACTAAGCAAACACTCGAAAAGAAAGGATCAAACTAAACTTTTATTCAACTAAATCATAGGAAAACTAAGGATCGAACTGAAATAGATGAAAGCAAAGATAGTGGTGGTGGTACGATACCGGGACACCTCCCCCAAGCTTGGCTCAAGCCAAGGGGAGTGTCCATACCATGAACTCAAGTCTCCTTTGGTGATGAGGAAGGTGGTGGTGGTGACGAGGTAGTAGCAATCTTATCTTCCGGTTTCCATGGCAATGGCTCACCATCATAAGAGGAGGAGCGAGTCTCACGAGTCCTGCAACTAGCAGCCAAACTCATACCTTTAAACCTTGCCTCATATTCAAAGACTTGGTTTTGGAGATCATAGATTTGACTTTGCAGAAAGTTGATTTGCTCGTTTAAGGTGAAGACGGTGTCCTTCATGGATTTGCCATCCACCTTGAGATCACGGGTGTAATCCGCGATCATGAGGTGATTGGCATTGAGTCCACGTTCCACCATCCCCTTGCACTTGAAGACCTCCTGCTCCATAGCTTCGAGCCGAGCATCCACGGTCCCCGTCCCCTTGGGGCCCTGGACGTCTCAGATGTGGAGCACCCCCTCACACATCTCAATGGCTTGAGGGTGCTGCATCACCTCCCGCAGATTCGGTTGATGACGTTCTCGAAGAACTTGTCCTTGGAGGAGCTCGAAGCGGCCACGACGATCTAGATCTGTTAGAAAACAACAAGAAAGAAGAACAGAAGATTTCTCCATGATACGGTGGTCAATAGGTTCGGGGGGTATATAAAGATTTTTTATCTTGGGAAACAAGCAAAAGAAAGAAAAACGGAGTCCGGAAGGTACCCGAGATGGGCACAACCCACCTGGGCGCGTGCCCTGGTGTCTTGTGCCCACCAGGATTGCCTTCCTGGTTGTTTCTTATTTTCCTAATTTTTGTTATATTCCAAAACTGACAGAAAATATTTTTACGGATTTTTTGGAGTCCGTTTACTTACCGTATCACGTACCTCCACTTTTTAAGTTATTCTGGAGTGTTCCGGAAGGTTTCTTTTATGTGTTCCTCTGGTGTTATGGTTTGAATAATATTGCTTTCAACATTAGTAGGCGTACCTGAGATATAGTGTTTAATTCTTTGCCCATTGACCACCTTTGGGTTAGTACCTTCGGCATTATTTATTTTGATAGCTCCAGAACGATAAACTTCTTCGATGACATAAGGTCCTTCCCATTTAGAGAGAAGCTTTCCTACAAAGAATCTAAAACAAGAGTTGTACAAAAGAACATATTCTCCAACTTTGAATTCCCGCTTCTGGATTCTTTTATCATGCCATCTTTTAACTTTTTCTTTAAATAACTTGGCATTTTCATAAGCTTGGGTCCTCCATTCATCTAATGAGCTAATATCAAATAACCTCTTTTCACCGGCAAGTTTGAAATCATAGTTGAGTTCTTGAATTGCCCAATATGCTTTATGTTCTAACTCAAGAGGCAAATGACAAGCCTTTCCATAAACTATTTTATAGGGAGACATACCCATAGGATTTTTATATGCTGTTCTGTAGGCCCAAAGTGCATCATCCAATTTCTTAGACCAATTCTTTCGGGACCTATTAATAGTTTTCTGTAGAATTAATCTTATTTCTATATTGCTAAGTTCAACTTGACCACTAGATTGAGGATGATAGGGTGATGCAATTCTATGGTTAACATCATACTTAGCAAGCATTTTACGGAAAGCACCATGAATAAAGTGTGAACCACCATCAGTCATTAAATATCTAGGGACTCCAAACCTTGGGAAAATAACTTCTTTAAGCATTTTAATGGAAGTGTTATGATCAGCACTACTAGTTGGAATAGCTTCTACCCACTTAGTAACGTAATCAACAGCAACCAAAATATGTGTATACCCATTAGAGGAAGGAAAAGGTCCCATATAATCAAAACCCCAAACATCAAATGGTTCAACAGCAAGTGAATAATTCATAGGCATTTCTTGACCTTTACCAATATTACCAATTCATTGACATTCATCACAAGATAAATAAACTTACGGGAGTCCTTGAAGAGAGTAGGCCAATAAAAACCAGATTGCAATACCTTGTGAGCACTTCTATCTCCCGCATGATGTCCTTCATAAGCTTCGGCGTGACATTTCCATAGGATTTGTTCCTGTTCATGCTCAGGTACACAACGTCTAATAATACCATCTACTCCTTCTTTATATAGGTGTGGGGCATCCCAAAAGTAATGTCTTAAATCATAGAATATTTTTTTCTTTTGTTGGTAAGTGAAACTAGGTGGTATATATTTAGCAACAATATAATTAGCATAGTTAGCATACCAAGGAGTGTTATGAGAAATGTTTATTGCAGCTAGTTGCTCATCAGGAAAACTATCATCAATAGGTAGTGGGTCATCAAGAATATTTTCTAACCTAGACTAGTTATCAGCAACGGGATTCTCAGCTCCTTTTCTATCAGTTATATGTAAATCAAACTCTTGTAGCAAGAGAACCCACCTAATGAGTCTAGGTTTAGCATCTTTATTTTCCATGAGATATTTTATAGCAGCATGATCAGTGTGAACAATAACTTTAGAATCAACAATGTAAGATCTGAATTTGTCAAAAGCAAACACAACTGCTAAAAAATCTTTTTTCAGTAGTAGCATAATTTATTTGGGCACTATCTAGAGTTTTGCTAGCATAATGAATAACATTTAATTTTTTATCAACTCTTTGTCCTAGAATAGCACAAACAGCATAATCACTAGCATCACACATAATTTCAACAGGCAAGTTCCAATCAGGTGGTTGAACAATAGGTGTAGAAGTTAAGGTTTTTTTAAGTGTTTCAAAGGCTTCTACACAATCATCATCAAAAGCAAATGGAACATCCTTTTGTAAAAGATTTCTAAGAGGCCTAGAAATTTTAGAGAAGTCTTTAATAAACCTCCTATAGAAACCAGCATGACCGAGGAAACTACAAATACCTTTAATATCCTTTAGACATGGCATTTTCTCAATTGCACCAACTTTAGCTTTATCCACTTCAATACCTCGTTCGGAAATTTTATGCTCCAAGACAATACCTTCATTAACCATAAAGTGGCACTTCTCCCAATTCAAGACAAGATTAGTTTGCTCACATCTCTACAAAACTCGATCAAGGTTGCTTAAGCAATCATCAAAAGAAGATCCATATACAGAAAAATCATCCATGAAATCCTCAACAATCTTTTCACAAAAATCAGAGAATAGAGCAGTCATACATCTTTGAAAGGTAGCAGGTGCATTGCATAAACCAAAAGGCATACATCTATAAGCATAAGTTCCAAAAGGGCAAGTAAAAGTGGTTTTCTCTTGATCAGGTTGTGAAACAGGTATTTGAGAAAAACCAGAATATCCATCAAGAAAACAAAAGTGTGTGTGCTTTGATAATCTTTCTAGCATTTGATCAATAAAAGGCAAAGGGTAATGATCTTTTCTAGTTGCTTTATTTAATTTTCTAAAATCAATTACCATTCTATAGCCGGTAACAATTCTTTGTGGAATGAGTTTATTTTTTTCATTGGGAACAACGGTAATACCTCCTTTCTTACGGACACAATGAACGGGACTCACCCATTGTCGTGGGAAACCACGGCCACCTATGGGGCCATGAGCCCCTTTGGTTCGGCAGGGGGACTGAGCACGTGGCACAAAGAGCAGAGAAACAAAGTGCAGCACGACAGAGATCACGCGGGCAGTTTTACCTAGGTTCAGGCCACTGCGAGACATAAAACCCTACTCCTGCTTTGGTGGATTGATGGTGGATGGTGGTGGAAACGCAGCGCTCTTGCCCGACAAGGTTGCCTCGGGGCGAGAGCAGCTACGCGCGTATGAGTGTACAAGGGTCCGAATCCTCTTTATGGTTGCCATGGGCCTCCTTTTATAGATCAAGGGGTCACCACAGTGGCAAATCAGTCATTGAGTCCTGATTAGATAGCAAACAGCGCTATCGTACCTAACTTTGCAGACAGGACAGAGCGCATTAAATGCGTCGCTTAGTGTCACATCATGGCGTGCCCAGCACGCCTTGCCGGGCTGTTTGGCCACTTTCTCTCCTGTCTGCATGACACGTCACTGGACGTGTGTCATTTGGAGGTGATTTCTGTAGGAAGTGGCTGCCATGTGGCAAAGAACAGCCACTTAGTCACCTTGGGGCTTGACACCGCACCGATCGATGACTTGCGTTGCTGTGAGGTGGTGCGGTGGAGTCTTGACGGGGTGTTTTGCCATTGTAGGCCCCGGCAGGCCTGCCAGGGCGGTCTTGGGGTTTGCTTCCGGGGCAACCCTGACCTTGCCAGGCTCTCCTGCCCGGCAAGGGAGGTTTTCCCTTAGTGGTGTCTTGTTCTTCTGGCTTGACTTGGTCTTCTTGATCTGCACTCTGGTTCTTCAAAGAGCTGATCTCTGGTGCTTGGTCTGATCTTGGGTCTTGCAATCTTGAACTTAGGCCTGTGCATGGTCTGGGCAACGGACCCAGGGTTTGTTGCACTGACAGGAGCCCCCGGGCCTGGCCCGAACGCGCTGTCGGGCGTCATCGGGGTAGGCCCTAACTAGTGCACATGCGAGAGGGTAGTATTTGCCAGAGAGTGGGACTAATGCCCTTAAGATCATCAAGAGTATATCCAATAGCAGCTCGGTGCTTCTTTAGAATTTTCAATAATCTTTCTTCTTCATGTTCTGAAAGGTTAGCACTAATAATAACATGATATATCTTTTTCTCATCAAGATAAGCATATTTCAAAGTGTCAGGCAATTGTTTTAATTCAAACACAGGATCACCTTTAGGTGGAGAAGGACCTCCTAGAGTTTCAATAGGCAAATTATGTTTGAGCAGAGGTCGTTGTTCAAAGAAATTTTTATCTATCTCATTTCTTTCATGCATATGCATATCATTTTCGTGGTCTAGCAAATATTGTTCTAGTGGATCAGTAGGAGGCACGGCAATAGAAGTAAGACCAATTATTTCATCCTTACTAGGTAATTCTTTCTTGTGAGGTTGTCTATTAAACTTGGAAAAATTAAACTCATGAGACTCATCACCAAAGCTAACGCTGACAGTTTGTTTATGACAATCTATAGTAGCATTGACAGTGTTCAAGAAAGGCCTACCAAAGGTAATGGGACAAAATTCATCTTGTGGGGAACCAAGAATTAGAAAATCAGTAGGGTATTTTATTTTCCCACACAAGACTTCAACATCTCTAACAATCCCAAGTGGTGTGATGGTGTCTCTATTGGCAAGTTTAATAGTAACATCTATGTCTTCTATTTCAGCGGGTGCTATGTCATTCATAATTTCTTGGTATAAGGTAAAAGGAATAGCACTCACACTAGCACCTAAGTCACATAAACCATAATAACAGTGATCTCCTATTTTAACTAAGACAACAGGCATGCGAACAACAGGTATATGTTTATCTTTTTCATCGGGTTTAGCAATTCTAGCAGCTTCATCACAGAAGTAAATAACATGCCCATCAATGTTTTCTACCAAGAGATCCTTAAGCATAGTAACACTAGGTTCTACTTTGGTTTGTTCAGCAGGTTTAGGTGCTTTAAATTACTTTTATTGACCACAATCGAAACCTTAGCATGTTCCTTTATCCTAACAGGGAAGGGTGATTTTTCAATATAAGCAGTAGGAACAACTGGGTCAACATTATAAATAATAGTTTCTTCTTTAGCTATGACCGGTTCTTTAATTTCTTATTTAATAGGTGGGTGATATTTAAACCACTTATCCTTGGGGAGATCAGCATGAGTAGCAAATGATTCACAAAAGTAGGCTACTATCTCAGAGTCAAGTCCATATTTAGTGCTAAACTTGTGAAAAGCATCGGTATTCATAAAAGATTTAACACAATCGAATTCAAGCTTAATACCTGACTCTTTACCTTTGTCGAGTTCCCAATCTTCAGAGTTGCGTTTAATTCTTTCTAAAAGATCCCACCTGAATTCAATAGTCTTATTCATAAAAGAACCAGTACAGGAAGTATCTAGCATGGATTGATAATCACGAGAAAGCCGAGCATAAAAATTCTGAATAATAATTTCTCTTGACAGCTCATGGTTGCGGCATGAATATAACATTAACTTAAGCCTCCCCCAAGCTATAGCGATACTTTCTCCTTCACGAGGCCAAAAATTATATATGTAATTCCGATCACGATGAACTAGATGCATAGGATAATTTTTTTGGTGAAATTCCAATTTCAATCGGTTCCAGTTCCAAGATCCAATATCATCGCATAGCCTATACCATGCCAATGCTTTTCCCTTCAAAGATAAAGGGAAACCTTCTTCTTAGCTTCATCTCCGGGCAAACCTGCAAGCTTAAATAATCCACAAATTTCATCCACATGTATCAAGTGCATATCAAGATGCTCAGTTCCATCTCCTGCATAAGGATTAGCTAGCAGTTGTTCTATCATACCCGAAGGAATTTCATAACCAATATTGTCAGTAGGTGCAGTGGGTTGAGGGGTAGCTAATTGTGGTTTTGGTCGAGGTGAAGATACCCCGAACAAACCCCTCAAAGGATGATTCTCCATAGTAACGTGACAATAAATTTCAGCACGTAGTAATAATTTTCCCTTACGAATTTCCACTTACCAAGAGCGCTTCACTCCCCGGCAACGGCGCCAGAAAAGAGCCTTGATGACCCACAAGTATAGGGGATCAATTGTAGTCCTTTCGATAAGTAAGAGTGTCGAACCCAACGAGGTGCAGAAGGAAATGACAAGTGGTTTTCAGCAAGGTATTCTCTGCAAGCACTGAAATTGTCGGTAACCAATAATTTGATAGCAAGATAATTTGTCACGAGCAAATAATAGTAGCAGTAAATAAGGTGCAGCAAGGTAGCCCAATCCTTTCGTGGCAAAGGACATGCCAAAATGGTCTCTTATGATAAGCGAAGTGTTCTTGAGGGTACACGGGAATTTCATCATATCACTTTCATCATGTTGGTTTGATTTGTGTTCGCTACTTTGATAATTTGATATGTGGGTGGACCGGTGCTTAGGTGTTGTTTTTACTTGAACAAACCTCCTACTTATGATTAACCCCCTCGCAAGCATCCGCAACTACGAGAAAAGTATTAAGATAAAATCTAACCATAGCATTAAACTTTTGGATCCAAATCGGTCCCTTACGGAATAGCGCATAAACTAGGGTTTAAGCATCTGTCACTCTAGCAACCCATCATCTAATTACTACTCCACAATGCATTCCCTTAGGCCCAAATATGGTGAAGTGCCATGTAGTCGACATTCACATGACACCACTAAGGGAATCACAACATACATATCATGAAAATATCGAACACATATCAAGTTCACATGATTACTTGCAACATGACTTCTCCAGTGACCTCAAGAACAAAAGTAACTACTCACAAATGATAATCATGCTCAAGATCAGAGGGGTATTAAATATCGTAATGGATCTGAACATATAATCTTCCACCAAATAAACCATATAGTAATCAACTACAAGATGTAATCAACACTACTAGTCACCCACAAGTACCAATCTAAGGTTCTGGTACAAAGATTGAACACAAGAGATGAACTAGGGTTTGAGAGGAGATGGTGCTGTTGAAGATGTTGATGGAGATGGCCCTCCCAAAGATGGGAGTGTTGTTGGTGATGACGATGATGATGATTTCCCCCTCCGGGAGGGAAGTTCCCCCGGCGGAATCACTCCGCCGGAGGGCAAAAGTGCTCCTGCCCAAGTTTCGCCTCGAGACGGCGGCACTTCGTCTCGAAAGTCCTCGCCTTATTTTTTCTAGGTCAAAATGACTTATATACCAGAAGAGGGGCACCAGAGGTGGGCCGAGGAGGGCACAACCCACCAGGGCACACCTGGGCTCCTTGGCGCGCCCAGGTGGGTTGTGCCCACCTGGTGGGCCCCCTCTGGTAGTTATTTGCTCCAATAATTCTTAAATAATCCATAAAAATCTACGTGAAGTTTCTGCTTATTTGGAGTTGTGCAGAATACACTGGTACAACGAGGTGCTATACAAACGGTTTTTAACCCCTTTCTGCGACGGTGTTCTGAACCGTCGTCTAGTGAGTGACTGCGATAGGGGTGGTCCTTCCCACACGACCCAGAAACCGTCGGGGATATGCCCTAATGGCACACACGCTTGGCAAAATGAGGTCGTGTGTGACCGGTGAGCGATCAAATACGGTTATACGTACAATTGTGCTAAAAAATATAATTATACAAGCCAAGTCATTTCCGGTCGTACGTACATCCCACACAGTCAGTCCCCGCTAAACGTTTCCGTTCGTATGTACATTACACATAGTCAATCCAAGGAATACATTTCCGTTAGTATGTACATCCCACAAAGTTAATCCAAGAAGCACGTTTCCGTTCGTATATACATCCCACATAGTCACTCCAAGGAAAACGTTTCCATTCACAGGTACATCACACACAATTTTCCCAATTAAATCGTTTGTTATTTGCATCACACACGGCGCGTAGAAGAAACTGTGTTGCAAAGGCTATCCATCACACACACTTTTTATGTGGTAAACATTTGCGCAAGGTGGCCTAACGCAAATAGTTTTCAAGAGGATGTCGTGTGTGATTGTTCATTGATTCAACACGGTTTATTCGTAGAAACTGTGTGTGTTGCCTGAGGTCATCGCCCATTGTGTTTTCTCAATAACCGTTTGTAATAGAAAAACCCAATTAGCAGGCTAATTACCCTATTATTAATAATCCATTTATTAATCTAATTGACATTCATATTAAGCACACAATATATTTCATTTCCATATTAAGGAAGCAGGATTTCATAATTGAAATACATCAGAGTACAACATCATATAGCTTCAGCACTCAGCTACCCCATTACACTACTGCACCAGCACCAAGTTTCACATGCAACATCTAGAACCTTTCGAAATTAGCATCATAGACGGTACATAGACAGATGCATCTCATTTGGAAAACTGCTGAAGCGGAAGGCGAATATTGAGCCTTCATTGATGTTGAAGGTCTTTGCAACTTTAGGCCAGTGCCTGTGGATGATTGACCGTCAATCCTTCGTCCTCTTCAGGAACACTTCAATATTGAACCGTGGGTGTTGTATGAAAACCTTCCTCGCCTCCTGACCATAGAGGTGGTTTGAGAGGTAATCATTAGAGAACTGCCTTGGAAAGGCCTGAAAACAAGAATGTGTATAAATATCTTCTCTATATTGGAAATGGGGCAAAGGAATAAAAAAAGGCAAGGTATAACAGTTAGTGCCATCTTGTAGTGAACTGATGTCTTCTTCATTGTGCAGACAAAGATCTTGTTGTTTTTTGTCACTAATTTCTTTATCCTAACAATTTTTCTGAGTTTCTTGACTTGACTGATATTCATGGACAACTCATTTCCCCATATGCAAAAAGGGTCAAATAGTGGGTCAAAACCTCTGACAGCAGGACCTACATGTGCAAGACCAAATTGTTAAAAACCTAAATATTAGAATGGTTCCTGCAATTGCACAATAATGTGCTATTAGACAAAGGACCATGCATGCGCAAACCTCGATTGTAAACCTTAGTGCTTCCCATTGTTTCCCTGCAACACATATAAGGTAGTTAGTCATCAGGTTAAGTGAGGGTTCGCATGCTATCAGTAAAATATATTAATGAAAAATAAGCACATTGCAGATTCATCAGATTAATTCAAGCCACATGGAAAACCGATTTATCCAAACCAAGCATGATTAAGAACTAGGAAATATAGCAGTTGTGTATGTTTCTCATGTATTAAGTGCAGCCAAATCGATTTATTCCTCACATGCACAACAATACAAAATTCTACCCACGACAATTGGACATCGCATTGCAGAATTGAACCAAGCAGTTAACTAAACACCACAACAAATGAACCAAACATTAACTGAGCACCACATTGCACAATACAACATACTCCTAATAGAAGATCAGACAGTTAACCAAACCAAGCATGCTTAACAACTTGGAAATATAGCAATTGTATTTGTTTCTCATGTATTTAGTATAGCCAAATTTGATTTATTTCTCACCTGGTATACAATAACAGAATGCACCCACAACAATTGAACATCGTATTGCAGAATTGAACCAAACAGTTAACTAAACACCACAACAAATGAACCAAACGTTAACTGAGCACCACATTGCACAATGCATAACATACTAGAAGATCAGACAGTTAACCAAACCAAGCCTGCTTGACAACTTGGAAATATAGCAATTGTATTTGTTTCTCATGTATTTTCTAAAGATAAATTCGATTTATTTCTCACATGGAAGACAATACAAAATTGCAGCCTGAAGAATTGAACATCACATTTGCAGAATTGAACCAAACAGTTAACTGAAGACGACAACTAATTAACCTAACAGTTAATAAGTGAGCACCACATTGCATGACATATAGAACATATACACTAGAGCAACAAATTGCATGGTAAAATTAGATAGCACAATTCACTAGAATTTGTTAAGGAAAGGAAGGAGCAGCACATGCAACGGGTAAACCGAGCATGCTTAACCGGCATAGCTAGCAAACTGAACATGTGTCCTTATAGTGAGCTAATAAGACAAGCTACTCCTCATCGTCGGAGATATCGATGATGATTGGCTCTTTGGACATGTTAAAATTAGATAGCGCAATTCACTAGAATTTTTTAAGGAAAGGAAGGAGCAGCACATGCAACGGGTAAACCGAGCATGCTTAACCGGCGTAACTAGCAAACTGAACATGGGTCCTTATAGTGAGCTAATAAGACAAGCTACTCCTCATCATCAGAGATATCGATGATGATTGGCTCTTTGGACATGGAAGAGGGCGAGGCCTCCACATCGTGGGTGCCCTCATCGTAGTGGTGAGTTGCCTGAGCCGCTCCAGGCACCAACCTGCTGGCTCTCGAGTTGAGGTAAGCACGTGCACGTTGAGAAAACACCTCGTAGTCTGCGTCGAAGGCACCGAGGGTGGCCTCGAGAAAACGCCATGAACTGTCGTTTAAAGCAGCCAACCGCGTCGCGGCGTCGGCATGCGAGGCGTCGATGGTGGCCTAGACGAAGAGGTGCTCCTCCAAGATCTGGGGGTCGGCACAAATGGCAGCCATCGCGACCTCATCCGCGCGTGCAGCCGTGATTTGCTTCTCCGCTGCCAAATGCTCCTTGAGCTCCCGGCTATACTGCTTGCACCATGGCTTAGGGCGGCGCTTATTTGGTGGAGGGGTCGGTGATTTGGGTGGAAGGTGTCGCGCCGACCGTCGGGGCATGTGGGATGTGGAAGGAGGAGGAGGATGGGGGTCGGGTGTGGATTAACTGCCTGGATAGACGAGGCCGAGCAGCGTGAAGTAGGGTCGCCGGCAAGGAGGCGGCGCTGCAAGCAAGGAGTGAAGGTTTCAACTTGGAAAGGAAGGAGGAAACAGGGGAAATGTGGTTTTTGGTAAGGGGGAGGGGGCGGGGAGGTAGATATTTCCGCGGAAGCCAAATTTTTTGAATCGGTGCAGCGAAAAAACTGGCGCGCAAAGTGTCATCATACACGGTCCCTTGTTCAACACTGTGTATGATATGTGAACATCACAAATGATTCATATAGCTTAACCCGTGTGTGATGAGTTTGAATGTGCAAATTTTGGTTTGAATTTCCCTGGTTACAGTGGTCATCCACGTCATTGCATAATTTGGGTACACAAAGGAGACTACAGCACACCCTCACTTCTTAATCGAGCAAGTTCAACAACTAAACAGAGCTAGCTGACCTAAACATTACTCTAGCAAATTAAAGACCGGTGCTCTTAATTAAACAAAACAAAGAGTACTACTACGGCTGGTGCTCGTCGGTCTCCGCCGCCTCCTCCATGTCCAGCTCGCGCCCGACGGTCTCCTGGGGAAGGGGCTCCATGGCATCCATCACACCATACTCGGCAAGCATCTCGCCATCTCTTTGGAAAAGGCCGCCACGAGCTGGGCGTGGGCGGCCACGATCTGGGCTTGGATGGGCTCTGTCGTGGCAAGGTATGCGGTGGAGGAACGGACGGCTACTCGAACGCTCTCGGCGATTGCCAACTCTTCGGCCATGGGTTGCCGACCGTTGTCGGAGAAGCTTCGTTCGATTTGTGCGGTGACCGCCACGAGCTGGGTGTGGGCGGCCTCGACATGGTCGTGGGCGGCCTCCATCAGGGCTAAGGCCACCGTTGCAGAACGAACAGCTGTTGTGCCACTCTCGCCAGTTGCTATCCCCGAGGCAGATGTTGCTGCCGCCACCTGAGAAGCAACAACGGCCGTTTGGGCTGCCTTGGCCGCCCGGTCGCAGATTGCAGCCGCGTTCATGCACCTTGTTAGCACGCGCATGGGGGCTGCGGCCGCGCTCTCGCCGGAGTGGGCCACCGAAGTTGCCCTCATGACATGGGTCCACGTCCCCATCTTTCACTGGCGACGATTGAACAGTGAAATGATATTTGGGGAGCGAGCTAGTGTGCTTGACATGCCGGCTGTGGACTGTAGCCGACGCACCTTCTCGCGTAAGCCATAGGCGTACTATACTCTGATGGTGCTCCAAGATATTTTGTACTGCATCTCACACGTTTGGTGATAATAAACTGTGTGCGATCTACTTGATTTTTCATCTTGATTTGAATTACATAATGGGGTCACGGTGGCAATGGAGGGTGTTTGAATTACTAGAACTTTTATCTGCAGTGAACATGCAACTATATGTGTGTCGTAAAAAAAGTGGAATTGTTCAGGGTTCGTTTGGACATTTTATACATTAACTTGGTTTTCTAGCCATTTCAGGTGCACAATTCAAAATTAAACTACATGTACATGCTCCAGTGCACCAACATGGGTTGTAAAATCATATATGTGTCCATGGGTTTATGCTTATGTCCCATGCATGAAATGGGGATGAATTTCGAACACCACGGCACCGTGGCTCTCCGGCAAACATTGAGGTACTTGCTTTTGTAATTCTAGTAAATCCAAAACCCATCTGAAATTCATGAACCTTGGCATGCTATCATGGAATGGCATCAACATGCTGGGGTAAAAAATATTGTCCCATTTGGGGCAGGTTATGGTATAAGCTTCTCACAAACTAGAGCTTCTCACAGGAAGCCTCATGGTTCCATTAGGGAAACATGACACCTTTGTGGACAAAACGATATTCATCGCCTCTTCTTGCTTTCAATTTTTTCCTGGGGTCAACATAGAACAACAGGAGTGTCGTGTTAAATTTTGGAATTTTTTGGGGATCGTTTGGACATTTTTATACGTTAACTGAGTGTCCTTCGTTGCAAGCTTAGGTCACATGCAAGAAATGAGAATGAATGTCAAACACCTTGACACTGTCGCTCGGCCGCTAACATTGAGATACATGGTTTTAAAATTCTAGTAAATCGAAACCTCGTCTGAAATTCATGAAACTTGACATGATATCATGGAACGGCATCGACATGCTGTGGTAAAAATATTGTCCCATTTGGGGCAGGTTTGGGTATAAGCTTCTCGCAAACCAGAGCTTCTCTCACAACAAGCCTGATGCTTTCGGTATGGAACGTGCCACCTTGGGGGACAAAACAATATCTGTTGCCTCTTCTTACTTTCAAATTTTTTCTCGTGTCAACATAGAACAACACGAGTGTTGTGTCAATTTTTGGGATTTTTTGGGGTGCGCTTGGACATTTTTATACATTAACTGAGTTTTCTATGCATTTATGTGCATAATTCAAATTTGAACTACATGCACATGCTCCAGTGCATATAAATGGGTTCAAAATTGAAATGTGTGTCCTTGGTTGCATGCTTAAGTCCCATGCAAGAAATGAGAATGAATGTCAAACACCTTGCCACCGTCTTGAGTCTCGTTTTTAAGAGGTTTGGCAGCTGCCAGCTCTCTCTCTCTCTCTCGCGCACGCGCCCCGCGAGCGGGGACTGGACACGGTGTGCACGCTTGAGCCAGCCCCATCGGCGTTGAGTGCCCCCCGAGGGCCCAGGTCACAACAGCCACGGGCCTGCCCGCGCGCACACCTTGCCAAGGCTTTGGCATCTGAGTCCTTGCGCGATGCTCTCGAGTGAGCCAGCGGCGCACATGGCTTGAGGTCTCTGTCGAGTATCTGCCTCCCGACCTTGGCCGGGCACCGCGACCCGGTATAACGGTAACGATCCACCCCTCCTCAAGGGCTGCGGGCCCACAATAAGCAAAGGGAAGACGGCATAAGGGAGTGCAACGTTACTTGATACATCATAAAGGAGTTTCTTCCAAAGTACTTTCACATCCCCGCAGGCTCATATTCAAAATCTTGGCAGGTAAACAAGAAAAAGACAACCTAGGGAGATGCGCTGTCACCTTCGCTGCTGTCGCCGTCGCTGTTGTCACTACCACCACCGTCAGACCCGCGCCCCTCGACCACAGGCTGGCCCTCACCTCCAGCAGGGGTAAACTCCGCGATCAGGTCGTCCACGTGATCCTCTACCCAATCCCCCAGGGCACCTTGAATCACCTCGGGCACAGGGGCTGTCACGGCCGTGAAGTCGAAGTCGGGGTCGAAGCGAAGAAGGTGGCTGAAGACGCGTGAAGACGCTCGCGCGAGGAGGTCACGACACTTCTCTTCAACAAGCTGGCGGACCTTATCTGCGCCTCCTTCAAGGCGCTCCACAATCCTGGTGAAGAAGCTGAGGTAGCCGGCGTCGTCAGAAACGAGCAGACTGGATACGCTCTCATTATAGATGCTACTTAGGGCCCGACGGGCCCTTCCCTCAAGGGTCTGGAACATCTGGGAGCGCGTGTGCTGCAGCCCCCGGGCTCGGTTCGCCTCATTAGAGGCCTTCTCCACGAGGGAAGTGACATCCTTCACCTGCTTGTAGAGGAAAGTCAGCTCGGCCTCGGCCGCGGCCTGGGCGTCCATCGCAGCTTTCTCGCGTCACTCCGCCGCGGCTAACTTCTTCTTGAGGCCGTTAGCCTCGCCTTTCAGCTTGTCGCGCTGCTTGCAGAACCGGGACTCCTGAAGCTTCAGATTCTCGTGGTAGTCCTTGGCGAGGGCCCTGCGGACCCCTGCTACCGTCTCGTCGACCTCTCCCTATATCATCACCTCCCGGGAGGCGAGGGAGTCCTCGGCGGCAGTCACTTGGCATTCCATCACCTCCAGTCGCTCGCGCTCCAGGCTTTGCTCCAGTGCCTCCAGTGCCAGCATGTCTTTGAGTGTGCGGAGTCTCGCTTCACCCATCGATGGCCCGCCCACCGAGGTGGTGAACGCGGCCTTACGCACCTAGACTTGTTGCTCTAGGGTGGCGTTGGAAGCTTGAAGCTCCTCCCCGCGCTTCTCTATAGCCTCGCGCCGGCAGTACGCGGAACGGGCCTCCTCAAGGGCACGATCGCGGGCCTCCCTCGCTGCGACAAGGGATTCCTCGGCCTTCGTGCGAGCGTGCTCGCGTTGCAGACGACCGAAGTTGATGGTGACCTCGAGCCGGCGCCATTCGCGCGCCAGGCGCAAGCGCTCCGCCTCAAGGTATGTTTCGACGTCGTTGAGCTCTGCCCCGAGGCAACCTAGCGCGCTCACCGCGCCCTGAAGAAGGTCGTGCCGGATGGCGCTGCGGCCGCAAGCGAGCTCCAGCGCTCGACCGGGGCTTTCCTTCACCCCCCGGTCGGTAGGGAAGGCACGATAAGGCCCACACGTCTCCCACAAGGATCCGAGGGCTGAGGTTCCATCATCCAGCCCTCCAGTTCGGGGCTGGGCCCCATGCGAACTCGCCCCCCCCCCCCCCCCCCCCCGCTCGAAGAAGGCGCCGATGTTCGAGGCGTCTTGTCGCCAGGAAGAATCAGTGAGGGAGGCCTCGACACTGCCTCTGCAAGTTGGGGGCCACGCTTAAAGAAGGACGCCGAAAATGCGGGCCCGAGGCCCCCCAGGGGTGGCCTTGGCCCGAGTATGGGTCTCTCCTTGCGCGCAGCCGCATGACTCGTGAGGCACGAGGTCGCTACGGGGCTAGCACCCTTGGGAGGCGGTGGCGGAGGCGCGCTCGTTCCTTCACCAGGAGGGGACCTGAGTAGCAAGAGTTTAGAGAGGCACACCATGCGTAAATCAAGGGAAGCCGGGCACTTACTCATCCGTGGCGATCCACTTCCTCTTCTTCAGGGCCCTCGGGGTAGGGCTGTTGTGGCCCCCGGGCTCTTTCCTCCTCTGGAGTGCGCGGGGACCAGAAGACAACACGCTGGAGTCCGGCGCGCGGCCCCCCGCGGTAGGGGCGGCGGCCGTGCCTCTGGGAGGGGCGTCTCCTACGCTGCTTGGAGGAGTAAAGGTGGGCGCTTGAGGGACGCACGGCTCAGGGCACTCCTCCGTAGCTGCTTGGGGGGCACAGACCTCAGAACCCCCAGGCCCTGGGGCCACCAGGTGGGGGTTCTCGCAAGGCCCCATGCGGTCCTTGGGGAGCATCCCCCACTCGTCGAAGCATGGAATCTTCTTGGAGAAGGCTCCCCCGCTCGGATAATTGTACAAGGGGAGCCCTCCCGGAGGAAGTGCGGCGGGTTCTCCACCGGTCAGGAGGCGGAGCACCCCGCGCAGCACGCTGGAAGGAAGAGAAGGCACCTGAAGCCTCATGGTATCATCGGGGCCGGTAAAGGCCCACATGGGGCGGGAATGGCGCTGGAGGGGAGCAATTCGCCGGTGGACGAACTCCCTCACCACCATCGCCATCGTCACACCCGCCTTCTTTAGGTCGGCCAACCTGGCCATAACCCGCGCGAGCCGTGGGTCAACAAGCTTCACGTGCTCCCAACCGGAGCTCGGCTCCGCGGGGGCCGCCGGAGTTCGGAGCAGGGGGCTGTACATGACGGCATTGACGTACACCCATTGCCTCCGTAAGCCCTCCGTATTCGGATGAAGCTCGGCATCGAGGGTCGTGCCCGCCGTCGCATCCGCCGCTCGAAGCGACACGCACCCCGAGCGCTGCCCGCTGGTGACCATTTGGAGGGAGAAGAAGTGGCAAAGCAGAGCCATGAACGGGGAGATGCCCACGAAGGCCTCGCACAAGAACGCGAAGGCGGAGAGGAGGACGATGGACCCAGGGTCGAGATGCAATGCGTGGACCTGGTAGTGCGTAAGCACGGCGTTGAAAAAGTCTAAAAATGGCAGCAGCAAGCCAGAGAAGAGGGCATGGAGATGAAGGGGGTGTTGGTGGCCTCAAGATCAGCTGAAGACTCAGAGGCGGGCCAGATCTTCGTCGCCTTCCACTCGTTGGTGTCGGCGGTGATCGCCTGCCGGACCTTGTCCAGCCCTTCGAGATTGAGCACGGAGGACCGGCCCAGCGCGGGCTCCGGCCCCGGCTGGGGCTCCGGCGTCATCAAGGTCCTACCCCTCTTCTTCTTGGGAGCCATGGCAGAGGGGCAGATTGGAGCGGGCGCGAGATCCGGTGAGGAAGGCGCGAGCTTGCGAAGGAAGAAGGAACAAAAGGCAGGCGCGCGGTGGGACGATGATGGTTCCGCTGCGTGCGCCAGGCTTTTTGTCAGCAAGGGGAGTTACCGAGGCGACATGGGGAAGTAGAGGCGTCTGTGTCCCATCATGCGCCATGCGTCAAGCCTGGCCCGCAGACGGCTGGGGCCCGCCACACTTCGCCCTTCGCTACTTGCCTTCACCTCAAAGCTAGGCCGGGCGCGCCTTGGGCCCAGGGGCTACTGTCGTCGTTCTGGGATCGGGGGTACCTAGACCTGCCAGTCTGTGGCCCAACACATGGCCCTGTCGATGGCCCGGCGCGGCCCAGCTACAAGACTACGCAAGGAAGACCCTCGCCAGGTGAGCGACGCCAAGACCAACAGAGGAGTGGCCTCCCCAGGCTACCTCCCGAGGAGCGGAGATTTCTATGCAGGTACCCGGCCTCATGAGGCTGCGATGACGTGAGCCATGATGACCAGGGCCAGGCGGGCGCCAACAGGCGTAGAGGAGGACAGTTTCCTCTTTGGTGATAAGGAGGCAAGGGCGTACGCGGGTTCCCAAGGAATCCCTCAAAGGTTTCCCTTCTGGTGCAACAAGACCAAGACCACGAGTTTGGCAGGACGGGTGTCATCGCCGAGCCCACCTCTGCGTCATGCCCCGAAGCTTTGCACGTGAAGACCACCTTTCATCAGGATAAGATGTACTCCTTGTCCCCTTTCAAAATTGGCCATTGTGGGATCCCTTCCTGCCTGTGCGATGAGGGAAGAGGACCAAGGCCACTATAAATAGGGACTAGCCTCCACCGTAGAAGGGGATCGATCCATTCTCTCCTGAGATCCCTCGCGAGGTCGCTCAACCACTGTACTAGCTCATCCCCAAACCTCCTCGCGAGGCCAATCCACCACAAAGCAGGAGTAGGGTTTTACATCGCAAGGTGGCCCGAACCTGGGTAAATCTCTGTCTTCATCTTCCTGCCCACTCACATGAATTCGACGAGGCTTGGTCGAGGGGTGGCGAGCTTGAGGCTAGAGCTGGTTGAGATCTTCGCACACGCCCCAGAGTTCGAACCTTCTTGGGTCCGCAGAGCCCCGATTCCGGCAACCACTTTATGCCCCGGTTTAGGTACATGGTGCTGGACTACTGGTGCACCCACTATCCCATGGCCTTATAGCAAATATTTAGCTGTTCTTAATCTAATGCCCATGGTAAAATGAAGCCATGCCACTGTTATAAGTCATGAAAAGTTTAACCAATTGTTTTTGCCAGTAATTGTTTGAGACTCTGACTGTTTCCTCTGTAGCTTTTTGTGCAAACAGGGATATCCATTTCACGTCGTTGCTATTTGCGACCTTTTGGTGCACTGCACAAAACACTTCTTAAAAGAAGTGACTTTTGTGCAATTTAACTGGAATGTCACACCAGAATCGTTGGTTCATTTCGGTGGAACTGCACAAAGGGAGATCTGTGTTCCAATCTTCATCCTCCATATTGGCACCCTAACCTTCCCTTAGGTAAGAATGATATTTAATGCATGTGTTCACCTCTATTTTGCAACTGCCATGAGAAAATAATGCTATTGTTTACTAGTACACTTGTACTCCCTCATTGACAAAACCAAATCTGACATGGAAGGCCAATCATGTACTTGGTTTCACCAATTGGTGAGGAGAAAGAGAAACAAACCAAGAACAGGAAGACGAAGAATAAGAAGAAGGAAATGAAGAAGATCACACACTGGTACAGTCCTATGTTATCCTAACATCTTGCTAGTGGTATTGTATTGCTGTGTTGCAACTTGTATTAATTTACTTGAAGAAATGCACTTGTAGTACGTAGCAGAGTGGTACTTAGCTTGACGGCACATCATACTAATTAACTGGATTCTGGATGCATGTGTGACCTAGCTCTACACGATCAACAATGCCAAGGTGATCTTCCTGAAGCCGAGGCCTTAGTCGAGGACATTCAAGGGCTTTGGCAACGTCTGCCTTACATGTGAGACGATCCTCCAGGAACCCTTCCACTTCTGTTGTCTCTCCTGCAAGGTCACTTAATCAATTAGGAGTACTTAAGCAGCACTAATTAATCGCTGCCTAATTATCCGGTCAGAGTTAAACAAATTTTTAGTAGCACCCCATGCTGAATCATGTACGTGTGTATGTGTCTGTGGAGGTGGAGCGGGGAGGGGATCTTTGTAGTGTCATAAGATAATAATGCTATTGTTTTGCATGTCAATTTATTGCAACTGGTTCAGTGAGGCAATGTTTTGCTACTGAATTGTCATCATGAATTTGATGCTACTGTTAAAGTAATATGCTATTGTCTTTCTATCCTTCCTCACTAAGCTAATGAAGGTTTCACCTTGTTCCTACTTGTGCAAACAGGGATCATGTTGTGCCAATCGTACATTTTAGTGGAACTGCACAAGAGGATACAATGAACTGTATCCCAGCCAGTGCTTTAACTCTGCTAGAATTTCTTGATAATCTTTCGATATAATCTCACCACTGGTAAACAATAGTGGTGTCAACCATACATTGGAAGTGCACAAAAATATATACTATTGAATGATTCCAGTTAGTGCTTTATCATCTCTTCTGGGACTACTTGAATAAGCTTCCTTGCTCAGGTCGGTACCAGCCTAAGGCCTTCATCCAGATTAGTGTGTTGTCATCTCTATTGGTATCGTGCTACTGTTTTCCTACTGTCATGAGAAACTCCTTTATCTTTGCATGTTAAATCTTTGCAACCTATGATACATGGCAATGCTTTGAGTGTTGAGCTAATTGGCACTGATTAAATAAACTAATACCCCTCTTTAAGCAAGACTACTATGTTGTTAATGTTTCCCATTAAGATAATGAGGATGCTTCTATTTGTTAGTGTATGTTTCATAAACTAGTGCCACTATTACAGTAATCTCACTTTCTCAATATATGTGCCAACATGGATGCTCGATTTTTGTGGAACTGCACAAAAACTTTGGGTGCTTCATTGCCTCGACTGCATCCTTCCTTTCCTGTTAGTCGCTTATCTCGGCTTCCAGTCAAAGGGAATACTAATTGATATGCTTCCTCACACAGGTTGGTATCAGTCTTTATCATGATTATTGTGCTTGTCATACATATTGGTAATTTGGCATTGTGCTACTGTTGGCCTATTTCATAAAGGAGTAACTTGGAGACTGAACTCGCAGGCAAATCATTACATTGGGCGATTTCAGCAGAACTGCACAAAAAGATCAGATGGACATATACTTATGCTGCTGCTATGTACTCCAAAGTTCACTCAGACAAGCATCGATGTTGACAAGAAGAAGTGCCAGAGTGAACGCCAACAATATTGCTTGGCGCATAGCCCAGAAAAACACAGTCCAGTCTTTGGTCCCAACTTGTGCTTTTTGGTTATCGCCACGTATGCTGGTAGCGAGCTGTATGTCATGGAGTCTAAAGATTCCAGACAAGTTGGTTGACGCATATATTCATCTAGCACTTAATCAGTCTGCACGCCAGGGATGCTCCATTTCAGTTGAACTGCACAAAAAATTAGGGTGGTTCATTTTTTCGACCGCCTCCTTTCTTGTCTGCAATGTAGAATTTTGGCGATCTACATGACCAAGATGAGCCAGTAAACTAGTTGGATGAAAGTAGTGTCCAAGTTTCTCAAACCTCTCGCGGCATGGAGGCCACTATCTCGAGGATAAACCTACAAGCAAAGTTCAGATGGTATGTGCTGCCTCTTATGTACTCGAAAGTTTGCTCGTACAAGCATTAGTTTCAGCAAGAAGTACCACCAAGTGAACACCATTTACCAGTATGTACCCTAGGTAATTAAAGTTTGTCCATGCATGATATTGGCTATGATCTCTCAATCATTTGGATGCATAAACATGCTGAACTTGTGTATATCTGAATCTTTTTGTGAATGTTAGCTATGAATATTATCTTGTGATCTATCAATCATTTGGATGCATAGACATGCTGAAGTTGTGTATATATGAATCTTTTGAGTTGTTGATTGTGAATGTTGGCTATGAATATGAACATGTCCTGTGAACCAGAGTTTGATACGAATATTTACCTTTTCTGTTGTACTTGTGTGTGAACTTGTGAGTGTCAACGGCACACCTTCGTCCCGAGAAGAATTGCACCTGCTTGTTAGGGTAGCAAAAACGCATCAGCTCTTTTTTATCTTTTTGCACTATCTTCCCCCCTCCCCACTCAACCCCTGCCGTAATGTTTTCGGCCTAAAAAACATAGTACCGCGTTGTTTTTGGGCCTTGATGAAAAATCAAGTGCTACTTTCTGTAGGTTGGCCCACCCAGCAAATGGGCTGCTCATCCACCGCAGATGGGAGTCTAAAAATACATGTTGTATCGTGCAGAGGCAAGTAAAAAAATGCCACGAGAGCCATCCACTGAAAAAAAATTGTGTCTGATGTGCTTCTTCAGTCGCGTCGCCAGCCCCCTCTTTAATCTAGTTCGCTCCATTCCCCTACCACCAGCACGGGACAGAAGTTTATCTTCTTCCCCCTCGCGCTGCCAGGGGATTGAAGAAGCGCGACATCGAATCCAACACCGGCGATGGCTGCCTGTCCAAGTGATTTTTAGATAAGAAACTACATGTTTCAGAGGCAGAGCATTTAAATCAACATGCACTTTTCAAACATGGATAACAGAATGTTGGAAATTTTATTCATGGTCAAAAATGGAACTAACAATAAGTTAACATCATGCTGATCAACATTCATGTATATCACATCTTCAAATGATGCACGGTCAAAAAGATATGCTATTCAAAATGCCAAGACAATGTTGAGTATGCGAAAAACTGGGTAAACTAGGGACAAAATTTTGGCAAGTGTTAGATATTTTTCAACTGCACCAGTTGGAATAGAACTCGGGCAGTACAACTTTAGGGTGAGAGGGCTGTAGCCACCAGGCTACTGCGGTATGTTCGAAAGAATGAAGGCGTCTTCCTTGGCTCCGGTTCGTTCCCGTCCGTGTCCGGGTGCGCTCGCCGCGGTGCCGCCGTCTGCTATTGTCAACATGCTCAACAAACGAGAGGAAATTGGAGAAGACTGTATGTCGAGAGGCTGACAGTGGGGACCCACCAGGTCCAAGGCCGTACGCAAGCAAGTGCCTCACTGGAAAAAAAAGCTTCTTCCTAATTGTATACTGACGTTGGGGCCCACGGGTTTGTCAACCTAGTCAATAAACGAAATAAATTTACAACGAAGACTGTCATCGAGGAGCTTTTTTTAGGGGTATCGGGGATCTAGCAGGTATCATTTTTGTCAGAGGGTGAACAAGTATCTGCTAGGTCTAGGTTTTGTGTTTTAACATGCGTAGCCCACGACATACCGACACAGTGGTTTCAACTTATTTTTTTGAGGTCCATCATGTATGTACCGGCCAATGGGCCTCTGAGCCTAGGTTTTATTTTTTTCTTAAAAGTCGGTAGCCTAATTTATTTTTTAATAAAACACAGATCCCTGTTCTATTTATCTATATATAAGAATAATAATGTCGTGTCCAATTTATGTTTTCCCTTCTAACCACATTATATATATATACATTTATATTATTACTATTATCGTATGTTTAATAGAAACTTATATATACATTATAAAAACATGCCACGTCTTATTAACTTATAAAAATAAATGTTTAACAGAAGTTGGCAAGGAAAATCCTGGTTGTTTTTTACTCTCAGGCAACGCAAATCCTGGTGATTGCGCACAAAAGTTTGCGAAGATTTTAAGGACCAATGTAATAATAACGCGCTCATTTTTCTTTTGAGCAATAACTCGCTAATTTGTTAATTTTATATATAATAAAATGTGTAGCTCCGGTTTATTTTTTGATATTAATTTCTCCTTCTAACCTAACATTATATATACAACAAGCCTGCTAATTCGTGTATTTCAAGAAAGTGCAAATGGGCTGTGATTTCTTAGAAAAAATTAAATGGGCCGCATTGATGCTAAATTATTTGTTCACCCAGCCCAGCAAATGAACTATAAATTCTAGAAAACATGGGTTAAATATATGCCACATTTTCGCAGGCTGACATGTGGGCCAATAGGTCGAAGCCTACGCAAGGCGTTGTCAACTTAGTCAACAAATGATTCTGACATCCACAGCCATTAGATTTATATCCAACGGCCGGCATGCACCTTCAATCTCTCGTCTTCTTCCTCCAGCACCACCGGGACCGCCTGCTCCAGCCTCCGGCAGCTAGTGGCTCTGCTTAGCACGCATCGCTGCAAAGCGCTACCCCACCGCCGGCCAGGATATCCCTCTGGCCCTCCACACCTCCTATTATTCTCCACCGACTGCAGCCCCACGGTGCACCAGAACCAGTTATAACCCTTGTACCCCTCTCCGTCTGCGACTCCACTACCGCATCTTCCCATCTCCGGGTCGTTCCTGTCCGGGGCCTCGCCGTCGTCCACTGCCTTGCTGCGCTCGGCGCGGCGTGGTCAACAAATGAGAGTCATCGGAAGAGGACTATACGTGGAGAGGCTGACAGCTGGGACCCACGAGGCCCATGGTCGCACGCAAGGAAAGTTCCTCCTTATTAAGCTGAAAAAAAATGTTTCCTCCCACTGACAGGTGGGACCCACCAGCTACATCTTCGCACACAAGGAAGTGCCTCTTTATTACGCGCAAGAAAAATGATTCCTCCCGCTGCTAGCTGGGTCCCACCAGGTAAGGTGGCCGACTTGTGGGCCTACTAAGGTGGCTCGTACGCACGGTTTTGTCAACTTAGTCAACAAACGATTTTAGTAGCAGTGACCGTTGGATGTTAATCCAACGGCCAGGCTGCTTCTTCAACCTCTGATCTTCTTGCTCCAGTCGCTAGAACTAGCGCCAGCCGTACCGCTTGCTCCTGCCTCCGGTGGCCGGCTGTGCTGCCGCGCATGCCTCATTGCCCCACCCTACTCCCACCGCTGGTCAGGCCTTCCCTCTACTCAACCACAACCCCTGTTATTCTCCGGCGACGGCAGCCTTACACCGCAGCCGACCAATGAACCCTCGTACTCCCATCAGCGTGGGCATCCACCTGCCTCGTCTTCCCTGGCTCCATGTCGTTCCCTTCCTAGGCCTCGTCGTCGTCCACCGCCTTGATGCTCTCGGTGCGGCGTGGTCAACAAGGTCAACGAACGACAGTCATCGGAAGTGGACTTTAGTCGGTGAGGCTAACAGCTGGACCCACCAGCTACATCTTCGAACACAATGAAGTGCCTCCTTATTACTTGCAAAATAAAAATGATTCCTCCCCTGACAGCTGGAACCCAACAGCTATATCTTAGCATGCAAGAAAGTGCGCCCTTATCCTCCCTAACAGCTAGGACCCACTCGGTCGAAGCGTATGTAGCGTTGTCTGTCCGGTCGCGAACATGTACGTACATACTGGTCGATCTGTCTCTCTGCAACGATGAACCATGACCGAGCAAGCAGCGGCACATGTAGTAGTAGAGCCCCCGGCGTAGCAGTTCAGGCAGTCCCTTCTAAATTCTGTGCAAGTACGTACAGCCACATGCCAAAAAAATAAGGCCACGTACGTACATACGGGCGGGGTCTCGAACGCCTAATCGCTCATACGTACAGCCAGGGCTCGTGTACATGGGGAGGCAGCGGACGGCAGCAATGGTGTCCTGTTCATCGGCAGCCAACTGGCTGGGTCGGAACGGAGAAACTACGTCGTGTTCATCGGGAGGTAACCGACTGGTTCAGAATGCGTCCTGTTCAACGGGAGCCAACCGTCTTGGACGAAATAGCCGAAACGGGGTCTCGCGCACCGTAGAACGGAGGAAACGACCTTCTGTTCGACCGGCCACGATCGAAATGGGATCCTGTTCATCGGGAGGGATCTAGCGTACCGCAAAACGGAGGAAACGGACTTCTGTTCAACCGCCTATGGTCAAAATGGGGTCCTGGGGTGTAGGGTACCACAAAATGGAGGAAACGGACTTCTATTAGAGCGCCTAGGGTCGAAACAGGGTCCTGTTCATCGGGAGGGGTGTGGCGTACTGCAAAACGGGACTCCACGGGCTACTGTTCATCCACCGTCATCCTCCAGACTCCACCAGCTATTGTTCATAGAGCCTCCACGGGGTCCTGTTCATCCACCCCAACCGGCTGGGGTGTGGCGGCCTCCTCGGGGTCCTGTTTATCCAGCGGCAATGGCCTACTACCACGGGGTCCTGTTCATCCAGCGGCAACCGCCTACACACAGCCGGGGTCCTGTTCATATCCAACCCCCACCGGGAACTGTTCATCCACGGCCAACCAACCGGCTCGGTCGACTCACCACGTCTCGACTCATTCTACGTATCACGTGCATGGCAGCAACGGGCACTGTTCATCCAAAGGTAACCCAACACACTGGGTGGCTACGTCTCACACGGGGGCTCGATCAGCTTCAGTAATCGCTCGGGTTCAGTTAGCAGCACCAGCCAAGGAATTGCTCGGGTTCAGTTAGCTGTGAAGGGATTGATCGGCTTCAGTATGTAGCTAGCTAGTGGGATCGATCGATTGGTCGGGTTCAGTAAGCGAACGCCTCGCTCGGGTTCAGTGATGACCCACAAGTATAGGGGATCAATCATAGTCTTTTCGATAAGTAAGAGTGTCGAACCCAATGAGGAGCAGAAGGAAATGACAAGTAGTTTTCAGCAATGTATTCTCTGCAAGCACTGGAATTATAAGTAATGAGTAGTTTGATAGCAAGATAATTTGTAACGAGCAAGTAACGGTAACGGTAAAAAAGTGCAGCAAGGTAGCCCAATCCTTTTGAGGCAAAGGACAGGCCAAAATGGTCTCTTATGATAAGCAAAGCGTTCTTGAGGGTGCAAGGGAATTTCATCTAGTCACTTTCATCATGTTGGTTTGATTTGTGTTCACTACTTTGATAATTTGATATGTGGGTGGACCGGTGCTTAGGTGTTGTTCTTACTTGAACAAACCTCCTACTTATGATTAACCCCCTAGCAAGCATCCACAACTACGAGAAAAATATTAAGAATAAATATAACCATAGCATTAAACTTTTGGATCCAAATCAGTCCCTTACGAAGTAGCGCATAAACTAGGGTTTAAGCTTCTGTCACTCTCGCAACCCATCATCTAATAACTACTCCACAATGCATTCCCTTAGGCCATAATAAGTTGAAGTGCCATGTAGTCGACATTCACATGACACCACTAAGGGAATCACAACATACATACCATCAAAATATCGAACACATATCAAGTTCACATGATTGCTTGCAACAAGATTTCTCCCGTGACCTCAAGAACAAAAGTAACTACTCACAAATGATAATCATGCTCAAGATCAGAGGGGTATTAAATAGCATAATGGATCTGAACATATAATCTTCCACCAAATAAACCATATAGTAATCAACTACAAGATGTAATCAACACTACTAGTCACCCACAAGCACCAATCTAAGGTTTCGGTACAAAGATTGAACACAAGAGATGAACTAGGGTTTGAGAGGAGATGGTGTTGATGATGACAATGATTTCCCCCTCCGGGAGGGAAGTTCCCCCGACGGAATGGCTCCGCTGGAGGGCAAAAGTGCTCCTGCCCAAGTTCCTCCTCGAGACGGCGGCGCTTCATCCCGAAAGTCCTCTCCTCATTTTTTCTAGGTCAAAATGACTTATATACCAGAAGAGGGGCACCGGAGGTGGGCCGACGAGGGCACAACCCACCAGGGCGCGCCTGGGCTCCCTGGCGCGCCCAGGTGGGTTGTGCCCACCTGGTGGGCCCCCTCTGGTAGTTATTTGCTCCAATAATTCTTAAATAATCCATAAAAATGTCCGTGAAGTTTCAGCTTATTTGGAGTTGTGCAGAATACACTGGTACAACGAGGTGCTATACAAACGGTTTTTAACCCCTTTCCGCCACGGTTTTCTGAACCTTCGTCTAGTGAGTGACTATGATAGGGGGGGTCCTTCTCACACGACCCAGAAACCGTCGGGGATATGCCCTCCTTGCACACACGCTCGGCAAAATGAGGTCGTGTGTGACCGGTGAGCGATCAAATACGGTTATACGTACAGTTGTGCTAAAAAAATACAATTATACAAGCAAAATCATTTTCGGTCGTAAGTACATCCCACACAGTCAGTCCCCGCTAAACGTTTCCGTTCGTATGTACATTCCACACAGTTAATCCAAGGAATACCTTTCCGTTAGTATATACATCCCACACAGTTAATCCAAGAAGTACGTTTCCGTTCATAAATACATCCCACATAATCACTCCAAGGAAAACGTTTCCGTTCGCAGGTACATCACACACAATTTTCCCCATTAAATTGTTTGTGATAGCGTTGCCATTGCACACGATATTAACAATTTTATCCTTTGCGTTATTGAATGCATCACACACGGTGCGTAGAAGAAACTGTGTGGCAAAGGCTGTCCATCACACACACTTTTTATGTGGTAAACATTTGCGCAAGGTGGCCTAACGCAAACAGTTTTCAAGAGGATGTCGTGTGTGATTGTTCATTGATCCAACATGGTTTATTCCTAGAAACTGTGTGCGTTGCCTGAAGTCATCGCCCATTGTGTTTTCTCAATAACCGTTTGTAATAGAAAAACCCAATTAGCAGGCTAATTGCCCTATTATTAATAATCCATTTATTTATCTAATTGACATTTCATATTAAGCACATAATATATTTCATTTCCATATTAAGGAAGCAGGATTTCATAACAGAAATACATCAGAGTACAACATCATATAGCTTCAGCACTCAGCTACCCTATTACACAACTGCACCAGCACCAAGTTTCACATGCAACATCTAGAACCTTTCGAAATTAGCATCATAGATGGTACATAGACAAATGCATCTCATCTGGAAAACTGCTGAAGAGGAAGGCGAATATTGAGCCTTCATTGATGTTGAAGGTCTTTGCAACTTTAGGCCAGTACCTGTGGATGATTGACCGTCCATCCTTCATCCTCTTCAGGAACACTTCAATATTGAACCGTGGGTGTTGTATGAAAACCTTCCTCGCCTCCTGACCATAGAGGTGGTTTGAGAGGTAATCATCAGTGAACTGCCTTGGAAAGGCCTGAAAACAAGGATGTGCATAAATATTTTCTCTATATTGGAAATGGGGCAAAGAAATAAAAAAAGGCAAGGTATTATAGTTAGTACCATCTTGTAGTGAACTGATGTCTTCTTCATTGTGCAGACAAAGATCTTGTTGTTTTTTGTCGCTAATTTCTTTATCCTAACAATCTTTCTGAGTTTCTTGACTTGACTGATATTCATGGACAACTCATTTCCCCATATGCAAAAAGGGTCGAACAGTGGGTCAAAACCTCTGACAGCAGAACCTACATGTGCAAGACCAAATTGTTAAAAACCTACATATGAGAATGGTTCCTGCAATTGCACAATAATGTGCTATTAGACAAAGGACCATGCATGCGCAAACCTCGATTGTAAACCTCAGTGCTTCCCATTGTTTCCCTGCAACACATATAAGGTAGTTAGTCATCAGGTTAAGTGAGGGTTCGCATGCTATCAGTAAAATATGTTGATGAAAAATAAGCACATTGCAGTTCATCAGATTAATTCAAGCCACATGGAAAACCCATTTATCGAAACCAAGCATGATTAAGAACTAGGAAATATAGTAGTTGTATATGTTTCTCATGTATTAGGTGCAGCCAAATCGATTTATTCCTCATATGCACAACAATACAAAATTCTACCCACGACAATTGGACATCGCATTACAGAATTGAACCAAGCAGTTAACTAAACACCACAACAAATGAATCAAACATTAACTCAGCACCACATTGCACAATATAACATACTCCTAATAGAAGACCAAACAGTTAACCAAACCAAGCATGCTTAACTACTTGGAAATATAGCAATTGTATTTGTTTCTCATGTATTTAGTACAGCCAAATTTGATTTATTTCTCACATGGTATACTGATACGTCTCCAACGTATCTATAATTTTTTATTGTTCCATGCTATTATATTATCTATCTTGGATGTTTTATATGCATTTATATGCTACTTTATATGATTTTTGGGACTAACCTATTAACCTAGAGCCCAGTGTCAGTTTCTGTTTTTTTCCTTGTTTTTGAGTTTTACAGAAAAGGAATATCAAACAGAGTCCAAATGACCTGAAAATTTATGGTGATTTTTTATGGACCAGAAGGAGCCCCCGAAGCAAAAGAGTTGGTCCAGAAGAGTCCCGAGTCAACGACAAGGGTGGAGGGCGCGCCCACCCCCCTAGGGCGCGCCCCCTGCCTTGTCACTGACTCGTGGACCCCCCTGATGTGAAACCGACACCAAAAATTCCTATAAATATAGAAACCCCCAGAAATAAACCTAGATTGGGAGTTTCGCCGCCGCAAGCCTCTGTAGCCATGAAAAACCAACCGGGTGCCCGTTCCGGCACCCTGCCGGAGGGGGAAACCATCACCGATGGCCATCTTCATCATCCCGGCGATCTCCATGACGAGGAGGGAGTAGTTCACCCTCGGGGCTGAGGGTATGTACCAGTAGCTATGTGTTTGATCTCTGTCTCTCTCTCTCTCTCTCTCTCTCTCTCTCTCTCTCGTGTTCTTGATTTGGCACGATCTTGATGTACCGCGAGCTTTGTTATTATAGTTGAATCATATGGTGTTTTTCCCCTCTACTTGTTGTGATGAATTGAGTCTTGCTCTTTGAGGTTTTGTTATGTTTGATTGAGTATTGGATTTGAGAACACTTGATGTATGTCTTGCGATGGGATATCTGTGGTGACAATGGGATGTTCTATTGATTCAATTGATGTATGTTTTGGAACTCAACTCGCGGATTCCCGAGGTGACATTGGGGTAATATATGCTTAGGGGTTGATGCATGTTTTCGTCGTACGTTCTCCGATAGAAACTTTGGAGTGATTATTTGTTGCACGTTGAGGGATTGTTATATGATCCAATTATGTTATCATTGTTGAGAGAATTTGCACTAGTGAAGTATGAACCCTAGGCCTTGTTTTCAAGCATTGCAATACCGTTTTTGCTCACTTTTGTTACTTGCTACCTTGCTGTTTTTATATTTTCAGATTACAAAAACCTATATCTACCATCCATATTACACTTGTATCACCATCTCTTCGCCGAACTAGTGCACCTATACAATTTACCAT
This sequence comes from Thinopyrum elongatum, assembly GCA_011799875.1. Classification (NCBI taxonomy): domain Eukaryota; kingdom Viridiplantae; phylum Streptophyta; class Magnoliopsida; order Poales; family Poaceae; genus Thinopyrum; species Thinopyrum elongatum. The sequence goes on along the minus strand of CM022299.1, from coordinate 433,410,949 downwards.
TGTATTGGGTGTGTTGGGGACACAAGAGACTCTTTGTTATTTGGTTGCAGGGTTGTTTGAGAGAGACCATCTTCATCCTACGCCTCCCACGGATTGATAAACCTTAGGTCATCCCCTTGAGGGAAATTTGCTACTGTCCTACAAAACTCTGTGCTTGGAGGCCCAACACGAGTCTACAAGAAGAAGGTTGCGTAGTAGACATCAAGCTCTTTTCTAGCGCCGTTGCCGGGGAGGCTAGGTAAGCGGCACTCACATCCCGTCAACGAAGCTCATTTCTGGTGCCGTCGCCGGGGAGGTGAGTGCTTGAAGGTATATCTTTAGATCTTGCAATTGAATCTTTTAGTTTCTTTTTTTATCACTAGTTTAGTTCATAAAAGAAAACTACCAAAAAATGGATTTGAGGTTGCCTCATATGCTTCATCTTTTTAATGTCTTTCGTGAAAATGATGGAAAGGAAAATTGTGCTCAAGTGTTAGAAGAAGAAGTTAATGAAATGTTTGCCATAAAATCTTTGAATGATAAGCATGATTGCAATGTTGTTGGTATGAATTCTTTGAATATCCATGATGCTAATGATATGCAAAGCTATAAGCTTGGGGATGCTATGTTTGATGAATATGATATTTTTAGTCCCCCAAGTTTTGATGAGCAAATTTACTATGATGAAAGCATGCCTCCTATTTATGATGATTATGTTGATGAAAGTGGGTTTGGAAGAGTGTCAACTCTAGTTAATGATCCCACTATTTTGGAGGGTGTTGAATCTTTTCACAATATTGATAAAAGTGGATTTGGAGAGGTCATGACTTTATTTAGTGATGAATTCACTATTTTGGAAAAGGTTCCAATTGATTATGAGAACAAAGTTGCTATCTATGATGATTATTGTGATGACATGTATGCTATAAAGAATAATGGTAACCATGAAACTTGTCATCTTGATTTTAATTTCCAATTGGATTATGCCTCACATGATAGTTATTTTGTTGAGTTTGCTCCCACTACTATTCATGAGAATAAATTTGCTTATGTGGAGAGTAGTAAAATTTCTATGCTTATGGATCATGAAAGTAATGCTTTATGTGATGGTTATATTGTTGAACTCATACATGATGCTACTGAAAATTATTATGAGGGAGGAGTATATGCTTGTAGGAATTGCAATAATATCAAGTTTCCTCTCTATGTGCTTAAAATCTTGAAGTTTTGCTTGTTTTACCTTCCTATGCTAGTTGATTCTTGTTCCCATAAGTTATTTGCTCACAAAATCCCTATGCATAGGAAGTGGGTTAGACTTAAATGTTCTAGTCATATGCTTCATGATGCTCTCTTTGTGTTTCAATTCTCATCTTTTATGTGAGCATCATTGAAATCATCATGCCTAGCTAAAAAGGCGTTAAAGAAAATCGCTTGTTGGGAGACAACCCAACACTTTTACCTACTGTTTTTGTGTGTTAACATGATTAATCTACTGTATTAATCATGTTTTATAGCTTTTGTTTCAATAAAGTACCAAGTAAAGCCTTTGGGATAGTGTGGTTGATAGTTGACTTGATTCTGTGCAAAAACAGAAACTTTTGCATCAAGTACAGAAATTACTATATTTTACTGGAATGCGGAAAATCTCTGAATTTTTTACAGTTGATTTTTATACAAATTATATACGTTTTTCTAATTTTTAAGAATTTTTTGAGTAACATAAGTATGACTAAAATTCATATATTCGCAGACTGTTCTGTTTTTGACAGATTCTGTTTTCAATGCATAGTTTGCTTGTTTTCTAGTTTCTATGGCTTATAGTACTTAATATAAATTGTAGAAATGATAGGGTACAGTATGTATCATGTGATAAAAAAAATTAATCTTGTCTTGACTGTACCAAAGTGAATGATTTATTTTATCATACTAACCCATCTCACGAAGTTCCGTTAAGTTTTGTGTGATTGAAGTTTTCAAGTTTTGGGTGAGATATCGATATGAGGAGAATAAGGAGTGACAAGACCCTAAGCTTGGGGATGCCCAAGGCACCCCAAGGTAATATTCAAGGAATACCCAAGCAACTAAGCTTGGGGATGCCCCGGAAGGCATCCCCTCTTTCGTCTCCAACATTATCGGTAACCTTACTTGGAGCTATATTTTTAGTCGTCACATGATATGAGTTTTTCTTGGAACGTCATTTTAATTTATTAGTATTTGCTTGCTGTTATTTAGAGTAATGTTTTTCATCTTTTATTTCAATAAAAAGGTCAAGTATAGCCTTTACCATGCTTATTTTGCAAGTCTATATGTTGTTGTTTTGACAACAGAAAGTTTTCTATTGTTGTCTGAATTCTTTTGGAAAGTCAGAACATGATAAAATCTTGAAATTTTAAACATTGAGCAATAACAAATTTTATACAGTGTGGTAATTTTTCAGAATTTTTGGAGTTAGGGAAGTATGAGTACAATTGCACTCTTTACAGACTGTCCTGTTTTGACAGATTGCTGTTATGTTTCCATTGTTTGCATATGTTTGCTTGTTTAATGATTCTATTTGAGGATAGGAGTATTAAATATGCAGAGGCATTTAGTATGCAATGATAAACAATAATTTTAGTGATTTTCTACAGTATAGAATGATAAGGTTTTGCATTTGATTTATACTAACTTTTCTCACGAGTTCTTGTTGAGTTTTGTGTGGATGAAGTTTTTAAGATTTAGGGAAACCATCATATAAAAGGAATTAAGGAGACACAAAAGCTCAAGCTTGGGGATGACCAAGGCATCCCAATATAATATTTCAAGAAGTCTCAAGCATCTAAGCTTGGGGATGCCCCGGTTGGCAACCCACCTTTCTTCATCAAGAATTATCGGTTAGTATCGGTTGAGCCTAAGTTTTTGCTTCTTCACATGATATGTGCTATCCTTGGAATGTCATTTTATTTTGTTTTGCTTGCTCTTTGAATAAAGTACTTAGGATCTGAAATTATTTTATGAGAGAGAGTCCTCACATAGCAACATAATTATTCAACTACTCATTGATCTTCACTTATATCTTTTTGGAGTAGTTTGTCAGTTGCTCTAGTGCTTCACTTATATCTTTTTAGAGCATGGCGGTGGTTTTATTTTGAAGAAATTGATGAACTCTCATGCTTCATTTATATTATTTTGAGAGTCTTTAAACAGCATGGTAATTTGCTTGGGTTATGAATTTAGTCCTAATATGATGGGCATCCAAGAGGGATATAGTAAAAACTTTCATATAAAGTGCATTGAATACTATGAGAAGTTTGATTCCTTATGATTGTTTTGAGATATAAAGATGGTGATATTAGAGTGATGCTAGTGAGTAATTTTGGATTGTATAAATACTTGTGTTGAAGTTTGTGATTCCCGAAGCATGCACGTATCGTGAACCGTTATGTGATGAAGTCGGAGCATGATTTGTTTATTGATTGTCTTCCTTATGAGTGGCGGTCAGGGACGAGCGATGGTCTTTTCCTACCAATCTATCCCCCTAGGAGCATGCGTGTAGTACTTTGTTTCAATGACTAATAGTTTTTTGCAATAAGTATGTGAGTTCTTTATGACTAATGTTGAGTCCATGGACTATACGCACTCTCACCCTTCCACCATTGCTAGCCTCTCTAGTACTGCACAACTTTCGCTGGTACCATATACCTTCCTCAAAACAGCCACCATACCTACTGTGACGACCCCGGCTTAATCGTGCACTAACCATACACGCAAATGCACACGATCAAGCCTAAGGACTCACTTGAAGATATCTCAACACAACTCTAAAACATAAATAAAGTCATACAAGCTTTATATTACAAGCCAGGGGCTCAAGGCTAGAATACATAGCTCGATGGCATACAAGTGTCAGCGGAAGCGTCAGATATCTGGATACAGATATAACAGAGTTACAGATAGGCCTTTAGAAAGGCGGGGCAAAATAAAATAATACGATCGAAAGGCGTAGGCCTTCTGCCTAGGACCCTACGAACCTACTCCTGGTCATCGGACGGCTCCTCGTAGTAGTACTCACCGGGAGGGTAGTAGTAGTAGTAGCCGTCGGCGGGGGCAGCTGGCTTAGGGGCTCCGTCCTCTGGTTGCGACAAATGGATAAGGGGAGAAAAAGAATGCAAAGAAAACGTGAGTACTCATCCAAAGTACTCAGCAAGCAAGGATCTACACTACTTATGCAACATTTTCAAAGGAAGGCTGTATATATGGACTGGGCTACAGAAATGCCAGGATAGAGAGGAAGGCCTAGTCCTATCGAAGACTAGCATCTTCAAGCATTTCATCAGTCTTGCAACATTAGAAGAGTGCAGAGTAACATAATGTAAAGTAGTAGTAGTGTCATCAACCTCGCCCAGAGATTCTTCCTCGACTCCCTGCGAGAAAGTAATCCCAGAGCCATACTATCCATTTTATCTCAAGTCACCAGTTCTAGTTGTACCGATCGGGATACAACTCCGAGTGTCCGTTACCGTAGGATAGGCTATCGATAGATTGTTTCTTCCCTGCAGGGGTGCACCAACTTACCCACCACGCTCGATTAACTCCGGCCGGACACACTTTTCTGGGTCATGCCCGGCCTCGGCCAAACGACACGCCGCAACCTGACCTAGGCTTAGAAGAGAGGTCAGCACGCCGGACTAAACCTATGCCCCCAGGGGTCTTGGGCCATCGCCCCGGGAACTCCTGCACGTTACGGGGCCACCGAGAGCAGACCTAGCAACCACTTATACAAGCACGGTTGCGTTCCCAGTCCAACTCGGCGTGCGCCGCTCCTTACTGACATCAAATAAGCTTTGGCTGATGTATACGATGCAGAACGCCCATACTATGCCCATGTGATGGTTAGTGCTATCAGTCCAGAGGCCCCTCGGATCAAATATCCAAACCGTTAGTGTGTTGGTAGTGCGGTAACGAGCAGAGACTCACGAAAGATGTGACCCCATCGCCCCGTCTCGAGGACTTGCGGCAAGGGCTAGGAATGCCCAGCCACACCTCGTAGATATCTCATGGGCACCTTCCAGGTCAGCCCGACTCCATATCACTCTCATCATAAACTCGTGCGGGTACCCCTCAGGGCTTACCCGTCTTTATCCAGAATAAACAATATCATCAATAATGTAAAGGCATCCATGTGGCTACCATATCAAGAAGGAATCCGAGGCATCACCCTCGTTGGATTCCCACCTAACGTAAACATCAAGGTGAACGGAGGAGGAATCACCCTCGAGGTCCACTCTTGAGGAGTTGCGCGACGGTGTCGTTATCGGGGTGATGTAGGAGGAATCACCCTCGCTGACCACGTCCGATTAACTAACCTACAAGGTAATCATCAGAAGTGCTGACGAGGTATCACCCTCGGCACTCGATAGTAACCCAGTAGTGTCGAGCAACAAAGGGAAGTGACGTGCGGTGCCGGGGCCTGGTCTTCGATCCCGTTGCTCGGGTCTTTTGTTAATCCAGCGGGGCAGTTGGGATACAGTGGGGTCTCTGCTGGGTCTCTACCCAACCTATACTGAACAGTTTAGGATAAGCAGGTAGGTAACAATAGCAGGTTACAATAAACAGGCTATGCAGGAAATGGCCGCGGCGGTCTCCGGGCCGGAGGTGGCCGGAATCGACGGCGGCGATGACTGCGGCGGATGTCCGGAATCGGGCACAAGTGTCTACGGCGATGTGGTGCACGGTAGGCGACGCTGGCTGGCTCATTCGACTCATACGGTGGCGCTGAGCTCGACTGCGAGCTCAGTCGGGCTTGAAAACGACGCCTCTGACGGCGACGAGCTCGGTTGCGGTGGCGGGCTCGGGCGTTCGATGCAACGGCCGTAGCAGTGCGCGAAAGCATGAACTAACGCGCATGGGAGATATTGCACAACGCAACGATCTTGTTGGACTCCAGCCTGCGACCAAATGGTCGTTGGAGGCATGCCGGCGACATGCGCGGGCGGCGGCACGTTCGGGCGTCGTGGACGAAGCAGCTAGTGCGCGTGCGAGGACGAACAGGGAGATGGGGAAGGTAGGGTGGCTCACTGTGCGGCACGCAAGATGGCCCGTGGTGGTTTAGGACCTGCAGAGGCGTCACCAGAGTCGGAGAAGAGCGGCGGCGTCCGGAGATGTGGATGAAGGGGAATCGGTGCAGCAGCGCCTCCGAGCTCCAGCTGAGGCCACTAGAGGACGAGGAAGACCATGACGGAGATGATGGACACGTTGGCGAGGCGCTTGGAGCTCTGTGGCTGCGCAGATGACGGCGGACGGCGGCGACCTCGCTCGGTCCCGACGGATCTGAGGGGATAAGAGGAGCGGAGCGAGCGAGGGAGAAAGGGGGAGAGTAACGGAGGAGGCAAGGGGGAATGGACAACTTGTTCTTATCTCCTTGCGCATCGGTGGGGTGCCGCGGTGTCGCCGAACGACCAGAGCAGCGCCGGCGCGTCCACAGGCTAGGCGACACGGCGATGGAGAGAGAGGGGAGGAGGGAGAAAAAGGCCGTGGTGGGCTGGGCCTCCAGGCACTGTGCACTTAGGCCTGTGCACAGTGGCCTTTCCTATTTTTCTTTTTCTGCTTCTGCTTTTTTTACAGAGTTGGTTTTGAAATATTTTGAGCATTCAAATGGATTAGCAAAAATGTGAAACTTGCTCACATAATATCTTGCAATATCCAGCACTGCCACAAAAAGTTTGGGCATTTTTGGATTCCATTTGAAATTATCCAAAAATGAATAGGGCATTTAAATGCTGTTTTGGCTCTGATTTAAATGCTTAGACCCTTCTGTGGTTGATGGTGATGTTGTGTTCCTTAACAGCAAATAATTTTGGATTCTTTGCTATAAGTTGAACATTTTTCCCATAAGTTTTGAGCAACTTTATATTTCACTTTTGAATTTGAGTTGATTTTTAGAATAGAATTTGAATTGTTTTGATTAACCACTATGACTAGGCACTGCAAATGAAGTGACTTGGCATTTTTAGCAGATGATCACAGTGGCTATTACATGGGGGTGTTACAAATTCTCCTCCTCTAAAAGAAATTCTCGTCCCGAGAATTTAGGAGGTAGAAGGAAAGAGGTCGGGATACTCTTCCCGAAGATGATCCTCGCGTTCCCAGGTGGCTTCATCTTCAGTGTGATTCGACCACTGCACTTTAAGGAACTTGGTTGTCTTCTGACGAGTTCGACGTTCAGCTTCATCGAGAATGCAGATTGGATGCTCTTTATAAGAAAGATCATCTTGCAATTCGAGCATCTCGTGATCCACTGCTCTGTGCGGACATTCCTTGAAGCATTTACGAAGTTGCGACACATGAAAGACGTCGTGAATATGAGAGAATTGCGGTGGCAACTCCAATTTATAAGCCACCTGTCCACGTCTGGCAACAATGCGAAAGGGGCCGATGTAGCATGGAGCTAGTTTGCCCTTGATTCCGAAACGACGAGTGCCCTTCATAGGAATGACACGAAGATAAGCTTGATCACCTGGTTGATAAGTCAGACCCCATCGTTTGCGATCATAGTTGCTCTTCTGACGGTCCTGAGCCGCCTTAAGATTTTCTCGGACAATGCAGACTTGTTCTTCGGCGTGTTGGATAATGTCCGGTCCAACGAGTGGTCGTTCCCCAGTTTCTGACCAATTCAGAGGGGTTCGACACTTACGTCCATAAAGCACTTCGAAGGGGGCCATTTTCAAGCTGGCTTGATAGCTGTTGTTATAAGAGAATTCGGCAAACGGAAGAGATTCTTCCCACTTCTTACCAAATGATATAACACAAGCCCGAAGCATATCTTCCAGCACTTGATTTACTCGCTCGACTTGGCCTTGGGATTAGGGATGATAAGCTGAACTCTAGGTAATGTGAGTTCCCATAGCTTCTTGGAAACTTTCCCAGAACTTGGAGGTGAAAAGACCGCCACGGTCCGAACTGATCTCCTTCGGAATACCGTGGAGTGAAACAATTCTGGAGATATACAGCTCTGCTAACTGACTGGCAGTGATAGTCTCCTTGACAGGCAGAAAGTGTGCAACTTTAGAGAGTTGGTCGACGACGACAAGAATAGCATCGTGACCTTTCTGAGACTTGGGAAGACCAGTAATGAAATCCATCTGCACTTTATCCCATTTCCACATAGGAATAGAGAGTGGTTGAAGAATTCCAGCAGGCTTTTGATGTTCCGCCTTCACGCGACGGCATACGTCACATTCAGCCACATATCTAGCGATATCCTGCTTCATTCTGGACCACCACTACCTTTGACAAAGATCGCGATACATCTTGGTGCTACCCGGATGGATGGACAGTGGTGTATCATGTGCCTCCTTCATGACTTTGTCAGTCATAAGTTCGAAGCGAGGTACCACAATGCGGTCTCTGAAATACAAGGTTCCATCTTCAGCAATCGAGAAATCCCTGTACTTCTCGAGGTGAAGCTCTTTCTTCATATGATCTACTTCGGCATCTTTGGCTTGCACAATTTTTACAGCTTTCTCAAGATCTGGCTGTACCACAAGGTTATTAAGAGAACCCTGCGGAACGATATAGAGGTTCAACTTGCGCAGTTCTTCATACAGCTGGGGATGAGCTTGCTTAACCATGAGGTTGTTGCAATAGGACTTGCGGCTCAAGGCATCAGCCATCACATTAGCCTTGCCAGGGGTATAAGAAATACCACAGTCATAGTCCGTAATTGTTTCCAACCATTGCTGTTGACGGAGATTAAGATCCAGTTGGGTGAACAAATACTTCAGACTCTGATGGTCGGTATATATCTCGCACCAGTTACCAAGAAGGTAATGTCGCCACTGCTTCAAAGCATAGATCACAGTAGCGAGTTCGAGATCATGCACTGGATAGTTCTCTTCATGTAGACGCAATTGTCGCGAGGCATATGCAATTACCTTTCGCTCTTGCATTAGGACACAGCCTAATCCCTAACGAGAGGCGTCGCAATAAATTACAAAGTCCTTGCGGGAATCGGGAGGAGCAAGCACTGGAGCAGAGGTAAGCCTGTCCTTGAGGGTCTGGAAACTTTCTTGACATTTGTCTGTCCACTCAAACTTAACGTCTTTGTGGAGCAGATTAGTCAGGGGCTTGGCAATCTTGGAAAAATTCTCGACGAATCGACGGCAATAACTTGCTAGACCGAGAAAACTTCTGACTTGCTTGGCGTTCTTCGGAGGAGTCCAGTCAAGGATAGCCTGAACACGCTCCGGGTTAACGGCGATACCGTCCTTGGAAATCACATGTCCAAGGTAGGTCACTTCAGAAAGCCAGAATTCACATTTGGAGTACTTGGCATACAACTTGTGCTCTCGAAGCCTCTCCAGAACAAGGCGAAGATGTTCGGCATGTTCTTCCTTATTCTTCGAATATACCAGAATATCATCCAGATATACCACGACGAACTTATCGAGGTAATCCATGAAGATGTAATTCATCAGGCGGGGGAACGTAGCTGGAGCATTCGTTAGGCCAAATGACATGACGGTGTATTCATAGGAGCCATAACGAGTAACGAAGGCGGTCTTCGGAATATCCTCTTCACGGACACGGATCTGGTGATAACCCAACCTCAAGTCGAGTTTAGAGAACACCGATGATCCAGCAAGTTGATTGTATAAATCATTGATCCGAGGAAGCAGATATTTATTCTGGATGGTTGCCTGGTTGATAGGACGGTAATCTTGGACCAACCTATTCGTACCATCTTTCTTCTTGACAAAGAGAGACGGTGCTCCCCAGGCAGAGGAACTAGGGCGGATGAAACCCTTCTTAAGAGACTTATTGATTTCTTCCTTAAGCTCGAGAAGGTGGTGCGGAGGCATCTTGTAAGGACGCTTCGCAATAGGAGTGGTGCTAGGCTTCAAGTCGATAACAAACTCGACAGCTCTAGCAGGGGGTATTCCTGGAAGTTCTTCTGAAAAAACATCCTGGAATTCGCAAACAACTGGAACATTTTCGATCCCCTCAAGCGGTGAAGCGTTCAACGCATTCAAGGCATAAATTTGGGCCTCGGCGTTCTGAGTGATATGAGCACGGTAATTCACTAACTCATCTGATGGATGTAGGAGGTGTACAACTTTAGTGGCACAATTGATTGAGGCATAGTGAGCCTTCAACCAATCCATTCCTAATATAAGGTCAATTTTGGAAGACTTCAGGATAATGGGAGACGCGCGGAACTCCAACCCTTCGATTTCAATGGGAACATTATAACTAACCACGGAGGTTCGGCAACCGCCCACGGGAGTATGTACCACTAAAGGTGTTTTCATGTACTCACACTTAACGTCATGCATGCGTGCGAAATGTTCTGACATGAATGAATGAGATGCTCCTGAATCAAATAAAACAGAAGCTGGTGCTGAATTAACAAGTAGTGTACCCATGACTGTAGCTGGTTGGTCTAGGTCTTCACTCATGTTGACATGATAGGCGTGCCCACGACCATAAGAAGGCCTGGCATTGTTGTTACGCTGTTGAGGAATTCCACGGCCATTACCACGGCCAGCAGGAGGAAGAGCTAGCTGATTCTGACTCTGAGAACAGTCTCTGGCACGGTGACCTGGCTAGCCACACTTGAAGCAGAGTCCACTGTCTGGACGTGGTGCAGGAGCTCGAAGAGGCTGCCTCGGTGGTGGAGGAGGCAGACGAGGTGCAGCATAAGCAGGCCTGTACACTGGAGCTGTTGGACGGTACATGCTTTGTGGAATCCAGATGCGGCGCTTCTGGGAAGACGAGCCCGAAGATGAGCCCGCTTCACGGGTGCGTCTGGTCACTTCCTTGTGCTTCTTCAGACTAGTCTCGACCATAATAGCCTTGTTCACCAAGGTGGCGAAGTCAGGAAAGTCTTGAATGAGCAGGGCTAGCTGAATGTCATGGTGTAGCCCTTCACGAAATTTCTCCTGCCTACGAGCATCAGTGGGAATGTCTTCTTCAGCATAGCGAGACAAGTCAAGGAACTCTCGCTGGTAGACCTCCACAGTCTTGTTGCCTTGAACGAGGCTGCGGAACTCGGACTTCTTCCGATCTATAACTCCTTGCAGAATATACCGGGCACGAAAAGCAGCCTTGAATTCCACCCAAGTGACAATAGTTCCAGGAGGTAAGGTCTGTCTGTGAGTTGCCCACCATTGTGCTGCGGGTCCCTTCAAGAAGTATGTCGTGAATGTGACATAGCTGATAGGAGGAACATTAGCTGACTCCATCTCATAGAAGATGTCACGCAGCCAGTCATCGGCATCCAGCGGATTAACTGTGTTGTGGAATACCGATGGGTTGAGACGCACAAACTCTGGCAGTGTGATTGAAGCTAGCTGATGGTTGGCATTGGGACGGGGGAATTGATCCATAATCCCCGTCATGAACTGACGGTTGAGTTCAAATTGTTGCATCATCGCAGCCATGTAGTCAGGCGGTGGCGGCGGTGGTGGATTGTTATCACCCATCCTGCTAGATTCAATAGGGGTAGTTTAGCAAAAGCCATTGCGAGTGTTTAGCAACAAGCATGGTGTAACACGATGAAATTTAAGTAGTGCAACAGATACTTAACAGTAGTCATTTAAGTCATACAGATCCATACGGAGTCAGTTACAAACGGACAGCACAACGGCACAAATTCAAAAGCTAGACATGCTAGGCGGCGCGCAGGCACGCGGTAAGGAAGTACACAACGAGACATAGCAAAGGCTACATCAACGTCGGAGAAAACCACTGAAACAGGGTAGCTGCAAGTGCGGACAACAAATGTTCGTCGCGGAAGGATCCTGTGCTCCATGTGCACTCTGATGCAGAACCCAGTCTCGAACTGAAAGAAGAGGTCCACGTGTAGGTGTGTGACCTCCCACAGCAGGCCAATCGATCCCTGGTGGCATCTCGGTCCTGTGCGGGTAAAGGATATGCTTTGGATGTATCCCTGCATGAACAGCTGGTAGCAACTGCGTCATAGAATCGTAGAGTCGTGCTCGAGTGGCCAACAACTCGACGGCAAGAGCCCGAACGGTGCGATCCAGAGCCTGAGTGCACTGAATTAGAACTCGTGGATCGTAGCGAAGAGGCTCGTACGGGGCACAGATAGCTGTGTAGTATCTAGTAGCATCTCCAGCAGGGGCATACGGAATCTATCAAAACTCAGAAGCATCCAAGCTAGCGCTGAGCTCTCCTCGGAGACGTGCGACAGCAGAGTAGGTGGCATCATGGACTGCCATCTCAATCGTCACGCCGATACCGTGGAAAAGGTACAGCTCAGTGCCTGAGTCATCCTACTGATCATAGATACGAACATCTGCATAGTACTGCTCCTGGTTGAACTCGCGGTAAACCTCGTAGACCATGTACTCAGGGTACCAGTGGTAACCCAGTCTGGTCAGGAGAGCGATCAAGACAGCTGGAAAACCAGGGACATCGCGAGCCCAAGTGCGAAGCACAAGCTGCGTCGTAGGGCGTGGTGGAAACAGACGATCCATCTGAAATAAAGGAAATTCAGGATTGTCATTTGACGATGAGAAGTATAACAGATCTCAAAGAGAAAGGTTAAACAAAACAATGGAAAGGAAAATGATTATCAGACTAATCAGATCAATGACAGGGAAATCGCACAGATATCCAGCTCTCCGGGTGGAGGGAATTTACGAGATCCTAAGTGTCGGCATTAGTAAATTTATTTAACCCGAATAGAAGAGAGATCAGAGTCCCAGAGTAAAGACGAGGAATAAAAGATCCTAATACCACCCAGCTGGCGACGTGGGCCCGTAAGCCACACAGCCAAGTTAGTAAAACAATTTTGGACCACTAGACTCAACTTCGGCCAAGGAGTTGGAAAGGGGGATTCCTACAGGCAGTCGGCTCTGATACCAACCTGTGACGACCCCGGCTTAATCGTGCACTAACCATACACGCAAATGCACATGATCAAGCCTAAGGACTCACTTGAAGATATCACAACACAACTCTAAAACATAAATAAAGTCATACAAGCTTTATATTACAAGCCAGGGCCTCGCGGCTCGAATACATAGCTCGATGGCATACAAGTGTCAGTGGAAGCGTAAGATATCTGGATACAAATATAACAGAGTTATAGATAGGCCTTTAGAAAGGCGGGGCAAAATAAAATACTACGATCGAAAGGCGTAGGCCTCCTGCCTAGGACCCTCCGAACCTACTCCTGGTCGTCGGACGGCTCCTCGTAGTAGTACTCGCCGGGAGGGTAGTAGTAGTAGCTGTCGGCGGGGGCAGCTGGCTCAGGGGCTCCGTCCTTTGGTTGCGACAAATGGATAAGGGGAGAAAAAGAAAGCAAAGCAAACGTGAGTACTCATCTGAAGTACTCAGCAAGCAAGGGTCTACACTACTTATGCAACATTTTCAAAGGAAGGCTGTATATATGTACTGGGCTGCAGAAATGCCAGGATAGAGAGGAAGGCCTAGTCCTATCAAAGACTAGCATCTTCAAGCATCTTCATCAGTCTTGCAGCATTAGAAGAGTGCAGAGTAACATAATGTAAAGTAGTAGTAGTGTCATCAACCTCGCCCAGAGATTCTTCCTCGACTCCCTACGAGAAAGTAATCCCAGAGCCATACTATCCATTTTATCTCAAGTCACGAGTTCTAGTTGTACCGATCGGGATACAACTCCGAGTGTCCGTTACAGTAGGACAGGCTATCGATAGATTGTTTCTTCCCTGCAGGGGTGCACCAACTTACCCACCATGCTCGATTAACTCCGGCCGGACACACTTTTCTGGGTCATGCCCGGCCTCGGCCAAACGACACGCCGCAACCCAACCTAGGCTTAGAAGAGAGGTCAGCACGCCGGACTAAACCTATGCCCCCAGGGGTCTTGGGCCATCGCCCCGGGAACTCCTGCATGTTACGGGGCCACCGAGAGCAGACCTAGCAACCCCTTATACAAGCGCGGTTGCGTTCCCAGTCCAACTCGGCGTGCGCCGCTCCTTACTGACGTCAAATAAGCTTCGGCTAATGTATACGACGCAGAACGCCCATACTATGCCCACGTGATGGTTAGTGCGGTCAGGCCAGAAGCCCCTCGGATCAAATATCCAAACTGTTAGTGTGTTGGTAGTGTGGTAACGAGCAGAGACTCACGAAAGATGTGACCCCATCGCCCCTTCTCGAGGACTTGCGGCAAGGGCTAGGAATGCCCGACCACGCCTCGTAGATATCTCACGGGCACCTTCCAGGTCAGCCCGACTCCATATCACTCTCATCATAAACTCGTGCGGGTACCCCTCAAGGCCGACCCGTCTTTATCCAGAATAAACAGTATCATCAATAATGTAAAGGCATCCGTGTGGCTACCATATAAAGAAGGAATCCGAGGCATCACCCTCGTTGGATTCCCACCTAACCTAAACATCAAGGTGAACGAGGAGGAATCACCCTCGAGGTCAACTCTTGAGGAGTTGCGCGACGGTGTCGTTATCGAGGTGATGTAGGAGGAATCACCCTCGCTGACCACGTCCGATTAACTAACCTACATGGTAATCATCAGAAGTGCTGACGAGGTATCACCCTCGGCACTCGATAGTAACCCAGTAGTGTCGAGCAATTAAGGGGAAGTGACGTGCGGTGCCGGGGCCTGGTCTTCGATCCCGTTGCTCGGGTCTTCTGTTAATCCAGCGGGGCAGTTGTGATACAGTGGGGTCTCTGCTGGGTCTCTACCCAACCTATACTAAACAGTTTAGGATAAGCAGGTAGGTAACAATAGCAGGTTACAATAAACAGGCTATGCAGCAGATATAGGATAACAACAGCAGTAGTAACTTCTAATGCAAGCATAAGAGAGAAGAGAGTGGGCGATATCGGAATGCTCAAAAGGGGGGTGCTTGCCTGAAAGCTCTGCTGCAAAGGTCTAGTCGTCAGGGGTGTAGTCGACCTCTGGAGCGGTGTCGGTCTCGGGAGCTACGTCGACGTCGGGATCTACCGAGAGAGAAGAAGGCGAAGAAACATATAAATACACAGCAAACAATGCAATACAGGGCATGCCATGCCTAGGATGCAGTGCAGGGTTGCCTAAAGTATGTCTAAGTCGTTTTTAGTTTCTTTAAAATTTAAGTTGGATTTATTATCTGGTGAATATGCATTATTCATATACCGGAATCGGGCTAAAAGTTACGGGTTCTCCTACGTAGGGGGTTCCGACATAGAAACAGACGACGCGATCAGATTCGTCTCGTCATTCTGATCAACTTTCATGTTTTAAGTTTTTTGATCTGAGCTACGGTTTAATTTCTACGAATTTTCAAAGTTTAAATCATTTTTTGGAATTATTTTTATTAATAGAAAAGGAAATATGACGTCAGCATTGCGTAGGAGTGATGTCAGCAGTCAACAGGTCGGCTGACCAGGGTCAAACCTGACCTGTGGGTCTAGTGGGACCCACATGTCAGCCTCTGTTAGACTAACTGTGGATTAATCTAATTAACAGACTAATTAGGGGAGTGGGCCCAGCCTGTCAGTGACTCATTAACTTAATTAATTAACTCTTATTTATTAAAACATTTTTATTAACTAAAGGCGGTGGGGCCCGCGTGTCAGTGACATTGGCTGCCCAGTCCGCAGTTGACTGGGTCAACCCAGTCTACTGGGACCCGCGGGGCCCACTGTTAGTGTCTCAGGGGTGGCCCCTGGTGGTGCCACATCGGCGCCGTCGCCGGAGTTGCTCCGGCGACCAAATTTCATGGCGGCGCGCTCGGGAGGTGGTCGGGTTCGCTCTACAGGCTACCAAAACGAACGCGGCCGGTCGCGTTCGAACGCGGAGACGACGCCGCATCCAACCGTGGCGATCTCCGGGCCGGAGGTGGCCGGAATCGACGGCGGCGATGACCGCGGCGGGTGGCCGGAATCGGGCACAAGTGGCTACGGCGATGTGGTGCACGGTAGGCGATGCTGGCTGGCTTGTTTGACTCATACGGTGGCGCTGAGCTCAACTGCGAGCTCAGTCGGGCTTGAAAATGACGCCTCTGACGGCGACGAGCTCGGTTGCGGCGGCGGGCTTGGGCGTTCGATGCAAAGGCTGTAGCAGTGGGCAAAAGCACTAACTAACGTGCGTGGGAGATACTACGCAACACAACGATCTTGTTGGACTCCAGCCTGCGGCCAAATGGTCGTTGGAGGCACGCCGGCGACATGCGCGGGCGGCGGCTCGTTCGGGCGCTGTGGACGAAGCAGCTTGCGCGCGTGCGAGGATGAACAGGGAGATGGGGAAGGTAGGGTGGCTCATTGTGTGGCACGCAAGATGGCCCGTGGTGGTTTAGGAGCTGCAGAGGCGTCACCGGAGTCAGAGAAGAGCGGCAGTGTCCAGAGATGTGGATGAAGGGGAATCGATGCAGCAGCGCCTCCGAGCTCTAGCTGAGGCCACCAGAGGACGAGGAAAACAATGACAGAGATGATGGACACGTTGGCGAGGCGCTTGGAGCTCTGTGGCTGCGCAGATGACGGCGGACGGCGGCGACCTCGCTCGGTCCTGACGGATCTGAGGGGGTTAGAGGAGCAGAGCGAGCGAGGGAGAAAGGGGGAGAGTGACGGAGGAGTCAGGGGGGAATGGATGGCTTGTTCTTATCTCCTCGCGCGTCGGTGGGGTTTCGCGGTGTCGCCGAACGACCAGAGCAGCGTCGGCGCGTCCACAGGCGAGGCGACACGGCGATGGAGAGAGAGGGGAGGAGGGAGAAAAAGCCGTGGTGGGCTGGGCCTCCAGGCACTGTGCACTTAGGCCTGTGCACAGTGGCCTTTCCTATTTTTCTTTTTCTGCTTCTGCTTTTTTTTACGGAGTTGGTTTTGAAATATTTTGAGCATTCAAATGGATTAGCAAAAATGTGAAACTTGCTCACATAATATCTTGCAATATCCAGCATTGCCACAAAAAGTTTGGGCATTTTTGGATTCCATTTGAAATTATCCAAAAATGAATAGGGCATTTAAATGTTGTTTTGGCTCTGATTTAAATGCTTAGACCCTTCTGTGGTTGATGGTGATGTTGTATTCCTTAACAGCAAATAGTTTTGGATTATTTTCTATAAGTTGAACATTTTTCCCATAAGTTTTGAGCAACTTTATATTTCACTTTTGAATTTGAGTTGATTTTCATAATAGAATTTGAGTTGTTTTGATTAACCACTATGACTAGGCACTGCAAATGAAGTGACTTGGCATTTTTAGCAGATGATCACAGTGGCTATTACATGGGGGTGTTACACCTACCTATTATGGCATTTCCATAGACATTTCGAGATATATTGCCATGCAATTTCCACCGTTCCGTTTACTATGACACGCTTCATCATTGTCATATTGCTTTGCATGATCATGTAGTTGACATAGTATTTGTGGCAAAGCCACCATTCATAATTTTTATACATGTCACTCTTGATTCATTGCACATCCCGGTACACCGCCGGAGGCATTCACATAGAGTCATATCTTTTGTTCTAGTATCGAGTTGTAATATTGAGTTGTAAGTAAATAAAAGTGTGATGATCATCATTATTAGAGCATTGTCCCAGTGAGGAAAAGATGATGGAGACTATGATTCCCCCACAAGTTGGGATGAGACTCCGGACGAAAAATAAAAAAAGAGGCCAAAAAAAAGAGAGAGCCCAAAAAAAATGAATGAGAGAAAAAGAGAGAAGGGGCAATGCTACTATCCTTTTACCACACTTGTGCTTCAAAGTAGCACCATGATCTTCATGATAGAGAGTCTCCTATTTTGTCACTTTCATATACTAGTGCGAATTTTTCATTATAGAACTTGGCTTGTATATTCCAATGATGGGCTTCCTCAAATTGCCCTAGGTCTTCGTGAGCAAGCAAGTTGGATGCACACCCACTTAGTTTCTTTTTGAGCTTTCATACACTTATAGCTCTAGTGCATCCGTTGCATGGCAATCCCTACTCACTCACATTGATATCTATTGATGGGCATCTCCATAGCCCGTTGATACGCCTAGTTGATGTGAGACTATCTCCTTCTTTTTGTCTTCTCCACAACCACCATATTCTATTCCACCTATAGTCCTATATCCATGGCTCACGCTCATGTATTGCGTGAAAGTTGAAAAGGATTGAGAACATCAAAAGTATGAAACAATTGCTTGGCTTGTCATCGGGGTTGTGCATGATTTAATACTTTGTGTGATGAAGATGGAGCATAGCCAGACCATATGATTTTGTAGGGATAACTTTCTTTGGCCATGTTATTTTGAGAAGACATGATTGCTTTATTAGTATGCTTGAAGTATTATTGTTTTTATGTCAATATTAAACTTTGTTAGGTAGCATTCCACAATAAAGAAAATTACATGGATAAATATGTTAGGTAGCATTCCACATCAAAAATTCTGTTTTTATCATTTACCTACTCGAGGACGAGCGGGAATTAAGCTTGGGGATGCTTGATACGTCTCCAACGTATCTATATTTTTTGATTGTTCCATGCTATTATATTTTCTATCTTGGATGTTTTATATGCATTTATATGCTATTTTGTATGATTTTTGGGACTAACCTATTAACCTAGAGCCCAGTGCCAGTTTCTGTTTTTTCCTTGTTTTTGAGTTTTACAGAAAAGGAATATCAAACGGAGTCCAAATGACCTGAAAATTTACGGTGATTTTTTATGTACCAGAAGAAGCCCCCGAAGCAAAAGAGTTGGGCCAGAAGAGTCCCGAGTCAACAACAAGGGTGGAGGGCATGCCCACCCCCCTAGGGCGCGCCCCCCTGCCTTGTCGCTGACTCATGGACCCCCCTAACGTGAAACCGACGCCAAAAATTCCTATAAATATAGAAACCCCCAGAAATAAACCTAGATCGGAAGTTCCGCCGCCGCAAGCCTCTGTAGCCACGAAAAACCAATCGGGAGCCCGTTCCGGCACCCTGCCGGAGGGGGAAACCATCACCGGTGGCCATCTTCATCATCCCGGTGATCTCCATGACGAGGAGGGAGTAGTTCACCCTCGGGGCTGAGGGTATGTACCAGTAGCTATGTGTTTGATCTCTCTCTCTCTCTCGTGTTCTTGATTTGGCACAATCTTGATGTACTGCGAGCTTTGTTATTATAGTTGAATCATATGGTGTTTTTCCCCTCTACTTGTTGTGATGAATTGAGTCTTGCTCTTTGAGGTTTCGTTATGTTGGATTGAGTATTGGATTTCAGAACACTTGATGTATGTCTTGCGATGGGATATCTGTGGTGACAATGGG
This sequence comes from Thinopyrum elongatum, assembly GCA_011799875.1. Lineage (NCBI taxonomy): Eukaryota > Viridiplantae > Streptophyta > Magnoliopsida > Poales > Poaceae > Thinopyrum > Thinopyrum elongatum. The sequence goes on along the minus strand of CM022299.1, from coordinate 433,391,740 downwards.
ATGTTCTATTGATTCACTTGATGTATGTTTTGGCACTCAACTCGCGGATTCCCGAGGTGACATTGGGGTAATCTATGCATAGGGGTTGATGCACGTTTTCGTCCTACGTTCTCCGATAGAAACTTTGGAGTGATTCTTTGTTGCACGTTGAGGGATTGTTATATGATCCAATTATGTTATCATTGTTGAGAGAATTTGCACTAGTGAAAGTATGAACCCTAGGCCTTGTTTTCAAGCATTGCAATACCGTTTTTGCTCACTTTCGTTACTTGCTACCTTGCTGTTTTTTTATTTTCAGATTGCAAAAACCTATATCTACCATCCATATTACACTTGTATCACCATCTCTTCGCCGAACTAGTGCACCTATACAATTTACCATTGTATTGGGTGTTAGGGACACAAGAGACTCTTTGTTATTTGGTTGCAGGGTTGTTTGAGAGAGACCATCTTCATCCTACGCCTCCCACGGATTGATAAACCTTAGGTCATCCACTTGAGGGAAATTTGCTACTGTCCTACAGAACTCTGCGCTTGGAGGCCCAACACGAGTCTACAAGAAGAAGGTTGCGTAGTAGACATCATATACAATAACAGAATGCACCCACAACAATTGAACATCGCATTGCAGAATTGAACCAAACAGTTAACTAAACACCACAACAAATGAACCAAACGTTAACTGAGCACCACATTGCATAATGTATAACATACTAGAAGATCAGATAGTTAACCAAACCAAGCATGCTTGACAACTAGGAAATATAGCAATTCTATTTGTTTCTCATGTATTTTCTAAAGATAAATTCGATTAATTTCTCACATATAAGACAATACAAAATTGCAGCCTAAAGAATTGAACATCACATTTGCAGAATTGAACCAAACAGTTAACTAAAGACGACAACTAATTAACCAAACAGTTAATAAGTGAGCACCACATTGCACGACATATAGAACATATACACTAGAGCAACAGATTGCATGGTAAAATTAGATAGCACAATTCACTAGAATTTGTTAAGGAAAGGCAGGAGCAGCACATGCAACGGGTAAACCGAGCATGCTTAACCGGCGTAGCTAGCAAACTGAACATGGGTCCTTATAGTGAGCTAATAAGACAAGCTACTCCTCATCGTCGGAGATATCGATGATGATTGGCTCCTTGGACATGGAAGAGGGCAAGGCCTCCACATCATAGGTGCCCTCGTCGTAGTGGTGAGTTGCCTGAGCCGCTCCAGGCACCAACCCGCTGGCTCTCGAGTTGAGGTAAGCACGTGCACGCTGAGAAAACACCTCGTAGTCTTCGTCGAAGGCACCTAGGGTGGCCTCGAGAAAATGCCATGAATTGTCGTTTAAAGCAGCCAACCGCGTCGCGGCATCAGCGCGTGAGGCATCGACGGTGGCCTAGACAGCGAGGTGCTCCTCCAAGATCTGGGGGTCGGCATGAATGGTAGCCATCGTGACCTCATCCGCGCGTGCGGCCGCGATTTGCTTCTCCACTACCAAATGCTCCTTGAGCTCCTGGCTATACTGCGTGCACCAAGGCTTAGGGCGGCGCTTATTTGGTGGAGGGGTCGGTGATTTGGGTGGAAGGTGTCGCGCTGGCCGTCGGGGCATATGGGATGTGGAAGGAGGAGGAGGATGGGGGTCGGGTGTGGATTACCTGCCTGGATAGACGAGGTCGAGCGGCGTGAAGGAGGGTCGCCGGCGAGGAGGCGGCGCTGCAAGCAAGGAGTGAAGGTTTCAACTTGGAAAGGAAGGTGGAAACAGGGGAAATGTGTTTTTTGGTAAGGGGGAGGGGGCGGGGAGGTAGATATTTCCATGAAAGCCGAAATTTTTGAATCGGTGCAGCGAAAAAGCTGGCGCGCAAAGTGTCATCATACACGGTCCCTTATTCAGCACTGTGTACGATATGTGAACATCACAAATGATTCATTTAGCTTAACCCGTGTGTGATGAGTTTGAACGTGCAAATTTTCGTTTGAATTTCCCTGGTTATAGTGGTCATCCACATCATTGCATAATTTGGGTACACAAAGGAGACTACATCACACCCACACTTCTTAATCGAGCAAGTTCAGCAATTAAATAGAGCTAGCTGACCTAAACATTACTCTAACAAATTAAAGACCGACGCTCTTAATTAAACAAAACAAAGAGTACTACTACGGCAGGTGCTCGTCGATCTCCGCCGCCTCCACCATGTCCAGCTCGCGCCCGACGGTCTCCTGGGGAAGGGGCTCCATGGCATCCATCGCACCATACTCGGCAAGCATCTCGCCATCCGCGTCCGCCATCTCTTTGAAAAAGGCTGCCACGAGCTGGGCGTGCGCGGCCGTGATCTGGGATTGGACGGGCTCCATCGTGGCAAGGTATGCGGTGGAGGAACAGACGGCTGCTCGAACGCTCTCGGCGATTGCCAACTCTTCGGCCGTGGGTTACCGACCGTTGTCGGAGAAGGTTCGTTTGATTTGTGCGGTGACCGCCACGAGCTGGGCGTGGGCGGCCTCGACATGGTCGTGGGCAGCCTCCATCAGGGCTAAGGCTGCCGCTGCGGAATGAACAGCTGCTGTGCCGCTCTCGCCAGTTGCTATCCCCGAGGCAGACGTTGCTGCCGCCACCTGAGAAGCAACAACGGCCGTTTGGGCTGCCTTGGCCGCCCGGTCGCAGATTGCGGCCACGCTCATGCACCTTGTTAGCACGCGCCTGGCGGCTGCGGCCACGCTCTTGCCGGAGTGGGCCACCGAAGTTGCCCTCACGACGTGGGTCCACGTCCCCATCTTTCATCGGCAACGATTGAACAGTGAAATGATATTTGGGGAGCGAGCTAGTGTGCTTGACATGCCGGCTATGGACTGTAGCTGACGCACCTTCTCGCGTAAGACATAGGCGTACTATACTCCGATGGTGCTCCAAGATATTTTGTACTGCATCTCACACGTTTGGTGATAATAAACTGTGTGCGATCTACTTGATTTTTCATCTTGATTTGAATTACATAATGGGGTCACAGCGGCAATGGAGGGTGTTTGAATTGCTAGAACTTTTATCTGCAGTGAACATGCAACTATATGTGTGTCGTAAAAAAATTGGAATTATTCAGGGTTCGTTTGGACATTTTATACATTAATTTGGTTTTCTAGCCATTTCAGGTGCACAATTCAAAATTAAACTACATGCATATGCTCCGGTGCACCAACATGGGTTGTAAAATCATATATGTGTCCATGGGTTTATGCTTATGTCCCATGCAAGAAATGGGGATGAATTTTGAACACCACGGCACCGTGGCTCTCCGGCAAACATTGAGGTACTTGCTTTTGTAATTCTAGTAAATCCAAAACCCGTCTGAAATTCATGAACCTTGGCATGCTATCATGGAATGGCATCAACATGCTGGGGTAAAATATATTGTCCCATTTGGGGCAGGTTATGGTATAAGCTTCTCACAAACCAGAGCTTCTCATAAGAAGCCTCATGGTTCCATTAGGGAAACGTGACACCTTTGTGGACAAAACGATATTCGTCGCCTCTTCTTTCTTTCAATTTTTTCCTGGTGTCAACATAGAACAACATGAGTGTCGTGTTAAATTTTGGAATTTTTTGGGGATCGTTTGGACATTTTTATACATTAACTGTGTTTTCTAGGCATTTATGTGCATAATTCAAAATTGAACTACATGCACATGCTCCAGTGCTTAAAAACGGGTTGAAAAATCAAATGTGTGTCCTTGGTTGCAAGCTTAGGTCACATGCAAGAATTGTCGCTCGGCCGCTAACATTGAGATACATGGTTTTAAAATTCTAGTAAATCGAAACCTCGTCTAAAATTCATGAAACTTGACATGATATCATGGAACGGCATCGACATGCCGTGGTAAAAATATTGTCCCATTTGGGGCAGGTTTGGGTATAAGCTTCTCGCAAACTAGAGCTTCTCTCACAACAAGCCTGATAGTTTCGGTAGGGAACGTGCCACCTTGGGGGACGAAACGATATCTATTGCCTCTTCTTACTTTCAAAATTTTTCTCGTGTCAACATAGAACAACACGAGTGTTGTGTCAATTTTTGGGATTTTTCGGGGTGCGCTTGGACATTTTTATACATTAACTGAGTTTTCTATGCATTTATGTGCATAATTCAAATTTGAACTACATGCACATGCTCCAGTGCATATAAATGGGTTCAAAATTAAAATATGTGTCCTTGGTTGCATGCTTAAGTCCCATGCAAGAAATGAGAATGAATGTCAAACACCTTGCCACCGTCGCTCGGCCGCTAACATTGAGATACATGGTTTTTAAATTCTAGTAAATTGAAAACGCGTCTGAAATTTATGAAACTTTACATGCTAGCATGGAACGGCATCAACATGCCGTGGTAAAAATATTGTCCCATTTGGGGCAGGTTGGGGTATAAGCTTCTCACAAACCAGAGCTTCTCACAACAAGCCTCATGGTTATGGTAGGGAACGTTTCACCTTTCTGGATGAAATGATATCCGTTGCCTCTTCTTGATTTCAATTTTTTTCTAGTGTTAACATAGAACAACATGAGTGTTGTGTTAATTTTAGGAATTTTTCGGGGTTCGTTTGGACATTTTTATACATTAACTGAGTTTTCTATGCATTTGTGTGCATAATGCAAATTTGAACTACAGGCACATGCTCCAGTGCATGTAAATTGGTTGAAAAATCAAATCTGTGTCCTTGGTTGCATGCTTAGGTCCCATGCAAGAAATGGGAATGAATGTCAAACACCTCGCCACCATCGCTCGGCCGCAAACATTGAGATACATGGTTTTTAAATTCTAGTAAATCCAAAACTCGTCTGAAGTTCATGAAACTTGACATGCTATCATGGAGCGGCATCAACATGCTGTGGTAAAAAAATTGTCCCATTTGGGGCAGGTTTGGGTATAAGCTTCTTGCAAACCAGAGCTTCTCACAACAAGCCTGATGGTTTCGGTAGGGAACGTGCCACCTTTGGGGACGAAACGATATCCGTTGCCTCTTCTTGCTTTCAAAATTTTTCTAGTGTCAACATAGAACGACAGGAGTGTTGTGTCAATTTTTGGGATTTTTCGGGGTTCGCTTGGACATTTTTATACATTAACTGGTTTTTCTAGGCATTTTATGTGCATAATTCAAATTTGAACTACATGCACATGCTCCAGTGCAGAAAAATGGGTTGACATATCAAATGTGTGTCCTTGGGTGCATGCTTAGGTCCCATGCAAGAAATGGGAATGAATTTCAAACACCAGGGCACTGTTGATTGCCGACAAAACATTGAGATACTTTGTTTTTAAATTCTAGTAAATCCAAAACTCGTCTGAAATTCATGAAACTTGGCATGCTATCATGGAATGGCACCCGACATGCTGTGGTATTTTTCGTGTCCATTTTGAGAGAAGGCGCACTCGAATAACAGCCAACAAAGGCATTTTGAAACAAATAGCTGCCACTTTAACATCTCAAATGTTTGTATAATTTAAATCGTGTGCATTCTGTTAACCATTCACGTGACACCAAGTGTCTGGCTTTTAATGGCTATAGGAGGTGTTGTGCGGACAGCTGCTTGACTGAACGGGAGGCGTGCGAGCGCAGTCCGGTGCGCAGGCTGACCGAGAGGCATGCAAGCTGTCCTCCAATGCGCGGGCTCACCGGGAAGCGTGCGAGCTATACGCTGCGCAGGCTCACTGGGAAGCGAGCCCTTTGACTTCCATGGCCGCCCGCCTTGCTCGCATCCTCTCCATTAATGGCGCCCGAGCCGCTGTTTAATACGGGCGGCCTTACTGTTCACCTCCCATTCCCCTCCCTCCCGCAGACCTCCACCAACGCCATGGCGCAGAAGGATCATCTGCCACTAGTCTTCAAGTTTGGTGAAGTCGACTCCGAGCCAGAGGAGATAGAAAATAAGGAGGAATGGGGCCTCATGGACATGGCCCTGAACGAGCTGGCCGCGGCGGTTGCTGCCCCCGCGCCCGTCCCAACTCCCATCCCCGCGCTCGCACTAGCGACCATCCCCGTAGCATTGATGGGCTGGTCGCCGAGCACTATCGCAGAGCTGGAAGCCGCGGGCGTCAACGAGGTCTCCGCGGACCCGCGCGAGCTCGTGTACATGCCAGCGCCAGTGACCGTGCCCTTGCCTGTATGCGCCCCTCCACCCCCGCGGTGCCAGTCCCCGTGCGTTTGCCTGCACCGGCCACGCCCGTGCCCGTGCGCGCGCCCCCCTCAGCAGCATGGGACGCCGCCGTCGACCGCTACCTTGCAGCGCCGCCAGTTGCCGTCCTCCCGCGCCCCGCCCGTCGATCGCGCGACGACATGATGTTTGATTTCCAAGTGAAGAACATTCTGTGCTGCCTTGAAGACTTCAACAATGGCGTCCCGGAGGACGACAACGACAACGCCGCGTGGCACACCGCCTCCACCGCCGCTGGAAATAGTTTTTTGGGTTTAATACTGTATCTCGATCATATGAATATAAATTTGCAGTGTGACTGAATGAAAGATATGGTTTGAACGAACTTGATTTTTTCTCTCTTAATGTACAGACTTATCAAATGATTTTCTTTTAAAAAAAGTCAATGGTTTTTAAATATAAAACACTCATCGCAAACGTTTTAGTTAGAACACTGTATGCAAACCGACAGTTTCCCTAGGAAGCCAAGGGAAAATGTGCCGAGCAGGATTTGTGCTGCTCTTGATCGCAAATGTTTTAGATAGAACACCCGTATGCAAAGTGAGAGCTATGGTCTTACCCAGTAAGTCAAGGGAAAATTCGCAGCGCAGGATTTGTGCATCTCTTCAACACAAACGGTTCAGATTGAATACGGTATGCAAAGCCAGACTTCGGCGCTAAGCCAAGAGAAAATGTGCCGAGGAGGATTTGTACATCCCTTCAACACAAACGGTTGTTTTGTATGACCCGTGTGCAATCACGTATAGACAATTTGGTAAGATTTGCAGCTATCATATTGGGTATATTGCCATTTGTCAAACTGGAAAGATTGACATTTGTTGATCTAGTAACATTGCCATTTGTCAACCTTGTAACACTGCGATTTGTCAAAATATGCAGCTAAAAATCACTAGCACTATCTAATTTTTGCAACTAAAATTCAGTAATTAAGCATAGATTTCATTCATAGATTAAGCAGTCGTTCTTTATAGAAACAGTTCAACTTGACAGCTGAACCGACCAAACTTTTCCCCAATTGTTGCCAACCACGTACTGAAATAGCTAGTTCAACTATATATACTAGCTAATTTTAAGTACGTTGTACAGTTTCACCATATCTATAGTCAGATGAACTGAACAAAATAGCCCCTAAATACTACTATTACGGAGGGGCTTTGTACTACTTCCGGCAGCCTCTCCTCTGCCAAGCGCGCTCAATAAGAGGCAGAGGAGGAGGAGCCTACCAACGAGCTGGACAACTGCAATACGGTGCCTGCCGCTGCTGCACCTTCAGCGACGCTCACCTCAAACGCCCTCTGCCGCTCCAGACGACCCCTCTCGAAGCGGTGGTTCTCCTCATAGATCTCCTGATTCCTCGGCTCTGCGGCGGCGTGTGCTGCGGCCACGGCGGCGGTAAGGCTCTTTGCGTGCTCGATGAGGCGCTCCTCCTCCTCCCGCAGGAACTCGATGTAGCACGCAAGGTTGCTGACGCATGTGCGGGCCCCCACCTCCGCCTCCCGCCTTCGGGCGGCGGTGGCGGAGCGGGTGATGACCCCGGCGGTCGACCACCACCTCCCGCCTTCGGGCCGCGGCGGCAGAGCGGGTGATGGCCATGGTGGCCGGCAGTGGGGTGGCGGCCACGACGGCCACCTCCCGCCTTCGGGCCACGGCGGCGGAGCGGGCGATGGCCCTAACTTTCGATGGTGGTGTGGCGGCCAAGGCAGACGGTGGGGTGGCGGCAACGGCAGCCGGCAACAGCTGCTGACGGGCAGCGGCGGCGGAGCGTGTGGTGGGTGTTCCGCGCACACCCAACAAGGACGCCACGCGCACTACACTACGCCGAGGACTGCGCCACCGCCGCGGTGTAGCCTCCCAGCTGGAGCTGTCCTCTTATGACGGTGGAGTGGCTGAGCGACGATGACGGACCGATGCCATTGGCGATTGTGGGAGAAGCAGACGAGATAAGCTACAGGGAGGGAGGGGAAAATGCGACGCAGTACTCGCCGGCCATGAGGGTTTATATAGCAGGCCGGTAAGCATTGGGATTTTGGGGGATTTCACCGACTCGGGCGGGAAGCTTGCGTGGGAACCTGCGCGGTTGTGCGGGAATGGGCTCACTACCGTTTGGCCAAAAGAACGCCCCCACGCGTTGCTCAAGCTTGCGCTCTAAATTGTCTGCGGCAGCGGGGTGACAAGACGTGCGAGAGGAGGACGAAAGGACACGTACACATACGGTTAATAAAATAAAAACGTTTGCGATTAAATTACCTACTACCCCCATCCTGGTTTATAAGTCGTCTATGTATTTTTGTGCCAATTTTTTACTATAGATTTAACTAATAAAATACGAATGCATGTCGCAAGAGATTATATCGTTGGATTCGTATTTGAACATAGTTTCCAATTATATAATTTTTGTAACATGCATTAACATTTTGTTGGTTAAATTTGAGGTCAAAATATGGCACAGAATATAAAGGGGACTAATAGACCAAGGCGGCGGTAGTAGCACACGGCCGCTCTCTACGCAGCGACGCAACTGTCGGCTGGCTTGTAGACAACCATTTCCTGCGTGTTCAACTGCTCTATGCGTGTGGTTGCTTGCGGTTGAGGCGGCCGCAGCGCGCTCTGCTCGCGTCCCGCCACGCGCGCTCTGCTCTCGCATCCCTCCGAGCGCTCTGCCCTCGTCCCTCCACGCGCGCTGCCAGTGTTTGGGGCCGGCGCACGATCACGCACGTTCGTGTGCATGCGGTTGCCCCGGGCGCGGTGCCACGATGCAGTTACCCGCTGCAAAAACTGCCATGCAGACGCGCCGAGAATCCAGGCTGCCTGGCCGCCATTTATTCCTGCGGCCATTTACCTTCATCTCTCGCGCCACACGACACAATAAGAACACCCACGACGACACATACAGAGAGGACATCCAGCGGTTCCCATGGCGCTCCTCGTGGCTCCAATGGCGCTCCCAGCGGCCGACAATGACAACGGCGGGCAGTTCACCACGCATCACGTAGTGGACACCCACGTGAGGGGGAAGGCCGTCTCGGTGGTGTACACGAATGAGCCAGTCTCGGTGGAGAGCTCCATCCAAACTATGGAGTAGTTGCTTGCCGAGGACAAGTACGAAGTGGTCGGCTTCGACCTCGAGTACACCATCGGTTGTGCCGGGCACGATCAGAAGGTTACCGTTGCCCAGTTGTGCGTGTGACATGATGTCCTCGTCTACCACTACCACCTGGCCACAAGGCCTTGCGAGCGTTTCTCCAGGTTTATCAACAGCTCCGACTATAGTTTTGCTACGATGGACACCACCAACGATCTAAAAGCGCTCAAGGTTTCGGGCTTGAAATGCCACAATCTTGTCAACATCCAGGACCACTACAAGGTCTGGGACAGCGACAACAACAAACAGAACTCTACTACATGAAGATGAAGGATGAGAGCAAGAAGGATAAGAACGCCTGGCACAGTGTCTGGCATGAGAGACTGGATGAACAACACATCAAGTATGCGGCCAAGGACGCATACACAAGCTACGAGATGTAGATGCGGATCATTGACATGAGGGAGTGTCTTCTTCCTACCCCAGATGAGGGATCGAGCCACAGAGCAGTGGCAGGAGTGTCACAAGAAGTAGATGACTAGACGGTCGTTTCTCCTAGTTTAGAATGCATACAATTGTTTATTGAGGTGTGTGCGAATGATCTGTAAAGTCACTTATGTAATTGGATGTTTATTTCAGTTATATATATATATATATATTATTATTCTGTAGATAGAGCAAATCACACGGCTTATTAGCAGCAATCGTCTGTGTTATTATTGGTCTTCGCACACATTTCTGATTGCGGACCTGTTTGCCGGGTATCACACACATCTTGTTCAGTTGAACCATTTCTATTGTGTTGCCTAATCACACATAGTTCATCCTAGTGAACTATATGCCGTATATCACACACACCCTCATCTGGCTTCCCGTTTCTGTTGTTCTGCCTCATCGCAAACAGTTCTTCTGGATTAACCGTTTGCCACGAATCGCACACGCAACTCCAATATGAACCATGTTTGATGTCACCGCCATCGCAAACGTTTTGCATCTCTTTTGACGGTTTTATTACATCACCATTTATGATTGATGCATCGCACACAGTTTGGTCAAAGGGTCTCTGATTGGACTGTCGCATTTGGACCATCCTGTAGTAGTGATAGGTAGCTCTGACGTGCTTTTTTAGGTCCATAATTCCAGCTGCCGGTATTCTCCCTCTTTGTGTAAACCTTGCATATTATGAGAGAAAAGGCATTAGAATTACTCCCAAAAGCATTATTATGCATAAATACATTATAAATAATAGTAGGAAAACATGATGCAAAATGGACGTATCAAATACTGACAACTTATTTCCTAGCGTGACTACCACATTGCATTGTTCCAACATGCGGGCCCACCATTTTTCTTCTGCAGGTGAAAGTTCATGAAATGCGCGAGCATTTCATAGCATTGTTTCAATGTTGGTCAAACTCACTGGCTCCGCCGCCACCACCTCATCCTCCTCTTCCACCTGAGCATCAGGCAGATCAAGATGGTGATATGCTTCTTCCACATAGTCAGTAACATTGACGTTCACAGCTTCACCATGATGAACCCACCTAGTATATGTGACCGACATTCCATACAAGTGTAGATGATTTTGCACAGTTGATTGGGGTCTTGTAACTGAATTCATACAATTGCTATACGGGCGGAGCACATCTGATTTCGGACCACCGTACTCAGCTCTGATAAAGTTCATGAAGTTTTCAACCCCCTCAACATATGCAGCGGAGAATCTTCGAGCAGAAGTTATCCAAGTCATGTCCATCTATTAGACATACAAATTAGTTCTTCTACTAGATATTACAGGAAAAACATATATGCTTTTTTATAAAGTCCAGAAAAAAATACCTAGGTCGATGTCTAAAGCTATGGCAAGATATTTGGACAAGCAGATCTAAGTAACGAAATATATGTAAAGCTAATTCAGCGAACAGATTTGAGTCCTAAATTATGGCAGGCTATTTCAGCAGTCAATGAGGCCGAGCACACAGCCATCTAAGGCCATCTCAGCAACAAATATCGAGTATAAAATGGTGTTGAGCTATTTCACCTAACAGATTGGCTACTAGACCATGGCAATCTACTTCACAATAAATATATGGCAGGATATTTTAGCAACTAATCGGGCGTGGCATGCCATCTCAGCAAAGCAGATTGAGTGTAGAACAGGGCAAGGAAGCTTCTTAAGCAGAGCATATTGACTGTAAACTATTTTGGCAAACAGTGAGATTAACAGCGTCTATCAGCTAACATTCAGCGCTACTCTGACATGCACGGTGCCTTAGTCTAGAATGCGCGTACCGTGGGAGAAGCTGACCGTCGTGCATCTCCACAAGAACGTCGTCAGTGATGGCGGCGCGGCTGGAGGATGGCAGTCTACGAGAGCGTACTGTGGGGGCGAGAGGATCGTCGTGTGTCCCCTCGACGAACCGCGGCGCCGATGTATCGGCGCGGCGGGGAGGCGGCTTTGGCAGAGCGAATGGAGTGGAGGGGGCCGGGAGGAGGGGGCACTAGTGCAGGAAAGCCTAGCTATGGCGTGCCAAAAAGTGCCTTGCTGGCGTAGGAGCCCAATGCCACCAATATGGCGCCAGTGTTAAAATATAGCGGTGGCGTTGGTTCCTACGCTAGTAGAGTTTCTGGTATATATGGCGTTGGATAAAGTGGCACGACGGTAATGTCAAATGTACCTATGACGTAGGTGCATCTCCACACGTCATAAATATGGAGAAACATTAGAGGCATTGCATATACTTCCGACGCCATTACTTAGTTTGAAAGCATAATAGGAAAAACGCTACCACGTCAGCCGAAAAACGGTGTCGTGGCAGCATTTTTTAAGATCAAAAATATTTCTAGCTAGGTAACATTAATTAAAATGCATCCACGATAATTATGTGTAGCACTTAAAATTAAGGTAGCTAGGCAAAGTTTTGAAGTACGATAAGATGACAGAATGACATGTGTAGCTGATCGAGTAGTTTACAGAACCACAACAGCATAGCTAGCTGTCACTATCCTATTACATCAATAAAAAGGATCATCAATGTATTTCTTCATCGGATCCGCAAGAGACACCGATCTGTCAGCATCGCGACCCTGCTTATTAAGATGAGTTTTTATCTCCTCCGAGCTGGCAGGTGCACCGCCGTTGAAAACGCCGGCATGGTGGATGACATCCTTGTTGAGGATGGTAGCAAACTTGAGCTGGACGCGTCTGAACTCATCTCTAGTATCTCCCGTGCTAATTTCCTCCAGTTTCTTCCCCCATGTGATGATGTTAGAGTTCTTTTTAAGGTGTTGTCCCTCCCGTATGTAGTCCTCCATGTGGTGGATGATGTAGTAGCCGTCTGTATCACTGTTTTCCGGCTGCTGCATGCAACAAAAGTCAGTTTTATGGGTGAAGCATACCGCTTTAAATTTGTCGAACTTGCGATACCCCTCTCTGATCACTCCTTCCCGGCTAGTACAATCGACCAGTACTTCATCGAGAACCTTCTTGATGCCTCTGTAGTCTTTCTTCACTTTCCTCGTCGAATCCAAGAAATAAGTTTCGGCGAACTTCGGGGAAATAACGATGAGGACACAATGTTCTCTGCGTAAAAAGTAGAGAAAAACCAATTATGCTCGAGTATATAATGTTTTGACATGGAAGCAGAATGAGATTGTATGAAAGAATAGTGTGTACCGAGTACCGAATGACTTACTTCGGATAGTAGGGCACTAGAAGGCAATCTTTTTCCATGTTGGCAAGCATGAAGTCTGTCAGGTAGTTCCTCATAGCTTGACGGCAATCAGGGAGGTTGACGTTGCTCTCGTGCATGAGGTAGGGGTCTGCTACCGCGACAACCTTGTTCAGCTCACATGTGGTAGTGTAGGCGGTATTGATTGCCCATAGGCGTATTAAGGAAGGACCAAGCTTGTATAGGTGGAATAGGTTGAAGATGTCTTCGGATGGCACATAGAACTTCTCCACGGGGAAACTATCACATAAACCAATATTAGATGGCACCATCACTGTGAAAATGGGGCAATGCCCACCTGCATGACTAAATGCGTACTTCTCCCTACAGAGAACTACATCATGCAAAAGTTTCATTTCTGTCTGCAGAAGATCAGAGAGCTCCTTCGGAAGGATGGGTTCACCCGAGGAATGGTAAGTCTACCATGCAACACGACGAAGTACTTCTTTATTATTCTAAACCGGCTGGTTGGCGGCGGCAGTGCCCTTCTTATTAGCATTTCTTGGGTGCCTCCTCTTCTTGCGTGACATGTTAGGCTGGCTGGCTGCACCGCCCGACAGTGCATTTGCTAGCGTCACATTGAGTGTGTTTGGACTCAGCAACGCTCCCTTGGATGGTGACACTTGTGTGTCTGGTGGCGTGAAGTCCCTGTTGAATAGTAGACTCTTCTGGCAAGGAACAACACGGTGATCAGCTTGGACAGCAGGAGGCACAGAGATTGCTTGGACGAGATCAGCAGGCATAGGTCCATCAAGATCAGCAGCTGATTTCTGATATTCTTCAACCATGAAGAATCGATTGACAAGTAAGTCATCATCATTATTTACTTGGTCCTCAACGACATCCACATTGTTGTTATGTAATTCAGGTTGACTGTGACCCAAAGGAGATGGTCCTCGACATGACGTCTTGTTCATTTGCTTTGAGCTTGTTGGAATTTGGACGTCTCCTAGCCGAATTTGACTCTTCGGCCACATCATTGGCCAACATAAGCACTGTCCAAGGGAAAGATGGCTATCCGCACCAGGAGGTTGCATCGGAGGAGCAATATCTTCGTAACCATTTAAGACAACAGACAACTCAACTTTGAAGACCCCCTCAGGCATATACACTCCGTGCATGATTGTATCTTTGGGGCAAATGATCGAGCCAATTGCAACTTTAATCAGCTCACCATTCACATGGGCTAAGAGACTTCACAGAGTGTCTTCCGTAAGAGCGTCAAGAGCAGCCATTAGCGACGGGTTGCCAATGAAAGACACAGAAGGGCTGCTATCCTTGGGTGATGCATCGATGACAATGTTTCCTAGTTCACCATTTTTGATCCATTGCTTGACGCTCTCGATTATTGAAGGCAACATGGCTTGGGCATGGGCCTGGCTTTGCGTGTTGATGCGTGCTTCAGTGTCGGCAGTTGCTGCAGCTGTGGCTGCGGCTGTGGCTGCAATTATTTTCTGTTCAATGGTCTGCTTGTTGGATCTCCTTCTCTACCGTCGCTGCTCGTGGTCTTCGACATAATGATCATCCCATTTGGCTTCGCATCCAGCGCCGTTCACACGGCCACCCACCGGCGGATGCAACGGGTCCTTGTCGAGGGTCACATTGATCGACCGGTTAAGAGGAGTGTTCCACCTGGCCGTGGACCCTTGAGAGCTCTAAGGTTCCGCATGCTGCCATGCTAGTTCTTCTTCAAGTTTTCTAGTTTGGTGACCGACGGAAAATTCCCCTGACTTATAATCATAATGGTATCGGCCCCTGACATAGTTATATTCGAGGGGGTCTTTGAATTGCTCGAAGTAGTTTGGGATGCCCTTTGCTGCAAGTATAGAGTCCTGCTTGTCCCACACGGGCTTCTTCCCAACAAAACCACGGCTTCCGAGGGTGTGGTTACTTAATGTCTTTGATCGCATATCCTTCCCCCATGTCGACTGGCTCTGCACCACAGGGTTCTGTGTATTTTGCATCTTGAAAATGTTCCAGTCATCTGCACTAATGGTGGGCCACTTCCCCTTGATCACAGAGTAATCTTTGTTAACCTCTTTTCTTGCGGCTGATTTCCAAGAACTCAAATTCTTTGAAAACTTATGGATTGCATGGTTGTTGACCTGATTCTTTGGGTACGATAGGTTGTCGTACTCATCAGGAAACTTAAATCTAGTGTGCACCCTTCTTATGAGGAGTTCTCGCAGATTTTGTTTGCCTGAATCCCTTATATTGGACTCGTTGATGGAGCAGACTTCTCGAAGGATGACACCTAGGGCGTTGTCGTAGTGAGACGCGGCCTTCCGTGGACTAACGGGCTCACTAGTGGAGTTGACTCGAGTGACCACAATCCTGTCGGTACCGATAGCATTTCGGCTCCTAGGTTTCCGCTCCTTCTTGGTTTTTGGAGCATCCTCCTCATCCTCAGCACAATACTCATCCGTATCATCTTCATCATTATCAGCGTCCTTATCAGGATTCCTATCCTCACCAGGAACATCTTTGTAGCCACTGCCTTTGATGTAGCACTCCTCCGGATTTATATCCCCTGGCCCCTGAAGATCTTCTTCATAGTCATCATTGTTTCCCTGCGCGTCCGTAAATACATCTTTGCCTTTGGCCGAATGTGTCGAAGAAGAGCACACGTCGAACATCTACAAACAAATAAGACATATACTTAATTCGTATACAAAATTCAAAATTTCGGCATGACCTTTGCTAAAAATATGACATATTGGTTGCCAGAAATTTGATGAAATGGAATTTAATCAACATTTCGACAAAACATTGGCAACCCTATAAAGCCCCTGCAAACAAATCAGCACCTACAATACATGATTTCAATCACATTTCCTCAAAAATTCGACAAATCCATGTCCATGAACAATTAAATCTTTGTGATTTCAGCCACATTTCCTCAAATCCATGTCCAATACAACTCACAATATTACAAATACAACTAATTTACGCTAAAATATACATGTGTACCAATTGTAACAAATATGTCTATGAACTTCAAGAAAATGGAGAGATCTCACTTACTGGCAGAATCGCGGTCTCCGCGGCTAGGCAACCCGAGATGATGGAGGCGAGGTCGAGGTGGTTAATGCCGGCCAGGGAGGGGGCGGGGGGCGAGCGAGCGGTGGGGGAGGGGGGAGGGGGCCGAGCGAGCGATGGGGGAGGGGGGCGAGGACTTGGTGGGGGAGGAGAGCGAGGGCGCCGCGAGGTGATGCGGCGGCGGGCGGCGACGAGGGCCGGTGGCGGCGGAGGCCCGAGATAACAGGAGTGTGGGTTTAGCGCGAGGCGAAATCTGCCCAAATCGGCTAAGGGAATGGTGAAAAATAGCTATGGTGTTGGTGACGTCACCAACGCCATAGATATTTAGCTATGGCATTGGCTATGTCGCCAACGCCATAGCTATGTTTCACCATTCCCTTAGCCGCTTTGGGGCAAATCTGCACCCGCCAAATTCCATTTAGCTCTTTTACATCCAAAAAATACTTGATAATATTTATTTTATTAAGATTGAAATACATACAGTCGATACACACTACAGTGCTGCTTAGTAATAAAAGATATATATAAAATTAAGTGCAGCGTCGTTTCTGAATTCTCTCGACAGAACTTTCTACACTACCCAACAACGTGTTTCGGCTTCTTTTCGTACACTTTGTTTTGAGCTGGACTTCACTTTCTTCTTGATAGACGCCAGATTGTTTATCATCATGCTCATCTAGATCTTCCTTCTTGGACAAATCTTTATCACTCTGTTCTTTCTGTCTTTTGTACAAAAGACTTCTCACTTCCTGAACCTCTGCACGGACTTTGTGTCCGTCCGGCAGATTTTCATGTCCGGCCTCTTTCTTGATGCCTCCTTCTGGCTTATCATCATGTACCGTCATCCCTTCTTCGACTCCGGTATCCTCCTCGACCTCAACATGACTTGTCCATTGTGTGTAACCAGGCATGAAACTATGTTTCAACAAGTGCATCTTCACACGACCAGTGGAAGGGTCGATCAAAACTCCGTTTTCGCACTTCTTACATGGACATAATATCTCTTTTTTGCCTCTGCGATTCATATCTTCCAACGCCACCTCGAAGAACTCATTTATAGTTCGATCTATATAAATATATATGTAAGAATCTTTTCATACCATTTCCTACAAAAAAGGTCTTTCAACACGACAATATATATATATATATATACATATATATATATATACCTTTTGCTAAAAAGTGAAAAATGTAAAATTGAGCATATATTACCTAGATTAGATCGATATAGTCGTCGATAGATGATATCGCGGTCCAGGACAGCGGATGGCCGGGTCTATTACTTAGGATCTGCAGAGAGAAACAAGCAGGATAATGTTCACAAAGTATGATCTAGACACGCACAACAATCAATCTATATATAGAGAGCTGCATATACCTATGGCGTGCTACCAGCTGAGACGCCAGCACAATATCTGTTAACTGATATTGGGCCCCACTTAAGCACTAATGGCATAGCCACAACATCCTACGACACAAGCATCAGACACAGTGCTGGCGTAGGTGTTTTCCCAACGCCAGCAGTACTCCACGGAAGGGGAGGATGACCGTGCCCACATACTAATGGCGTACACTTGAATTCCTACGCCAGCGCTATGAACCTACTAATGTCGTATCAAATAAGACGACACCACCACTATTTGAAAAAAGTAGTGCTGGCGTTGGCTGGAAATGGCGCGCCACCAACGAGAGTTGTGGCTAGCACTTTTTCCACTAGTGGGGGTTCGGGGAATATTATTGGCTAGTTATCCGAAGGGCAGTTGAATTTGGGATTTGGGGGGAATTTTCGCGCGGTGGGCAGGGGAGTTTGGCGCATGGTCGGTTTCTCCAAATGCGGTCCCACATGTCAGTGAAGGGGCAAGCCGAAGCACGTTCCGTTTGCATAAGCTGTGTGCAGGACCGACCGTGTGAGGGGTGCAATGCGACCGCGACAGGCGTGCTGCGAGTGTACCGCCTTTTTCCTTTTAAACTTGGTGCTTCGTGTGATCCATCGATACTACTAGTAGTCCGGTAATCCCGACTTAAACGGCGCGGTCGGGTCTTTTCCCGCGCGATATGCTGCGAGGTTGGCCTAGTTGGTTTTTTTAGGACTTTACTTTTTAGGACAAGGCTTAGTTGGTTTGACAGACAGAGCGAGAGAAAGATGTGAGATGCGTGAATGTGTAGTGGACGTACTATTGGAGTGCCTAAGATAAATTGTGTATGTATACCTATGTGTTTATTTACTTCGCATGTTAGCTTTGTCTCTGGTCAAACCTTCTAAACTTAGACCAAGTTTATACACACAAAAATGAATCATCATTCAATATATTTTCATACAATATATCTTACTATTATTGTGAAAGTTCATATACACCGGATGAGATTCATGCAAACACGGCAGATTTTCATTACATTTCAAACTTTTATAGGACAGAAAAAGAAAAGAAACCCGACCCTAAACCTATTCTACGGTGGCGACCGACGTCCACTTTCCTTTGTACTTCCGCATCGGCGACGACGTCCTCCATCTACCATCTCCATGAATGGCGGCGGGGTTCAAGACCCATGAAGTGAAGGTGCGGTCTCTGGCGAGGAAGAGTAGAACACGGGAGACGGACCGGCCAGTTGGCACACCATGCCCTGCCGCCTCCCATGCCCTACTCATCCTTGGAGGAGTCCCCGACCTCGGCGGTTCCGGTGGACGTTAGGTCGATGATGATGGACGTGGAAGGTCTATCGCTTCACTTGCCATATGCGCCACTAAACGTTGGACGAAGGCAAGTAGGACGCGTGGCTGGCGGTGCTCCCGTCATCGGCCGCCAGCGTGGCCACAGCTTGTGTGGTCGCGTCCGTGTCCGGCTACGCCAGTATTTCATTGCGAGCAGCGAGTTGAGCGAGGGCGGCGACCTTGAGCTTCATCCCCGAAGACAGGCTCTCCCGTAGAGCATTCCCACTCGCGCTCATGGTGGATGTGGTTCTAGGTCGGAGGATGCGCTATGGTGTGGAGTTTAGCTGGGCGTTGCCGCTTTAAGTAGCGTATTCCGGTGAGGCCAATTGTCCGGGTGCATCAATAAGTTGCCGGAGTTGGTTCCTCGGGCAGCGAGCCTGCTTAGTGACGGCATATAGACAGATGGCATGAATGTGGGCAGCTGGCGCCAGCTGGGAACGCACGTGAGCGACGGCGCGAGGGACGAGGGTTTTTTGTGTGCCAGGGTAGTCAGCTGCGGGCGTGGCAACGTTGGACATGCCCTTTGCTCACATGCGATCCCACATGTCATTGAAAGACGACCCGACATGGTCTCAGGTCCTGGGGATGCAGTTGGCCGCGCTAGAACACTCCGCGGACGCGGCGCGGTGCGTGCGCACTTCGGCGCCCCGTGCATCCTCGATGAGCCGGGTGTTGATCTGCTGGTCGTGCCACAGTGGTAGCGCCACCCTCGGCACCCTGAAGCCGAGCGTGTCCAGCGACGATGAGTGTGTCACTCACCGCGGTCGCCGTGTCCAGAGGCGGTGCGGGAACTGCGCCACGTTGCTGGCCCCCACGACCCACATGAACGGTTGCCGGTGGCGAGGAGGTCGTGGGGCAGCTCCTCCATTGGACTAGTCTGCGCCACATCATCCCGACAAGTGTGCCCCACATGTCAGTTTCCCTGTTTTCCTAGCTAAATTCGAGCATCAGTATGGCCTCATTAACACTCGGCTGACCTCTCTCTCTTCTAGTCTAGTAGTAAATGACGCGGGCGGGGGAGGGGGAGGGACGTCGGTTTGCTCTCAAGTGCGGTCCCACAAGCGAGCGAAAACGCAAGACGAAGCGTGTTCCATTCGGTGAGTGACGGGCAGGGTCCACCGTGCCGGGGTGCAACGCAAATGCGACAAGAGTGATGTACACTGTCCGTTCCTTATGAAGTTGTGTACTTCTAGTACTCCTTTTTTTAACACAGTACAAACGCAAGTGCTCATACATGCGCGCATACACTCACCCCTATGAACGCACACACGCACACCCTACCCCTATGAGAACCTTCGAGAGACTGAGCCCTCATATCTATATCTCTACTCTCGGTGACGATGGTGTGCCTGCCATCTTGCAATATAGACCGTCCGATCTATATCTGACGGATAGACAGCAAACTATGGCAATTTTGCAAAAGGATACCCGCACCTCTCTCGTTCATCCTTATCTCCCACAACTTCACTTTTGAGTAATTAAAAAAGGAAGCCTTTGGAACAATCTGGCATGGTGGCCGCTGTCGGCATCGTCCATCCCCATGCCTCCGCTAAGTCCGACCACCAATCACCGCCGCGCCCCACTCCTCCTCACCTTATCTCTCATCTTTCTCGAGATATCATTTTTTTATGAAATTCTTGAGATACCATTTTTTTGATGAAATTCTCGAGATATCATTAGTTTTTACACATGGGATTACTCTTGCATGGGTCAATCACAATAGGTGTTTTGTAAAAAAAATGCATCCTGATGTTCCATGCAATGCACGGACATCTTGCTAGTCATCTTGAGATTTACGAAGTCACCGCCTCGTCGTCGACAGGAACGGTGGGGAGGTCCGGATGTCTGCCATGTGAAACTCTGAAACTTTGGTCCCATACCACCCCACAACTCTCCAGGCTCTAGCCGTCCGGCTTTGCAAACTCTGCACAGTCAAAACCGATTGACCGGTCGTCATCGAAACCACTATTCACACCAGAACCTTCGCTGCTCGGCCTATGCTAGCTACTTGCCGGCTGGTCACCACTGCCCCAAAACCACACCTGCTCTCTAGCCCATTCCCCCACCTTTCGATCCCCTAGCCTGCATCAGCCGTCCCCTAGTTCGCCGGAAAGCCATGGCGCGCTGCAAGATCACGTACTACAAGATGCTGACGTCGGAGCGCCGCGCAGAAATCACGGCGGCGGTTGGCACCACAGACCTCTGTTCCCAAGCTCACTTTGCGGCGGGCTAATCCCCGAGTTCTCTGGAGCCAAGCTCCGAGGAGGAGGAAGCCGATCCAATGTTCATGGCGGAGGTCGTAGCACAGAAGGCCCCCGATGCGTATGAGAGGATAGACGTCGACTTCATGCCGACGTCCGGGTCCCCCATGGTGCAGGCGGACCAGCTGTTCAACCTGGTGATCCTAAAGGAGGACCGGGAGGCGGAGGCTCAACTCAACATGGAGCACGCGGATGCCGCTGCCATCAAGGACCTCCTGCAGGCGGAACTAGATGTCGTGGACGTGAACCGGGTGGCGGAGGCTCAACTTGACACGGAGCGCGTGGATGTCGCTGCCATCAAGGCCCTCCTTCAGGCGGAACCGGACGTCCTGGACTTAAACCAAGCGGTGGAGGCTCAACTCGACACGGAGCGCACGGATGCCGCTACGATCAAGGCCCTCCTGCAGGCGGAACCGAAAGTCGTGGACGTGAACCGGGCGGCGGAGGCTCAACTCGACGTGGAGCGCGCGGATGCTGCTGCCATCGCGGCCCTCCTGTAGGCGGAACCGAACGTCGTGGACGTGAATCGGGCAGTGCTCGCGTCCATGCAGAGCGCCCGCACGCTCCGCGTGAACGAGTAGCTGGAGGCCGAGGACAACCACGGTGCGGAGACACACGTCGGTAGCTACGGCTGGTTCGCGCCGGCAGCCAAAGACGACTAGGTCGGCTCGTTCCGCGAGCAGTGATATTTTTTCTTTATGTTGTTGTTTTTAGGGATCTTTTGCTGTGTAAAAACATATATTTATGCAAGTCGTTTGACTTTCATCATTTGGGTCAGTCAACCATTTTAGGCGGTTGGATGAATATCCTACATCTCCTAACCCTTCTTCTTCCTCACCTCTTCTTCTTTCCCAACAGACCACCACACGGGCCGCATGGATCTTCCCCAACATGTGGTTGGATAAACATACTGTATGAACGAAAATTATGTGTCAGCGGTTGGATGGCTGAGTTTGGTTTGATCACATGCAGTAGCATGTGTCAGTGAGGGTGCGTTCCCTTGGTTGGGTTTGCGGCATGCCGGAGCGACTGTGTGAGGGTGCGGTGCGACCGCGACAGTCGTGCGCAAGTGTACCTCCTTTTCATTTTGAAAAACTTTAGGCAAGCTTGGAAAAGAATGTGTGGAAAAGTATGGCAATGCAAGGCCTAGACCCAAACAGGATACAAGTACGTACTACTTGTGTTAAAAAAGAAAGGCGGGGTTTTCCTTCGCGGGATTGATCGATACAAATCCTCGTTTGACATGTCAATTAATGTGCATTTTTTCTCCAATGCCCAAAGAGCTAACCATCTCACTCCTCATTGCTTGATTAATGTAGCGCCAAGCAAACCAACCTTCTCACTTCCGCATGCATGCAAGGGTATGTTAATGTCCTTGGTTGCTAGTACGAGGCAAACCCCATCAATTTTGCCTCAATTAGTGTTAGTGGCCTTCTGCAAATTATAAATTTGATACTGGCCTTGTATACAAAAAATGGAGGTAGTAACTATTTGACTTCCTTCCCCATTGCGGTGACGTCGACGATATCTCGAACATTGTGGCTTTGGCAAAGTGCATTCGACGGAGCACACCATTGAGGGAGACCACGGTAAGTCGTTCGCAAGTGCGGCCTGCAAGCCGAGACAACCGCCTTCTTTGCATCCAAGAAGTCCGTTGAACCAAAGGAGGCGTAAATGTTCGTCCAGCTTAGTGCGGTAAAGGTGGTTTCTCAAAGAAGACGATGGAGAAGCGGAGTCAGCAAAGAGTGAAATGATGGTTGCTTCGTCCGTGCTTTGTGATTTGACGCCTCACTGCTTTGTGATTTGTGATAGAAGGGACAGGGGAGTAGACTCTGTGCTCTATACTGTAAATGCGTCCAAGCACAGGAGAAAGAGGAGAGAGGTTGCATTTTCTATTCCTTCAATCAATCAATTAGGGAGCTTCGGTTCCCTCTTTTTGGCTTTGGCAGCACCCTCCACAATGGTTCCTATTGATGCCAAAAGCTATTTTCACATTTTGCTGCACATTGTGGATGCCCTTAACCGTACCACTTGGTTTTGCTCCTGTGTGCTATCTATACAAATCTCGATTATATTGATCTAAAAAATTATATCAAGATTAGTAAAAAGGAGGTGATTTTGCCGCGCGGAAGGCGGGGAGGTTTCTTATTTTTAGAGGACGTTGGCCTGGCGGTTTGCTAACATGCGGTCCCACATGTCAGTGATTTACCAAGACGATCCGCGTCCCACATGAGGCAGAACAACGACAGAAGCAACACATGGTTAACTTGAAG
This sequence comes from Thinopyrum elongatum, assembly GCA_011799875.1. Lineage (NCBI taxonomy): Eukaryota > Viridiplantae > Streptophyta > Magnoliopsida > Poales > Poaceae > Thinopyrum > Thinopyrum elongatum. The sequence goes on along the minus strand of CM022299.1, from coordinate 433,368,437 downwards.
ATGAGGGAGAAGCGGATTCAACAACGAGTGAAATGATGGTTGCTTCGTCCCTCCAACTTCTTTTTTTAGCATCACTTCGTCGCTCCAACTTAACTGCGGGAAAGGTGCAGCTTTGTGATTTGACGCCTCATTGCTCATTACTACGCCGGCGCCATGACCGGGGTTCTTCACCCCTGCTGCTCTGCACTGTTATTTCGGTATGGCACGTGGACCCGGTTGCTTGATGTCCCACATGTCGGCGAAAGGGACTAGAACATTTATGAAAGCAAGCGCTCCACTCTTACGACGGAGGAGTACACGACACGGCGGCCCAGTGAACTGTTACTTGTACTGTAGTACTACTATAGTTTTGCTGTTTCGCACGATCCATCGATACAAACCCGATTAAACAGGCGAGGGTGGGATTTTTCCCGCGCGGTAGACAGGATAGTTTGGCATAGTCGGTTTGACACAGAGAGCGAGAGAAAGATGTGAAATGCTTGAATATGTAATGGGCCCTTTTTGTGTGTGTGTGTGTGTGTGTGTGTGTAGTCTGACCTTTCATATCACTAGATGATACTAGCCATACGTTTCAAAGGCAATTTTAATGTATGCAAACTGAATAATTAAGTAACAATATGAGATCTAGTAAAACTAAAAACACATATGATTTATTGTGTTAGAGCATAGTAGTGTTGTATTGCATAGTTGTTAGATGTAATATGCGAGAACGTGTAGAGATGTACTTTTGGAGGGCCTACAGAGAGAAATTGGGCATAAAGTGGATTCAAATATTTGTATTTGTCTTCATACCATTTGTAACTCATATCTACAGTTTATACGGTAGACGTGAATGCTTGTTCGCTCTTACGAAACTAGTACAACAATAATGGGGTGGCGTGTGCCAATTTAGGCACTGGCATGTTGGCCTACTCGGCTCCACAAAGAGAGCGAGATAAGAGATAAATACACTGGCGGTCAGTGTATTTCAAGCGAAAAGCATAATACGGTCACCAGACTTCAAAATGCGCTCATTACGGTCACTATATACATTTTGCGGTGATTATATGGTCACTTGCTCACCGTCCAGCATCGGATTGCACTCTGTTGACCGGCCAAATAGTCTGTGTGGCACTATGTTGACTGGTTAAATTGACCACGTTCCTTGTGGGTCCCACCTGTTAGTTCGCAGAGGAAAAAAGTAAGATAAATACAAATTTACGCAGGCGCGACAAGACTCCAACCCGTGCGCGGGAACCACCTGGTTGTGTATGTGTCTGTCAGGGCCTGATGTGTGCGCATGCACATGTAGGTTGAGCACTTGAGCGTGAGCGTGTGTGTTGGTCGTGTGGTGTGTGCATGCATGCGTGCGTGTGTGTGTGTGAGTGTTGCTGCGTGCGTGGCTGCATGTGTACGTGTGAGTGTTGCATGCATGCAGTTTGTGTGCATGCGTGCGTGTGTGTATAATCACCACACCAGCTCTTATGTGTTAAAACAGACGGCTCAGCATACCAATACAAGGCCACCTTGTCCGCTGTGCCCGCGTTCATGACTTCGAATACCCACCGTCCAATATTTTTTATCGTTTGTTTTCATTCTTTTACACGCCGACAGGTGGGCCCAATGATAGTGAGATAATGTGATGCAACACTAGAGGTGCCACGTGGAGCATTTAACTGGTCAACTAGTCATGTCTTGAACAAATACAGAGCTGTATGGTTAGCTCATGACTGTATAATAACCACAAAACGTAAATGGTGACCGTAATGAGTGGATTCTGAAGACCAATGTATGTATCGTACTTTCGCTTCAAATACAGTGATCGTTGCTGTAAATATCGCGAGAGAAAGATGAAACATGCATGAATGTGTTGGGGGCGTACTTTTAGAGGACCTAGAGATAGTTTGTGTGCGTACGTGAAAGGGGCGTAGAGGGGGTGTGTGCGATGGAGAGAGAGATGCTCTTTGTTTCTCTTTATTATGACTAACTTTATATATAGTATAAAAATATAAAAATTCACAGTGCGGAATAAATATCATTGGGTGCACCATGCAATGGAAATTATATTTCATACTCCATATAACTTTGTAATGTTGTATATATGTAGAAATTCTAAAATAAATTTTTGGCCACACTTTGTGTGGTTTTATTCAAAAGGAATGTTGTATGCGAAGTAAACATGAAGAGAGGGCTTTTTAGATCAATGGGGTACGTGATAAGATGTAACATGTGTGAATGTGTAGTTGACGTATTTGGCAGGGCCTAGAGAGGGTATGTGTACGTATTCGAGAGGGGCATGGATAGAGGGGCCGGCGGGGGGGGTCGACGTGGGGGGATATCATGAGAAATGAGAGAGGTCTAGGAGATGCCCTTGAGTGTGTACATGCAAGGGGGGAGGGGATATATGGAGGCATGAGGAGAAATAGTTTGTGTGGTGTCTGTGTTGGTATGTGTGGGTGTGAGAAGATAACAAGACCTAGGGGCAGAGGGTGTGTCACCGCGTGAGGTCCGGTGGGCCGAGGTGAGGCCCTTGGGTCGGTTCTGTCCTACGCCACATTGGTCGGCCAGTGACGCATTCAGGGAGACCCATGGAGGACTAGTCGTACAAGACAAAGATACCAGAGCCATGAAGGACTCTGTGTCCACTAACAAAGCCGGCTAGGATTTGTAACCCTAGGTCCTCAGACTAAGGTAACCCCTTGTCTCTGATATTACCATTCATCCAACCTAAATTTAAGGGGCATCCTACAGAATGCTCTGCTGGAATCATATTCGTTAATTAGGAAGAGAGGTGGAGACAATGCGTGCGAGATGGGCCTAAAGATAATGTGCGTGCGGGAGACACATAGGCAGGTCTATGTATAAAGAAAGGGTCGATGGGGATTGTGCATGCATATGCATGTGAGAGGAAGAGTGCTTGTGATAAAGGTTAGTCAAAATAGTCGTAAATGGTTGCGAGAGGGAGGGAGGGTGATATCGAGAGCATGTGTGCGAGAAAGACACCTCGGGAGAGAGTGTGTGAGCATGTGTGAGAGACCCCCGATGGATATACACCGTGTGCGCGTATGTGTGAGAGAGAAAGTTAGCGCGTGTCTGAGGAGGGGCCTATGGAGAGTGAAACTACACGTAGAAGACTGATGTACACATTGATTAAAAATATAAATTGTATCCAAATATTAGGATGGGATCATGATATTTGCAATTCGCATAAGGAACGGTCATTGATCCATCAGACATCTATATTCTATCGAATTTGAGCATGTTTATGTTATTATTCGACATAATTGATCCATAGAGTCAGTATTTTGAACTCCAGACAATGCATCGCTTTAGCAATTCAAATATAAATGTGAGTATAGTTCATGTTGTGTGTGTAAAGCACATTATACATACAAAACTTACACAATGAACATTCTAAATAGCTAGCTAGGAACTAGCATCTATATTCTGTCGAATTTGAGCATGTCTATGTTATTATTCGACATAATTGATCCATAGAGTCAGTATTTTGAACTCCAGACAATGCATCGCTTTAGCAATTCGAATATAAACGTGAGTATAGTTCATGTTGTGTGTGTAAAGCACATTATACATACAAAAGTTACACAATGAAAATTCTAAATAGCTAGCTAGGAACTAGCATACATTTGAATTCAACTTAAGGTGGTTTAAAAAATTTGAATTCAACATGAAGTCCATTCAATTATTTGAATTCAAGATCATGGCATTTGTAAATCATACCTAAATTATGGGGGCACCAATCTTTGCTCTGCTTTTGTACATAATAGCATATATAGTCATGTACAAAATAGATTCAAATTTACCTCCTCCATTCCAAAATAATCATAGTTATAGGATTTTCAAGAGTCAAAATTTCAAAAAGAAGTGCATAATTTAATGAGGTTTTCAAACATACAAGGTCAAATTTAACGTTGTCTATTTAGGTCAATCCTCAAAGTTCAAGAGTACTCTAAACGTGAATGCTTCTGTTTCAAAATTTCGAACGAAGCACCAAAAGAGCCTCTACTCGCCCGAAACCGCGTGACACCAATGTTTGTTAGAAGGAAATTACTTTTCTAACTCTGACCCGTGAAGCCTACCGGCCCGACGTCCAAAGGTCTAAACCGGGGTAGGTTTGTAACTTCATCTAGACGCCACGCAACCGCCTCCGAAAAACATTCATACACCGTGGCCGCCTAAACACACATGCGCTCGGCCGAAATCGCTCCCGCCCACTATTTGGGACACCTGGGATTACCGTCCTACACCCGACTCGCAGTAGGTCCGGAATTTAAGAGCGCGGCAAAGTTTGTACTTTCCCCAAATTTCAAACAAGTGCGTCCCATCTATTAAAAAAACAAGCGCTTCCCAGACTGAAACATGGTTCCCCCTGAGCTCCCCCCCGTCCGATTCCCCATTCGTACTCCGTGGGGGCCAAAACTACCTCTCCACCAGCCGCGAAACCCCGGAGTCCTCTGTCTGCCACCCCATCCCACCCAACAACCTCCGCCCTCCTCCATCACGCCGGAGCTGATACTCCGACATCGTCGTCCATCGCAATCGCAACCGCAACGCCCTCCACGGCTAGTAGTTGAAGCCAAGGCCGAGCTGCCTCCAGGATGTCGACGTGCGCCGTACCCGAGCTAGTTCAACCACGCCATCCTGCGCCTCATCGCTGCCGCTCCAATGTCGCCACCGTCCACCGCACCGGAGCTGTTCCCGCTATGCCCTCCTTCGCCGCCTCGGATCTGCTTCCCCTCCGCCGACAGATGGCCACCGCAACACAGTCAACAATTTGGCCATGGGTTCGTCCAAGGCTCCACCCTCCTCCACAATATTGGTTCCCCCGGTAAAAAGAAGAACATCGCCGTGATATCAGGAGGACATAACACTGGCAACCGGAACTGGCACTCCTCTTCCCTTATTCGTGCAAATCTTACGTGTCTGCTTGCACGGTATTCATCCCACAGAAGACACTAGTTGACCGCTTCTTCCTGCACCTTCTTCCTGATACTATTATCAAGTTGAATGGGGTTTTCTCAGGATTATCAAAGTAGTGTTTAATATTTTTCACATAACGAGCATCGAGGGTTTTAGGAGGTTCCCCATCTCCATGAGTAGCAAGTACCACTAATTTTTTTGGTGTTTCGTGTTCCATATCCATAACTGAAGATAGAGAACAACTTAGAATAGAAAATAAAAATTACTTAGTGATAAAGCAAACAAGCACACATGAGAATATTCACCCCACGCTATTGCTCCCCGGCAATGGTGCCAAAAAAGGTCTTGATAACCCACAAGTGTAGGGGATTGTTTGTAGCCTTCTTTGATAAATAAGAGTGTCGAACCCAACGAGGAACTAAAGGCAGAACAAATATTCCCTCAAGTTCTATCGACCACCGATACAACTCTACGCACGATTAACGTTTGCTTTACCTAGAACAAGAATAAAACTAGAAGTACTTTGTAGGTGTGATAGGTTTGCAGGATAATAAAGAACGTGAAAATAAAAGTTAGGGGCTGTTTAGATAAAGAAACAATTAAGTTTAGTAAAACGAGTGTGGATTAGTGGTGGTAGGATTTGCGGAATTGTCCCTTAGCAATTGACTACGTTGCTAGACCGATAGCAAGTTTTTATGTGGGAGAGGCCGCTGCTAGCATGTCCTCCCTTACTTGGAATTCCATGCACTTATGATTGGAACTATTAGCAAGCATCCGCAACTACTAACATTCCTTAAGGTAAAACACCCAACCATAGCATTAAGATATATATTGGTCCCCCTTCAATGCCGTACATATCAATTTCTATGTTTAGGCTGAAGCTGCTGTCACCCTTGCCCTCCAATGCATAGTCCTATCAACATACAACTAACCCTATGGTGTGATCCACACGCACGCTCATATGATGGGCACCAAAGGACAGCAACATAACCACAAGCAAATTAAACCAACCATAGCAATTCAACAATTACCGGTAGGATAACAAAAATCTACTCAGACATCATAGGATGGAAACATATCATTGGATAATAGTATGAAGCATAAAGCACCATGTTCAAGTAGAGGGTACAGCGGGTTGCAGGAGAGTGGACCAATGAATATAGATGGGGGAAGCTGATGAAGATGTTGGTGAAGATGACGGAGTTGTTGGAGTAGATCGCCGTCACACGATGATTGCCCTGGCGGCGTTTCGGCGCCACCGGGAGAGGGGGGAAAGAGCCCCCCTCCTTCTTCTTCTTCCTTGCCAGCCCCCTAGATGGGAGGAGAGTTCCCCCTCTGGTCCATGGCCTCTGTCGGTGTCAAAACCGGCAGACCTCGGGGTAGGGGGTCCCGAGCTATGGATTCTTGGATCAATGGTAACAGGAACGGGGGACACGATATTTTACCCAGGTTCAGGCCCTCTTGATGGAGGTAAAACCCTACGTCCTGCTCTTGTTTATATTGATGGAGTATCAAGTACAGAGTTGATCTACCTCGAGATCATATGTTGTGGTCTAAACCCTAGGGGTATGATGATGAATGTTATAATGATCTAGCATATGAGATGTCATAATCCTCTATCGACTAGCCTGGCCTCGACTTATATAATGTACCGGAGGCCTAGGTTAACAAGAGTCGTAGTCGAATATGTCGGTGGAGAGGAGTCCTTGTCTTGATCACCAAGTCTTGTGGAATGTTCCTTGTATGCGGCATGGGCTGCCCGGATTGGCCCATGAGAGAACCGCCATGGGGGTCCTCGGCCCGATCCAGCTGGTCGGGAGAAGATGTGGTGAGTACCCCCTAGTCCAGGTCACTGTCAGTAGCCCCCTGAACCGGTCTTAAATTAGGGACGCTCCTCGATTCTTCCAAACTGTTCTTCATCTTCGGTCATCGGTCTTGAAAACTGGTTCAATAAATCTTCTCATCTTCGATCTTAAGGATCGCCGAAGTGAATCCGAAGAGTTTACACGTTGGGTATCCGAGGAGCCCCTTTAAGTTCTCGGCCTTTACCAATGCCTTGTTATTTTTACTCTACACCTCGGGCTCAAAGTTTTTCCCGTGCGGCGGTGTCCTCTTGCATCCAAGCTCCAACACCGGACTGCATCCGAGGTGTCTTTTTGCAGCCGAGCTCCAAGGCCGGACTGCATCCATGCTCCAAGGCCAGACTGCATCCATGATCCAAGGCCGGACTGTATCCAAGCTCCAACGCCGGACTGTATCGGAGGTGTCATAGATCACCTTGGCTCAAAAAAGTTAAAGGAGTTTAGCCGAGCTTAATGCCGGAAATGCCCTCTATGGAGCCAACCACTTGTATCCGAGCTTTATGCCGGACTGCATCTGAGGTGGTGCACTACCTCGGTCGTGGGCTGATTTTTTGTGGATATATTTTTCTTGATTGGTGCAATTTATCCTCTGCAGAGATATATAGACCGTTGCCCTCAAGGTGCGTGTCGGTCTAAAACCTGAGATGCACCTGAAGGAAAACATAAAACCGCTGATCCCAGTAGCCCCTGAAACTCAGTTCGATTGAAAAATCGCCCTGAGGATCAACTCCTAGCTCTACAGCATACGTAGGAATTGAAACGCGGTGTAATATTTTAGAGAATATAGTGATCGGCGGACAGGCCTTTGAGAGAGGGTCTCGAGAAGTCGTCGTAATATATTAGCTTGATGCCGGATAGGTTCCTGATGGCACCTGTTGTTGTCCGAAGATGCTTTTTCCCATAGCTCGGTCAAGCCGAACACTGGGCACTTTGAATTTTCTGCATTGAATTGGCAATGCAGTAGCCCCCGAGCCACTGGTCGGATGGTAACACCAGATCAGGGGATCGATATACCCCGTTAATGGCTTTTAAGTGAGAAGCGCGAAGCCGGTAGCCCCCGAGCCGTAATTTGGGCAAGGGTGGCCGAATTAAGGATCAATATACGGAGTAAATTGACTTTAATCACAATTTATGTGTAATGATTCTATGTACCCAAGTACTTTACATCATTAATTCTCGGATCCGCATTGTACAAAACTTTGTTGACCGACTATCGGCTTCAACCTCCTCGGCCAGTAGCCGAGGAGTGTTTATCCTACTTTATAAAGCCTTTATAAGGGCAATGATTTACGGAAAACTAGGCAATCCGGCCATACGGTTTTATAAACAAAGGTACACGGAGAGATGTGTTATATTACTATTAACATAAGAAACATTTCCAAAGAAAATAGTCCCGCTATCGGTTCCTTTCTTTGGGTTGTCATGCTGACCATGATCATGAAACCTCACCTCCGGTTAATATGGGAGGAAAATATTGAGGATTTAGTTTGGGGAAAGTTCCCGAACTCTATGGTCTAATGAACCGAAATTTTCACTTCCGTCATTGCCGACCAATTATATCCTTTAAGATGGCTAGCTTTCGGCTTCACCCAGTCTAAGGTACTAACCCGGATGACCCGGTAGTAACAATCACAGAGGTGCTACCTTTACCGCCCAGCCGAACAATCGGGAACGTAGGGGTAAGCATAGGAGCCAGGCAACCCAGCTTGGCCAAAATCTTAAGTCAAATTGATGCATATTTATGGCTTTATAATGATAATTACGGAAGGCAACGCTCGAATATTGAATACAAACGCTGATGATATATTTTTATTTTGACTCCGGTGCGACCGTTTATAATCTGAAAGTGGCCCATCGTCGGCTTCTACCCCTTTGTAGATGCTACACAGTGTGTCTCCGTACTAACAAGACAACCCTTAGCCGACGTCTTGGTGCCCGGAGGCGGTTGTGTTAGCAGAAACAAGGCAATCGGATATCTAGGCTTTATAACCTTCACTTAGTCATAGGAGCTTAAAGTTGGGAGGCCAGTTACTAGCCCCCGGTTAGTGTTCGGCACTGACCGAAGTCTAGCCATTAACAATTCAGCCAACATTATGAAAGGCCCATCGTCTAACACGGGGTAATCGCTATCGATCTATAGTTTGGCATCGTCATCGGATCGCTGACCACTTTACACCCATTGTGACAGTTAGTTTTCGGCTTTCTCCACTGAGGCGCTTAACCATTCGAGCTGGAAGCACAATCACAGTGGTTCTCCCTTTGCACACCTAGCCGAACAAAGCGGAACATAGGAGGCAAGCACGGTAGCCGGGCAACCCAACTATTAACCGAAGACACAATTCGAAACTGATGCATATAATGCAATATCCGAGAATGTTTTGTCGAGGAGTACATGGAGTACCATGGCTTTAGGTGGATTCGGCTCTAGTCGTAATCTGTGTTGATATTGCCGAAGCTTTAAAGGTGTCCGGCATTGTACTGTAATACTTATGCTAGAAACACACAAATAGGTTAAAAGTGCCATAAGCTTGGAAAACCAAAAACTTTAGTAAAAACTTTACGTTCGAACTAAAACAAGTTTTTTGTGCCAATCCAAAATTGGTCTTAAAATATATTTTTTGCTTCTGTCGTGCTTTAACATGACACATCCAATCTCTAAACTTCAAGTAGGTCAGCCTTCGGCTTCAACCTCATAATCCCGAAGGCGGAGTGCTTCTCCAAGGCCAGTTTAGCGAACTAAACTCAAGCGGATTTAGAGAGAAGCCAGGCTATCCGGCTATTGACCACAGACTCGAGTCAAAAAAGGAGTGGTAGAAAAAGACTTTGCAACGACTGAGAAGAAAAACATTCATTATAAAATGGCTCATATAAATTTAAGAGCCCCAGTTAACCTATGACAGGAAGTGTTTTTAACAAATAACGCATGTGAGCATGGTCGAACCGAACACAAATTAAAAACTTTGAGCATGAAAGCAACTTAGCTGGTTAATGTGTTCGGCGTTGATGATGTGGGCCGAGCTTGCGGTGGGTCGAGGTCCCAGCCCCCAAGCCGGTCCTGAGGTCCCCGAGTGAAGAGCTTGGCTCGATGAAGTGGCGATGCCGCACGATCGGTGTGGTGAGCCGAAGCCCCTGGTCCAGCTGAGGTGATGAAAACCATCATGACCGAGGTGACGAAGAGCTCGGCGGAAAAGGAAGTGTTTAACAATCAATGTTTGAACGAACAAATTTTTTGTTTAACACAAATATAATGTTTGGTTGAACCGAACAAGAATTAAAATTTTAAAAAAAACTGAGCATGGAGGCGACTTAGCTGGTTTAATGTGCTCGGTGTTGTTGATGTGGTTCGAGCTCGTGGCAGGACGAAGACGTAATCCTCGGCCTAGCCAAGGTCCCAGCCCCCAAGCCGGTCCCGAGGTGCCCGAGCGAAGAGTTCGGCTTGATGAAATTGTGACGCAACATGGTCGACATGGCGAGGCAAAGCCCCTGGTCCAGCTAACGTGACAAAGCTGGTCGGCTGGTGACGCCGAAGTCCCTGGAGTAGGTTGATGAAGAGATGGCGAAGCCCCCGGTCTAGCCAAGGTGACGGGGCAAGTTGGTAGTGTGACATTGCAGCCCCATGCCAGCCGAGGTGTCGAAGCAGGTCGGCGTGGTGGACATCGACTTGGTCAGCCGGATTAGTATCTAGGATTTCTTCGAAATCGTCCTCCAGTACTATGGTGCGAGGAGTGAGTTCGGCCAGGGTTGACTCCTGGTGTTCGAACACCGAAGTCGCATCCAGGATTGAAGCTGGATTCGGGATAAGAGAGGCGAGTCCGACTGGAATTGACTCCCGATCTTCGGACGCAGAGGTCGCATCCAGGCTTGAAGAAGCAATAGTGCGGCGATGCCGACGCGGGCCGGATCTTGTGACGCGGTCGATGCCCGCTTGATGAAGTGACCATGCAGCTATGCCGGTGTGCCCGCTCCGTATAATCTATGGGGCGATGATGTTGGTGATGATTTAGCCTTCACGATGCCGAACTATTGTTCGGCTTGCCGAGATGATGATCCGATAAGGTTGAGCTCGCCTCGATGAAGCGATGACCCGTCTAGCGCAGGTCGGCAGCCGTGCAGCAACGTTGTCGGGCTGGTTTGACACCGGCGCGACGGTGAAGATTACCTCCGAAAAGGAGCAAAATTTGTGAGCATGTGTTTGGAAACAAAACACAATACCCTAGAAAGAGATTCCTCCAAAAAGGTTGCCCAATATCCCGTTCATGAAGAAACATGAACTTGGGTCGGATTCATATTCGCGTAGAAAACAGATCTGAAAATTGATGCGCTCATCGGAGGTTTCCCGGAGTTTGAACGGTCGGATCGAGCTGAAATTTTGAGGGGTGATAGATACAGGAATTCCGCAGCCGATCAACGGTTGGATCTTCCAAAGGACGTCCGGACGCTGGACACCACGCTCCAAACTCGTCCGGATTTCCGTCTAGATTCAACAGGGCTCCGGTATATCGGAGATCGACGGAGATTGCTCCATCGGAACGCGACGAAATTTTACAGGGTTGTTGTAGACTCAATTCCGCACAATTCCGTCAAAGGAATCATCAAAGCGATGCTCGAGGAGGCGGTGGCAGCGGATATGAGTTTGCTGTCCAAAAAAACAGCATAGTCGCTCGAGGGTAATGTTGTGGTCGAGCCCCCGAGCTCCATGGATGATTCCTCCCTGATCTTGATAGAGATCGGAGTTAAGGTTGATGAAGGCCCTCATCCGAACATGACGATCAGAGGCAGAGGACAGTCCTCGGTCGAGCCAAGGTAACCAGTCGAGCCGGCAACGAAGATGCAGACGTCGCAGTTAATCTGCAGGTGAGCCATTGATCCTTTGCCGATCACACAGCGGAACTCTCAATGAAAGCACCATTGTCGGTGTCAAAACCGGCAGACCTCGGGGTACGGGGTCCTGAGCTGTGGATTCTCGGATCAATGGTAATAGGAACGGGGGACACGATGTTTTACCCAGATTTGGGCCCTCTTGATGGAGGTAAAACCCTACGTCCTGCTCTTGTTTATATTGATGGAGTATCAAGTACAGAGTTGATCTACCTTGAGATCATATGTTGTGGTCTAAACCCTGGGGGTATGATGATGAATGTTATAATGATCTAGCATATGAGATGTCATAATCCTCTATCGACTAGCCTGGCCTCGGCTTATATAATGTACCGGAGGCCTAGGTTAACAAGAGTCGTAGTAGAATACGTCGGTGGAGAGGAGTCCTTGTCTTGATCATCAAGTCTTGTGGAATATTCCTTGTATGCAGCATGGGCTACCCGGATTGGCCCATGAGAGAACCGCCATGGGGGTCCTCGGCCCGATCCAGCTGGTCGGGAGACGACGTGGTGAGTACCCCCTTAGTCCAGGACACCGTCAGCCTCCATGGCGGTGGAGGGGCGAGATCCCCTCCGAGATTGAATCTGTCTCTCTGTTCTCTTCTGTCTCACGTTTCTCAGATCTGGCCGAAAACCGTTTCTTATATTCCCGGAGATCCGTAACTCCGATTGCGCTGAGATTTTAACACGGTTTTTATCCAGATATAAGATTCCTTGTGCCCAAAGTAGAGCGCCAACCAATGTACGAGGTGAGCACAACCTAACACCTTGCCCCTGGGCCCTAGGGCGTGCACTGGTGTATCTTGGGGGCTGTGGGCCCCCGTTTTTGTTGATTCCACCTCCCAGAAATCACAAATATTCCAAAATAATTATCCATAAATTTTTATCGCGTTTGGACTTTGTTTGATATGGATATTCTGCGAAACAAAAAACATGCAAAAAAACAGGAACTGGCACTGGGCACTGGATCAATAGGATAGTACAATAAATCATATAAATTGTTGCCAAAAGTATGTAAAAGTTGTATAATATTGGCATGGAACAATAAAAAATTATAGATACGACGGAGACGTATCAGCATTGGAAAAGTGGCAAATAATAGATGTTGGCTCCAGTATCTATTGACACAAGGTAGACATCATGTTTTCTCCCGCAAAACATGATCCTTCTTCTCCAGCTTGCGTCGAAGGGTAAAATTATCTATCCTCAACTCCTCGTTCTCCATCTCAAGCTTTATTATCCTCTTGCATAATGCCTCCTTGCTTTCTTGCTTGAAACGAGGGGGAACTGGAGTCGGGAAGGTTCCCGAGGTGGGCACAACCCACCTGGGCGCTAGGAGGCCCAGGCGCGCCCTGGTGTCTTGTGCCCTCCTCGGGTGCCTTTCTGGTTGTTTCTTATTTTCCTAATTTTTAATATATTCCAAAACTGACAAAACATATTTTTGCGGATTTCTCGGAGTCCGTTTACTTACCGTATCATGTACCTCCTCTTTTTTAATTATTCTGGAGTGTTTCGGAAGGTCTCTTTTATGTGTTCCTCAGGTGTCATAGTTTGAATAATATTGCTTTCAACATTAATAGGCGTACCTAAAATATAATGTTTAATTCTTTGCCCATTGACCACCTTTGGGTTAGTACCTTCAGCATTATTTATTTTGGTAGCTCCAGAGCGGTAAACCTCTTCGATGATATAAGGTCCTTTTCCATTTAGAGAGAAGTTTTCCTGCAAAGAATCTGAAACGAGAGTTATACAATAGAACATATTCTCCAACTTTGAATTATCGCTTTTGAATTCTCTTGTCATGCCATCTTTTAACTTTTTCTTTAAATAATTTGGCATTTTCATAGGCTTGGGTTCTCCATTCATCCAGTGAGCTAATATCAAATAACTTCTTTTCACCGGCAAGTTTGAAATCATAGTTGAGTTCTATAATTGCCCAACATGCTTTATGTTCTAACTCAAGAGGCAAATGACAAGCTTTTCCATAAACCATTTTATAGGGAGACATACCCATAGGATTTTTATATGCTGTTCGGTAGGCCCAAAGTGCATCATCCAATTTCTTAGACCAATTCTTTCGGGACCTATTAAAAGTTTTCCGTAATATTTGTTTTATTTCTCTATTGCTAAGTTCAACTTGACCACTAGATTGAAGATGATAGGGTGATGCAATTCTATGGTTAACATCGTATTTAGCAAGCATTTTATGGAAAGCACCATGAATAAAGTGTGAACCACCATCAGTCATTAAATATCTAGCGACTCCAAACCTTGGGAAAATAACTTCTTTAAGCATTTTAATGGAAAAGTTATGATCAGCACTACTAGTTGGAATAGCTCTACCCACTTAGTAACGTAATCAACAGCAACCAAAATATGTGTATACCCATTAGAGGAAGGAAAAGGTCCCATATAATCAAAACCCCAAACATCAAATGGTTTGACAGCAAGTGAATAATTCATAGGCATTTCTTGACGCTTACCAATATTACCAATTCGTTGACATTCATCACAAGATAAAACAAACTTACGGGCATCCTTGAAGAGAGTAGGCCAATAAAAACCAGATTGCAATACCTTGTGGGCAGTTCTATCTCCCGCATGATGCCCTCCACAATCTTTGGAGTGACATTTCCGTAGGATTTGTTCCTGTTCATGCTCAGGTACACAATGTCTAATAATACCATCTACTCCTTCTTTATAAAGATGTGGGTCATCCCAAAAGTAATGTCTTAAATCATAGAAGAACTTTTTCTTTTGTTGAGAAGTGAAACTAGGTGGTATGTATTTAGCAACAATATAATTAGCATAGTCAGCATACCAAGGAGTGTTATGAGAAACATTTATTGCGGCTAATTGTTCATCAGGGAAGCTATCATCAATAGGTAATGGGTCATCAAGGATATTCTCTAACCTATATAAGTTATCAGCTACGTGGTTCTCAGCTCCTTTTCTATCAGTTATATGTAAATCAAATTCTTGTAGCAAGAGAACCTACCTAATGAGTCTAGGTTTAGCATCTTTCTTTTCCATAAGATATTTAATAGCAGCATTATCAGTGTGAACAATTACTTTAGAATCAACAATGTAAGATCTGAATTTTTCACAAGCAAACACAACTGCTAAAAATTCTTTTTCAGTGGTAGCATAGTTTCTTTGGGCACTGTCTAGAGTTTTGCTAGCATAATGAATAACATTTAGTTTCTTATCAACTCTTTGTCCTAGAACAGCACCAACAGCATAATCACTAGCATCACACATAATATCAAAAGGCAAGTTCCAATCAGGTGGTTGAACAATAGGTGCAGAAGTTAAGGCTTTCTTAAGTGTTTCAAAGGCTTCTACACAATCATCATCAAAAACAAATGGAACATCCTTTTGTAAAAGATTTGTAAGAGGCCTAGAAATTTTAGAGAAGTCTTTAATAAACCTCCTATAGAAACCAGCATGACCGAGAAAACTACAAATACCTTTAATATCTTTAGGACATGGCATTTTCTCAATTGCAGCAACTTTAGCTTTATCCACCTCAATACCTCGTTCAGAAATTTTATGCCCCAAAACAATACCTTCCTTGACATAAAGTGGCACTTCTCCCAATTCAAGACAAGATTAGTTTGCTCACATCTCTACAAAACTCGATCAAGGTTGCTTAAGCAATCAGCAAAAGAAGATCCATATACAGAAAAATCATCCATGAAAACCTCAACAATCTTTTCACAAAAATCAGAGAATATAGCAGTCATATATCTTTGAAAGGTAGCAGGTGCATTGCATAAACCAAAAGGCATACATCTATAAGCATTAGTTCCAAAAGGGCAAGTAAAGGTGGTTTTCTCTTGATCAGGTTTCGAAATGGGTATTTGAGAAAAACCAGAATATCCATCAAGGAAGCAAAGGTGTGTGTGTGTTTTGATAATCTTTCTAACATTTGATCAATAAAAGGCAAGGGGTAGTGATCTTTTCTAGTTGCTTTATTTAATTTTCTAAAATCAATAACCATTCTATAGCCAGTAACAATTCTTTGTGGAATGAGTTCATTTTTATCATTAGGAACAACGGTAATACCTCCTTTCTTAGGGACACAATGAACGGGACTCACCCATCTACTATCAGCTATGGGATAGATTATACCTGCTTCCAGAAGCTTTAATATTTTAGTTCTTACCACTTCTTTGATCTTAGGATTCAAACGTCGTTGATGATCAACAACGGGCTTAGCATCAGGTTCCATATTAATCTTGTGCTGACAGAGAATGGGACTAATGCCCTTAAGATCATCCAAAGTATATCCAATAGCAGCACGGTGCTTCTTAAGAATTTTCAATAATCTTTCTTCTTCATGTTCTGAAAGGTTAGCACTAATAATAACAGGATATATCTTTTTCTCATCGAGATAAGCATACTTCAAAGTGTCTGGCAAACTTTTTAATTCAAACACGGGATCACCTTTAGGTGGAGGAGGACCTCCTAGAGTTTCAATAGGCAAATTATGTTTGAGCAGAGGTCGTTGTTTAAAGAAAATTTTATCTATCTCATTTCTTTCATTCATATGCATATCATTTTCATGGTCTAGCAAATATTGTTCCAATGGATCAGTAGGAGGCACGGCAATAGAAGCAAGACCAATTATTTCATCCTTACTAGGTAATTCTCTCTTATGAGGTTGTCTATTAAACTTGGAAACATTAAACTAATGAGACTCATCACCAAAGCTAACACCGACAGTTTGTTTTTAACAATCTATTTTAGCATTGACAGTGTTTAAGAAAGGTCTACCAAAAATAATGGGACAGAAGTCATCTTGCGGGGAACCAAGAACTAGAAAATCAGTAGGGTATTTTATTTTCCCACACAAGACTTCAACATCTCTAACAATCCCAAGTGGTGTGATGGTGTCTCTATTAGCAAGTTTAATAGTAACATTTATGTCTTCTATTTCAGTGGGTGCTATGTCATTCATAATTTCTGGTATAAGGTAAAAGGAATAGCACTCACGCTAGCACCTAAATCACATAAACCATGATAACAATGATATCCTATTTTAACTGAGACAACAGGCATGCCAACAACAGGTCTATGTTTATCTTTTTCATTGGGTTTGGCAATTCTAGCAGCTTCATCACAGAAGTAAATAACATGCCCATCAATATTTTCTACCAGGAGATCTTTAACCATAGCAACACTAGGTTCTACATCTGCTAGCACCATCCCAACCAGAGTCACAACTAAGGTCAACCAAGCCAGAGCCCATAATGACTTGTGGTTGCACAGGTAAGCTTCCGGGCATGAAGTATTCTTCCGTCTCTTTGAGTCTGGGTGAAGCTTTCCGCAAGATGTCATGGCGCTTCTCCATGCATCCCGGGTCATCCACTGGTTGCTCCAGGGTGCCCATCTAAACCATCCTTCACCCAGTAGTGTGTATTGAATTCTTGTCTCGAGTCTTGAAGTCTTGAGGCCTTGAAGATGCAGTCCTTGCAGATGCCATCATGGAGTTAGTCATCATGGACGTAGAGTCCTCCTTCTTCACACCACTCCCGAGCATTCATACCAACCCCGTCTACTATAACGTAGCATTAAAATAAATAACGTCCCGGGCTTATAACAGGGTGATGGGTTCCTACCTCATGCATAATACTCAACTACAAGGATTCAATATCACTACTGGAGGGATTGTTGCAAAGATGACACTAAATGCAATAAAAACATAGGTATGAAAAGCATGGTCAAAGTGAACTTGCTTGGTATTACTTGATGAAGATTATATCACTCTCAGAGAAATCCTGATAGTACTATTCGTCACTCTCCGAAGAAAATCTATATAGTCAAACATTGCATTCACATAAGCAATCATTCTAGCAAGCAATATCTAGCAATCATAATTATCAATTAAAAACAAAGAAATCAAATAACAAAACCCAAATAAAATCCAAAGAACTTCAAGGAAAACTATGATAAAAACTACCAAGGAAAAGTCTAAGACTTTACTACAAACAATAAAAATAGTTTTTGTCCTACATAAAACTTAACAGCAAAATAAAGCTCTAAACTAATAAATAAACAGAAAAGAAAATGTAAAACAACTAATTTAACAGAAAGTATTTTTATAAACTTTTACTAGCAAAAAGAAACAAATTAAAAGCTTTTATAAAACACTAATGTGAACTATACAATCTTCATAACAAACTAAAGAAATAATATTAAATAAAATAAAATTTCTACTGTTCAAAACAGAAACAAAACTAAATTGTCAAAAGTGACAAAAATAAATAATTTAAAAACAATTAAAACTATAAAGAAAAGACTAAAACAAAACTAGAACTAAAACAGTACTGTTTTGCCTAAAGACCTAATTTAAATTAACCTAAAAATAAAATACTAACACGACTGGATAGGCAAAACAATAACAAAACAGTACAAAAAAGAATCAATCAAAAATATTTTATAAAACTCAAGATACGGCCAAATTAGTGATTTGAACAAATTTCATCAAATTCAAATTTAATATACTCAAATTTGAAAACTAAGTACATAAACAGAAACATCAACAAATTTTGAAACTACAGAAAAAAGAATCACTCAATTTGGATGTATAAAATAGAAGATATTGAATATCTAAGATTGAAACTTTCCTGTTTTTAAAAACAGAAACGAAAATAAATAAATAAAACAAATCGGGCGCTAGATACGTGGCCTACTACTATTGGGCCAAGGTGGTGTGCGATCCGTAACTAAACGGCGCTCGGCCGAAAACTAACTAAACCACGCACGTACGAAAATAAAAGAAACCGGTCGGCCGGTTCGGCCTACACCGTCAATAAACCGTAACTAAACCGATCTAATAAAAAAATAACTGTTTGACGACCTAATCTAGGCTGTAAATTGAAGATCAAATGGAGGGGATGAGATGGAGCTCACAGCGGCGGTGGTGAAGATCTCCGGCGAGGTCGTCGGCGACGGGGCGGCTCGTGTCGATGCGGGCGGCGTCTCTCGTGGGTTCCTCGCGTCGGGGAAGGCTCTGGTCGACGCAGGCGAGGACGGTGAGCACGTGGAGAGCCTCTACGCGGCTCAGGGACGACGGAGACGGCGGCAGTGAGTGAGAGAGCGGCGGTGGCGAACGGTGGTGAATGGGGCGGCGACAGCGGCGGTCCTCGGAGATGAGCACGACGAGGGCGTCTGGATGGTGGTGGCGTCGGTGCTCAAGGGCGTCGGGGTCGAGCAAAGGGAGACGGCGGTGCTCCGGGGCTCCGGCGGCTCGGGCATCGGTGGTGGTGTTGCTGTGAGGGAGGAGAGGAGACAAGAAGATGTCAAAATGACGCGCGAGGATGAGGTAAAACATCGGACAGAGGGGATGGTCTCAGGTTTGCTCACTGGCGTCGAATTCGACTGTGGAAGATTGAGGCTCCGGTGAGATCCAAACGGTGACGGCGGGCGCTGTGGTTGACCTTGGCGAAGGGTTTTAGGGGGGTTCGAATGAGGGAGCAGAGTGGGTTTTATAGGACATCATCTTGGGGAAGCGGTCGGCCTCGGATCGTGATCCCGACGAAAAATCGGGATTTCGGCGGCGGCGCGGGCGCGCTCTAGCTCGGCATTTGCGTGGAGACGAAGAAGAAGAGGGGTGGGGTCCAGTGGTCAGTGGGAGAGGGCAGGCGATCGAGCAGCGGGTGACCGAGGCGAAGTGCTTCGGCACGGGGAGGTGGCCGTGGGCCGATTCAGCCAAATTGGCCAGCCGGTGCGCGCTGATGACGCTGGCGGCTGTTGGGCTTCGGCCTTTTTTTTTAACAGAGAGCAAAACAGAAGAAAAACAAAATTAAATAAAAACTTTTATAGGCATATAATATATCAAAATTTTGAGAAAAAGATTTCCTAAAACGTGAACATATTTCTCATTGATAAATAAAATCCACAAAAATTCACAAAAGTCAAACAGTGCTTCTGTTGCAATAAAATCCAATAAAAATCATTTTTAAAATACTAGAATGATTTCAAATTTATTTTTCTCTACTATTCTATTGTAGGGAATCATTTTACGCTATTTTCCATATATTTTATTTTTGGAGAAAAATAATTTGAATAAAAGCCAAATAACTCAAACTTGAAAATGGGTTTCAAAATATCTTCAAAGGGACTTTCAATTTGATTCTTTTAAACTTCTAACTCATATTTCATATAATTTGAAGAAGTCATTTTATCTTCTCTCATGAAAATCATTGAGTTGCATAAAGTTTCTGAATTTGAAATATTTTTAGATGGAATTCAAATCTTTTCAAAAACCCTTTTCATTTCAAATGGAGGAAGTCATGTCATCTTCACTCTAGGGTTTTGTGTTAGAATTGAATTTGAATTCATTGAGATCAAAATGGAAGGATGAAAGTTTGGGAAAGTCATTTCATTCCCTCTCATTCAACTTTCAAATTCCACTCAATTTCACACAATCAATCACACAAAAATCAAACAAACCAGCATAATAATTTATTTAATATAGCATTCCAAAATTTAGAATTTTGGGATGTTACAAACTTACCACACTTAAAATGAATCTCGTCCTCGAGATTCGAAGAGGCTAGAAAGAAAAGGTTAGGGTTTGGGGGTTTTCTAGCAAATTCCATTGATCAGAATGGTCTAGGTAGCTACCACACTTAAAAGCAGGGTTATGGTTCAACAAGACTCGTGTACTCCATCCTCAGTGTCGACGGTGTCGGTCTTCTCATATTCACCGGGATAGCTTCTTCACTGAGGCTCTTCCGGTAGGGGCATAACCTTTTCCTCAAACACGTGTCCTTTCATCCTGGTGAGGTTCTTCCGAGACTGGATCTTCTTAGCTGACAGGTCTTGCCGCCAATTCTAAACAACTATCGATATTCTCATGGAGGTCAACAATTTCTGGTTTTCTCCTACAGGAAAAGGGTCTGGGTTGTATCTCACCGTATAACCTACGGTTGGCAACGGTTGCGTGTACAAGGTTCCATCATCCTACCATTCTAAGGTTTAAACAAGGTCTCGATATCGTCATTTCTCTAGTATGGGTAAGTCACTCTAGATTTACCGTCCCAAATAGCAAGACCAAATGATAAGAGTAAGTCGGTATGGTGATCAATCCATTCCGCACCCAGATCATTACCCTGTATAAGGTTTAGTGAATCTCGCATTTCTAACACTCGGGCATTCTCACAAGCATTGCAGAATTTCTCTTGTCCTCGAACTGGGTTCAGGTAATTCCATTATTTCTGCAAGCTGAACAAAACATCTATCGTTCTTCACAACTCTCGGGTTTTTGCGTAATCTCCTATGAATCGTTTGCTGATGAAATCACAACTTCTTCCAAATTTCTGCCTTCATCAAGGTTATGTCTGTACAGTTTCAAATCCTGGGCCTGTGGGTTACGGCCCACTTCAACACTAGTACAACTTTAACTCATCCTTGGAGTAACTCTTGTTCCATATTACACCTCCTTTAAATCCAATAGTACTCCATTTCTTCATAACCATCGTATCGAAAGCAAAACTCTAACCCTTCTTTTTTATCCGAACTCCAGTCCATGGAATATATTTTTCCTATCCATTGGTCTAGTGTTCTTCACAGGGTACTACCACCCTTAAAATTTAATTCACAAATCCATCCATAGACCATATTTCTCATATCCTCGAAACTGGTCCAGATCTGTGTTCATAGTGTAACAACTCGAAACTTCTTGGGGATGTTATTTGCTCTTTGGGTTCTTCTATGGACATTTATTAGCGTAATGACCTAAATCCTTGCATGACTCAGGTCATTCTCTGCAGAAATTGGGTTATTCTGGGGATGCCTTCGTTTTCTCTTCCTGGGTTTCTCCGTAATGATCAGAGCTTCTATTTCCTGAGGGTCAAACTTCACTTCTGCTGTCGGGAAGTCTCCGAGATACTCTTCTCTTTCCTTTGTGCAATACCATGAAAAATGTCCTTCTCCACATGAATAGCAGGCATGAGCATAAAATCTATTTAGGCCTTCTTCTTCAGGGTCTTCAACAGTTTCCTTCATCACGGGTTCTTCTAAACTTTTCCTGGGGGCTTCTTTCATGGATTCTATCTGCTGCTTGGTAATTTCTTGTACCTTGGGATAAAGGTGGCACTGAGCAGGGTAGTGTGTAGTTCCTTCACACAAGAAACAAGTAACCTGCCCATTCGGGCATTCTTCGGCTAGGTGATTTTGCTCACAATGACGGCATCCATCCTTGTGGTCTTCCTGGGTGTGTCCTATTTCTCCACAACTCTTGCAGGCACAAGGTTTCTTCTTCGGGTTATCATAGTGCTTCCGGATAAGATGGGATCTCAACAGAGTCATCTTGAATTTCTCCCAAGTTTTTGCTCCGTTGCATCCTTGTATGGCTTGATGCATTTTCCACCAGGTTGCAGCACTCCCGGTAAAGTACTGAAGAGCATATTGAACCTCATACTTCCTTGCAATCAAATTTTTCCCGAATTGATCCTGCATGTTTTGAATCCATAGCTCTGCCTCCAACTGAGTCATCGGTTCAGAGAATACTAGTCCATCTTCCTTCCTCATCTATTGGGTCCAAGGGTTTAAGGATGAGATGCGAGAGAGAGGTGGAGATATAAACACAATACAAACAAAAAGTTTTTGAAGAAACGGGTTTTATTTTGTGGCTGTCAAAAAAAACATTAAACAAATGACAGCTCACAAATCGTCGCATCTAACGTAAGTTTATAACAGGGGTTTGGTCTTCTAAAGGTCAAATAAATCTTCAGATTCTTTAAATTCTTCAAATCTTCAGAGTCTTCAACTGTTGTAGCTTCAACTCTTCTAATGCATGTTGAAATCCTCTTTACTCTGAAGAGGTCATCAGTTGTCCGATATCTTTGTCCTTCATGGAGCGGCTTCAGTTGATCCTCCGTGTGGTCAAAAGGAAAGGGGTATACTCCAACTATTAGGGGTAAGAGGGAATATTTGATAAAATCAGAAAACATGAGAAGTAAAAGATCTTTTTGAAAATAAAGTTTTAGAGTTATCCTGTTCTAGGGGCTTTCCAGTTTCTAGGGTCACGTCCTACAGTCAACATGTGCTCTGATACCATATCTGTAGCGATCCGACCTCAAGCGGTCAAGCCTCTGTGTATCCGTGCCATCCCTGGATCAGTATGATGGCACACACAGTACATCAATGTATATATCAAAGTGCAATCACATGTATAAATAACGTAAAACAGATATATACCTCGTAAGTCTTAGCAGAAACAAACAATCGGGTGTGGAGACCCATCAACGCCATCGGCAAGTTGAGTGTAGACTGTAACCCTGTACCGTACTCTTACTTATCGGAAGAAAAATATCTGCAACATGAGACGTTGCAGCCGTGTAGGTCAGTACATTGAATGTACCGGCAAGATCACTGTAAGAAAAATAGATGATAAACTATACTATATGCAATATGGCTTTGTGGCTCTGTATCTGAGTTTTGTTTGCGTAAAAGCTGGTTTTATTTTCCCTACATCAAAGGAATATCAGGAGTCTGTACTACGGAGTTTTCTATCATGACATGGTTCCGCCAACCGATGTCTCATAGCCCAAAATCATCATAAGTTGCCCACAATTAAGTTATCAGTCCGGTGTTGAGAGTTCCGAGATAGATCCAAGTCCAGAGGCTCAAATTGTCCGTAACCAGGGACACGGCTAATCGATTAGGTTTAAACTCTGTAGAATGTTGTGCACTTTACCCGCAAGATTCGATCCTACTTTTTTATGTTCTCACACTTTAGGGTGTTTGAGAACAAGATGACCAAAACATGGTCTTCCGAAGAGTTCCTCTGACCACTGTCCGGTGCTCATCCAATCCTACCATAGTTCTACATCTACTAGCACCGTCCCAGCCAGAGTCACAACTAAGGTCAACCAAGCCAGAGCCCATAATGACTTGCGGTTGCACAGGTAAGCTTCCGGGCATGAAGTATTCTTCCGTCTCTTTGAGTCTGGGTGAAGCTTTCCACAAGATGTCATGGCGCTTCTCCATGCATCCCGGGTCATCCACTGGTTGCTCTAGGGTGCTCATCTAAACCATCCTTCACCCAGTAGTGTGTATTGAATTCTTGTCTCTAGTCTTGAAGTCTTGAGGCCTTGAAGATGCAGTCCTTGCAGATGCCATCATGGAGTTAGTCGTCATTGACGTAGAGTCCTCCTTCTTCACACCACTCCCGAGCACTCATACCAACCCCGTCTACTATAGCGTAGCATTAAAATAAATAACATCCCGGGCTTATAACAGGGTGATGGGTTCCTACCTCATGCATACTACTCAACTACAAGGATTCAATATCACTACTGGAGGGATTGTTGCAAAGATGACACTAAATGCAATAAAAACATAGGTATGAAAAGCATGGTCAAAGTGAACTTGCCTGGTATTACTTGATGAAGATTATATCGCTCTCAGAGAAATCCTAATAGTACCATTCGTCACTCTCCGAAGAAAATCTATATAGTCAAACATTGCATTCACATAAGCAATAATTCTAGCAAGCAATTTCTAGCAATCGTAATTATCAATTAACAACAAATAAATCAAATAACAAAACCCAAATAAAATCCAAAGAACTTCAAGGAAAACTACGATAAAAACTACCAAGGAAAAGTCTAAGACTTTACTACAAACAATAAAAAAAGTTTTTATCCTACAGAAAACTTAATAGCAAAATAAAGCTCTAAACTAATAAATAAATAGAAAAGAAAATGTAAAACAACTAATTTAACAGAAAGTATTTTTTATAAACTTTTACTAGCAAGAAGAAACAAATAAAAAGCTTTTATAAAACTCTAACTGTGACCTATACAATTTTTCATACAAAACTAAAGAAAATAATTTTTTTAAAATAAACTAAAATTGTCTACTGTTCAATAACAGAAACAAAACTAAATTTGTCAAAAGCGACAAAAAGAAATAATTAAAAAACAATTAAAACTATAAAGAAAAGACTAAAACAAAACTAGAACAAAAATAGTACTGTTTTGCCTAAAACCCTAATTTAAAATTAACCTAAAAATAAAATACTAACACTATTGGATAGGCAAAACAATAACAAAACAGTACAAAAAGTATAAATCAAAAATATTTTATAAAACTCAAGATACGGCCAAATTAGTGATTTGAATAAATTTCATCAAATTCAATTTTAATATACTCAAATTTGAAAACTTAGTGCACAAATAGAAACATCAACAAATTTTGAAACTACAGAAAAAAGAATCACTCAATTTGGATGTATAAAATAGAAGATATTGAATATCTAAGATTGAAATTTTTCTGTTTTTAAAAACAGAAACGAAAATAAATAAATAAAACAAATCGGGCGCTAGATACGTGGCCTACTGCTATTGGGCCAAGGTGGTGTGTGATCCGTAACTAAACGGCGCTCGGCCGAAAACTAACTAAACCACGCACGTACGAAAATAAAAGAAACCGGTCGGCCAGTTCGGCCTAAACCGTTAATAAACCGAAACTAAACCAATATAAGTAAAAAAAAACCTAACTGTTTGATGATCTAATCTATGCCGTAAATTGAAGATCTAACGGAGGGGATGAGATGGAGCTCACAGCGTCGGTGGTGAAGATCTCCGGCGAGGTCGTCGGCGACGGGGCGGTTCGTGTCGATGCGGGCGACGTCTCCCGTGGGTTCCCCGTGTCGAGCAAGGCTCCGGTCGATGCAGGCGAGGACGGTGAGCACGTGGAGAGCCTCTACGTGGCTTAGGGACGACGGAGACGGCGGCGGTGAGTGAGACAGTGGCGGTGGCGAATGGTGGTGAATGGGGCGGCGACAGCGGCGGTTGTCGACGTCGGTGGAGACGACGGAGGAGACGAGCACGACGAGGGCGTCTGGATGGTGGTGGCGTCGGTGCTCAAGGGCGTCGGGGTCGATCAAAGGGAGACGGCGGCGCTCCGGGGCTCCGGCGTCGATGGTGGTGTTGCTGTGAGGGAGGAGAGGAGACAAGAAGATGTCAAAATGACGCGCGAGGACGAGGCAAAACATCGGACGGAGAGGATGGTCTCGGGTTTGCTCACCGGCGTTGAATTCGACGGTGGAAGATTGCGGCTCCGACGAGATCCAAACGGTGACGGCGGGCGCTGTGGTTGACCTTGGCGAAGGGTTTTAGGGGGGTTCGAACGAGGGAGCAGAGGGGGGTTTATAGGACATCATCTTGGGGAAGGGGTCGGCCTCGGATCGTGATCCCGACGAAATCGGGATTTCGGCGGCGGCGCGGGCGCGCTCTGGCTTGGCATTTGCGTGGAGACGAAGAAGAAGAGGGGTGGGGTCCAGCGGTCAGCGGGAGAGGGCAGGCGATCGAGCAGCAGGCGACCGAGGCGAAGTTCTTCGGCGCGGGAAGGTGGCCGTGGGCCGATTCAGCCAAATGGGCCAGCCGGTGCGCGCTGATGACGCTGGCGACTGTTGGGCTTCAGCCTATTTTTTTTTAACAAAGAGCAAAATAGAAGAAAAACAAAATTAAATAAAAACTTTATATAATCATATAATATATCAAAAATTTCAGAAAAAGATTTCCTAAAATGCGAACATATTTCTCATTGACAAATAAAATCCACAAAAATTCACAAAAGTCAAACAGTGCTTCTGTTGCAATAAAATCCAATAAAAATCATTTTTAAAATACCAGAATGATTTCAAATTTATTTTTCTCTACTATTCTATTGTAGGGAATCATTTTACCCTATTTTCCATATATTTTATTTTTGGAGAAAAATAATTTGAATAAAAGCCAAATAACTCAAACTTGAAAATGGGTTTCAAAATAACTTCAAAGGGACTTTCAATTTGATTCTTTTAAACTTCCAACTCATATTTCATATAATTTGAATAAGTCATTTTATCTTCTCTCATGAAAATCATTGAGTTGCATAAAGTTTCTGAATTTGAAATATTTTCAAATGGAATTCAAATCTTTTCAAAAACCCTTTTCATTTCAAATGGAGGAAGTCATGTCATCTTCACTCTAGGGTTTATGTTTGAATTGAATTTGAATTCATTGAGATCAAAATGGAAGGATGAAAGTTTGGGAAAGTCATTTCATTCCCTCTCATTCAACTTTCATAAAGTTTCAAATTCCACTCAATTTCACACAATCAATCACACAAAAATCAAACAAACCAGCATAATAATTTATTTAATATAACATTCCAAAATTTAGAATTTTGGGATGTTACACATAGTTGAAACCTTAGCATGTTCCTTTATCCTAACAGGGAAGGGTGGTTTTTCAATATAAGCAGTAGGAACAACTCGGTCAACATTATAAATAATAGTTTCATCCTTAGCTATGTCGGGTTCTTTGATTTCTTCTTTGATAGGTGGGTGATATTTAAACCACTTCTCCTTAGGGAGATCAACATGAGTAGCAAATGATTCACAAAAGGAGGCTACTATCTCGGAGTCAAGTCCATATTTAGTGCTAAACTTGTGAAAAGCATCGGTATTCATAAAAGATTTAACACAATCAAATTCAAGCTTAATAACTGACTGTTTACCTTCGTCGAGTTCCCAATCTTCAGAGTTGCGTTTAATTCTTTCTAAAAGATCCCACCTGAATTCAATAGTCTTCTTCATAAAAGAACCAGTACAAGAAGTATCGAGCATGGATCGATCATCATGAGAAAGCCGAGCATAAAAATTCTGAATAATAATTTCTCTTGAGAGCTCATGATTGGGGCATGAATATAACATTGACTTAAGCCTCCCCCAAGCTAGAGCGATATTTTCTCCTTCACGAGGCCAAAAATTATATATATAATTCCGATCACGATGAACTAGATGCATAGGATAATTTTTTTGGTGAAATTCCAATTTCAATCGATTCACATTCCAAGATCCAATATCATCGCACAACCTATACCATGCCAATGCTTTCCCCTTCAAAGATAAAGGGAAAACCTGCTTCTTAGCTTCATCTTCGGGCAAACATGCAAGCTTAAATAATCCACAAATTTCATCCACATATATCAAGTGCATATTAGGATGTTCAGTTCCATCTCCTGCATAAGGATTAGCTAGCAATTGTTCTATCATACCCGAAGGAATTTCATAACCAATATTTTCAGTAGGTGCAGTATGTTGAGGGGTAGCTAATTGTGGTTCCGGTCGAGGTGAAGGTACCCTGAACAAACCCCTCAAAGAATGATTCTCCATAGTAACAAGTGACAATAAATTTTAGCACGAAGTAATAATTTTCCCTTACCAATTTCCACTTACCAAGAGCGCTTCACTCCCCGGCAACGGCACCAGAAAAGAGCCTTGATGACCCACAAGTATAGGGGATCAATCATAGTCCTTTCGATAAGTAAGAGTGTCGAACCCAACGAGCAGCAAAAGGAAATGACAAGTGGTTTTCACCAAGGTATTTTCTGCAAGCACTGAAATAGTCGGTAACAAGTAGTTTGATAGCAAGATAATTTGTAACGAGCAAGCAACAGTAATGGTAAATAATGTGCATCAAGGTAGCCCAATCCTTTTGTGGCAAAGGACAGGCCAAAACGGTCTCTTATGATAAGCAAAGCGTTCTTGAGGGTACACGGGAATTTCACCATATCACTTTCATCATGTTGGTTTGACTCGTGTTCGCTACTTTCATAATTTGATATGTGGGTGGATCAGTTCTTAGGTGTTGTTCTTACTTGAACAAACCTCCTACTTATGATTAACCCCCTCGCAAGCATCCGCAACTACGAGAAAAGTATTAAGATAAAATCTAACCATAGCATTAAACTTTTGGATCCAAATCAGCCCCTTACGAAATAGCGCATAAACTAGGGTTTAAGCTTCTGTCACTCTAGCAACCCATCATCTAATAACTACTCCACAATGCATTCCCTTAGGCCCAAATATGGTGAAGTGCCATGTAGTCGATGTTCACATGACACCACTAAGGGAATCACAACATACATATCATCAAAATATCGAACATATATCAAGTTCACATGATTACTTGCAACATGACTTCTCCCGTGACCTCAAGAACAAAAGTGACTACTCACAAATAATGATCATGCTCAAGATCAGAGGGGTATTAAATAGCATAATGGATCTGAACATACAATCTTCCACCAACTAAACCATAAAGTAATCAACTACAAGATGTAATCCACACTACTAGTCACCCACAAGTACCAATCTAAGGTTCCGGTACAAAGATTTAACACAAGCGATGAACTAGGGTTTGAGAGGAGATGGTGTGGTGAACATGTTGATGGAGATGGCCCTCCCAAAGATGGGAGAGTTGTTGGTGATGATGATGGCGATGATTTCCCCCTCCGAGGGGGAAGTTCCCCCGACGGAATCGCTCCGCCGGAGGGCAAAAGTGCTCCTGCCCAAGTTCCGCCTCGAGACGGCGGCACTTCGTCCTGAAATTCCTCTCCTTATTTTTTCTAGGTCAAAATGACTTATATACCAGAAGAGGGGCACCGGAGGTGGGCCTAGGAGGGCGCAACCCACCAGGACGTGCCTAGGCTCCCTGGCGCGCCCAGGTGGGTTGTGCCCACCTGGTGGGCCCCCTCTGGTAGTTATTTGCTCCATTATTCTTAATATATTCCAAAACAATTCTCCGTAAATTTTCAGCTCATTTGGAGATGTGCAGAATAGGTAACTCTGACGTAGCTTTTCCAGGTCCAGAATTCCAACTGCCAGCATTCTCCCTCTTTGTGTAAACCTTGCATAATATGAGAGAAAAGCATTAGAAATTCTCCAAAAAGCATTATTATGCATAAAAACATTATAAATAACAGTAGGAAAACATGATGCAAAATTCGATCATGTTCAACATAATAGATGCTGGCTCCACTATTAGATACCAATGCGCCAGAAATTCCTTTTGATGTCGCTTGAACTACGTCGGTATTTCCCCAAAGAGGAAGGGATGATGCAGCACAGCTACGGTAGGTATTTCCCTCAGTTATGAAACCAAGGTATCAATCCAGTAGGAGAACCAAGCAACACTATGTAAACGGTACCTGCACACAAAGAACAAATACTTACAACCCGACACGTATAAGGGGTTGTCAATCCCTTCTTCGGGTAACGGCGCCGGAAATTGCCAAGTTGATGGGATAAAATTGTGATAGATTGGATAAATAGATCACGATAAAAGATTAAAATAAAAAGTGCAACAAGGTATTTTTGGGTTTTGGAATAATAGATCTGAAAATAAAAGTGGCAAATAATAGATCGGAAAGCAAATATGATGAAGAATAGACCCGGGGGCCGTAGATTTCACTAGTGGCTTCTCTCGAGAAAAATAGCATACGGCGGGTAAACAAATTACTGTTGGGCAATTGATAGAACTTCAAATAACTATGACGATATCCAGGCAATGATCATTATATAGGCATCACGTCCAAGATTAGTAGACCGACTCATGCCTGCAAATACTACTATTACTCCACACATCGACCGCTATCCAGCATGCATCTAGTGTATTAAGTTCATGGAGAAACGGAGTAATGCAATAAGAACGATGACATGATGTAGACAAGATCTATTCATGTAGGAATAGACCCCATCTTGTTATCCTTAATGGCAACGATCAATACGTGTCTTGCTGCCCCTTCTGTCACTACGAAAGAACACCGCACGACCGAACCCATCACAAAGCACCTCTTCCCATGGCAAGAAAAATCGATCTAGTCGGCCTAACTAAACCAAAGATTCGAAGAAGAAATACGAGGCTATAAGTAATCATGCATATACGAGATCAAAGAAACTCAAATAACTTTCATGGATAAATAGATCTGATCATAAACTTAAAGTTCATCGGATCCCAACAAACACACCGCAAAAAGAGTTACATCAAATAGATCTCCAAGAGACCATTGTATTGAGAATCAAAAGAGAGAGAGAAAGCCATCTAGCTACTAACTACGAACATGTAGGTCTACAATGAACTAGTCACGCATCATCGAAGAGGCACCAATGAGGATGATGAACCCCTCCGTGATGGTGTCTAGATTCGATCTGGTGGTTCTGGAACTTGCGGCAGCTGGAATTGTGTTTCGTCGACTCCCCTAGGGTTTTTGTATTTTCGGGGTATTTATAGAGCAAAGAGGCAGTGCGGGAGGTGGCTGAGGTGGGCAAAACCCACCAGGGCATGCCTGGGACCCCAGGCGTGCCTAGGTGGGTTGTGCTCCCCTTGGAGCCCCCCTTTGGTACTTCTTTGGCCCAACAGGTGTCTTCTGGTCCAGAAAAAATCTCCAAAAAGTTTCACTGCATTAGGACTCCGTTTGGTTTTGATTTTCTGCGTAGTAAAAAACAAGCAAAAAATAGCAACTGGCACTGGGCACTATGTCAATAGATTAGTCCCAAAAAATGATATAAAGTTGCTATAAAATGATTGTAAAACATCCAAGAATGATAATATAACAACATGGAACAAGCAAAAATTATAGATACATTGGAGACATATCAGCCCAGAAAAGAGCCTTGATGACCCACAAGTATAGGGGATCAATCGTAGTCCTTTCGATAAGTAAGAGTGTCAAACCCAACAAGGAGCAGAAGGAAATGACAAGTGGTTTTCAGCAAGGTATTTTCTGCAAGCACTGAAATAGTCGGTAACAAGTAGTTTGATATCAAGATAATTTGTAACGAGCAAGTAACGGTAACAGAAAATAATGTGTAGCAAGGTAGCCCAATCCTTTTGTGGCAAAGGACAGGCCAAAATGGTCTCTTATGATAAGCAAAGCGTTCTTGAGGGTACACGGGAATTTCACCATATCACTTTCATCATGTTAGTTTGATTCGTGTTCGCTATTTTGATAATTTGATATGTGGGTGGACCGGTTCTTAGGCGATGTTCTTACTTGAACAAACCTCCTACTAATGATTAACCCCCTCGCAAGCATCTGCAACTATGAGAAAAGTATTAAGATAAAATCTAACCATAGCATTAAACTTTTGGATCCAAATCAGTCCCTTACGAAATAGCGCATAATTTAGGGTTTAAGCTTCTGTCACTCTAGCAACCCATCATCTAATAACTACTCCACAATGAATTCCCTTAGGCCCAGATATGGTGAAGTGCCATGTAGTCGACGTTCACATGACACCACTAAGGGAATCACAACATACATATCATCAAAATATCGAACACATATCAAGTTCACATGATTACTTGCAACATGACTTCTCCCGTGACCTCAAGAACAAAAGTGACTACTCACAAGTAATGATCATGCTCAAGATCAGAGGGGTATTAAATAGCATAATGGATCTGAACATATAATCTTCCACCAATAAACCATATAGTAATCAACTACAAGATGTAATCAACACTACTAGTCACCCACAAGTACCAATCTAAGGTTCCGGTACAAAGATTTAACACAAGAGATGAACTAGGGTTTGAGAGGAGATGGTGATGTTGAAGATGTTGATGGAGATAGCCCTCCCAAAGATGGGAGAGTTGTTGGTGATGATGATGTCAATGATTTCCCCCTCCGGGAGGGAAGTTCCCCCGCCGAAGGGGAAAAGTGCTCCTGCCCATGTTCCGCCTCAAGACGGCGGCGCTTCGTCCTGAAAGTCCTCTCCTTATTTTTTCTAGTTCAAAATGACTTATATACCAGAAGAGGGGCACCGGAGGTGGGCCGAGGAGGGCACAACCCACCATGGCGCGCCTGGGCTCCCTGGCGCGCCCAGGTGGGTTGTGCCCACCTGGTGGGCCCCCTCTGGTAGTTATTTGCTCCATTATTCTTCATATATTCCAAAACAATTCTCCGTAAATTTTCAGCTCATTTGGAGATGTGCAGAATAGGTAACTCTGACGTAGCTTTTCCAGGTCCAGAATTCCAGCTACCGGCTTTCTCCCTCTTTGTGTATACCTTGCATAATATGAGAGAAAAGGCATTAGAAATACTCCAAAAAGCATTATTATGCATAAAAAAATTATAAATAACTGTAGGAAAATATGATGCAAAATGGACGTATAAACTCCCCCCAAGCTTAGGCCTCGCTTGTCCTCAAGCGAAAACCAAAATCGAAAAACATGCCCACATGCTTAGAGAGAGAGAGGTGTCGATAAAAACAAAACATGGACATAGAAGCATCATGCTTATTATAATAACAACAAAGAACTTTAACATAAAACTTAATCAAATAACTTTTATCATATAACTTTTATCATGTAACTTCTCATGAACAAGTAACAATTCATCACAACATCGAAGTATAAAGCATAAACCTTATTGAAAACACACAAACTATGTTCTCAGTCAACTTTGCAACTACAATTCATCATATTTTCAGGAAGGGTCATGTATCAGAGCCTTTAGGCAAGTCCACATACTCAACCATCCTTTAATCTTGTATGATTGCTAACACTCACAGCGTACCCATGAATAAAAGTTTCAACCGGACAAATAGAAAGATAGGGGCTTATAGTTTTGCCTCCCAATGTATTCACCTCAAGGGTGATGTCAACAATAATAACTCATGCCTACTCACATCCAACTGGATATATGTGCCTAGATCTTTCTTCACTACATGATGCTTGCAAAAAGAGAAAATAAAAAGGAATAGGGAAGAAAACTTTGACTCTTCCTAAAAGCAAATGCATAAAAGTAAAAGATAGGCCCTTCGCAAAGGGAAGCAGAGGTTGTCATGCGCTTATTTGTTTGTATGCCAAATCCCTTAATGCAAAAGAACGTCACGTTATATTGCCCCTTATGATAGAAACCTTTATTATGCAGTCCGTCGATTTTATTACTTTGCCATCACAAGTTCGTACAACGCTCAATTTTCTCTTACACTAAATGATCCAACACATTTAGAAGCAATTTTTATTGCCTTATTGCACCGATGACAACTTACTTGAAGGATCTTACTCAATCCATAGGTAGGTATGGTGGACTCTTGAAATAAGATTTGTGTTAAGGGTTTTGGATGCACAAGTAGTATCTCTACTTAGTGCGGAATTTTTGGCCAGAAATGATATTGAGCAAGCACTACATGTTAAAGGATCTATGACAATATAACTTCTATGTGAATATGAACAAACATAAATCATTACGTTGTCTTCCTTGTCCAACGCCAACTATTTTGACACAAAATATTTAATGGGGGCTCACAATCATAAAAGATGTCCAAGATAGTGTGTTTGCGTGTGAATCTTCTCTTCCCTTATTAATTCTTTCATGAGTTGCATCATTGGCTAATGCTATGTTTGTCAATCTCCAACAAATTTTACCACTTATACTTTTCCTTATGTGATGTCATTACTTACCATAAGTTTAGCATATGATCTTTTTCATTTATTTTCCTTTCTTTATTGAAACATAAAAGTAAAGAAACAAAACTCAAACTACTCTTTATTATATATCTCGCACACGATTACATCGATAGATAGATCATTAAGCAAACACTCGAAAAGAAAGGATCAAACTAAACTTTTATTCAACTATATCATAGGAAACTAAAGATCGAACTAAAATAGATGAAAGCAAAGATAGTGGTGGTGATACGATACCGGGACACCTCCCCCAAGCTTGGCACAAGATAAGGGGAGTGTCCATACCATGAACTCAAGTCTCCTTTGGTGATGAAGAAGGTGGTCGTGGTGATGAGGTAGTAGCGATCGTATCTTCCGGTTTCCATGGCAATGGCTCACCATCATAAGAGGAGGAGAGAGTCTCGCGAGTCCTACAACTAGCAGCCAAACTCATACCTTTAAACCTTGCCTCATATTCAAAGACCTGGTTTTGGAGATCATAGATTTGGCTTTGCAGAAAGTTGATTTGCTCGTTGAAGGTGAAGACGATGTCCTTCATTGATTTGCCATCCACCTTGAGATCACGAGTGTAATCCGTGATCATGAGGTGATTGGCATTGAGTCCATGTTCCACCATCCCCTTGCACTTGAAGACCTCCTGCTCCATAGCTTCGAGCCTGGCCTCCACGGTCCCCGTCCCCTTGGGACCCTGGACGTCCCGGATGTGGAGCACCCCCTCATGCATCTCGATGGCTTGAGGGTGCTACATCACCTCCCGCAAATATAGGTTGATGACATTCTCGAAGAACTTGTCCTTGGAAGAGCCCTAAGCGGCCATTGCGATCTAGATGTGTCAGAAAACAGCAAGAAAGAAGAACAAAAGATTTCTCCACGATACGGTAGTCAATGCGTTCGGGGGGTATATAAAGATTTTTTATCTTGGAAAACAAGCAAACGAGAGTAAAATGGAGTCGGGAAGGTTTCCGAGGTGGGCACAACCCACCTGGGCACGCTTGCCGGGGAGACATCATCAACATCTATCAGGTTGGACAATTTGTGAGTAGGAATTTCTGGCGCCATTGCCGGGGAGACATCATCAACATCTATCAGGTTCCTAATCACAAATCTCATCTCCTTGCAATTTACATTATTTTCCATTTGCCTCTCATTTTCATCTCCCCCAGTTCACAAAAATTTGTCGTTTTATTCGCCCTCTTTTTCGTTCGCTTTTTCTCGTCAGATCTGTTTTTGTGTGCAGTCTTGTTTGCGTAGTCATGATGCCTCAAAGAAAGTATTATGATGTTCCTTACCCCCAATATTTTACTTGAAACTGAGAAAAGTACTAAGGAATATATGACTACACAATTTGAGCACAATAAACATTTTGCCGAAGAACTAAAGGAACACTCTGTTGTACTGGATGCTATAACAAAACAACTTGATGATATTAGTAGAGAAGTTTGTAATCTCCAATCTAAGTATGCTTTTGCTGAAATTTTTCTAGAGAAAATATCCGATGCACAAGCTACCCTAGTAAATCAAATGGCCGCAAAACCAATCTCGTTAGAAGATAAAAATGATGAAGATCTTAAAGTGATTGGTGTTTCTTCTATTGATTCCTTGTTTAGTAAGATTAAAATTGATGATAAAGGGACTAAAGAAGAGTCAACTTTAGTTAGAAGGCGTCCTGATAATTTGGAGGGTGAAAATCTTGATGAAAAAATGGATAAAAGTAGGATTTGGAGAGGTCAAAACTTTAACTAGTGATATGCCCACTCTTTTGGATTACAAAGACTTTAATTATGATAGTTGCTCTTTGATTGATTGTATTTCTTTGTTGCAATCCATGATTAATTCACCCCATGCTTATGAACAAAATAAAGCTTTTACTAAAGATATTGTTGATGCTATGATGAAAGCTTTGAAAGAAAAGTTGGAATTAGAGATCTCAATTCCTAGAAAATTACATGATGAATGGGAACTGATGCGCTTAAAGCTACGTCGGTTTTTCCCCAAAGAGGAAGGGATGATGCAGCACAGCTATGATAGGTATTTCCCTTAGTGATGAGACCAAGGTTATCGAACTAGTAGGAGAACCACGCAACACTACATGAACGGCACCTGCACACAAAGAACAAATACTTGCAACTCGATGATACGCCCATTTTGCATCAAGTTTTCCTACTGTTATTTATGATGTTTTTATGCATAATAATGATTTTTGGAGTAATTCTAATGCCTTTTCTCTGATAATATGCAAGGTACACACAAAGAGGGAGAATTCCGGCAGCTGGAAATATGGACCTGGAAAAGCTACGTTAGGCCACCTATTCTGCACAACTCCAAACAAGTTGAAACTTTACAGAGATTTTTTATGGAATATTTGAGCCAATAAGTACCAGAGGGGGCCCACCAGGTGGGCACAACCCACGTGGGCGCGCCAGGGAGCCCAGGCGCACCCTGGTGGGTTGTGCTCACCCAGGCCCACCTCCGGTGGCCATCTTCTGGTTTATAAGTCATTTTGACATAGATTCGGGACGGAGCACCGCCGTCTCGAGGCGGAACTTGGGTAGGAGCACTTTTGCCCTCCGGCGGAGCGATTCCGCCGGGGGAACTTCCCTCCTAGAGGGGGAAATCATCGTCATCATCATCACCAACAACTCTCCCATCTTGGGGAGAGCAGTCTCCATTAACATATTCAACAGCACCATCTCATCTCGAACCATAGTTCATCTCTTGTGTTCAATCTTTGTACCGGAACTATAGATTGGTGCTTGTGGGTGACTAGTAGTGTTGATTACATCTTGTAGTTGATTACTATATGGTTTATTTGGTGAAGATTATATGTTCAGATCCAATATGCTATTTAATACCCCTCTGATCTTGAGCATGATTATCATTTGTGAGTAGTTACTTTTGTTCTTAAGGTCACGGGAGAAATCATGTTGCAAGTAATCATGTGAACTTGATATGTGTTCGATATTTTGATAGTATGTATGTTGTGATTCTCTTAGTGGTGTCATGTGAACGTCGACTACATGACACTTCACCATATTTGGGCCTAAGGGAATGCATTGTGGAGTAGTTATTAGATGATGGGTTGCGAGAGTGACAGAAGCTTAAACCCTAGTTTATGCGCTATTTCGTAAGGGACCGATTGGATCCAAAAGTTCAATGCTATGGTTAGAATTTATTCTTAATACATTTCTCGTAGTTGCGGACGCTTGCGAGGGGGTTAATCATAAGTAGGAGGTTTGTTCAAGTAAGAACAGCACCTAAGCACTGGTCCACCCACATATCAAATTATCAAAGTAGCGAACACAAATCGAATCAACATGGTGAAAGTGACTAGATGAAATTCTCGTGTACCCTCAAAAACGCTTTGCTTACTATAAGAGACCATTTTGGCCTGTCCTTTGCCTCAAAAGGATTGGGCTACCTTGCTGCACTTTTGTTACTATTATTGTTACTTGCTCGTTACAAATTATCTTGCTATCAAACTACTCTGTTACTTACAATTTCAGCACTTGCAGACATTACCTTGCTGAAAACCATTTGTCATTTCCTTCTGCTCCTCGTTGGGTTCGACACTCTTACTTATCGAAAAGAGCTACAATTGATCCCCTATACTTGTGGGTCATCAAGGCTATTTTCTGGCGCCATTGCCAGGAGTGAAGCGCTCTTGGTAAGTGGAATTTTGTAAGGAAACATTTATATAGTGTGCTGAAATTTATTGTCACTTGTTACTATGGAAAACAATCCTTTGAGGGGTTTGTTCGGGGTATCTTCACCTCGACCGGAACCACAATTAGCTACCCCTCAACCTACTGCACCTACTGAAAATATTGAATATGAAATTCCTTCGGGTATGATAGAACAACTGCTAGCTAATCCTTATGCAGGAGACGGAACCGAACATCCTGATATGCACTTGATATATGTGGAACAAATTTGTGGATTGTTTAAGCTTGCAGGTTTACCCAGAAATGAAGTTATGAAGAAGGTTTTCCCTTTATCTTTGAAGGGAAAAGCATTGGCATGGTATAGGCTATGCGATGATATTGGATCTTGGAATTGGAATCGATTGAAATTGGAGTTTCACCAAAATATTATCCTATGCATCTAGTTCATCGTGATCGGAATTACCTATATAATTTTTGGCCTCATGAAGGAGAAAGTATCGCTCTAGCTTGGAGGAGGCTTAAGTCAATGTTATATTCAAGCCCCAATCATTCGCTCTCAAGAGAAATTATTATTCAGAATTTTTATGCTCGGCTTTCTCATGATGATCGATCCATGCTTGATACTTCTTGTGCTGGTTCTTTTATGAAGAAGACTATTGAATTCTGGTGGGATCTTTTGGAAAGAATTAAACGCAACTCTGAAGATTGGGAACTCGACGAAGAAGAAATATTATTGAAAGTTCTAAGGAAGCACCGAGCTGCTATTGGATATACTCTTGATGATTTAAAGGGCATTAGTCCCACTCTATGTCAGCACAAGATTAATATGGAACCTAATGCTAAACCCGTTGTTGATCACCAACATCGGTTAAATCCGAAGATGAAAGAAGTGGTAAGAACGGAGATATTAAAACTTCTAAAAGCAGGTATAATCTATCGTATAGCTGATAGTAGATGGGTAAGTCCTGTTCATTGTGTTCCTAAGAAAGGAGGTATTACTGTTGTTCCTAATGATAAGAATGAACTTATTCCACAAAGAATTGTTACAAGCTATAGAATGGTAATTGGTTTTAGAAAATTAAACAAAGCAACTAGAAAAGATCATTACCCTCTGCCTTTTATTGATCAAATGCTAGAAATATTATCTAAGCACACACACTTTTGCTTCCTTGATGGATATTCTGGTTTTTCACAAATACCTGTTTCTCAACCTGATCAAGAAAAGACCACTTTCACTTGTCCCTTTGGAACTTATGCTTATAGACGTATGCCTTTCGGTTTATGCAATGCACCTGCTACCTTTCAAAGATGTATGACTGCTATATTCTCTAACTTTTGTGAAAAGATTGTTGAGGTTTTCATGGATGACTTCTCTGTTTATGGGAAGTCTTTTGATGATTGTTTAAGCAATCTTGATCGAGTTTTGCAGAGATGCGAGCAAACAAATCTTGTCTTGAATTGGGAGAAGTGCCACTTTATGGTTAATGAAGGTATTGTTTTGGGCCATAAAATTTCTGAAAGAGGTATTGAAGTGGACAAAGCTAAGGTTGATGCAATTGAGAAAATGCCATGTCCTAAAGATATCAAAGGTATTCGTAGTTTCCTAGCTCATGCTGGTTTCTATAGGAGATTTGTCAAAGACTTTTCTAAAATTTCTAGGCCTCTTACAAATCTTTTGCAAAAGGATGTTCCTTTCGTTTTTGATGATGATTGTTTAGAAGCCTTCGAAACACTCAAGAAAGCCTTAATTTCCGCACCTATTGTTCAACCACCTGATTGGAACTTGCCTTTTGAAATTATGTGTGATGCTAGTGATTATGCTGTTGGTGCTGTTCTAGGACAAAGAGTTGATAAGAAACTGAATGTTATTCATTATGCTAGTAAAACTCTAGACAGTGCACAACGGAATTATGCAACTACTGAAAAAGAATCTAGCAGTGGTGTTTTCTTGTGATAAATTTAGATCTTACATTGTTGACTCTAAAGTTATCTTTCACACCGACCATGCTGCTATTAAATATCTTATGGAAAAGAAAGATGCTAAACCTAGACTTATTCGATGGGTTCTCTTGCTACAAGAATTTGATTTACATATTACTGATAGGAAAGGAGCTGAGAACCCAGTAGCTGATGACCCACTACCTATTGATGATAGCTTCCCTGATGAGCAGTTAGCCGCAATAAATGTTTCTAATAATACTCCTTGGTATGCTGATTATGCTAATTACATTGTTGCTAAATATTTACCACCTAGCTTTACTTACCAACAGAAGAAAAAAATTCTTCTATGACTTAAGACATTACTTTTGGGATGACCCACATCTTTATAAAGAAGGAGTAGATGGTATTATTATACGTTGTGTACCTGAGCATGAACAGGGACAAATCCTACGAAAATGTCACTCCAAAGCTTATGGAAGGCATCATGCTGGAGACAGAACTGCTCACAAGGTATTGCAATCTGGATTTTATTGGCCTACTCTCTTCATGGATGCTCGTAAGTTCGTCTTATCTTGTGATGAATATCAAAGAATAGGTAATATGGGTAAGCGTCAAGAAATGCCTATGAATTATTCACTTGTTGTTGAACCATTTGATGTTTGGGGATTTGATTACATGGGACCTTTTCCTTCCTCTAATGGGTATACACATATTTTGGTTGCTGTTGATTATGTTACTAAATGGGTAGAAGCTATTCCAACCAGTAGTGCTGATCACAACACCTCTATTAAAATGCATAAGGAAGTTATTTTCCCAAGGTTTGGAGTCCCCAGATATTTAATGACTGATGGTGGTTCACACTTTATTCATGGTGCTTTCCGCAAAATGCTTGCCAAGTATGATGTTAACCATAGAATTGCATCACCTTATCATCCTCGGTCTAGTGGTCAAGTTGAACTTAGCAATAGAGAAATAAAATTAATTTTACAAAAGACTGTCAATAGATCCCGGAAGAATTGGTCTAAGAAATTAGATGATGCACTTTGGGCTTATAGAACAGCAT
This sequence comes from Thinopyrum elongatum, assembly GCA_011799875.1. Lineage (NCBI taxonomy): Eukaryota > Viridiplantae > Streptophyta > Magnoliopsida > Poales > Poaceae > Thinopyrum > Thinopyrum elongatum. The sequence goes on along the minus strand of CM022299.1, from coordinate 433,327,847 downwards.
ATAAAAATCCTATGGGAATGTCTCCTTATAAAATGGTTTATGGAAAAGCTTGTCATTTGCCTCTTGAGTTAGAACATAAAGCATATTGGGCAGTCAAAGAACTCAATTATGATTTCAAACTTGCCGGTGAAAAGAGGTTATTTGATATTAGCTCATTAGATGAATGGAGAACCCAAGCTTATGAAAATGCCAAATTATTTAAAGAAAAGTTAAAAGATGGCATGATAAAAGAATCCAAAAGCGTGAGTTCAAAGTCGGAGAATATGTTCTTTTGTACAACTCTCGTTTCAGGTTCTTTGTAGGAAAACTCCTCTCCAAATGGGAAGGACCCTATGTTATCGAGGAGGTTTATCGGTCTGGAGCTATCAAAATAAATAATGCCGAAGGTACTAACCCGAAGGTTGTCAATGGGCAACGAATAAAACATTATATCTCAGGTACACCCATTAATGTTGAAAGTAATATTATCCAAACATTGACACCGGAAGAACACATAAAAGAGTCCTTCTGGAACACTCCAGAATCTTGAAAAAGGAGGAGGCACGTGATACGGTAAGTAAACGGACTCCGAAAAATCCGAAAAAATATTTTTTGTCAGTTTTGGAATATTTAGAAAATTAGGAAAATAAGAAACTACCGGGAAAGTGACCCTGGTGGGCACAAGACGCCCCACCTGGGGCACCTTCCGGACTCCATTTTTCTTCCGTTTGCTTGTTTCCCAAGATAAAAAAATCTTTATATACCCCCCGAACCTATTGACCACCGTATCGCGGAGAAATCTTCTGTTTTATTTTCCTTGTTGTTTTCTACCAGATCCCATCTACCATGGCCGCTTCAAGCTCCTCCAAGGACAAGTTCTTCAAGAACATCATCAACCCATATTTGCGGGAGGTGGTGCAGGACCCTCAGGCCATCCAGATGCATGAGGGGGTGCTGCACATCCACGATGTGCAAGGACCCAAGGGGACGGGAACCATGGAGGCCAGGCTTGAAGCTATGGAGCAGGAAGTCTTCTGGTGCAAGGGGATGGTGGAGCGTGGACTCAATGCCAATCACCTCATGATTACGGACCTTACCCGTGATCTCAAGGTGGATGGCAAGTCCATGAAGGACATCGTCTTCACCCTCAACGAGCAAATCAACTTCCTCCAAAGCCAGATCTATGATCTTCAAAACCAAGTCTTTGAATATGAGGCGAGGTTTCAAGGTATGAGTTTGGCTGCCAGTTGCAGGACTCGTGAGACTCATTCCACCTCTTATGATGGTGGACCTCTGCCATGGAAACCCGAGGACAAGATCGCATCTACTTCATCACCACCACCCTCTTCTTCATCACCAAAAGAAAATTGAGTATCGGGTATGGGCACTCCCCTTGGCTTCCGCCAAGCTTGGGGGAGGTGCCCCGGTATCGTATCATCCCCACTATCTTTTGCCTTTACTTAATTTAGTTCGATCTTTTTCTTTAGATGAATAAAATTTTAGTTCGATCCTTTCTTTTCGAGAGTTTACTTAGTGATCTATCCTTGTAATCGTGTACGAGATATATAATAAAGTTTAGTTTGATTTTTTGCTTTCTTTACTTTCATGTTGCAATAAAAAGAAAGGAAATAAATTAAAAAGATCATATGCTAATCTTATGGTAAGTGAAGACACCACATAAGGAAAAGTATAAGTAGAAAATTTTATTAGAGATTGACAAAGATAGCATTGGTCAATGATGCAACTCATGAAAGAATTAATAAGGGAAGAGAAATTTCACATATAAATACACTATCCTAGAAATCTTTTGTGATTGTGAGCCCCCATCAAAATATTATATGCCAAAATTGTTGACGTTGGACAAGGAAGACAACGTAATGATTTATGTTTGTTCATATTCACATAGAAGTTATATTGTCATAGATCCTTCAACATGTGGTGCTTGCCCCTATCTTTGCTAGCCAAAAATTCCGCACTAAGTAGAGATGCTACTTGTGCATCCAAAAACCCTTAAACCCAAATATTATTTTCAAGAGTCCACCATACGTACCTAGGGATTGAGCAAGATCCCTCAAGTAAGTTGTCATCGGTGCAATAAGGCAATAAAAATTGCTTCTAAAAGTGTGAGATCATTTAGTGTAAGAGAAAATTGAGCGTTGTACAAACTTGTGATGGTGAAGAATAAAAGCGACAGTCTGCATAATAAAGGTTGCCATCACAAGGGGCAATACAACGTGACTTTCTTTTGCACTAAGGGGTTGAGCATACAAACAAATAAGCGCATGGCAACCTTTGCTTCCCTCTGCGAAGAGCCTATCTTTTACTTTTATGTATTTACTTTTATGCAAGAGTCAAAGTTTCTTCTCTCTACTCCTTTTTATTTTTCTCCTTTGGAAAGCATCATGTGGTGAGGAAAGATCTGGCACATATGTCCAGTTGAATATGGGTGGCATGAGTTATTATTGTTGACATCACCCTTGAGGTGAATACGTTGGGAGGCGAAACTATAAGCCCCCATCTTTCTATGTGTCTGGTTGAAACGTTTTGCTCATGTGTATGCGGTGGGTGTTAGCAATCATAGAAGACTATATGATGGTTGAGTATGTGGACTTTCCTAAAGGCTCCGATACATGACCCTTCCTGAAAAGATGATCAATTGTAGTTGCAAAGTTGACTAAGAACATAGTTTGTTAGTTTCTAATAGAGTTTATGCTTTATACTTCAATTGTGTGATGAATTGTCACTTATTCATGGGAAGTCTATGATAAAAGTTCTATGATAAAAGTCTTATGTTTAAATTTGTTGCTGTTATAATAATCTACATGATGCTTCTATGTCCGTATTTTGTTTTTATCGACACCTCTCTCTCTAAGCATGTGGACATGTTTTTCGATTTCGGTTTTCACTTGAGGACAAGCGAGGTCTAAGCTTGGGGGAGTTGATACGTCCATTTTGCACCATGTTTTCCTACTTTTATTTATGATGTTTTTATGCATAATAATGCTTTTTGGAGTAATTCTAATGCCTTTTCTCTCATAATATGCAAGGTACACACAAAGAGGGAGAATTTCGGCAGCTGGAAATCTGGACCTGGAAAAGCTACATCAAGCCACCTATTCTGCACAACTCCAAACAAGCTGAAATTTTACGGAGATTTTGTATGGAATATTTGAGGAATATTGGAGCCAATAAGTACCAGAGGGGGCCCACCAGGTGGGCACAACCCACCTGGGTGCGCCAGGGAGCCCAGGCGCGCCCTGGTGGGTTGTGCTCACCCAGGCCCAGCTCCGGTGCCCATCTTCTGGTATATAAGTCATTTTGACCTAGAAAAAATAAGGAGAGGACTTTCGGGATGGAGCACCGCCGTCTCGAGGCGGAACTTGGGCAGGAGCACTTTTGCCCTCCGACGGAGCGATTCCGCCTGGGGAACTTCCCTCCCGGAGGGGGAAATCATCGTCATCATCATCACCAACAACTCTCCCATCTTGGGGAGAGCAATCTCCATTAACTTCTTCAACAACACCATCTCATCACAAACCCTAGTTCATCGCTTGTGTTCAATCTTTGTACCAGAACTATAGATTGGTGCTTGTGGGTGACTAGTAGTGTTGATTACATCTTGTAGTTGATTACTATATGGTTTATTTGGTGGAAGATTATATGTTCAGATCCAATATGCTATTTAATACCCCTCTGATCTTGAGCATGATTATCATTTGTGAGTAGTTACTTTTGTTCTTGAGGTCACGGGAGAAATCATGTTGCAAGTAATCATGTGAACTTGATATGTGTTCGATATTTTGATAGTATGTATGTTGTGATTCCCTTAGTGGTGTCATGTGAACGTCGACTACATGACACTTCACCATATTTGGGCCTAAGGGAATGCATTGTGGAGTAGTTATTAGATGATGGGTTGTGAGAGTGACAGAAGCTTAAACCCTAGTTTATGCGCTATTCTGTAAGGGAGTGATTGGATCCAATGTAACACCCTGGATTTTGCCTATTTTCTTTTTCTTTTGATTTTGGTCCAGATTCGTTTTTCTGTGGCTTAGTGGTTTTGCAACCTGACGGGTCACTCTTCATTCTTCTTCTCGAGTGGCTTGCCAACCCCAAAACCATCCCAAGACCTTGTCATTTCCATCTTGGACCAATCTCAATATTCTTTTCTTGGGAATATTCCTTTTTCTATTAAAGGAATAACCCTGTCTGTCCTGGGTTGTGAAGCAACCCACATTTCCATAATTCACAAAATTCCCAAATAATACCCATAAATTGTTTGGGACAGATCTTCCACAAATATGTCAAATCCTTCCTTGCCATGTTCAAAAATATTTAACAAATATTCGTTTTCTGATTCTGCCTTAGCTGCCAAGTTGAGAAGCAAGTACCATTTATATTTGCTTGCTTGGTCTCAAACTTTTTGGGCAATCTTTCCTATCCATATCATTTCCACATGCCAAAATTCAACTTTATTTGGATATTAAATCTCTCTTGGCTAATTTCCAAAGTTTCTGGGCAACTGGAATCTTTGTGAAGCAAGTGCCATCTAGGAGTATCCAAATAAGTTGAAATTTTGCAAACATCTTCATGTGCTCAAATCATGACTCTCCACCAAGTTTCAACCCTACCCAATCATCTATGTGAGCACAGCCTCAAATCTTGGCTTCTGGTTAGATTTTCACATTGTGAAGCAACTATATTTTATATTGCTCCATAATTGCTGAAAATTTACCAGAGCATTCTTCTACCCATATAACTTATCTCCACAAAATTTGGGCTCATTTCATCTTCCCAATAATTCCCTAGAAGTTTTCTAAGATTCTCGTCAGAGAGGTTCCTCGCGAAGGAAGTACCATTTTGGATTGTCCAAATGGCATGAAATTTTTATGGCACTCTCATATGACAAAATAATCATGTTATACCAGATTTAAGCCCAAGTTGCTACTCCATGTGAGTGGCACATCAAGATGTGTTTTTGGACCAGATTGGTCAGTTGCAAAGCAACTATATTAAATCTTGGTCCATTTCTTTCCAAATTTCACAGGATTGTAGTCCTTCCTACCTTAAACCTCCCAGACATCACACTTGGCTCTTATCCCTTTCCTGTTGATCACAGTCTCATGCAACAGTTGGATGCAGTAAACTTCAGAGGATCATTCACATCCAACCACAGTTCCTCTCATCGATCAATCACCTCCCTGAGACTGTTCCTTGGAGGGACTACCCACTGGACATAATTTGGCCGGTCATGCTGCACCGCGTGCGCCAGTGCACGCGGTGACCACGCGGCTGGCATACCAACCAGCATGCTCTGGCGATGGAACCGCTCGGTTTCGTCGCGCTCCTCCTCTCCCTCGCCACCTAACGATGTCTAGAAGCTTCCCCTTGGCCTCGTCCTTGATCTGGAACCCTCTCCCCCTCCAGTTTCTTTCTCCTCACGCCACGACGATCGCCGTCGCTGTTCTGCCCGTGAGCGCACATGACACCGTCGTCGTTTTCCTCTCCCTCGAGCCTTCCTGACTACGCCTGAGACCTCTACACCTCTCCGCGAAGCCTCCCGACGCTAGAACCAGCCAGCCACGCCACCCCTCGAGCTCCAGTATGGCGATAAGGCCGCCATGGCGGTGTGCTCATCCCCTCCGTGCTGCCCGCCTATTTATAGGCTGCCCCCGAGTCCCTCGACCTCGCCAGCAGCTCCACCACACCCCACTGGTCCTCCCCAACCCCTCAGCCGAGTCGAAGAGCCTCTCCTCGCCGCTCATTGCCGCCACGGCCGCCGGAGAACCTCGGCTAAATTCCGGCAAGCCAAGCCTCCCCTCTCCCTCTGACCACCACAAGAAGATCACCTGGAGCACGCAGAGCCTCCCCATGTCTTCGCCTTGTCCTCAAAGCGACCCTGGCCTTGTCCCCAAGTCTGGCCGAACACCATGTTCACCGGCGTCCTTGCCTTCGTTGCCCTGGCCCTCTTCGGCTGCTAGCAGTACCTCAAGCGGGTTCACCGCCCCACGTTGAGCTCGCCCTTAGGCGAAGCCCTGCAAGAGACAACCGAAGGCGCCAGCAGCCACCGCCGGAGCCTGCCCCTACTCTTCGTCGCGGCTCGTCATTCTGCTTGCTCCGCTGCTCTTCGACGAGGGCAGAGCCCTCAGACGGGTGCGTCTTCTCGCACTGGTCACTCCGGTGGTCCGAGCTCCACCGGAGGTGGCCGGAGTCGCCAGGGCGGTCGCCGGAGCGCGCGACCTCCTCTAGACTCGGGCGAGCGAGGTAGAAGAATAAGACGAAGGCCAGGTGGGCCCCACCTCCACGCGGGCCCCTCCAGTCAGGCACACACATGTTGACCCCGCCCCTGCCACGTCACTTAAGTGGAGGCGTATTCCTCAGAATACGTCTCCCCCTCTCGAAAGCGTACTCCGATGCTTCTTCGGGCTAAAGTACGTTTTCCCTGCAGGGAAGCGTATTCCAGAGAAGGCGCTTTCTGTTTTCAGCCGCCAGGGGCTTGTCTCTAAATAATCTTTTTGCAGATTGGTCCCTGAACTTCAAACGGCTATAACTTTTTAACCGAGACTCCGATCGAGGTGATTCCAAAGCCCACTTCTTCGTCTCTTCAAGCCCGACATGTTGGTATCATTTTCACTATGTGGTTTTTCCACTGTGAAAATGACCATTTTTCCCTTGCCCGTAAACAGCCCCTCCAAGAGAGAACTGTTTCCGGCAACTCCTTCCGCGACCATTCCGCACTCCTTCCTGATGATTTCTTCACCCCCAGGCAAGACACAACTCTCATCTGCATAATTGCATTGCAATATCATAGTTTAACTATTTAATTCAACATCAAGTATGAGTTATTTGGGAAATGAATTGGATTATACAATGCTTGAGAAAATTCTGGGATAGGTGACTACCATGTTGAGTACCGGATTGTTAGTGACTAGTAGTTCACCCACTTGTTGATACTACGATGTTGAGATTACCGTCTATGATTATTTCGGAGTTCATCTGGCAGTTCGAGAAGATGAGTTAGTAGCACTGGCTTAAGCATACTGGTTACCAGGTTTCTAGCCGGATATCATTTTGACGTGGACTACTATATCGGAGTGTCAGCCATGATAGAGATTATTCGGAGATTAGATATTTCATGGTTGATCCAGAGTCACCTGTCCGAACTTATCCGTGCAGCCACATTTGCCGGTATGGGACGGCCTTGACTTGGTCTGATCAGGTGCTCTTTCACCGGTACCGCCCGACAGGGAAGGTTATGCGTGCGCGCTACCCTGGCCCGGTAGGCGGCGATAACCTTGTGAGCCCAGTTGAGTTATATGGTACCAGTTCCCCGTTTGGGACAGTTTGTTGGCCACGACGGTGGCAGGTGTCACGCAGTGACACAGGGGCCACCCAGGGCAGGACTTCGGGGGACGATGATTGCCGGTGGTACGATGGGAGGGTCACGGGTCAGGCGGGTTTCATTGGAGCAACGCTGGTCCACCTGAATGGGATCACGAGGTCAGGTGCTCCATGGTGTGGGTAAAGTGTGCAACCTCTGCAGAGGGTAAAATCTATTCGAATAGCCGTGTCCACGGTATTGGACAGTCCGTCCAGACCTCTTTAGTTGGTCAACCATAGTAGTGATAATGATGAAAGAACTCGTCTTAAGATCAGAAGTACTCAGTGGATCATGAGTATTCTGAGTGTTGTGAGACAACCCGGAAGAGAGTAAGTTTCTCAGACTTGTCATGCAGACGGAATCAGGTATATGATATATTAGCCATGGGATGGCTATGAGATGAATGGTTGGATGACCACATGATTTGGGTTGGACTTGGAACAGATTCAGATTGGATCTTGAGATTATTCTGAGTAGGGATTAAATATGCTTTACCTTACTGCATTTACGTTAGAAGTTATCTTGCTAGATAACCATGCTTGTTAATTTTGACTGCTATGATGTTGTCTTGCTTTAATGCTGATGTTTGTTGTGAGCTTGCGAGTACATTCAAACTACTCACCTGGCGTGTCATGCCAGTTTGCAGGTCATGCCATGATTGCTTCCTTATCGAGGATCCCGAGTTTGCGACCTAGGATACGCATTCTAGACAGAGTCCCTGCGGAGTGGAGTCCATCACCGCCGTCGCTGTTTCGCTGCCGAGAGAGTTACTCCGCTGTTAGCATAGAGCTACCCCGAGTAGGCGTAGTGTCCTCGTGCCGATGTAATCCTTGTACCCTTTGTAACCATATCCATTGTAATAAAGAGCTGATTTGTTCTATGCCAACAGTGCCGTATTCCAGAGGACTTGTCCCTGGGCTGGAATACGGGGCGTCTTGGTCTTCTCTGAGCCGGGGTGCCACAAAAGTTGGTATCAGAGAAGGTCTGGCTATAGGACGCGCGGCCTAGGTGCGAGCGTTAGTAACCGGTAGTATAGGATCCAGTGGTTTGCTGCACTTGTTTGTTGCATTTGTTTGTGCATAGCATGCATATAGACTAGATATTTTATCACTAACGATGGATCTGGTGAGTGTAGGTGGCATCGGTTTCGATTCCCTACCTGCACTCTCCAGTTTGCATATTTGTTCCTTGGTGTGGTGTCATCTTCGTCCCAGCGGAGTGATGCCAAGGTGCTTGGTGGTATCGATCCCTTGTCGGATTGATGCACCGGTACCACACCAATTTATTCTCTTCAGTTACCCCTATCATTTCGGTGATAGACAAGTTCTATCCCGGATCGTGCCATTCCACTAGCTGCTTCGGCAACCCTTACTGATCCTTGTTATCAGAAAAGGGCAATGCCTGCAAGCCTTTCTCTCCACCGCTATCTCATTCCGCCACCTATTCTTTGGACGTGTACGGTTTTCTTCCGTACGCTTGATGATGATGTGGTCGTAATTTCCGTGTTCCGATCGCCGATCACCAAGTTCGTCCTTGCCTCCACGTCCAGATGGAACCGGTGTTAAGCTCGTGTTTGGTTTAGCCTTGTTTACACCAACCTTCTTCCACACATTGATCCACTTTCGTGCACATCGCCACAGCATGTTAGACCGTAATACCGGAGTTCTTGCGAGATTTGTGTGCTTAAGTAGGAATGCATATTATTGCTGTGGATAGCTGTAGAATGTGATATTGCTTGTGTGTGTGATCTTGCTTCTTTGTGTGCTTTTGTTTAGTCATTTCTTTTGTTTTTATTTGGGCCCTTGGTGTTACCTTATTTTCCCCTTATGGAAGTTGCTCACCGACCCTGAACCCAAGGAGTCAGTGAAGAGACAGTCATTTGGAAGCTCAGCTCAGCGATATGAAATTTTTAGTAGACTGTGTTATATTGGGAATATCGGGCCTGAATACAAATGATATCCTGGCTGGATTGGTTATCAGCATCAAGTATACATCAGTGCAACCTTCACAGCAGTAATGATCGCATCAGCAAGAAGGCAAATTGTGTATATGATCCACAGTGCATTCTGTGCCAAAGGTATGATTCATATATACAAGGTTTGAGTCTGCTATGAGTACGATTTGGAACCTGCTATATTTTGAAAGCAAGCCAGCATGTGCTATGAACTTAGTGTTCAGCAAGAAGGATAACCGAATACCCTGTATGCATAATAGTGAGCTGTATGGGACGTGGATGAACCCTTGCTCGTCTTTCTTTGGTGACGGCACCACGCCTGTGTTCTGAGCTGTTTCTGGCCGTCCGGGGTGGATGCCAACTTTTATTTCTCTTGTCAGCAACTGGCCCGTGTTCTGAGCTGCTTTTCGGTCGTCTTGGGCAGCTGTTGAATTTCTCTCCGTAGCAATGACCCTATGCTCTGAGCTGTTTTTCGGCCGTCTTAGGGAGTTACTACTTTCTTCTTATCAACACCGTCTCATGCTCTGAGCTACTTTTCAGCCGTCTTGAGTCGGGGTTGAGTTACTCCAGTAATGTTCCAGATCTGAGTTGTAAAGACCGTTCTGGTGGCTACTGGTTTGTTTGCCAGTTTTATTCAAAGGTTCAGACGGTCGTTACCCTACAGCTACAACTTGTGAAGTAATATGCCTGCCGGAATATTGCACCTGACAACACCTATGGTCATACGGAGAATCAAGAACACATAAGGGCAAGTTCGTCAGCAAAGGATCCAGGCAAGGAGAACTATAAAGAAAAAAAACAAGATTGGCCATACAGGTATGGTAATGGTACAAATACTCCGGACAGTCTGGTTCGATATCGACCACCATGGGTACACACCCACGGGGTCTATTACATTTGCAAGGACCCCATATCGAGACAACCCGCCCAGCCAACCAGATATGCTTAGAATTGTCAGAAGAGGGCAACCAAGCTGGTTAAGTTAGCCGATTAACTCAGCAGTTCAAATTCAGCAACCATGTTAAAGCATTACACGGCCTACCATCCATATGGAGATGTCGACAGACTGAGTAATTAGAAGGATGAACAACAGTCTCGAAGCATGTGTCCTCACAGATGGGAATCAGTTAAAAACTAACCTGTTGTGAACAAGATTCTGCTGCCAGGACCGCTGCCAGTTAAGTCTATGGATAATAAGACCGTACACCTTTATGCTGGTCATGACAGGTGACAGTAAAATATTTGGTAGGAGCTTTATACCCAAGACAGTGAAGATACCCAAGATGAATCAGCAATCCATGCGAGAAGTCAGATTCCGCTAGGAGAACGGTATGATTCACAGCAATGTTTTGAGCCTGGAGGACACACAACCATTTGAAGTCACCCAATGCAATAAGTAAAAGATTTTGTGTCCACCAAGAGAATCTGCTCACAACTCAGTAAACGGTCAATCGTATTGGACCTCGTCATGACACGTCCATGAAGAACCACTCTCGGACTTACGAGCAGGGCACATAGTTTGGTCAGGATAATTTATTGCCCCAGGCAGGATAGCAGACATAAAAGGATTGGAGTCAGAATAACATATGAGGTAAGATTTGCCGGAAAAAGGGGTCCAGTGAAGCAAACCACCCCGAAGCAAGGCAGTCAGTCATATGAAACTCAGTGGGAGCATATACAAAGGTAAAAAGGAAACCCGAGTTGGAAATGGTTTCCTCAAGTGGAAATATTCATGTTTGATACCTGAGCAACCAAATCTCGAGGACAAGATTTCTTTAAGGGGGGTAGGTTTGTAACACCCTGGATTTTGCCCTTTTTCTTTTTCTTTTGATTTTGGTCCAGATTCGTTTTTCTGTGGCTTAGTGGTTTTGCAACCTGACGGATCACTCTTCATTCTTCTTATCGAGTGGCTTGCCAACCCCAAAACCATCCCAAGACCTTGTCATTTCCATCTTGGACCAATCTCAATATTCTTTTCTTGGGAATATTCCTTTTTCTATTAAAGGAATAACCCTGTCTGTCCTGGGTTGTGAAGCAACCCACATTTCCATCATTCCCAAAATTCCCAAATAAGTCCCATAAATTGTTTGGGTCATATCTTCCACAAATATGTCAAATCCTTCCTTGCCATGTTCAAAAATATTTCACAAATATTCCTTTTCTGATTCTGCCCTAGCTGCCAAGTTGAGAAGCAAGTACCATTTATATTTGCTTGCTTGGTCTCAAACTTTTTGGGCAATCTTTCCTATTCATATCATTGCCACATGCCAAAATTCAACTTTATTTGGATATTAAATCTCTCTTGGCTAATTTCCAAAGTTTCTGGGCAACTGGAATCTTTGTGAAGCAAGTGCCAGCTAGGAGTATCCAAATAAGTTGAAATTTTGCAAGCATCTTCATAAGCTCAAATCATGACTCTCCACCAAGTTTCAACCCTACCCAATCATCTATGTGAGCACAGCCTCAAATCTTGGCTTCTGGTCAAATTTTCACATTGTGAAGCAACTATATTTTATATTGCTCCATAATTCCTGAAAGTTTACCAGAGCATTCTCCTACCCATATAACTTATCTCCACAAAATTTGGGCTCATTTCATCTTCCCAATAATTCCCTAGATTTTTTCTAAGATTCTGGTCAGAGAGGTTCCTTGCGAAGGAAGTACCATTTTGGATTGTCCAAATGGCATGAAATTTTTATGGCACCCTCATATGACCAAATCATCATGTTATACCAGATTTAAGCCCAAGTTGCTACTCCATGTGAGTGGCACATCAAGATGTGTTTCCTGGACCAGATTGGTCAGTTGCAAAGCAACTATATTAAATCTTGGTCAATTTCTTTCCAAATTTCACAGGATTGTAGTCCTTCCTACCTTAAACCTCCCAGACATCACACTTGGCTCTTATCCCTTTCCTCTTGATCACAGTCTCATGCAACAGTTGGATGCAGTAAACTTCAGAGGATCATTCACATCCAACCACAGTCCCTGTCATCGATCAATCACCTCCCTGAGACTGTGCCTTGGAAGGACTACCCACTGGACATGATTTGGCCGGTCAGGGTGCACCGCGTGCACCAGTGCACGCGGTGACCACGCAGCTGGCATACCAACCAGCATGCTCTGGCGATGGAACCGCTCGGTTTCGTCGTGCTCCTCCTCTCCCTCGCCACCTAACGATGTCCAGCAGCTTCCCCTTAGCCTCGTCCTTGCTCTAGAACCCTCTCCCCCTCCAGTTTCTTTCTCCTCACGCGACGGCGATCGCTGTCGCTGTTCTGGCCGTGAGGGCACATGACACCGTCATCGTTTTCCTCTCCCTCGAGCCTTCCCGACTATGCCTGAGCCATTTACACCTCTCCGCGAAGCCTCCCGACGCCAGAACCAGCCAGCCACGCCACCCCTCGAGCTCCAGTATGGCGATAAGGCCGCCACGGCGGTGTGCTCATCCCCTCCGTGCTGCCCGCCTATTTATAGACTGCCCCCGAGTCCCTCGACCTCGCCAGTAGCTCCACCACACCCCACTGGTCCTCCCCAACCCCTCAGCCGAGCCGGAGAGCCTCTCCTCGCCGCTCATTGCTGCCATGGCCGTCGGAGAGCCTCGGCTAAATTCCGGCGAGCCAAGCCTCCCTCTCCCTCTGACCACCACAAGAAGATCACCTGGAGCACGCAGAGCCTCCCCATGTCTTCGCCTTGTCCTCGAAGCGACCCTGGCCTCGTCTCCAAGTCTGGCCGAATACCATGTACGCCGGCGTCCTTGCCTTCATCGCCCTGGCCCTCTTCGGCTGCTGCCAGTAGCTCAAGCGGGTTCACCGCCCCGCGCTGAGCTCGCCCTTAGGCGGAGCCCTGCAAGAGATGGCCGAAGGCGCCAGCAGCCACCGCCGGAGCCTGCCCCTACTCAACATCGCTGCTCGTCGTTCCGCTTGCTCCGCTGCTCTCCGGTGAGGGCAGAGCCCTCAGACGGGTGCGTCTTCTCGCACTGGTCACTCCGGTGGTCCGAGCTCCACCGGAGGTGACCGGAGTCACCGGGGCGGTCGCCGGAGCGCGCGACCTCCTCTGGACTCGGGCGAGCGAGGTAGAAGAAGAAGACGAAGGCCAGGTGGGCCCCACCTCCACACGGGCCCCTCCAGTCAGCCACACACGCGTTGACCCCGCCCCTGCCACGTCACTTAAGTGGAGGCGTATTCCTCAGAATACGTCTCCCCCTCTCGAAAGCGTACTCCGATGCTTCTTCGGGCTAAAGTACATTTTCCCCGCAGGGAAGCGTATTCTCAGAGAAGGCGCTTTCTGTTTTCAGCCACCAGGGGCTTGTCTGTAAATAATCTTTTTGCAGATTGGTCCCTGGACTTCAAACGGCTATAACTTTTTAACCGAGACTCCGATCGAGGTGATTCCAAAGCCCACTTCTTCGTCTCTTCGAGCCCGACATGTTGATATCATTTTCACTATGCGGTTCCACTGTGAAAATGACCATTTTGCCCTTGCCCGTAAACAGCCCCTCCGAGAAAGAACTGTTTCCGGCAACTCCTTCCGCGACCATTCCGCACTAATTCCCGATGATTTCTTCACCCCCAGGCAAGGCACAATTCTCATCTGCATAATTGCATTGCAATATCATAGTTTAACTATTTACTTCAACATCAAGTATGAGTTATTTGGGAAATGAATTGGATTATATAATGCTTGAGAAAATTCTGGGATAGGTGACTACCATGTTGAGTACCGGATTGTTAGTGACTAGTAGTTCACCAACTTGTTGATACTATGATGTTGAGATTACCCTCTATGATTATTTTGGAGTTCATCTGGTAGTTCGAGAAGATGAGTTAGTAGCAGTGGCTTAAGCATACTGGTTACCAGGTTTCTAGCCGGATATCGTTTTGACGTGGACTACTATATCGGAGTGTCAGCCATGATAGAGATTATTCGGAGATTAGATATTTCATGGTTGATCCAGAGTCACCTGTCCGGACTTATCCGTGCAGCCACATTTGCCGGTATGGGACGGCCTTGACTTGGTCTGATCGCATGCTCTTTCACCGGTACCGCCCGACAGGGAAGATTATGCGTGCGCGCTACCCTGGCCCGGTAGGCGGCGATAACCTTGTGAGCCCAGTTGAGTTATATGGTACCAAGTCCCTGTTTGGGAAAGTTTGTTGGCCACGACGGTGGCAGGTGTCACGCGGTGACACAGGGGCCACCCAGGGCAGGACTCCGGGGGAGGATGATTGCCGGTGGTACGATTGGAGGGTCACGGGTCAGGCGGGTTTCGTTGGAGCAACGCTGGACCACCCGAATGGGATCACGAGGTCAGGTGCTCCATGGTGTGGGTAAAGTGCGCAACCTCTGTAGAGTGTAAAATCTATTCGAATAGTCGTGTCCACGGTATTGGACAGTCCGTCCAGACCTCTTTAGGTGGTCAACCATAGTAGTGATAATGATTGAAGAACTCGTCTTAAGATCAGAAGTACTCGGTGGATCGTGAGTATTCTGAGGGTTGTGAGACAACCCGGAAGAGAGTAAGTTTGTCAGACTTGTCGTGCAGACGGAATCAGGTGTATGATATATTAGCCATGGGATGGAAATGAGATGAATGGTCGGATGACCACATGATTTGGGTTGGACTTGGAACAGATTCAGATTGAGTCCTAAGATTATTCGGAGTAGGGATTAAATATGCTTTACCTTACTGTATTTACTTCAGAAGTTATCTTGCTAGATAACCATGCTTGTTAATTTTGACTGCTATGATGTTGTCTTGCTTTAATGCTGATGTTTGTTGTGAGCTTGCGAGTACATTCAAAGTACTCACCTGGCGTGTCATGCCAGTTTGCAGGTCATGCCATGATTGCTTGCTTATCGAGGATCCCGAGTTTGCGACCTAGGATACGCGTTCTAGCCAGAGTCCCTGCGGAGTGGAGTCCATCACCGCCGTCGCTGTTTCGCTGCCGAGAGAGTTACTCCGCTGTTAGCATAGAGCTACCCCGGGCAGGCGTAGTGTCGCTGTGCCGATGTAATCCTTGTACCCTTTCTAACCATATCCATTGTAATAAAGAGCTGATTTGTTCTATGCCAAAAGTGCCGTATTCCAGAGGACTTGTCCCTGGGCTGGAATACGGGGCGTCTCGGTCTTCTCTAAATGGGGTGCCACATCCAAAAGTTTAATGCTATGGTTAGAATTTATTCTTAATAGTTTTCTCATAGTTGCGGATGCTTACGAGGGGGTTAATCATAAGTAGGAGGTTTTTTCAAGTAAGAACAGCACCTAAGCACCGGTCCACCCACATATCAAATTATCAAAGTAGTGAACACAAATCGAATCAACATGGTGAAAGTGACTAGATGAAATTCCCGTGTACCCTCAAGAACGCTTTGCTTACTATAAGAGACCATTTTGGCCTGTCCTTTGCCTCAAAAGGATTGGGCTACCTTGCTGCACTTTTGTTACTATTATCGTTACTTGCTCGTTACAAATTATCTTGCTATCAAACTACTCTGTTACTTACAATTTCAACACTTGCAGACATTACCTTGCTGAAAACCATTTGTCATTTCCTTCTGCTCCTCGTTGGGTTCGACACTCTTACTTATCGAAAAGAGCTACAATTGATCCCCTATACTTGTGGGTCATCACTCGACGTGTTAAAGGGGTTGTCAATCCCTTTCGGGTAGTGGTAGATAAAATTGTAGTAGATTGGATAAATAGATCTCGGGGGAACGCGAGATAAGATAAATAACAATAAATTGCAGCAAGGTATTTTTGGGTTTTTGGAAATATAGACCTGAAAATAAAAGCAAATAAAAATAGATCTTGAAGGCAAATATGATAAAGAAGAGACCCGGGGGGCGTAGATTTCTCTAGTGGCTTCTCTCGAGAAAAATAACATACGGTGGGTAAACAAATTACTGTTGGGCAATTGATAGAACTTCACATAATCATGACGATATCCAGGCAATGATCATTATATAGGCATCACGTCCAAGATTAGTAGACCGACTCCTTCCTGCATTTACTACTATTACTCCACACATCGACCGCTATCCAGCATGCATCTAGTGTATTAAGTTCATGGAGAAATGGAGTAATGCAATAAGAACGATGACATGATGTAGACAAGATCTATTCATGTAGGAATAGACCCCATCTTGTTATTCTTAATAGCAATGATACATAAGTGTCGTTTCCCCTTCTGTCACTTGGATCGAGCACCATAAGACCGAACCCATCACAAAGCACCTCTTCCCATGGCAAGAAAAATCGATCTAGTTGGCCTAACTAAACCAAAGATTCGAAGAAGAAATACGAGGCTATAAGCAATCATGCATATAAGATATCAAAGAAACTCAAATAACTTTCATAGATAAAAAGATAGATCTGATCATAAACTCAAAGTTCATCGGATCCCAACAAACACACCGCAAAAAGAGTTACATCAAATAGATCTCCAAGAGACCATTGTATTGAGAATCAAAAGAGAGAGAGGTAGCCATCTAGATACTAACTACGGACCCATAGGTCTACAATGATCTACTCACGCATCATCGAAGAGGCACCAATGAGGATGATGAACCCCTCCGTGATGGTGTCTAGATTGGATCTGTGGTTTCTGGAACTTGCGGTGGCTGGAATTGTTTTTCGTCGACTCCCCTAGGGTTTTTGGACGTCCAGGGTATTTATAGAGCAAAGAGACAGTGCGGGAGGCGGCCGAGGTGGGCACAACCCACCTGGGCACGCCTGGGCCACCAGGCGCGCCCTGGTGGGTTGTGCTCCCCTCGGAGCCCCCCTCTGGTACTTCCTTGGCCCATCGTGTGTCTTCTGGTCCAGAACAAATCACCAAAAAGTTTTGCTGCATTTGGACTCCATTTGGTATTGATTTTCTATGAAGTAAAAAAACAAGCAAAAAAGAGCAACTGGCACTGGGCACTATGCCAATAGGTTAGTCCCAAAAAATGATATAAAGTTGCTATAAAATGATTGTAAAACATCCAAGAATGATAATATAACAGCATGGAACAATCAAAAATTATAGATACGTTGGAGACATATCAGGAACCCACCATCAAAGTCCAGATCAAAAATTATGAGTGTTTTGCTTTATGTGATTTGGGTGCTAGTGTTTCTACAATTCCGAAGTCTTTATGTGATGTCCTTGGTCTTACCAATATTGAAGAGTGTTCTTTAAATTTGCACTTGGTGGATTCTACTATTAAAAAGCCTATGGGAAGAATTAATGATGTTCTTATTATTGCAAATAGGAATTATGTGCCCATAGATTTTATTGTTCTTGATACTGATTGCAATCCGTCTTGTCCAATTATACTTCGTAGACCGTTTTTATGTACTATTGGTGCCGTGATTGATATGAAAGAAGGCAATATTAAATTTCAATTTCCACTAAGAAAGGGGATGGAACACTTCCCTAGAACAAGAATTAAGCCACCATATGAATCAATCATGAGAGCATCTTATGGATCTAGAACTAAAGATGATAATACTTGAATCTATGCTTTATGCCTAGCTAGGGGCGTAAAACGATAGCGCTTGTTGGGTGGCAACCCAATGAATAAAAATTATTTTTGCCTTTTTCTTTCTGTTCTTGAGTGTTTGCACAATTATGCCTCTGTTATGATTGTGTTTTTATGTTTTAATTAGTGTTTGTGCCAAGTAAAGCCTTTGGGATAACTTTGGAGATAGTTGATTTGATCTTGTTGAAAAATAAAAACTTTTGCGTCCGGTAAAATAATTTTCTAGATTCACAGAGGCGAAGAAAAATTCTGAAATTTTTACAAAAGATTTATATACAAATCTAATCCGTTGTCCTTATGTTTCAGAATTTTTGGAGTTACATAAGTATGAGAACAATTCGCATGTTTACAGACTGTTATGTTTTTGACAGATTCTGTTTTCTTTACATTGTGTGCTTATTTTGATGAATCTATGGGTTGTATCGGTGGGTATAAGCCATGAAAAAGTTATAATACAGTAGATATAATGCAATAACAAAATTTTAATGGGTTTTCTACAGTACTTAAAGTAAAGATTGGTTTTCTTATACTAACGAATCTCACGAAGATTTTGGTAAGTTTTGTGTGATTGAAGTTTTCAAGTTTTGGGTGAGATCACGATGGATGAAGGAATAAGGAGTAAGAAGAGCCTAATTTTGGGGATGCCCATGGCACCCCAAGGTAATATTCAAGGAGAAACAAGCAACTAAGCTTGGGGATACCCCGAGTGGCATCCCCTCTTTCTTCTAACGACCATCGGTATTTTACTTGGAGCTATATTTTTATTCGTCAGATATGATGAGTTTTGCTTGGAGCGTCTTGTATTATATGAGTCTTTGCTTGTTTTTCTTTTTGTTTTGTGTCAAGTATCCTTGCTAAACACACCTATTTGAGAGAGCCAAAACTATGCTATGATTTGTTAGAATTGCTCTATGTGCTTCACTTAAAAAAATTGAGCTATGGAATTGCTCTAGTGCTTCACTTATATCTTTTTAAGCACGGTGTGCTTTAATGTTTTTGAAGAAATTCTCTCATGCTTCACTTAGATTTATTTGATAGTTAGTAATTTTGAAGAAATTCTCTCATGCTTCACTTATATTATTTTGAGAGACGAAAATTTTATGCTCATGTTCTTCACTTAGATTTGTTTGAGCTATCAAAAGCAACATATGAAACTGGTCCCAAAGTGATAAATATTCAAGAGGGATATAATAAAAACTTTCATGAAGATCATTGGACAAAATAAAATTGATTCTTTGTAATAGTTTTGCGATATGATGATAGTGATATGTGAGTCATGTTGGTGAGTAATTGTGCTTTCGTAAGAATATTGGTGTTAAGGTTTGTTATTCCCTATGCAAGGACAAAAGTCAATAATTATGCAATAAAACTAGTCGCCAACCCGTGCATCGCACGGGCTAGTTAATTAATATTGCATTTGTATCTATGTTATTAATGTATGTATATGGTTTTTTGTATAATCACATTTAGATCACCCGTCTACTCGAACCTAGAGGATTTTAAACATGAGGATTCATAGAAGAGTGTATTTCCACACAAAAGTTAGTTGGATGCAACAAAATTAGTAAATGAGATGACACCTAAAAATAGTTTGTGCTGAGATTACATGATGTAAATTCTTTATAAATATCATGAAAGAAGTTTATCTAATTTCAGTAGTATATAAAGTCGCCTAATTATTTCATTCCTACTTAGACCTACTCATATGTTTTCCTCAATAACAAACACTTGTTTCCCTTGTAATCTCAATCTAGGAAAAATAAGAAGAAGAATATCCTCATATACTTCATACAGTTGATAGTTCAGAATATCCTTCAAATTAATTTGGCAAGGAAAAACATTTGTTAAAGAAAGAACACACCTTACTCAAGTGAGATAATAAACTAAGACATGATACAACGTCTGGCTATTGCCCTAACGCGTACGATGAAAAATGATACAACCAATAAGTTGAAATTAAACAAACAACCTTAATGTGGTTGGAATTTGAAGAGTGCCCAATTTCTAGAGACATGTTGAACATCATAGAAAATATCCTTAGATATAACTTTTTATATTAGCTGCACATAAATCATATTCGAATATGCCTAAAATATAAAAATTTTAAGATGTAAAGTATATATATGCAACATCGATGATGGACGTATGTGAAAATTTTACTTCCATGTTGGGGCCGAATGAGTTATGCGGATATTCCTTTTCTATAAATTGCTCTTGGTTACTTGGTTATTGGGGGGCTGTAACAGGTTTTGGTCATTCCCATCATGGTCTTATCAGCAGCCCATAATTCAAATTATTATTAATAAAATTGGTCTAGTACAACTACTAATAATCATAGGCAAGCATATTTTTCAAAGACCAGCTCAAATCAGAGAACATAATCATTCTATTCTTCGTATATATTCCCTCCGTCCATGAATAAGTGTACATCTAGCTTTTGTTCTAAATCAAAATTTTGACCAACTTTATAGAAAATAGTAGTAACATATATGACATCAAATTTGTAAATTATCAAAGTACATTCCAAAACGGATCTAGTGATACTAATTTTGTGCCATAAATGCTGGTACTTTTCTCTAAAAAGTTGGTCCAAATTTTAAAACTTTCACTTAAGACAAAAGTTAGATGTACACTTATTTGGGAGGTAGTATAGTACAATGACAAAGCATAATTACTAAAACACAAAATATTAATTTCCACACCTAATATTAAATACGAACATGTACTCATCAAGCATCGATTCCTCATCGTGTTGGGTATTCATCCTTGGCCAAGACGTAGTGCAAGAAAAAACTTTGTGTCGCCATCACCCATATATGCTGAAGGCGGAGCAGAGAAATTAAGGAGACATAACAAAAACATGGATTTGTTGCACATACGGGTGCACTGTCAGTTGAAGATTGAAGTGGTAATTAAGAGGGCCAATAGATGAAAATATATGGACGTGTTGAACAACCTCAGCACATCCCTGATGAAGGTTAACGCATCTCCATATGCTCGGAATCGCCTAATCTAAAACTGGAAATTATGTGTGTTTCTGTACCTACAGTTGAACACACTGGCCTTGAGTCTTGACCCGTGTACGCGTGATGCTGTTGCTGGCATTGATTGAACAATGCTGGTGACTCCGGTGAACGTCCAACCATAGATCACCAGTTGACTTTTTGTCCACCAAACCATGCATATCTACTGGAAAGAGAGAATGTGAACAAATTAATAATTTACATCAAAAAGTATGTGAAATTTCCTTATGCAGAAGGCAAAGAGAACAGAAAAGAAGACAAAGGATTGGAAGTGATGGATAACAATTGATCTAACAAATGTACTTGATAATATGATATATGCTCCACATGCTGTCGAAGAGACCAAGACCACCAGGTTGATTTGTTGATCCGGCAACATTAGCAGCTATACTGCTTGGCATGCTCATTATAAGGATCAATGAACACTCCACTGTTTCCAGGAACCGGCTGGATAACGAACCCTCACAAAACGGCATGAAACTTGTACCTGATTAATTACACCTGCAAGGGAAACATGAACACCACTTAGTTCTAACTTCTAAGTTCAAGTGAAATCCAACACAAAACTACTGAATTTAATGGATGAAGCCATGTCAACATGACACGCCTTCTCCTCCTCCATTGCAAGCTCCAGCGATATAAAATCCATGAAAACAAAAGCAATAATTTCAACTCTAATGCCCAGGACACACCATGTGTCCCAGTTCTATCCAAACGACTTGCTGATCCAAGGGAAAATACACAGTCTATCCATTTTGATCGTTCCTAATGTTGCATGGCAGGCCAAAGAAGGGCCTACTGATCGCCAACATAGGGTGAACCCTAGGTGACATGATGTACATGATTGAAGAGCAATGACGGCTGAACCAGAGAAGATGCACCAACTAAGAGGAAACGGAGGCCTGAATCTGGATTGGATGGACATGGTCACATGGCGTATTTCATAAGTCAATATTAATTCAACAATGGTAAACAGTAAATCTATGCAGAAAACTAAGCAAAGAAAATTTACTTTCCTAGTTTGGCTCATATACACAGAATTAAATTTTGCAGGGTACATCAACCTTTTGGGTAGAGAAATAAATAAATATAATGACAGTAGATACATGAGAAAATACATCATATCAGTAGAATTAATGAGCATTCCCCTGTCCGCTCTTTGCTTTTGCTACAGAACCTCGCTTTCTCAGCCCTTCTATTGAGACATTTCACTATTAATTTTCCTATGATGAGAGTCTGATGGCTGGGATGCAAGAGATGCATGGGATCTCGGTGAAGCACATGTGGAGAATTTTAGTGGCATGGAAAATCCTAGGTGTAGCGACACAATGGAAACAAAGAATGACAACTATTGTAGATGTCATGTACTGGAGAAATCAGAATTTTTTTACTAACTAAATTAGAGAGCTAAATAATGCACATAGAACTACAAAGAAATTAAGTAGACCTCCATGCGGGCACATGTAGCAGGGTTTGTACAGAAATAAAACAACACTCTATAACACTACACAGATAAAAGAGAATAGCTCTAACATGCCGTACTAACAAAAACAACATCTCCAAACTCATATCGCTACACAAACTAATTTTGGATCTGGTTCAACAAAGATGTATCGTTGAGTAAAAATAGTAGTAAAAAAATAAACCAAGCCCCAACATCATATTGTGCTTACCTGGTAGGGGATTCCAAGATATTATTTCTTCGGTTTCATTGTCAGACCATGCAGATCGGATTCATCTTCTTTGTTGATGCCAACTACAATTGTAGTTAACTATTTTACTTGCACGATTGATGCATGTGTGAGGAAGCCATCTTGTTTCGGCAACTCAGGATGGGGACGATCTCCGATTCTGTTGTAAGAGCATCGAGGCAGAAAGGATGCAACAGTGTTTTGCATGGCAATGAGGGAATCATGTTCTATGGAATTCATGGGGAGAAGCAAGGAAGGAGGTGCGACCGGGGAGAACGAAGGAAGGAGGCGTGATCGGGCGAGGGTCCAGGAGGGTAGATCGGATGGGAGGGGAGGATCTGACCGAGGAAAATATCTAAAATTGTTATGTTTGTTGGCCGAGGACTCTTTTATATCACGTGTACATAATAGTAGTCTCTAAAGCTGTTGTGTTTTGTTTCCCAGGACTCTTCTATTCACGTGGAGGTAGTATTTTTTTTGCAGGTTTGTAGCGTAAAAATAGTTCTCAAAAGATGGCATGCGTGGTTGATACGTGGTTGGATGTTTCAACTATAACATTAAAAATACAATAGTTTTAGCTGAGAATTAAAGTTTTTTTGGAGCTTTGGTCTAGCTTTTAAAAGAGGCGTTAGAGATTGAGCCAGAAAGAAAAATAAATAAATAGCAAAAGCAGATCTACACCGTTATAATTCGATCCCACCAGATAAACGGTTCTTAATTTCTAATTAATGTAGGAATTTCTAGGAAGTGCCTAATTAGTATAGGTATAGATTACATCCTACTTGTGGTGCATTATTCGGTGTTAGTTATGCTTAATGCTCGCTTATGAGATTTTTCGTTTCTTGGTTGGATGATTCTCAATCTTTTTGCTAGCCTTCACTTGTACTAAGTAGGAATACTACTTGTGCATCCAAAATCCTTTAAACCAGTTTGCCATATGAGTCCACTATACCTACCTATAATCAGTATTTTCGTGCCGTTCTAAGAAAATTTGTATGTGCTATCTCTAATTTTCAAAATAAATTTTCCTTTCTGTGTGCTCGTACCGCTCATGAAACGGTAGGGGGTGGCTGATATTTTTCCATGCTAGATGTGTTATTCTCAAGATGAGTGTTTATTCACTTGTCATTGCATGAGAGTATGATAAAGGTATTAGGGATGCCCAGTCCCGAAATGAAAAATGAATTTACTTTATGTTGTCAAATAATAAATTCCTTGGAAAATGTTGGTATGGACAGCACCCGTGGATACGGCTAGCCGTGGAATGTGAAAGTATGGTGGAAAAAGGAATAAACTTTATTTTCTGTTTGGGAACCGCCTATGATATATCTAGCATGGAAAGTATTGGGAACTACTCGATCATTTTCGTTGACAGGAAAAGCATGCCACCCAAAATGTTTTATCTCTATATTTTTTTTGCTTTGACCTCTGGCACCTCCACAAATCCCTACTTCCCTCTGCGAAGGGCCTTTCTATTTACTTTATGTAATTTTTATTTTTATTTGAGTCTCCATCTTCTCTTATAAAACACCAACTAAGGGGCACTATGATCATACTTGAGCATTGGGTGTAGCTAATATGCGAGTGTCTTTCATGAATGGATCAATGATTGAGCATAATGGGCTAGGGATAACTTGCTTTAGTGTTGATATTTTGAAAGACATGGTTGCTTGTTGATATGCTTGAGTATTGAAATCTTCATGTCAAAACTAGACTATTGCTTTGAATCATATAAAAGTCCAAGTGTCCATGCGACAAAAGAAAAGAATATGTGATGAACATGTTAGGCAGCATTCCACATCAAAAATTCTGTTTTTATCATTTACCTACTCGAGGACGAGTAGGAATTAAGCTTGGGGATGCTGATACGTCTCCAACGTATCTATAATTTTTGCTTGTTCCATGTTGTTATATTATCATTCTTGGATGTTTTACAATCATTTTATAGCAACTTTATATCATTTTTTGGGACTAACCTATTGACATAGTGCCTAGTGCCAGTTGCTGTTTTTTTGCTTGTTTTTTACTTCGCAGAAAATCAATACCAAACGGAGTCCAAACGCAGCAAAACTTTTTGGAGATTTTTTCTAGACCAGAAGACACCTGTTGGGCCAAAGAAGTACCAGAGGGGGGCTCCGAGGGGAGCACAACCCACCTGGGCGCGCCTGGGGGCCCAGGCGCGCCCTGGTGGGTTGTGCCCACCTTGCCCGCCTCCCGCACCGCCTCTTTGCTCTATAAATACCCCAAAAATCCAAAAACCCTAGGGGAGTTGACGAAACACAATTCCAGCTGTCGCAAGTTCCAGAACCACCAGATCCAATCTAGACACCATCACGGAGGGGTTCATCATCCTCACCAGTGCCTCTCCGATGATGTGTGAGTAGTTCATTGTAGACACTACAAAAAAAAGACACATCCGTGACATTTTGGGTCGAACGATTTTTTTTCTGTCATGCTTATAACACTTCTATGACGATAATTGTGACAAAAGCACGTATCTTCATAGATGTGGTGGGCTCCTACTTCTATGACAAAAATTCATGACAGAAAATGGGCTTTTCGTCCTGGGCGGGCCGGGAACGCACCTGCATGACATTCTTTGGGCCGTCCATGACGGAAAAAATCATGGTAGAAGCGAGGGCAAGGAAAATATCAGGGAGTTCCCGGTTACGGTGGGTGGTCAGGGCCGAGCGATGCACGGAGGTTTGCACGTTTCTCTCTTGTACGCATGTGTGTGCGAGGCGTTGGCTAACTGAACCCGGGCTATCGCACTAGCTACGTTTACTGAACCTGAGCGATCGATCCCGTGGCTGTTAACTGAACCCGAGCGATTCATTCGCTGCTGACTGAACCCGAGAGATTCCTTCGCTGCTGCTGCTAACTAAACCCGAGCGATCGATCATTGCTGCTGCTTACTGAAGCCGATCGAGTCCCTGTGCGAGACGTAGCCAGCCGGTGTTGGGTTGCCTCTCGATGAACAGTGACCGTTGCTACCGTGCGCACGGTACGTAGAACGAGTCAAGACGTGGTGAGTCGAGCCGGTTGGTTAGCTGTGGATGAACAGTTCCCGGTGGGGGTTGGATGAACAGGACCCCCGTGGTAGTAGGCCGTTGCCGCTGGATGAACAGGACCCCGAGGAGGCCGCCGCACCCCAGCCGGTTGGGGGTGGATGAACAGGACCCCGTGGAGGCTCTATGAACAGTAGCCGATGGAGGCTGGATGAACAGTAGCCCGTGGATGAATAGTAGCTGGTGGAGGCTAGAGGAAGTCGACGGTGGATGAACAGTAGCCCGTGGAGGCTGGAGCGAGGCAGTAGACGGCGGATGAACAGGCCCTGTTTCGACTGTAGGCACTCCAACAGAAGTCCGTTTCCTCTGTTTTGCGGTACGCCAGACCCCTCCCGATCAACAGGACCCTGTTTCGACCGTACATGGTCGAACAGAAGTCTGTTTCCTTCGTTTTGCAGTATGCCAGACCCTTCCCGATGAACAGTACCCCGTTTCGACCGTACATGGTCGAACAGAAGGCCGTTTCCTCCGTTCTGCAGTACGCCAGACATTGTTTCGGCTGTTCCATCCAAGCCGGTTGGCTCCCGATGAACACGACGCATTCCGTTCCCTCCCGATGAACACGACGCAGTTTCTTCGTTCTGACCCAGCCGGTTGGCTGCCGATGAACAGGACGCCGTCGCTGTACGTGTTCGAGACCCCGCCCGTATGTACGTACGTAGCTGTATTTACTTTCTTGTAGCGTGGCTGTACGTACGTGTACATAATTTATACAGGACTGCCTCAACTGCTACGTCACACGTGCCGCTCCTTGCTTGGCCACGGTTCATCCTTGCAAAGAGACCGATCGACCAGTATATACGTACACGTTCGCTACCAGAGAGACAACCCTACGTACGGTTCGACCCGGTGGGTCCCAGCTGTCAGGGAGGATAAGGAGGCACTTCCTTGTGTGCGAAGATATAGCTGATGGGTCCCAGCTGTCAGGGGAAGGAATCATTTATTTTGCCCGTAATAAGGACGCACTTCCTTGTGTGCGAAGATGTAGCTGGTGGGTCCCAGCTGTCAGGGGGAGAAAACATTATTTTCAGGGTTAAAAGGATGCAGTTGCATGCATGCGTCCATGGGCGTGGTGCGTCCCCGCTGTCAGCCTCTCACGTACAGTCATCTTTCGATGACTCTCGTTTGTTGACCACATTGACCACACCGTGCCGAGCGCACCAAGGCCGGTGGACGACGGCGAGGCCCCAGACTGGAATGACCCGGAGATGGGAAAGACGCGGTAGTTGAGTCGCAGACGAAGAGGAGTGGGAAACTTGACTGGTTTGGGTGCGGGGTGGGCCTACACTCGGCAGAGAATAACAGGAGGTGCGGACGAGTGGAGGGATGGCCTGGCCGTCGGTGGGGTAGCGTTTCGCTGCGAGGCACGTGAAACAGCACCGCTGGACGCCGGAGGCTGGAGCAGGCGGTCCTGGCAGCACTGGAGGAAGAAGACTAGAGATTGAAGAAGAATGTCGGTCGTTGGATGTAAATCGAACGCCTTGCTTAGGCTTCGACCTTTGTATTTTTTTTGCGAAAGTGCTTAGGCTTCTATCTACTGGCCCACATGTCAGCCAGTCCATTTGGTTTTTTTAGTCCATTTGGTGGGCTGAGTGAAACAATGATGTAGAGTCTATGCAGTCCGTTTATATATTATGTTAGAATTTAAAGCCCATTTGCATTTTTTCGAAATCCACGGACTTGCTGGGCTGGGTGAAAATATCGTGTTGGGCTGGACGGAGAAATGTTATAAAAACATAAACACATGATTTCACGTCTATTACTGATTGGTCAGTAAAATCTTTGCAAGCTTACGTACGCAATCACCAGGAGTTAACTTGCCAAGTTATATATAAACAATTATTATTATTATTTTGTAAGAACTTTCGATTTATGAAATAAAATATCATTTTAATTTGATGAGTTAATAGGACATGGGGTATTATTATTTTTTAGGCTAGATGTGGGACAGTTGAGTTGGTTCTAGGGAAAACTACTGGGAGAAAACTCAGATTACATCGAAAAAGAAAGTGGGAGAAAATTCAGATATAGGATTAATAAAAACAAAAAATATAGGAAGTGGGAAGGTCTATACAATGGTTGGACGAACGACAAGTTTAACAGAACCTTATGTTGTTTCTATTATATATATGTAATAAAATAAGATATAAATATAAATATAAGTATATATATACTATTATTGAAGGGAAAACATAGGTTCAGTTTTGCATTCTTATAGAAAAATAGAACTGAGCTGTGCGTTGTCTTGAAAAAACAAACATAACTTGGGCTGCTGATGTTATAAACAAGCTAGGCTGGGAGGCCCAGAGGCCGCTTGATACCTGCTGGACCCCCCAAAAAAGTTGAAACTTGCTGGATCAACTGTGTCTGCATGTCATGGGCTGCGCGTGTTAAATAACAAAACCTAGGCCATGGACCTGGTGGGCCCGGACAGTCAGCCTCTCGACGAACATTTGTCTCCCGATTCCTCTCGTTTTGTTGACCATGTTGGGAGCGACAGACAGCGGCGCCACGGCGAGAGCACCAAGGCGGAGGATGGCGTCAAGACCTCGGACCGGAATGAACCGGAGCCGGGAAAGACGCAGGCGGAGGGGAGTACGAGGGTTGACTTGTTCGGGTGCAGGGTGGGCCGGTGGAGCTGCCGCCGCCGGAGAATGTGTGGGAGTAGAGGGATGGCCTGGCCAGCGCCATAGGCAAGGGTGGGTCACCGAGGGGTGCGCGGCAGCGCTGCCAGCCACTATAGGAAGAGGACGAAAGATTGAATAAAATAAAGAAATATAAATGGATAGGTGGTTGGTCCCAGATGTCTGTGTACGAGACCTGCTGGGTCCACCTGAGAAGGGGAATATGTTGGGAGGAAGGAGATTCAAAGCACGGCAGCCCAGTGAACTAGTTACATACATAAGCAAATAGCCACTAAAAAAAGCAAATAGGTTAATGGGTTTTTAGACGAAATATTTCGGAGAAAATAGATAATTACGACACATAGGCTAATGCATGAAACACCCAGATGATAAAGGTGCTTAAACAAAAAAGTACATCATCTAGACCTTCCTTGCACGCTTGATCATGACGCTGCGGCTGTCCGTGTACTCGTCGGTTACGGGAAGCAGACACGCCCTCATGTCCAAGATCCGCCTGTACATGTCGTAGCATGCGTATGCATCCTTGGCTGCGTAGGTTATGTAGGCTAGATTCAGAGGTACCTCCCACATGTTCAGGTCCTTGGTATTGACGTCTTCTTTCATGTTGGCGTAGCAGGGGTCAATGATGGTCACGGCAAGGTCAACCACGGAGTCCTTCTCCTGCCCGTTGCCGATGATCTTGTATTGCTTCTGGATGTTGACAAGCTTGTTGCACCAGATGGCCGAATCGTAAAGCATAGTCGCGTTCTTCCTGCTCTCCACCGTAGCGAAGGTGCAGTCGGCGGTGCCGATGAAACGGGCGAATGCTCCAGGACCTCTGATGGCCCTACAGCAGTGGTAGACGAGGACCTCGTCCCGCACGCATACCTGGGCGACAGCGATCCGCTGGTCCCTGTCAAGAGACGAATGGATGGGCACAAGGTCTAGTCCCGCGACCTTGTGCTTTCTCCTCCTGTAGGTACTGCTTGAACTTGGCGAGGCAGAGCTTCACCGAGTCCGGATCATTGGTGTACATCACATTCAACTTGGTGCTGCCATGGGTCTAAACGGCGAACTCAAAGGTAAACTCCTTGCTGAAGTCCATATCCAGCAGGCTCACACCTCGGATCGCCATTGGAGTCTCTTCTCACGCAGAGTTGATGTGGCGGTTCTCATTTTGTGGGGATTGGGGGCAGGGGGGAGATGAAGACGATCGCTGTGTACTGGGGTATTAGGGGGTGGCACCGTGGCAGCAGCAGTTCATTTTTCCAATCTTGGGGAACTGCAATCGACGGTGAACGAGTGGGTAGGCGGCGGTAGCAGTTTGTTTTTCAGCTCTTGGGGAACTGCATCCAACAATAAACTGAGTGTATACACGCGACAGCAGTTACAACCCCTCCCTCGCCCGCTGCACGCTCGGCAGAACATGCCCCCTCGGGTTCACGAGCGGGTCTGTATTGGTATTGTAATAGCAAGTGTTAGTGGTCACTTTACTTAAATTTTATTAGCTTTAATTAAAATTTATTCTTAAAACAAGCAAAACATCGGCTCGTTCTATCAGTGCCATAGGATTGACATGCACAACAATTAGAATTATTATTCTCAGGACACAAATGATAGGCTCATTTGCCGCACTTTCACAGACAATTCTACCAAGTTTGAATAGCTTGTTATGGTTGCTGTTCTCTGCATCATCATGCCGTGTTTCCCAGCTTGCAAGATTTAGAACCAACCAATAAGCTTAAAATAATAAGTAAAACAAATATGCCTACACATCACAATGATTCCCAGGTTGCAAGATTCAGAACCAACCCATTAGATTCAAATAATAAGTACAACAAAGATGCCTACACATCTCAATGATTCATAGATCAGAGCCAATCGTAATTGTACAACTCAAACATTGTGAGAATGTGAACAAATAAATAAAAATTGATTGATGCTTCATGTAAGCAATTTGATCCAAGGATTTGCTTAAACATTGAAACCAGTCCTTTTTTAAGGCCACACAGGTCAAACATTGGCAGCTAAAATATTCTGCATCACTGGTGGCACTACCACTTACAATATATGCACAAGAGGGCCTTCTAGATTTTGAAGTAGTGTGTATAGAGCCTCATCCTTAGTATTTAACAAATACACATAGCAGAATCTAGTGGAATCATCAATCAACGTCTTGAAATATCTCTTTCCACCTTGCACACACGCATGGCACTTTAGAGCCTTTGGATAAAGTGAATCTCGGGATTAAATCCATCTTGGCTAGCCGTGTCATACAACCCAAGAACTTGGCGAATGCTTTTGACCATCACAACATCTGTAGTTTGCATAAATAAGAAAGAGCATGATTACTATAATATTGGCACTAGTTAAAGCAACTTAATTTCCAAAACGGGAAAAGATTGCGATAGAATAGCTTTATTAAAAAAATACAACGTTAGCACAGTATGACAAAGCACAATCATGTTGATAAAGGACAGTACTAACCTGTGTGAGATGACTTTGGGAGATCAAGTTATTTTTCATGTCCCCGTATCTTGCCATGAAGGCGATTCGTTGACATCCATTAACACTTTAGTGTGGCAGTAGAAGGAGGAGCGTCGACTCATTTCAATCACTTTTTTTGTGCAGATCAACTAAAATTATGGCACCCGCCAGTTAGAGAGGGGGCCACGCCACCTCAACGATAGGCGTGATGGACTCAACTAGTTCATTGCAGCTATGTGATTGATGCAGTGCACATGGACTTGATTCTGCTGGATAGGCCTTCTGCAAGTTATCTACATTGGAAAATGAAATGGTAGCTAAGACAATAGCTCTACTTTAAATGTATTATTACTTCATTTTAGCAGGGGCAATAGCGGTGCCAAAAGATTGCCACAAATTATTAGTGGCGTTAAATTAAGATGCAAAAACAATATCATTATTGCTTTCTCATAGAAGTGCCCTAACAGTAGCATAAGATCACTAGCTGGATGCAGAGTCAAAATCAACCAAGAAGGAACATACCCGGTCATGGGAACCATAACTGAGAGAGGGGCCCTACGCCGCCACGACTTGATGTGGTGAACCTGCAGATCCACTCGGATGATTCAATTCAGGCAACCTTTTGTGCAACATTAAGGTTGGCTGTCCTGCTCATGCAAGGTGCAACTATAATTTGTTTATCCTTTTGTGCAGTCCCACTAAAATAAAGTGCCATTGTGGTGACAGTGACGGCTCATCTTGCAAAGGCTAATAAAATGTTGCACGAGATTACCAGCAGAGTTTGACGGAGATGTTGGAAACTCCAATCAACCTTTGTGCAGTTCAACCAAAATTGAGAGACGTTGCCCACGTGACATTTTAGTTGAACTGCACAAGACACTCATTCCAAAAAAAGTGTTTTGTGCAGTTCACCAAAAGGTCACAATAGCAACGAGGTGAAATGGATATCCCTATCCGCACAAAAAGATAGAAAGAAAACAGTTACTGGTTAATAACAAGATACGAAACATACACGAAATGAAAAGAAGCATCTTGATTATGTTCATGGCAATCACGCAAGAACAGTAGAAATTTTTAAACAGCAGCATTGCTTCATGTTAACGGAAGCATTACGATCAACAATGACATTCGTCAAATATGGGATTACTTTAATGGTGGCATTGCTTGTTTACCAGATACGGTAGATCAACAGCAACTAAAGAGTTGGTTTAAGGGCATGGGACAGTGGGGACTGATACGTCTCCAACGTATCTATAATTTATGAAGTATTCATGCTGTTATATTATCATTCTTGGATGTTTTACAATCATTTTATAGCAACTTCATATCATTTTTTTGGGACTAACCTATTGACCCAGTGCCCAGTGCCAGTTGCTGTTTTTTTGCTTGTTTTTTACATCGCAGGAAATCAATATCAAACGGAGTCCAAACACTGCGAAACTTTTTATGGATTTTTTAGACCAGAAGACATCCAATGGGCCAGAGCAGCACCTGGGGGGTGCCCCGAGGGGGGCACAACCCACCAGGGCGCGCCTGGGGGCCAGGCGCGCCCATGTGGGTTGTGCCCACCTCTGTGGCCTCCCGTACCCCTTCTTCACCCTATAAATTGCCAAATATTCCAAAACCCTCGGGGGTAACCCTAGATCAGACGTTCCGCCACCGCAAGCCTCTGTATCCACGAGATCCAATCTAGACCCCATTCCGGCACCCTGCCGGAGGGGGAGATCATCACCGGTGGCCATCTTCATCATTCCGGCGGCCACCACGATGAGGAGGGAGTAGTCCACCCTCGGGGCTGAGGGTTTGTACCAGTAGCTATGTGTTTAATCTCTCTCTCTCTCGTGTTCTTGAGATGGCACGATCTTACCGTATCGCGGGCTTTATTAGTATAGTCGGATCATATGGTGTTTTCCCCTCTCTATCTTGTTGTGATGAATTGAGTTTTCCCTTTGAGATTTTGTTTTATCGGATCGAATACTTTTATGGATTTGAGAGCACTTGATATATGTCTTGCATATGAATACTCGTGGTGACAATGGGGTATCGTATTGATTCACTTGATATATGTTTTGGCACTCAACTCATGGATTCCCGAGGTGACATTGGGGTAATCTACGCATAGGGGTTGATGCACATTCTTGTCTTTGTTTCTCCGGTAGAAATCTTGGGGCACTCTTTGAGGTTCTTTGTGTTGGATTGAGCATTATGATTCTGAAATTATTTGGTGTTATTTTAGTACGAACTCTTGAATAGATCGAACGAAAAGAATAGCTTTGAGGTGGTTTCGTACCCTACAAACAATTTCGTCTTATGTTCTCCACTAGATAGGAACTTTGGAGTGATTCTTCATCGCACGTTGAGGGATGGTTATATGATCCAATTATATTAGTATTGTTGAGAGATTGCACTAGCGAAAGTACAGACCCTAGGCCTTGTTTTCAAGCATTGCAATACCGTTTGTGCTCACTTTTGTCAGTTGCTACCTTGCTGTTTTTATTTATTCAGATTATAAAAATATATTTCTACTATCCATATTACACTTTTATCACCATCTCTTCGCCGAACTAGTGCACCTATACAATCTGCCATTGTATTGGGTGTGTTGGGGACACAAGAGATTTCTTGTATTTGGTTGCAGGGTTGTTTGAGAGAGACCATCTTCATCCTACGCCTCCCACGGATTGATAAACCTTAGGTCATCCACTTGAGGGAAAATTGCTACTGTCCTACAAAACTCTGCGCTTGGAGGCCCAACACGAGTCTACAAGAATAAAGTTGCATAGTAGACATCAGGGACACCAGGACACTCATCAGCGTAAAGAAGCAACTTACTTATCATACTGGGAAAAATAGTAGGAGTACCATTTGTAACATAGTTTAATTGCATCGTATTACTGGAGGCATTAGATTAACAATAACATTGGTTAGACATGTCCTTACGGTAACAGTGTGATTGCTTCATTTTACATGCGCCCTTATATTAACAACTGCAAAAAGTTGGTATAAGGACATGCGACAGTGGACGCATCAGCACAATGTACCTACAAGGAGGCATAAAGTGGTGATGCCGAGTTTGTTCATACTCTATGAGGGCAGCAAATCTAATCCTGGATACCTTTTACTATGTGAGGGCAGCAAATCTAATCCTGGAAATACTCTGTTGACTTGTCCACCAGCCGCCACTTTCTATCCTTTTTTCAACCAATAATAGATATGTTCCTTATCCAGTTTGTACTGCCTTTTCCCTTTATTTCCCTTTTCAACCAAGAGACCGGTTGGGTATCCAGTCTCTACTACTTTCCCCCAGTTATTTCCTCTTTGAATCAAGTCCTAGATTCATGCTACAACTTTCCCCCCTTCGCTGTTTGAACCAAGTCCTAGATTCGACTGCATGAAGTAACTTTACCTCTAATAATAGTAAAAATTAGGTAGCTTTGGAAGAGCTGATGGAAGTAGAAAAATATCCACATGCAGACACGTGGGGAGCTGGGGCAGTAGAGCAGGGCCGCTTTCAAAGGAACTTATACCTGAGGGTCGTCGGGATGTGGCTAGGAGGCCGGCGGCAGGTTGGATCTGCCCACAATACGGCAGGGAGGAAGAAGGGGTCGGAGGACCTCCCGAGCCGGCGTTGTGTCGGAGAGAACGGCACGGGCAGAGGATCGGGACCTGCCGGTAGCTGTGGGTTTCCTCCCTCGCCGCCAATGATCGCGTGAACGATGCACCTAGTCCCCTACACACACCGGCCGAAGGGAACCGGTCGGATCTGTGACCAGTGGTTAGCAGAGACAAATGTCGCTCCCGCTGTGTTGTTTAGATCTGGAGAGGATGAGAGAATGAAGAGAGCAACCCTAGTAAAGCAAGCGCTCAGGCCCCTACCTATATATATATATAGTGGAGTGATTATCTTTTTCTCTCCACAACAAGCGTTTCAATTTGTGTACATGGCGTTAAAGAAAAGAAACTCTATTTAATGTGACTGACTACAATTTGCACTTTGTTCACTTATGCTCCCCGACCCTCCATTCATTGAACAACCCCACGGGTGAATAAACATACAATACTATTTATATAGAATGAACAAGCTCGAACTATTTTGGCTTTGAGATATCGATGGTACAGTTTGACCACATTGCATCAATGGACTCAGTACTTTGAATAAATCTATATGTATAAACACATGCACGGTTTACATTCCGAATTGCTAGCTAGAGCTTGAACTATATTTGTTTACATGTACCACCATTTTCTTTTGGTTTTCTGCTCCATGTCGCAATTCATCGATACAAAATTATACTATGAGTATTTAAAAGTTGAGGGCGGGGCTTTTCCCGGGCAGTACGCACGGCAGTTTTCGCATAGCCGGTTTGACAGAGAGGCGAGGAGGGTGAGGGAGTAGCGGATTCAACTTACTGCTGGAAAGGTAGGGCTGTGCGATTTGATGGCTCGTTACTGCTGGAAAGATGGGGTCTTGTGATATGACTACTCACAATAGTCATTATTACTCCGACATAGTTTCAAAAAAATTACTCCGGCGCTACGACCGGGGTGATGCCCCCTTCCGTTCCCCACTATAAATCTGGTGCATGACACGTCGACCCAGATGTTGGCTGTCCCACATGTCGGCGAAGTAAGAAGGAGCAAAGAATCATGCGGTATATATAGTACTACGTAGTATATACTACTACTCACATCGGAGGAGTGTGAAACATGGCAGCCCGGTGAACCAGCAGGTGATAGGCCATAGAAAACAATGTGGTGATATGGCCATAAAAAACAATGTACTATAGTCCAGTCTCTAGCACGTACATTACTCCACCTCTTCCTCCTCCTCTCGGTTCATTGCCATCATGCTTTTCCCATTCCTGTGTTTTCAGTATCCTGCGAATCAAAGAGGCCCTTAGACTGGTTTAGGTCTGGTCATTTTTTATAAATGTGTTATGTCCAAAATTTAACAAACGTGCTTCGGTTTCTATGAAAATAATCAAGTTTGCATGTAGTAATTCATTTATTCTTCTGCGGGGGGTTTGCATGTAATTCGTCAGGCCTGAAATGTAAAGTACGCCGGCATGGTTGCATATGCTCTGAGTCGTGCATGCACTACGACCCAGATGCTCTATGTCCCACGTGTCGGCGAAAGGAAGCACGTGGAAATAGCCTAGGAGTACATATAGGAGGAAAAATGCGTGAAAACAAATGTACTATGAAGCGTAGATGCGGTTCAAAAAGGAGACCTAAAGTGATGACAGGTATAGGTCGCACGCACCCACCTAGTGGTACTCAGTACTAGACGTATGGGTACTCAGTACTCCATCTGACAACAGCGTTCGTGCTACAGCTAGCTCTTCTGCCTCATTTTTCTCTTCTAATTCTAACTCAGCCGACGCGCGGTGGGCGGGGTGGGGATTTGCCGATAGTCGGTTTGCTCAACTGCGGCCCCACCTGATAGTGAAAATGCTAAGACAACAAGCGTTCCCTTGCTTGGGCGGCGTGCCGGATAGACCGTGTGGGGGTGCGACGCCAACGTGACAGTCTTTACCTTTATAACTTGTACATAGAAAATGCCAAGCCAATGCGCGATGAGTGGCGGGCCGGAACGACAGTGTGGGGTGCGACGCGAACGACACAGGCATGCTGTAGTACTTGTCCACTTTCTCGTTTTGAACTCGTGACATGTAGTAACGCTCAGTTTTGAATATATAAGTTTGGTTGTCGCGCCAATATATATACTCCCTCCATGTAGGTTGGGCCATTGAAGTCAAAATTTGACACAAAACACGATGGTGACCAGTCTACCTCCGTCCTGGTTTATTGCTCCCCATCGTAATCTGTGCCAAAATTTGACTAACAAAAGGTTTATGCATGTCACCAAAATTATATCATTGAAAACTATGTTCAAATACAAATCAAACGATATAATTTTTGTTGACATACACTAACATTTTGTGAGTTAAATCTTTGGTCAAAATTTATTACAAAAGGGACTAATAAACCAGGACCTAGGTAGTACACCAGGACGAAGACAGTGATACTACATATAATTAACGCCAAATAAGAGCAAGGGATCACACACATGTCATTTACAAATGGAATAAAAATGCCATACACTAATAAAACATCAAGGCCATGAGGCGATGCAGTGCTGGTTAGAGGAGGCGAGAAGAAAGATGCATCCATCGACGACCTCCCCCTCCTCGACTTAGGGCGCCGGCCCACCGAACAGCGGCTAAGTAGCAGCGGCTTTCGTGGCCAGGTCAACGTGCTTCTCAACAATGGAGTCCAAAGATTCCAGCAGGTGGAAGAAGGCCAATGTCTTTCTGTCCTCCCTGGCCTTGTAGTGGCCTATGTAGACGATTTCCTCGTAGACGTGGATGTGTAGGTCAACGGTTTCTTGCATGGCAAGGCGCTGCACGGCGAGCGCGGCCTCGAGGTGCACATTCTTCGCCGCGACCTCCGGCAGCTGCAGGGCCACCAAGGCTTGAAAGAGTTCTTCACCATGGAGGCCGATGAGGGTGGCAGGCAACGAGGAGCCTAGGCACGAGGGCTGGAGCAGTACGGCAAGGTTGTCCATGCGCTTCTTGACGGCGGTGAACTTGCAGATGGAGCGGACCATCATGTCATCCATGCGAGGGGCGAAGCCAGCGTCCGCGAGGGCTACGACGCCGGCGGTCGCCATCACCATCTGGAAACGCTGCGCGGTGCAGGGCCACAGGCCGGCATCTTGGATGATCTAGCACAGCCGACTACCGCTCGCGTCCATCGCCTCCTTAGGTGCTTGTGGTTCTAGTCACTTAGTCTTGGATTGGAGTGAGCAGTGTTGCGCAGAGACTAGGAGTAGATGGATTGGAGTGGTGGGGCGCCTTTATATGAGAGTCCAAACTGCGTTGCATTACATCTTGCTGGCTCCATTATGCTTCTCCAATTAATTCCCTCTTCATGCTAATTGAGGATGCATCATTGACCATTCAACGTCTCGGCAACCGCTACCCTCTCCCTCCTTGGCATTCAAGCCGTATCAACGTAAATGCGGGTCAAGAAGAGACTAGTCATTACTACATTGTGCACCGCGACCAAGGCGGATGGGGAAATGAGAGAACTTAATATTTTTACTATAGTACTACCATTGCATGCAATGAACTGACCGCAGCATGCCGTGCTAGGTATTCTCAAGGCATTAAAAACATACACGGCCCACGTCTCTTATTGGTTGATTCCTTTATTCATGTCAAGAAACAAGAAACGAGGTCGAGTTAATCCACCATGCCTAAGTGTTTTGGTAAGCGATCGACACAATAACTGTAAGATCAACATCCAACGGTGGCACCTATTTGACGCAAACAGTAATAGAAAAGAAATGCCACAAAACTGCGACACCACGCCCCCCTCCCCTACACATAAGACCGGCACACGAGCGTACGCAACTCCCACATTCGGGTTGCGCTTGGCTCTTCGCCTCTTCAAGAAGTCGAACAATGATGTCATTTACGACTGGAATAAAAATGCCATACACTAATAAAACATTAAGGCCACGAGGCGATGCAGTGCTGGTTACGGGAGGCAAGAAGAAAGATGCATCCATCGATGACCTCCTCCTCCTCGACTCAGGGCGATGGCCCACCGAACGTCGGCTAAGTAGTAGTGGCATTCGTGGCCAGGTCAACGTGCTTCCAAACAATGGCGTCCAGAGATTCCAGCCGATGGAAGAAGGCCAACGTCTTTCTGTCCTCGCTGGCCTTGTAGTGGCCTATGTAGACGATTTCCTCATAGACGTGGATGTGCAGGTCGACGGTTTCTTGCATGGCGAGGCGCTGCGCGGCGAGCGCGGCCTCGAGGTGCACATTCTTCGTCGCGACCTCCGGTAGCTGTAGGGCCACCAGTGCTTCAAAGAGTTCGTCACCTTGGAGGCTGATGAGGGTGGCAGGCAACGAGGAGCCTGGGCGTGCGGGCTGGAGCAGTACGGCAAGGTTGTCCGCGTGCTTCTTGACGACGGTGAACTTGCGGATGGAGCAGACCATCATCTCGCACATGCGAGACGCGAAGCCGGCGTCGACGAGGGCTATGACGCCGGCAGTTGCTAGCACCGTCTGGAAACGCTACGCGGTGCGGGGCCGCAGGCCGGCGTCTTGGACGATTTGGCACAGCCGACTGCCGCTCGCGTCCATCGACGCCATGGGTGCTTCTGGCTTTTGGTCACTTGGTCTTGGTCTTGGATTGGAGTGGGCAGTGTTGCGCAGAGACTAGGAGTAGATGGATTGGAGTGGTGGGGCGCCTTTATATGAGAGTCCAAACTGCGTTGCATTCACATCGTGCTGGCTCCATTCTGCTTCTCCAATTACTTACCTCTGCATGAAATTGAATGCGGAGTAATCATTGACCGTTCAACGTTTCGGGAACCGCTACCCTCTCCCTTGTTGGCATTCAAGCCGTATCAATGTAAATGCGTGTCAAAAAGAGTCAAGTTAGTAGTTGTAACACCCTGGATTTTGCCCATTTTCTTTTTCTTTTGATTTTGGTCCGGATTCGCTTTTTGTGGCTTAGTAGTGTTGCAACCTAGAGGGATCACCCTTCATTCTTTTTCCCAAGTGGCTTGCCAACCTCAAAACCATCCCAAGACCTTGCCATTTCCATCTTGGACCAATCCCAATATTCTTTTTCTTGGGAATATTCCTTTTTTCTATTAAAGGAATAACCCTGTTTGCCCTGAGTTGTGAAGCAACCCACATTTCCATCATTCCCAAAATTCCCAAATAATTCTCATAAATTGTTTGGGATAGATCTTCCACAAATATGTCAAACCCTTCCTTGCCATGTTCAAAACTATTTCACAAATAATCCTTTTCTGATTCTGCCCTATCTATCAGATTGAGAAGCAAGTACCCTTTATACTTGCATTCTTGGTCTCAAACTTTTTGTGCACTCTTTCCTATCCATATCATTGGCACATGCCAAAATTCAACTTTATTTGGATATTAAATCTCTCTTGGCTAATTTCCAAAGTTTCTGGGCAACTGGAATCTTTGTGAAGCAAGTGCTAGCTAGGAGTATCCAAATAAGTTGAAATTTTGCAAGCATCTTCATATGCTCATATAATGACTCTCCCCCAAGTTTCAACCCTATCCAATCAACTATGTGAGCATACCATCAAATCTTGGTTTCTGGTCATATTTTTCTGTTGTGAAGCAACTATATTTTATATTGCTTCATAATTGCTGAAAATTTACCAGAGCATTCTCCTACCCATATAACCTATCTCCACAAAATTTGGGCTCATTTCATCTCCCCAATAATTCCCTAGAATTTTTCTAAGATTCTGGTCGGAGAGGATAGCTGTGAAGGAAGTACCACTTTGGTTAATCCAAATGGTATGAAATTTATACAATGTCTTCAATTGATCAAATCATTCATCTTATCCAAAATTCAGCTCATGCAAACTAGCAGATTCCTCAGAACCTTCTAGAAGGGTTTTCTGTCCAGTTTGGCAGGTTTCAAAGGAAGTGCTAGTTTTATTTGTCCATTTGAGCTGAAATCTTTCCAGCGTGATCCTCTTAGTGAGTGATCAACCTCAGACAAGGATCATGCCAAGATGTGCACTGTGGTGGCCACAGCACCTGTCAAACACTTTGCTTCAGTCACTTTAGAGCCCTCTCGTGCATTCCAGCCTCATAGGTAAACTTAGCGAAGCAAGGCGAACCCGCCTAGACATCTTTTGGCTTCATGTAGGGCGTGGCAAGGCCCTGGCCGCATGGTGACCACGACAATTGCAGGTACAATGCACACTCTGTGCATTGGGGCCCTCGGCCTCGTCGCGTTCCTCCTTTCCCTCAACACCTAGCCGTGTCCAGGAGCTTCCCCTCGTCGTTTCCTTCCTCCTGGACCCCTTTCCCCCTCTCACGTTGCCTCCTATGCGGTGCGGCAGCTGCGCCCGTGACATGCCCGTCCCTGACGTCACCGTGTCCGGTGGCCAGAGCCCTCCCGATTCTTCCCGAGCTCGCCTGAGCCTTCTCTGCTCCTCTGTGAGTCCTCTGGACACCTCTCCCCTCTTCACCGCGAGTTCCTGAAGCTCCGGCGCGCGGCGCACGCATCGCCCGGCTATATATAGCCTTCCCCCGGCTCTCTCGAGCGCACACACCT
Organism: Thinopyrum elongatum; assembly: GCA_011799875.1. Classification (NCBI taxonomy): domain Eukaryota; kingdom Viridiplantae; phylum Streptophyta; class Magnoliopsida; order Poales; family Poaceae; genus Thinopyrum; species Thinopyrum elongatum. The sequence continues at coordinate 433,286,989 of CM022299.1, read as the reverse complement.
CCCTCTCCTCCCTCCCAGTAGCCCGTGCCCGTCGAACAGAGCTCGGGGAGCTCTCCTTGTCCCCCTCTGCCACCATGGCCGCCGCCACCCCATGCTCAAATTAGCGGTGCCCGAGCTCTCCCTCTCCACCCTACCACCACCAGCGACCTCCCCCTCCACCCCAGAGCCTACCCCGCCACCCATTCCTTCCTCTGGAGCCACGAGCCGAGCTCCCCATCTTCGCCATCGCCGCCATCCACCACAGCCAGTGCCGCGCTCGCTTCGGTGCTCCTCGGTGTCCGTGCCGTACATGGACGGGACCGGATCGGTCTCCTGAGCACGCCGGTGGGAGGAGCATCTCGAATGGTGGCCCACAACAGCGGCGGTCGCCGTCGGGAGCCACTCCTCACCTCGGTCGGGCGCACACAGAAGGATGACGAAGACCCTGCCAGCGGGCCCCCCTGGCAGTGGCTCCTTCCCTCCCCTCCGTTTAAAAAAAAATGGAGGCAGCGGTGCAGTGGGCTCGGCCCACCAACAGCAGCAGCTGTGCAGCTAGCGGGCGCCCCAGGCCTCGGCCACTTTTGGCCTTGGCCGGCCCAATGCAGCAGCAGCGGCAGCTTTCAGCCCGAGCCAGCCCACAAGCATAGTGCGTTTTATTCTTTTTCCAGAAAAACCAGCCAGGGACCCGATGGTAAATATTATATTTACAGAAAGGTCCTTCTGCAGTCAAACTATCACATCTTTTTCTCCGTAACTCCGATCGAGGTGATTCCAAAGCCCACTTCTTCATCTCTTTGAGCCTGTCATGTTGGTATCATTTTCATAATGTTTTGGCACTGTGAAAATGACCATTTTGCCCTCGCCCATAAATAGCCCCCTCCGGGAGAGAACTATTTCCGGCAATCGTTTCCGTGGACTCTCCGCACTTCTTTCTGATGGTTCCTTCACCCCAGGCAAGCCACAACTCTCATCTGCATCATTGCATTGCAATATCATAGTTTAACTAATTACTTTAATAGCAAGTATGAGTTATATGTGAAACGAATTGGATTATGCAATGTTGGAGTTATTTCTCGAATAGGTGACTACCATATTGAATACCGGATTACTAGTAACTAGAAGTTTACCCACTTGTTGATACTACTATGTTGAGATCACTGTCTATGATTATTTTGGAGTTCATCCGGCAGTTCGTAGGGATGAATTAGTAGCAGTGGCTTAAGCATACTAGTTCTCGGAGGTCAGCTATGACGTAAATATTATTCAGAGATGTGATATTTAGTCGGTTGACCATGAGTCACCTGTCCGGACTTATCCGTGCAGCCACATTTGTCGGTATGGGACGGCCTTGACTTGGTCTGACAACGTGCTCTTTCACCAGTACCGCCCGACAGGGAAGGTTATGCGTGCGCGCTACCCTGGCCCGGTAGGCAGGGATAACCTTGTGAGCCCAGTTGAGTTATTTGGATCCAGGTCCCCGTTTGGGACAGTTTAGTTTGGCCACGACGGTGGCAGGTGTCACGAGGTGACACAGGGGCCACCCAGGGCAGGACTCCGAGGGAGGATGATTGCCGGTGGTACGATGGGAGAGTCACGGGTCAGGCGGGTTTCGTTGGAGCAACGCTGATCCACCCGAATGGGATCACGAGGTCAGGTGCTCCATGGTGTGGGTAAAGTGCGCAACCTCTGCAGAGTGTAAAATCTATTCGAATAGCCGTGTCCACGGTATTGGACAGTCCGTCCAGACCTCTTTAGGTGGTCAACCATGGTAGTGATGATAATGATGGAAGAACTCGTCGTAAGATCAGAAGTACTCGGTGGATCATGAGTATTCTGAGGGTTGTGAGGCAACCCGGAAGAGAGTAAGTTTGTCAGACTTGTCGTGCAGATGGAATCAGGTATATGATATGTCAGCCATAGGATGGCAATGGGATGAGTGGTTGGATGACCACATGATTGGTATTGTATTTGGCACAGGATTGGATTGGATCCTGAGATTATTCGGAGTATAGATTAAACTACTTAATATGCTTTACCTTACTTCAGTAGCTATTTTGCTATGATGTTGTCTTGCCTTAATGCTGATGTTTGCTGTGAGCTTGCGAGTACATTCCAAGTACTCACCTGGCGTGTCATGCCAGTTTGCAGGTCTTCCCATGATTGCTTGCTTGTTGAGGATCCTGAGTTTGCGACCTAAGATACGCGTTCTAGCCAGAGTCCCTGTGGAGTGGAGTCCATCACCATCATCGCGGTTCCGTTGCCAAGAGAGTTAATCCGCTGTTAGCATAGAGATACCCCGGGCAGGCGTAGTGTCGCCGTGCCGATGTAATCCATATACCCTTTGTAACCATATCCATTTTAATAAAGAGCTGATTTGTTCTATGCCAACAGTGCCGTATTCCAGAGGACTTGTCCCTGGGCTGGAATACGGGGCGTTTCGGTTTACTCTGAGCCGGGGTGCCACAAGAGTTGGTATCAGAGCAGGTCTGGCTATAGGACGCGCGGTCTAGGTGCGAGCATCAGTAACCGGTAGTATAGGATCCAGTTGGTTTGCTGCACTTGTTTGTTGCATTTGTTTGTGCATAGCATGCATATAGATTAGATATCTTATCACTAACGATGGATCTGGTGAGTGCAGGTGACATCGGTTTCGATTCCCTACCTGCGCTCTCCAGTTTGCATATTTGTTCCTTGGTGTGGTGTCATCTTCGTACCAGCGGAGTGATGCCAAGGTGCTTGGTGGTATCAATCACTAGCAAGATTGATGCACCGGTACCACACCAATATATTCTCTTCCGACACGCCCTATCGTTTCGGTGATAGACAAGTTCTATCCCGGATCGTGCGATTCCACTAGCCATTTCGGCAACCCTTACTGATCCTTGTTATCAGAAAAGGGCAATGCCTGCAAGCCTCTCTCTCCACCACTATCCCATTCCGCCACCTATTCCCTGGACGGATACGGTTTCCCTCCGTATGCTTGATGATGTGGTCGTGACCTCCGTGTTCTGATCCCCGATCACCAAGTTCGTCCTTGCCTCCGTGTCCAGATGGAACCAGTGTTAAGCTCGTGTTTGGTGTAGCCTTGTTTACACCAACTCTTTCCACACATTGATTCACTTTCGTGCACATCGCCACAGCATGTTAGACCGTAATACCGGAGTTCTTGCGAGATTTGTGTGCTTAATTAGGAATGCATATTATTGCTGTGGATGGCTGTAGAGTATGATATTGCCTGTGTGTGATCTTGTTGTTTTGAGTGCTTTTGTTTTAGTCTTTTCTTTTGCTTCTTTCTTTGGGCCCTTGGTGTTACCTTATTCTCCCCTTATGGAAGTTGCTCATCGACCTTGAACTCAAAGAATCAGTGAAGAGGCAGGCATTTGGAAGCTCAGCTCAACAATATGGAACTTTTCCGCCGACTGCCTGATATTGGGAGTATCTGGTCTGACCACAAATGGTATTCTGGATGGATTATCAGCATCAAGTATACATCAGTGTGCAATTTTCACAACAGTAATGATCAATTCAGCAAGAAGGATAGTCGAACAACTTTCTTCATACAACAAGTGACCGACAACAGTAACATCAAGGTATATATATATCTGCACCCAGTTCGCATATGGCAAAAAGAAAGCTTTAGATGTAAGCAACTCAGTCTTCCTTCACAAGCTATCTGAGAAGCGTACAACGCAAGGGTTCTTGTGTCTTCCTCGGCACGACACATGGACATCTTGCGATGCAAGCATGCTATCCCGGCAGAAGCTTCAGGCACAAGCTATTCAGCCTTCCTCAGCAAGATATTCGCAATGGCTTCCAACACAAGCCAAGCAACCTTCGTTAGTAAGGCATCACATCCTCACCAGTACAAGATAATTCCCAGTCAGTTGGCCGCATATGACCATGCATCCCAAGGATCAGCTCCACAACAGTTTGGTCAGAAGGCAAGAATCGGTCAGGATGCAAGTCTGCCTCAGAAATCAAATGCCCAGCTACACATGTTTCCATAGATATGGTGAACATGCTGCCAAGGTTATACGAGTTACTCATATAATGATGACAGCCCGTGAGCTGTATGGGATGTGGATGAACCCTTGGCCGTCTTTCTTTGGTGACGACACCACGCCTGTGTTCTGAGCTATTTACGGCCGTCCGGGGTGGATGCCGATTTTTATTTCTCTTGTCAGCAACTATCCGTGTTCTGAGCTGCTTTTCGGCCGTCTCGGGCAGCTGTTGAATTTCTTCCCGTAGCGGTGACCCTATGTTCTGAGCTGTTTTTCGGCCGTCTTAGGGAACTGCTACTTTCTTCTTATCGACACCGTCTCATGCTCTGAGCTGCTTTTCAGCCGTCTTGAGTCGGGGTTGAGTTATTCCAGTAATGTCCCAGATCTGAGTTGTAAAGACCATTCTGGTGGCTACTGGTTTATTTGTTGGTTTCATCCAAGAGTTTCAGACGGTCGTTACCCTACAGCTACAACTTGTAAAGTAATATGCCTGCCGGAATATTGCACATGACAGCACCCATGGTCACCCGAAGAATCAAGAATACATAAGGCCAAGCTCTTTTAGCTAAGGATCCAGGCAAAGAAAACCATAATGAAGGAGCAAGATTGGCCATACAGGTATGATAATGGTTACATAATCAACATGGTACAGATACCCAGAACAGTCTGGTTCGATACCAATCACCATGGGAACACACCTATGGGGTCTAATCCATTTGCAAGGACCCCATATCGTGTCAACCCACTCAGCCAGCTATATATTCTCAAAATCGTCAGAAGGGGATATCCAAGCCTATTAGGGTGCCAACAGACGGAAAAATTAGAATGTTTGACAACAACCTCAGAGCATGTATCCTCATATATGGGAATCAGTTAAAGGATAGCCTGCCGTGAACAAGATTCGTCTGCCAAAACTACCGTCAGTCAAGTCTGCAGAAAATACTGTTATAAGGTCATGCACCTTTACGCTGATCACGACAGGTGACAGTTAAATATTTGGTAGGAATTTTATACCCGAGACAGTGAAGATACCTAAGATGATTCAGCAAACTGTGCAAGAAGTCAGAATCCGCCAGGAGAACGGTACGATTCACAGTACTATTTTGAACTTGGAGGACACACAGCCATTTGAAGCCACCCAATGCAATGAGTAAAAGATTCCATGTCCACCGAGGGAATCTGTTCACAACTCAATGGACGGTCGTCCGTATTGGACTTCATCACGACACGACCATGAGGAACAACTCTCGGACTTACAAGAAGGGCACGTAGTTTGCTCAGGATAATTCATCGCACCCAGACAGGTTAGCAGACATAAAAGGATTGGAGTCAGAATAATACGAGGTAAGATTTGCCAGAAAAAGGATCCAGTGAAACAAACCACACCGAAGCCAGGCAGAGAGTCAGATAAAATTCAGTAGGAGCATGATGCAAAGGTAAAAAGGAAACCCGAGTTGGAAACAGTTTCCTCAAGTGGGAATATTCATGTTTGATCCCTGAGCAACCAAATCTCGAGGACGAGATTTCTTTAAGGGGGGTAGGTTTGTAACACCCTGGATTTTGCCCATTTTCTTTTTCTTTTGATTTTGGTCCGGATTCGCTTTTTGTGGCTTAGTAGTCTTGCAACCTGGAGGGATCACCCTTCATTCTTTTTCCCAAGTGGCTTGCCAACCTCAAAACCATCCCAAGACCTTGCCATTTCCATCTTGGACCAATCCCAATATTCTTTTTCTTGGGAATATTCCTTTTTTCTATTAAAGGAATAACCCTGTCTGCCCTGAGTTGTGAAGCAACCCACATTTCCATCATTCCCAAAATTCCCAAATAATTCTCATAAATTGTTTGGGATAGACCTTCCACAAATATGTCAAACCCATCCTTGCCATGTTCAAAAATATTTCACAAATATTCCTTTTCTGATTCTGCCCTATCTGTCAGATTGAGAAGCAAGTACCCTTTATATTTGCTTTCTTGGTCTCAAACTTTTTGTGCACTCTTTCTTATCCATATCATTGCCACATGCCAAAATTAAACTTTATTTGGATATTAAATCTCTCTTGGCTAATTTCCAAAGTTTCTGGGCAATTGGAATCTTTGTGAAGCAAGTGCTAGCTAGGAGTATCCAAATAAGTTAAATTTTGCAAGCATCTTCATATGCTCATATAATGACTATCCCCCAAGTTTAAACCCTATCCAATCAACTATGTGAGCATACCATCAAATCTTGGTTTCTAGTCATATTTTTCTGTTGTGAAGCAACTATATTTTATATTGCTTCATAATTGCTGAAAATTTACAAGAGCATTCTCCTACCCATATAACCTATCTCCACAAAATTTGGGCTCATTTCATCTCCCCAATAATTCCCTAGAATTTTTCTAAGATTCTGGTCGGAGAGGATATCTGTGAAGGAAGTACCACTTTGGTTAATCCAAATGGTATGAAATTTATACAGTATCTTCAATTGATCAAATCATTCATCTTATCCAAAATTCAGCTCATGCAAACTAGCAGATTCCTAAGAACCTTCTAGAAGGGTTTTCTGTCCAGTTTGGCAGGTTTCAAAGGGAGTGCTAGTTTTATTTGTCCATTTGAGCTGAAATCTTTCCAGCGTGATCGTCTTAGTGAGTGATCAACCTCAGACAAGGATCATGCCAAGAGGTGCACTGTGGTGGCCGCAGCACCTGTCAAACACTTTGCTGCTAGGAACTGTTTGACCTTGGTTCATTCACTTCAGAGCCCTCTCGTGCATTCCAGCCTCATAGGTAAACTTAGCGAAGGAAGGAGAACCCCCTAGAAATCTTTTGGCTTCATGTAGGGCATGGCAAGGCCCTGGACGCATGGTGACCACGACAATTGCAGGTACAATGCGCGCTCTATGCATTGGGGCCCTCGGCCTTGTCGCGTTCCTCCTTTCCCTCGACACCTAGCCGTGTCCAGGAGCTTCCCCTCGTCGTTTCCTTCCTCCTGGACCCCTTTCCCCCTCTCATGTTGCCTCCTACGTGGTGCGGCAGCTACGCCCGTGACATGCCCGTCCCTGACGTCGCCGTGTCCGGTGGCCAGAGCCCTCTCGATTCTTCCCGAGCTCGCCTGAGCATTCTCTGCTCCTCCGTGAGTCCTCTAGACGCCTCTCCCCTCTTCACCACGAGTTCCCGAAGCTTCGGCGCACGGCGCACGCGTCGCCACGGCCATGCTCGGCCACCCGCGCCGCCCGGCTATATATAGCCTTCCCCCGGCTCTCTCGAGCTCACACACCTCCCTCTCCTCCCTCCCAGTAGCCCCTGCCCGTCGAACAGAGCTCGGGGAGCTCTCCTTGCCTCCCTCTGCCACCACGGCCGCCGCCACCCCATGCTCAAATTAGCGGCGCCCGAGCTCTCCCTCTCCGCCCTACCACCACCAGTGACCTCCCCCTCCACCCCAGAGCATACCCTGCCACCCATTCCTTCCTCTGGAGCCATGAGCCGAGCTCCCCATCTTCGCCATCGCCACCGTCCGCTGCGGCCAGCGCCGCACTCACTTCGGTGCTCCTCGGCGTCTGTGCTGTACATGGATGGGACCGGATCGGTCTCCTGAGCACGCCGGTGGGAGGAGCATCTCGAATGGTGGCCCACAACGCCAGCGGTCGCCGTTGGGAGACACTCCTCTCCTCGGTCGGGCGCGCACAGAAGGATGACGAAGACCCTGCCAGCGGGCCCCCCTAGCAGTGGCTCCTTCCCTCCCCTTCGTTTTTAAAAAATAATGGAGGCAGCGGTGCAGTGGGCTCGGCCCAGCAACAGTAGCAGATGTGCAGCTAGCGGGCGCCCCAGGCCTCGGCAACTTTTGGCCTTGGCCGGCCCAATGCAGCAGCAGCGGCAGCCGCGGCAGCTTTCGACCCGAGCCAGCCCACAAGCACAGTGCGTTTTATTCTTTTTAGAGAAAAACCAGCCAGGGACCCGATGGTAAATATTATATTTATAGAAAGGTCCTTCTGCAGTCAAACTATCACATCTTTTTCTCCGTAACTCCGATCGAGGTGATTCGAAAGCCCACTTCTTCGTCTCTTCGAGCCCGTCATGTTGGTATCATTTTCATAAAGTTTTGGCACTGTGAAAATGACCATTTTGCCCTCGCCCATAAACAGCCCCCTCCGGGAGAGAACTATTTCTGGTAATCATTTCCGCGGACTCTCCGCACTTCTTTCTGATAGTTCCTTCACCCCAGGCAAGCCACAACTCTCATCTGCATCATTGCATTGCAATATCATAGTTTAACTAATTACTTTAATAGCAAGTATGAGTTATATGTGAAACGAATTGGATTATGCAATGTTGGAGTTATTTCTCGGATAGGTGACTACCATATTGAATACGGGATTACTAGTAACTAGAAGTTTACCCACTTGTTGATACTACTATGTTGAGATCACTGTCTATGATTATTTTGGAGTTCATCTGGCAGTTCGTAGGGATGAATTAGTAGCAGTGGCTTAAGCATACTAGTTCTCGGAGGTCAGCTATGACGTAAATATTATTCAGAGATGTGATATTTAGTCGGTTGACCTTGAGTCACCTGTCCGGGCTTATCCGTGCAGCCACATTTGCCGATATGGGACGGCCTTGACTTGGTTTGATCGCGTGCTCTTTCACCGGTACCGCCCGACAGGGAAAATTATGCGTGCGCGCTACCCTGGCCCGGTAGGCGGCGATAACCTTGTGAGCCCAGTTGAGTTATTTGGATCCAGGTCCCTGTTTGGGACAGTTTAGTTTGGCCACGATGGTGGCAGGTGTCACGAGGTGACACAGGGGCCACCCAGGGCAGGACTCCGGGGGAGGATGATTGCCGGAGGTACGATGGGAGAGTCACGGGTCAGGCGGGTTTCGTTGGAGCAACGCTGATCCACCCGAATGGGATCACGAGGTCAGGTGCTCCATGGTGTGGGTAAAGTGCGCAACCTCTGTAGAGTGTAAAATCTATTCGAATAGCCGTGTCCATGGTATTGGACAGTCCGTCCAGACCTCTTTAGGTGGTCAACCATGGTAGTGATGATAATGATGGAAGAACTCGTCGTAAGATCAGAAGTACTCGGTGGATCATGAGTTTTCTGAGGGTTGTGAGGCAACCCGGAAGAGAGTAAGTTTGTCAGACTTGTCATGCAGATGGAATCAGGTATATGATATGTCAGCCATAGGATGGCAATGGGATGAGTGGTCTGATGACCACATGATTGTATTGGATTTGGCACAGGATTGGATTGGATCCTGAGATTATTCGGAGTATAGATTAAACTACTTAATATGCTTTACCTTACTTCAGTAGCTATTTTGCTATGATGTTGTCTTGCCTTAATGCTGATGTTTGCTGTGAGCTTGCGAGTACATTCCAAGTACTCACCTGGCGTGTCATGCCAGTTTGCAGGTCTTGCCATGATTGCTTGCTTGTCGAGGATCCCGAGTTTTCGACCTAAGATACGCGTTCTAGCCAGAGTCCCTACGGAGTGGAGTCCATTACCGTCGTTGCGGTTCCGCTGCCGAGAGAGTTACTCTGCTGTTAGCATAGAGATACCCCGCGCAGGCGTAGTGTCGCCGTGCCAATGTAATCCATATACCCTTTGTAACCATATCCATTGTAATAAAGAGCTGATTTGTTCTATGCCAACAGTGCCGTATTCCAGAGGACTTGTCCCTGGGCTGGAATACGGGGCGTTCCGGTTTACTCTGAGCCGGGGTGACACAGTAGTAGTATACTCAATATTGTGCACCGCGACCAAGGCGGAGAGGAAAACGAGAGAACTTAATACGTATTTATTTACGGTGTAGATTCACTCATTTTGCTCCGTATGTACTCATTTATGGTGTAGTCACTTGTTGAAATCTCTAGAAAGACAAATATTTAGGAACAAAGGGAGTAGTCCCTCCTTTTCGGTTTACAGGGCTATACTATTAAGAGCAAGTACAATAGTGGGCTTATAGCCTGCTTACATGGCAATTTTGTCTATGTGGAGGAGAGAGACATAAAAAAATGCAAGAGCCTAGCTATATGCGTGCTCCAAGGCAGATGCAATGAATGTGAGGAAAGAGATAGAGAGAAGATGAGAAAAAGTACTACTAATCTTATAGCCAACCTTATAGCTAAGCTTGTTGTATATAAGTGACTATATGTGTTGGCTATAAATGATATGGCAACATCTTATAGTTAGCAGTTGGCTGTATTATTAACCATGCTCTTACTTTTTTATGTCTCTCTCCTCCACATAGGCAAAGTTTCCATGTAAGCAGGCTATAAGCCCACTATTGTACTTGCTCTTAACTGACCGCTGCATGCCGTGCTATGTACTACATCCCACGTCTCTCATTGGTTGGTTCCTATTCATGTCTAGAAACAAGAAACATGGTTGGGTTTGTTTTGGGATTATTTGATTTTCGTAAGATGACTGTTACTAGCAATCGCCACAATAACCGTAAGATCTGCATCCGACGTTGGCACCTATTGGATGCAAACAGCAGTAGAAAAGAATTGCCACAAAACTGCCGCACCACGCCCCACCCCTACACAAAGACTGCCACGCGAGCGTTCACAACTGCCACGTTCGGGTTGCGCTTGGTTCTTCGCCTCTTCGGGAAGACGAACAATGATGTTACTACTTCTACAATATCGAATTAACTGCTGCATGTCCGTCCACCGCGTGCGGGAGGGATAGCTTATTGTAGTAAGCAAACGCCTCTCCTCGTCAGCGAGCCACCGCACGCATGAGCGAGGGAGAGGGCGTACTAGTAGTAAAATCAAGCTTCTCCTCATTGTACGAGTTGACGCAACACATCATAGCACTGGCCCCACATGCTTGCCTCTAAACTTGGCTAAAAGACCCACAGTGTACAATATATTTGCTGCAACCTCTAACATTTACCCCACCACAAATTAAAATATATATTCCCCTCTTGACCAGATCAGCGTGCAAACTACAATCACCAGGATGACAAGTAGGGCCAGAAGATTATTTTAATCAAAAAATGCTTCGAGACGGCTTCATAGCATGGAGCCGACTCCAACGATTATGTGGAGAGTATCATATACAAGTATCATGCATATATGATAGTACTAGTGTATGATACTACCTCCATAGTGCATAATATCATAGAGTAGTGTATCATATATGATCATATTTATTGCCAAACATGATAAGGTATCTACCTATGTTACCATCTCTCTCTTCTTTAATTATCTGCCACATAAGCATGTTTACCCCAACTATGGACAGCCTTAAAGGCTGGTCATAGTGGGGAGTAAATTATACTAGTGTCATGCATATGACACTAGTCTAAGTTACTACCTCCATAGTGCAAAGTAACATAGTAGTAGCAGTATCATAGATGGCTTTATTTATTAGCTTGTAGACTAATCCTCTCTCGGGAAGCGCTATGTTACAGTAACATATTATGTTACTCTAAACACCTCTTTCCTCATTAACTACATGCCACATAAGCAAAATTTTCTTGGAGTGCGCTATGTTACTATCTAAGTTACTCCCACTATGACTAGTAGAGGCATGGTACACGCTAATCCTAGACTAGTTACTACTACCTCCCCTACACATGAAACTGCCACACGAGCGTTCGGGTTGCGCTTGGCTCTTCGCCTCTTCGGGAAGTCGAACTTGATGGTCCCTACTACTATGTTACCACATGACTCTCTTTCTTCATTAATTACTTGCCGCATCATCTACTTTGCCTAGACATGTGTGATGTTACCACCTATGTTACTCCCATTGTGGGTAGTCTTATTGGTTGATTCCTATTCATGTCTAGAAACAAGAAACGTGGTCGGGTTTGTTTTTGGATTATTTGATTTTCATAAGATGACTATAACTAGTAATCGCCACAATAACCGTAAGATCTGCATCCGACGGTGGCACCTATTGGACGCAAACAACAATAGAAAAGAATTGCCACAAAACTGCCACACCACGCCCCACCCCTACACATAAGACTGCCACGCGAGCGTTCGCAATTGCCACGTTCGGGTTGCGCTTGGCTCTTCGCCTCTTTGAGAAGTCGAACAATGATGTTACTATTTCTACAGTATCGAATCAACTGCTGCATGTCCCGTCCACCGCGTGGGTGAGGGAGAGCTTGTGTAGGAGTAGTACAAGCAAAAGCCTCTCCTCGTCTGTGACCCACCGCGCGCATGGGCGAGGGAGAGGGCGTACTACTAGTAATCAAGCTTCTCCTTGTTGTACGAGTTGACGCGACACATCATAGCACGGGCCCCACATGCTTGCCTCTAAACTTGGCTAAAAGACACACATTGTACAATATTTGATGCAACCTCTAACATTTACCCCACCACAAATTAAAATATATATTCCTCTCTTGACCAGATCAACGTGCAAACTACAATAACCAGGATGACAGGTAGGGCCAGAAGATTATTTTAATCATAAAAATGCTTCGAGACGGCCTCATAGCATGGAGCCGACTCCAAAGATTTTAAGCTTAGAGGCACGGTACACGCTATCCTAGACTATGTTACTATACTACTACCTCCCCTACACATGAAACTGCCACACGAGCGTTCGGGTTGCGCTTGGCTCTTCGCTTCTTCGGGAAGTCGAACAATGATGGTACTACTATAGTGAGTACTACTAGTATGCTTCTGGCCATCTGACACCGAATGAACTGTTGCATGTCCACCGCGTGCGGGAGGGAGAGCATGTAGTGAAAGCTTCTCCTAGTCCTGCGAGCCACCACGCTCATGGACGAGGGAGAGGGTGTTGTAATCAAACTTCTCCTTGTTGTACGAGTTGACACGACACATCAAAGCAGTGCACTCGATATATTTCAATAATTTTCATTTACCGATGCATTAATTACAATGCATGCATGCATGCCGTGACTTTCCTTTTGAAACTTGCATGTGTTGATTTAATGCACCTTGAAGTAGTATGAATATGTGATGGTAAAACTTTCTAATGCCCCGGCCCTAAAGCGAGAGATGGTGGTGCACGAGGAGGGCGAGATCATGCCGACGGAACAGGACCTGACGATGGAGCTCTCTATGGTCTCTATGGACCTCACCTTGCTCCACTGCCCCTTGTGCCTCCGCCCTTGAAGCCTCCAGTGTATGAGGTTCGAATACACCTCGTCCGTTCGGCTGATCGAGCAAGGTGCAGGTTTCTTGATTGATGTGCTGTTCGATTGATTTGTGCAGTGCAAGGGAGGGCACCTGGCCTTCGTGGACTGCCGCGGCGAGCGCCCCGGGAACCAGCGGCAGCGCCAGAAGTGCGAACATGGTGGCGGCTTCGACGTGCGGAACACGGCGATGGACGCCATCCTCTTGTCGGTGAGGGTGGAGTGCCCGCATGAAGGCTGTGGGCTCTAAGTCACGTACCACAAGCTCGCTGATCACCAGAGCGTGTGTCCGCTCACGCCCTACAAATGCCCCGTGCTTGTATGCGGCTACGAAGGCCCGCCGCCGGCGCTCCCCCACCACATCAGCACCATGCATCCCATGCCCGTGCACAGGATCCAGTACGACAAGGTGCTCCAGCTGCAAGTGCCAGTGTCGGAGACGTGGCTCTTGCTGTTCGCGGAGGAGGACGGCCGCGTGTTTTTCTTGGTCTGCGGTGTGCTCGACATCGGCGTGCCTATCACCGTGTCGGTTGTCTGCATCAGAGCGGGGGCATCCCCACCGCCGCACTACGCGGCAAAGCTGTGGGCGAACGGCCCGCCGGGGGAGCCCAAAGGCAGGACCGACGCCGTCAAGGTGGAAATCGAGGTGACAAGCAGCAAGGATCCCGACGCCGTCGCCGTGCTGGAGCTGACCTACTTCACAATTCAGCCCAAGCTGCTGGCCGGGGCTGGGTTGTCGAGGACGGTGTCCCTCCACATTCAGATTGACAAGCTCACCTCCTAAATGATTCTACAGTGCCTTCTATTTATCTTAGTAATAAGCTAATATAGGGGTTAGCTTGGTCTACTTTAGCTTAAGATATGGTGGATTTTGGTGGCGATGCGGCAATTACTTCGACATCAGATCAGCAGTTAAAGTAATTTCCAATAGTTGAACGGATATTTTGTGTCTGTTGGATATAAAGATCCTTTGGGTAAGCAGTATAAGCTGCTTAGGGCATCCACAATGTATGCCAAATAGCGATGCCAAATTGTCTTTTGGCTTTTGGAACCTCTTTACACCATTGTGCAACCTAGTGCCAAATTAAAGATTCCAGGAACCGATGCTTGTAGGAGCGCCGATGCCAAACTGTGCTTGGTAATAAACAATGTTTCTTTTGGCCGAGATAGCAGCTGCTCTTGTACAACCTGCACGCAGTTGTGTAGAGAAGGGAAGATTTTTGGCACTATTTTATTCAGCAGTGGGACCCGCTATATAGAAATTTGGAACCACACTCATTGTAGGCTAAATGGTATATTTTACACCGATGCCAAATACTAGTACATGGCATATTTGGCAACATCAACACTATGGATGCCCTTATATGCTTGTTTGTTGAGGAAGTGGTGCATACTTCTGCGAGTTGACGCGACACATCGAAGTAGTAGTACTACTAGTAGTACTCACCTGACTGCGCACCAGGCAGACGAAGCTCGTGTCGTGTTGGTGCCGTGTGTGGCCCGCACATTAACCAACACCTCGTGCCTCCAGCTTAGCCTCTGCATTTTAAACTTCTCAATCTCAAGGCCATGGAGCAACGGGAACCTATGATAGAGCCAATCAGATGGTTGAGAACACTACAATTCGTATCTATAGATGTGTGTGTGAGAGAGGACGAGTGCGTGCATGCACCTCTTCTCTTTGTGTATAACGTACTAAACTCAGAGTACAAGTGTATGTGGGTGGCATCGACCTAGGGAGCTAGAGATGGTGCGTGCAAGAAGTCCCGAGAGACTAGGTGTGTGCGTGGGAAAGAGGGAGAGAGATGCTATGTGTCGATGTAATGCGTGTGAAAAAAAGACCAGTCTATAGCTCGCCACGAGGCTATTCCTGGCGAATGCCCCAATAACCGTAAGATATGTATCCAACGGTGCCAGTTATTGCACGTACACCGCGGTAGGAAAAGAAGTACCGTGGGATATTACAAAACTGCTACACCACGACTGAGAACACATGCCCACGTTACGCCATCCGGGAATAGTGCCGCACTTCGAAACTAGAACCGTCAATAAATTTTGAGCTTGCATCTCATCACATTCCAAATTACTACCATGCTATATTTAATTGCAAACCTGTTCACACCGATCAAAACCTAAACGGTTTCCCACTTAGGAGTGTATTAGTACTCGGTTATAAATACTCTACTCCAAGATGACTGCACATTCCTCCTCAACTCCTCATCCACAAAAACAAACAAGTCTTTCATCGTCATTCTCTTACGTCTGCCATGGCCCGCATGACTTCTGGGTCGAGAGATTACTACCAGGGAGAGGCGAGCATGGAAGTGGAAGCATGAGAGATGTCCCGCCTCGCCGCGAAAGCAGCCGACATGTCCCACCGCGCCGCCGTAGCAGCACAGAGGTCCCGCCGTGCCGCCGAAGTAGCACAGAGGTCTCGACGCGCCGTCGATGCAGCAGACTGGTCCGGCCGCGCCGCGGAAGCAGCAGAGATGTGCCGCCGCACCGTGAATGCAGTAGGGAGGTCCTCCCGCGCCGCGGTGGCCTGGGAAAATGTCTCGCGGGCAGGCGAGGACTCTCACAGGCGCATGCGCGCTATGCTCGATGGCCTGATGGGTCGGATCTCCGACTGGATCAAGCTGCAGGACGAGATGAATGCCTCATTTGAAAATGCTACCGGCATCATCCGGCGACTAGGGGAGGACAAGGCGAAGCCCCGCACCGAGCGTGACCTGCTAAGGGCGAAGATCGCCAGAAGGGAGAAGCAGGCGGAGGAGACCGCTGCCTTGTTGAAGAGGACGGACGTCATCATCAAGGAACTTATGGATGAGAATGCCATGCTCCGCATCGAGTGCGAAAGGCTGGTGGAGGAATTCGTGGATGCTGCCAAGCAGCGTATTGAGGACATGAACCTGATGAATCACCGCTCGCCGTGAGAACTAGTCTTCGTGACCTGCAGTGCATCAAGAAAGTAGAGATCAGCGAGCCAGAGCGTTGTATGCGTCTTCCTTCTTCTTTTGCCCTTGTGTATTTCGGGCGTAGCCGCATATGGGTTTTTTAATTATCTTCCTAAATATGTAAGACAATTATTATCCACTGTCATCGTCCTTATATATTCATCAGTCTTGCTATAAGTCGCAGTAGATGCTATATAGGTCCGTCGGATCTTACATCAAGATCCGTGCAAAATTTTCTTTTCAGATTTTCTTTTTTTTCTCTCTTAAATCTCAGTCGAGTGAGACATACCCACGCCATTAAACAGGGGCTCGGGCGCCATTAATGGAGACTTTGGGAGAGAGGTGGGCATCAGATGGAGGTCAAAGGGCTCTCCTCCCGATAAGCACGCGCAGGGGTCTGATCGCACGCCTCCCGTACTCAAATAGCTACCCCGCACGACACCTCCTAGCCAATAAAAAAGGGGACGCGTGGAGGCACATAAATGGTAAGTAGAACGCCCATGGTTTCAATAATACTTGTGTTTCCGATTGTAACATGACAGCACTTGTTCCAAAATGACTTTGTTGATTGTTAATGTGTGCGCCTTCGTAAACCGGACAACAAAATTACCACAACATGTTGGTGCCATGTCATGACACCAAGCCAAGTTTCATGATTTTCATGCGTGTTTTGGATTTACAGGAATTAGAAAACCAAGTTTCTCAATGTTTCCGGCTGAGCCACGATGCCCAGATGTTTGAATTTCAGTCCCATTTCTTGCATGGGACCTAGAAATTCACCCGAGGACACACATGTGATTTTTCAACCAACTTTGATGCACTGGAGCATGTGCTTGTAGTTCAAATTTGAATTATGCACATTAAATGACCAGAAACTCAATTAATGCATAAAAAGGCCAAACGAATCCGGAATAATTCCAAAATTTAACACGGCACTCATATAGTTCTATGTTGCCTCTGTAAAGAAAATCAGGGGGGCAGCGTATATCGTTTCGCACACAAAGGTGACATGTTCCCTCTCAGAACCACGAGCCTTCTTGAGAGAAGCTCCAGTTTGCAAGAAGCTTATACCAAAACTTGTTCAATTCGGCCAAATTTTTTACCACGGCATTTTAGTGCCATGAGATGACACCATGCCAAGTTTCATGATTTTCAGGTGAGTTTTGGATTTACAGGAATTTAAAAACCAAGTTTCTCAATGTTCTCGACCGAGCCACGATGCCCAAATGTTTGAATTTCATTCCCATTTCTTGCAAGGGACCTAGAAATTCACCCAAGGACACACATGTGATTTTTCAACCAACTTTGGTGCACTGGAGCATGTTCTTGTAGTTCAAATTTGAATTATGCACATTAAATGACCAGAAACTCAATTAATGTATAAAAAGGCCAAACGAACCCGGAATGATTCCAAAATTTAACACGGCACTCATATAGTTCTATGTTGCCTCTGTAAAGAAAATCAGGGGGAGGCAGCGTATATCATTTCACACACAAAGGTGACACATTCCCTCTCGGAACCATGAGGCTTCTTGAGAGAAGCTCCGGTTTGCAAGAAGCTTATACCAAAACTTGTTCCAATTCGGCCAAATGTTTTACCACAGCATGTTAGTGCCATGACATAACACCATGCCAAGTTTCATGATTTTCAGGTGAGTTTTGGATTTACAGGAATTTAAAAACCAAGTTTCTCAATGTTCTCGGCCGAGCCACAACGCCCATATGTTTGAATTTCATTCCCATTTCTTGTATGGGACCTAGAAATTCACCCAACGACACACATGTGATTTTTCAACCAACTTTGGTGCACTGGAGCTTGTGCTTGCAGTTCAAATTTGAATTATGCACATTAAATGACCAGAAACTCAATTAATGTATAAAAAAGGCCAAACAAACCTGGAATAATTCCAAAATTTAACACGGCACTCATATAGTTCTATGGTGACATGTTCCCTCTCGGAACCACGAGACTTCTTGAGAGAAGCTCCGGTTTGCAAGAAGCTTATACCAAAACTTGTCCCAATTCGGCCAAATTTTATAAATATGAAAACATGGTTTAGATTATCCCAAACATCTCGCTACCTAGACCAATATACTGTGATTTAAATTCAACATAAAATGGATACAAATATTTGAATTGGAGATCGTATGGTACATGTAGTTCATATTTAAATATGATTACTACTATATGCATGTTTTCTGTTATCAAGATAATATTTAAATGATGGTATAACTTGACAACAATCATATTCAATTAAGGAAAATTGATTCAAATTTAGTCCATATGGTAGACGACAATATATATATTCATAGGGTGGAGTAAAATGTTCATATAAGATGGAAGATCAAATTGTAGGACTACATCCATTGTAAACCGCAAGATCACCTAACGATATATTTGAATTCAACATAACGTGGATTCAAAAATTGAAATTCGAGATCCTGGCATTTGTAATCATATAAAAAGGGACATGACTCTTTATTGTGGTGGGAATTGATTTGTTTTTTTGTTGTTGTTGAGGGAAGTGCGAATTGATTTGGTACTGTACATGCTAATCTTGTTCTCTTGATTTTTTAAATATTTTTCTTGTAGTTTTTCAATGGAATTTATAGCAATATAGTAAAAGGGGACATGACTCTCTTGTGTCTTGTATGAATTGTCTTTTTTTGTACACGTCAAGTTTGTTCTGCCGAACATGGAATCCGCGCCTTGTTATCCCGAAATTTTCAAGCTCGAGTATTTTTTGTCTCTTTTGCTGCGAAACTCCCGCCTCTTCAACCCGCGCCGCGTTATCCCAAAATTTTGACGCGCCCAAAAACTCCCTCCTCATCCGAAATCGGTCCCGCAGCCCAGACATGTGAAATCCCCCTTCTACCCCTCAGCCAGAAGTGCCGCCTCGACGTCGCGTGGTCAAAATCGGTGGGAGTTCGTTCGTAACTTACCCCACATTTTGGACAAGCACGTCCCTAAGCCATGGCTCCCCCTACCTTCCCCTTCATACCCTACCACTCGTACACTAAGGCCGCCAAAACCCGCGAAACCCCACGCTCCTCCGTTGGCCTCCCGACCGCCGTCCAGCCGGAGCCTCTTCCCCGACGACGTCGTCCACAGCAACAACTCGACGTCCCTCATCCACCGCACCGGATGAGAATCCGTCGTCGATATCATCGTTCCGCCGGATCAGCCACCCCGTCCTCTACCTCCAAGGAGCTGCCCCGACATTCGCCTCATCTATCGTGCCACCTCCATCCCCACAGCACCGCCTTGACCGGCCCCACCAGAACCGTAGCACCCTCACCAATTCCTCCGATGAAGCTGAGGCCTACTCGACGCCACCAAGGAGGTTCTGGACTCACCACTGCATTTTATCTTTTATTCGATATCACGGGGCTGCCGATGCTCGATACCGAGCAGCCATGGCGGGTCTCCATCGATGGCGCCATCGCCGGCCACTTCCTGCACGGCGTCTCTCCCCCAAGTCGTTGCTTCCTCGGCGGCGACTTCCACACCAGCACTAGCTGCTGCTTCGGCTCTCGCTCGCACTGCTGGTGCTGCTGCTTTGGCTCTCGCTCTCGCTCGCGCTGCGGCTCTGCTCTTGCTGTCGGTCGCGCTGCTGCACTGCTCTTGCTTTCGTTCGTGCTTCTACTCTGCTCTTGTTGTCGGTCGCGGTGCTGCTCCGCTCTTGCTCTCATTCATGCTGCTGCTCCGCTCTTGCTCCCATTCGTGCTGCTGCTCCGCTCTTGCTCTCGTTCCTACTGCTGCTCTGCTCTGCTCTTGCTCTCGCTCGTGCTGCTGCTGCTGCATGACCTGCGGTAGCTACAGGAGTTGCTTCTTTAGCACTCACTCGCGGTGCTGCTGCATGAGCTGCTCTCTGCTAGTGCGTTCCCTGCTCGAGCGGCTGCTGATTTAGATCACTGCTTCTCTGCTACCAGTACTCGAATGCCCGAAACTTCTATTGCAGTGCTCTACTACTAGTTCAATCAGTTTTGTCAGTAAAATTCAGTTTCCACAGTAAAATTCAGTTTCGACTGTAAAGTTCAGTTTCTTCAGTTAAGTTCAGAGTCAACAGTATTTATAGCATCTGTCGGAGCGGCCGCGACGCGGCTGATGCATTTTACATCTAGCACTTTTTGGTGATGTAATTTACATCAACTATTGCACATGCTATTAGACTCCCACTTCAGATTAATGTTGTGTGTCTTGTCCTGCTTCAGCCTCGCCATCGTACACCTCACCAGAGCTGCTCCAACGACAGAACCGTCCATCACAGCGGAGCAGTACCCTCGGCGCCGTCTCCAGAGGCCTCAAATCTTCTTCCCCGCCTCCGACAGTCACACCAGCATCACCATCCTCCACGTCCAACCCAATGATGCTGAGGTCGACAAGGCTATGCCAAAGAGGTTGTACACTCATCACATCACTTTGTTACTCTACATTCTTGTAGATCCCTCAGGGATCCTTTGGTTCAAAGCAGTTGCAAATCTAGAAAGAAATGAATCATGGTCACAAAGTTAACAGGGAGAAAACTAAATGCTCTTTTGAACCACAATTTGAATTGGTTTAGCAAGATAGCCATTATATGATATTCATGCGGACCAAATCTAAGCTCACAAAATATTTCGAGGGCAGGCTTCAACCCGTTGAAGACTACCTACTAGAATCGCCACTGGTTCAAAGAAAAAGTGAAGGAAAACATAGGAATTGGAAACTTTACTATGGTACTACTATTCGTGCATTTGGTTAGAAGGAATGGAGCAAAGCAAAACTGGAGGATTTTTTCCTTTGGTGTCTCTTTCAAAGAAAAAACGTAGGGAATTTTAATATCCACTTGGACATCCTTTTCAAATTAATATGCATGAAGAACAAGACTAAGTGCATTACCGGCATAATAAGATTCTTATTTTACATTTTTATGTGGTTTGACTTTAATTTGACCATGTTTCTCCATTCCTGTGTTCTTCCAATTCATGTGAACCAAACACACAGGTTGACAGAAATCCTATGTTTGCAAATGCTCTATTTTGCATGTGCATTCCTATCCTGTTCCTGTGTTTTTCCTGTCCCTGCATTTTTAGAATCCTCCAATTCTAAGGAGCCCTTACAGATTTACTTCATTTTCAGATAGCTGTCAAAGAAAACTCTGTGTGTTTTGTCCCGCTCCTGCCATGCCATCATCCACCCCACCTTAGGTGCACCATCGACGGAAGCATGCACGACAGCAGAGATTCCCCCTGCAGACCTTCTTTCGCCGCCTCAGATCATCTTCCCCGTTGCCGGCAGTCACGCCAGCTGCATTACCATCATTGACTGAGCAGATGAACCTAAGGACTACACAGTTCCGGAAGAGAGGTCGCACTCTTTCGTATCTGCTTACGTTATACATCGGTTATTATTACCTGCTACTTTATCGTCCTGTTCACCTCTTAGACTCCGAGTTAGGTCCAAACTAATGTTCCAACTTGAGTTTTAAAATGCCCGTTGGGCACATATCAAGGCAGCAGCAAATAGTATCTATCTACTATCTGGTTCATCTGGGGTCTTCTATGTGGTTCATGTTCGGTGGGCAACAAACAGTAGATGAGCCATCGTCTATCTTTTTAAACTGAAGCTATCATCTGCCTGCTATCATTAGTTTTGGATCTATCCACTCGTTTGCTACCATCAGTCTTGATTTCTGCATGCACCCCTTAGGCCTTACATAATCTAACTATGTTTTTTTTATTATGTATGTCAGTAATTGTACACAATCGTACTAAACATGTAGAGAAAAAGAGAAGACCGTTGCGTGGGAATATAATGCCATGCAGACGCCGCTACATGGTGGGCGAAGTGGGGTCCCCCCTCCCCCCATTCCAGATTGTATTCCAGAGGGGGATTCAGAGGGAGCCGACCACTCCTATTTACCCCCTGAGGTGTTTCCTCTAACCTGGCATGCTGATGTTGGTCATATCATGCATATGGCGCCTCGCATTGCTTACTTTATACATCTTATATGTCATCAGCTTAGTTTAGATTTGCTTTGTGTGAATGCCACCTGTTTGGTTTTTATATCATACTCCCTCCATTCGTAAATATTTGTCTTTTTAGAGATTTCAACAAGTGACTACATACAGAGCAAAATGAGTGAATCTACACTCGAAAATATGTCTATATACATCTGTATGTGGTAGTCCATTTGAAATCTCTAAAAAGAAAAATATTTTGGAACGGAGGGAGTATATGTGAATTATGCAATGCCATCTTCTTTAGCCAGGTGTGACGCCCCCGGCTCAATCATGCACTAATCATACACGCAAATGCACACGATCAAGCCTAAGGACTCATGGGAAGATATCACAACACAACTCTAAAACATAAATAAAGTCATACTAGCTTTATATTACAAGCCAGGGGCCTCGAGGGCTCAAATACATAAGCTCGCATACAAGCGTCAGCGGAAGCATCAGATATCTAAGTACAGATATAAAAGAAAACACAGATAGGACCTTAGAAGGCGGGGCAAAAGAGAACACTACGATCGAAAGGCGCAGGCCTCCTGCCTGGGACCCTCCGAATCCTACTCCCTGTCATCAGCCAACTCATAGAAGAATCCACCCTCGGGGTAGTAGTAGCGATCGTCAGCGGGGGCAGCTGTGTCCGGGGCTCCGTCATCTGGCCACGACAAACTGATATGGGGAGAAAAAGAAAGCAAAGCAACTGTGAGTACTCCGAAGTACTCAGCAAGCAAGGATCTACACTACATATGCAACATTATCAAAGGGAGGCTGTATATGTGGACTGGGCTGCAGAAGTGCCAGAATAGAGAGGAAAGCCTAGTCCTATCGAAGACTAGCATCTTCAGTGGTCTTGCAGCAATAGAAGAGAGTAGATCAGCACAGTATAAAGTAGTAGTATCATTAAGTCTCAACCTCACCCAGAGATCCTTTCTCGACTCCCTGCGAGAAAGCAATCCCAGAGCCATACTGTCATCAACCTCGTCCTGAGATCCTTTCTCGACTCCCTGCGAGAAAGCAATCCCAGAGCCATACTCATCACAAGTATCCAGTTCTAGTTGTATCGATCGGGATACAACTCCGAGTGTCCTTTACCGTAGGACCGGCTATCGATAGATGTTTTCTTCCCTGCAGGGGTGCACCATCTTACCCACCACGCTCGATTAACTCTGGCCGGACACACTTTCCTGGGTCATGCCTGGCCTCGGCCAAACGATACACCGCAACCCTACCTACAGCTCAGCAGAGAGGTCCTCGCCGGTCTACATCCTAAGCGCTCAGGGGTCTTGGGCCATCGCCCTGTGCACTCCGGGTCGTTGTGAGCAAGGTGAAGCCAGGCACCAGGAGGGCGCCGGTCCGTCCCGACCGCAATGCTGAACTGGACGTCTGACAGAGCTTTCGGCTGATGCTACGATGCAGAACGCCCATACTATGCCCACGTGATGGTTAGTGCTATCAAGCCAAAGGCCTGCTCGGATCAAATATCCAAATCGTTAGTGGACTAGGGGCTTGCGGTAACGAGCAGAGACTCGCGATCGATGTGACCCCGTCGCCCCGTCTCGAGGACTTGCTGCAAGGGCTAAGAATGCTCGGCCGCGCCTCGTATTCATCTCACAGTTAAACTCCAAGTCAACACGACTTCTCAAAAGACTGTCGGGAACTCAGGTCCACCTCAACCGGGTGGTACCGCCTGTCCCTCCTGTCCTGCAGTAACAGTCTCATGGGTACCCCTTGGGGCTGACCCGTCTGTAGCATGGTTCAGGGTAAAGTCACAGTATCCGTGTGTCCAAACCTCAAGGGAAAATCCGAGGTATCACCCTCGATGGATACCCACTTGATGTAACTGTCAAGGTGAACGTAGGAGGAATCACCCTCGAGGTTCACACTTGAGGGGTTGCACGACAGCGTCGTTATCGGGAGTGGTGAAGGAGGAATCACCCTCGATGACCACGACCGATTAACTAACCTACAAGGTTATCATCAGAAGTGCTGACGAGGTATCACCCTCGGCACTCGATAGTAACCCAGTAGTGTCGAGCAACTAAGGGCAAAGTGAGGTGCGGTGCCGGGGTCTGGTCTTCGATCCCGTTGATTGGGTCTTCTGATAATCTAGCGCGGCAGTCGGGACAAGTGGGGGTCACTGATGGGTCTCTAACCAGCCTATACTAAGCAGTTTGGATATCAGGTAGGTAAGGTAACAATAATCAGGTTACAAAAGCAGGCTATGCATCAGAATAGGAGCAATCATATACAGTAGCAAAATCTAATGCAAGCATGGTAGAATAGAATGGGCGATATCGGGATGATCAATGGGGGGGCTTGCCTGGTTGCTCTGCGGCAAAGGCAAGGTCGTCAATGGTGTCGTCGGGCTCCTGAGCTGCGTCGGTCTCAGGGTCTATCGAGAGAGAAGAGGGGGAAGAAACAGTAAATATAAAGCGAACAAGAGCATGACATGACAATACGCAGAGCTAGGGGTGTTCCGACGCGGTGCTACATGATATAGGTGAAGAGGGAAAACATTCGGGAATGTTTCCCCGAAGTTTGGTATTTCGGACAGAGGAAATGGAGGGGGGACGGTTGCATGTTCGCTATGCTAGGGACGTGTGGCGGACAAACGGACCGCGCATTCGGATTCGTCTTGTCGTTCTGAGCAACTTTCATGTAGAAAGTTTTTCGATCCGAGCTACGGTTATTTTTATATGATTTTCTAAAGTTTTAATCATTTTCTAGATTTATTTATTTATTTAAATTCGAATTATCCAAAACAGTAAAAGGTGACATCAGCATGACGAAAAGATGACATCAGCAGTCAACTCTGGCTGACCAGAGTCAAACCTGACAGGTGGGTCCCGCATGTCAGTGTCACAGAAGTTAATTAGGGATTATCTAAACTAATTACAGATTAATTAGGGGATGGGCCCCATTAGTCAGTGACTGATTAGTGAATTAATCAGCTATTTAGGTTAATTAGCATTTTAATTAGTATTTCTATTTATTTTTAAAATGTTTTAGCGGTGGGGCCCGCTAGTCAGTGGCAGTAACTGCCACGTCAGCGGTTGACCTCGGTCAACGGGGTCAGTTGGGGCCCACAGGCCCATTGGCAGTGGCCCAGGGGTGGGCCCCAGGTGCGCCACGTCGGCGGTGACCGGCGGCACATCGCCGGCAACGCGGAAACGCGGCGGCGCGTACTGGCAGCGGCGAATCTCGCGTACAGAGGGCCATTTCACGCGTCGTCGGGGGCGTTCGAATGGGGAGACAGTGGTGTGCCTACTGGTGGTGGTGGCATCGCCGGAGCCGGCCGGAATCAACGCCGGCGACGATGTAGGCGGCGGTGCTTTCGGGTGGCGTGCGGGGACGGCGATACGGGGCGCGAACGAGCGAAAGGAGGGGATGGCGAGGGACTACGTGATGCGGCGGTTCCAACGGGCACCAGCCCGAGACCAAAAGGTCATCGGAGCCTCGCTGGCGACGAGCTCCGCGGTGACAGGTACGACCATGTTGGGGACGGCGTCTACGAGCAGCAAATGGCGACGAGCGAAGAGGGGAAAGAAGTTGCGCCTCACCGGGTTCCTGTAGGGGTGCAAAGCGGGCTCGGGGGACGCTCGAGGTGGCCGGAATCGACGACGAGGTCGCGGTGGCTGTAGAGGAAGGAGAAGGTCGACGCGGGCGAGGCAGGGGCTCCCAGCTCCGTCCAGCAGCGTGGGGAGATGTAGCGGACGGTGGCGGAGCGATCTAGCACGGCGGCGAGGCGCAGGGGCTACGGTGGCCGCGAGGCTACGGCGGTGAGGCCATGGCGGTGTCGGGCGAGGTGAGGGGAGCCAGGGAGAGAGAGAGAGAGAGAGTGAGTGAGGGAGAGGCCAGGGGGGGCGCCAGGGCTTGCCCCTATCCCTCCTCGCGGGCGCGGCGCGCTGTCGATCAAGGGAAAGGGGGGCCTAGCTGCGCGCGTCGTGCACGCGCGGTGCTCGACAGCGAGCGCAGGTGAGCAGTAGGAAGGGGAAGGGGAGTTGGGCCGGGTGACTCAGGCCCAGCAGCTGCGGGCTTTTTCTTTTTCTTAATTTTGTTTTTCTATTTTTTGTTTTTCTTTTCTGTTTTGTATTTTCTTTTTAAACCAAATGACTTTTGCAAAATATGAGACTTGCCAAAACAAATGCTATGCAATATTTACCACTGTTAGAAAATGGTTTGGAGCATAAATGATTTTATTTGTATTTTATTTAATTGCAAAAGGATTAAATACTGCTATTTTGTTGCTATTAGAGTCACTTAATTAATTTAGTATAAGTTGATTAAAATTTTAGAATTGTCTCTGGATTATTTACAATATTATGAACATTTTAGTTTTTAATTTGGAACAACTTTTATTTGCACTTTCAGTTTGAATTTCCATTTGAATTTGAATTGAAAAGAGATAGGATCCAAATGATGTTTAAGCACTGTTGATCATGATGACATGGCATTATCGAAAGGGGACTACTGTGGCTAACCACTGGGGGTGTTACACCAGGCATCATATACGTGAATCATGCAATGCAATCCTGTTTAGCCAGTCATCGTATATGTGAATTGTATCGTGCCATACTATTTTTTTTCATAATGTATTCCATTTGTCAAAAATGTTTGTACATTCATCTACTCTTCCTGTGCATCAGCCATTTGAGTCGGTGATGGGAAAATCTAGACTGAAAACAAGGTCTTCTGAGCAGTCAGTGCTACCTGTCGATGCAGATTTCTTGCTAGTTACAGACAGCTCCTCAGAGGAGGATTCAGAGACAGATGACCAGTCGTATTCCCCCCCCCCCCGAGGTGTATGCTCTAACTTGGTAGGGTTATATTGCTCCTATCATGCATATGGTGTCTTGCATTGCCATGCCATCTGCTTAGATTAGACATGCTTTGTGTGAATGCCTCCTGTTTGCTTTCTATATCAGATATGTGAATTATGCAATATCATGTTTTTTAGCCAGTTATCATATATGTGAATTATGCACCGCCATCCTCTGTAGCCAGGCATCATATATGTGAATTATCTCATGCCATCCTTTTTTCATTACGTATTTCATTTGTCGACAATCTGTGTATATTGAACTACTCTTCATGTGTATCAGCCATTTGAGCCGGTTATGGAAAAATTTGGAGTGAAAACAAGGTCTTCAGAGCAGGCAATGGTACCTGTTGAAGCATATATCTCGATGGTTACAGATAGCTCCTCAGAGGAGGATTCAAAGACAGATGACCAGTCCTATATCCCACCTGAGGTGTATGCTTTAACTTGCAATGTTTATATTTCTCATATCATGCATATGGTGTCTTGCATTGCTTAGTTTAGACATCATATACACAATATTCAATGCCATCTGCTTAGTTTAGAGATCATACATGCGAGTGCTAGCAGCTTAGTATATGAATCAATTATGTGAATTATATCATGCCATCTTCTATACTTAGACAACATGTATGTGAATTATTTCATCCCAACCTATTTTAGAAAGACATCATATATAAATTTGTCATGTCATCTTGTTTAGATACTCATCATATGTTGAATTATGCCATTATATCCTATTAAGTTTTCCATCATATATCTGAAACTGTGTCATGCTATCCTGTTTAGTTTGCCATCATATATGTGAAATTGTGTCATGCTGTCATGTTTGGTTAGACAACATATATGTGAATTACCACATCTGTCTATGATACAATGTCTGTACATTCAATTTCTTTTCTTGTTTATCAGCCATTTGAATTGGAGGGGGTGATGGAAGTATCTAAGGGAGTAAAAACCCGTTCTTCACAAAAGACGGTGCTACCCGCCTATGCAGATAGAACCATGGTTGTACTAGCCCATGAACTAGCCCCACCACACATAATCGAGACTCTTCCAGATTGTACACTTACACCGTTGGACAAAGAACTAGCTACACCCCATCTAACCCCAACCCCAGCAGATAGTAACCCACTTCTAATTGACACAGCACCATGTCCACCACAGAGTACCCCCACACGAGCAGTTTGTAAAACAACCGGAGTGCCCAAAGCACGAAGACCACCACAGCGAACCCAAGCTCCACGTTTAAAGCAGAAGAGCAACTGTTCTCAGGTCAGATTCCGTAGCTATGGTCCATACTCCTTTGCTCTTGCATCACTGTATTTACTCATACCAACTAATTTTGAATTTGAAGGATCCAATTGAAACTCCAATGGCGCAACAGGTATGTTTTAAACCTATTTCTTTAACTGGATTGCTGTTCTAACTTCTTGCTCTATGTTGATTTCAGTTTCAGTTGTATAAACAGTTATGTTCTCATGTCATGCACATTACAAGTGTTGTTAGTGTTGTGTAGTTTCCCACACTTATATTCTGTCTATGCTGCTTTGTCTTAAATAGATATGATTTGAATTGTGTCTCTATCTTCATTTGGCAACATAAACTAGGATGATATAGACAATACAGTGACCATAGTACATAGATATATGTTTGTTTCATACTGTTATTCTGTCCACCTTACTACTGAACTGGTTTACCAAAATGAGTTTCATATACTACATGCTAAACCTGTGATGTGTCTGCTTGTTTCTCTTGTAGAATGCGAACAGAATATTGGAGAAGAGCACCCCATTATGTAATGGTAGAGAAAGTAATGCAGATAAGGTTCAAGATAGTGAGACAACCCTGTTGGTCTCTAAGAAAGGTGATAAAAACTATCTTGTAGACAGTGAGACAACCCCAAAGTCCTGCGTTGATGTAGTGTTCGAGTTATTGGCCACTACCGCTGGCAGAAGCTCTTTGAACTCGCTGCCTGAATCACTTCGGCTTCTGCAGTCTCAGCTACAAGCTGAAAGGCATCAGTCAGCTGTGCTACGGCAAGAAGCCGAAGGACTGAGGAAATCCCTACAGAATTCAGATGCATACTTTTTGGTGCAACAGCAAGAGCTGGACGATTTTAGCACCAAATAAGAGAAAACTAGTAAGCTTGCTAAGCTTCTTGCCAGCATGGTGGGTATCCAGGATATCATTTGTTGAGCTCTTCTGAAGTGGTTTCAGTTCTGGACTTGTTTTGCTACCGCGTTTATTTTCATTGGTGGCCAATTTAGACGCCCAGTGTATGTACTATGCTGCTCTGTTCACTATATTTGCACTGGTGGCGAACTTTGATGCCCAGTGGATGTAATATTTGTAATAGCCGTAATAGCCTAGCATAAGTTGCTTGCTTATTTATTTCCTTATTGTCTTGTTTATTTTTTTGCTTGTAGTCTCTGCAGTTCTTTTTCTGCGGTAACCTTTTTATTTAGAACTAGGCCACAATAACCATGGGCAACATACGGACCGTGGGTCCTGCTGCCTGCTGTAGTGGGCCTCCTAAGGTCCGTATGATCCATGGGCCTTCTACGGGCCGTAGATTCAATGGGGCTGCTACGGGCCGTATGATGGATTTGCCAAACATGGGTCGTACTTTCATGGACAATTAATGGACCGCAATATGTGCCGTAAATGGGCTATAATGGGAATCGTCTGTTTATGGGCCGACCATAACGGGCCGTTAATAGGCCCATGTGTACAATGGGCTTAATTCTATCGGCAGGCGTAATGGGTCGTTAATGGGCCATATTTGATGACGCTATGAAAACAGCCCAATTGATTAAAGGGCCACAGATAGGCCGACTTTAACCACGGGCTGAATATGGCCGACAAGCGGAACAGGCCAGTAACGGACCATAAGTAATCGAATGCCGGAAATGAGCCCAATAATAAATGGGCCCTTAGAAGGCCGAAAGATAACACGGGCTGGAATGGCCCAATGAAATAATGGGTCGTTAATGGGTATAAAGCGATACACTGTTCATTATGGGCCAGTTTCACCACGGGCCGTTTAAGGGCCAGATTTACAAAGGCCTCATATGGGCCGAAAGACGTCATGGGCCATACATGGGCCGAAAGTTACAATGGGCTGGAATCATATTGGATGGCCCATATGGCGCTACTGGGCCTAATTCGGATAGGCTATAACGAGTTGTGAGTTAGCGGGCTGTAAATGGGCTATATGCGAGCAGGCCATTAATAGGCCTTCCATGGGCCGGGCCGCTACCTTTTGACTAAGTCAAACGGGCCAGCCTTTTGACCTGAATAGGCCACTATTGGGTCGAGCCACGTGTCAACGTATCATAGGCGCGTCCCGTCCATTCACTGGATGACATCTGGCCTAGCACTGAGCTGACACATGGATACTCCGGTGAATGAGAATTTTACACATGGAAAATCCCCATTGGTCGGGCTGGGTAACGGGTTATCGGATCCAAACCGGAACCCGATAGCTTAACGGCGACCAGTTACGGTGGATGCCACGTGTCGGTTACCCTTAAACGAAAGCATTTCCACGACGGGTGATTTATCGTCATGGAAGTGGACACTTCCGTGATGATAATTTTGGTATTGTCATGGAACACTTCTACGATAACACAGGTATGACTATCTTGATTCTATCATAAAATCGTCAAGGATGTACATGCATGACAGAAAACGTGATCTACTATGACAAACACGTATCATCACGGAAGTGTATTTTTTTTGTAGTGAGACCTACGGGTCCGTAGTTAGTAGCTAGATGGTTTTCTCTCTCTCTTTTGATTCTCAATACAATGGTGTCTTGGAGATCTATTTGATGTAACTCTATTTGCGGTGTGTTTGTTGGGATCCGATGAACTTTGAGTTTATGATCAGATCTATTTATCCATGAAAGTTATTTGAGTTTCTTTGATCTCTTATATGCAAGATTACTTATAGCCTTGTATTTCTTCTTTGAATCTTTGGTTTAGTTAGGCCGACTAGATCGATTTTTCTTGCCATGGGAAGAGGTGCTTTGTGATGGGTTCGGTCATGCGGTGTTCTTTCCCAGTGATAGAAGGGGCAGCAAGACACGTATTGATCGTTGCCATGAAGGATAACAAGATGGGTTCTATTCCTACATGAATAGATCTTGTCTACATCACGTCATTGTTCTTATTGCATTACTCCGTTTCTCCACGAACTTAATACACTAGATGCATGCTGGATAGCGGTCGATATGTGGAGTAATAGTAGTAGATGCAGGCAGGAGTCGGTGTACTAATCTTGGACGTGATGCCTATATAATGATCATTGCCTGGATATCGTCATACTTATTTGAAGTTCTATTAATTGCCCAACAGTAATTTGTTTACCCACCGTATGCTATTTTTCTCGAGAGAAGCCACTAGTGAAATCTACGGCCCCCGGGTTTATTCTTCATCATATTTGCTTTCCGATCTATTATTTGCCACTTTTATTTTTAGATCTATTATTGCAAAAACCCAAAAATACCTTGCTGCACTTTTTATCTGCATCTTTTATTTCGCGTTTTATCGAGATCAATTTATCCAATCTATCACAATTTTATCCCGTCAACTTGACAATTTCTGGCGCCGTTACTCGAAGAAGGGATTGACAACCCCTTATACACGTCGGGTTGCAAGTATTTGTTCTTTGTGTGCAAGTACCATTTACATAGTATTGCTTGTTCTCCTACTGGATTGATACCTTGGTTTCATAACTGAGGGAAATACCTACCATAGCTGTGCTGCATCATCCCTTCCTCTTTGGGGAAATACCGATGTAGTTCAAGCAACATCAAAAGGAATTTTGATTCAGCCGGGGGAACTTCCCTCTCGGAGGGGGAAATCATTGCCATCATCATCACCAACAACTCTCCCATCTTTGGGAGGGCCATCTCCATGAACATCTTCAACAGCCAACTCCTCTCAAACCCTAGTTCATCTCTTGTGTTAAATCTTTGTACCAGAACCTTAGGTTGGTACTTGTGGGTGACTAGTAGTGTTGATTACATCTTGTAGTTGATCACTATATGGTTTATTTGGTGGAACATTATATGTTCAGATCCATTATGCTATTTAATACCCCTCTGATCTTGAGCATGTTTATTATTTGTGAGTAGTTACTTTTGTTCTTGAGGTCACGGGAGAAGTCATGTTGCAAGTAATCATGTGAACTTGATATGTGTTCGATATTTTGATGATATGTATGTTGTGATTCCCTTAGTGGTGTCATGTGATGGTCGACTACATGGCACTTCACCATATTTGGGCCTAAGGGAATGCATTGTGGAGTAGTTATTAGATGATGGGTTGCTAGAGTGACAGAAGCTTAAACCCTAGTTTATGCGCTACTTCGTAAGGGACTGATTGGGATCCAAAAGTTTAATGCTATGGTTAGATTTTATCTTAATACTTTTCTCGTAGTTGCGGATGCTTGTGAGGGGGTTAATCATAAGTAGGAGGTTTGTTCAAGTAAGAACAGCACCTAAGCACCGGTCCACCCACATATAAAATTATCAAAGTAGCGAACACGAATCAAACCAACATGATGAAAGTGATATGGTGAAATTCCCGTGTACCCTCAAGAACGCTTTGCTTATCATAAGAGACCGTTTTGGCCTGTCCTTTGCCACAAAAGTATTGGGCTACCTTGCTGCACATTATTTACCATTACCGTTACTTGCTCGTTACAAATTATCTTGCTATCAAACTACTTGTTATCGACTATTTCAGTGCTTGCAGAAAATACCTTGCTGAAAACCACTTGTCATTTTGTTCTGCTCCTCGTTGTGTTTGACACTCTTACTTATCGAAAGGACTACGATTGATCCCCTATACATGTGGGTCATGAAGGCTCTTTTCTGGCGCCGTTGCCGGGGAGCATAGCGCTCTTGGTAAG
Organism: Thinopyrum elongatum; assembly: GCA_011799875.1. Classification (NCBI taxonomy): domain Eukaryota; kingdom Viridiplantae; phylum Streptophyta; class Magnoliopsida; order Poales; family Poaceae; genus Thinopyrum; species Thinopyrum elongatum. Next base: position 433,254,213 of record CM022299.1, on the reverse strand, counting down.
TGGAAATTGGTAAGGGAAAATTATTACTACGTGCTGAAATTTATTACTACCCCTCAATCTACTGCACCTACTAAAAATATTGGTTATGAAATTCCTTCGGGTATGATAGAACAACCACTAGCTAATCCTTATGCAGGAGATGGAACTGAACATCCTGATATGCACTTGATATATGTGGATGAAATTTGTGCATTATTTAAGCTTGCAGGTTTGCCCGGAGATAAAGCTAAGAAGAAGGTTTTTCGTTTATCTTTGAAGGGAAAAGAATTGGCATGGTATAGGATATGCGATGACATTGGATCTTGGAAATGGAATCGATTGAAATTGAAATTTCACCAAAAAAATTTATCCTATGCATCTAGTTCATCATGATTGGAATTATATATATAATTTTTGGGCTCGTGAAGGAGAAAGTATCGCTCTAGCTTGGGGGAGGCTTAAGTCAATGTTATATTCATGCCCCAATCATGAGCTCTTAAGAGAAATTATTATTCAGAATTTTTATGCTCGGCTTTCTCATGATGATCGATCCATGCTCGATACTTCTTGTACTCGTTCTTTTATGAAGAAGACTATTGAATTCAGGTGGGATCTTTTAGAAAGAATTAAACGCAACTCTTAAGATTGGGAACTCGACGAAGGTAAAGAGTTAGGTATTAAGCTTGAATTTGATTGTGCTAAATCTTTTATGAATACCGATGCTTTTCACAAGTTTAGCACTAAATATGGACTTGGCTATGAGATAGTAGCCTCCTTTTGTGAATCATTTGCTACTCATGTTGATCTCCCTAAGGAGAAGTGGTTTAAATATCACCCACCTATCAAATAAGAAATCAAACAAACCGACATAGCTAAGGATGAAACTATTATTTATAATGTTGACCCAGTTGTTCCTACTGCTTATATTGAAAAACCACCCTTCCCTGTTAGGATAAAGGAACATGCTAAGGTTTCAACTGTGGTTCGCAAAAGTAATATTAGAGCACCTAAACCTGCTAAACAAATTAAAGTAGAACCTAGTGTTGCTATGGTTAAAGATCTCCTTGTAGAAAATATTGATGGGCATGTTATTTACTTCTGTGATGAAGCTGCTAGAATTGCCAAACCCGATGAAAAAGATAAACATAGACCTGTTGTTGGCATGCTTGTTGTCTCAGTTAAACTAGGAGATCATTGTTACCACGGTTTATGTGATTTAGGTGCTAGCGTGAGTGCTATTCCTTTTACCTTATACCAAGAAACTATAAATGACATAGCACCCGCTGAAATAGAAGACATAGATGTTACTATTAAACTTGCTAATAGAGACACCATCACACCACTTGGGATTGTTAGAGATGTTGAAGTATTGTGTGGGAAAATAAAATACCCTACGGATTTTCTAGTTCTTGGTTCCCCGCAAGATGACTTATGTCCCATTATTTTTGGTAGACCTTTCTTGAACACTGTCAATGCAAAAATAGATTGTGAAAAACAAACTGTCGGTGTTAACTTTGGTGATGAGTCTCATGAGTTTAATTTTTCCAAGTTTAATAGACAACCTCATAAGAGAGAATTACCTAGTAAGGATGAAATAATTGGTCTTGCTTCTATTGCCGTGCATCCTACTGATCCATTGGAACAATATTTGCTAGACCATGAAAATGATATGCATATGACTGAAAGAAATGAGATAGATAAAATTTTCTTTGAACAACAACCTCTGCTCAAACATAATTTGCCTATTGAAACTCTAGGAGGTCCTCCTCCACCTAAAGGTGATTCCGTGTTTGAATGAAAAAAATTGCCAGACACTTTGAAGTATGCTTATCTCGATGAGAAGAAGATATATCCTGTTATTATTAGTGCTAACCTTTCAGAACATGAAGAAGAAAGATTATTGAAAATTCTTAAGAAGCACCGTGCTGCTATTGGATATACTCTAGATGATCTTAAGGGCATTAGTCCCACTCTTTGTCAGCACAAGATTAATATGGAACCTGATGCTAAGCCCGTTGTTGATCATCAAGAACATTTGAATCCTAAAATGAAAGAAGTGGTAAGAACTGAAATATTAAAGCTTTTGGAAGTAGGTATAATCTATCCCATAGCTAATAGTAGACGGGTGAGTCCCGTTCATTGTGTCCCTAAGAAAGGAGGTATTACCGTTGTTCCTAATGATAAAAATGAACTCATTCCACAAAGAATTGTTACTGGCTATAGAATGGTTATTGATTTTAGAAAATTAAATAAAGCAACTAGAAAAGATCACCACCCCTTGCCTTTTATTGATCAAATGTTAGAAAGATTATCAAAGCACACACACTTTTGCTTCCTTGATGGATATTCTAGTTTTTCTCAAATACCTGTTTCAAAACCTGATCAAGAGAAAACCACCTTTACTTGCCCTTTTGGAACTTATGCTTATAGACATATGCCTTTTGGTTTATGCAATGCACCTGCTACCTTTCAAAGATGTATGACTGCTATATTCTCTGATTTTTGTGAAAAGATTGTTGAGGTTTTCATGGATGATTTTTCTGTATATGGATCTTCTTTTGATGATTGCTTAAGCAACCTTGATCGAGTTTTGCAGAGATGTGAGCAAACTAATCTTGTCTTGAATTAGGAGAAGAGCCAATTTATGGTCAATGAAGGTATTGTTTTGGGGCATAAACTTTCTAAATGAGGTATTGAGGTGGATAAAGCTAAAGTTGATGCAATTGAGAAAATGCCATGTCCTAAAGATATTAAAGGTATTCGTAGTTTTCTCGGTCATGCTGGTTTCTATAGGAGGTTTATTAAAGACTTCTCTAAAATTTCTACGCCTCTTACAAATCTTTTACAAAAGGATGTTCCATTTGTTTTTGATGATGATTGTGTAGAAGCCTTTGAAACACTTAAGAAAGCCTTAACTTCTGCACCTATTGTTCAACCACCTGATTGGAGCTTGCCTTTGAAAATTATGTGTGATGCTAGTGATTATGTTGTTGGTGCAGTTCTAGGGCAAAGAGTTGATAAGAAACTAAATGTTATTCATTATGCTAGCAAAACTCTAGATAGTGCCCAAAGAAACTATGCTACTACTGAAAAAGAATTTTTAGCAGTTGTGTTTGCTTGTGACAAATTCAGATCTTACATTGTTGATTCTAAAGTAACTGTTCACACCGATCATGCTGCTATTAAATATCTTATGGAAAAGAAAGATGCTAAACCTAGACTCATTAGGTGGGTTCTCTTGCTACAAGAATTTGATTTACATATAACTGATAGAAAAGGAGCTGAGAACCATGTAGCTGATAACTTATCTAGGTTAGAAAATATCCTTGATGACCCATTACCTATTGATGATAGCTTCCCTGATGAACAATTAGCTGCAATAAATGTTTCTCATAACACTCCTAGGTATGCTGACTATGCTAATTATATTGTTGCTAAATACATACCACCTAGTTTCACTTATCAATAAAAGAAAAAGTTCTTTTATGATTTAAGACATTACTTTCGGGATGACCCACATCTTTATAAAGAAGGAGTAGATGGTATTATTAGACATTGTGTACCTGAGCATGAACAGGAACAAATCCTACGAAAATGTCACTCCGAAGCTTATGGAGGGCATCATGCGGGAGATAGAACTACTCACAAGGTATTGCAATCTGGTTTTTATTGGCCTACTCTCTTCAAGGATGCCCGTAAGTTTGTTTTATCTTGTGATGAATGTCAATGAATTGGTAATATTGGTAAGCGTCAAGAAATGCCTATGAATTATTCACTTGCTGTCGAACCATTTGATGTTTGGGGTTTTGATTATATCGGACATTTTCCTTCCTCTAATGGGTATACACATATTTTGGTTGTTGTTGATTACGTTACTAAGTGGGTAAAAGCTATTCCAACTAGTAGTGCTGATCATAACACTTCCATTAAAATGCTTAAAGAAGTTATTTTCCCAAGGTTTGGAGTCCCTAGATATTTAATGACTGATGGTGGTTCACACTTTATTCATGGTGCTTTCCGTAAAATGCTTGCTAAATATGATGTTAACCATAGAATTGCATCACCCTATCATCCTCAATCTAGTGGTCAAGTTGAACTTAGCAATAGAGAAATAAAACTAATATTACAGAAAACTTTTAAAAGGTCCCGAAAGAATTGGTCTAAGAAATTGGATGATGCACTTTGGGCCTACTGAACAGCATATAAAAATCCTATGGGTATGTCTCCCTATAAAATGGTTTATGGAAAAGCTTGTCATTTGCCTCTTGAGTTAGAACATAAAGCATATTGCGCAATTAAAGAACTCAACTATGATTTCAAACTTGCCGGTGAAAAGAGGTTATTTGATATTAGGTCACTGGATGAATGGAGAACCCAAGCCTATGAAAATGCCAAATTATTTAAAGAAAAAGTTAAAAGATGGCATGACAAGAGAATCAAAAAGCGAGAATTCAAAGTTGGAGAATATGTTCTATTGTACAACTCTCGTTTCAGATTCTTTGCAGGAAAACTTTTCTCTAAATGGGAAGGACCTTATATCATCGAAGAGGTTTACCGCTCTGGAGCTATCAAAATAAATAATGCTGAAGGTACTAACCCGAAGGTGGTCAATGGGCAAAAAATTAAACACTATATTTCAGGTACGCCTATTAATGTTGAAAGTAATATTATTCAAACTATGACACCTGAGTAACACATAAAAGAGACCTTCCGGAATACTCCAAAATAATTAAAAAAGAGGAGATACGTGATACGGTAAGTAAACGGACTCCGAAAAATCCGTAAAAATATTTTTTGTCAGTTTTGGAATATATTAAAAATTAGGAAAATAAGAAACAACCAGGAAGGCACCCGAGGAGGGCACAAGACACCAGGGTGCGCCAGGGCCCCTTGGCGCGCCCAGGTGGGTTGTGCCCACCTCGGGAACCTTCCCGACTCTGTTTTCCTCTCGTTTGCTTGTTTCCCAAGATAAAAAATCTTTATATACCCCCCAAACGCACTGACCACCGTATCACGCAGAAATCTTCTGTTCTTCTTTCTTGTTGTTTTCTGACAGATCTAGATCGCAATGGCCGCTTCGGGCTCCTCCAAGGACAAGTTCTTCGAGAACGTCATCAACCCGTATTTGCGGGAGGTGATGCAGCACCCTCAAGCCATCGAGATGCGTGCGGGGGTGCTCCACATCCGGGACATACAGGGTCCCAATGGGACGGGGACCGTGGAGGCCAAGCTCGAAGCTATGGAGCAGGAGGTCTTCAAGTGCAAGGGGATGGTGGAACGTGGACTCAATGCCAATCACCTCATGATCATGGATTACACCCATGATCTCAAGGTGGATGGCAAATCCATGAAGGACATCGTCTTCACCTTCAACGAGCAAATCAACTTTTTGCAAAGCCAAATCTATGATCTCCAAAACCAAGTCTTTGAATATGAGTCAAGGTTTAAAGGTATGAGTTTGGCTGCTAGTTGCAGGACTCGCGAGACTATCTCCTCCTCTTATGATGGTGAGCCATTGCAATGGAAACCAGAAGATAAGATCGCTACTACCTCATCACCACCACCACCTTCTTCATCACCAAAGGAGACTTGAGTTCATGGTATGGACACTCCCCTTGGCTTATGCCAAGCTTGGGGGAGGTGTCCCGATATCGTATCACCACCACTATCTTTGCTTTCATCTATTTTAGTTTGATCTTTAGTTTCCTATGATATAGTTGAATAAAAGTTTAGTTCGATCCTTTCTTTTCGAGTGTTTGCTTAGTGATCTATCTATCGATGTAATCGTGTGCGAGATATATAATAAAGAGTAGTTTGAGTTTTGTTTCTTTACTTTTATGTTTCAATAAAGAAAGGAAAATAAATGAAAAAGATCATATGCTAATCTTATGGTAAGTAATGACATCACATAAGGAAAAGTATAAGTGGTAAAATTTGTTGGAGATTGACAAACATATCATTAGTCAATGATGCAACTCATGAAAGAATTAATAAGGGAAGAGAAGATTCACATGCAAATACACTATCTTGGACATCTTTTATGATTGTGAGCCCCCATTAAATATTTTTATGTCAAAATAGTTGACGTTGGACAAGGAAGACAACGTAATGATTTATGTTTGTTCATATTCCCATAGAAGTTATATTGTCATAGATCCTTCAACATGTGGTGCTTGCTCAATATCTTTTCTGGCCAAAAATTCCGCACTAAGTAGAGATACTACTTGAGCATCCAAAACCCTTAACCCAAATCTTATTTTGAGAGTCCACCATACCTACCTATGGATTGAGTAAGATCCTTCAAGTAAGTTGTCATCGGTGCAATAAGGCAATAAAAATTGCTTCTAAATGTGTTGGATCATTTAGTGTAAGAGAAAATTGAGCATTGTATGAACTTGTGATAGCAAAGTAATAAAAGCGACAGACTGCATAATAAAGGTTGCTATCATAATGGGCAATATAACGTGATGTTCTTTTGCATTAAGGGATTTGGCATACAAACAAATAAGCACATGACAACCTCTGCTTCCCTCTGCGAAGGGCCTATCTTTTACTTTTATGCATTTACTTTTATGAAGAGTCAAGTTTTCTTCCCTATTCCTTTTTATTTTCTCTTTTTGCAAGCACTATGTGGTGAGGAAACATCTAGGCACATATATCCAGTTGGATATGAGTAGGCATGAGTTATTATTGTTGACATCACCCTTGAGGTGAATACGTTGGGAGGCGAAAATATAAGCCCTTATCTTTCTATGTATCCGGTTGAAACTTTTTGTTCATGGGTACGCTGTGAGTGTTAGCAATCATAGAGGATTAAATGATGGTTGAGTATGTGGACTTGCCTAAAGGCTCCGATACGTGACCCTTCCTGAAAATATGATGAATTGTAGTTGCAAAGTTGACCGAGAACATAGTTTGTTGGTTTTCAATAAGGTTTATGCTTTATACTTCAATGTTGTGATGAATCGTTACTTGTTCATGAGAAGTTATATGATAAAAGTTATATGATACAAGTTGTTTAATAAAGTTTTATGTTAAAGTTCTTTGTTGTTGTAATAATATGCATGATGCTTCTATGTCTGTATTTTGTTTTTAACGACACCTCTCTCTCTAAGCATGTGGGCATGTTTTTCGATTTCGGTTTTCACTTGAGGACGAGCGAGGTCTAAGCTTGGGGGAGTGCACTAGAAAAGAACCTTGATGACCCACAAGTATAGGGGATCGATCATAGTCCTTTCGATAAGTAAGAGTGTCGAACCCAACGAGGAGCAGAAAGAAATGACAAGTGGTTTTCAGCAAGGTATTTTCTGCAAGCACTGAAATAGTCGGTAACAAGTAGTTTGATAGCAAGATAATTTGTAACGAGCAAGTAACAGTAATGGTAAATAATGTGCAGCAAGGTAGCCCAATCCTTTGTGGCAAAGGATAGGCCAAAACGGTCTCTTATGATAAGCAAAGCGTTCTTGAGGGTACACGGGAATTTCACCATATCACTTTTATCATGTTGGTTTGATTCGTGTTCACTACTTTGATAATTTGATATGTGGGTGGACCGGTGCTTAGGTGTAGTTCTTACTTGAACAAACCTCCTACTTATGATTAACCCCCTGGCAAGCATCCGCAACTACGAGAAAAGTATAAAGATAAAATCTAACCATAGCATTAAACTTTTGGATCCAAATCAGTCCCTTACGAAATAGCGCATAAACTAGGGTTTAAGCTTCTGTCACTCTAGCAACCCATCATCTACTAACTACTCCACAATGCATTCCCTTAGGCCCAAATATGGTGAAGTGCCATGTAGTCGATGTTCACATGACACCACTAAGGGAATCACAACATACATATCATCAAAATATCGAACACATATCAAGTTCACATGATTACTGACAACATGACTTCTCCCGTGACCTCAAGAACAAAAGTGACTACTCACAAATAATAATCATGCTCAAGATCAATGGGGTATTAAATAGCATAATGGATCTGAACATATAATGTTCCACCAAATAAACCATATAGTAATCAACTACAAGATGTAATCAACACTACTAGTCACCCACAAGTACCAATCTAAGGTTCCGGTACAAAGATTTAACACAAGAGATGAACTAGGGTTTGAGAGGAGATGGTGCTGTTGAAGATGTTGATGGATATGGCCCTCCCAAAGATGGGAGAGTTGTTGGTGATGATGATGGCGATGATTTCCCCCTCCGGGAGGGAAGTTCCCCTGGCGGAATCGCTCCGCCGGAGGGCAAAAGTGCTCCTGCCCAAGTTCCGCCTCGAGGCAGCGGCGCTTCGTCCCAAAAATCCTCTCCCTATTTTTTCTAGGTTAAAATGACTTATATACCAGAAGAGGGGCACCGGAGGTGGGCTGAGTTTTGATGTCGCTTGAACTACGTCAGTATTTCCCCAAAGAGGAAGGGATGATGCAGCACAACTACGGTAGGTATTTCCCTCAGTTATGAAACCAAGGTATCAATCCAGTAGGAGAACCAAGAAACACTATGTAAATAGTACCTGCATACAAAGAACAAATACTTGCAACCCGACGCGTATAAGGGGTTGTCAATCCCTTCTTCGGGTAACGGCGCCAGAAATTGTCAAGTTGATGGGATAAAATTGCGATAGATTGGATAAATAGGTCTCGATAAAATGTGAAATAAAAGATGCAAATAAAAAGTGGAGCAAGGTATTTTTGGGTTTTTGGAATAATAGATCTGAAAATAAAAGTGGCAAATAATAGATCGAAAAGCAAATATGACGAAGAATAGACCCGGGGGCCGTAGATTTCACTAATGGCTTCTCTCGAGAAAAATAGCATACGGCGGGTAAACAAATTACAGTTGGGCAATTGATAGAACTTCAAATAATTATGACGATATCCAGGCAATGATCATTATATAGGTATCCTGTCCAAGATTAGTAGACCGACTCCTGCCTGCATCTACTACTATTACTCCACACATCGACCGCTATCTAGCATGCATCTAGTGTATTAAGTTCATGGAGAAACGGAGTAATGCAATAAGAACGATGACATGATGTAGACAAGATCTATTCATGTAGGAATAGACCCCATCTTGTTATCCTTAATGGCAATGATCAATATGTGTCTTGCTGCCCCTTCTGTCACTGGGAAAGAACACCGCACAACCAAACCCATCACAAAGCACCTCTTCCCATGGCAAGAAAAATCGATCTAGTCGGCCTAACTAAACCAAATATTCGAAGAAGAAATACGAGGCTATAAGTAATCATGCATATAAGAGATCAAAGAAACTCAAAGAACTTTCATGGATAAATAGATCTGATCATAAACTCAAAGTTCATCGGATCCCAACAAACACACCGCAAAAAGAGTTACATCAAATAGATCTCCAAGAGACCATTGTATTGAGAATCAAAAGAGAGAGAGAAAGCCATCTAGCTACTAACTATGGACCCGTAGGTCTACAATGAACTACTCACGCATCATCAGAGAGGCACCAATGAGGATGATGAACCCCTCCGTGATGGTGTCTAGATTGGATGTGGTGGTTCTGGAACTTGCGGCGACTGGAATTGTGTTTCGTCGACTCCCCTAAACCCTAACCCTAAACCCTAAACCATTGCAGTATAGTGGTAAGTATTCCTGCCTGTCACGCGGGTGACCCGGGTTTGTTCCCCGGCAATGGCGCCAGAAAAAGGTCTTGATAACCCACAAGTATAGGGGATCACAACAGTTTTCGAGGGTAGAGTATTCAACCCAAATTTATAGATTCGACACAAGGGGAGCCAAAGAATATTTGCAAGTATTAGCAGCTGAGTTGTCAATTCAACCACACCTGGAGATTAATTATCTGCAATAATATGAACAGTAGAAAAGTAATATGATAGTTTTGATAGCAACAATAATAGTAACAGTAACGGTAACAGTGATAGCAATGATTTTGTAGAAGTTGTAACGGTAACAACAGCAGTAGTAACTTAGCATGAACAATATGTGGTAAATTTGTAGGCATTGGATCGGTGAATTCATTGGATGATATTCATCATATAGCATTCATAACCTAGGGCGATACGGCACTAGCTCTAGTTCATAAATATAATTTAGGCATGTATTCCGTAAATAGTCATACATGCTTATGGAAAGAACTTGCATGACATCTTTTGTCCTACCCTCCCGTGGCGGCAGGGTCCATAAGGAAACTAAGGGATATTAAGGCCTCATTTTAATAGAGAACCGGAAAAAAGCATTAGCACATAGTGAATACATGAAGTCCTCAAACTACGGTCATCACCGGAAAGTATCCCGACTATTGTCACTCTGGGGTTTACGGATCATAACACGTAATAGGTGACTATAACTTGCAAGATTGGATCTAGAACATAGATATAAAGGTGATAACATAAACGGTTCAGATCTGAAATCATGGCACCCGGGCCCAAAGTGACAAGCATTAAGCATGGCAAAGTCATAGCAACATCAATCTCAGAACATAATGGATACTAGGGATCAAGTCCTAACAAAACTAACTCGATTACATGATGAATCTCATCCAACTCCCTCACCGACCAGCGAGCCTACGAAGGAATTACTCACTCCCAGTGGGGAGCATCATGGAATTGGCAATGGAGAAGGGTTGGTGATGACGAAGATCGAAGATCCCCTCTTCAGTGCCCCAAACGGACTCCAGATCTGGCCTCCCAAGGAAGAACAGGAGGTGCTGGCGGCTCCATCTCGTGAAACGCGATAATTCTTTCTCCCTAATTTTTTTCTCCGAAAATAGGATTTTATAGCGTCGGAGATAGGGTTAGCGGGGCCACCAGGTGGGCACAACCCACCTGGGTGCACCAGGAGGGGGGCGCGCCCTGGTGGGTTGTGCTCACCCAGGGGCCCCCCTCCGGTGGTTCTTGGCTCCAGTATTTTTCTTTTATATCATAAAAATTCTCAAAAAAGTTTCGTTCCATTCCGAGAACTTTTATTTCTGCACAAAAACAACACCATGGTAGTTCTGCTGAAAACAGCGTCAGTCCGGGTTAGTTTCATTCAAATCATGCAAATTAGAGTCCAAAACAAGAGTAAAAGCGTTAGGAAAAGTAGATATGACGAAGACGTATCAAATCCCCCAAGCTTAAACCTTTGCTTGTCCTCAAGCAATTCAGTTGATAAACTGAAAGTGAAAAAGGAAAAAAATTATGAACTCTTTTGCTCTTGTTTACATAAATAAGCTTAAGTAGCACCCGGGTTTTCAGCAAGGATTATAACTAACCATGTCAACAATAACTCTTAGAAATTATATTAACTCATATCAATGGCATAAGCAACTAGTGAGCAATAATAAGATATTTTGAATGACAACACTTTGTCAAAACAATCATGATATAATATGACAACAGTGGTATCTCGCTAGCCCTTTCTGAGACCGCAAAACATAAATGCAGAGCACCTCCAAAGTTCAAGCAGCGACTAAACATTGTAATTCATGGCAGAAAAGATCCAGTCATGATGCATCCAACATTATCTATACACAATGCATGAGGATGACAATAGTGCTCTCAGATCTGGCGCTTATTTAAGAAGGTGATGACACAACATAAAATTAAATAGATAGTCCCTTCGCAGAGGGAAGTGGTGATTTGCAGCGGTGCCAGAGCTCAGATTTTTAAAACAGAGATACATGAAATTTTGAGAAATGCACCTTTCCTGTTTACTTCGCGACCATTAGTTATCGATATCTTCCATGCTAAACACATTAGTGGCGGTTCCCAAGCGATAAAAGTAAAGGTTTACTCCCCCTCCACCAACAAACACACTCCACGGCTAGCCGAATCCACAGGTACCGTCCATACCAACATCAGTCCTGGGGGAGTTTTGTTTAATTATTTGCAATTTTTGAATTTGGGACTGGGAATCCCTATTACCGCCCCTCTCATGCGAGGACGAGTGAATAAACACTCATCGTGAGAATAACCCACTTAGCATGGAAGATATTGACTACCTCCTGTCACTCCATTAACAATCCAGGCACACAAAAACGGATGTTTATTTGAAGTTTTTAGAGGTGGCACATGCAAATTTACTTAGAACGGCAGGGTAATACCGCATATAGGTAGATATATGGTGGACTCATTTGGAATAACTTGGGTTTAAGGATTTTTTATGCACAAGCAGTTTTCCGCTTAGTACAGGCGAAGGCTAGCAAATAGGTTGAGAAGTTGCCAGCTAGAGAGCGAAAACGGTCATGAACATGCATTATGCATAAGTAACATTGGATACTAACATGAGTATGATATGAACACCATGAACATAAATATCATAGAGGCTATGTTGGTTTTGATTCAGTTGCCGCATCCAGGCCCGGTGCCAGGATACGAGACTTGTTCTGTTGGCATCCTGCTTCATCTTTTCGTGGTAGGGGTCGATGATGCCCAAGGCGAGTTCAACCAGGGAGTCCTTCTTCGTGCTACCCCAGACCCTGTAGTGGTCACGGATTTCGACAAGGTTCTTGTAGGCCAAGCCCGTAACCATGAGCGCTTTTACATTGTTTGAGGTTTCCATCGTAGCGAACTTGTAGTTGGTGTTGTTGACAAACCTGGCGAAACGGCCGCAAGGCTCTGTGGCCATGCAGTAGTGGTAGATGAGGACATGATGGCGCATGCACAACTGGGCAACGGCAACCTTCTGATCTTTGCCGGGACGACCGCCGGTGTATTGGAGTTCGATGTCAACCACCATGTACTTGTCTCGAGCAAGCAACTGCTCCACGGTGTTCATGTAGTCCTCCACCACGGCCGAGTCGATGGTGTACACCACCGAGAGATCCGTCTCTCTCGCGTGGGTCTCTACTTTATGCTCGCCGAACTCCATTGGAGCGCCGCTAGATATCATCTCTGTATGTGTCGTCGTGGGTGTGCTTGTTGTGTTGTGGGGCGAGATCGAAAGGTTGAAGAGACCAAGGTTATAATGGCCATGGGAATTAATGGGGAAGCCGGACGGCCTGGAATATCCGCATGCCCGGATGTCAGTTCTAATTTGCAGCGCGTAACTCCATCGTGCCGCACGTAACTGCATCGTGGCGACGCGCACGGCGCAACCGCATGCATATGGGGCCCCCAACGTGATCGTGCGTAGGCCCCAACCACTGGCAGAGCGCGCACGTAGGGACGCGAGTAGAGCGCTCTGCGGCGCCTCAATGGTGAGCAACCATATATATGCATATAGCAGTTGAACAAGCAAGGAAAAGTTGTCCACAAGCCAAGCGCGTGGAGGTCCATGAGCAGAGTGCGCTGACGGACGCGAGCAGAGCGCACCGCGGCACCTAACGGCATGCACAGTGTGCTGCAGCGCCTAACGGAGAGCAGAGCGATGGCAGAGGCCGGCACAGTGATACGTGGCAAATAAGATAAACTGTGCAAGCGATGGCGGAGACATCAAGCACGAATCATATTAAAGTTGTGTGTGCGATACGTGGCATACAGTTGATCCATCCAAGCTGTTTGTGATGGAATAAGCTATGTGTGTCGTGTGCAAACGCTTGCTGGTATATAACCGTTTGCGATTGACGAATTCATCATCGACGAGTTATCTAGTGTGGTCCGAGTGCGATGTGATATGCTCTGTCTACACAACATCTATGCTCTGTGTACAGAAGAACAACATATATATACTTATAACAGGCCATGATTGCAAAACCAAATTACGTTATATAACAAATACCATAAATATTGCAAGGTTCAAATTCTAGCATTACAAGGCCCAAATTCAAATATTACAAGGTTCAAACTATTCACACACATAAAATTCAGCTTCTTCCGAATCTTTTTCATGCATTATTTCTGTGAAAGGACCAGCCACCGAGAAGTCATATAGCGGCTCGATAAAGTGACTTCCGAATAATCTGTCATATGAAGTTACAAACTGAAATTCAGCTTGTGCAGAGCCTTTTCCATTCTGCTGTAGACGCCTGCGCTCTTTAGCAATCCATTCACTTCTGCGCAGTAAATATAGGGCAAACCTCATTACCTTGAGCAACCTTGCTTTCTCAACAAAGAACCTGGCAAATTTAATTTCTGGTGTGGTGCCTCGGTACTCGTTAAAAGTAATTTCTGTGAGATGAAGATCAAGGCATTCAATGGGATTGTTATATTCCCCAACATTTTCTACTTTCGGGCCTGCTAGTATCTGCAAACGAAGACAACATATTAGTGCCTAGCTGCAGATTTGAACACTTCGGGCCTCTTTGATTTGCAGGATTTCTAAAATGCACGAAAAGAGTGAAATGCCACCTTCAATCTTTCATGATAAACTTTTATCATGAAAGCATGTCGGGCGAAGGAATAAAACGCGTACAACACTAGCATATCAAAAAAATATATGTATTGAAATCCTCCAAATTTCCTTTAGAAATCATTCTACATTTGTCATTGTAATCATGGGTAAAAGTAACAAAAAATTGAGCTCTGTTGTGGTTAAGAATTAACATGAAAGGAGCATCACCTTGATGTATAGCTTCTCCATGCAAGGAAAGCATCTAAGGAATCTAACAACTTCATCCAGATCGGGGCCGACAGATTGTAGTGCCAAGATCTTCACTGTGCGCAGAGGCCGGGTCAAGCTTGTGGGAATCATTTTTTGAATGACAGGCGAATATATAGATCAACAACAATTAGATAAAATGTGTTGTCCAATAACAAGACTGTTGTACCTGAACAGATAATGATCTAGTAACAAGTTCATTGAATTCAGCACACGAATAGCCAAACACTGTCAATTTCGGTGCGTGAGTGACCCTGATTCTTGCTGGACCTAATTTATCAAGCACATACAATCTCTCGAGGAAAGGCTCATTCTCAATGACAATATCGTGAAACACCTCAACTGACAGCCTTGGGCGGCGCCAGCAATGCACATAAATCACACGGACATTCGTCGAGGTGATGTGGAGGCTACTGAACCCATCCATCGCATGAAGACGAAGGTACTCGAGCGCTGTACAGCCGAGGAGCAGGCGCTCCAAATCCTCCTTCGAGATGCGGACGGCAATGAGCTCGAGGTGCTTAAGTTTAGGGAGATGAAGAGCGTGCGCGGCATCGATCCAGGGGGAAATGCACCGCCTGAATGTAGCGCGGCGCGGCATGGGCGCGAGGTGGAGCACGGACGGCGGCAGCGAGCAAGGACGTCCAGCATGAAAGCTGAGCTCCTCGAATCGATCCAGGGCTGGGGATAGGAACCAATAGTGCAACCTGGGTTCGGTCTTGTTGCGGGGACTGAGCCTACCGATAGCAAGGCGTATGACCGGCCCAGGGTGCGTGGAGAGGACGTGGGACAATGCGTCCAGGCGTTGCTGCTCCCCGCTGCAGAACTCATGGTCGACGATGAGGTCCAGGGGGTGGAGTGCCAGAGGGGGCGCCACCACCGCGAGAGGACAGTGGTCCACACGCCATATTTGATGGGGAGGTGGGATATGATGGTTACCAACATCTCGTCGGGGAGGCTGCTGATGAAGTCCATATTCGCCGGAGGCTCTTGCGGTTCTGGCTCGACCCGCCCCCGCTTGTTGGCCGGCTCGTCCTCCATCTCGCAGTAGGCGGCGATCCTCGGCGGCAGTGCTTGTAGATGAGAATGGAGGACTGTTCTACGTACCTTCCCGAGGCGGCCGAAACAAAAGTCCAAAACCAGCAATAAATTGCAGCACTCGCGGCGTGCGCGGCGGACTGCTCACAGTCGTCTCGTCTAATCAAACAGCTGCCCGCGGTAGTAAATGCTTAGTTGAACGCCCACGGTCAGACTAATATGACCGTTTGCGATAATAACGTGGTGGCCATTTGTTAAAAATGCCTAGGAAAATCAATGTATAAAAAGGCGAAACGAACCCTGAATAATTTCATATGTTTAGCACAGTTGCATGTTGCTCTGTAAAATAAATCAAGGCGGGAAGATACAGCGTATGCCATTTCACACACAAATCATGTGACCAAGTTCCCTCTCGGAACCATGAGGCTTCTTGATAGAAGCTCCGGTTTGTATGAAAGAAAATATGGGTCAAAGCCTAGTTGAAAAGGGCAGCAATATCTAACCCTAGCTTACAGAAGGTACAAAAGTATGATGATTAATTGTTCATCCGGTTTACACAAAATCCAGATTGAACTGGACAATAACAACTAACTCAACCAAAGTTTTCGGCAGTCACAATCAAATGGATCGGTCTGATCCATAAAATCAAGATCCTGGACCAGAA
Organism: Thinopyrum elongatum; assembly: GCA_011799875.1. Classification (NCBI taxonomy): domain Eukaryota; kingdom Viridiplantae; phylum Streptophyta; class Magnoliopsida; order Poales; family Poaceae; genus Thinopyrum; species Thinopyrum elongatum. The sequence continues at coordinate 433,238,011 of CM022299.1, read as the reverse complement.
AATCTACTGGTACATGAAGACAAGTTGTTGTAAATAGAAGCCGAGCACGTTCAGAAGCCCTTTTGTCCACCTGAAACTTCTTTTTATGCTGTTCAACGTGTCCATCCGTGAGAAAGTTTTTGTTAAAAAACTTAATCCTCATGGACAATAGTACTCTCTCATTCAACAGGAAGAATGTGACAAAGCTAGTTTTTGCATGGTTGGATGCATATCCTTCCAACGTTATTGTCCTCAAACGAATGTCATGAGAACTGAGAAAATCTCGGTGCTTCTTATGCCACCAATTGGTTATACCTTTTTGTCCATGTCCTTTAACCTAAATAGACATGAAGACTGAAAATAGTTAATGTCTAAAAAATAGTACAGTTGAACGGTTAGTTCGAGTAAAGTATATCAATGTGCTTGATATCATCACCTCTATATACAAATTCTCCAGACATGGAAAGCATCACAGCAAGCCGATAATCATGTTCAGATCAAAACACCACGTACTGATATGTAAGGTCTTGACAGAATCCAGCACCATTGATAGGGTACCCATGGAAAAACTCTTTATTGAGCATAGAACATAATATTAGTACCAAAAGTGTACTCCAAGATTATGTAAAACTTATGCGTACAAATGAAAAATGCAGCTTATGATTACAAAAGTGTTGATGATATAAAACTTACGCACACAAATGAAAAATGCAGCTTATGATTACAAAAGTGTTGATGATAATATACAGTACCTGAATAAGTGTGGAGTCAACCACCATCTTGTAACCTTCAAACGGATCAGGAATTACACCCAAGGTCTCCAGTTTAGGCGCAGAGACCATAGTTATTTGCGAAGGTGCATAACGATAATCAAGGAGCAGCCTTTGGAGTGAAGGGGCGTCTTTGATGATGAGCTCCTCTCCTTTAAAGCAAATTCCAATGCTTACAAGGTGAGGCGACTTTATTTGGAAACAACATATATGGATTTCTTTTCCAAAACAGGCAGCAAGCGCTCCAGGGCAGGGCAACAGGAGTGGATGATGCTGTGCAGTGAGGCCTCCAACAGATCGACCACCACAAGTGCGAGTTTTTTTAGCAGTGGGAGTCGAAGCATTTGTACCAGATTGTCTGGTAGATTACACCGGGCCAGGGTGGCAGTGTCGAGAGAGGAGGAAAACCATGAGATGGACATTGGTGGTGAGGGCACAGCTACAACGCTTGGTGGACAGCTATTTGCATAGTAATGGTAGAACTCAAGATGCTGGAGTTTTTCGAATTGACGGGATGTCAGCCAGGCATCCACTGTGCAGCGTGTGTGCAGCAGGCAGCATGCCGGGATGCATAGGCATTGAAAGGGGCCCTGGTGGGAGGAGATGATGGCTCCCTGGAGTTCAAAATCATGAACAACAGACAGCCGGCGACATTCGAGATTAAGAGGTGCGGCGCGCCACAGAGTGCGCCACCGAGATGCGAGGACCTGTGTGCGGCAGCCATCCTTGGTGGGAGAAGGAAGATAATCTCCCCAAGGATGGCGTCCGGGAGATCGCTGATGCGGTCTGCCCGATATTCTACGGGTTCCTCAGATCCAGGGGGCGTGGCCGCTTTTTGCCCGCGCTGCCGGGTGCAGGATCTACAGCCGGCGGCGCCACTGGCCGGAGCCTCATCTGTGTACATAGCAATCTGGAAAAAAGGCAGAAACATACGTGTAGGACATTCAAAATCAATTCTCAAGATCTGGAACAAAAAAGGCACAAACATATATGTAGGACATTCCAAATCAATTCTCAAGATCTAGCTACGAATTATTAGCACGTACGCTAACCCTAGTCAGATTATTAGCAAAGAAATCATTTGTACAGAACAAACAATTAATCACTAACCATAGATACCATTCAAACAATCAATACACTACACGGATCTAATGAATCTTACTCTGATTTCATGGACTGGGTGAACATAACCAAGGATTTCTGTTCCCAACAAAAGGGGTGGGGGGGACTAACTAGTTTTCCATCGGAGTCAGAGTCGTTGCCGGAGTAGCTGTGGACCTCCGGCTCCGGCTGGGGAGGCACGACGACGGCGATGAAGTCAAGATCGCGCTACTACGCGCGCGAGATCTCGTCAGTGGCGACAGCAACCTCTGCACCTAGCTTCATGCATTGCGCGGGTGCTTCACCAGCACCGGCGTCGCCACTCCCACCGATGGTGCGCTTCGGCAAAATCCTAATACACTCCATGCGGCGGTGACAACTGTGGACGGGGAGTGCGGTCGCCTATTATGACCAGCGGATCGGGCGCGCCATTAATATGGAGCAGTGGGAGCGAGGTGGGCGGCGGTCAAAGGGCTGGCTCGCCTCCCGGTGAGCCTGCGCAGCGGACTGCTAGCATGCCTACCGTCATTTCACACAGCTACTTGCACGCCCCACGGTGAGTGTGTAGCGAACATGCGCATGCCTCGGCCTCCCGGTCTGCCTGCTAGCATGCGTCTTGTCAACTCACGCATGCTCGTACGGCACATGGGACGCGTGCGCGGCACATATTATATTGATTTTTTCCTTTTTGATGATTAATTCTGCCACTTTATTGCTTAACCAAAGCATGGCACGTACATTGTTGGTCTAACGCACGCAGTTCGAATAAAGAGTCCGTTTGCGATATTGGTTGATAATTATTGATAATTTCTTGTATGTAAGAAGATTCTATCAAAACTTGTCTCAAATTTGAAAAAAAATATCAGAGTCTATTGGTGTCCATATGACACCACGATAAGTTTCATGAATTTCAACTTAGTTTTGGATTTACTGGATTTTAAAATCAAGATTCTCGATGTTAGAAATTTCTTGCATGGGGACTAAACATGCACCCAGGGACACGTACACATATGATTTTGCAATCCATTTTCGTACACTATCACGGGTCTCATGTAGACCAAATTTGATTTTTGCACATTAAATCCCTGGGAAATCAATCAATGTATAAAAACGGACAAATGTTATCTTTTTTCTTCAATTTTTAACACTAATGTCGGTGCAACAAAGCTTCGCTTGTGTTGCCTGGACTGTACACAGGCACGGCAGCAAGGAACCAAACAGCACCAAGCATTCAAGACAAAGCCAAGCCAGAGAGATAGCCCTTAGAGGAATCAAGGGGCAGATCAAGACAAGCCAAGAGAACAAGATATCACTAAGGAAAAGCCTCCCTTACCAGGCAGGCGAGCCTGGTCAGGTCCAGGCCATCCCGAAGACAAGTCCCAAGACTTCCTCGGCAGGCTTGCCGGGGCCGCTGGCGGCCTGCATCCCCGCCGAGACTCCACTGCTCCACTACATCGCAATACAAGTCATCCATCGATGCGGTGTCGAGCCCCCTAATAGCTAAGTGGTTGTCATTTGGCACGTGGCAGCCATTTAGAAGGAAGATCACCTCTATACGACACCCGTCCAGAGGCATGTCAAGCAGACAGATGGAAGATGACTAAGCATCACGGCGGGCCTGCCGGGCCGCATCCACAGCGTGACACCTAGCAGTGCATTTAATGCACTTTGTCCTAACTACCAGAGTTAGGTATGACAGCACTGTTAGCTATCTAATCGCTGGATAATGACCGTTTTGCCATTGTGGTAACCCCTTAGCCTATAAAAGGAGGACCATGGCAACCTTAGAAAGGATTCGGACCCTCGTGTACTCATACGCGCGTAGCTGCTGTCCCCAAGGCGACCCTGCAGGGCTTGAGCGCCGCACGTTCTTCACGGTCCCTCCATCAATCCACCAAAGCAGGAGTAGGGTTTTACGCTTCTCAGCGGCCCGAACCTGGGTAAAAACCACCAGCGTCATCACTGTCGTGCTGTCCCATGGCCTCCGCTCTTTGTGCAATGCGACCTCCCCCCTGCCGAACCACAAAGGGGTCGATGGCCCCATAGGTGGCCGTGTTCTACCACGACATCTTTGGAGCGCCAGGAAGCGGGGCGTGCATGCACGAACCTGAGGTTGTGATCAGCGCATCGACCTTCATCATCGTATTCTTCAGCATCCATGGCGCCCAAGAAGAAGTCCGGCGCAACCGCTCATCCTTCCACCTCGAAGTCCCCCTCGCATGCAGCCACCGATACTATGGGGGCTGCAGCGGCGTCGGGGGACGCAGATGCCATGGGGAACGTGACCGGCGCAGGCGGTGCTGTCATCGTTCCCCCCGCGGCTGAGGCGGGAGCAGAAAACACCGGAGGAGGGCGGCATCAACAACATTCCGACGGCCGTCCTCCACAACGCACGGGTGGGGAGAATGTTCAGTTACCACCTCCCCACTATGCCGAAGGACGCAGCCACAGCGACAACACCCGCTCTGGTGTGAACCGCGCCCCCTGGCTGTCCCTACAATGGGTGCAACGATGGGGCAAGCGCCTCCCCCGGGGCGGGGTAACCAAGACGAAGCGCCGAACGGTGTCCTTAACCCCCAGGTGCACCCTTCTCGCCACCATACCATTGTGGCAGCTGGCTCGCGGCGACGAGAGCACGGTGCCGCCGCCACTAGTACTGGCAGGAGACGAGCGACGTCATAGTCTGCGTTGTCGTCTATGCCAGGCACTGCTTTGGAAGCCATGGCGCGAGCTCAACTACTGCTGAGATTCCCACCAGCGGCCGATCAAATGGATGAGTAGAGAGCCACCATCCAGAGTTTGATCGGTTTTGCTGAAGTAGGAGGATCACAGCGGGCAGATCCACCACGACGCCCATAAGCAATAACCACAGCCCAAGCCACTAGCCAAGTTGAGGGAGCCACTCCAATGGTGCAATCCCCTCCACGGCAGCCAGCGCAAAGGCTGCAACCAGAACCACGCAACCAGGAGCCCGACGAGGTATGGATGGCTTCATCTGGCCCTCGGGCCCATCAAGATCAGTGGCAGGTCCTGGAAGATCGGCGGAGGGAAGACGCGCGCGTCACCATATAACGACGCCGTGAAACCCGCCGCCAATCTGACAGGCGCAATGGCCCAGACGTCGACGAACTCGCTCCCAGTGAAGGCGGATACTTGCCTTTCGAGGTTGGGTGCCCTACCTTCACTCATGAGCTGCGGCAAGTCCGTTGGCCATCTGCCCGCGTTTTCAAGCAAGAAATACCAGAAAAGTATGATGGAAGGCTGAACCCGGCAGAGTTCTTGAGCATCTACACCATCGCTGTTCAAGCTGCCGGAGGAAGAGATGAGAAGGTGTTCGCCAATTACTTCCCTTTGGCACTCAAGCCGAACGTGAGGTCATGGCTGATGCACCTTCCGGAGAATTCCATCTCATCATGGGCTGACCTGTGCAATGAGTTTGTTGGCGCCTTCATGGGCGGCCATCAAGAACCAGGATGGCCCAGCAATCTGCAGCTCCTTCCACAAAAGGAAGGGGAAAGCTTGCGAAAGTACATGTAGAGGTTTAGCCGGATGCACAGAAACATTCCAGACATCCACCCGGCAGCTGTGATTGCCGCGTTCCAGTCCAACGTGCGCAACAAAAGGATACGTTCCAAGATGAACGTCCGGTTGCCCAAGACTGTGAATGAGCTGTACACCTTGGCGGATAAGTGTGCCCGAACAGAGGAAGGGAGGTGGCTCCCCGGGGAGGAGGACGGTGTCGAAGTCGACTCAGAGGATGACGACGATGCCACTGACCCAAAGAGAAAGAACAAGAAACGCAATAAGAAGAGCAAGGAAAAGGCAGTATTGGCTGTTGAGGGCTCTGGCACTCCTAGTACCGGCAAGAAGGCCAAGACCGAAGCCCCCAGCAAGGAAGTTGCCGCATGCGCTGATTGCCGGGAGGCTGCGGCGGCCAAAAAGGTTGGGAAGGCTGACGGGCCATACTGCAAGATCCACCGGACCAAGGGCCATGATCTCCAAGAGTGTCACCAAGTTGAGCAACTCGTCAAGATGCAGAGAGCTGAGTACGAGAAGCGTGACAAAGAAAGAGACCAAGAAGGTGTTGGCGGGAAGGGCCGAGGCGGCAGAGGAGGCCGCCGCGGCAAGGTTCCCCAGCATCCGGAGAAACCTGCAAGAGGCCGTGAGAAGAAAGAAGGCGATGACGAAAGTGATGAAGGGGATGAAGAGGAAACTAGTGAGCAAGAGTTCCAGAAGGCCACTGAGGCCCTGTGCGTTGACGGAGGCGCATCTTTGCACTCCTCTCACCGCCAGCTCAAACAGTGGGCGCATGAGGTCAATGCCATAGAGCCAGCGGTAGACTCCCGAAAACCGCTCAAATGGACCCGCACACCCATCATCTTCGACGAAGAGGATCACCCTGACCGCACCACCGCGGTAGGGTGCTTGCCGTTGTTGGTTTCACCAATAATCCGCAACCTCAAGGTCACGAAGATGTTGGTTGACGGTGGGGCTGGGTTGAATCTGATTTCCCCCAAGTTACTCAGCAAGCTGCAAATATCAAATGAAGAGCTCAAGGTTACTGGCACTTTTCAAGGGATTAACCCCAGGAGGAGTCTTCCTAAGGGAAAGATCACACTACCGGTGGCGTTTGGAGGAGAATTGAACTACCGAACCGAGAAGGTTGTGTTTGACGTGGTTGATCTCCCCCTGCCATACAATGGGATCCTTGGTCTTCCAGCCCTGGTAAAATTCATGGCGGCATCCCACTATGCCTACAACACACTGAAGATGCCAGGGCCGATGGGCGTCATTTCCATTCTGTTAGACAAGAAGGATGCAATCATATGCGTAGATAAGATTTACCGAGACGCGGTCACTGCCGAGGCCGCGGAAGCTGCAGCTCCCACCAAGGAAAACAAGAAAGGGAAGAAAGCTAGCAGAGATACCGGCAAGGAATCCGGGAAGCGCTGTGACACCCTGATTTTTGGCCCTTTATTTTTTCTTTGGATTTTTTATTTGAATTGCTTTTCTGTGGCTCTGTGGTCCTGAAACCTGGGAAGATCATCTCTTCTCAGGCTCCCAAGTGGCTTGTCATCCTTAAAACCATCTCAAGATCATGTCATTTCCCATCTTGGACCAATCGCAATATTATTTTTCTTGCGAATATTCTGTTTTTTCCCATTAAAGGAATAACCCTATTTGCCCTAGGTTGTGAAGCAACCTATATTTCTGTCTCTCTCAAAATTCCCAAATAATTCTCATCAATTGTTTGGGTCTTATCTTCCACAGATATGTCAAAAGCCTTCCTTGGCATCATCAAAGATAATTCACAAATATTCCTTTTCTCATTCTGCCTTAAGTGGCTTTTTTAGAAGGAAGTGTCATTTATCTTTGCTTGATTGACCCCAAATTTTTTGTACACCTTTTCCTGTCCATATCATTGCCCCATGCCAAAATTCAACTTAATTTGCCTAGTGAACCTTCCTTAGCAAATTTCCAAAGTTCCTGTCTAAGGGAAGCCTTTATGAAGGAAGTACTACCTAGGGTAATCCAAATGAGTTGAAATTTTTCAAGGTCCTTCATATGATCAAATCATTACTCTCCTCAAGATTTGAGCTCATGTTATCACTCTATGTGAGCTCAGCATCAAATCTTGGTTTCTAGTCAGATTTTCAGGTTGTGAAGCAACTATATTTTATATTGCTTCATTATTGCTGAAATTTTACCAGGACATGCTATTACCCATATAAACTCTCCCCACAAAGTTTTGGCTCATTTTATCTACCCTTTTCCATCAGCAATTTTTCCAAGATTCTGTGCAGAGAGGTGCAGTATGAAGGAAGTACCACTTTGGCTTGTCCAAATGGTATGGAACTTTTATGGCACCTTCATATGCCTAAATCATTGTGCCTTGCCAGGTTTCAGCTCAATCCAAGCAAGTATGAGAGTGCTACTTCATTTCTTGCAATTCTGACCAGTGGGGCATTTTCTACAGCAAGTGCCATCTAGACATCTCCATTTCTTCTGATATTTGGCCAGCACAGTTATCTTAGCATGTGGTCAAACTAGGCCAAAGACCAGAGTCTATCTCTTCTTGTATCTTCCTCACCACAGCACAAACACTTTGCTGTTTCACTGCAAATCTGCTAGCTGTGGTCATCACAAGCTCTACTATGCCCGTTGTTTTCCTCTTTGGCCTTCTCTTTGGTATGACCTATCTACTGGACATGGTCGGCTGGCCAGGGTACAACCGTGTGCGCTAGTTCATGTGGTGACCACGGGGCAGATGAGCCAAATCTCATGCTCTGCCAACCGCGTGCCCTGTAGCCGCCTCCTTCCTCCTTGTCTCGATGTCCCTCCATGTCCTGGAGCTAGCCCGTGAGCTCCTGCATCATTCTGCACCTCTGCCCCGCCCTGCATTGTTGTGGTTTCATCACCTTCGAGCTCGCCCGTGCCTCTACCTCCTCTTCTTTGTTTTTGTCATGTGGGCCAAGCCTTCTCGAGCGTCCCCGAGCTATCCCTTAGCCTATATAAGGCACCCCCCGTCCTCTCCCGCACCTCACCGCTCTCTTCCTGGCTTCCCTAGTCCACCGGAGCGGCCTCACGTCTCCTTGGACCGCCGCGGTGCTCGCCGGAATTCAAGCAAAGCCGGCCATCCCGAGCTCCTCTCCCCTCCCCTCCACCACCATCGCCTTCTCCACCTCCTGGTGCTCTCCCCACCACCTCGGCCCTCGCCAGAGTGCCCTATGGCTGCATGCCCCTCGTCCAGTTGCCGCCCGACCCCTCTCTGTTACCCATCGCCGCGGCCACCCTGGTCCGCCCCGGCGCCGGCTAGCCCTCTGGACGGAGGCGGCGCATCGCCCCGAGTCCACTGGTGGTCCCAGCTCCATCGGGGACGGCCGGAGCCGGTCGAGCTATCGCCGGCGCCGTGCCCCTCCTCTGCTCCCTCTGTCCCCACGCGTCGCCGCCACCCCGCTCCTCCCCGGCGTCCGCGTATGGCCTGGATGGATGCGGTGCTCCGAGCTGAGGCCGCCGATGCCAGCGCCTCGGCCGGAGATGGCCGGAGTCACCCGGGCCGCCGCCGGCAGCGCTCTGCCTCGCACCCTCCTCTATTTCATGTCGGGGGAGCAGCAGGAGGAAGACGACACCCTGCCCAGCTGGCCAGGCGGGCCCCACCTCCCCACGGACCCCACACGTCAGCCTCTCCAAATCTTATCCAGTCAGATAAGTGGAAACGTATTTCCTCAAATACGTTTTCGCTTAGTGAAAGCGTAGTTCTGTTCTTCTTCGGATAAAAATACACTTTCAACTCCGGAAAATGTATTTATCTAAAGTGCGCTTTCTGTTTTCAGCCAGAGGCCCGTTTGTGGGGAAACTTTTTACAGATTCCCTGGTGTTCAACCTCTCGTATCTTCGCGACCGTAGCTGCGATTGAGGTGATTCCAAAGCCCACTTCTTCGTCTCATCGAGCTTGTTCTGTTGGTATCATGTTCACCATGTTGTCACACAGTGAAAATGACCATTTTGCCCTTGCCCGTAAACAGCCCCCTCCGGGAGAGAACTGTTTCCGGTGAATCTTTCCACGATCTCTCCGCACTTCTTCCTGGTGACCTCTTCATTCCCAGGCAAGCCACGACAGCCACTTGCATGATGGATTTGCAGTAGCCATGGTTTTCAACTTGAATATTTAAATAAGTTGTGCATGTTAATGTTTTCGTGAATGCTTTATATGCTTATGGATCCATGCTCATTCTTATGCCATGATTATGTTCATCTAGTTGGTTACATGCTTACTTGCTAATGTTGTTATCATGTTCTATTCTGGTAGTTATTTTCCCGATGCTAGTGGTCATACTATGTTCATATTAGTGATATGCTTTGTTATACTTGTGCTATTCAGGATCATCGTTATGCCATGTTCATTTGCATCTAGTAGAGTAAATGCTTTATTGTTATTGATGTTAAGATGAACGTGCTAAATGGTTGGGTTATCCATCCATGCTCATGTTGATGTCATGCTCATATGCATTGTTATTTCATCATGTTATTCTGTTATGACTCAGTTGTTCCTCATTCAAGTTTAACCGAACTTTAATCGAACTTGAACCCCTGTTGGCTGAGTCATAGTGCCATCGAATCGAGCTGACCAGTGTAGCCACACTTGCCTTATGGGAGGGTCCTAACTTGGTCTATTGTCATGCCTCTCGCCGATGCCTCCAACTAGGGAAGGTTATGTGCTCGCGTTACCCTGATCAGGTAGGCAGCCATAAGCCTTGTGTGCCCGTTGTTGTTGTACCCGGGTTGTCCCCGTTTGGGACCGTTTTTGTTTTGCCACGACTGTGGCCGTTGGATGTCACGAGGTGACATCGGGGCCACCCATGACTTTGCCCAAAGGGGAGTTTGTCGGAGTGGCCGGGAGGGTGTCATGCAATAGATCAATTTTGTCGGAACGCCGTTGGTCCACCCGAATGGGAGCACGAGGCCTTGGGTTCTGTAGTGTGGGTACAGTGTACTGATACGTCTCCATCGTATCTACTTTTCCAAACTCTTTTGCCCTTATTTTGGACTCAAATTTGCATGATTTGAATGGAACTAACCCGGACTGACGCTGTTTTCAGCAGAATTGCCATGGTGTTATTTTTGTGCAGAAATAAAAGTTCTCGGAATGACCTGAAACTTCACGGAGATCAGTTTTGGAATAAATAAAAAAATATTGGCGAAAGAATCAACCTAAGGGGGCCCACACCCTGTCCACAAGGGTGGGGGGCGTGCCCACCCCCCTGGGGTGCTCCCTCTGTCCTTGTGGGCCCCCTGAACCTCCACCGACCTCAACTCCAACTCCATATATTCATGTTGGGGAGAAAAAATTAGGAGAGAAGGATTCATCATGTTTTACGATACGGAGCCGCCGTCACCTCATGTTCTTCCCCGGGAGGCTAGATCTGGAGTCCATTTTGGGCTCCGGAGAGGGGAAACCGTCGCCAACGTCATCATCAACCATCCTCCATCACCAATTTCGTGATGCTCACCGCCGTGCGTGAGTAATTCCATCGTAGGCTTGCTGGACAGTGATGGGTTGGATGAGATCTATCATGTAATCGAGTTAGTTTTGTTAGAGTTTGATCCCTAGTATCCACTATGTTCTAAGATTGATGTTGCTATGACTTTGCTATGCTTAATGCTTGTCACTAGGGCCCAAGTGCCATGATTTCAGATCTGAACCTATTATGTTTTCATGAATATATTTGTGTTCTTGATCCTATCTTGCAAGTTATAGTCACCTACTACGTGTTATGATCCGGCAACCCCGGAGTGACAATAGTCGGGACACTTCCCGGTGATGACCGTAGTTTGAGGAGTTCATGTATTCACTAAGTGCTAATGCATTGGTCCGGTTCTCTATTAAGAGGAGGCCTTAATATCCCTTAGTTTCCAATAGGACCCCGCTGTCACGGGAGGGTAGGACAAAAGATGTCATGCAAGTTCTTTTCCATAAGCACGTATGACTATATTCGGAATACATGCCTACATTATATTGATGAATTGGAGCTAGTTCTGTGTCACCCTATGTTATAACTATTGAATGATGAATGCCATCCGACATGATTATCCATCATTGATCCATTCCCTACGAGCTTTTCACATATTGATCTTTGCTACGTTACTTTTCCGTTGTCACTGTTACAATTGCTACAAAACTGTTACTATTACTTTTGCCACTGTTACCATTACTTCTATACTACTTTGCTGCAGATATTAAGTCTTTCAGGTGTGGTTGAATTGACAACTCAGCTGTTAATACTTGAGAATATTCTTTGGCTCCCCTTGTGTCGAATCAATAAATTTGGGTTGAATACTCTACCCTCGAAAACGGTTGCGATCCCCTATACTTGTGGGTTATCAAGACCTTTTTCTGGCGCCGTTGACGGGGAGCATAGCTCTATTCTCTGAGTCACTTGGGATTTATATCTGTTGATCACTATGAGGAATTTGAAAGATCAAAGAACCAAGATTTTTCCCTCAACTACAAGGGGAGGTAAGGAACTGCCATCTAGCTCTGCACTTGATTCTCCTTCTGTTTTGAGTAAACTTGTGACACCTACACCTGCTATTGATTTCGACATGTCGCACGTTATTGATGATGCCACCTCTGCTATGCATGATGCTTATGATGAAACTACTTCTCTGTTGATAATACTATGCCACTAGGTGAATTTCTTGATGAACAACTTGCTAGGGTTAGAGAGAACGAAATTATTGAAACTGAAGATTATGATTCTCCCCCTAGATATGAATTGCCTGTTGTACCTGAGGGTTATATTATGGATGAAGAAACTACTAGAGACTTCTTTGCTTGCAATGATAGAGAGGATCTTAAGAAACTGTTAGTTAAGCTAAAAGAAAAATCCTTGAATGCTAGAATGAAATATGATCCCAATTTTGCTACTTCACCTATCTTTGTTACTGATAAGGATTATGAATACTCTGTCGATCCTGAGTTAATTACTTTGGTTGAATCTGATCCTTTCTATGGTTATGAATCTGAAACTGTTGTGGCACATCTTACTAAATTGAATGATATAGCCACCCTATTTGCTCATGAGGAAAAAATTCGCTATTACTATATTCTCAAGTTGTTTCCTTCCTCATTAAAGGGTGACGCTAAGTTATGGTTTAATACTCTTGCTCCTTGTTGTGTGCGTAGTACCCAGGATATGATTTACTACTTCTCTGCAAAATATTTCCCTGCTCAAAAGAAACAAGCTGCCCTTCGGGAAATATTTAATTTTGTGCAAATTGAAGAAGAGAGTCTCCCACAAGCTTGGGGGAGGCTTCTCCAATTACTTAATGCTTTGCCTGATCATCCTCTCAAGAAAAATGAAATACTTGATATCTTTTATAATGGACTAACCGATGCTTCTAGGGACCACCTGTTGGGGAATGCAGTAATTTCAAAAAAAATCCTACGAACACGCAAGATCTATCTAGGTGATGCATAGCAACGAGCGGGAGAGTGTGTCCACGTACTCTCGTAGACCGAAAGCAGAAGCGTTTAGTAACGCGGTTGATGTAGTCGAACGTCTTCGTGATCCAATCGATCAAGTACCGAACGCATGGCACCTCCGCGATCTGCACACGTTCAGCTCGGTGACGTCCCTCGAACTCTTGATCCAGCTGAGGCCGAGGGAGAGTTCCGTCAGCATGACGGCGTGGTGACGGTGTTGATGAAGTTACCGATGCAGGGCTTCGCCTAAGCACTACAACGATATGACCGAGGTGGAAATCTGTGGAGGGGGGCACCGCACATGGCTAAACAATCAACTTGTCTGTCTATGGGGTGCCCCCCTCCCCGTATATAAAGGAGTGGAGGAGGGGCGGGCCGGCCCTCTCTATGGCGCGCCCAAGGGGGGAGTCCTACTCCCAGTAGGAGTAGGTTCCCCCCTTCCCTAGTTGGAGTAGGAGAAGAAGGAAGAGGGAGAGAGGGAGAAGGAAAGGGGGGGCCGGCCCCCCACCCCAATTCGGATTGGGCTTGGGGCGGGGCGCGCCCTCCACCTGGCCGCCTCCTCCTCTCTTCCACTAAGGCCCAATAAGGCCCATTGACTCCCCGGGGGGTTCCGGTAACCTCCCGGTACTCCGGAAAATGCCCGAACTTATCCGGAACCATTCCGGTGTCCAAACATAGCCTTCCAATATATCGATCTTTATGTCTCGACCATTTCAAGACTCCTCGTCATATCCGTGATCACATCCAGGATTCTGAACAACCTTCGGTCATCAAATCACATAAATCATAATACAAATCGTCATCGAACGTTAAGCATGCGAACCCTACGGGTTCGAGAACTATGTAGACATGACCGAGACACATCTCCGGTCAATAACCAATAGCGGAACCTGGATGCTCATATTGGCTCCTACATATTCTACGAAGATCTTTATCGGTCAAACCGCATAACAACATACATTATTCCCTTTGTCATCGGTATGTTACTTGCCCGAGATTCGATCGTCGGTATCATCATACCTAGTTCAATCTCGTTACCGGCAAGTCTCTTTACTAATTCCGTAGTGCATCATCCCGTAACTAACTCATTAGTCACATTGCTTGCAAGGCTTCATATGATGTGCATTACCAAGAGGGCCCAGAGATACCTCTCCGATACTCGTAGTGACAAATCCTAATCTCGATCTATGCCAACCCAACAAACACCTTCGGAGACACCTGTAGAGCATCTTTATGATCACCCAGTTACGTTGTGACGTTTGATAGCACACAAGGTGTTCCTCCGGTATTCGGGAGTTGCATAATCTCATAGTTAGAGGAATGTGTATAAGTCATGAAGAAAGCAATAGCAATAAAACTTAACGATCATTATGCTAAGCTAACGGATGGGTCTTGTCCATCACATCATTCTCCTAATGATGTGATCCCGTTCATCAAATGACAACACATGTCTATGGTTAGGAAACTTAACCATCTTTGATTAACGAGCTAGTCAAGTAGAGGCATACTAGGGACACTTTGTTTTGTCTATGTATTCACACATGTATCAAGTTTCCAGTTAATACAATTCTAGCATGAATAATAAACATTTATCATGATATAAGGAAATATAAATAACAACTTTATTATTGCCTCTAGGGCATATTTCCTTCAGTCTCCCACTTGCACTAGAGTCAATAATCTAGTTCACATCGCCATGTGATTAACACCAATAGTTCACATCGCCATGTGACCAACACCCAAAGGGTTTACTAGAGTCAATAATCTAGTTCACATCGCCATGTGATTAACACCATTAGTTCACATCGCCATGTGACCAACACCCAAAGGGTTTAGTAAGGTGTGATCATGTTTTGCTTGTGAGAGAGGTTTAGTCAACGGGTCTGCCATATTCAGATCCGTATGTATTTTGCAAATTTCTATGTCTACAATGCTCTGCATGGAGCTACTCTAGCTAATTGCTCTCACTTTCAATATGTATCTAGATTGAGACTCAGAGTCATCCAGATCGGTGTTACAGTTTGCATCGACGTAACTCTTTACGATGAACTCTTTATCACCTCCATAACCGGGAAATATTTCCGTAGTCCTCTTAGGTAACTAAGGATAACTTTGACCGCTATCCAGTGATCCACTCCTAGATCACAATCGTACCTCCTTGCTAAACTCATAGCAAGGCACACAACTGGTCTGGTACATAGCATGGCATACTTTATAGAACCTATGACTAAGGCATAGGGAATGACTTTCATTCTCTTTCTATTTTCTACCGTGGTTGTGTTTTGAGTCTTACTCAATTTTACACCTTGTAACACAGGCAAGAACTCCTTCTTTGACTGTTCCATTTTGAACTACTTCAAAATCTTGTCAAGACATGTACTCATTGAAAAATCTTATCAAGCATCTTGTTCTATCTCTAAAGATCTTGATGCCCAATCTGTAAGCAGCTTCACCGAGGTCTTTCTTTGAAAAACTCCTTTCAAACACTCCTTTATGCTTTTGAGAAAAAATTCTACATCATTTCTGATCAACAATATGTCATTCACATATACTTATCAGAAAGACTGTAGTGCTCCCACTCACTTTCTTGTAAATACAGGCTTCACCGCAAGTCTGTATAAAACTATATGCTTTGATCAACTTATCAAAGCGTATATTCCAACTCCGAGATGCTTGCACTAGTCCATAGATGGATTGCTGGAGCTTGCACATTTTGTTAGCACCTTTAGGATTGACAAAACCTTCTGGTTGCATCATATACAACTTCTTCTTTAATAAATCCATTAAAGAAATGCAGTTTTGACATCCATTTGCCAGATTTCATAAAATGCGGCAATTGCTAACATGATTCGGACAGACTTAAGCATCGCTACGAGTGAGAAAATCTCATCGTAGTCAACACCTTGAACTTTGTTGAAAACCTTTTTGTGACAAGTCGAGCTTTGTAGATAGTAACACTACTATCAGCGTCTGTCTTCCTCTTGAAGATCCATTTATTCTCAATGGCTTGCCAATCATCGGGCAAGTCAACCAAAGTCCACACTTTGTTCTCATACATGGATCCCATCTTAGATTTCATGGCCTCAAGCCATTTCGTGGAATCTGGGCTCATCATCGCTTCCTCATAGTTCGTAGGTTCGTCATGGTCTAGTAACATGATTTCCAGATCAGGATTACCGTACCACTCTGGTGTGGAACGTACTCTGGTTGACCTACGAGGTTCGGTAGCAACTTGATCTGAAGTTTCATGATCATCATCATTAACTTCCTCACTAATTGGTGTAGGCATCACTGGAACTGATTTCTGTGGTGAACTACTTTCCAATTCGGGAGAAGGTACAATTACCTCATCAAGTTCTACTTTCCTCCCACTGACTTCTTTTGAGAGAAACTCCTTCTCTAGAAAGGATCCATTCTTAGCAACGAATATCTTGCCTTCGGATCTGTGATAGAAGGTGTACCCAACAGTCTCCTTTGGGTATCCTATGAAGACGTATTTCTCTGATTTGGGGTTCGAGCTTATCAGGTTGAAGCTTTTTCACATAAGCATCGCAGCCCCAAACTTTAAGAAACGACAGCTTAGGTTTCTTGCCAAACCACAGTTCATATGGTGTCGTCTCAACGGATTTAGATGGTGCCCTATTTAATGTGAATGCAGCTGTCTCTAATGCATAACCCCAAAACGATAATGGTAAATCGGTAAGAGACATCATAGATCGCACCATATCTAATAAATTACGGTTTCGACGTTCGGACACACCATTACGCTGTGGTGTTCCAGGTGGCGTGCGTTGTGAAACTATTCCACATTGTTTCAAATGAAGACCAAACTCATAACTCAAATATTCACCTCCACGATCAGATCGTAGAAATTTTATTTTCTTGTTACGATGATTTTCCACTTCACTCTGAATTTCTTTTGAACTTTTCAAATGTTTCAGACTTATGTTTCATCAAGTAGATATACCCATATCTGCTCAAATCATCTGTGAATGTCAGAAAATAACGATACCCGCCGTGAGCCTCAACACTCATCGGACCGCATACATCGATATGTATTATTTCCAATAAGTCATTAGCTCGCTCCATTGTTCCGGAGAACGGAGTCTTAGTCATCTTGCCCATGAGGCATGGTTCGCAAGCATCAAATGATTCATAATCAAGTGATTCCAAAAGTCCATCCGAATGGAGTTTCTTCATGCGCTTTACACCAATATGACCTAAACGGCAGTGCCACAAAATATGTTGCATTATAATTATCAACTTTGCATCTTTTGGCATCAATATTATGAATACGTGTATCACTACGATCGAGATTCAATAAACCATTTACATTGAGTGTATGACCATAGAAGGTTTTATTCATTTAAACAGAACAGCAATTATTCTCTGACTTAAATGAATAATTGTATCGCAATAAACATGATCCAATCATATTCATGCTCAACGCAAATACCAAATAACATTTATTTAGGTCCAACACTAATCCCGAAGGTAGAGGGAGTGTGCGATGGTGATCTTATCAACCTTGGAATCACTTCCAACACACATCGTCACCTCGTCATTAACTAGTCTCTGTTCATTTTGCAACTCCTGTTTCGAGTTACTAATGTTAGCAACTGAACCAGTATCAAATACCCAGGGGCTACTATGAACACTAGTAAAATACACATCAATAACATGTATATAAAATATACCTTTGTTCACTTTGCCATCCTTCTCAACCGCCAAAGAGTTGGGGCAGTTCCGCTTCCAGTGACCAGTCCCTTTGCAGTAGAAGCACTCAGTTTCAGGCTTAGGTCCAGACTTGGGCTTCTTCCCTGGAGTAGAAACTTGCTTGCTATTCTTCTTGAAGTTCCCCTTCTTCCCTTTGCCCTTTTTCTTGAAACTAGTGGTCTTGTTAACCATCAACACTTGATGCTCCTTTTTGATCTCTACCTCCGCAGCCTTTAGCATCGCGAAGAGCTCGGGAATTGTCTTATTCATCCCTTGCATATTATAGTTCATCACGAAGTTCTAGTAACTTGGTGATAGTGACTAGAGAACTCTGTCAATCACTATTTTATCTGGAAGATTAACTCCCACTTGATTCAAGCGATTGTAGTACCCAGACATTCTGAGCATATGCTCACTAGTTGAGCTATTCTCCTCCATCTTGTAGGCAAAGTATTTGTCAGAGGTCTCATACCTCTCGACATGGGCATGAGTCTGAAATACCGATTTCAGCTCTTGGAACATCTCATATGCTCCGTGGCGTTCAAAACGTTTTTAAAGTCTCGGTTCTAAGCCGTAAATCATGGCGCACTAAACTATCAAGTAGTCATCATATCGAGCTTGCTAAACGTTCATAACGTTTGCATCTGCTCCTGCAATAGGTCTGTCACCTAGCGGTGCATCAAGGACATAATTCTTCTGTGCAGCAATGAGGATAATCCTCAGATCACGGAACCAGTCCACATCATTGCTACTATCATCTTTCAACTTAGTTTTCTCCAGGAACATATCAAAAATAAAACAGGGGAGCTATACGCGAGCTATTGATCTACAACATAATTTGCAAATACTACCAGGACTAAGTTCATGATAAATTAAAGTTCAATTAATCATATTACTTAAGAACTCCCACTTAGATAGACATCCCTCTAGTCATCTAAATGATCACGTGATCCATATCAACTAAACCATGTCCGATCATCACGTGAGATGGAGTAGTTTTCAATGGTGAACATCTCTATGTTGATCATATCTACTATATGATTCACGTTCGACCTTTCGGTCTCAGTGTTCCGAGGCCATATCTGCATATGCTAGGCTCGTCAAGTTTAACCCGAGTATTCCGCATGTGCAAAACTGTCTTGCACCCGTTGTATTTGAACGTAGAGCCTATCACACCCGATCATCACGTGGTGTCTCAGCACGAAGAACTTTCGCAACGGTGCATACTCAGGGAGAACACTTATACCTTGAAATTTAGTGAGGGATCATCTTATAATGCTACCGCCGTACTAAGCAAAATAAGATGCATAAAAGATAAACATCACATGCAATCAAAATATGTGACATGATATGGCCATCATCATCTTGTGCCTTTGATCTCCATCTCCAAAGCACCGTCATGATCTCCATCGTCACCGGCTTGGCACCTTGATGTCCATCGTAGCGTCGTTGTCCTCTCGCCAACTATTGCTTCTACGACTATCGCTACCGCATGGTGATAAAGTAAAGCAATTACATGGCGATTGCATTGCATACAATAAAGCGACAACCATATGGCTCCTGCCAGTTGCCGATAACTCTGTTACAAAACATGATCATCTCATACAATAAAATATAGCATCATGTCTTGACCATATCATATCACAGCATGCCCTGCAAAAACAAGTTAGACGTCCTCTACTTTGTTGTTGCAAGTTTTATGTGGCTGCTACGGGCTGAGCAAGAACCGTTCTTACCTACGCATCAAAACCACAACGATTTTTCATCAAGTGTGCTGTTTTAACCTTCAACAAGGACCGAGCGTACTCACACTTGATTCAACTAAAGTTGGAGAAACTGACACCCACTAGCCACCTGTGTGCGAAGCACGTCGGTAGAACCAGTCTCGCATAAGCGTACGCGTAATGTCGGTCTGAGCCGCTTCATCCAACAATATCGCCAAATCAAAGTATGACATGCTGGTAAGCAATATGACTATTATCGCCCACAACTCTTTGTGTTCTACTCATGCATATAACATCTACGCATAGACCTGGCTCGGATGCCACTGTTGAGGAACGCAGTAATTTTAAAAAAATTCCTATGAACACGCAAGATCTATCTAGGTGATGCATAGCAATGAGCGGGAGAGTGTGTCCACGTACCCTCGTAGACCGAAAGCGGAAGCGTTTAGTAACGCGGTTGATGTAGTCGAACGTCTTCGCGATCCAACCAATCAAGTACCGAACGCACGGCACCTTCGCGATCTGCACATGTTCAGCTCGGTGACGTCCCTCGAACTCTTGATCCAACTGAGGCCGAGGGAGAGTTTCGTCAGCACGACGGCATGGTGACGGTGTTGATGAAGTTACCGACGCAGGGCTTCGCCTAAGCACTACAACGATATGACCGAGGTGGAAATCCGTGGAGGGGGGCACCGCACATGGCTAAACAATCAACTTGTCTGTCTATGGGGTGCCCCCCTCCCCCGTATATAAAGGAGTGGAGGAGGGGAGGGCCGGCCCTCTCTATGGCGCGCCCAAGGGGGGGAGTCCTACTCCCAGTAGGAGTAGGTTCCCCCCTTCCCTAGTTGGAGTAGGAGAAGAAGGAAGAGGGAGAGAGGGAGAAGGAAAGGGGGGGGCGGCCCCCCACCCCAATTCGGATTGGGCTTGGGGGGGCGCGCCCTCCACCTGGCCGCCTCCTCCTCTCTTCCACTAAGGCCCAATAAGGCCCATTGACTCCCCGGGGGGTTCCGGTAACCTCCCGGTACTCCGGAAAATGCCTGAACTTATCCGGAACCATTCCGGTGTCCAAACATAGCCTTCCAATATATCGACCTTTATGTCTCGACCATTTCGAGACTCCTCGTCATGTCCGTGATCACATCCGGGACTCCAAACTACCTTCGGTCATCAAATCACATAACTCATAATACAAATCGTCATCGAACATTAAGCGTG
The DNA here is from genome assembly GCA_011799875.1 of Thinopyrum elongatum. Taxonomy (NCBI): domain Eukaryota; kingdom Viridiplantae; phylum Streptophyta; class Magnoliopsida; order Poales; family Poaceae; genus Thinopyrum; species Thinopyrum elongatum. Next base: position 433,217,519 of record CM022299.1, on the reverse strand, counting down.
CGGACCCTACGGGTTCGAGAACTATGTAGACATGACCGAGACACATCTCCGGTCAATAACCAATAGCGGAACCTGGATGCTCATATTGGCTCCTACATATTCTACGAAGATCTTTATCGGTCAAACCGCATAACAACATACGTTATTCCCTTTGTCATCGGTATGTTACTTGCCCGAGATTCGATCGTCGGTATCATCATACCTAGTTCAATCTCGTTACCGGCAAGTCTCTTTACTTATTCCGTAGTGCATCATCCCGTAACTAACTCATTAGTCACATTGCTTGCAAGGCTTCATATGATGTGCGTTACCGAGAGGGCCCAGAGATACCTCTCCGATACTCGGAGTGACAAATCCTAATCTCGATCTATGCCAACCCAACAAACACCTTCGGAGACACCTGTAGAGCATCTTTATGATCACCCAGTTACGTTGTGATGTTTGATAGCACACAAGGTGTTCCTCCGATATTCAGGAGTTGCATAATCTCATAGTCAGAGGAATGTGTATAAGTCATGAAGAAAGCAATAGCAATAAAACTTAACGATCATTATGCTAAGCTAACGGATGGGTCTTGTCCATCACATCATTCTCCTAATGATGTGATCCCGTTCATCAAATGACAACACATGTCTATGGTTAGGAAACTTAACCATCTTTGATTAACGAGCTAGTCAAGTAGAGGCATACTAGGGACACTTTGTTTTGTCTATGTATTCACACATGTATCAAGTTTCCGGTTAATACAATTCTAGCATGAATAATAAACAACTTTATTATTGCCTCTAGGGCATATTTCCTTCACCACCTAGATAGTTGTGCTGGTTGTGTTTTCAGGGAAAGAACTGTTGAGCAGGCTGAATTGCTATTGAATAATATATTGAGTAATGATAATGATTGGACACTTCCTGAACCAACTCCTAAGCCAACTCCAAAGAAAAGAGGTATTCTATTTCTCAGTCCTGAAGATATGCAAGAGGCAAAGAAATCTATGAAAGAAAAAGGTATTAAAGCTGAAGATGTTAAGAATTTACCGTCTATTGAAGAAATACATGGTCTTGATAACCCAACACAGGTAGTATAGGTAAACTCTCTCTCTATAGATTTGATGAAGGTGATATTCCTCATAATAAGTCTGCTAGTCAATGCTTGGATGAGTTTGATAATTTTATTGTTAAACAAGAAAATTTCAATGCTTATGTTAGTAGACAATTGAAACGTAATGCTTACATGCTTGACCACTTGGGTGATTATATGAGTAGAACTGTTAATGACCTTAAGTTTATTAGTAAACATGCTTCCATGGTTACAACTCAAGTAGAACAAGTACTTAAGGCACAAGATGATTTGCTTAATGAGTTGAATAGTAAGAATAATGATAATGCTGTTAGGGTTATGACTAGAGGTGGTAGAATGACCCAGGAACCTTTGTATCCTGAGGGCCATCCTAAGAGAGTTGAGAAAGATTCTCAGAGAATTAATACTGATGCACCTAGTCCTAGTAATAAAAAGAAAAAGAAAACTGATAGGACTTTGCATGCTTCTAGTGAACCTGATGTAGACACACCTGAGAATCCCAATGATATTTCTATTTCTGATGCTGAGACACAATCTGGTGATGAACATGAACCTAGTGATAATGTTAATAATGATGTTCATGTTGATGCTCAACCAAGTAATGATAATGATGTTGAGATAGAATTTGTTGTTGATCTTGATAACCCACAATTAAAGAATCAACGATAAGATAAGAGAGACTTTGTTGATAGGAAACATGGTAAAGAAAAAGAACCATGGGTTCAGAAACCCATGCCCTTTCCTCCTAAACCATCCAAGAAAAAGGATGATGAGGATTTTGAGTGCTTTGCTGAAATGATTAGACCTATCTTTTTACGTATGCGTTTGACTGATATGCTTAAAATGCCTCCTTATGCTAAGTATATGAAGGATATTGTTACAAACAAAAGAAAGATACCGGAAGTTGAAATTTCCACCATGCTTGCTAATTATACTTTTAAGGGTGGAATACCAAAGAAACTTGGAGATCCAGGGGTACCAACTATACCATGCTCCATTAAAAGAAACTATGTTAAAACTGCTTTATGTAATCTTGGAGCCGGTGTAAGTGTTATGCCTTTCTCTTTGTATCATAGACTTGAATTGAATAAGTTGACACCTACTGAAATCTCTTTGGAAATGGTCGATAAATCAACTGCTATACCCATCGGTATTTGTGAGGATGTGCCTGTTGTGGTTGCAAACGTTACTATCTTAACGGACTTTGTTATTCTTGATATTCCCGAGGACGACAGTATATCGATCATCCTTGGTAGACCCTTTTTGAATACTGCAGGGGCTGTTATTGATTGCAACAAAGGCAATGTCACTTTTCATGTTAATGGTAATGAGCATACGGTACACTTTCCGAAGAAACAACCTCAAGTTCATAATATCAATTCTATTGGAAAATTTTCAACTATTACTATTGGAGGTTTTGAATTCCCCCTTCCTACTGTCAAAAAGAAATATGATATTCTTATTATGGGGACATGCATATCCCCGTTGAGGTAACCTAGTGTTAGTCAAAAATTCTCCAGTTTCATGTCATTCGAAAGAAGTTTGTTAATAAGACTTGATCAACCTTGTTAATGGATTCCTTTTGATGAGCATGAGATGGATGAATTTAGAAAGCACAACTTTCTGTACCTACTTTTTACTTTCTATTATTTAGATTAAATAAAGCAAAAATGGTATTTTCTGTCTGTTTTCTAAATTATCCTTGCAATAAAAAATGTCCCAAAAATAAAAGTTCTCCAAATGCCCTGAAAATTTAGTATGATTTTTTATAGAATATTTTAGAATTTCTAGCACTAAGCATGCACCAGAAGGATGCACCAGTGGGCCACAAGGGTGGAGGGCACGTCCCCCTACCTGGTGGGTCCCACATGGGTCCCCTCCACTTATTCTAGCACCCATCCATTTCGTCTTCCTCTAGAAAAAATCATCCCATAGCTCAAACCCGTGTTCTTGCTCATTTTGCTGCCATTTTCGATCTCCTTGCTCAAAGCTCCATTCACAAAACTGCTTTGGGGGATTGTTCTTCAGTATGTGACTCCTCAAATGGTCTAATTAGTTTTTGTTCTAGTGCTTTATTATTTGCAAATTTTTGCTGTTGTGGTAACCTTGTTCTTGAGCTTGCATGTCAAATTTATGTGGTCCAAAGTAGTTTTGATGCATGATATAGCCTCTAGGCACTTGTAGGAGTAGCTGCTATCAATTTTGTTGAGTTTGGTTCACTTTTATTTTGAGTCACTAAAAAAATTTCAGAAATTTTTCAGGGGAAGAAAATGATGAGGAGGTTGTTGAGAGGTTCCTCGAGCTGTGGTTCGAAGGAAAAGGAAAATGAGGAGAAGGAGAAGCCCAAGTACAATCTTCCTCGCTCCGCAGAGATTCGGCGTGTGAATGGCCATGTGATGCATTCTTACAAGTGGCCGGAATTTATGATGATTTCTATTATTTGGTTGAGAATGCAGGCATCACCGACTTCCTCCATGACCAGTGTGATCAGTATCTCCTACTCACTAATACTTTCGTGCAAAATTTTCATTTTCATGCTAGGAGATCACCACCCACGGTAGAGTTTCACTTATATGATGAGCATAAGGAGATGACGCTTTATGACTTTTGTGAGGTTTGTAAATTACCTTATGAGGGTAGCGTCGAGGAACCACATCCTAGAGATGTGGAAGATTTTATTAATGAAGTCATCGTAGGGGAAAGGAGAAGGGTGTCGGAAGCGAGAGTGGCTAGTTTACATTTTTCCTGTTTTACGTTACTACTCATTATTTGCTGGGAGGTGTTTAATTGGTGGCGGGGAGAGCGGAGGCCTTAGTTCTCCTGACCTTGCCATTTTGCGCCATGCTTTACTTAGTGATAAAACTTTCAGTTTAGGTGCTATGGTCGCTAAGCGGTTGAGTTTAAACCGTACAAAGGGTATTATTTTCGGAGGTATCTTTGCCTCCCGCCATGCTAGACGGTTCGAGATACCATTAGACACTATGAGAAAGAGGAGAAACTGCTACCCACTATATACTTAGATTATGATAGCATGGTAACACATAAGTTTATTCGCTATGATGAGGAAAAGAGACTCATTTATAACTTGATATTTAGCGAGGATACTTTTCAGATTATTACCTTGCATGCTCCTACTTTGTTCGATATTCATTCAGGCAGGTACTTCGTTTTGCCCGCGGACATTCATGCATACTGGGAGGGGACACGATCCCCAGTTCCTGAGCCAGAGACATCACCGGACCCATATCAGGAGTCTATTTATCAGTGGGAGCCACAGGAGCTCGCCAACCTGTGGAACCCCCAGGATCCTCCTCAGTACGCTAGAGAGGACTACTTTGATCCACGGGCTTAGACCAACTTAGGCCAAAAGCCTAAGCTTGGGGGAATACGTATTTCTCACCGACATTACATTCATGTTCACACAGTCATTTCAGTTGTCGGTGTTCATACTTTTTCATTATATTATCCATGTTAGTTTATTTCTTTGTCTCGCTTTCTTCTTGTGTGTTTGAAAAACCTTGAGAAAAAACAAAAAAATTAGTTGTAGTTTATTTCCTTTCTATGCATGCTTAGTAGTAGTATTAAAAGAAAACCCAAAAAGATTCTCATTCTTCTTTTGCTTATTGGGAGCTTTCCCGTGTAAACAGTTTTTCTCGTTCTAGTTTCACTTTCTTCAAAAAAAAAACAAAAACTCCAAAAACATTTCAGTGTGTTTCTTTGAAATTCTTTTCTTTTCTTTGGGGGTCGAGAGGAGAAGACCATGATGAAAATGTTGAGTGGCTCTCATATGCATTATTGTTGATCTAACAAAGAGCCCATATTACCTTGTCTTCTCCTTTGAATAAATGTTTGTAGATTCCAGCTTAGTCCAATGCACATGCACTATTATTATTATCCACACTGTTCGGTCGTGCAAGTGAAAGGCAATAATGACGATATATGATGAAATGATTGAGATGAGGAAAAGCTGGTATGAACTCGACCTATCTTGTCTTTGTAAATATGATTAGTTCATCATTCCTGATTCAGCCTATTATGAATGAAACATGTTTGCAATGACAATTAGAGATTATAGTTACTCATGCCATGCTTAATTAGCTAGGAGTTTATAATGGTTTACCTTGCGTGCCAACATGGAAATTAAAATGGTTGTGATGTAGTATGATAGGATGATATCCTCCTTTGAATGATTCGAGTGGCTTGACTTGGCACATGTTCACGCATGTGGTTGAAACAAAATCAACATAGCCTCCACGATATTTATGTTCATGGTGATTTATATCCTACTCATGCTTGCACTCAATGTTGGTTACTCTCAATGCATGTTTATGACTATTGTCGCTCTCTAGTTGGTCGCTTCCCAGTCATTTTCTAGCCTTCACTTGTACTAAGCAGGAATACTGCTTGTGCATCCACTTCCATAAACCCCAAAGTTGTTCCATATGAGTCCACCATACCTACCTATATGCGGTATTTACCTGCCGTTCCAAGTAAATTTGCATGTGCCAAACTCTAAAGCTTCAAATGATAATCTGTTTTGTGTGCTCGAATGGCTCATGTAGCAACTAGGGCTGTCAATATCTTCCATGCTAGGTGGGTTATTCTCACAATGAGTGGACTCCACTCATCATTCACGAGAAAATGGCTGGTAACCGGGATGCCCAGTCCCATGCTCAAATCAAATCAAAATAATTGCAAACAAAACTCCCCCAGGACTGTTGTTAGTTGGACGGTACCCGTTGTTTCAGACCAGCCGTTGAGTGTGCTTGTTGGTGGTGGGGGAGTATAAACTTTACCATTCTGTTTGGGAACCGCCTATAATGTATGTAACATGGAAGATACCGAGATCTCTTGGTTGTTATGTTGACAATGAAAGCATGCCGCTCAAAATATTATTTATCTCTATTTCAAAAACTCGAGCTCTGGCACCTCTGTGAATCCCTGCTTCCCTCTATGAAGGGCCTATCTATTTACTTTTACTGCTGAGTCATCATCCTCTGATAAAAAGCACCAGTTAGAGAGCACCACTGTCATTTGTATGCATTGTTATTAATTTATATTGAGTATGACTGTGACTGGATCTATTTTGCCATGAATTACAATGTCTAGTCAGTCCTTGATCTTCAGGGGTGCTCTGCATTTATGTTTTGCGGTCTCAGAAAGGGCTAGCAAGATACCATCTTGTTATATCATATCACGATTGTTTTGAAAAAGTGTTGTCATCCGAGATTTATTATTATTACTCGCTAGTTGATTATGCCATTGATACGAGTAAATGTGAGACCTAAAACGTTATTGTGAATATGGTTAGTTCATAATCTTTGCTGAAAACTTGAATGATGGCTTTACATATTTGCAACAACAAGATCAAACAGAGTTTGTAAAAGTTTTTCTTTATCACTTTCAGTTTGTCAACTGAATTGCTTGAGGACAAGCAATGGGTTAAGCTTGGGGGAGTTGATACGTCTCCATCGTATCTACTTTTCCAAACTCTTTTGCCCTTGTTTTGGACTCTAATTTGCATGATTTGAATGGAACTAACCCGGACTGACGCTGTTTTCAGCAGAATTGCCATGCTGTTATTTTTGTGCAGAAATAAAAGTTCTTGGAATGACCTGAAACTTCGCGGAGATCAGTTTTGGAATAAATAAAAAAATATTGGCGAAAGAATCAACCTAAGGGGGGCCACACCCTGTCCACAAGGGTGGGGGGCGCGCCCACCCCCCTGGGGCGCGCCCTCTGTCCTTGTGGGCCCCCTGGACCTCCATCGAACTCAACTCCAACTCCATATATTCATGTTCGGGGAGAAAAAATAGGAGAGAAGGATTCATCGCGTTTTACGATACGGAGCCGCCGTCACCTCCTGTTCTTCCCCGGGAGGCCATATATGGAGTCCGTTTTGGGCTCCGGAGAAGGGAAATCGTCGCCAACGTCATCATCAACCATCCTCCATCAGCAATTTTGTGATGCTCACCGCCGTGCGTGAGTAATTCCATCGTAGGCTTGCTGGACGATGATGGGTTGGATGAGATCTATCATGTAATCGAGTTAGTTTTGTTAGGGTTTCATCCCTAGTATCCACTATGTTCTAAGATTGATGTTGCTATGACTTTGCTATGCTTAATGCTTGTCACTAGGGCCCGAGTGCCATGATTTTAGATCTGAACCTATTATGTTTTCATGAATATATTTGTGTTCTTGATCCTATCTTACAAGTTATAGTCACCTACTACGTGTTATGATCCGGCAACCCCGGAGTGACAATAGTCGGGACACTTCCCGGTGATGAACGTAGTTTGAGGAGTTCATGTATTCACTAAGTGCTAATGCTTTGGTCCGGTTCTCTATTAAAAGGAGGCCTTAATATCCCTTAGTTTCTAACAGGAACCCGCTGCCACGGGAGGGTAGGACAAAAGATGTCATGCAAGTTCTTTTCCATAAGCACGTATGACTATATTCGGAATACATGCCTACATTATATTGATGAATTGGAGCTAGTTCTGTGTCACCCTATGTTATAACTGTTGCATGATGAATGCCATCCGACATAATTATCCATCATTGATCCATTGCCTACGAGCTTTTCACATATTGATCTTTGCTACGTTACTTTTTTGTTGTCACTGTTACAATTGCTACAAAATTGTTACTATTACTTTTGCCACCGTTACCGTTACTTCCATACTACTTTGCTACTAAATACTTTGCTGCAAATATTAAGTCTTTCAGGTGTGGTTCAATTGACAACTCAGCTGCTAATACTTGAGAATATTCTTTGGCTCCCCTTGTGTCGAATCAATAAATTTGGGTTGAATACTCTACCCTCGAAAACTGTTGCGGTCCCCTATACTTGTGGGTTATCATATACTAACCTCTGCAGAGTGTGTATAATCTATCGATAGCCGCGCCCACGAATATGGGCCCAGTTCATAGTAGGACACACTATGGGTCAACAGTAATAATAACCTGACTAATGAACAACCCTGGTTCGAGGAGGAAAGAAGTTTGTTCATATTTATGTGATCGTGAGAGGATCATAGTGGTATCATGGATACCGAAGTTGGTTGATGATTATGGTGTCATGTGATGATCTCGGGTATAGATCAAGCTCCTTGTGGTCCTGTGGTCACTACGGTATTATTAATACCAAGCTTGGTTGAACCTAATATTGTTGTGTGATGTCCGCGATGGTAAGTTGATGCATGCGGTGGTTACGTGGTAACCTCCGATCAGAGTAAGTTGGTTCATGATATTAAGTATGCTACATGCTAGTATTATCTTGTACATTTCCTGAGTGACATTGCCATGCTCATTTCATATGATGCAAGATGTGTTATGTTCAACATGTTCATGCAATGCTCATCTAATGTTGTTCTAGTGGTATCTTGTTCACCATGTACATGCCATGTTGTATCATTCTCATCAATGTTTAACCTATAAATGCTATGTTGTTGTTTGTCTTGATTGCTTTTGGTTGCTGTGAGCTTGCAAGTACATTCAATAACTGACCTGGCGTGTCATGCCAGTTTGCAAGTCATGCCATGATTGCTTGCTCGTTGAGGATTCCGAGTTTGCGAGCTAGGATACGCGTTCCAGCCAGAGTCCCTACGGAGTGGAGTCCATCGCTACCATTGTTGTTCCGCTGCTATAAGATATTCCGCTACTATGAGTTGTTCGGCTACTAGCATAGAGCAACCTGAGTAGGCGTACACTACTATAGGATGCTGCTAACACGACACTACAATCAGAGACCCTTCGACTAAACTGTGTGCGATGCATTAATCGCAAACGGTGATGTAAAAAGACCGTCAAAAAAGATGCAAAACGTTTGCGATGGCGGATACAACAAACACGGTTCAGATTTTAGTTGCGTGTGTGATGCGGGGCATACGGTTCAGTTCAATGAACTTTTTGCGATGAGGAAGAGGAACAGAAACGGGCAGCCAAATGAAGGCGTGTGCGATATACGGCATACAGTTTAGTCGGATTAACTGTTTGTGATGAGGCGAAACAACAGAAACGGGCAGCCAAATGAAGGTGTGTGCGATTGAGGGCATACGCTTCAGACGGATGAACTGTTTGTGATTAGGCAACACAACAGAAACGGTCAGCCAGATCAACATGTCTGTGATTGACGGCACAAACTTCACACGGATGAACTGTTTGCGATTAGCCACAACAAACAAAAACAGTTAGACAGATCAATGTGTGTGCGCTAGACGGACACACATTCTAATTAAAAGAAGCGTGCGCGATGGTAATAACGAGCGTGCACGGTTGTTGGAACAAGACGTGTGCTGACATTGCCTATTACGGTGCACCCTATGGTGCAAACGCCACGTACGCGGCCGAGAAAGCGTGCCCACGTTACGCCGTCCGGGAATAAAACCGCACTTAGAAATTATAGAACCGTCAATAAATTTTGAGCCTGCGTCCCGTCACATTCCAAATTACTACCACGCTATATTTAATTGCAAACTTGTTCACACCGATCAAAACCTAAATGGTTTCCCACTTAGGAGCGTATGAGTACTCGGTTATAAATACTACTACTCCAAGATGACTGCACATTCCTCCTCAACTCCTCATCTACAAAAACAAACAAGTCATTCATCATCGTTCCCTTGCGTCTGCCATGGCCAGCGTGAGTTCTGGGTCGAGAGATTACCACCAGGGAGAGGCAAGCATGGAAGCGAAAGCACGAGAGATGTCCCGCCTCGCCATGAAAGCAGCCGACATGTCCCGCCACGCGGCCGTAGCAGCACAGAGGTCCCGTCGCATCGCCTAAGCAACAAAGAGGTCCCGCCGCGCCATCGATGCAGTAGACTGGTCCGGCCGCGCCACGGAAGCAGCAGAGATGTCCCGCCGCACCGCGAATGCAACAGAGATGTCCTCCCATGCCGCGGCGGCCTGGGAAAATATCCCGCAGGCAGGAGAGGACTCTGACAGGCGCATGCGTGCTATGCTCGATGACCTGATGGGTCGGATCTCCGACTGGATGAAGCAGCAGGACGAAATGAATGCCTTCTTTGAAAATGCTACTAATGTCATCCGGGGACTAGGGAAGGATAAGGCAAAGCTCCGCACTGAGCGTGACCTGCTGAGGGTGAAGATCGCCAGAACGACGAAGCAGCACGAGGAGACCACTGCCTTGTTGCAGAGGACCGGCATCAACGTCAAGAAACTTATGGACGAGAATGCCATGCTCCACATCGAGCGCCAAAGGCTGGTGGAGGAATCCGTGGATGCTCTCAAGCAGCGTCTTGAGGACACGAAAGAGCTCATCGCCGCTCGCCGTAGAGACTAGTTCCCGTGGCCTGCAGCAACACATCAAGAAAGTAGAGATCAGCAAGCCAGATAGTTGTCTTCCTTCTTCTCTTGCCCTTGTGTATTTAGGGCGTTGCCGCATGTGCCTTTTTTAATTATCTTCCTAAATATGTAAGACAATTATTATCCACTGTCATCGTCCTTATATTCATCAGTCTTGCTATAAGTAGCAGTCGATGCTATATAGGTCCGTTGGATCTTACATCAAGATCCGTGCAAAACTTTCTTTTCAGATTTTCTTTTTTCTCTCTTAAATCTCAGTCGAGTGAGACATAGCCACGCCATGAAACGGGTTCTTGGGCGGCATTAATGGAGACGTTGGGAGGGAGGTGGGCGGCGGATAGAGGTCAAAGGGCTCTCCTCCTGATGAGCACGCACAGTGGTCTGATCGCACGCCTCCCGTGCTCAAATAGCTACCCCGCACGGCACCTCCTAGCGAATAAAAAAGGGGACGCGTGGCGGCACGTAAATGGTAAGTAGAACGCCCACGGTTTCAATAATACTTGTGTTTCCGATTTGTAACGTGACAGCACTTGTTCCAAAATGACTTTGTTGATTGTTAATGTGTGCGCCTTCGCAAATCGGACAAAAAATTTACACAGCATGTTGGTGCCATGTCATGACACCATGCCAAGTTTCATGATTTTCAGGCATGTTTTGGATTTACGGGAATTTTAAAACCAAGTTTCTTGATGTTTCCGGCCAAGCCAAGATGCCCAGATGTTTGAATTCCATTCCCACTTCTTGCATGGGACCTAGAAATTCGCCCAAGTACACATAAATGATTTTCCAACTAACTTTTGTGCACTGGAGCATGCGCTTGTACTTCAAATTTGAATTATGTGCATTAAATGCCTGGAAATTCAATTAATGTATAAAAAGGCCAAACGAACCCGGAATAATTCCAAAATTTAGCACGAAACTCCTATTTGGTCTAAGCTGCCTGTGTAAAAAAATCAAGGCGGGAGAAGGCAGTGTATGTCGTTTCGCACACGGAGGTGACACGTTCCCTCTCGGAACCACGAGCCTTCTTGAGATAAGCTCCGGTTTGCAAGATGCTTATACCAAAGCTTGTCCCAATTCGGCCAAAAAATTTACCACGGCATGTTGGTGCCATGTCATGACACCATGCCAAGTTTCATGATTTTCAGGCGTGTTTTGGATTTACAGGAATTAAAAAACCAAGTTTCTCAATATTTTCGGCCGAGCCACGACGCCCAGATGTTTGAATTCCATTCCCATTTCTTGCATGGGACCTAGAAATTCACCCAAGGACACACATGTGATTTTTCAACCAACTTTGGTGCACTGGAGCATGTGCTTGTAGTACAAATTTGAATTATGCACATTAAATGCCTAGAAATTCAGTTAATGTATAAAAAAGGCCAAACGAACCCGTAATAATTCCAAAATTTAACATGAAACTCCTATTTGGTCTAAGCTGCCTGTGTAAAAAAAATTAAGGCTGGAGAAGGCAGTGTATGTCGTTTTGCACACGAAGGTGACACGTTCCCTCTCGGAACCACGAGCCTTCTTGAGAGAAGCTCCGGTTTGCAAGAAGCTTATACCAAAGCTTGTCCCAATTCGGCCAAAAAAATTACCGCAACATGTTGGTGCCATGTCATGACACCATGCCAAGTTTCATGATTTTCAGGCATGTTTTGGATTTACATTATGTGACGCCCCCGGCTCAATCGTGCACTAATCATACACGCAAATGCACACGATCAAGCCTAAGGACTCACGGGAAGATATCACAACACAACTCTAAAACATAAATAAAGTCATACAAGCTTTATATTACAAGCCAGGGCCTTGAGGGCTCGAATACATAGCTCGATGGCATACAAGCGTCAGCGGAAGCATCAGATATCTGAGTACAGATATTAAAAGAGAAACAGAAAGGCCCTTAGAAAGGCGGGGCAAAATAAAACACTATGATCGAAAGGCGCAGGCCTCCTGCCTGGGACCCTCCGAACCTACTCCTGGTCGTCGGCCAGCTCGTAGTAGTATCCATCCTCGGGGTAGTAGTAGCGATCGTCGGCGGGGGCAGCTGTCTCAGGGGCTCCGTCAACTGGTTGCATCAAAAGGGGTATATGGGGAAAAAGAAAGCAAAGCAACCGTGAGTACTCATCCGAAGTACTCAGCAAGCAAGGATCTACACTACATATGCAACATTATCAAAGAGTGGCTGTATATGTGGACTGGGCTGCAGAAATGCCAGAATAGAGAGAAGGCCTAGTCCTATCGAAGACTAGCATCTTCAGCAACATCAAACATCTTCAACGATCTTGCAGCATTAGAAGAGTACAGTATAGCATAATGTAAAGTAGTAGTCGTATCAAGTAACAGTCTCGCCCAGAGATCCTTCCTCATCTCCCTGCGAGAAAGCGATCCCGGAGCCACATATCCAGGTACCATCTCAAGTTCTAGTTGTACCGATCGGGATACAACTCCGAGTGTCCTTTACCGTAGGACCGGCTATCGATAGATGTTTTCTTCCCTGCAGGGGTGCACCAACTTACCCAACACGCTCGATTAACTCCGACCGGACACACATTCCTGGGTCATGCCCGGCCTCGGCCAAACGATACACCACAGCCCTACCTACAGCTCAGCAGAGAGGTCCCCGCCGGTCTACATCCTAAGCGCTCAGGGGTCTTGGGCCATCGCCCTGTGGACTTCGGGTCGTTGCGAGCAGGGTGAAGCCAGGCACCAGGAGGGCGCCGGTCCGTCCCGGCCGCAAGGCTCAACTAGACGTCTGACAGAGCTTTCGGCTGATGCTACGATGCAGAACGCCCATACTATGCCCACATGATGGTTAGTGCTATCAGGCCAGAGGCCTGCTCGGATCAAATATCCAAATTGTTAGTGGACTAGGGCTTGCGGTAATGAGCAGAGACTCACGAAAGATGTGACCCTGTCGCCCCGTCTCGAGGACTTGCGGCAAGGGCCAAGAATGCCCTGCCGCGCCTCGTATTCATCACTCGGGCACCATCCAGGTCAACCCGTCTTCACATCACACGCGGGTACCCCTCAGGGTCGACCCGCCGTCCAAGTAACAGTGTAAAGTCCAATTATCCGTGTGTCCATAACATCAGGGGAATCCGAGGTATCACCCTCGTTGGATTCCTACTCAATGTATCCGTCAAGGTGAACTCTGAGGAATCACCCTCGATGGGTTCACACTTGATGTATTGCACGACAGCGTCGTTACCAGAAGTGGTGAAGGAGGAATCACCCTCGATGACCACGACCGAATAGCTACTCTACAGAGTTAACATCAGAAGTGCTACATGAGGTATCACCCTCGGCACTCGATAGTAACGCTGCAGTGTCGTTACAACTAAGGGGGGTGATGTGCGGTGACGGGGCCTGGTCTTCAATCCCGTTGATCAGGTCTTCTGATAATCCAGCGGGGCAGTCGGGACAAGTGGGGTCACTGATAGGTCTCTACCCAGCCTATACTATACAGTTTAGGATAAGCAGGTAAGGTTTCAAATGCAAGTTACAATAAACAGGCTATGCATCAGAATAGGTAAAGCAGTAGTAGCAGCAATTCTAATGCAAGCATGAGAGAGAAAGAATAGGCGATATCGGGATGCTCAAGGGGGGTGCTTGCCTGGTTGCTCGGCGGCAAGGGCAAGGTCGTTAACGGTGTCGTCAGGCTCCTGAGCTGCGTCGGTACCGGGAACTGCGTCGGGGTATAACAAGAGAGAAGAGGGGGAGGAAACAGTAAATACTAAGCATACAAGTGCTACACAATGTATGACATGACAATATGCAGTGCCGGGTGTGTCCTAACGTATGGTTGCACGTCACCGAGGAAGGGGGAATCCATCCGGGAATGTTTTCCCGGTTCCGGACATTTGTCAGACAGATGACCGGAGGGGAACTGTTCCATGTTTGCATAGTTAGGGACGTGTGGCGGACGAATGGACCGCGCATTCATATTCGTCTCGAAATTCTGAGCAACTTTCATGTACACAGTTTTTTGATCTGAGCTACGGATTATTTTATATGATTTTTCAAAGTTTAAACAATATTCTGAAATTTCAGATTTATTATTAATTCGCATTATCCAAAACAGTAGCAGGGTGATGTCATCATGACGTCACTGTGATGTCAGGACCAGTGGGTCCCACCTGTTAGTGTCACGGTAGGCTAATTAGGGCTTAATTATACTAGTTATAGATTAATTAGGTTAACTAGATAATTAGCTTAATAAAATAGAGTTAATTAAGTTAATTAACTATTAATTAATTAATTAATTTTATTACTTTTATTTTTATTTATTTTTCATTCTGGGGCGGGCCCATCTGTCATAGGCCCATCTGGCCAGGGGCGTGGGCCCCCGTGGTCAGTGGCCCAGGGGCCAAAGCGGGTGCGGGCGATGGGTGCGGGCGTGAAGCCGCCCGTTGCAGGGAACTGCGAGGCCACGGCCACGGCCACAGCGGGGCTCGCCAGCCGGTCGTTTCCGGCGACGGGATCCGGTGCGGCGGAGCGCGGCGACGGGATCCAGTGCGGCGGGGCGCGGTGGCTGGCGAGGGCTCGCAGGGAACGGCCGCGGCAGCGAGCAGCTTGGGCAGGGGCGGTTCGGAGCGCGGGCGCGAGCGCGCGCGACGTCAGGCGGGCGGGAGCGGTCAGGGTCAGGCGCGGGCGAGGCGAGGTCGAACGCGGCGCAAAGGCAGGGGGCCGGCCGGCGTGGGCGCAGCCAGGGGAAGGCGGGCGCGCGTGGTGAGCGCAGCGGCGGGGTGCGGGCACGGCGGAGCAGCTGCAGCTGCAGTGCACGGCGAGGGGAGGAGGTAGCGCGGGCGCGCGCTAGCGCGAGCGGTGGCTGGCCGGGACGAGCGACGAGGACTGGGGGGAAAGGGGAGGCCGGGCCTCACCGGCGAACAGGGGATCGGGGTTCGGCGAGGCGCGATGGCGACCAGCGAGGAGGGGGATGAGGAGGCGAGGAGGCAGTCCGGCGACGGTGTGGACGAGTCAGTGACGGCGTCGGGCAGCGGCGACGGGCGCGAGCACTCACTCCCGATCCAGATCGGGGGGAGGAAGAGGGAGTGTGAGGGGGGGAGTTCTGGTGAGGGTTAGGGTTTCGGTTGGGTCGGCTGTGGCCATATAGGCCTGGGGGCGAGCGGGGGAGTGGGCCGGCCGATTCAGGCGGCCAGTTGGGCCAGGCCCAGTGGGGCAGGGGTTTTCTTTCCTTTTCGTTTTCTTTTGTTTTTCTTTCATTTTCTGTTTTGTAAATAGTTAGGCCACACAATGACTTTTTCAAAATCAGAGACCTAGCTCATAATTAGCAGTGCATTATACCCTAACTCCAAAAACTAGTTTGGGCAAAACATAACTTCATATTTAATTTAGATTAATTAATAGGTTATTAAATATTGTTTTCAGCCACTGTTTGAGGATGTTTAAGTCACTTATCCAATTTCAATAAGGTTGGTTACAATTTTATCATTGCCTCCAAATTATTTTCTATTTAATGAACATTTTAGTTTCTGGGTTTGGACAACTTTTATTTTCACTTTTAGTTTGAATTTCCATTTGAATTTGAATTTGAAATGAGATATGTTGCTAATGATGATTAAGCACTATTGATCATGATGACATGGCATAATCAAAAGGGTGATCATTGTAGCTTAATACATGGGGTGTTACATACAGGAATTAGAAAACAAAGTTTCTCAATATTTCTGGCCGAGCCACGACGCCCAGATGTTTGAATTTCATTCCCATTTCTTGCATGGGACCTAGAAATTCACCCAAAGACGCACATGTAATTTTCCAACCAACTTTGGTGCACTGGAGCATGTGCTTGTAGTTCAAATTTGAATTATCCACATTAAATGCCCAGAAATTCAATTAATGTATAAAAAAGGCCAAACGAACCCGGAATAATTCCAAATTTTAACACAACACTCATAAAGTTCTATGTTGCCTCTGTGAAAAATCAAGGGGGGGAGGCAGCGTATATCGTTTCGCACACAAAGGTGACACGTCCCCCCTCGGGAATCACGAGTCTTCTCGAGAGAAGCTCCGGTTTGCAAGAAGCTTATACCAAAACTTGTCCCAATGCGGCCAATTTTTTTTACCACAGCATGTTGGTGCCATGAAATGACACCATGCCAAGTTTCATGATTTGCAGGTGAGTTTTGAATTTACAGGAATTTAAAAACCAAGTTTCTCAATGTTCCCGGCCGAGCCACGACGCCCAGATGTTTGAATTTCATTCCCATTCTTGCATGGGACCTATAAATTCACCCAAAGACACACATGTGATTTTTCAACAAACTTTGGTGCACTGGAGCATGTGCTTGTAGTTCAAATTTGAATTATGCACATTAAATGCCTAGAAACTCAATTAATGCATAAAAATGCCAAACGAACCCGGAATAATTCCAAATTTAAAAACTACACTCATGTAGTTGCATGTTCACTGTACATAAATGTTCTAGCAATTCAAACACCATCCTTTTCCTCTGTAACACCATTTTGTCTTTCAAAACATAATGAAAAAATCAGGTATACCACAAACAGTTTACTAGCAAGAATCGTGTGGGATGCGATATAAAATATCTTGGCGCACCGTCTTCTCTGGCTTACGCAGGAAGCTTCGTCGTCTACAATCCACCGCCCGCGCTTGAACCATACTTGCGCGCCAGTTTCTCGCGGCACCGAGCGAAATTTTTCTGCCACCACGGAAATATCTATCTCCTTGCCCCCTCCCTCCCACCAAAAGCCACATTTCCACTGTTCCTCCTTGCTTTCCAAGTTCAAACCTTCACTGTTGCTTACTGGCAGCTCAGCCTCCTCGCCGGCGACCCTTCTTCTTGCAGCGCCGCCTCCTCGCCGGCGACCCTTCTTCTTGCAGCGTCGCCTCCTCGCCGCCGACCCTTCTTGCAGCGCTGCCTCCTCGCCGCCGACCCTTCTTCTTGCTGCGCGGCCTCCTCGCCGCCGACCCTTCTTCTTGCTGTGCGGCCTCGTCGATATGGTTAGGTAATCCACACCCCACCCACACCATCCTCCTCCTTCCCCGTCCCACATGCCCCGACCGACAGCGCGACACCTTCCACCGAAATCACTGGCCCAGTCCTCCAATTAAGCGTCGCCCACAGCCATTTTGCATGCAGTATAACGTGGAGCTCAGTAGCATATGGCAGCGGAGAAGCAAATCGCGGCCGCACGCGCGCATGAGGTCGCTATGGCTGCCATGCGTGCCAACCGCCAGATCTTAGAGGAGCACCTCATCTTCGAGGCCACCGTCGACACCGCCACGCAGTTGTCTACTTTAAAATATAGTTCGTGCTGTTTTCTCGAGGCCACCGCCAGTGCCTTCTAGTGATTTGTCCTCTGTAATGTTAATATGCAATCTGATGTTCAGTTAACAGTTTGGTCCTCTGAAATGTAATGTTCAGTTAACAGTTTGGTCCAACAATTGCTACATTTCATAGTACTGTTCTCAAGCATTCTTTGTTTTGTTAACTGTCTTATCTTCTAGTACATGTTTCTATTCTGCAATGTCGTGCTCAGTTAACTGTTTTGGTTCATTTGGTCTGTTGTCCATTTAACTGTTTGGTTCGATTCTGCAATTTGATTTTCATTTGTTGTGGGTACAATTTTGTATTGTTATGCATGTGAGAAATAAATCGAATTTGGCTGTACTCAATACATATTCTATTGATAGTATGGCAACTCTCAGTTAACCTGATCAAGATCTTCCTTATATGTGTTGCAGGGAAACAATGGGAGACACTGCGGTTTACCATCGAGGTTTGCTCATGCATGGTCCTTTCGCTAATAGCACATTATTGTGCAGTTGCAGGAATCATTCTAATATTTAGGTTTCTTACAATTTGGTCGTGCACATGTAGGTCCTGCTGTCAGAGGCTTAGACCCACTGTTCGACCGATTTTGCATATGGGGAAATGAGATGTCCATGAATATCAGTCAAGTCAAGAAACTCAGAAAGATTGTTAGGATGAAGAAACTTGTGACGAATAACAGCAAGATCTTTGTTTGCACAATGAAAAAGACATTAGTCAACTATAGGATGGTACTAACTCTTTTACCCTTTTTTTTACCCCTTGCGCCATTTCAAAATTTATAACAGCGATTTATGCATATGTTTGTTTTCAGTACTTTTCAAAGCAGTTCACCGATGATTACCTCTCAAACCACCTGCATGGTTAAGAGGTGAGGAAGGTATTCATTCACCACCCATGGTACAATATTGAAGTCTTCCTGAAGAGGGCGAAGGTTGGGCGGGCAATTATCCATAGCCACTGGCCTAAAGTTGCAAGGACATTCAACATCACTGAAGGCTCAATATTTGCCTTCCACTTCTGCAGTTTCCCAGATGAGATTCATCTGTCTATTTACCGTGTATGATGCTACTTTCCAAAGGTTTTCTATGTTGCATGTGAAACTTGGTGCTATTGTGTAATGGCGTAACTGAATGCTGAAGCTATCTGATGTAATTCGATTATGAAATCCTGGTTGCCGTTATACGAATATGAAATATCTGGTGTGTTTTATAAGAAATGTCAATTTGATTACTACATGGATTATCAATAATAGGCTAATTACCCTGCTTATTGGGGTTTTCTATTGCAGACGGTTACTCAGACAACACCGTGGGCGATGAACTCAAACAACCCACACGGTTTCTAGAAAGTAGGCGTGTTGGATCAACTAACAATCACACACGGCTTCCGGCAGAGAACTGTTTGCGTTAGGCCACCTTGCACAAACGTTTCCACACAAAAAACTATGTGTGATATACATACGAACGGAAATGTTTTTCTGGGATTCACCGTGTGGGATGTACATACGAACGGAAATGATTGGGTTTCGATGCCTTGCCCGATCGCACACGAGCTCATTTTGCCCCCGCCTGTCTGGCCGGAGGGCCTATCCCCGACGATTTCTGGGTCATGTGGGAAGGACCCCCCTATCGCACACACTCACTAGCTGACAGTTTAAAACTCCGTCGCGGAAAGGGGGTAAAAACCGTTTGTATAGCACGTCTCTGCACCAGTGGTAGTGTCGCCGTGCCGATGTAATTCCCTGTTATATCGGAACCCTTGTACCCATATAGATTGTAATAAAGAGCTGATTTGTTCTATGGCATGCAGTGTCATATTCCAGAAGACTTACCTCGATCTCTGGGATGGAATACGGGGTGTTCTGGTCTCTCTGAGCCGGGGTGCCACAAGCGTTGGTATCAGAGCAGGTCTGGCTGTAGGACGCCCTAGTCCACGCAAGTGTTAGAAAGCGGTAGTATAGAGTCTAGTCGGTTTGTTGCACTTGATTGCTACATTTGTTTGCCGCATAGCATGCATATAGACTTATTATTTGGTCGCTAATGATTGATCTTGTGAGTGTAGGTGGCATCTGTTTTGATCCACTACCTGCACCCTCCAGCTTTGCATCCCTGCTTCTCGGTGTTTGGCGTCATCTCTGTCCCAGCAGAGTGATGCCGAGGTACCCAGTGTTCCAGGCATCATTTGCAGGAGTTATGCTCAAGTATCACATTGATATCTTTTCACCAGCCACCCCTATCATTTCGGTGATAGACATGTTTCTATCCCGGATCTTTCCATCCCACTCGCCACCTTGGCAACCCTTACTGATCTTTGCTATCAGAAAAGGGAAATGCCAGCAAGCCTTGTTTTTCACCGCTATCCTACCCTGTCACCCAATCTTTGGACGAGTACGGTTTCCATCAATC
The DNA here is from genome assembly GCA_011799875.1 of Thinopyrum elongatum. Classification (NCBI taxonomy): domain Eukaryota; kingdom Viridiplantae; phylum Streptophyta; class Magnoliopsida; order Poales; family Poaceae; genus Thinopyrum; species Thinopyrum elongatum. The sequence goes on along the minus strand of CM022299.1, from coordinate 433,197,382 downwards.
CGCTTGATGATGATGTGTTCATGACATCCGTGTCTCGCTACATGATCACCAAGTTCGTCCTCACCCCTAAGCCCGTTCAGATGCAACCGGTGTTAATCCATCGCTTGGTGTAGCTTTGATTACACCAACTCCTTCCCCACGTGGATTCACTTTCGTGCACACCGCCACAGCATAATAGATCGCAGTACCGGAGTTATCGCGAGATTGGTGTGCCTAGGTATGCATGCATATTATTGTTGTGAGTAGCAGTAATATGTGATGTTGTATGATATGTGATTGCTTGTATATAATCTTGATTGCTTTGTGTGCTTTTGTTTCATTCGTTTCTATGGTTTCTTTCTTTGGGCCCTCGGTGTTACCTTATTTTCCCCTTATTAAAGTTGCTCATCAACCGACACCGGACCCGAAGAATCAGAAAGGAGTTCAAATATTTGGAAGCTCAGTTAAACATTATGGAATTCTCAGCCGACTGCATTATATTGGGAATATCTAGTCTGAATGCAAATGATATTCTGGATGCATCGTCAGCATCAAGTATACATATCAGTGTACACTTTTCACAGCAGTAATGATGAAAACAGCTGGAAGACAAGTAGTGTGTGAGACCAACAGTATATTATCATTCAAAGAAAGAAGCTTCTGGTGCAAGCAATCCAGTCTTCTCCCACAAGCTACCAGAGAAGCTTACAATGCAAGATTCCTCAGTCTTCCTCGGTACAATACGTGGATGACTTCCCATGCAAGATACTCAGGTTTCTTTCGTAAGCTACCACAAAAGCATCAGGTACCGAGTCTTCCCCAGCAAGTCTTTAAGGGGGGAAGCTTCCAAAGCACGATACCCAGTCTTCTTCAACAAGCTGCCCTGGCAAGAGCTTCGAGCACAAGTTATTCAGTCTTCCTCAGCACGATACTCTTGATGGCTTACATCACAAGCTATCCAATCTTCCTCAGTACGGCACTGGTGCAAGGTATTACATAGTGAGCTGGAAGCATATGGCGGTGTATCCCAAGGGTCAGATCCACAACGGTTTTGTCAGAAGCAAGGATCAGTCAGAACACAAGTCTGCCTTGGGAATCAGATGCTGTTACACACTGTGAGCATGCTACCAAGTTCATACAAATCACCTGTACGAGGATGAGATCATGGACCTACCAAAACAATGAGGAAAGACAACATGGGTCAACAATTTTGACAGTGCTTATCAAGGCCAGCTTCCTCACACCCGAGTGAGTGAGGTCATCAACCCTTGTCACGGTCTGGTATGATGGAAGACAACAATGAGCTCCGTACAAGCACACATGGATCTAGTATATATAATATGACCCGAGTCATGAACATGGCCAAGGTATGATTGCCGGAATATTGCACCTGACAGCACCTATGGTCACACGAAGAATTAAGGATATATGTGGCCAAGTTCTTTCAGCAAAGGAGCCAGACCGGCAATGCAGCTATGGTACTTGTTGCATGACTAACATCATACAGATACCCCGGACAGTCTGAGTCGGTATCGATCACAATGAATATACGCCAAAGGGGTCTGCTCCATTGAGACCAAAGACCAGCTCAACAGTTTGACTCTAGCAACCATGGTAAAGCATCACACAGCCTACTATCCACATGGATATACCAACAGAAGGAATAATCAGAATGATGAACAACAGTCTCGAAGCATGTTCCCTCATATATGGGAATCAGTTAAAGAATAGCATGTCGTGAACAAGATTCTTCTGCCAGAACCACCATCAGCCAAGTCTATGGATACTATCATTATAAGTCCGTACACCTTCATGTTGGTCACAACAGACGACAGTCAACTCTTTGGTACACATCTGATACTCAAGATAGTGGTGATTCAGGGATCCCTGCGAAACAGTCAGATTCCGCCAGGAGAACAGTTATGATTCACAACACTGTGTTGAACCCGGAAGACATGCAGCTATTTTAGCAACCCAATGCAAGGAGTAAGATATTTGGTGTCCACCAAGAAAGTTGTTCACAACTCCATGGAATGTGGTCAGTGTGACACATCCATCAGAAACCACTCTCGGACTTGTGAAGGGCATATATTCCAGTCATGATAATTTTTCGCACCCCAGGTCAGCAGATATGAAAGAAATTGGAGCCAGTGTAAGCATGAACAAGTGAGGAAATATCAGTCAGAATAAGGATATAGTGAAGCAAACCACACCAGAGCGACACAGTCAAGTCATATAAAATTTAGCGGGAACCTTACATAAAGGAAAAGGATACTCGAGTTGGAAATGGTCTCCTTAGTTCAGAATATTCATACTTGTTCCCTGAGCAACCAAATCTCGAGGACGAGATTTCTTTAAGGGGGAAGGTTTGTGACACCCTGATTTTTGGCCCTTTATTTTTTCTTTTGTTTTTCTTTGGATTTTTTATTTGAAGTGCTTTTATGTGGCTCTATGGTCCTGAAACCTGGGAAGATCATCTCTTCTCAGGCTCCCAAGTGGCTTGTCATCCTTAAAACCATATCAAGATCATGTCATTTCCCATCTTGGAAGAATCCCAATATTCTTTTTCTTGGGAATATTCATTTTTTTCATTAAAGGAATAACCCTATTTACCGTAGGTTGTGAAGCAACCTATATTTCTGTCTCTCTAAAAATTTCCAAATAATTCTCATAAATTGTTTGGGTCATATCTTCCACAGATATGTCAAAACCGTTCCTTGGCATCATCAAAGATAATTCACAAATATTCCTTTTCTCATTCTGCCTTAAGTTGCTTTTTGAGAAGGAAGTGCCATTTATCTTTGCTTTATTGACCCCAAAATTTTTGGAAACCTTTTCCTGTCCATATCATTAACCCATGCCAAAATTCAACTTAATTTTCGTAGTGAACCTTCCTCAGCAAATTTCCAAAGTTCCTGTCTAAGGGAAGCCTTTGTGAAGGAAGTACTAGCTAGGTTGATTAAAATGAGTTGAAATTTTTCAAGATCCTTCATATAATCAAATCATTACTATCCTCAAGATTTCAGCTAATTTCATAAACCTATGTGAGCTCAGCATCAAATCTTGGTTTCTGGTCAGATTCTCAGGTTGTGAAGCAACTATATTTTATATAGCTTTATTATTGCTGAAAATTTACCAGGACATGCTATTACCCATATAAACTCTCTCCAAAAAGTTTTGGTGCATTTTATCTAACCCTTTTCCCTCAGCAATTTTTTCAAGATTCTGTGCAGAGAGGTGCAGTATGAAGGAAGTACCACTTTGGCTTGTCCAAATGGTATGAAAATTTTATGGCACCTTCATATGCATAAATAATTGTGCCTTGCCAAGTTTTAGCTCAATCCAAGAAAGTATGAGAGTGCTACTTCATTTCTTGCAATTCTGACCAGTGGGGCATTTTCTACAGCAAGTGTCATCTAGACATCTGCATTTTGTCTGATATTTGTCCATCACAGTCACCTTAGCATGTGGTAAAACTAGGCCAAAGACCAGAGTCTATCTCTTCTTGTATCGTCCTCACCACAGCACAAACACTTTGTTGTCTCACTGCAAATCTGCTAGCTGTGGTCATCACAAACTCTACTATGCCCATTGTTTTCCTCTTTGGCCTTCTCCTTGGTATGAACTATCTACTGGACATGGTCGGCCAGCTAGGGTGCAACCGCGTGCGCCAGTTCACGTGGTGACCACGGGGCAGACGAGCCAAATCTCATGCTCTGCCAACCGCGTGCCCTGTAGTCGCCTCCTTCCTCCTCGTCTCGACGTCCCTCCATGTCCTGGAGTTAGCCCGTGAGCTCCTGCATCGTTATGCGCCACTGCCCCGTCCTGCATCAATGTGGTTTCGTCACCGTCGAGCTCGCCCGTGCCGCTACCTCCTCTGCTCCATTTTTGTCATGTCGGCCGAGCCTTCTCGAGCATCCCCGAGCTATCCCCTGTCCTACATAAGGCACCCCCGTCCTCTCCCGCACCTCACCGCTCTCTTCCCCGCTTCTCTAGTCCACCGAAGCGGCCTCACATCGCCTTGGACCGCCGCGGTGCTCGCCGGAGTTCGAGCAAAGCTAACCATCCTGAGCTCCTCTCCCCTTCCCTCCACCACCATCGCCTTCTCCACCTACTGGTGCATCTCCCCACCACCTAGGCCCTCACCGGAGTGCCCCGTGGCCGCGTGCCCCTCGTCCGGCTGCCGCCCGACCCATCTTTACTGCCCATCGCCGCAGCCGCCCAGGTCCGCCCCGGCGCCGGCTAGCCCTCTGGATGGAGGCGGCGCATCGCCCCGAGTCCACCGGTGGTCCCAGCTCCACCGGGGACGGCCGGAGCCGGCCGGGTTGTCGCCGGCGCTGTGTCCCTCCTCTGCTCCCTCTGTCCCCACGTGTCGCCGCCACCCCGCTCCTCCCCGGCGTCCGCGTATGGCCTGGATGGATGCGGTGCTCCGCGCTAAGGCCGACGATGTGAGCGCCTTGATCGGAGATGGCCGGAGTCGCCCGGGCCGCCGCCGGCAGCGCTCTGCCTCGCCCCCTCCTCTGTTTCCTATAGGGGAGCAGCAGGAGGAAGATGACGCCCTACCCAGCTGGCCAGGCGGGTCCCACCTCCCCGCGGACCCCACACGTCAGCCCCTCCAAATCTTATCTAGTCAGATAAATGTAAACGTATTTACTCAAACACGCTTTCGCTTAGTGAAAGTGTAGTTATGTTCTTCTTCGGATAAAAATACGCTTTCAACTCCGGAAAACGTATTTCTCTAAAGTGCGCTTTCTGTTTTTCATCCAGGGGCCTGTTTGTGGGGAAACTTTTTACAGATTGGTCCCTGGTGTTCAACCTCTCGTATCTTCGCGACCGTAGCTCCGATTGAGGTGATTCCAAAGCCTACTTCTTTGTCTCGTCGAGCTCGTTCTATTGGTATCATTTTCACCATGTTGTCACACAGTGAAAATGACCATTTTGCCCTTGCTCGTAAACAGCCCCCTCCGGGAGAGAACTGTTTCTGGCGATTCTTTTCGCGATCTCTCCGCACTTCTTCCCGGTGACCTGTTCTATCCCAGGCAAGCCACGACAGCCACTTGCATGATGGATTTGCAGTAGCCATGGTTTTCAACTTGAATATTTAAATAATTTGTGCATGTTAATGTTTTCGTGAATGCTTTATATGCTTATGGATCCATGCTCGTTCTTAAGCCATGATTATGTTCATCTAGTTGGTTACATGCTTACTTGCTAATGTTGTTAACATGTTCTATTCTGGTAGTTATTTTCCCGATGCTAGTGGTCATACTATGTTCATATTAGTGATATGCTTTGCTATACTTGTGCTATTCAGGATCATCGTTATGCCATGTTCATTTGCATCTGGTAGAGTAAATGCTTTATTGTTATTGATGTTAAGATGAACATGCTAAATGGTTATGTTATCCATCCATGCTCATGTTGATGTCATGCTCATATGCATTGTTATTTCATCATGTTATTCTATTATGACTCAGCTGTTCCTCATTCAAGTTTAACTGGACTTTAATCGAACTTGAACCCCTGTTGGCTGAGTCATAGTGTCATCGAATCGAGCTGACCAGTGCAGCCACACTTGCCTTATGGGAGGGTACTAACTGGGTCTATTGTCATGCATCTCACCGGTGCATCCAACTAGGGAAGGTTATGTGTGCGCGTTACCCTGATCAGGTAGGCGGCCATAAGCCTTGTGTGCCCGTTGTTGTTGTACCCGGGTTGTCCCCGTTTGGGACCATTTTTGTTTTGCCACGACGGTGGCCGTTGGATGTCATGAGGTGACATCAGGGCCACCCATGATTTAGCCAAAAGGGGAGTTTGTCGGAGTGCCCGGGAGGGTGTCATGCAATAGATCGGTTTTGTCGGAACACCGTTGGTCCACCCGAATGGGAGCACGAGGCCTTGGGTTCCGTAGTATGGGTATAGTGTACTAACCTCTGCAGAGTGTGTATAATCTATTGATAACCGCGCCCGCGGATATGGGCCTAGTTCATAGTAGGTCACACTATGGATCAACAGTAATAATAACCTGACTAATGAACAACCCTGGTTCGAGGAGGAAAGGAGTTGGTTGATCTTTATGTGATCGTGAGAGGATCACAGTGGTATCATGGATGCCGAAGTTGGTTGATGATTATGGTGTCATGTGATGATCTCGGGTATAGATCAAGCTCCTTGTGGTCTTGTGGTCACTACGGTATTGTTAATACCAAGCTTGGTTGAACCTGATATTGTTGTGTGATGTCCGCGATGGTAAGTTGATGCATGTGGTGGTTACGTGGTAACCTCCGATCAGAGTAAGTTCGTTCATGATATTAAGTATGCTGCATGCTAGTATTATCTTGTACATATCCTGAGTGACATTGCCATGCTCATTTCATATGATGCTAGATGTGTTATGTTCAACATGTTCATGCAATGCTCATCGAATGTTGTTCTAGTGGTATCTTGTTCACCATGTACATGCCATGTTGTATCATGCTCATCAATGTTTAACCTGTAAATGCCATGCTGTTGTTTGTATTGATTGCTTTTTGTTGCTGTGAGCTTTCAAGTACATTGAATGTACTGACCTGCGTGTCATGCCAGTTTGCAGGTCATGCCGTGATTGCTTGCTCATTGAGGATTCTGAGTTTACGAGCTAGGATACGCGTTCCAGCCAGAGTCCCTGCTGAGTGGAGTCCATCGCTGTCATCATCGTTCCACTGCTATAAGATATTCCGCTGCTACGAGTTGTTCGGCTGCTAGCATAGAGCAACCTGAGCAGGCGTAGTGTCGCCATGCCGATGTAATTCCCTGTTATATCGGAACCCTTGTACCCATATAGATTGTAATAAAGAGCTGATTTGTTCTATGGGAAGCAGTGCCGTATTCCAGAAGACTTACCTTGGTCTCTGGGCTGGAATACGGGGTGTTCCGGTCTCTCTGAGCCGGGGTGCCACAAGCGCACCTCTCCGGAGTGTGCTACACCCGTCGATGATTTTTCGGAGAGCTCCACTAGCAAGAAGCCCAGGGTTGCCTCACCTGCTATGAAGAAGGTCCCGGCAGGGCTGGATGGCGCTGATGGTACGTTCACCATTAGCTCCACCCTCGATCACAAATAGGAAAGCGTGCTTGTTGCCTTCCTACGGGCGAATGTAGATGTGTTTTCCTGGCAACCATCTGACATCCCCAGTGTTCCCAGGGAGGTAATCAAGCACCACCTAGCTGTCTGCCTTCATGCCCGGCCCGTCAAGCAGAAGGTCAGGAAACAAGCTTTGGAACAACAATAGTTCATTGCCGAGAAGATCAAGAAACTTGAAGCAGCTAGGTTGGTCAAAGGAGTGTTGCACCCAACATGGTTGGCGAACCCAGTGGTGGTGCGCAAGGCGAATGGGAAATGGAGGCTTTGCATAGACTTCACAGACATGAATAAAGCATGCCCAAAGGACCCATTCCCCTTGCCGTGCATCGACCAGATCGTAGATTCCCCTTCAGGGTATGATCTGCTTTCCTTCTTGGATGTATACTCTGGGTACCATCAGATATTCATGTCCAAGGAGGACGAGGAGAAGATCACATTCATAACCCCGTGTGGCACATACTGCTTCGTGCAGATGCCCTTCGGGTTGAAGAGTGCTGGATCCACTTTTGCATGGGCAGTACAAATTGGTTTTGAGTCTCAATTGCACAGGAATATTAAAGCTTACATGGATGACATAGTGGTCAAGACCAAGGACAAATCAACCCTCATTCAAGACTCGGAAGAGACCTTTGCGAACCTGCGCAAGATCAACTTGAAGTTGAACCCTGAGAAGTGTGTGTTTGGCGTTCCCTCTGGCAAGTTACTTGGTTTGTTTGTGTCCCACCGGGGATAGAGGCCAACCGCGACAAGATCAAGGCGATCGAGCAGATTCAAGCACCCAAGACAGCTAAAGACGCGAGGCGCCTAACCGGATGTGTTGCCGCGCTGAGTAGGTTCATTTCCAAGTCTACCGAGCGTGCCCTACCGTTCTTCAAAATTTTAAAGAAGGCAGGGCCAATGAAGTGGACCCCGGAAGCAGAAGCAGCGCTGCGAGACATGAAAGCCTATCTTTCCTCCGCTCCCACCTTGGTCGCTCCTAAACCACAAGAGCCGTTGCTACTATACTTAGCGGCAACCAATCAAGTGGTTAGTGCAGTGTTGGTGGCACAGCGGGAAGTGGATGAAGGAGCAGCCGCAACTACTGTCCTTCCCGGAGAAGGAAGTGAACCCATCCCGGCTGGGTCCAGTGTAGATCGAGAGAAAGAAGAGCAGGATAACAGAGACAATCCCAAGACCGCGGCAAAGAAGAAGGTGGTGCAGCAGCCGGTGTACTTTGTCAGCTCCCTGTTGCAGGGGGCTAGATCAAGGTGCTCTGGCGTGCAAAAGTTGATCTTTGGCCTCATCATGGCCTCGAGGAAACTGCACCACTACTTCCAAGCCCACGAGATCATGGTTGTCACCCGTTTCCCTTTACAACGCATACTGAGGAACCCGGAGGCCACTGGCAGGATAGTTGAATGGGCTTTGGAATTGTCAAGCTTTGGTCTGAAGTATGAGAGTATGTCAACCATTCAAAGTAGAGCATTGGCGGAGTTCATCGCGGAATGGACACCAACCCCAAATGAAGAGACATCGGAAACAGTTGTCCCCGGCAAGGAGGCCCCCCAAGAGTGGATCATGTACTTTGATGGCGCCTTCTCGCTGCAAGGTGCAGGAGCTGGCGTGCTCCTTGTCGCACCCACTGGAGAGCACCTCAAGTACGTGGTCCAAATGCATTTTCCCTAGGAGAAAGCTACCAACAACATTGCAGAATATGAAGGACTCCTTGTCGGGCTCAGGATCGCAACAGAGTTGGGAATTAAGAAGTTGATCATTCATGGAGACTCACAGCTTGTGGTGAGACAAGTGAACGAGGATTACCAGAGTCCATTGATGGAGGCATATGTGGAGGAAGTGAGAAAACTGGAGGAGCATTTTGATGGATTGCAAACAGAGCACGTGCCACGTGCGGAAAACAGTGTTGCCGATCATCTGTCAAAATGCGCTGCACAAAAGCTTCCTGTGGAACCAGGGACTTTTGTTCTCCGCCTGACTCAACCCTCAGTATCCCCGACAACAATGGCTAGAAAGAGGAGGAAACTGGACTCCGGCAATCCTCTCCCGGCAGAGCTTCCCGAAGCCCCCAGCAGAGAGGTTGACGGGAATAACTCCACTTCTCCTGGTGAGCAGCACCCTCCCGCCGAACTACCAGTTCTTGCGGTTGAGATATGAGCTCCCATGAACGAGGAGGTGCCATTGATCCTTGTTGCCGAGCCTCAGGCTCCAACTTGGGCACGGCACATAGTCCATTACCTCCAAACAGGAGAACTTCCCGAAGAGCAAGAAGAAGCTGAAAAAGTAGCCCGGAGGGCCAGTATGTATCAATTTGTCGATGACACATTATACAGAAGGAGTCCTAACGGTGTGAAATTAAAGTGCATTTGCCGGGAAGAGGGGGAGGAACTGTTGGCAGAGATACACAAAGGCATGTGCAGCTCCCATATTGGATCAAGAACCTTAGTTGGAAAAGCTTTTCGGCAAGGTTTCTACTGGCCCACGGCCCTCCAAGATGAAATTGAGCTAGTCACCAGATGTGAAGCCTGCCAGTTCCACTCCAAGAATATCCATCAACCTGCTCAAGCTCTCTAGACGATCCCTTTGTCATGGCCATTTTTGGTCTGGGGGCTCGACATCTTGGGCCCCTTCCCCCGTGCTACCGGGGCTTTGAATTCTTGTACGTGGCAATCGACAAGTTTACAAAGTGGCCGGAAGTGGAGCCTGTGATAAAGGTGACCGTGCAATCAGCTATCAAGTTCTTGAAGGGATTGGTGTGCCGCTTCGGAGTACCCGCCAGAGTCATCACTGACAACGGCACCCAATTCACAAGCCGCGCCTTCATGCAATATGTTCAAACCCTCGGAAGCAAGGTTTCATTCACCTCTGTTGCTCATCCCAGGAGCAATGGACAAGCTGAGAGGATGAATGCTGAAGTGCTGCATGGACTCAAGACAAGAACTTTTGATAAGCTACAGAAGTGCGGCAGACGCTGGATCGACGAGCTACCGATGGTTCTTTGGTCCCTCCGTACGACACCAAATCGAGCTACCGCCTAGACTCCCTTCTCCCTAGTCTATGGGGCAGAAGCAGTGATCCCCACGGAACTCATATACGGGTCACCTCGAGTATTTGCCTACGATGAAGTAGAGCAAGAGCAGCACCGGCATGACGACGCCGTGCTCCTTGAGGAGAACCGTCTCCGGGCTACAATGCGTGCTGCACGCTATCAGCAAGCTCTGCGCCGCTATCACAGCCGCAGGGTTCATGCCCGGAGCCTTGAGGAAGGCGACCTTGTCCTTAGGCGTTTTCAGTCTGCCAAGGGTGCAAACAAGTTGACGCCGAAGTGGGAATGCCCTTACCGGGTAGTACGAGTCACCAGACCTGGCGCAGTCCGTCTGGAGACCGAAGATGGCATTCAATTGCAAAACTCATGGAACATTGAGCATCTTCGTAAGTTCTACCCATAAGGCGCGGTTGTCGGGCCCTGCCTGGCAGCCACCCTTTCGTACAAGCCTTGCCGATGCACATGTAACCCTTTGTACAAAGCCGGGCGCAGACCCTGAGCACAGACAATAAATCGAAGCGCTGGCGCCCTAAAAACAACTTGCATGCATGCATAACATAACATGAACTTGCCATGATCATGTAGATGAGATCATATGTTGCTTTGTTTCCCTCTGCACTAACTGCAGGGCTCTTGCCGCAGACTCAATCCTGAAAAGAAGAAACGGAAACAAGCCTACATATCGATCCCCGACAAGCCAAACAGATAAGTTCCTTTTTGTCCATACATGTCTCTGTAAGAAGAAAGCTTGTGCATAGAGAAACCTTGTCACCTTCGAAGCATTTGTGCTCCCATCCTTTGACCCGAACATTGCTTCGGTCAAGATGGTTGTAGTGGCTTTTGACGGAGAAGGATTGACAAGGAGCCGGTTCCCTTCTGTGGTTTCTAGCCCCGGCAGGAAGCAACAACGGAGGGCACCGGCAAGATAACTTGCTGGGAAAAACTTGTTTACCTAAAAGTATAGAGGTGTACCCCCTCTGCATGGATAAAATGCATGCACAAGTACCCGGCAAAGCTTGTCTTTTTCATTAATATGCAGATAAACAAGTACAACTCTTACAGAACACAAACATGGATAAAAGAGATTACATATTTGAAACTAAAGTTTGGCAAGTGCCTACATATTTTAGATTGAAAAAAAGATAAGTGCCTCGTAATCCCTTTCTTGTCCGTCTCCTCCTAGGAACTATGGTGGGAGGTGAAGAGAGCAAAAGGAGTGACTGGGCAGAAGCCCAGCCTGACCCCGTCAAGACCCACAAGGCGCGGCCTGACAAGATCGAGATTGGAGAGGTTGTGAAGGCGGCAGGGGTGGCTAGGAGATGCCCTGGACGCCACCGCCAGGACCAAAAGGTGCACCCGGCAGAAGGCACCAAGAGAGCATCCCCTCCCCGGCAACCGTCTGGAAGAGGCTGGTGATGATGGTGCCGGGGAGGGAGGGGAAGAGCAGAAAGACGGAGCAGCAGGCCGGCAGTACAAGACGAAGCTGTCGGTGCCATCGTACTCTGACCTGACGGCCTGCCACCCACCTTCTCCGTCTTCGCCCGTTTCTTCCTCGTCACTGTCGCTCTGGGAGGACATCGGGCCCCTGGCACGTCACCTCCCCCGAAGAAGTGGCTGATGATAGCGGCGGCGCCCGAGGCGCACGGGGAGCACCACTCCCCACCTTGGAGGGCAGGAGGGCACCGCCATCTTCAGTGTCATCCCCGACCTTGCCAGAGAGAGCAGTGCTGGGATTACTAAAGATCCCGAGAACGGCGCCGCGGGCGGACGCCAGAAGCCCTGAGGACTCCACCGACGGGTTAACAAGCCCCAACGGCTGGCGGCCGGGGCGACTCCTCTTCTTCGGACGGCTAGCTCACGTGGAGGAGGCGAGCGCTCCACCATTATGGAGGAGCGCAATGCCTTCCATACCGGAGTCAATACGGCGTCCATGGATACGCCGCCGCAAACTGCAACCGCCCCTACTACGGTCGCCGTGTCTCCCATGGCCCCGGACCATACTCACTCCCCAAACATCAACACAAGCTTTTGGCATCGCCACCCCCGAGCTAGAGCCCGGGGCCTGGCCCTGGTCTCCCCCTCTGGACATGGCAAAGGAGGAGGCAAGGAAGAAGAAGGAAGAGGTGCATGGATGAATGCCTCTGCTCCCTCTCGCGCCCCCTTTTATAGGCAGACTGGGACCGAGGGCTGATCCTTCACCCCCCAAGGGCTCCTTCGAATCCGGCCCGTCCAAGCCACTGCCAATGACCGGGCCCGCCTACCACCCTCTTGCACCAATCCGAGAGGTTCGGGTCTTTGCCATAGCGCTCCTTCCGCGCCCCTGCTACCTATCCCACGCGATGCATGCGACATACGTGGCAAAGTATAGGGGTGTGGTGGGATGAGTGAAATGGCAGTTACTTCCCCGTGGGATAAAGTCATTCACGGGCCATTACAGAGATGGCCCCACCGCGTTTGGCATCACACGACGCGCGGGAAAATCAAAAACTGACCCAAGCACAGGTTAATGAAGAAACAAAGGAGATATCAAGAAAGAAGAGAATATCATCGTAAATGCCCCGCCTGTGTACCTGATACAGCCTACCCCAATGATGCTCGGCAGCACGTTTGGACCAGGCCCGGGGGATCCTGTTGGTGCAACAAACCTTCGTGTGTGTTGCCCGAACTGTACACAGGCACGGCAGCAAGGAAGCAAACAGCACCAAGCATTCAAGACAAAGCCAAGCCAGAGAGATAGCCCTTAGAGGAATCAAGGGGCGGATCAAGAAGACCAAGACAAGCCAAGCGAACAAGATATCACTAAGGTAAAGCCTCCCTTACTAGGCAGGCGAGCCTGGTCAGGTCAAGGCCATCCCGAAGATAAGTCCCAAGACTTCCCCGGCAGGCTTGCCGGGGCCGCTGGCGGCCTGCATCCCCGCCAAGACTCCACCGCTCCACCGCATCGCAATGCAAGTCATCCATCGATGCGGTGTCGAGCCCCCTGATAGCTAAGTGGCTATCATTTGGCACGTGGCATCCATTTAGAAGGAAGATCACCTCTATACGACACCCGTCCAGAGGCGTGTCAAGCAGACAGATGGAAGATGACTAAGAGGCGCGGCGGGCCTGCCGGGCCGCATCCGCAGTGTGACACCTAGCAGTGCATTTAATGCACTTTGTCCTAACTGCCAGAGTTAGGTATGATAGCACTGTTAGCTATCTAATCGCTGGATATTGACCGTTTTGCCATTGTGGTAACCCCTTAGCCTATAAAAGGAGGACTGTGGCAACCTTAGAAAGGATTCGGACCCTCGTGTACTCATACACACGTAGCTGCTCTCCCCAAGGCGACCCTGCCGGGTTTGAGCGCCACGCATTCTTCACGGTCCCTCCATTAATCCACCAAAGCAGCAGTAGGGTTTTACGCTTCTCAGAGGCCCGAATCTGGGTAAGAACCACCAGCGTCATCACTGCCGTGCTGTCCCATGGCCTCTGCTCTTTGTGCAATGCGACCTCCCCCCTGCCGAACCACAAAGGGGCCGATGGCCCCATAGGTGGCCGTGTTCTACCACGACAACTAAACTCCTTTGGCCGCATGTTCACTACAGAAAAAGTTTGACATGCATCTTTGGGCCACATGCACGCGGTGGTCCTAGGATGCTCACTCGCGTGGGCCCGCGAGGTTGCCGTCCAGCACTATGACATGCGGTGAGAGAGGTTAATTTGACCAACAAGGATGGTCATTTTTTGGTTTTTGTTACGTACGGTAGGAGTATATATATATATATATATAGTACGCATTGAAGAGGGTGGCCGGGGGCAATACTATGCGTCATATAGGACAATCACGCGCGTGTGATGCTTCCATCCGTGGGCCTGCGAGGTTGTCCTCCATCACTTTGACCCAACAAGGAGGTTTCTTTTTGGGTTGTGTTGCGGTAGGAGTATATAGTACACGTCGAAGAGGGGAGGAGGGGGCCGGGGCAGCACATATACTACACACGCATCATGAACGAACTCGCTCCGTGTGGGGACTTTTTAGTTTCCGAGGTAGGTGCCACAAAGAAGTTGTGCATGTTGGGTATTAAAAACATCACCAACACATTGGGCCATGGGCAGACGATGGTTGTCACTCATTCGCCTGCGACTCTTCCCTCCATGAGCCCGTGAGGTCATCGTCCATCTAATATATGACACAACAAGAAAGGTAATTTGACGAACAAGGAGGATTATTTTCGGGTTGTGTTATGGTACGTAGGAGTATAAATATATTACGCGTCGAAGAGGGGAGGGGGCAACATACATATACTACATGTCATGAACCTTGGTTTGTGTGGGGGACTTAAAGGTTTCCGAGGCAGGTGCCACATCAAAGTTCTGCATATATATTAGGTATTCAAACATCACAACCACACATCTCCATACATGTGTTTGTCCCACAAGCAAGCGATGGCGGTTGTCTTCTAGCATTCACTCATGGGGTTATCGGCAAGATGCTTCGTCCATCTCTGTGTGCCCGCTTGGTCAATGACTTCGACCGACAGCGATAGAGGTTAATTTGACTTATAATTAGGTGGGGATTAAATTTTGGTTCGTATTTTACGGTATGGTACATTCAACTATACTTCGAGCGCATGTGTAGGCATGAATCCCTCCCACAGGGTCGAAGTGGGGGGGGGGGCAAGCACGCGATGCGTCTTGAACCAGATCTGTGTGGGAACTGTGCAATTTTCGACGCATGCATGTGCCACATCAAAATGTTGTGCTTTTGGTATTCAAACATATATGTATATGCATCACGCATGTCCATACATATGTTTGGGGCACATGCATTCAGTGGTTGTCTTTGGATACTCTCCCTCGCTTGGTTATCATCGACAGCCTATATATTTGTGGGCCCGCGTGGACGTCCATCACTTCGACCAAGAACGCATGCAAGAGAGGTTACCAGGGTGGATTCTTCTTCTCTTGGTTCGCATTACCGTATAGTCGTACGTCGATCATGGTGATATTTGAGACCTAAGTTTGAGGGCTCGCATACACATGAATCCCTATATATATAGTATACGCGTCGTGAACGCTCGCTCCGTGTGGGGACTTTCCGGTTCCAAAAGCACGGTGCCACATCAAAGTTGTGCATTGGGTATATTCAAACACCACATGACACTTCATAAATATGTTTGGGCCACATGCATGCAGTGGTTGTCTTCAGGCACTCCCTCGCGTGGTTATCGGCGACAAGCCAGCCTATTTTGTGGGGCCGCGTGTGGACGTCCATGCATGACTCTGGCCCAACAACAAGAGAGGTTATACGACCAAGGTGGTGATTCTTCTTGGTCAGTCTTACAATACGCCTTGGTGAGATGCCCCCTCCCACCGACTCAAAGTGTGTGTGGGGGGGGGCACAGTACTACTTCGCACTAGATGAACCTCCGTGGGGTCGGGGATGTCCGGTTAATTTGCGATGCACATGTGCCACAACAAATTTGTGATTTGGTTATTTAAATATCACACCACATCATTTTCACACACACACACATATCAGGCCACCCGCGGGTGTGGTTCGTATGCGGTCTCACCCATCTAACGCCAGAAGAACACATCTGCGGGCCCGCACACGGTCCACATTTGATCGGAAGCAAGGGGGGGTTAACCATGATGTACTCCTTTCGGTTTTGTGTTACGGTAGGGTGAGATGTCAGATCTAGCTATTTGGGGGCATGCGTTCGTAGCTAGGATTCCCCTCCCGCCAACACGAAGTGTCTGTGTGTGCGTGTGTTTGTGGGGGGGGGGGGGCTAGCAATAATAACGTGCCCTTTGTGCGACAGGTGCCACATCAAAGTTGTGCATTGGGTATTTGAACATCAAACGACCCTTTTCATACATATATTTGGTCCACATGCAAGTGTGTTCGTGTTCTGACCCTTTCCCACGTTTTTTCAGCCAAATTTATAAACAGCAGACGAGTCGGACGCAGCAACTGTCTGCGATCGGGTATGAAACAAACACGGTGCTCTAGGACTACCCGTGTGCCACGCCCCTGCCCCTGTCACCCACATGATCACGGTAGATTGGGCTCCACGAGGCTTCCCTCCCCCTCTCGAAAATATCTACTACCTTGCAATCTCGAAAATATCTACCTGCCTAGATGGTTTTTCTGTTTGATAGCACACGATTAGTATGTGTGGACCGTGTGTGATGTCTGTTACTCCCGCTCTGCTTCAATCAGTAGATCCAAATTTTCAGTAGCCCCGGCATTTTATTCCCGCCTGCATCCCTCGCAATCTCAAAAATATCTGCTCGGCTGGAGTGTTTTTCTGTTTGATAGCACATGATTATTATGTTTTAACCGCTTGTGATGTTCGTTACTCCCGCCCCGCTCTGCTTCAATCCCTTGATCCAAATTTTTGGTAGCCCCGCCATTTTACTCCCGCCTACTAAAATTTTCAGTACCCGCGCCATTTCCTCAAACACCACCTTGGACCCCCTCCACACACACCCCCCAAATCCTTCGCTTGCCCCAAATCCCCCGCTCACACACATACACACCACCCCTCCCTCGCTCCAAACTTAGCTAGGTCACCGCCGCCGCGCCGCTTCCATCGTCAACCTCTGCCGGTCTGCCCGTGCAGTTTACCCACCAATATACATACCCTCGCCGCCCTGAGTTTCTTAGATGACGCCTGCGAAATGCCCTCTTTCCTAGAGATCCCCATCCCCACCCCCTCCCCCACTCCAGAGCGTCGTAGCCTAAGCCCGGCTATGCTTCCCAGGGAGCTCAAGGAGCGAATGGCCCAAAATAGCTTTACCGCGGCCTCTTCGCTTGACGTCGGCGAGGTGGCCACCGAGGAAGCTGACGACGATGACTGGACCTAGATTGAGCATTTCAATAAGCAGGCTAGAGTATCCTGGCATGTCGCGGACGCCGGCTACGACATCAAGGTCGTCGACACCGACGGCTTGACGCGGGCTATGTCACAGGTTAAGTTGCCCACCCCCAACCCTTCAGGTTCGACAGCCGTCGATCTCATCGATGGCCCTGCCGTTGATCTCCTGCGGCTCGTTATGAACAATTTTCCATCCTTCATCGCCATGGAGCCCCTTTTGTCATTTTTGAAGGACACGTTCTGCGATGCTGGCTTGGGATCCTCAGCTGGCTAGTCAGACCTCATCGACGGCGACCACGAGGAGGAGCCAATCTGTGACAAGTGAGGAAACCCATGATTTGTTTTCTCGAACCCCTTTTGTAGTGAGTACATGTCCAGTATTTATTGCTATATTTGGTTGTTTGCATTACGCCTTGTTTATTTCTACGGTTTTTAGTTGTTCGGTTGTTTGTAGTTAGCATATGTCCAGTTTCAATTGCCATCTTTGGTGGTTCGTAGTATGCCTTGTTTATTTCAGCTATTCACAGTGTGATGTTCTATATGTGCTAGTATGAACTGTGCAGTTCAATTTCATCAATACCAATTTTAACAATAGCTCTATGAATGACTATATTTGGTTGCTGTTAAGCATGTTGTACTCCCTCCAAATCTTTTTAGTTCGCATATAAGATTTGTCTAAAGTCAAGCCTCATAAAGTTTGACCAACTTTATAGAAAAAATACCAACATTCACAATATGAAATCAATATCAGTAGATGTGTCATGACTTAAATTTTCATATTGTATAACTTTAGCATGGTAGATGTTGAATTTTTTTCATATAAATAAGGTCAAACTTTATGAAGTTTGACTTCAGACAATTCTTATATGTAGAGTAAAAGGACCGGAGGGAGTATTTAACACGCCTTTCCATTTGATTTAACAATGGCATTGTTTGGATACTCTAACTTAGCTAGAGGTTAGAGTTAGTTTCTAGCTCATGACAGTTAAAAGGGAGAGAGAGATTGGTGGAATACTTGATTGTATTGCTTGAGCCTCATGGGCATTTATATAGGAGTACATGGTCATCTTGGAGTACAAGTCAAGGTAGAATAAATCCTATGCTATCCTATGTTTCCTAAATAACAATGATACTCAACAATGACTAACCCTAAACTAACTCTAGCCAAAGAGGTGTTTGGATGACAGGGTTAGATTGACAATAAATGCACTAGGAGAACTAGCCCCAATTAGCACCTCTTGGGTGGGATAGTTGTTTTCGGTGGGTTAGACGCAACTAGCTCAAACTAGCCCTCATGTTTGGATACTTTAGTGCTATTTGAGCCCAAACTAGCTCAAACTAACTCTAACCCATGGATCCAAACAGGGCCAATAACTAGTGTACTTAGACCTGCACGATACAAGTTTGAATGACTATGTTTGCTTGTTTTTAAATATTAGGCATGTTGCAGTTAATAACACACCTTTCCACTTCTTGTTTTTTAATATTAGGTTTTTAACAATTTGGTCTTGCACATGTAGGTCCTGCTGTTAGAGGTTTTGACCCACTGTTCGACCCTTTTTGCATATGGGGAAATGTCCATGAATATCAGTCAAGTCAAGAAACTCAGAAAGATTGTTAGGATAAAGAAATTAGCGACAAAAAACAACAAGATCTTTGTCTGCACAATGAAGAAGACATCAGTTCACTACAGCATGGTACTAACTGTTATACCTTGTATTTTTAATTCCTTTGCGCCATTTCAAATCTAGAGAAGATATTTATGCATATCCTTGTTTTTAGGCCTTTCCAAAGCAGTTCACTGATGATTACTCCCTTCGTAAACTAATATAAGAGAGTTTAGATAACTACTCTAGTGATCTAAACGCTCTTATATTAGTTTACAGAGGGAGTACCTCTCAAACCACCTGTATGGTCAGGAGGCGAGGAAGGTATTCATACAACACCCACGGTTCAATATTGAAGTGTTTCTGAAGAGGACGAAGGATGGATGGTCAATCATCCATAGGCACTGGCCTAAAGTTGCAAAGACCTTCAACATCAATGAAGGCTCAATATTCGCCTTCCGCTTCAGCAGTTTTCCAGATGAGATTCATCTGTCTATGTACCGTCTATGATGCTAATTTCGAAAGGTTATAGATGTTGCAGGTGAAACTTGGTGCTGGTATAGTTGTGCAATGGGGTAGCTGAGCGCTGAAGATATATGATGTTGTACTCTGATGTATTTCAATTATGAAATCCCGCTTCCTTAATATGAAAATGAAATATATTGTGTGCTTAATATGAAATGTCAATTAGATTAATAAATGGATTATTAATAATAGGACAATTAGCTTGCTAATAGCCAATTAGCCTGCGAATTGGGTTTTTCTATTGCAAACAGTTATTGAGAAAACACCGTGGGCGATGACCTCAGGCAACGCACACAGTTTCTAGGAATAAACCGTGTTGGATCAATGAACAATCAACACGACATCCTCTTGAAAACTGTTTGCGTTAGGCCACCTTGCGCAAATGTTTACCACATAAAAAGTGTGTGTGATGGAAAGTCTTTGCCACACAGTTTCTTCTACGCACCATGTGTGATGCATTCAATAACGCAAACGATAAAATTGTTAATATCGTGTGCAATGGGAACGCTATCATAAATGATTTAATGGGGAAAATTGTGTGTGATGCACCTGCGAACGGAAATGTTTTCCTTGGAGTGACTTTGTGGGATGTATATACGAATGGAAACTTACTTCTTGGATTAACTGTGTGGGATGTACATACTAACGGAAACGTATTCCTTGGATTGACTGTGTGGAATGTACATATGAACGGAAACGTTTAGTCGGGATTGACTGTGTGGGATGTACTTACGACCGGAAACGATTTGGCATGTATAATTGTATTTTTTTAGCACAATTGTATGTATAACCATATTTGATCGCTCGCCCGTCACACACGACCTCACTTTGCCGAGCATGTGTGACCGGAGGGCCTATCCTCGACGGTTTCTGGGTCGTGTGGGAAGGACCCCCCCTATCGCAGTCACTCACTTGTCGACGGTTCAAAACACCATCACGGAAAGGGGTTAAAAACTGTTTGTATAGCACCTCACCGTACCAGTGAATGGAGGAGCCACATATCAAGTAGGAATCCCCCAAAACAGTTTCGGAAACGGAGCTTCGAGCAAAGAGATCGAAATCCGCGGGTTTGAGAGCAAGAACACGAGAGAGAGCAATGGTGATTTTTTCTGGAGGTAGGTGATGACATGTGCTAAAGAGATAAGTGAGGGGGGGCACGTGGGGACCACAACCCACCAGGGCGCGCCTGAGGCTGCTTGTGTGCCCAGGTGGGTTGTGCCCACCTGGTGCACCCCCCTCTGATGTTATTTGCATCAAAAATTCTTAATAATCAAAAAAATCGTACCAAATTTTCAGGGCATTCTGAAGACCTTTATTTTTTGGCCTTTTTTTATTGCACGGGAAATTCAGAAAACTGACAAGGCATGGCATTTTATTTTATTTAACTAAGAAAAACAGAAAACAAACATTGGAAACAGAAAGTTGTGCTTACTAAATTCATCAACTTCATACCTCTCAAAAATGATCCATTAATAAGGTTGATCAAGTCTTATTAACAACCACTTTCAATCAGCATGAAACCGAAGAACTTTCATAAAACACTAAGTTACCTCTACGGGGATATGCATGTCCCCAACAATAAGCATTTCATATTTCTTTTTGGCAGTAGGTAGAGGTAGTTGAAAACTTCCAATAGCTCGGAGATTTTTCAATAACATTAATACCATTCACTTGGAATTGTTTCTTCGGAAAGTGCACTGTATGCTCATTACCATTGATATGAAAAGTGGCCTTGCTTTTATTGAAATCAATAACAGCCCCTGCAGTATTCAAGAATAGACTACCAAGGATAATTGACATGTTGTCGTCCTCGGGCATCTCAAGAATAACGAAGTCAGTTAAGATAGTAACATTTGCAACAACAATGGGCACATCCTCGCAAATGCCGATAGGTATGGCAGTTGATCTGTCAGACATTTGCAAAGATATTTCAGTAGGTGTGAGTTTATTCAAATCAAGTCTTTTGTATAAAGAGAAAGGCATAACACTAACACCAGCTCCTAAATCACACAAAGCAGTTTTGACATAATTTCTTTTTATGGAGCAAGGTATAGTTGGTATTCCTGGATCTCCAAGTTTTTTAGGTACTCCATCCTTAAAAGAATAATTAGCAAGCATAGTGGAGATTTCAGCTTCTGGTATTTTTCTTTTATTAGAGATGATGTCTTTCATATATTTTGCATAGGGGGCCATCTCTAATATATCAGTCAAACGAGTGCACAAAAAGACTGGCCTAAGCATTTTAGCAAAGCATTCAAATTCTTCATCATCTTTCTTCTTAGTTGATTTAGGTGGAAAGGGCATAGGTTTTTGAACCCATGGTTCTCTTTCTTTTCCATGTTTTCTAGCAACGAAGTCTCTTTTATCATATCTTTTATTTTTAGGTTGTGGTTTATCAAGACCAACAGTTGGTTCTATCTCAACATCATTATCTGGTTGTTTATCATTGTCTGGTTGAGTATCTTCATGAACATCATCATTATCTTTTTCATTATCACTGGGTGAATGTTCATTACCAGATTGAGTTTCAGCATCAGAGATAGAAACATCATTATCATTATCGGGAGGTTTTTCTATTTCAGGTTCACCAGAGGCATGCAAAGTCCTATCATTTTTCTTCTTCTTCTTTTTAGAAGGATTAGGTGCATCAGTGTTAATTCTTTGAGAGTCTTTTTCAATTCTTTTAGGATGTCCTTCAAGATAAAGTGGTTCCTGAGTCATTTTACCTCCTCTAGTTGTTACTCTAATAGCAAAGTCATTTATATTATTATTCATTTCATCTAGCAACTCTCTTTGAGATTTAGCAACTTGTTCTAGTTGAGTTTGAACCATAGAGGCATGTTTTCCTACACCTCTAACATCATTGAAGATTCTAAATAAAAATTCACTCAAGCGAGCAATCATATCAGAATTATATTTCAATTGTTTCATAAGATTTTCATTGAAGTGATCTTGCCTTCTAATGTAATTATCAAACTCATAAAGGCATTGACTAGGATGCATATTATAAGGATTGTCCCTTTCATTAAATTTCATTAAATAATTTACCTCTACCACCTTGGGTGGTGGTGTGTTAAGTCCAATGTATCTCTTCAATAGGAGGTAAATTTTTAACATCCTCTGCTTTAATACCTTTTTCCTTCATAGATTTCTTTGCCTCTTGCATATCTTCCGGACTGAGATATAAGATACCACTCTTCTTTGGAGTGGGTTTATGAAGTGGTTTAGGGAGAGTCGAATCATTATAATTTTTCAATATATTATTCAATAATTCCTCAGCATGTTCAACAGTTCGTTCCCTGAAAACACAACCAGCACAACTATCTAGGAAGTCCCTAGAAGCATCGATTAGTCCATTATAGAAGATATCAAGTATTTCATTTTTCTTAAGAGGATGATTAGGCAAAGCATTAAGCAATTGGAGAAGCCTCCCCCAAGCTTGTGGGAGACTCTCTTCTTCAATTTGCATAAAGTTAAATATTTCCTGTAAGGCAGCTTGTTTCTTATGAGCAGGAAAATATTTTTCAGAGAAGTACTAAATCATATCCTAGGGACTACGCACACAACCAGGAGCAAGAGTATTGTACCATCTCTTAGCATCACCCTTTAATGAGAAAGGAAATAATTTGATAATATAGTAGTAGCGAATCTTCTCATCATGAGCAAATAGGGTGGCTATATCATTTAATCTAGTGAGATGTGCCACAATAGTTTCAGTTTCATAGCCATGGAAAGGATCAGATTCAACCAAAGTAATTAACTCTGGGTCGACAGAGAGTCATAATCCTTATCATCAACAAAGATAGGTGATGTAGCAAACTTAGGATCACATTTCATTCTAGCATTCAAAGATTTTTCTTTCAGTTTGCATAGTAATTTCTTAAGATCATCTATATCATTGCAAGCAAGAAAATCTCTAGCTGTCTCCTCATCCATAACATAACCTTCAGGTATCTTAGGCAATTCATATCTAGGAGAGCTAGGCCTAATAGGTGTTTCAAGATTTTTAGTTTCAAGTACTTCATCAGTTTCAACATTCTCAATATCTTTAGCTCTAGCAATTTGTTCATCAAGAAAATCACCTAGTGGCACACCATCATCAAGCAAGGTACTAGCATCATCATGACTATGCAAAACTATTACAAAGAATCAAGTTTATTTTGTCCAATGATCTTCATGAAAGTTTTTATTATATCCCTCAAGAGAACACCAAGTTGTGTGATTTTTTCAATGCCAACAACAATGATTTTATTAGCACTCCGATTGCTCCTCCCGCCACTAGCGCGGAATCTTGTGATATTAATGCCGCTTTGTTGAATATTGTTATGAAAGATCAGTTTTCCGGTACTCCTAATGAGGATGACGCGTCCCATCTTAACATATTCGTAGAATTATGCGATATGCAAAAGAAAAAACATGTGGACAATGATATTTTGAAGCTGAAATTATTTCCATTTTCTTTGCGAGATCATGCAAAATTTTGGTTTTCTTCTTTGTCTCGCAATAGTATCGATTCTTGGGATAAGTGCAAAGATGCTTTTATTACTAAGTATTTTCCGCCCACGAAAATTATTTCCCTTAGAACTCAAATCATGAATTTTAAGCAACTTGAGCATGAACATGTTGCACAATCTTGGGAAAGAATGAAATTGATGCTAAGAAATTGTCCTACACATGGTTTAAATCTTTGGATGATCATACAAAAAATTTATGCGGGATTGAATTTTGTATCTAGAAATCTTTTAGATTCCATCGCGGGTGGTACTTTTATGGAAATTACTTTGGGTGAAGCTACTAAATTTCTTGATAATATTATGGCAAATTATTCACAATGGCATACCGAAAGAGCACCTACTAGTAAAAAGGTTAATTCGGTTGAAGAAATTAGTACCTTGAGTGAAAAAGTTGATGCTCTTATGAAATTGGTTGCAAATAAAAATGCTCCTATTGATCTTAATGATGTGCCTTTGTCTACTTTAATTGAGAAAAATAGTGATTCCGTAGATGTGAATTTTGTCTCGCGAGACAATTTTAATAACAATGCTTATAGAGGTAATTTTAATCCTAGGCCTTTCCCTGGAAATTCCTCTAATAATTATAGTGGTTCCTATGGTAATCCTTCTTATAATAATAATAGGAACACCTCTGATCTTGAGAATAATATTAAAGAATTTATGAATGCTCAAAAGGTTTTCAATAATACCATAGAAGAAAAGTTGAATAAGATTGATGATTTGTCTAGAAGCATTGATAGGATTTCTCATGATGTAGAAAATCTCAAGTTGAAAATTTTTGTGCCTAAGGTTGAGGAATCAATTAAAGCTTTATATGTTTCTATGGATGAAAGTAAGAAAAGAACCACTATGCTTAGAGCTAAAAGAGAATTTTTAGAAAGAGCGTTTTCTAGTGATTGTTTTCATAAAAATGAAGAAGATCTTAAACTGATTGGTGTTTCTTCTATTGATTCCTTGTTTAGTAAGATTAAAATTGATGATAAAGGGATTGAAGAAGAGTAAACTTTAGTTAGAAGGCGTCTCAATAATTTGGAGGGTGAAAATCTTGATGAAAAAGTTGATAAAAGTGGGTTTGGAGAGCTCAAAACTTTAACTAGTGATGTGCCCACTCTTTTGGATTACAAAGACTTTAATTATGATAGTTGCTCTTTGATTGATTGTATTTCTTTGTTGCAATCCAAGATTAATTCACCCCATGCTTATGAACAAAATAAAGCTTTTACTAAACATATTGTTGATGCTATGATGAAAGCTTTGGAAGAAAAGTTGGAATTAGAGATCTCAATTCCTAGAAAATTACATGATGAATGGGAACCCACCATCAAAGTCAAGATAAAAAATTATGAGTTTTTTTCTTTATGTGATTTGGGTGCTAGTGTTTCCACAATTCCGAAGTCTTTATGTGATGTGCTTGGTCTTACCAATATTGAAGAGAGTTCTTTAAATTTGCACTTGGCGGATTCTACTATTAAAAAGCCTATGGGAAGAATTAATGAAATTAGTATTCTTGCAAATAGGAATTATGTGCCCACCTCGGTCGCCTCCCGCACTGCCTCTTTGCTCTATAAATGCCCCAAAAATCCAAAAACCCTAGGGGAGTCGACGAAACACAATTCCAGCCGCCGCAAGTTCCAGAACCACCACCATCACGGAGGGGTTCATCATCCTCATTGGTGCCTCTCCGATGATGTGTGAGTAGTTCATTGTAGACCTACGGGTCCATAGTTAGTAGCTAGATGGCTTTCTCTCTCTCTCTCTTTTGATTCTCAATACAATGGTCTCTTGGAGATCTATTTGATGTAACTCTTTTTGCGGTGTGTTTGTTGGGATCCGATGAACTTTGAGTTTATGATCAGATCTATTTATCCATGAAAGTTATTTGAGTTTCTTTGATCTCTTATATGCATGATTACTTATAGCCTCGTATTTCTTCTTTGAATCTTTGGTTTAGTTAGGCCGACTAGATCAATTTTTCTTGCCATGGGAAGAGGTGCTTTGTGATGGGTTCGGTCGTGCGGTGTTCTTTCCCAGTGACAGAAGTGTTGGGAATCATTGCATGGAAAACAAAAAATTTCTACGCACACGCAATGATCTATCCATGGAGATCCATAGCAATGAGGGGGAGAGTGTGTCTACATACCCTCGTAGACCGTAAGCGGAAGCGTTTCACAATGCGGTTGATGTAGTCAAACTTTCTTCGCGATCCAACCGATCGAGTACCGAACGTACGGCACCTCCGCGTTCAGCTTGGTGACGTCCTCCGCCTTCTTGATCTAGCAAGACGGCGAGGTAGTAGATGAGTTCCGGCGACACGATGGCGTGGTGACGGTGATGGTGAAGTGATCTCCGCAGGGCTTCGCCTAAGCACTACGAAAATATGACCGGGGGTGTAAACGGTGGAGGGGGGCACCGCACACGGCTAGGCATTTGTCTGTTGTGTGCTAGGCACCCCCTCCCACATATATATAGGTGGGAGGGATGGAGGAGCATCCAAAGGAGGCACCCAAGTAGGAGGAATCCTACTTGGGGTCCCTCCCAAGCTGCGCCCCCCCCCCCCTTTCCTTATTTGGAGTGCGGGGAAAGACAGGGGAGGGTGGCGCCCCCCCCCCTTCCTTTCTCCCATGAGAGGGAAAGGCAGGAGGGGCTAGCCCTCCCCCTTTTTCTTCCCTTGGGCTGGCCAAACAAGGGAGGAGGCGCACTAGCCCCCTTGTGGCCTGGTATGTCCCCTCCTTTGGCCCATAAGGCCCATAACTTGTCGGGGGGTGCCCGGAACCCCTTCTAGTGACCCGATTCCTTCCCGGTACGTCCCGAAACACTTCCGGTGTCCAAATACCATCGTCCTATATATCAATCTCCACCTCTCGACCATTTCAAGACTCCTCTTCATGTCCGTGATCTCATCCAGGACTCCAAACAACATTCGGTCACCAAAACATATAACTCATATAACACTATATCGTCAACGAACGTTAAGCGTGTGGACCCTACGGGTTCGAGAACTATGTAGACATGACCGAGACACCTCTCCGGTCAATAACCAATAGCGTAACCTGGATGCCCATATTGGCCCCTACATATTCTACGAAGATTTTTATCGGTCGAACTGTTGTCTAGTGATCTACTCCTGGATCACTATTGTACCTCCTTGCCAAACTTATGGCAAGGTACACAATAGGTTTGGTACACAGCATGGCATACTTTATAGAACCTATGGCTGAGGCATAGGGAATGACTTTCATTCTCTCTCTATCTTCTGACGTGGTTGGGCTTTGAGTCTTACTCAACTTCACACCTTGCAACACAGGCAAGAACCCTTTCTTTGACTGATCTATTTTAAACTTCTTCAAAACTTTGCCAAGGTATGTGCTTTGTGAAAGTCCCATTAAGCGTCTTGATTTATCCCTATAGATCTTGATGCTCAATATGTAAGCAGCTTCACCGAGGTCTTTCATTGAAAAATTCTTATTCAAGTATCCTTTTATGCTATCCAGAAATTCTATATCATTTCCAATCAATAATATGTCATCCACATATAATATCAGAAATGCTACAGAGCTCCCACTCACTTTCTTGTAAATACAAGCTTCACCATAAGTCTGTATAAAACCATATGCTTTAATCACCTCATCAAAGCGTATATTCCAACTCCGAGATGCTTGCACCAGTCCATAGATGGATCACTGGAGCTTGCACACTTTGTTAGCACCTTTAGGATCGACAAAACCTTCTGGTTGCATCATATACAACTCTTCTTTAAGAAATCCATTAAGGAATGCAGTCTTGACGTCCATTCACCAGATTTCATAATCATGAAATGCGGCAATTGCTAACATGATTCGGACGGACTTAAGCACCACTACGGGTGAGAAAGTCTCATCGTAGTCAACCCCTTGAACTTGTCGAAAACCTTTTGCGACAAGTCGAGCTTTGTAGACAGTAACATTACCATCAGCGTCAGTCTTCTATTTGAAGATCCATTTATTTTCTATGTCTTGCCGATCATCGGGCAAGTCCACCAAAGTCCATACTTTGTTCTCATACATGGATCCTATCTCAGATTTCATGGCCTCAAGCCATCTGTCAGAATCTGGGCTCATCATAGCTTCTGCATAGTTCGTAGGTTCGCCTTGGTCTAGTCCCATGACATCCAGAACAGGATTACCGTACCAATTTGGTGCTGAACATGCACTATTCAACCTACGAGGTCCTGTAGTAACTTGATCCGAAGTTTCATGATCATCATCATTAACTTCCTCTCTAGTTGGTGTAGGCATCACGGGAACAGATTTCTCTGATGTGCTAATTTCCAATTTGTGAGAAGGTACAATTACCTCATCAATTTCTACTTTCCTCCCATTCACTTCTTTCGAGAGAAACTCCTTCTCTAGAAATGACCCATTCTTAGCAACAAAGATCTTGCCTTCGGATCTGTGGTAAAAGGTGTACCCAATAGTTTCTTTAGAGTATCCTATGAAGACGCACTTCTTCGATTTGGGTTCGAGCTTATCTGGTTGAAGCCTTTTGACATAAGCATCGTATCCCCAAACTTTCAGAAACGACAGCTTAGGTTTCTTGCCAAACCACAGTTCATACGGTGTCGTCTCAACGGATTTAGACGGTGCCCTATTTAACGTGAATGCAGCTGTCTCTAATGCATAACCCCAAAACGATAGTGGTAAATCAGTAAGAGACATCATAGATCGCACCATATCTAATAAAGTACGGTTACGACGTTCAGACACACCATTACGCTATGGTGTTCTAGGTAGCATGAGTTGTGAAACTATTCCACATTGTTTTAAATGAAGGCCAAACTTGTAACTCAAATATTAGCCTCCGCGATCAGATCATAGAAACTTTATTTTTCTTGTTACGATGATTCTCCACTTCACTCTGAAATTCTTTGAACTTTTCAAATGTCTCAGACTTGTGTTTCATTAAGTAGATATACCCATATCTACTCAAATCTTCTATGAAGGTAAGAAAATAATGATACCCACCACGTACTTCAACACTCATCGGATCGCATACATCGGTATGTATTATTTCCAATAAGTCATTAGCTTGCTCCACTGTTCCGGAGAACGGAGTTTTAGTCATCTTGCCCATGAGGCATGGTTCACGAGTATCAAATGATTCATAATCAAGTGATTCCAAAAGTCCAACCGCATGGAGTTTCTTCATGCGCTTTACACCAATATGACCTAAACGGCAGTGCCACAAATATGTTGCACTATCATTATTAACTTTGCATCTTTTGGCCTCAATATTATGAATATGCCTATCACTACGATCGAGATTCAATAAACCATTTACATTGGGTGTATGACCATAGAAGGTTTTATTCATGTAAACAGAACAACAATTATTCTTTGACTTAAATGAATAACCTTATTGCAAAAAACATGATCTAATCATATTCATGCTCAACGCAAACACCAAATAACATTTAGGTCCAACACTAATCCCGAAGGTAGAGGGAGTGTGCGATGGTGATCTTATCAACCTTGGAATCACTTCCAACACACATCGTCACCGCGCTTTTAACTAGTCTGTGTTTATTCTGCAACTCCTGTTTCGAGTTACTAATTTTAGCAACTGAACCGATATCAAATACCCAGGGGCTACTACGAACTCTAGTAAGGTACACATCAATAACATGTATATCAAATATACCTTTGTTCACTTTGCCATCCTTCTTATTCGCCAAGTATTTGGGGCAATTCTGCTTCTAGTGACCATTCCCTTTGCAATGGAAGCACTTAGTTTCAGGCTTAGGTTCAGCTTTGGGCTTCTTCATGGGAGTGGAAACTTTCTTGCCATTCTTCTTGAAGTTCCCTTTCTTTCCCTTTATCCTTTTTCTTGAAACTAGTGGTCTTGTTAACCATCAACACTTGATGCTTTTTCTTGATTTTTACCTTCACCGATTTCAGTGTCGCGAAGAGCTCGGGAATCATTTTTCGTCATCCCTTGCATATTATAGTTCATCACGAAGTTATAGTAGATTGGTGATAGTGACTAGAGAATCTGTCAATCACTATATTATCTGGAAGATTAACTCCCACTTGATTCAAGGGATTGTAGTACCCAGACATTCTGAGCACATGCTCACTGGCTGAGCTATTCTCCTCCATCTTGTAGGCAAAGTACTTGTCAGAGGTCTCACACCTCTCGACACGGGCATGAGTCTGAAATACCAATTTCATCTCGTGGAACATCTCATATGCTTCGTGGCGTTCAAAACGTTTTTGAAGTCCTGGTTCTAAGCCGTAAAGCATGGCGCACTAAACTATTAAGTAGTCATCATATCGAGCTTGCCAAACGTTCATAACGTCTGCATCTGCTCCTGCAATAGGTCTGTCACCTAGCGGTGCATCAAGGACATAATTCTTCTGTGCAGCAATGAGGATAATCCTCTGATCACGGACTCAGTCCGCATCATTGCTACTATCATCTTTCAACTTAGTTTTCTCTAGGAACATATTAAAATTCAAGGGGACGGTAGCACGGGCCATTGATCTACAACACAGATATGCAAATACTATCAGGACTAAGTACATGATAAATTAAGTTCAATTAATCAAATTACTTAAGAACTCCCACTTAAATAGACATCCCTCAAGTCATCTAAGTGATACGTGATCCAAATCAACTAACCCATGTCCGATCATCACGTGAGATGGGGTAGTCATCAATGGTGAACGTCTTTATGTTGATCATATCTACTATATGATTCACGTTCGATCTTTCGATCTCCAGTGTTCCGAGGCCATGTCTGTACATGCTAGGCTCGTCAAGTTTAACCTAAGTATTCTGCATGTGCAAAACTGTCTTACACTCGTTGTATGTGAACGTAGAGTCTATCACACCCGATCATCACGTGGTGTCTCAACACGACGAACTGTAGCAATGGTGCATACTCAGGGAGAACACTTTTACCTTGAAATTTAGTGAAGGGATCATCTTATAATGCTATCGCCGTACTAAGCAAAATAAGATGCATAAAAGATAAACATCACATGCAATCAAAATATGTGACATGATATGGCCATCATCATATTGTGCTTTTGATCTCCATCTCCAAAGCATCGTCATGATCTCCATCGTCACTGGCTCGACACCTTGATCTCTATCATTGCGTCATGGTCGTCTCGCCAACTATTGCTTCTACAACTATTGCTAACTCATAGCGATAAAGTAAAGCAATTACATGGCGTTTGCATTTCGTACAATAAAGAGACAACCATAAGGCTCCTGCCGGTTGCCTGATATCTTACAAAACATGATCATCTCTTACAATAACATATATCACATCATGTCTTGACCATATCACATCACAACATACCCTGCAAAAACAAGTTAGACGTCCTCTACTTTGTTGTTGCAAGTTTTACGTGGCTCCTACGGGTTTCTAACAAGAACCATTCTTACCTACGGCAAAAACCACAACGGTGATTCGTCAAGTTTGTTGTTTTAACCTTCTTCAAGGACCGGTCGTAGTCAAATTCGATTCAACTAAAGTAGGAGAAACAGACACCCGCCAACCACCTTTATGCAAACTAGTTGCATGTCATTCGGTGGAACCGGTCTCATGTGTGTGGACATGTAAGGTTGGTCCGGGCCGCTTCATCCCACAATACTGCCGAATCAAAATAAGACGTTGGTGGTAAGCAGTATGACTATCACCGCCCACAACTCTTTGTGTTCTACTCGTGCATATCATCTACGCATAGACTGGCTCGGATGCCACTGTTGGGAATCATTGCATGGAAAACAAAAAATTTCTACGCACACGGAATGATCTATCCATGGAGATGCATAGCAATGAGGGGGAGAGTGTGTCTATATACCCACGTAGACCGTAAGCGGAAGCATTTCACAACGCGGTTGATGTAGTCGAACTTTCTTCGCGATCCAACCGATCGAGTACCGAACGTACGGCACCTCCGTGTTCAGCACATGTTCAGCTCGATGATGTCCTCCGCCTTCTTGATCCAGCAAGACAGCAAGGTAGTAGATGAGTTCTGGCAGCACGACAGTGTGGTGACGGTGATGGTGAAGTGATCTCCGCAGGGCTTCACCAGCACTACAAAAATATGACCGGGGGTGTAAACGATGGAGGGGGGCGCCGCACACGGCTAGGCAATTGTCTGTTGTGTGCTAGGCACCCCCCCTCCCACATATATATAGGTGGGAGGGAGGGAGGAGCAGCCAAAGGAGGCACCCAAGTAGGAGGAATCCTACTTGGGGTCCCTCCCAAGCCGCCCCCCCCCCCCACTTGTCAGTTTGGAGTGCGGGGGAAAGGCAGCGGAGGGTTGGCGCCCCCCCCCCCCCCTTCCTTTCTCCCATGAGAGGGAAAGGCAGGAGGGGCTAGACCTCCCCCTTTTCCTTCCCTTGGGCTGGCCAAACAAGGGAGGAGGCGCACCAGCCCCCTTGTGGGCTGGTATGTCCCCTCCTTTGGCCCATAAGGCCCATAACTTGCCGGGGGGTGCCCGGAACCCCTTCCGGTGACCCGATTCCTTCCCAGTACGTCCCGAAACACTTCTGGTGTCCAAATACCATCGTCCTATATATCAATCTTTACCTCTCGACCATTTAGAGACTCCTCTTCATGTCCGTGATCTCATCCAGGACTCCGAACAACATTCGGTCACCAAAACATATAACACTATATCGTCAACGAACGTTAAGCGTGCGGACCCTATGGGTTTGAGAACTATGTAGCCATGACTGAGACACCTCTCCGGTCAATAACCAATAGCGGAACCTGGATGCCCATATTGGCTCCTACATATTCTACGAAGATTTTTATCGGTCGAACCGTTATGACAACATACGTAATTCCCTTTGTCCATCGGTATGTTACTTGCCCGAGATTCGATCGTCGGTATCTCTATACCTAGTTCAATCTCATTACCGGCAAGTCTCTTTACTTGTTCCGTAATACATCATATTTGTAACTAACTCTTTAGTCATTTGCTTGCAAGCTTATGATGTGTATTACCGAGAGGGCCCAGAGATACCTCTCCGAAACTCGGAGTGACAAATCCTAATCTTGATCTATGCCAACTCAACAAACACCTTCGGAGATACCTGTAGAGCATCTTTATGATCACCCAGTTATGTTGTGACATTTGATAGCACACAAGGTATTCCTCCGGTATCCTGGAGTTGCATAATCTCATAGTCGAAGGGATAAGTATTTGACAAGAAGAAAGCAATAGCAATAAACTGAACGATCATTATGCTATGCTAACGGGTGGGTCTTGTCCATCACATCATTCTCCTAATGATGTGATCCCATTATCAAATGACAACACATGTCCATGCTTAGGAAACCTTAACCATCTTTGATCAACGAGCTAGTCTAGTAGAGGCTTACTAGGGACACGGTGTTTGTTTATGTATTCACACATGTATTTAAGTTTCCGATCAATACAATTCTAGCATGAATAATAAACCTTTATCATGAATAAGGAAATATAAAATAACAACTTTATTATTGCCTCTAGGGCATATTTCCTTCAAGAAGGGGCAGCAAGACACGTATTGATCGTTGCCATTAAGGATAACAAGATGGGGTATATTCCTACATGAATAGATCTTGTCTACATCATGTCATCGTTCTTATTATATTACTCCTTTTCTCCATGAACTTAATACACTAGATGCATGCTGGATAGCGGTCGTAGATGCAGGCAGGAGTCGGTCTACTAATATTGGACATGATGCCTATATAATGATCATTGCCTGGATATCGTCATAATTATTTGAAGTTCTATCAATTGCCCAACAGTAACTTGTTTACCTGCCACAATAACCATGGGCAACATACGGACCGTGGGTCCTGCTGCCTGATGTAGTGGGCCTCCTAATGTCCGTATGATCCATGGGCGTTCTACGGGCCGTAGATTCAATGGGGCTGCTACGGGCCGTATGATGGATTTGCAAAACATGGGCCGTACTTTCGTGGACAATTAATGGACCGCAATATGTGCCGTAAAGGGGCTATAATGGGAATTGTCTATTTATGGGCCGACCATAACAGGCTGTTAATAGGCCCATGTGTACAACGGGCTTAATTCTATCGGCATGCATAACGGGTCGTTAATGGGCCATATTTGATGATGCTATGAAAACGGCCCAACGGATTAAAGGGCCACAGATGGGCTGACTTTAACCACGGGCTGAATATGGCCCACAAGCGGAACAGGCCAGTAACGGACCGTAAGTAATCGAATGCCGGAAATGAGCCCAATAATAAATGAGCCCTTAGAAGGCCAAAAGATAACACGGGCTGGAATGGCCCAATGAAATAATGGGCCGTTAATGGGTATAAAGCGATACACTGTTCATTATGGGCCAGTTTCACCACGGGCCGTTTATGGGCCAAGATTTACAAAGGGCCTCATATGGGCTGAAAGACGTCATGGGCCATACATGGGCCGAAAGTTACAACGGGCTGGAATCATATTGGATGGCCCATATGGCACTACTGGGCCTAATTCGAATAGGCTATAACGGGCCGTGAGTTAGCTAGCTGTAAATGGGCTATATGCGAGTAGGCCATTAACAGGCCTTCCGTGGGCCGGGCCGCTACCTTTTGACTAAGTCAAACAAGCCAGCCTTTTGACTTGAATGGGCCACTGTTGGGCCGAGCCACGTGTCAACGTATCATAGGCGCGTCCCGTCCATTCGCTGGATGACATCTGGCCTAGCACTGAGCTGACACGTGGATACTCCGGCGAATGAGAATTTTACACATGGAAAATCCCCATTGGTCAGGGCTGGGTAACGGGTTATCGGATCCAAACCGGAACCCGATAGCTTAACGGTGACCCGTTACGATGGATGCCACGTGTCAGTTACCCTTGACAAAAGCATTTCCATGACGCGCGATTTATCGTCATGGAAGTGGACACTTCCGTGATGATAATTTTGGTATTGTCATGGAACACTTCTACGACAGCACAGGTATGACTATCTTGATTCTGTCATAAAATCGTCATGGATGTACATGCATGACAGAAAACGTGACCTACTGTGACAAACACGTATCATCACAGAAGTGTATTTTTTTGTAGTGAGACCTATGGGTCCGAAGTTAGTAGCTAGATGGCTTTCTCTCTCTTTTGATTCTCAATACAATGGTCTCTTGGAGATCTATTTGATGTAAATCTTTTTGCGGTGTGTTTGTTGGGATCCGATGAACTTTGAGTTTATGATCAGATCTATTTATCCATGAAAGTTATTTGAGTTTCTTTGATCTCTTATATGCATGATTACTTATAGCCTTGTATTTCTTCTTTGAATCTTTGGTTTAGTTAGGCTGACTAGACTGATTTTTCTTGCCATGGGAAGAGGTGCTTTGTGATGGATTCGGTCGTGCGGTGTTCTTTCCCAGTGACAGAAGGGGCAGCAAGACACGTATTGATCGTTGCCATTAAGGATAACAAGATGGGGTCTACTCCTACATGAATAGATCTTGTCTACATCATGTCATCGTTCTTATTGCATTACTCCGTTTCTCCATGAACTTAATACACTAGATGCATGCTGTATAGCGGTCGATGTGTGGAGTAATAGTAGTAGATGCAGGCAGGAGTCGGTCTACTAATCTTGGACGTGATGCCTATATAATGATCATTGCCTGGATATCATCATACTTATTTGAAGTTCTATCAATTGCCCAACAGTAATTTGTTTACCCGCCGTATGTTATTTTTCTCGAGAGAGGCCACTAGTGAAATCTACGGCCCTTGGGTCTATTCTTCATCATATTTGCTTTCCGATCTATTATTTGCCACTTTTATTTTCAGATCTACTATTCCAAAAACCCAAAAATACCTTGCTGCACTTTTTATTTGCATCTTTTATTTTGTGTTTTATCGAGATCAATTTATCCAATCTATCACAATTTTATCCCGTCAACTTGGCAATTTCTAGCGCCGTTACCCGAAGAAGGGATTGACAACCCCTTATATGCGTCGGGTTGCAAGTATTTGTTCTTTGTGTGCAGGTACCGTTTACATAGTGTTGCTTGGTTCTCCTACTGGATTGATACCTTGGTTTCATAACTGAGGGAAATACCTACCGTAGCTGTGCTGCATCATCCCTTACTCTTTGGGGAAATACTGACGTAGTTCAAGCGACATCAAAAGGAATTTCTGGCGCCGTTGCCCAAAGAAGGGATTGACAACCCCTTATACGCGTCGGGTTGCAAGAATTTGTTCTTTGTGTGCAGGTACCATTTACATAGTGTTGCTTGGTTCTCCTACTGGATTGATACCTTGGTTTCATAACTGAGGGAAATACCTACCGTAGTTGTGTTGCATCATCCCTTCCTCTTTGGGGAAATACCGACGTAGTTCAAGCGACATCAAAAGGAATTCGTGGCACCGTTGCCGGGGAGACATCATCAACATCTATCAGGTTCCTAATAACAAATCTCATCTCCTTGCAATTTACATAATTTGCCATTTGCCTCTCATTTTTATCTTCCCCACTTCACAAAAATTTGTCGTTTTATTCGCCCTCTTTTTCGTTCACTTTTTCTCGTCAGATCTGTTTTTTGTGTGCAATTTTGTTTGTCACTTTTTGTCACTATGGATAGTTCTTCCTCTATTGCGTGCGCCCCCGAGAACGAGGTTCTTAACTTCAAACAAAGGGGAGGGGAGAATTTAAAAGATGCTTGGTATAGGATTTGCAATGCTCATAATAGATCTATTCATAAGCAATCTACCATTGTTCTTCTTCGCTGTTTTTATGTGGGCATCACTACTTGGTATAGATTCGACCTTGATACGATTACCGGTGGGAATTTCTTGATGTGTCCTTCTCTAGATGCTTTTAATGCTATGGAAATTTAGTGGGTTCACCACCTCTTATGATTAATGAAACAACTTTAACTCTCGAGCATGTTATGGAAAGGTTAGATGCTATTGAAAAGAAAATGCTCACTGAAGAAAACATTGAAAATTTAGATAAAAGGATGCACAATCTTGCTAATAGAATTGGGTCAAAAGCGGGACATGCACTTAAAGTACTAAAAGAAAAAGAACCCGCATTCAACGAGAGAATAGAGGAGAGCCCTGCTAGAATTGATAAGTTGGAAGAAATTTTTGGTAATCTAAGATGACTTTTTCCTCTGCTAAAACTATTGAAAAAACTCCAGTAAAAATTGGCAAGATTACTCAAGTCACTAAAAACAAGGGTGCAACCTCTAATAGTAACAAAGAAGATCTTAAGATGATTAGTATTCACCCAGATTTTCTTGAAGTGATAAAAGACCCTACTTGCAAGAATGAATTCTTCAAACTTGTTCCTAGGAGTATTGTTATTGAAAATTTGTATGCTAAATATTTGAAGAAAGTGTTTGATTGAGGAGTTGGAAACTAAAGATGATAATACTTGAATCTATGCTTTATGCCTAGCTAGGGGCGTAAAACGATAGCGCTTGCTGAGAGGCAACCCAATGAATAAAATTTATTTTTGCCTTTTCCTTTCTGTTCTTGAGTGTTTGCACAATTATGCCTCTATTATGATTGTGTTTTTTATGTTTTAATTAGTGTTTATGGCAAGTAAAGCTTTTGGGATAGCTTTGGTGATAGTTTATTTGATCTTGTTGAAAAACAGAAACTTTTACTTCCAGTAAAATAATTGTATAGATTCACAGAAGCGAAGAAAAATTCTGAATTTTTGGAGTCACAGAAGTATGAGAACAATTCGCATCTTTACAGACTATTATGTTTTTGACAGATTCTATTTTCTTTGCATTGTGTGCTTATTTTGATGAATCTATCGGTTGTATCGGTGGGTATAAGCCATGAAAAAGTTAGAATACAGTAGATATAATGCAATAACAAAATTTGAATGGGTTTTATACAGTACTTAAAGTAAAGATTGGTTTTCTTATACTAACGGATCTCACGAAGGTTTTTTTTAAGTTTGGTGTGATTGAAGTTTTCAAGTTTTGGGTGAGATCACGATGGATGAAGGAATAAGGAGTAAGAAGAGCCTAAGCTTGGGGATGCCCACGGCACCCCAAGGTAATATTCAAGGAGAAACAAGCAACTAAGCTTGGGGATGCCCCGAGTGGCATCCCCTCTTTCTTCTAATGACCATCGGTATTTTACTTGGAGCTATATTTTTATTCGTCACATATCATGAGTTTTGCTTGGAGCGTCTTGTATTATATGAGTCTTTGCTTGTTTTGATTTTTGTTTTGTATCAAGTATCCTTGCTGAACACACCTATTTGAGAGAGCCAAAACTATGCTATGATTTGTTAGAATTGCTCTATGTTCTTCACTTAAAAAAATTGAGCTATGGAATTGCTCTAGTGCTTCATTTATATCTTTTTGAGCACGGTGTGCTTTAATGTTTTTGAAGAAATGCTCTCATGCTTCACTTAGATTTATTTGAGAGTTAGTAATTTTTGAAGAAATTCTCTCATGCTTCATTTATATTATTTTGAGAGACAAAAAAAATTTATGCTCATGTTCTTTACTTAGATTTGTTTGAGCTATCAAAAGCAACATATGAAACTAGTCCCAAAGTGATAGATATTCAAGAGGGATATAATAAAAACTTTCATGAAGATCATTGGACAAAATAAACTTGATTCTTTGTAATAGTTTTGCGATATGATGATAGTGATATGTGAGTCATGTTGGTGAGTAATTGTGCTTTAGTAAGAATATTGGTGTTAAGGTTTGTGATTCCCTATGCAAGCACGAAAGTCAATAGTTATGCAATGAAATTACATCCTACTTGTGGTGCATTATTCGGTGTTAGTTATGCTTAATGCTCGCTTATGAGATTTTTCGTTTCTTAGTTGGATGCTTCTCAATCTTTTTGCTAGCCTTCACTTGTACTAAGTAGGAATACTACTTGTGCATCCAAAATCCTTTAAACCCAGTTTTGCCATATGAGTCCACTATACCTACCTATATGCGGTATTTCCATGCCGTTCTAAGCAAATTTGTATGTGCCATCTGTAATTTTCAAAATAAAATTTCCTTTTTGTGTGCTCGTACCGCTCATGAAACGGTAGGGGGTGGCTGATATTTTTCCATGCTAGATGTGTTATTCTCAAGATGAGTGTTTATTCACGTGTCATTGCACGCGAGTACGGCAAAGGTATTAGGGATGCCCAGTCCCGAAATGAAAAATGAATTTACTTTATGTTGTCAAATAATAAATTCCTTGGAAAATGTTGGTATGGATGACACCTATGGATACGGCTAGCCGTGGAATGTGAAAGTATGGTGGAAAAGGAATAAATTTTATTTTCTATTTGGGAACTGCCTATGATATATCTAGCATGGAAAGTATTGGGAACTACTCGATCGTTTTCGTTAACAGTAAAAGCATGCCACCCAAAATGTTTTATCTCTATATTTCTTTCGCTTTGAGCTCTGGCACCTCTACAAATCCCTACTTCCCTCTGTGAAGGGCCTTTCTATTTACTTTATGTAATTTTTATTTTTATTTGAGTCTCCATCTTCTCTTATAAAGCACCAACTAAGGGGCACTATGATCGTACTTGAGCATTGGGTGTAGCTAATATGTGAGTATGTTCCATGAATGGATCAATGATTTAGCATAATGGGCTAGGGATAACTTGCTTTAGTGTTGATATTTTGAAAGACATGGTTGCTTGTTGATATGCTTGAGTATTGAAATCTTCATGTCAAAACTAGACTATTGCTTTGAATCATATAAAAGTCCAAATGTCCATGCTACAAAAGAAAAGAATATGTGATGAACATGTTAGGCAGCATTCCACATCAAAAATTTGGCTTTAATCATTTACCTACTCGAGGATGAGTAGGAATTAAGCTTGGGGATGCTGATACGTCTCCAACGTATCTATGATTTTTACTTGTTCCATGCTGTTATAATATCATTCTTGGATGTTTTACAATCATTTTATGCAACTTTATATCATTTTTTGGGACTAACCTATTGACATAGTGCCCAGTTCCAGTTGCTGTTTTTTGCTTGTTTTTTTACTTCGCAGAAAATCAATACCAAATGGAGTCCAAACGCAGCAAAACTTTTTGGAGATTTTTTCTGTTGCGCCAAAGAAGTAACAGAGGGGGGCTCCGAGGGGAGCACAACCCACCTGGGCGCGCCAGGGGTCCAGGTGCGCCCTGGTGGGTTGTGCCCACCTCGGTCGCCTCTCGCACCGCCTCTTTACTCTATAAATAGCCCGAAAATCCAAAAACCCTAGGGGAGTCGACGAAACACAATTCCAGCTACCGCAAGTTCCAGAACCACCAGATGCAATCTAGACACCATCACGGAGGGGTTCATCATCCTTATTGGTGCCTCTCTGATGATGCGTGAGTAGTTCATTGTAGACCTACGGGTACGTAGTTAGTAGCTAGATGGCTTTCTCTCTCTCTTTTGATTCTCAATACAATGGTCTCTTGGAGATCTATTTGATGTAACTCTTTTTGCAGTGTGTTTTTTAGGATCCGATGAACTTTGAGTTTATGATCAGATCTATTTATCCATGAAAGTTAATTGAGTTTCTTTGATCTCTTATATGCATGATTACTTATAGCCTCATATTTCTTCTTCGAATCTTTGGTTTAGTTAGGCCGACTAGATCGATTTTTCTTGCCTTGGGAAGAGGTGCTTTGTGATGGGTTCAATCGTGCGGCGTTCTTTCCGAGTGACAGAAGGGGCAGCAAGACACGTATTGATCATTGCCATTAAGGATAACAAGATGGGGTCTATTCCTACATGAATAGATCTTTTCTACATCATGTCATCATTCTTATTGCATTACTTCGTTTCTCCATGAACTTAATACACTAGATGCATGCTGGATAGCGGTCGATGTGTGGAGTAATAGTAGTAGATGCAGGCAGGAGTCGGTCTACTAATCTTGGACGTGATGCCTATATAATGATCATTGCCTGGAAATTGTCATAATTATTTGAAGTTATATCAAATGCCCAACAGTAATTTGTTTACCCGTCGTATGCTATTTTTCTCGAGAGAAGGCACTAGTGAAATCTACGGGCCCCGGGTCTATTTTTCATCATATTTGCTTTCCGATCTATTATTTGCCACTTTTATTTTCAGATCTATAATTCCAAAAACCCAAAAATACCTTGCTGCACTTTTTATTTGCATCTTTTATTTCACATTTTATCGAGATCTATTTATCCAATCTATCACAATTTTATCCCGTCAACTTGACAATTTCTGGCGCCGTTACCCGAAGAAGGGATTGACAACCCCTTATACGCGTCGGGTTGCAAGTATTTGTTCTTTGTGTGCAGGTACCGTTCACATAGTGTTGCTTGGTTCTCCTACTGGATTGATACCTTGGTTTCATAACTGAGGAAAATACCTACCGTAGCTGTGCTGCATCATCCCTTCTTCTTTGGGGAAATACCAACGTAGTTCAAGCGACATCAAAAGGAATTTCTGGCGCCGTTACCGGGGAAGGGATTGACAACCACTTTTATGCGTTGGGTTGCAAGTATTTGATCCTTTTGTGCAGGTACCATTTACATAGTGTTGCTTGGTTCTCCTACTGGATTGATACCTTGGTTTCATAACTGAGGGAAATACCTACCGTAGCTGTGCTGCATCATCCCTTCCTCTTTGGGTAAATACCGGCGTAGTTCAAGCGACAACACACCACCTGCGCAGAAACCCGGCATAGCTTCAACGCATGGTCAGCAGTCCGATGCCTCTGCTCCTACAGCCCAGCAGTCCATCACAGCAGCACCGCCAACTCAGCAGTCCGGCATAGCTAAACCGTCTGCTAAGCAGTCCATCGAAGCTTTACCGTCTTCTCCGCAGTCTGCCTTTCAGCCATCCAGACCTTGGACCAGAAGTACTTCAAGTACCAAGAAGGAAGCGAGCAAAAAGGCTGCATCCATGAGGAAGCGCGCTCAGAGAGCGAGGAGGAATGAGATCGATTGCCTCTTACTTAAAGCACTCATCGCCCAGAACCAAATTAACAGCAAGTTGTTCGAATCGGAGAGTAATATTATTTCTGACGACATGAATGATGCAGAAATAGATTTGGTGCTTGCGAAAAATAAAGCAGGAGTACTTGAAGCACGCAATTACGTCCATGGCCAGCCATTTCTTGTTGGCGAATAATTTGATGAGTGCAGCTCCAGTTGCTGCGAGTTACATAAATATTGCATGGATCAAATGTTAGCAGGTCATCATATTCTGCTAGTCTGCTACAACAGAGATCATTTCCGACATGATCCTGGTTCCATCAGTGTGAATTTCGAGGACTTGCATCTCTTCTTCAACTTCAACGAGCTCGATGCCACTCTTGTAGATGCCTAATTTTGTAAGTACTTAACAAACTATGATCAACTTCTCCATACAAGGCTCTAAATGATAAATAGCTAACTGCATTTTCTTCCTCTCAGGGGATTGAACGCGCAGAGAAGAAAAAGGGAAAGTGTGTATTTCATAGATCCTGCATTAGCAAATTGCACAACATTACATGGTAACGATGAAAGGGAGTGGGCCATTAACACGGTCGCCCGTATCTTCGAAAACACGTCCCATGCAAAATCATTTCTCTGGCCATATCATGAACGGTAGGTCAAATAAACAACCACGCATACACTGATTGTCTTTCAGATTTTAACATAATTCGTAATTTCATGACTTTCTTAATATGTAGCAATCATTGGATCTTGGTATTCATTGTTCCAAACAAGAACATGGTTTACTACATGGATTCTCTTAGAGAGTCAACAAACGTTCAGGATTTGACGCATCTTCAGCAATTCGTGGATAGGTATTGAATTCTATGATGTTGAATTTAATTTGCATTCATTTCTGGTTCAATAATTGATGTTGTGAAAATTCATCTTCATTTGCAGTGTGTTCGCATTGTGGAAAACTAAACCAGGGAACTTGTTCAAGAGGGAACTACCTCTGCAGCATGAGATCGTTTCTCCGGTAACACAACGAAATCCGTTATTTTCAAAAAAATGTATCCAATAGTCTGCAAAAACCTTTTCTTATGCTAGTCAAATGTTCAAGTTGCTAAATAAACCTCTTTCTATTTCTGTCCAAAGAAAAAAACATCTAACACCGGTTAGGTTGTTCCTAATAGGACAAATACATGACTAATTCTGTACAAAAAAAATTGAGTGTCCTCAGCAACAAGCAGGACCAACCTTTGTGGATACTATGTTTGTAGACACATGATCTCCATCTGCAAATCTGTTGATAGTTGTGAAGATTCTCGCGAATTAGTACCAGTAAGTCTATCTTAATTAATATCTTCTACTCCACTCATATGGCACATTCTGATCTTAAAAATACTACAGCTCATCTTAGAACCGAGGACCCCTGAACCACTCCCCGCTCGTGAATTGTTGATGGTTCGGAGATATATCAGCGACTTCTTCCTGAATCACTACATCAATCCCACTGGTGATAATGAAGATTTCAGCATGCCTTCTCCTGAAACATTGAGTAAGAGTTAGCCGCTAAACATATACGCATAAATCCATTGTTTTCCATCTGATGAGGTCTTCGTATTTCATACACTATGATTAATTATGTAATGCATATATATGTCGACAAATCATTGGAATTTAGCTACCATTTGTTCAATTGCAATTGTTGCGAAATCTGATGAATGTTCTTCCTGTGGACACTATTTGTTCAATTGCATATTGTGGCGAATTTGCTTTTTGCATGCCGATTCAAATGGGATATTTTTGCTTTAACCTGGCAATTGTGCCGCACACGGTTCAATTAAACGAGTGTGTGCGATCCACATCGAAAAGCATACGTTAATCGTAGCGGAACCGTCGGTGATACACAGCAAACCGCAGACGATTTGAAGCACTTCTACGTGTGCGTAGGGGCTCCAGAACCGTTGGTGATACCACATTATCGCACATGAGAGCTCAGAGTAAACCATGCCCAATGTAAAATACAATCCCAGTTGTAAATTTTTCAGGAAATGTGTGGGATCCCAAACAAAAAGCACACATCACTCTTACCGCAACCGTTGGTGATACACAACAAATCACAAACGGTCTGCATCACTTGTGTGTGTGCGAAAGGGCTCTTGAACCGTTTGTGATAGAACATTATCGGACAAGGTAATTGTTCGGAAATGTGTGCGATGGAGTCATGCATGGCAGATGAGTTCCGCAGAAAACTCGTGTGCGATGGGGCACATATCGCACATAGTTCATATGTTGGCTTGTGTGCCTTACATACTCTTTCCCAAGCGGTTCATTATGACACACCGTTTGGTTTCACTGCATCATTAGAAACGTTTAA
The DNA here is from genome assembly GCA_011799875.1 of Thinopyrum elongatum. Taxonomy (NCBI): domain Eukaryota; kingdom Viridiplantae; phylum Streptophyta; class Magnoliopsida; order Poales; family Poaceae; genus Thinopyrum; species Thinopyrum elongatum. Next base: position 433,153,428 of record CM022299.1, on the reverse strand, counting down.
TCACCGATCCCACACATGTGACAGAATTTAGTGTGTGCTGGATCGCATACGATTACATTTGGGAAGGCCTCTGCATCATGGCTCCCTATCCCCGAAGGTTTTTCGGTCGTGTGGGAAGGACCCCCCCTACCGCACACACTCACTAGGCGACGGTTTAAAATGTCGTCGCGGAAAGGGGTTAAAAACCGTTTGTATAGCAGCTCGTTGTACCAGTGTTAACATCAAACAAATATAGCCAAGGTAAACAACATCATCTCCAAATGATAGCTCGAATGTGTTGGTTTCAGCATGATGTTAAAGCGGATATAAAATGGAAGGGAATGTTACCTACAACAGGCTTGACAGCCATGAAATATTGCAATTCAAACTGGTGTTGTTGAAAATGAATAGAACATAGCTCATGCTTAAACATCACACTGGATAAATGTGTAAAACTGAAATAAAGTCATGTGTTAACTAGACCAGGCATAACTGGAACCAAATATAGCCGTTCGAACTAGTATTGATAAAATCGAGCTACACAGTTCTGACTTGCACATAATGAACATCACATTGTGAATGACTGAAATAAACAAGGCATAAATGATCAGTATAACAACCAAATATAGCCATTGAAAATTGGACAGAGTCTCACTGCAACCAACCTAACAAGCAAATACAGATAAACAAGGCATATGCTTGAAAACTGGACAAATGTTCACTACAACCAACCTAACAAGCAAATACAGATAAACAAGGCATCTACTTGAAAACTGGACAAATTCTCACTGCAACCAACCTAACAACCAAATACAGATAAACAAAAGGCGTCTGCTTGATAACTGGACAAATGCTCACTGCAACCAACCTAACAACCAAATACAGATAAACAAGGCATCTACTCACTATAAACAACCAAATATAGCCATTCGTGAAACTGAAGTGGACAATTCATACTTAAACATCACATAGCCCTATTGAACATTACATTTTTGCATAACTGAAATAATTAAACACAGCACAGTTAAAACACCGCATGGCAAAAGCTACTATAACAAAGGGTACGGGTTGGCTATATAGAAAAGGTAAGATTTGCTGATAGGATGTTGCCTCACTTGTCATGGACGGGATCCTTCCAGTTGGAAGAACACAGACCCATGGTGCACTCTCTGATGTCGCAGATGGGCTGTTTCACCTCAGAAGAACCTTTGTGGGTGCCCTCCTCGTGGTCGTGGTCGATGAGATCTGACTTGGCAATTGAGGATCCCAAGCCGCCGCCGTAGAATGTGTCCTTCAGAAATGACAAAATGGGTTTGATGGCGTACAAGGATCGCAAATCCTTGACCGCGTGGCGAAGGAGATCAGCGGCAGGGCCTTCGAAGAGATCGACGGCGGTTGAACCAGAGGGGTTGGGGATGGACCACTTAACCTGTGGCATGGCCCACATGAAGTCGTCGCTGTCCACGAGCTTGATGTCGTAGCCAGCTTTCCTGAGATACAGTAATACGCTAGCCCGCTGACGTGAAACCTTTGGCATGGCAACATAGTCAACGTCCTTGCTGGCTTCCGCGACAAGGTGTTGCTCCGGGATCGACAGGTCAGGACGAATGACGGCCACCTCGCCAACGTCCGCTGGAGAGGCCATGATAAACCTCTTTTTTGCCGAACGCTCATCGGGCTCCCTGGGATACGTGGTCGGGCTTAGGCTGTGACTCTCTGGAGCAGGGAATGTGGATCTGGCGGGGAGGAACACCGCAGGCCTCATCTAAAAACTCAGGGGGCGATGGTATGGGAATCGCTGGGTAACCTGAACTTTATTATCTAAGCTATGACGCACGGGCAGACTAGCAGGGGTTGGGGCGGCGGCGAGCTAGGGTTCGACGGGGGAGGGGGCAGGTGGGGGGGACTATGGAGGGGGCGGGGTGGTGTTTGAGGATACACCACGGCTACTGAAAAATTTAGTAATGGTGGGTGGAGATGGTGGTGGACGAGGGAGGGCGGCGGTTCAAATGCCTCAGATACTGGAATTTTACTATAAGGTCAGTGGTAGAGGAGTGGGGGCGACGGTTGAAATACCGCAGCTACTAAAATTTGGGTAAAGGAATTGATGCGGGGTGGGAGCACCCAAGATCGCACACGGTCCAATAAGAATATGCGTGTATGATAATAAGGAAAAGCGGCGGAACCGCCGATTTTGGCATCGCTCAAGGCAGGTAGTTTTTTTTAGATTTCTAGCTAGCTGGTCTATCACACACGGTTCGTCCTAATTTTCAGACGTAGACGTGGAATTCATCCTAAATAAACTACCCGCCTTTAGCTTGCGCAGGTGGTGATTTTACAGCGCACTTGCATGGCACACGGTTAAGCCAGTACCTCCACCCTTGCTCGCGGTTGCGCAGTCGTGGTGATTTCACAGTGCACTTGCATCGCACATGGTTAAGCCACCCTTGCTCGTGCTTGCGCAGTCGTGGTGATTTCGCAGCGCACCTGCATCGCACATGGTTAAGCCACTACCTCCACCTTTCCTCGCGCTTGCGCAGTCGTGGTGATTCACAATGCACTTGCATCGCACACGGTTAAGCCACTACCTCCACCCTTGCTCGCGCTTGCGCAGTGGTGGTGATTTCACAGTGCACTAGCATTGCACATGGTTAATCCACTACCTACACCCTTGCTCGCGCTTGCGCAGTCGTGGTGATTTAATAGCGCACTTGCATCGCACACGGTTAAGCCAGTACACCCGTGTCCGTTGAGCGTCATCCGAGTCTTCGCAGAAAAAAACGTGAGAGAGGGTCAAAAGACAGCCACACCAGCATGTGGCCCAAATATATATGAATGAAAAGGGAGGTGTGTGATGTTCAAAATTCAAATGCACAACTTTGACCGCACGGGCCCACTATTGGGCGCATCGTCGAAGATCGATGAGAGGGGCCAGAAGTCAAGAACCACCTAGAAGTGGCCAAATATATGTAGGGATATAGGGTGTGATGTTTAAATACACAATGCACAACTTTGGTGGCACCTGCCTTGCAAACCTGAAAGCCCCCTTGGATATATCTATAATGACATAATGGCGTAGGTACCTAGCTAGGGTGCTTGACTCACCTCCCACTTTGTGTCGGCGGGACAGATGCACGTACTGATACTTTGGTCATACATGCATGTCGCCATGACCTACCATAAGACGGACCAATGAATCTATCGCTTGATCAAATGACAACTATTGTTGTCGATAAAAAATGGATAGAATATATAGACCCAGGCCAACAGATTGGACCATCATCAAAAATCGCACGAGAGGGGCCACACAACCAGCACCGTCTGCATGCGGCCCAAAATGATGTATGTTGGAAGGGGTGATGTGTTTTCAATATCAAATAATGTACAATTTAAATGTGGCACCTGCCTCTCGATACAGACAACCACCATGAAAGCCAGGTAATTCAGGATGAGATACGCAGGGTACGGTGTCGGTCCAACCCACCAATCCGAGCATGTGGGAGGGAATCTTGAGAATGCATGAGCTCGAACTTTGCTCGAACGACATGTGACAGTGACCGGCCCTAACACGAACTAGGAGGAATCCATTCATGGCCAACACGTACCCCTCATTATCAGTCAAAGGGATGATATATATTGTGATGCCCCCAGCTCAATCATGCACTAATCATACACGCAAATGCACACGATCAAGCCTAAGGACTCACGGGAAGATATCACAACACAACTCTAAAACATAAATAAAGTCATACAAGCTTTTTATTACAAGCCAGGGCCTCGAGGGCTCGAATACATAGCTCGATGGCATACAAGCGTCAGCGGAAACATCAGATATCTGAGTACAGATATAAAAGAAAACACAGATAGGCCCTTAGAAGGCGGGGCAAAAGAAAACACTACGATCGAAAGGCACAGGCCTCCTGCCTGGGACCCTCCGAACCTACTCCTGGTCGACGGCAAGTTCGAAGCAGTAACCACCCTCGGGGTAGTAGTAGTAGTCGTCAGCGGGGCAGCTGTCTCAGGGGCTCCGTCATCTGGTCACGACAAACTGATATGGGGAGAAAGAGAAAGCAAAGCAACCGTGAGTACTCTGAAGTACTCACAGCAAGCAAGGATCTACACTACATATGCAACATTATCAAAGAGTGGCTGTATATGTGGACTGGGCTGCAGAAATGCCAGAATAGAGAGGAAATCCTAGTCCTATCGAAGACTAGCATCTTCAGCGGTCTTGCAGCAAAAGAAGAGAGTAGAATAGTACAATATAATGTAGCAGTATCATTAAGTCTCAACCTCACCCAGAGATCCTTTCTCGACTCCCTGCGAGAAAGCAATCCCAGAGCCATACAGTCATCAACCTCGTCCTGAGATCCCTTCTCGACTCCCTGCGAGAAGCAATCCCAGAGCCATATATCCAGGTATCATCTCACGGTCTAGTTGTGTCGATCGTGATACAACTCCGAGTGTCCTTTACCGTAGGACCGGCTATCGATAGATGTGTTCTTCCCTGCAGGGGTGCACCAACTTACACAACACGCTCGATTAACTCCGACCGGACACACTTTCCTGGGTCATGCCCGGCCTCGGCCAAATGATACACCGCAGCCCTACCTACAGCTCAGCAGAGAGGTCCCCGCCGGTCTACATCCTAAGCGCTCAGGGGTCTTGGGTCGTCGCCCTGTGCACTCCGGGTCGTTGCGAGCAGGGTGGATACCAGCGCCAACGGCACGATCCGACCCGGCCACAATGCTGAATTGGACGTCTGACAGAACTGTCGGCTGATGCTACGATGCAGAACGCCCATACTATGCCCACGTGATGGTTAGTGCTATCAGGCCAGAGGCCTGCTCGGATCAAATATCCAAATCGTTAGTGGACTAGGGCTTGCGGTAACGAGCAGAGACTCACGATCGATGCGACCCCGTCGCCCCGTCTCGAGGACTTGCTGCAAGGGCTAAGAATGCCCGGCCGCGCCTCGTATTCATCACTCGGGCACCATACAGGTTAACCTGTCTTCACATCACACGCGGGAACCCCTCAGGGTTGACCCGCCTTTCCAAGTAACAGTGTAAAGTCCAAGTTTCCGTGTGTCCATAACATCAGGGGAATCCGAGGTATCACCCTTGTTAGATTCCTACTCGATGTATCCGTCAAGGTGAACTCGGAGGAATCACCCTCGATGGGTTTACACTTGATGAATTGCACGACAGTGTCGTTATCGGAAGTGGGGAAGGAGGAATCACCCTCGATGACCACGACCGAATAGTTACTCTACAGAGTTAACATCAGAAGTGCTACATGAGGTCTCACCCTCGGCACTCGATAGTAACGCTGCAGTGTCGTTACAACTAAGGGGGGTGATGTGCGGTGCCGGGGTCTGGTCTTCAATCCCGTTGATCGGGTCTTCGGATAATCCAGCGGGGCAGTCGGGATAAGTGGGGTCACTGATAGGTCTCTACCCAGCCTATACTAAGCAGTTTAGGATAAGCAGGTAAGGTATCAATAGCAGGTTACAATAAACAGGCTATGCATCAGAATAGGTAAAGCAGTAGCAGCAGCAATTCTAATGCAAGCATGAGAAAATAGAATGGGCGATATCGGGATGATCAAAGGGGGGGCTTGCCTGGTTGCTCGGCGGCAAGGGCAGGGTCGTCAATGGTGGCGTCGGGCTCCAGAGCTGCGTCGGTACCGGGAACTGCGTCGGGGTCTAACGAGAGAGAAGAGGGGGAGGAAACAATAATACAAGCAAACAGATGCAACACGATGCATGTCATGGCAATACGCAGTGCTAGGGGTAGTCTAACGCGGTACTACACGTATCAGACAGAGCGGGAGAATATCTGACGATATTTCTCGGGTCTTTGGATTTATCGGACAGACGATTCGGAGAGAGAAGTTCCATGTTCATCATGCTAGGAGCATGTGACAGATGAAAGGAGGGCATATTCGGATTCGTGGGATTTTTCTGATCAATTTTCATATATAAATTATTTTCATCGGAGTTACGGATTAAAAGATATGATTTTCTAAAGTTTTTATTAATTTCTGGAATTAATTTAAATTCGAAATTAAATTGGAAAAATGCTACGGGTACCCAGCTCTGTGTACACAGAGTGCACACAGTAGCTGAGCAGTGGGCCAGGTTGACCAAGTCAACCGCCCAGTCAGTAGTGGCTGACGTGTGGGCCCCGTTGACTGCTGAATCAGCAGTCAACGGTTGACTGGTCAGAGGGTGAACAGTGCCATGGGTCCCAGTGGTCAGTGAGTGTTTAGATTAACAGATTAATTAAACTGGTTTAATTAGTGGTGGAACCCAACAGTCAGTGTCACAAGAGTGTATTAGTGCTAATTTAACCGCTACAGTGTTTGGGCCCCACATGCCATAGGCTCATACTAACCGAAGGGTTATTTAGCCAGTGGGACCGCATGTCAGTGACTGTTAGTGGTCAGGTTAGTGTTTAAACAGCAATTAGCGTCCTAATTAACTAATTGACGCGTGGGCCCGTGAACATTGTCGGCCGACATCTAAACGTCGGCGCCACAGAACACGGCGGCGTCCCGCCGGAGTGTGCTATGAGCCGCCGTTTGGGGCGCGGCTAGGACCGTTAGGTCGAGCGCGGAGTCGCGCATCCAGTGGAGGTGTCGGGCAGGCAAGAGCTCGCCGTGGTCGGCCGGACGACGAGCCAGGCGGTGGCGCGACCACGGCCGTAGCAAGGGATGGGGCTAGGAGGCATAAGAGTGCGAGCTGAGGTGCTATTCGGATAGCTAGCGCTCGCGCGCACCTGATAGGCTAGGCTGCAGGTTACGGAACGGCAGGAGGCGATGGCGACGAGCACATCCGCGGCGGCGATGGCTCGGCCACGACGAAAACGTGGCAACGGGGCATGGGGGAAAGCACTAAGAGGTCGGGGAGAAAGGAGAGCTCACTGTGAGGCTCGCGGAGGGGCTCAGGGGAGCTGGGGCGGTCGGAGCGAGCAGATCGATGCGGCGGCTCATCGCGGATGCTGACGGAGGGAAACGGCGCGGGCGACGACGGTGATGCCCCACGGCTCCGATCCAGCAGCGCAGATGAGGTAGGGAAGGGCGACGGAGCTGCTGGTCATGCTGGCGTGGCTCGAGGTGGCTCCGGTGCGCGAAATCGACGGTGGCGTGTCAACGGCCGAGCTCGAGCGAGCTCGTGCGAGGGGAAAGAGGGGCGAAGAGAGTGACCAGTGAGGCTAGGGTTTGCCGCAGGGGATGGGGGGGCCTTAACCACCGGGGCGAGCGGCGGGGCGCGGTGTCGAGCTGCGAGGAGGGGGGGCCAGTGTGCGCGGGTGCTGCGCGGGCGACAGCAGGAGAGAGGTAGAAGGAGAGGGGGAGATTGGGCTGGGCCGGTGCCTGTAGTGACTAGGGCCCATGTGCACAGTAGACTAGGCCTTTTTCTTTTTCTTCTTTCTTTTCTTCTGTTTTCCTTTTAGTTTCTGGTTTTGTAAAATGTGTGGCACCCAAATGAATTTTGTAAAATATATGACCTGGACCATAAATCACAGTGCAACATACCCTATCACCAAAAATTAGTTTGGGCAAAACATAATTTCATATTTAATTTAGATTAAATAAAAGGTTAATAAATATTGTCTTTAGTCACTGTTTGAGGATGTTTGAGTCACTTACCAAATTCCAATAATGTTGGTTTCAATTTTAGAATTGTCTCTGATTTACTTGCTATTTAATGAACAATTTAGTTTCTGATTTGAGCAACTTTTATTTTCCACTTTCAGTTTGAATTTCCATTTGAATTTGAACTTGAAATGAGATATGTTCCAAATGATGTTTAAGCACTGATGATCATGATGACATGGCATAATCAAAAGGGTGATCACTGTAGCTTAATACAGGGGGTGTTCCAAATATAGACCCGGGGAGCCCACAGATATGCGTGTCGTCAGAAAAAACTGCACAAGGGAGACGTGATCAATCAGAAGACCCCCTATACCCTGCATGCGGCCCGAAAATATGTATGGGTGGTGTGTGATGTGTTCAAATCACCAATGCACAACTTCGATGGGGCACCAACTGCATTAAACCGAACACCATACCCGACCCCAAGCCAGATTCAATACGTACGATGTCGGTTCCCCAACTTTGACGCGGGGGGAGGGGGTGTCGTCCAACGCATGTGCTCAAACTTGATTTGGTCTAACATGGAACACATAGCAATAGGAAACCGTCATGGTCAAGCCCTTCTCGTATGTTGGGTCAATGGGATAGATTGTGTGGGCCCCCCTCGTTATTGGTCAAGGATGATATATATATAGATCTCGGGGAGCCCACAGATATGTGTGTCGTCTATAAACCGCACAAGGAAGACATGCTCGATCAGAACACCCCCTATACCCTGCATGCAGCCCAAAAAAAACTGTATGGGTGGTGTGTGATTTGTTCAAATCCCGAACGCACAACTTCGATGGGGCACCAACTACATTAGTAACATTAGAAACTGAACATCGTACCCCCCCCAGCCAGGTTAAAGACGTACAATGTCGGTTCCGCAACTTCGAGGCGGGTGGGGGGTAGGGGGTGTCGTCCAACGCATGTGCTCAAACTTGATTTGCTCTAACATAGCACACAGAGCAAGAGGAAACCATCATGGTTAAACCCTTCTCGTACGTTGGGTCAAAGGGATAGATTGTGTGGGCCTACAAATCTCGATCATTCTCCGATTTTTTAGAACAAGAAAGAACGAATAAAAACCATATTCTACAAATTACTAAAACAAGGATCCCAAGATATATATAATCGTCATGAAAGGTCACTACAAACACATTTAGATGATAAATGTCTATAATGACCGTATCATGGCGCTTTAATGAAGCTTGAGATATGCAACTTCCCACCGGATCACCCATCCTTAGACTCCTCCAGCCCCAGCACGCTTAACTTCTGCATTCTATTCGACTCGGTTAGCGGATGGGAAGCCTCCCCTTGCTGATAAGACTTGCCTCCTTGCCTTTAAGGCGTTTCACACTGGTCACAGTATGGGACCTACTCCCTACTATCACACATGTTTGTGCTTTTAGAAATTGTGTGCATTATTTACATGGCCGATGTGTCGCCGCCTAGCCTTCTATGAGCACTGACACTGGCAGCGGGAAACCGATGGGAGAAGAGGCGGGAAACGGTAGCGTGTTTGGATATATAACACCATTAATATGGAAAACTTAGTAAAGAAGGAAGCGTGAGCTAGCACGACGCATGCGCACAGTGCTTACCCACGGGTGAAAAACGGTTGACCAGAACCGCTTTAAATATTCAGAGTTCGTTTGGCCTTTTTTATACATTATAATTAAGTTTTATAAGCATTAATTTAATGTGCATAATTCAAATTAGTGCACCAAAATGGCTACAAAAATCATACATGTGTCCTTGGATGCATGTTTAGGTCCCATGCAAAGAATGGGAATGAATTACAACCGTCTCGGCGTCTGGTTCGGCCTCGAACGTTGAGAATCTTGGTTTTTAAATCCCCGTAAATCCAAAACTCACCCGAATATCGTGAAACTTGGCATGGTATCACGACATGGCACATATATGTCGTGGAAAAAATTATCCATTTTGGGGCAAGTTTTATTACAAGCCTCTTACAAACCGGAGCTTCTCTCAAGAAGCCTCATGGTTCTGATACAGAAACGTGTCCCCCTTGTGGGTGAAACGATAATCGTTGCCTCTTTTCGCCTTGTATTTTTTTCTATAGGCAACATGGAATGACAGGATATCCGTGCTGAAATTTAAAATTATTCATGGTTCGTTTGGCCTTTTTATACATTAACTGAGTTTCCTAGGCATTTAATGTCTATAATTAAAATCTGAACCACAAATACATGCTCCAGTTCACCAAAATGGCTAGAAAAATCATACATGTGTCCTTGGGTGCATGTTTAGGTCCCATGCAAGGAATGGGAATGAATTACAACCATATCGGCGTCCTGGCTCGTCCTCTTACAAACCGGAGCCTCTCGCAAGAACCACTCATGGTTTCGATAGGGAAACTTGTCCCCCTTGTGGGCGAAATGATAATCGCTCCCTCTTCTCGCCTTGTATTTTCTTCTATAGGCAACATGGAATAACGGGAGATTCACGCTGAACTTTGAAATTATTCAGTCTTCGTTTGACCTTTTTTATACATTAATTGAGTTTTCTAGGCATTTAATGTCCATAATTCAAATCTGAACTACAAATACATGCTCTAGTGCACCAAAATGGCTAGAAAAATCGTACATGTGTCCTTGGGTGCATGTTTAGGTCCCATGGAAGGAATGGGAATGAATTCAAACATCTCGATGTCCTGGCTCGGCCTCAAACATTGAGAATCTCAGTTTTTTAATCTCCGTAAATCCAAAACTCACCAGAAAATCATGAAACTTGGCATGGTGTCACGAGATGGCACATATATGTCATGGTAAAAAATTGTCCAATTTGGGCCAGCTATATTACAAGCCTCTTACAAACTGGAGCTTCTCGCAACCCTGGTGGTTCCGGTAGGGAAACATGCCCCTCTTGTGGACGAAACGATAATCGCTGCCTCTTCTCGCCTTGTATTTTGTTTTCTACATGCAACATAGAATAACAGGAGTGTTGTGCTGAAATTTGAAACTATTCAGGGTTCGTTTGGCCATTTTATATATTAATTGAGTTTTCTAGGCATTTAATGTCCATAATTCAAATTAGAACTACAAGCACATGCTCCAGTGAAGCAAAATGGGTGGAAAATTGTACATGTGTCATTGGGTGCATGTTTAGGTCTCATTGAAGGAATGGGAATGAATTACAAACATCTCGTCATCCTGAAACATTGAGAATATTTGTTTTTAAATCCCAATAAATCCAAAACTCACCCAAAAATCAAGAAACTTGGCATGGTTTCATGACATGGCACATATATGCCGTGGTAAAAAAATCGTCCAGTTTGAGATAAGGTGCACACATTAATAGCCTACGAAGTCCTTTTGAAACAAATAGCTGACACATTAATAACGCAAACGGTTGTATTATATGAACCGTGTGTGTTCCCGTAACCATTTAAGTGCGGCCACGCGTCCCTCTTTTCTTATGGGAGAGTACTACCTCGGTCCTCGCTCATTGTTCATCTTTGTATTTTGTGCCAAAATTTAACCATACTCGGTGGCGTGCGTGCAGTTGTTTGATTAGACAGGACAAGCGCGAGAAGTCTGCCGTGTAGGCTCGATGGGATGCGTGCGAGCAGTCCGCTACGCAGGCTCGACGGGACGCGTGCGACCTGTCCACCGTGCAGGCTCGACGGGACACATGCCAGCAGCCAAGGCCACGCATGCTCACCGGGAAGCGAGCTCTTTGACCTCCATCCACCAGCTGCCCGCCTTGCTCACAACTTCTCCATTAATGGTGGCTGAGCCGCTGTTTAACACGCGGTTAATTAAAGCACCTGGACGGAGGGTGTTTGCTTGTGATCCCATGGCCCCGCTCAATGTTAGCATTTGCTTTGTTCGTGTTTTCAACTCGTATTCCGGATAATTTAAAATGCCACATGCGGCAACAGATAATACGACGACAAATAAAATGGCAACGGGTAATACGACAAAAAATTTACAATGGCGCGGATAATAATTGTCTTACATATTCCGGATAATTTAAAATGCCACATGCGGCAACGCCCGGAAGACACGAGGGCAAGAGAAGAAGGAAATTGCAGACAACGATCTGGGTGGCTACTGTCTCTACTCCTCGATGGATCACCGGGCGACGAGATCCTTTAGCTCCTTCTTCAATTCCTCATGACTTTGCTTGACAGCATCCACAGATTCCTCCACCTCCTGCTTGCGCTCGATCTAGAGCTTCCTCAAGTCACCCATCAGTTCCTCGACGACCTCTTTCAGCATCATCCTCGAGGCACTGCTCTGCTCACGCAGCTTCTTCCAGCTGGCGGCCTCCTCCTCTGTCTCGGTGAGCACCATCAGGAGCTTTGCATTATCACCCATGAGTTGCTCGACGAGGCTGATCGCCTTCTCAACCGAGGCATCACTAATCTCGAGCAGCTTCATCAAGTCGTCGACCAGCTCCTGCTGCTTAATTAGGCCAGCAAGAATGTCATCGTCATTGGCCAAGGACTTCAGCACCGCCAACTCGTCGCGATCGCCAACATGGCGAGTGCGCTTGTGAGAGCCCTCGCGTGCTGGTGAGAGATCATTCGAGAGCTCCGCGGCGCGCCAGGACATCTCTGTTGTGGCTACCGCGTAGCGGCGGGACCTCTGTAGTGCTTCCACGGCCTTGGTCTTTGCTCCTTGGTTTTATGTCGACCCAAAACTCCTCCTACCGGTCATGGCGGAATGACTTGACAGGAAAGACCTATTTTGTGGGTGATGAGGAGAGGAACTGTGAAGCAATTTTTGATTGGGTAGATTTTATAGACCGGTGCTGAGTGTGAACACGTTTAGGTTTGATCGGTGTGAACAGATTTGCAATTACTAATTGCGTGGTAATCTGGAATGTGACGAGAAACAAGCTCAAAATTTATTGATGGTTCTGGGCTCGAAGCCCGAAACACACCTTCGTATGGCTGCCTGTTTCTGTTGTTCTGGCTCATCGCAAACAGTTCTTATGGATTAAACGTATGCCCCACGCATCGCACATGCATCCGAAGGCCCAAAACGGTTCCCGGATGGCGTACGTGGGCCCGCGTTCTCGGATGTGTACGTGCCTGCCCACTATCACACACGGTCCAGATATCACCATTGTGTCCGATGGATGCGCCCTCGCGCCTCCCACGGGGTGCCAGAAGGTTGACCAGAATTGCAATATGCAGGTGTGGTTGCTCGCCGTTGAGGCGGCCGCGGTGCGCTCTGCTCGTGCCCCCCCCCCCCCCCCGCGCGCTCTGCTTGCGTCCTTCCGCATGTTTTGCTCGCCATTGAAGCGGCTGCGGCGTGCTCCACTCTGGTGTCCCTGCACGCGCTCTGCTCTCCATTGAGGCAAATTTACAATCGCAACGGTTAATAATTGCCTTACATATTCAGGATAATTTAAAATGCCACATGCGGCAACGCCCAAAACACTCATGATCTACATATGCTTAGTGACTTAAAATGTCGATATGCGACATTTGCATAAAATTATAATAAAATATAGGCTAAAAGGCTGAGCTGGCGGCCTTCCGACGACGGTCTTCTCAGACTCCATGATCATCATAGCACCCTTGCGGCCGTTCATTCCGAGTGTCCCGGCCCGCGGTCACGGTACCCATCTCCGCCTACGGAGCTGCTGGCGCTGGGAGGCTCTTGGGGCTGCTGGGCCGCTTCCAGTAGAGCTTGACAACGTGCAATCGCTTCATCAGCTGTGCTAGCATTCTCTTCAGTAGGCTAAGCAGATGCCTCAGCCTGAGGAATTTCTTGTTGCGATGTAGCTGCAACATTTGGCTTGAATCCCTTTGCCAATTTGACAAATCTGACCTTGGCACCTAGCCAATCTGCACGATATGCGTCAAATTCATCACTGAGAGCTTTGATCTCCTTTTGCAGATCCACAAGTTCTTTAGGAGACATGTTTACAACATTCTTCTTCAGAAAATGCTCCTTCTTGTACTGAGCTTTCTTGACTTGCCTGGCCTTTTCAAACTTCCATTTTTCTTCGCCTATGAAGGCCGTCAACATATGACTTTGGCCAGGCGTGAGGTTTAATTCAGGCAGAGGAGTGTTAGGATCCTTGTGCCATAGGTCAATGAAATCAAGGATCTTCTTCGGATCCAGTAAGAGAGGCACAGCACTGTCTTTGGCTCTAGCGGCCCTTTGTTGCCTGTCTCTGATGATCTCAGCGAGTTCTTCATCATCAGCCTCATCGTCATCAGACGGAACTTGGAAGGCAACTTGCTTCTTGTGAGGACTTGGCCTTGGGCCTCATCCAGCAGCGGCCTTTTTCTTCTGTAAGGCCGGGCCTGTTGAGGACTGTGGCGGAGCAGAGGAACTTGCAGAGGCTCCTGAAGCAATTGAGATTCCAGTAGTCCGTTGGCACGTGGCAAGATGCACAGGTGCTGAGGACTTTGCAGCAGCAGCTGAGGATTTTGCAACTGAGGGAGTTGGAGCTGCTTTTGAAGAGGTTGCTTGAGAAATAGGCAGTGAGGACTTAGAAGAACTTGGCCATGAGGGCATTGCTGTTTAGGAACTTGGCTTTACAGCTGATTTCTTCGGCATAGCCTTCTTGGGCTTGCTAGCAAAGGCCTCAGCAGCAGCAGCAGCAGCAGAATCTACATTGAATTTCTTCACTGCTTCTTTTGCTGTTTTAGTCAACTTAGCTTGGCGCTTGGCCCATTCCTTGGGAAAATCCTCACCTCGCCTGATGCTAGAGGGATCAGCTTCTTGGCCTGGAGCTAATGGAGGTCTTGGGCATGGAGGGTGTACAGCGAATTTCTTCATGTACTTTGGAGTCACATATCAATACTCCCTCCATTCTCTTGCCCATCTTCTTTCAATCCGCTGAATGCGCACTTTGCGCTGATTTTTGTTCTCCTTGCCATGCTTAGCTTCGTCAGGAGTACAATAGTCATCATAGATGTCTTCAGGGATTTCAAACACTGTATTTGTTTCTGGCCTCTTTCCTCCCTTCTGAGGTCTTTTACCATCAGCCATTTTCTTCACTTGAGGATTTTGAACAATTGAAGTTTCTGAGGAAGTATGCAATTTATCTTCAAGGAACGCTGCAAATGAGTTAAGTTGATGAGAACCTAGTGATTCAGCAGCGGACATGTGTACCTATGAAGAGAGTATAGGTGCGAAGAATTTGGAGAGGTCATATGCGTTCTCAGAAATTTTCAAAAGTATCAAGTTTGAGGAATTTGACCAGGGGTGTCTTGAAGAATTTCACTAAGCGTTCTTGACTTAGGTTCCAGAGTTGTATAGATTGGAAAATCCATACAATTGAGGAATCTTGAGGAAAAACGTAGCTTAGAGAAACAAATCAAGAACAGATGTAACAGGGTGTTTATGGATATGGAAGTTGAAGAATAAACACCTTTTGAAGATTTTGTGGAAATTATCAGAATCAAAATAGGGCAGTAAAATCAGATTTTATTTACCCTGGACGAAGAACACGACGAACTGAGAGTAGTAGTGGAGAAGCTCGTCCGTTCAGATCTTCCACGCCCTAACTTGGCGGCAGAAGACAGCTACGTCGGCGGCGGAGTGAGGATTTCCGCGGCCGGCGCGAGTACGACGGCGATGAGGTCGAGGCAGTGAAGCTCTTTCTCACCGGCGACGATGGAGAGTAGTGGCGGCGCTAGGTCAGAGAGCTCGAGCGAGGGGAGTGAGATCGAGCGGAGTAAATGAGGTCTGAGGAGGGCGAGGGGTATTTATAGCCGAGGTGATAAACCGCTCGTCCGAAGAAATTGGACGAACGTGCCCCTGACCCTTGCCATCCTAGCGACATGTGTCACCCACGTACTGAGAGGTGGAGATCATGTTAGATCGTGGGTGAATAGATTAATCTTATCGTGGGATGCTGAACGGTTTGAGCGGCAAAAACTGAAAATTCAGTTATGAAAATTTTAATGTTTCGTTCACAAATTCTTCAGCTGACAAGGACACAGTGAAGATTCTGAACGGGTTTCAAATAGAACGCACATGAAGAATCTGTGAACAGACTGGGTTGAGTTTAGCATAGAGGGGGAACGGGTCCGATCACATTCACTTAGGCAAAAAGTCAACTTGAAGAATTAGCAATAAGTGAATGCTGTAGAGGACTTGAAAACTCATATATATATATATAGTCAATGAAGAACACAGTCGGAAAGAGAGAAGACTTTGCAAAGTTGAAGAATTTGAACATCTTGAGGAAATACCAAAAATGAGGAAAAACTCAAATTGAAGAATTTCAACTTTTGTTGGTGGCGTGACCCACCGTATAAGAATGATGATTTCAGACGCCGCGTACAATTATCGTAGGGCCCTGAGAATCAGATTCTTCATTAATTTCTTCACACTTAGAGGGTTAGTCTTCATTGATTGAAGAAAAACATTACTTCGTGTGTTGCACATCTAAGTCATCAATTTTGCATAAGTGTTAGGATGTGTGTCCTTTTCAAAGAACATTCGAAGATTCTAAGATATTTAGCTCACACCGCAACTTGCTAAATCTCTTCTCATCCAAGGGCTTTGTGAAGATATCCGCTAGCTGTTCTTCAGTCTTTACGTGCTCGATAGAGATGTCGCCCTTCAACACATGATCTCGAAGAAAATGATGATGAATCTAGATGTGCTTTGTCTTCGAGTGCTGAACTGGGTTATGAGCAATCTTGATGGCACTCTCATTGTCACAGTAGAGTGACACATTCTTCACATTGATGCCGTAGTCCTTGAGGGTTTGCTTCATCCACAGAAATTGAGCACAGCAAGAACCAGCAGCAATGTACTCAGCTTCAGCAGTAGAGAGTGATACGCAGTTCTGCTTCTTCGAGGACCAACATACTAAGGATCGTCCGAGGAAATGACATGTGCCTAATGTTGACTTGCGATCCACTCTATCACCAGCATAGTCAGAGTCAGAATATCCAATGAGATCAAAAGCCGAGCCCTTGGGATACCATAATCCAAGTGTTGGAGTGTGAGCTAGATATCGAAGAATATGCTTCACAGTCTTATGGTGTGATTCCTTCGGTGTAGCTTGAAATCGAGCACACATGCAAACACTAAGCATGATATCTGGCCTAGATGCACATAGATACAATAAAGAGCCAATCATGGAGCGGTATACCTTTTGATCGAAGCCTATACCATTTTCATTAGTGCATAGATGGCCATTTGTGGGCATAGGGATTTTGACGCCTTTGCAATCTTGCATGACGAATTTCCTCAGCACATCCTTGAGGTATTTCTCTTGAGATATGAAGATGTCGTTGCGTTGTTGACGAATTTGAAGACCTAAGAAGAATTTCAATTCTCCCATCATAGACATTTGATATTCCTCACTCATCATACAGGCAAATTCGTCACTGTAACGTTGGTTAGTACAGCCAAAGATAATATCATCAACATAGATTTGGCACACAAATTCTTCATCATTATAGGTTTTGTTGAAAAGAATTGGGTCAAGTGAACCGGGTTTGAAGCCTTTCTTCATGAGGAATTCCTTCAAAGTATCATACCACGCCCGAGGGGCCTGCTTGAGGCCATAGAGGGCCTTATTGAGTCTGAAGACTTTGTCAGGATGCTTAGGATCTTCAAAACCTGGGGGTTGAGCAACATATACTTCTTCCTCAAGCTTACCATTGAGGAATGCACTTTTCACATCCATTTGATATAAGATGATATTATGATGGTTAGTATAAGCAAGCAATATCTGAATAGGCTCAAGTCTAGCAACAGGTGCAAAAGTTTCATCGAAATCAATTCCTTCAACCTGTGTGTAGCCTTGAGCTACCAGACGAGCCTTATTCCTCACCACAAGGCCATTTTCATCTTGCTTGTTGCGGTAGATCCATTTGGTACCGATGATATTGTGCTTGCGAGGGTCTGGTCGCTTTACAAGTTCCCAGACATTGTTGAGCTCGAATTGATGTAATTCCTCTTGCATCGCTTGAATCCACTCAGGCTCCAGAAATGCCTCATCAACTTTGGTGGGCTCTGTGATAGAGACAAAAGCAAAGTGCCCACAAAAGTTAGACAAATGTGAAGCTTTTGAGCGTGTGAGAGGACTTGGTGCGTTGATGTCGTCGATGATTTTCTCGATCTGCACTTCATTTGCAATGCGAGGATGTGCAGGTTGATGACGTTGATTGGGCTCAGCATTTTCTTCAGAGCCATTTTCCTCAGATGCACTAGCATGATGTTCTTCATGATCAGGAATGACTTCTTCAGCAGATTCCTCAGTAGGTATGACATCCTCAGTAGCCTTGAACTTGATGGATTCCTCAGGTGATATTTCATCCTGTTGATGATGTGGCAGCAGTATCAATAGCCTCAGGCTAGAAGTGACGAGGCGTCTTGTATTCATCAAGCATAATGCGAGCCATCTCAACAAGAGTCCTGTTCTTGCGCTCCACGACGCCATTCTGCTGAGGAGTATAAGGGGCAGATAACTCGTGAGTAATACCAAGTTCATAAAGATAGTCATCAAGACCAGTATTCTTGAACTCGGTCCCATTGTCACTCCTAAGTATCTTGATCTTCACATCGAAATTCATAGAAGCCCTCGAGGAAAATCGTTTGAAGACTTCCTGCACTTTAGTTTTGTAAGTGACGATATGCACCCAGGTGTAACGAGAATAGTCATCAACAATAACAAAGCCATATAGAGATGCTGCATTTGTTAGTGTGGCATAATGAGTAGGGCCAAAGTGATCCATGTGAAGCAATTCAAATGGACGAGTGGTAGTCATGATAGTCTTCGAGGTGTGCTTGGACTTGGTCATCTTTCCAACTTCACAAGCTCCACACAGATGGTCCTTGAGGAATTTGACACCCTCGATACCAATGACGTGCTTCTTCTTCGCGAGTGTGTGTAAGTTCCTCATGCCAGCATGACCTAGTCGTCGATGCCATAACCAGCCTTCTGAAGCTTTTGCAAGTAGACATGTGGCAGGCTGTGGTCCTGCAGAGAAATCAACAATATACAAGTCTCCTCTCCTAAAGCCTTCGAAGACTTTGGAATTGTCAGATTCCATGAGCACAATGCAATGATATTTGCCAAAGACGACAACCATATCAAGATCACAAAGCATTGAGACAGACATGAGGTTGAATCCTAGGGACTCGACAAGCATGACTTTGTCCATGTGTCGATCCTTTGAGATCGCAACCCTACCTAGACCCAATACCTTGCTTTTGCGTTTGTCAGCGTAGGTGATATGCTTCAGATGTGATGGTGATAAGGCAGTGTCCATCAATAAGTTTCTGTCACCGGTCATGTGATTTGTATATCCACTGTCGAGAACCCACTCAGTAGCTTTGGGTTGATCATCCTGCAGATGAATTAGTGCATCTTACAAACTCATATACTTCATTAGTGAAGAATATGATGTCAAATTCATCAGATAGAATTTCATCAAGCAACACAATAGATATAGCAGTGTGAGGACGTGAGAAATGAATAATTCATTTCTTCATGATTAGCTTGCGTCCTTTCAAGCATATTCAGGTCTCCAGCAAATTCATCAGACGTTCAAGTTCGTCTGGAGACCTGACCCTGCATAAGAGATTAGTTCTTTTTCTTTACCACCCACATCTGGAGGGGTGGCAAAGAGTTCATCATTCTGCGAGCTCCATAAGAGAAAGGTGGCATAGAAGCCAGTCCACTTCGTTTCACAGAAGAGGGGTTAAAGTAAGCATACGAATAAGCAGAGAAATTCTTCGAGGACTTATGAACATAATGATTTGAAGAATAATGCACATATTCATAGCCCTTAGATTTTCCCTGCGAAACAGAAGTGTTAGCACGATGATGTTCATATGAGGATTTGGATCCATATGAGGAATTTGATCCTCATGAGGAATTTGGTCCATATGAGGACTTGGATCCATATGAAGACTTTTGTCCATATGAAGAATTTGATCTGGGGTTCCTATTCTTCACAGGTGGTGTCATGAGGACATTCACCTGAAGACTTTCAAGGCACCTTTTGGGAACCCAGATTTTCCTCATAGGGGGACCGTTCCTGCAGTTAGTTCCAACATATCTAGCAAATACTTCACCATTCTGATTTTTGAACAGTTTATAGTTGGAGTCAAATGACTCATCAGAAGAATATGAAGATTCACATGTAAAGCCAGATAAAGTGGATGGATCTACGGGAGGTCCTTTCGCAGCAACCCATGAGGTTTTGGGATACGCTTAGGTTTCCAGTAGGTCCCATCAGCATTGAGTTTCCTCTCAAAGGCAATACCCTCTTTCCTAGGTTCCTGTTGAGGATCTGCTTTTTAAGCACATCACAGAGAGCCTGATGTCCTTTGAGGCTTTTGTACATGCCTGTCACATACAATTCCTTCAACCCTGCATTGTCAGTGATACTTGTGGTATCCTCAGATGAGGAATTTGTGACCACAGAGACAGTTGAAGAATTTGCAGCAATAGAAGCATTTGAACTTTCAGGTGAAGAATTAGCAGATTCACGTTCAATGCATTTCAAACATGGTGGAATGAATTCTTCCTGAGCGGAACTGATCTGTTGAGCAAGCAATGAATCATTTTCCTTCTGAAGATCTTCATAACTCACCCTTAGCTTCTCAAGATCTTGCTTTCTTTGAAGAAATTCATAAGAAAGCTTCTCATGATCGGCTAAGAGAGTGTCATGATGACTTTGAAGTTTATCAAACTTAGACTGTAGTCGTTGAAGATTATCAGTTAGAGTTTGAGTTCGATCCAATTCCTCACCCAACAGGTCATCGCTTTTGTCTAGCATATTTTGAACCTTTTCCAAAGCCTTTTGTTGTTTAATGGCAATATTAGCAAGCTTGGAACAACTAGGTTTGAGATTTTCATCAGATTCATCCTCACTTGATTCAGAGGAGGGATATTTGAGTACCTTGGCACCTTTTGCCATGAAGCAATAGGTGGGAGCGTAGTCATCACTGCCATCATCAGCGGTGTTGGTGTTGCAATGTTTCTCAGTGTTGAAGATGGACTTGCTGACGAAGGTACTAGCAAGGGCTAGGCTCGCCACACCAGATTCTGACTCCTCAGATTCCTCCTCTTCCTCAATTTCCTCAGATTCAGCTTCCGAGTCCATTTCCTTGCCAATGAAAGCCCGAGCCTTTTTGGAACTGCTCTTCTTGAGAGATGAAGACTTTGAAGATTTTGACGATGATGACTTTGAAGATTTCTTCTTTTTCTTCGAGTCATCAGAACTGTCATCCTTGTACTTTTTCTTCTTTGCTTCCTTAGCCCACTGAGGACAATCAGTCATATAGTGACCTAGTTCCTTGCATTTGTGGCAAGTCCTCTTCTTGTAATCGCGGGATGAGGAATCTGATCTCATGTCATCACCTCTTGAAGATTTTCCAAAGCGACCATGTCTAGAGAACTTCTGGAATTTCCTCACGAGCATTGCTAGCTCCTGGCTCAGTTCTTCAGGGTCACCAAGGCTGCTACCAGAATCCTCTTCTTCAGATTCAAAAACTGCTTTGGCCTTCAGTGCGCGTGATCTTCCATAGCTTGGTCCGTAGAGATCTCTCTTCTCAGCAAGTTGGAACTCATGAGTATTTAGCCTCTCGAGGATATCAGCAGGATCAAGTGACTTGTAGTCTCCACATTCTTGAATCATCAGTGCAAGTGTGTCGAATGAGGATTCAAGCGATCTCAGCAATTTCTTCACCACCTCATGGTCGGTGATGTCAGTGGCACCCAGTGCTTGAAGCTCATTTGAGATGTCAGTGAGGCGATCGAAGGTTTGCTGAACATTTTCGTTGTCGAGTCTTTTGAAGCGGTTGAAGAGATTGCGAAGAATGTCAACTCGAGAGTCACGTTGAGTTGAGACTCCTTCGTTGACCTTGGATAGCCTATCCCAGATAAGCTTTGCTATCTCCAGAGCACTCACTCTACCATACTGTCCTCTGCTCAGATGGCCACATATGATATTCTTCGCTTGAGAGTCGAGTTGCTTGAATCTCTTCACATCAGCAGCGTTCACGGAAGGAGTGATGGAGGGAACGCCATTTTCCACAACGTACCAGAGATCGTTGTCAATTGCCTCAAGATGCATGCGCATCTTATTCTTCTAGTAGGGATAGTCCGTCCCATCAAAGGTAGGATACCCAGCCGAGACCTTGATCATGTCTACAGTCGACATAACTAAAACTCCAGGTGGTTAAACCAAAATCACACAGAACAAGGGAGTACCTTGCTCTGATACCAATTGAAAGTGCGTTATATCGACTAGAGGGGGGTGAATAGGCGATTTTTACAAATTCATCACTGAGGAAATTCAAGGTGAGGAATTTCCTAAGTCACGAACAACTAGCAGTGAATAAGTACTCAGGTGCAAGCATAACATGGCAGTCACACAGTCATCATGATGAAATGAAACAAGCACAGAGCACAAGTAGCGTGTAAACAGGATAAGCAGGCTGAAGATAAAGTGACTGAAGAATTAGGAATGAGGAAATTGAGAAAGTCTTCAGTAAAAGTCTTCAAACAGTAACGATCAAGATCATCAACACATGAATGAGGAAATGAAAGGGTTGAGGAAATAGAACCAGTAGCTTGGTGAAGACGATGATTTGGTAGACCAGTTCCAACTGTTGTGACAGTCGTACGTCTGGTTGGAGCGGCTAGGTATTTAAACCTGAGGACACACAGTCCTCACCGTATTCTCCTTGAGCTAAGATCACACAGACCTCGCCCAATCACTCGTGGTAAGTCTTCACAGGTGACTTCCAAACCTTCACAGACTCGGTCACTCGGTGATCCACAATTTCCTCTTGGATGCTCTAGACCATGACGCCTTACCGTCTGGAGGATACACAGTCCTCAAAGGTAACAAGCATCGGTTCCACACAGGAACAATCTCTTCACCGATGCTCAATCACTTTGGGTTTGTAGGTGTTTGGGTTTGGGTTTTTCCTCACTGATGATTTTCGCTCAAAGTCCTCGGAGGATGGGATGCTCTAAATGACAAGTGTCAGTTTCTCTCGGAGCAGCCAACCAACTACTGGTTGTAGGGGGAGGCTATTTATAGCCTAGGGAGCAGCCCGACATGATAAGACATAAATGCCCTTCAATGATATGACCGTTAGGTGGGTAGATATTTTGGGACAGCTAGCGCTTAGCACAGCAACGGTCGGAAATTTGAGTATCAAATTCCTCAGGGCTATCATGTTCCTCACTTGTAGGCAATTCGCACTGGCGAATTCCTAACTCCTCAGTTAGAACAAATTCCTCAGAGAATAGAAGATCTTCGTCTCTGTCACTGAAGAAATTGACTGAACTGTATGAGATTTCCAATGGCTTCACTCGAAAGGATTGGGTATGTGTAGGATTTTGAGATGAGCATCACTTGGAAACTTTTCCTTTGTTTTACCTCGACCCCCTTTAACAGTACGGTGTTTCCTATGACTCAAGAAAGAGAAAATGAAACTACGAAAACAAAAGTCTTCACACTTCATAGTCCTCGCATGAATATCAAGTCTTCAAGGTCACACCAATTTCCTCACTTTCAAAGTCTTCAACTGAAGACATTCATTTTTAGGGGTCGACTTTCACTATAAATATCAAACTCCTCATAGACTTATAGTACATGTGTACACTCACAAACACATTAGTCCCTTAACCTATAAGTCTTCAATACACCAAAATCACTAAGGGGCACTGATGCACTTACACATATCACCGGACAAAGAGAATTGTATATGGGATTAATTGAATCCTCCACATCATGGTTCAACCGATAAAGATCTTCATTGAATCTGTGGGAATAAATATGGGCATCCAGGTCCGCTGTTGATTATTCAACAGAGAGGAGTCTCAGTCATGTTTGCATGTTCTCTAACCCGTAGGGTCGCACACTTAACGTTCGGTAGTGCTAGGGTAGTATTGAGATATTAATATGGTCAAGTACGAAGGTTGTTCGAAGTCCCATATGGGATCCGGAACATCATGAGGAGATCGGGAATGATCCGGAGGTAAAGGTTTATATATGGAAAGTTGTTATCAAGGTTCCAGAAAAAGTTTTGTTTGTTCCGGTATTGTATAGGGAAGCTTCTAGAAGGTTCCAGAGGGTTTTGAAGGGGTCCGGAAGTCCACAAAGGGTTCTATCACATCCCTTAGGCTAGCATGGGTTGTAGGGGGCACTCTGGCCTTATTGGGCTAGGCGCACCAGCCCCTACATGGCCCATGCACCCGGGGAGGCAAACCCTAGGGGTGGAGGCACCTCCACCTGGCTTGGAGGGCACTCCACCCCCTGGCCACCCCCTCTCCTTGGAGGAGGGCCCAGGGCTGGACGACCCTCCCCACACCCCTATATATAGTCGGTAGGGGCACAAGGGCTGAACACACCAAACCCTTGACCCGTCTCCCACCTGTTACTCCTCCTCCAAGTTCCGTCGATGCTTGGCGAAGCCCTGCTGGCGTTCCGCTGCCACAACCACCACGCCGTCGTGCTATTTCCCATATCATCTACCACTTCTCCCTCGCTTGCTGGATCAAGAAGGAGAAGACGTTCCCGACCCGAACGTATGCTAAACTCGGAGGTGTCGCACATGCGGTGCTTGAATCCGATTGGATCGCGATGCAAGTACGACTATGTCCACCACAGTCTTTAGATTGTTAACGCGTTCAGTCTACAAGGGTACGTAGAAACACACTCCCCTCTCATTGCTATCATCTCAATAGATAGATCTTTGGGTGTTTTGTAGGATTTTTTTGTTTTCCATGCAATGTTCCCCAGCAGCGCCTTGGTCCATGGAGGGAGCCTGGCTGGAGCCTCGACGGTCATCGGAGTAGTCACTAAACCCACCACGTCCGCACCCCTCTTAGATCTGGTGGGGGCGGCACTAGTGGGGGCCGGGTCGGAGCACTCCATCACCACAGCCGCTGGGGACCGCATTGGGTGCTTGGGTGAAGCCGTACATGGAGAGGACGGGGGGTTGACATCCAGCCCATTGCTGCTCGGTCCATCAAGCGCTCCTCCATGGACGCCCGGGCCGGGAAGGAGAGGACCACTGGTTCCACAACCCACGGGGGGGAAGGTGGCAGCCTCCTCGAGCATGGCCGCCATGGACGCGATGTCCTCGACCTCCGCCGAAGCAGGCGAGGTGTTCCCCATGGTCGACTTATGGTAGCCGCCCTTAGGAGAGTCATCCGGGTCCGAGGGGTCTTTGTGATCATCATTCGAGCCCGGGGATTGGTCGCGTCACCGGTGATGACTATCATGGCCGCCACCACTTCCCCCCATCATGTCGCTTACCCGCATCACCGCCATACTCGGCAGCACGAGGGCCTCCATGCGCCCCATCCTCCACAGACATGCGGAGATCGTACCCGACATCGTTGAAGAAGACACGAACCATGGCCTTGAGCTTGGAGGAGTCTTCGGTCTTGACCTTAGCACGGACTGCTGCTCCTTTGAACAGCGAGAGCTCATCGACCACAGGAATCTTGCCAAGGATCCGAGATAGGTTCCGAACCGCATGCTCCGTCTTAGCGAAAGGAGGTAGACCGTAGATCTGAATCCACACGGTCTCAAGCATTAACACTACCAAAGGATCAACTATAGACACTGAGATGTTGACCGTGAGCTTGTTGAGAGCCAAGGTGAGCTCCACACTATGTGTTCCATAGCGGAGACTGAAGGGGTCCGAGAACAAGGCCATGAACTAATGGTCAGAGAGTGGGGTCACCGCTCACTCCCAATCTGGATGGAAGAGATGTCGAAGATCGTCCGTGATGATGGCCGGAGAGGCCGACTTGTTGCCGAGGATGGAGATGAGGGTGTTATGTCTCCAGTGTAACTATAATTTATGAAGTATGCATGCCATATTTACCTAAGTTCTACATGGTTTTGGTGCACTTTTATATGATTTTGATGGACTAACCTATTGACCTAGAGCCTGGTGCCAGTTTTTGTTTTTTGGCTATTTTTTGTTTCGAAGAATATCCAAACCAAATGAAGTCCAAACGCTACGAAAATTTATGGTGATTTTTTTTGGAACATAAGAGACCCTCGAATCTTCAAGGAAGGATCAAAAGACCCATGAGGGAGTCATGAGCTCACCCCATGCGCCCTCGGGGGTAGGGAGTGTCCTCTAAGCTCGTGGGTCCAACGTAACTCCGGTTAGCGTGAAACCAACACTAAAAATTCTTATAAATTGGGAAAACCCCAAAAAGAAACCAAGAACTCCCGCGCCACCGCCGCAAGCCTCTATACCAAAGCGATCTCATATGGAGGCCTTTTCCGGCACCCTACCGGAGGGGAAAATCATCACCGAAGGCCATCTTCATCAT
Organism: Thinopyrum elongatum; assembly: GCA_011799875.1. Classification (NCBI taxonomy): domain Eukaryota; kingdom Viridiplantae; phylum Streptophyta; class Magnoliopsida; order Poales; family Poaceae; genus Thinopyrum; species Thinopyrum elongatum. The sequence continues at coordinate 433,127,520 of CM022299.1, read as the reverse complement.
CCCGGTGGTCTTCATGATGAGGAGGGAGTAGTTCACCCTCAGGGCTGAGGGTATTTACCAGTAGCTATGTGTTTGATCTCTCTCTCTCTCTCTCGTGATCTTGATTTGGCATGATCTTGATGTACCATGAGCTTTGTTAATATAGTTGAATCATATGGTGTTATTCCCTCTCCATCTTTGTTGTGATGAATTGACTCTTACCCTTTGAGGTTTTGTTATGTTGGATTGAATATTTTGGATTTGAGAACACTTGATGTATGTCTTGCATGTGGATACCCATGGTGACAATGGGGTATTCTATTGAGTCACTTGATGTATGTTTCGGTAATCAACTTGTGGATTTCGGAGGTGACATTAGGTAATCTAGGCACATAGGTTGATACACATTTTCCTCCTACTTTCTTCGATAGAAACTTTTGGGTACTCTTTGAAGTTCTTTGTGTTGGATTGAATATTATGAATCTGAAATTGTTTGATGCATATCGAATAATTGACTCACGGATACTTGTGGTGACATTCGAGTATCTAGGTGACATTAGAGTTGATTGATGTGTATCATATAGTGTTATTTTAGTACGAACTCTAGGGCTGTTTGTGATATGTATAGGGATGGCTCAATAGATTGATCGAAAAGGATAACTTTGAGGTGGTTTGCTACCTACAACAATTTCATCTTATGTTCTCCACTATTGATAAGAACTTTGGAGTGATTCTTTGTTGCACGTTGGGGGATTGTTACATGATTCAATTATGTTAGCACTGTTGATAGATTGCACTAGTGAAAGTATGAACCCTAGGCCTTGTTTCCAAGCATTGAAATACCATTTGTGCTCACTTTTACTACTAGCTACCTTGCTGTTTTTATTATTTCAGATTACAAAAACCTATATCTACTAGCCATACTACACTTGTATCACCATCTCTTCGCCAAACTAGTGCACCTATATAATTCACCATTGTATTGAGTGTATTGGGGACACAAGATATTTCTTGTATTTGATTGTAGGGTTGTTTGAAAGGGACCATATTCATCCTACACCTTCCACGGACTGATAAACCTTAGGTCATCCACTTGAGGGAAATTTGTTGTTGTCCTACAAAACTCTGCGCTTGGAGGCCCAACAGAGTCTACAAGAATAAAAGTTGCGTAGTAGACATCGGAGGGCTGTCAAGGATGGTGTGGCTATCTACGGTTCCCCTATGTCCATTTGGAAGAAGCCAATCCCATCCAATAGATGGCCATAGAGCATGAGCTCCCCATCCATGGACTGGTCTGGGCAAAGCAAAGCCGGGTGGTCCATCTTCTTGCAAATGTAACACGCCAGCAGCTTCTTGCACTCCACTTGGTAGTGCCCCTCCTCCCCACAATCGAAGCACTTTGCCGCGGTAGCACCGGGTGCAGCCATCGCGTGGGCATCCAGAGCTGGAGGGAGGTGGGTGACCGACGAGCATTGTCCGGTGCCACCCGCCGGCTGTTGGTTGCCCTTCTTTTTCTTCTTCGCGAATGCCCCTCGGTTATTGTTGCGATTGTATCGTCCAGAGCAGGCCCAGCCCTGAGGGGGGGCAAGGGACGGCCGCCCCGGGCCCCCCCAAATACAGGGGGGCCCTCCCAGATATGTTGTACGCTGGTGGCCCATCGGCCCATAGGTTCTCCCGAAATGAAATTAGCCCAAGTAAAGGAAAGACGTAGTAATATAGGAAAGTACACCATACGCATCCAATCACGTCGTCCAATCAGCACGATCATGACTCGTGAGACGTGAGATCGCATCCCTAATTCACTGCCATATTCTCTATTCCCCCGCCACGAACTCTCGATCACAAGTCGTAGGCCACCGGCAGATACTATTCTCCAGTAGCTGGCTGCAGTGAGGACTCAAGCACGTCGCCAGGCCATGGCAATTGACAGCGCCGAGCGCCTCCAGCCGGTATCCAGTTTCCAGGCGCTGGGCGTGCGATGTTGACTGCAATCATGAACACGTACATTGTCGAGTGCCTCGTTCTCGTTGCTGAGCATCTAATCAACGGAAGCCGGTGTGATTGGTATGAGGTATATCATCGTACTATTAACTATTCCCCAATCCTTACATACATATATGATGCATATCTTGCACTGATAATGGTTTGGCAATATTATGCATCTATAGGAAATTGTTGGACAAAATTGACGTCGACCCAGTCATAAGTGAATTTGCATCGAGAATTATTTTAAGAGACTCGAACTTATTTATCTATGTATTGTCCTTTTGCCTTTGTTTGGTAATTCTGTAGTCGGGTTTTTGGATGTTTTCTAGGATCGGCAAATGTCTAACGTTTGAAGTTTTTGTTTGTGCACATGTATGTCCTCAATAGAAGAATGAGTGATCATGTGTCATGCGAATCATGAACTTAAGGTCCCCAATGCTCAGCGGCATGTTAGAATAAACTTTTAAGATAACATCTAAAAACATTTAGATGCAAATATCAAAATTGGGTTGTAAGTGCATCTAGTGCCCCTTAGTGATTTTGGTGTATTGAAGACTTATAGGTTAAGGGACTAATGTGTTTGTGAGTGTACACAGGTCTATAAGTCTATGAGGAGTTTGTTATTTACGATGATTGTCGACCCCTAAAACTGAATGTCTTCAACTGAAGACTTTGGTTTTCTTGAAGACTTTGAAAGTGAAGAAATTGGTGTGACCCTGAAGACTTGATATTCATGCGAGGATTATGAAGCGTGAAGACTTTTGTTTTCGTAGTTTCATTTTCTTCTTCTTGAGTCATAGGAAACACCGTACTGTTAAAGGGGGTCGAGGTAAAACTAAGGAAAAGTTTCCAAGTGATGCTCAACTCAAAATCCTACACCTACCCAATCCTTTCGAGTGAAGCCATTGGAAATCTCATACAGTTTAGTCAAGTTCTTCAGTGATAGAGACGAAGTTCTTCTGTTCTCTGAGGAATTTGTTCTGACTGAGGAGTTAGGAATTCGCCAGTGCGGATTGCCTACAAGTGAGGAACATGATAGCCCTGAGGAATTTGATACTCAAATTTCCGACCGTTGCTGTGCTACGCGCCAGCTGTCCAAATATCCTACCCACCTAACGGTCATATCATTGAAGGGCGTTTATGTCTTATCATGTCAGGCTGCTCCCTAGGCTATAAATAGCTGCCCCCTACAACCACTAGCTGGTCGGCTGCTCCAAGAAATAGATTGACACTTGTCATTTAGAGCATCCCATCCTCCGAGGACTTTGAGCGAAAATCATCAAGTGAGGAAAAACCCAAAAACCCAAACACCTACAAACCCAAAGTGATTGAGCATCACTGAAGAGATTGTTCCTGTGTGGAACCGACGCTTGTTACCTTTGAGGACTGTGCATCCTCCAGACGGTTAGGCGTCATGGTCTAGAGCATCCAAGAGGAAATTGTGGATTGTCGAGTGACCGAGTATGTGAAGGTTTGGAAGTCACCTGAAGACTTACCACGAGTGATTGGGCGAGGTCTGTGTGACCTTAGCTCAAGGAGAATACGGTGAGGACTGTGTGTCCGGGACTGTGTGTCCTCAGGTTTAAATACCTAGCCGCTCCAACCAGACGTACAACTGTCACAGCAGTTGGAACTAGTCTACCAAATCATTGTCTTCACCGAGCTACTGGTTCTATTTCCTCAACCCTTTCATTTCCTCGCATACTTGCTATGAATTTGATCATTACTGTTTGAAGACTTTGTCTGAAGACTTTCTCAATTTCCTCAGTTCAATTTCTTCAGTCAGTTTGTCTTCAGCCTGCTTATCCTGTGTTTACGCTACTCGTACTCTGTGCTTGTTTTCATTTCATCATGATGACTGTGCTACTGCTCTGTTATGCTTGCATCTGAGCACTTATTCCGCTGCTAAGTAGTTCGTCGCTTAGGAATTTCCTCACCTTGAAATTCCTCAGTGACGAATTTGTAAAAATCGCCTATTCACCCCCCCTCTAGTCGATATAACGCACTTTCAATTGGTATCAGAGCCAGGTACTCCCTTGTTCTGTGTGATTTTGGTTTAACCACCTGGAGTTTTTGTTATGTCGACTGCAGGCATGATCAAGGTCTCAGCTGGGTGTCCTACCTTCGATGGGATGGACTACCCCTACTGGAAGAACAAGATGCGCATGCATCTTGAGGCAATTGACAACGATCTCTGGTATGTTGTGGAAAAGGGTGTTCCTTCTGTCACTCCTTCCGTAAACGCTGCTGATGTGAAGAGATTCAAGCAACTCGACTCTCAAGCGAAGAATATCATATGTGGCCATCTGAGCAAAGGGCAGTATGGAAGAGTGAGTGCTTTGGAGACAGCTAAGCTTATCTGGGATAGGCTGTCCAAGGTCAACGAAGGAGTCTCAACTCAACGTGACTCTCGAGTTGACGTTCTTCGCAATCTCTTCAACCGCTTCAAAAGACTCGACAACGAAAATGTTCAGCAAACCTTTGATCGCCTCACTGACATTTCAAACGAGCTTCAAGCACTGGGTGCCACTGACATCACCGACCATGAGGTGGTGAAGAAATTGCTGAGGTCACTCGATTCTTCATTCGATACACTGGCACTGATGATTCAAGAACGTGGAGACTACAAGTCACTTGATCCTGCTGATATCCTCGAGAGGCTAAATACTCATGAATTCCAACTAGCTGAGAAGAGAGATCTCTACGGACCGAGCTATGGTAGATCTCGTGCACTGAAAGCCAAGGCAGTCTCTGAATCTGAAGATGAAGATTCTGGTAGCAGCCTTGGTGATCCTGAAGAACTGAGTCAGGAGCTAGCAATGCTCGTGAGGAAATTCCAGAAGTTCTCTAGACGTGGCCGATTTGGAAAATCCTCAAAAGGTGATGACATGAAATCAGATTCCTCATCCCGTGATTACAAGAAGAGAACTTGCCATAAATGCAAGAAACCTGGTCACTACATTACTGATTGTCCTCAGTGGGAGAAGGAATCGAAGAAGAAGAAATCTTCAAAGTCCTCATCGTACAAGAAGAGCAGCTCCAAGAAAGCTCGGGCATTCATTGGCAAGGAAATGGACTCTGAAGCTGAATCTGAGGAACATGAGGAAGAGGAGGCATCTGAGGAGTCAGACTCTGGTGTGGCGAGCCTAGCCCTCGCTACTGCTTACGTTAGCAAGTCCATCTTCAACACTGAGGAAAATGGCTTCCCCAACACTGCTGATGACGGCAACGATGACTATGCTCCCACCTATTGCTTCATGGCAAAGGTGCCAAGGTATTCAAATATCCCTCCTCTGAATCAAGTGGGATGAATCTGATGAAAAACCTCAAACCCAGCTATTCCAAACTTGCTAATATTGCTGTTAAACAACAAAAGGCTTTGGAAAAGGTTCAAAATATGCTAGACAAAAGCGATGATCTGTTAGGTGAGGAAATGGATCGAACTCAAACACTGACTGATAATCTTCAGCAACTACAGTCTAAGTTTGACAACCTTCAAGGTCGTCATGAAACTCTCCTAGCCGATCATGAGAAGCTTTCTTATGAATTTCTTCAAAGAAAGCAAGATCTTGAGAAGCTAAGGGTGAGTCATGAAGATCTTCAGAAGGAAAATGATTCTTTGCTTGCTCAACAGATCAGTTCCGCTCAGGAAGAATTTATTCCACCATGCTTGAAATGCATTGAACGTGAAACTGCTAATTCTTCACCTGAATGTTCAAATGCTTCTATTGCTGCAAATTCTTCAACTATCTCTGTGGTCAAAAATTCCTCATCTGAGGATACCACTAGTATCACTGACGAAAATGCAGGGTTGAAGGAATTGTATGTGACAGGCATGTACAAAAGCCTCAAAGGGCATCAGACTCTTTGTGATGTGCTCAAAAAGCAGATCTTGAACAGGAACCCTAGGAAAGAGGGTATTGCCTTTGAGAGGAAACTCAATGCTGATGGAACCTACTGGAAACCGGAGCAGTATCCCAAAACCTCATGGGTTGCTGCGAAGGGACCTCCCGTAGATCCATCCACTTTATCTGGCTTTACTTGTGAATCCTCATATTCATCTGATGAGTCATTTGACTCCAACTATAAACTGTTCAAAAATCAGAATGGTGAGGTATTTGCTAGATATGTTGGATCTAACTGCAGGAATGGTCCCCCTATGAAGAAAATCTGGGTTCCCAAAAGGTGCCTTGAAAGTCTTCAGGTGAATGTCCTCATGACACCACCTGTGAAGAATAAGAACCCGAGATCAAATTCTTCATATGAACCAAAGTCTTCATATGGATCCAAGTCCTCTTATGGATCAAATTCCTCACATGGATCCAAGTCCTCACATGAACATCATCGTGCTAACACTTCTGTTTCGCAGGGAAAGCCTAAGGGCTATGAATATGTGCATTATTCTTCAAATCATTATGTTCATAAGTCCTCGAAGAATTTCTCTGCTTATTCATATGCTTACCCTAACCCCTCTTATGTGAAACGAAGTGGTCTGGCGTCTATGCCACCTTTCTCTTATGGAGCTCGCAGAATGATGAACTCTTTGCCACCCCTCCAGATGTGGGTGGTGAAGAAAAAGAACTAATCTCTTATGCAGGGTCAGGTCTCCAGACGAACTAAATCGTCTGAAGAATTTGCTGGAGACCTGAAATGCTTGAAAGGACACAAGCTAATCATGAAGAAATGATTTATTCATTTCTCACGTCCTCACATTGCTATATATATACATATGTTGCTTTAATTGATGAAATATGTCTGATGAATTTGATGTCATATTCTTCACTCTGAAGTATATGAGTTCGTAAGATGCACTAATTCATCTGCAGGATGATTTACCCAAAGCTACTGAGTGGGTCCTCGATAGTGGATGTACAAATCACATGACCGGTGACAAGAGCTTACTGTTGAACACTCCTTTATCTCCATCACATTTGAAGCATATCACCTACGCTGACAAAGGCAAAAGCAAGGTATTGGGTCTAGGTAGGGTTGCAATCTCAAAGGATCGACACATGGATAAAGTCATGCTTGTCGAGTCCCTCGGATTCAACCTCATGTCTGTCTCAATGCTTTGTGATCTTGATATGGTTGTTGTCTTTGGCAAATATCGTTGCTTAGTGCTCATGGAATCTGACAATTCCAAAGTCTTCGAAGGCTTTAGGAGAGGAGACTTGTATATTGTTGATTTCTCTGGAGGACCACAGCCTGCCACTTGTCTACTTGCTAAAGCTTCAGAAGGCTGGCTATGGCATCGACAACTGGGTCATGCTGGCATGAGGAACTTACACACGCTCATGAAGAAAAAGCACGTCATTGGCATTGAGGGTGTCAAATTCCTCAAAGATCATCTTTGTGGGGCTTGTGAGGCTGGGAAGATGACCAGAGCCAAGCACCCCTCGAAGACTATCATGACTACTTCTCGTCCTTTTGAATTGCTTCATATGGATCTTTTTGGCCCTACTCATTATGCCACACTAACAAATGCAGCATCTCTATATGGCTTTGTCATTGTTGATGACTATTCTCGTTACACATGGGTGCATGTCATTACTTACAAAACTGAAGTGCAGGAAGTCTTCAGACGATTCTCCTCAAGGGCTTCGACGAATTTCGGCGTGAAGATCAAGCATATACGTAGTGACAATGGGACTGAGTTCAAGAATACTGGTCTTGATGACTATCTCAATGAACTTGGTATTACGCATGAGCTATCTGCCCCATACACTCCTCAGCAGAATGGCGTTGTGGAGCGCAAGAACAGGACTCTCGTTGAGATGGCTCGCACCATGCTTGATGAATACAAGACACCTCGTCACTTCTAGCCTGAGGCAATTGATACTGCATGCCACATCATCAACAGGGTATATCTTCACAAATTCTTCAAGAAGACCTCATATGAACTCCTCACTGACAAGAAACCCAATGTGAGTTATTTCAAAGTCTTCGGTGCTAAATGTTGGATTAGAGATCCTCATCACAATTCTAAATTTGCACCGAAAGCACATGAAGGTTTTATGCTTGGTTACGGAAAGGACTCGCACACCTACAGGGTCTTCAACACCTATCACAACAAGGTTGTTGAAACTGTAGATGTGTGGTTCGATGAAACTAACGGCTCGCAAAGAGAGCACCTACCTCCTGTGCTAGATGAAAAGACGCCTGAGGAAACCATCAAGTTCAAAGCTACTGAGGATGTCATTCCTACTGAAGAATCTGCTGAAGAAATCATTCCAGAACATGAAGAACAGCATGCTGGCGCATCTGAAGAAAATGGCTCTGAAGAAAATGCTGAGCCAAATCAAAGTCGTCAACCTGCTCATCCCCGCGTTGCAAATGAAGTACAGATTGAGAGAATCATCAACGACATCAACCCACCAGGTCCTCTGACTCGCTCAAAAGCTTCACATTTATCTAACTTTTGTGGGCATTTTGCTTTCGTGTCCATCACAGAGCCCACCAAAGTTGATGAGGCATTTATGGAGCCTGAATGGATTCAAGCAATGCAAGAGGAATTACATCAATTCAAGCTGAACAATGTATGGGAGCTTGTCAAGCGACCGGACCCATGCAAGCACAATATCATCGGTACCAAATGGATCTACCGCAACAAGCAAGATGAAAATGGCCTAGTGGTGAGGAACAAGGCTCGTCTTGTGGCTCAAGGCTACACACAGGTTGAAGGAATTGATTTCGATGAAACTTTTGCACCTGTTGCTAGACTTGAGGCTATTCGCATATTGCTTGCTTATGCTAACCATCATAATATCATCTTATATCAAATGGATGTGAAAAGTGCATTCCTCAATGGTAAGCTTGAGGAAGAAGTATATGTTGCTCAACCCCCAGGTTTTGAAGATCCTAAGCATCCAGACAAAGTCTTCAGACTCAATAAGGCCCTCTATGGCCTCAAGCAGGCCCCTCGGGCGTGGTATGATACTTTGAAGGAATTCCTCATGAAGAAAGGCTTCAAACCCGGTTCACTCGACCCAACTCTTTTCACCAAAACCTATGATGATGAATTATTCGTGTGCCAAATATATGTTGATGATATTATCTTTGGCTGTACTAACCAACATTACAGTGACGAATTTGCTTACATGATGAGTGAGGAATATCAAATGTCCATGATGGGAGAATTGAAATTCTTCTTAGGCCTTCAAATTCATCAACAACGCAATGGCATCTTCATTTCTCAAGAGAAATACCTCAAGGACGCTCTGAGGAAATTCGGTATGCAAGAATGCAGAGGCGTCAAAATCCCTATGCCCACAAATGGCCATCTATGCACTGATGAAAATGGAATAGACTTCGATCAAAAGGTATACCGCTCCATGATTGGCTCTTTATTGTTCCTATGTGCATCTAGGCCGGATATTATGCTTAGTGTTTGCATGTGTGCCCGTTTTCAAGCTACATCGAAGGAATCACACCATAAGGCTGTGAAACATATTCTTCGATATCTAGCTCACACTCCAACACTTGGATTATGGTATCCCAAGGGCTCGGCTTTTGATCTCATTGGATATTCTGACTCTGACTATGCTGGTGATCGTGTGGATCGCAAGTCAACTTCAGGCACATGCCATTTCCTCGGACGATCCTTAGTATGTTGGTCCTCGAAGAAGCAGAACTGCGTATCACTCTCTACTGCTGAAGCTGAGTATATTGCTGCTGGTTCTTGCTGTGCTCAATTGCTATGGATGAAGCAAACCCTCAAGGACTGCGGCATCAATGTGAAGAATGTGCCACTCTACTGCGACAACGAGAGTGCCATCAAAATTGCTCATAACCCAGTTCAGCACTCGAAGACAAAGCACATCGAGATTCGTCATCATTTTCTTCGAGATCATGTGTTGAAGGGTGACATCTCTATTGATCCCGTGAAGTCTGAAGAACAGCTAGCGGATATCTTCACAAAGCCCTTGGATGAGAAGAGATTTAGCAAGTTGCGGTGTGAGCTAAATATCTTAGAATCTTCGAATGTCCTTTGAAAAGGACACACATCCTAACACTTATGCAAATTGATGACAATGGTGTGCAACACACGAAGAAACGTTTTTCTTCAATCAATGAAGACTAACCCTCTAAGTGTGAAGAAATTAATGAAGAATTTGATTCTCAGAACCCTACAATAATTATACGCGGTGTCTGAAATCATCATTCTTACACGGTGGGTCACGCCACCACAAAAAGTTGAAAATCTTCAAAATTTGTGTTTTTCATCATTGTGCAAATTCTTCAAATTTTCAAATTCTTCAACTTTGCAAAATCTTCACTCTTTCCGACTGTGTTCTTCATTGACTATATATATATATATGAGTTTTCTGTCCTCTACAGCATTCACTTATTGCTAATTCTTCAAGTTGTTTTTCTTCTAAGTGAATGTGATCGGACCCGTTCCCCCTCTGTGCTAAACTCAATCCAGTCCGTTCACAAATTCTTCATGTGCGTTCTATTTGAAACCCGTTCAAAGTCTTCACTGTGTCCTTGACAGCTGAAGAATTTGCGAACGAAACCTTAAAATATTCTTATCTGAATTTTCGGCTTTTGCCGCTCAAACCATTCCATATCCCTCGATAAGATTTATCTATTCACCCACGATCTAACAAGATCTCCACTTCACAGTACGTGGGTGACACATGTCGCTAGAATGGGAAGGGTCAGGGGCAGGTTCGTCCATTTTCCTCGGACGAGCGGTTTTTCACCTCGGCTATAAATTCCGCTCACCCTCCTCAGAGCTCATTTACCCCGCACAAGCTCTCAGACCTAGCGCGGCCGCTACACTCCATCGTCGCCGGTGAGGAAGAGCTTCACTGCCTCGACCTCGTCGCCGTCGTACTCACGCCGGCCGCGGAAATCTTCACTCCGCCGCCGCCGTAGCTGTTTTCCATCGCCAAGTTAGGGCGTGGAAGATCTGAACGGACGAACTTCTCCACTGCTACTCTCAGTTCGTCGTGTTCTTCGTCAAGGGTAAATAAAATTTATTTTTACTGCCCTTGTTGATTCTGATGATTTCCACAAAATCTTCAAAAGGTGTTTATTCTTCAACTTTTATGTTCTTAAACACCAACTTGCTTCTGTCCTTGATCAGTTTCTCTAAGCAACGTTTTTCTTCAAGATTCCTCAATTGTGTGGATTTTCAATCTACACAACTCTGGAACCTAAGTCAAAAATGCTTAGTGAAATTCCTCAAGACACCCCTGGTCATCTTCCTCAAACTTGATACTTTTGAAAATCTTCTGAGAACGCATATGACCTCTCCAAAACTCTTTGCACCTATATTCTGTTCACAGGTACACATGTCCGCTGCTGAATCTCTAGGTTCTCATCAACTTAACTCATTTGCAGCGTACCTAGAAGAAAAATTGCATACCTCATCAGAAAATTCGATTGTTCAAAACCCTCAAGTGAAGAAAATGGCTGATGGTAAAAGACCTCAGAAGGGAGGAAAGAGGCCAGAAACAAATACTGCTTTTGAGATCCCTGATGACATCTATGATGAATATTGTACTCCTGATGAAGCAACTCATGGCAAGGAGAACAAAAATCAGCGCAAAGTGCGCATTCAGAAGATTGAGAGGAGATGGGCAAGAGAATGGAGGGAATATCGCTATGTCACTCCCAAGTACATGAAGAAATTTGCTGTTAACCCTCCATGTCCAAGACCTCCATTGGATCCTGGCCAAGAAGCTGATCCCACTAGCATCAGAAGAGGTGAGGAATTTCCTCAGGAGTGGGCTAAGCGTCAAGCCAAGCTGGCCAAAGTGGCTAAAGAGGCAGTGAAGAAATTCAATGAAGATTCTGTTGCTGCCGCCGCTGAGGCCTCTGCTATCAAGCCTAAGAAGGCTATGCTGAAGAAATCAGCTGTCAAGACAAGTTCCTCAGCTGCAATGCCCTCACGGCCAAGCTCTTCAAAGACCTCACGGCCTGTTCCTCAAGCAAATTCCTCAAAAGCAGCTCCAACTCCCTCGGTTGCAAAATCCTCAGCTGCTCCTGCAAAGTCCTCAGCACCTGTGCATCTTGCCACATGCCAAAGGACTACTGGAATCTCAATTGCTTCAGGAGTCTCTGCAAGTTCTTCAGCTCCACCTCAGTCTTCAACAACTCCGACCTTGCTGAAGAAAAAGGCCACTGCTGGACGAGGCACAAGGCCAAGTCCTCACAAGAAGCAAGTCGCCTTTCAGGTTCCGTCAAGCGAAGACGAAGCTGATGATGAAGAATTAGCTGAGACCATCAGAGATCGACAACAAAGGGCCGCTAGAGCCAAAGGCAGTGCTGTGCCCCTCATGCTGGATCCAAGGAAGATCCTTGATTTCATCGATCTCTGGCACAAGGATCCAAATACACCTTTGCCTGAATTAAACCTCACTCCTGGTCAAAGTCACATGTTGACGGCCTTCATAAATGAAGAGAAATGGAAATTTGAAAAGGCCAGGCAGGTGAAGAAGGCTTAGTACAAGAAGGAGCATTTTCTGAAGAACAATGTTGTGAAAATGTCTCCTGAAGAACTTGTGACTATGCAGGCTGAGATCAAAGTACTCAGTGATGAATTTCATGCATTCCATGCAGATTGGCTAGGTGCCAAGGTCAGATTCGTCAGAATGGCAAAAGGATTTACTCCAAGTGTTGCAGCTTCATCGCAACCCAATTTTTCTCAGACTGGAACATCTGTTCAGTCTGCTGAAGAAAATGAAAGCGCCAGAGCTGATGAAGAAATTCCAGTCTCTGAAGAAAATGCCAGGGCAACCTCCAACATTGCGCCTGACGAGCAATCCAGGCCAGTTGAAGCATCTGCTACTGTGCCTGAGGAATCTGAACAAGCCAGGGCAACTGCATCAGTTGTGCCTGAAGAAATTCAACCAATTTCCTCTGCTCCTCCTGCACCGATGACAAGCATCAACCTTCCTTCTGCATCAGAAGCGAAGAAAACCAAGGCTGCGGAGCGAGCAGCTGTGAAGAAAAGGAAAGCATCTGCATCTTCAGAGTCTTCAGCCCCCAAGAAATTGAAGACTTTGACGAGTTCATCTGAAAACCCAATTGATGCTATTCCAATATCAAGCATGCCATCAAAGGAGATCATTCCCTTTGGTGAGGAATATGAAATTCCAAGTAAATCTGATGAAGAAGTTCCTTCTGCTGCTTCGACAGAGCAGATGGATGAAGAAATTGAAGTGGATACTTTCCCTTCAACCCCACTGGTATCATCGCCCATGCCTCAGTTCACAGCTGAAGAGGCAGTCGTCGAAGGAACTGAAGAAGAAGAGGATGTGGATATTGGGTCTACAACACCTATTCTGAATGATGAATTTTGGGAAAGTAATCACCCCAATTCACCTCTGACAACCCCTCTACATCATGTTCCTCAGTCCCCTGTGCAAACTGAAGAAATTCATACGGGCTCTGATGAACGTCAAGCTTCACTTCATTCTATTCCTGAAGAAGTTCAAGTCACTAGCGCTGATGTACATATGTCTGAAGAAATGGAGGCCAAGGCTGCTGCTGAAATTCCTCAGCCTGTGGCTCCAGTGGCTATACCTCAAGAGGCTGTAAATTCTTCAACTGTTAATCTTCAGCCCAAGCCACAGAACCCTCACTCCAAGAAGCAGAAGTTTAATGCTGAGGATTTCTTCAATGAGCACATATTCTTCACTGACTACAATCCCTATGACTCTGCTCGTCTTCGTCGCAAGCGCTTCTGGACTGCAAGCCAGATGAACTTCTACTCCTCATTGTTGGTTGATAAGGATAAGATCTTTGATCATGAGCAAATTCCTCATGTAGATATGGAATCGCTGCCCTGCTTCACACCAGTCCTCAGTGTTCTTCATGACGCTGGGTTACTCAATTTCTGCACCGACATCTGCCATTGGAATGAAGAACTCATTCTTCAATTCTTCGCCACGCTGCACATTACTGGAAATGTTGATGATGTCAATTCATGGGTATTGGACTGGATGACCGATAATACTCATTTCAAAGCACCGGCCTCTGAATTGCTTCATGCCGTTCCAGTCTGTCCTCCCACTGAAGGTGCAAGGCTTCTCTATGTTGAACCTGAATTGTCTGATCATCTGATGCAAGTGCTGATGAAGCCTTTGAAGCCAGGCCAAGCTCCAAGGACCAAATTCCTCGTCAAGGAATTGCTCTATGTGCCAAGGACAGTTTATCGCATCTTGACCAAAACCCTCAGTCCAATCAAGGGCCACAACTCTGATGATGAAGAAGTTGTTGGCATTATGAAGAATCTGCTGTTCAATATCATTCACGGTATTCCTATCAACTACCACGATTTCTTCATGAGGACTTTGGCCAATGCTGCTCTGTCACCTTTTGAGTTGAAGCCTTATGCTCCCTGGATCATGAGATTCATCAGATCAAGGTCTTCAATTCATTACATGGCTGACTTTCAAAATCATCTCAGCTATTTGCCCCCTATCGAAGTCCTCAAAAGGACTATTTCCTTAGCTGACGAGAAGGGCAAGGCTGCTGTTTTTGATGAAGGTACTCGTCCATTGGATGGACAGTTTCGCAAAGCTACTTCCTATTCCACCAATGATGACTCTGCAACTCAAGATTCTGCCGCCAAAGCTTCAGAACATCATCCTCAAGCCACAGCTCCGCGTGTGATGACTGATCGTGAACTTCTCCTTAGTCTTCATCAGAAAGTTGATCGAAATCACAAGTGGGTCAAGCGTCAGTTTGGTGCAATTCTTCAGAACATGACAGTCACTCAAAATACTGTGAAGAAGAATCACTACTACTTGCATGAAGTCTTTGACCGCACTTGGGCGATTCTGTCTAATCTTCATAGTGCTGAAGAACTCAAGGAGATGGGCTTCCAACAGGACTTTGACTGGTCCCAGCCACCTTCGAAGAAATTCAAGAAAGTCAAAGTTCCTCAGCTTGTTGCGAGTTCATATTCTTCATCGCGCGAGACGGATGAAGCTGAAGACTTGAACAACACTGCGGCGGGCCCTACCTCAACAGACGACCCCAACAATGCTGGCGCTCCTTCATCGACATCATGATGATATTCTTCAGGGGCGTTAGTCCTCATTTTTCGTCCCTTTTGGTCATTCGATGACAAAGGGGGAGAAATTTGAGTTAGTCTTCAAGCGGGTCTTATATATGGGCTATATTTCTGTTAAGTTTCAACTCTTTCTTTTCTGAGGTGTTTGCTCTGATGAGTTGTAAACTTAAGTCCTATGGTGGTCTGATACTTTTGCTCTGTTTTTCTGCATGCTATTTCCTCAATACCATAATGCACGCATGCTGAATTTCGTCAGACACCATATTTCATCATGCATTTCAAATTCTTCATATCATATGATTAATGCGTGTATGAATTTCAAGATATAGGAGGAGATCTCCATGATATTATTCAACAATGTGCATTTGCTATTTCAAAGCAAATCCCTCAAATATGCACATCTTCAGGGGGAGTTCTTCTATATCTTGCAATCAAATTCCTCAATATCAGTATTTACACTTCATATGTTTATCCCCGTTGAAAACTTAACCTATATTGTCATCAATCACCAAAAAGGGGGAGATTGTAAGTGCATCTAGTGCCCCTTAGTGATTTTGGTGTATTGAAGACTTATAGGTTAAGGGACTAATGTGTTTGTGAGTGTACACAGGTCTATAAGTCTATGAGGAGTTTGTTATTTACGATGATTGTCGACCCCTAAAACTGAATGTCTTCAACTGAAGACTTTGGTTTTCTTGAAGACTTTGAAAGTGAAGAAATTGGTGTGACCCTGAAGACTTGATATTCATGCGAGGATTATGAAGCGTGAAGACTTTTGTTTTCGTAGTTTCATTTTCTTCTTCTTGAGTCATAGGAAACACCGTACTGTTAAAGGGGGTCGAGGTAAAACTAAGGAAAAGTTTCCAAGTGATGCTCAACTCAAAATCCTACACCTACCCAATCCTTTCGAGTGAAGCCATTGGAAATCTCATACAGTTTAGTCAAGTTCTTCAGTGACAGAGACGAAGTTCTTCTGTTCTCTGAGGAATTTGTTCTGACTGAGGAGTTAGGAATTCTCCAGTGCGGATTGCCTACAAGTGAGGAACATGATAGCCCTGAGGAATTTGATACTCAAATTTCCGACCGTTGCTGTGCTACGCGCCAGCTGTCCAAATATCCTACCCACCTAACGGTCATATCATTGAAGGGCGTTTATGTCTTATCATGTCGGGCTGCTCCCTAGGCTATAAATAGCCGCCCCCTACAACCACTAGCTGGTCGGCTGCTCCAAGAAATAGATTGACACTTGTCATTTAGAGCATCCCATCCTCCGAGGACTTTGAGCGAAAATCATCAAGTGAGGAAAAACCCAAACACCTACAAACCCAAAGTGATTGAGCATCACTGAAGAGATTGTTCCTGTGTGGAACCGACGCTTGTTACCTTTGAGGACTGTGCATCCTCCAGACGGTTAGGCGTCATGGTCTAGAGCATCCAAGAGGAAATTGTGGATTGTCGAGTGACCGAGTATGTGAAGGTTTGGAAGTCACCTGAAGACTTACCACGAGTGATTGGGCGAGGTCTGTGTGACCTTAGCTCAAGGAGAATATGGTGAGGACTGTGTGTCCGGGACTGTGTGTTCTCAGGTTTAAATACCTAGCCGCTCCAACCAGACGTACAACTGTCACAGCAGTTGGAACTGGTCTACCAAATCATTGTCTTCACCGAGCTACTGGTTCTATTTCCTCAACCCTTTCATTTCCTCGCATACTTGCTATGAATTTGATCATTACTGTTTGAAGACTTTGTCTGAAGACTTTCTCAATTTCCTCAGTTCAATTTCTTCAGTCAGTTTGTCTTCAGCCTGCTTATCCTGTGTTTACGCTACTCGTACTCTGTGCTTGTTTTCATTTCATCATGATGACTGTGCTACTGCTCTGTTATGCTTGCATCTGAGCACTTATTCCGCTGCTAAGTAGTTCGTCGCTTAGGAATTTCCTCACCTTGAAATTCCTCAGTGACGAATTTTTAAAAATCGCCTATTCACCCCCCCTCTAGTCGATATAACGCACTTTCAATTGGGTCCATTAAAGTTTTTATTTGTAATATTAAAAAGATTCCTTATTATTGTGTGACCCTTATATTATGGGCCCCTGATTTTCTGTTTCGCCCCGGGCCCCCAAAATCTCAAGACCGGCCCTGGTCCAGAGGGAGGGAACTGCAGCTGTCGTTGGCGAGGTTGTAGCGCCGCATCGGTGATCGATCTTGGCGGCCGAAGCGAGCCGAGGACCAGCCAGAGCGAGCCGAGGACCAGGAGCGGAGGTCCCGCAGCAGAGAGTGGCGGTCTCGAGCGCGCCACAGGTCAAGAGACCACTCCCGCGGCCGGCCGGCCCACCAGTCAGCGTCGCCATCGGGCACCACCCCCTTCCCCCTGAGCATAGCGTGCTGCAGGTCATCCTCGCATCTGCTAGCCCTGGGGGAAGGATGCTAGGAGTCGCCATCCATCCCCTCGTCCCGCTCTGCTTCGGGCGCGGCCCGCCATCATGAGCCGCTCACGGCATTGCAAACATAGATGGGAACGAGGGAAGTGAGGTGGACGGGATCGGTGGACACACGAGAAGGGGGCGGCACGGTGGGGGAGATGGAGGGGGAGGGCACGGGAGTTGCTTCCTCCCCAACCAACCGATGCCCTAAGCGGCTATTGTGGGTAGTACCCGTCCCACTAGCTAATGGGCCACTACCGTCCCCATCCGGCCCAGTCGAGTCTTCCTGGCCCAATGGCCGCGTGACGCCCCCATATGCCTGCAGCCCAGCCAGCAGACACTGGCCCAGCCCAGCTCGCACCACTGCAAGCTAGGAGGGAAGGGTTTTCGCTCGTACTGGCGAAGCCTGGCGGTGTGGCACGCAGAGCACACCGGGGCTCCTCTTCCCGACCACAAGAGGCAGGAGGAAGGGCCGGAAGCAAGGTCCTCGACGACCAGGCCCCGACATAGAGGAGGTGGACAAGGACGCATCCGACACCGCCCACGTCGGCAGACCACCCGAAGACAATGGCTCGTCGGCGCCAGCCCGCGCACCGGGTTCCCGCTCCTTGCGCCATGAGATGGACAACCATCCAAGATCCGCCTGGCCAGCCACACCCTAGGAGCAGGCCCGACGCCCTCTGCGCTCCTGGTTAGGGTCGCGTCCCCGCCGCAGTGACACCAATGGGAGCACGGGAGCCGTGCCAACCACCAGGCCGCTCCCACCACTAGGAGATAGACCCTGTAGAAGGATAGAGAGGGATATTGGTGGAATTGATGATGTATTGCTCGAGCCTTGTGGGCATATATATATATATATATAAACACTATTCTGATCACGGGATCAGAATATTATTCTGATCACAACATGAACTTCCTGAGTTACACAGCCTGAACTTCCCTCTGGAGGAACCCGACCTTCGGGCTATCTTCGCAACCGTGTCTCCCCGCGCGAATTATTCTGGTCAGTCGTGTTCTATATGATGTAAGTGTAATCTAGAAACGGTTTTTAGCAACTAAATGCCCGTTTTAAATAGGAATCTCGCTCATTTGCGGATTTTGCTCTCGGGTCGTGATGAACTTGCGTCTTTTGCAATTTTACTGCCTGAGTTATTCGACCTGAACTTCCCCCGGTGCTAGGTTGAACTTCCGCCAACATTGCCCAAATGGGGCTTGCGATATACCATTGGAAAGCTATGGACATGAGTATCATGACCCAAGTTAATTTTTTGGTAAAATGTAAGCGGTTTAAGAGCAGTTTTGAAAACCGTTTTTTCTTCATACAAAAAACATGAATCGTATTTTCGATCGCATTTCTAAACCGTTTATCGGAATGAGGCAAATAATATGGTGTTGGAAAGCTGCTGCAAAACCGCTCCTTCCACATGTTGAAAGTTTTCTCTAATTCCCTATGGTTAAAGAGTAATTTGGAAAATCGTAAAATTTCGCAAACCGAACAGTCAAGTTCGTATTTTCGATGTCATTTCTAAACGGCTAATCCAATTGAGGCAAATGATATGGCGTTGGAAAGCTTATGAAAATGCGCTACTTTTTCATGTTGAAAGTTTTTTCTAACTTTGAACGGTTTAAAAGTAATTTAGAAAACGGTACAAGTTCCACCGAGTTCGTATTTTTGAGCTAAATTTTTAACCGTACGTCCGAATGCAGCAAATGATATGGCGTTGGAAAGCTTGAGGAAATGCGAAACTTTTTGGTATATATTGTTTCTCCCAATTCCTTACGATCTTAAGTCAATTTTAAAAATGGCTAAAAACATTTTTTTGCCGTATATTCTACAAACTTTATCGGAATGGGCAAATAATATACCGTTGAAAAGCTACGAAAAATGCGAAACTTTTTCATGTAGATGGTTTTCTCTGATTCCTAGCTGTTTTCAAGTAATTTTGAAAACGGCGAGATCATGCGTTCTGCCTTTATCGCGAAACAGATTCTTCGAAAATGCACCGCGTGAAGAACTTGAACTTCTCGGCATGTCTACTTGAACTTCACTCTGTTTTTCACGTGCTTTTTTTGCTCGTAACTCTCCATTCACTCACCGGAATTGAGCAAGTGATATACCGATGGAAAGCTGCTGTAAACACGCAACTTTCCCGTGTTGATCATTTTTTCATACTCGTGACGATTTTAAAAGTTTTTCATCTGAAATTCATTCAGTGTAGTAGTTGAACTTCCTGCTGTTTTCACGTTGAACTTCTGTGACGTATTTTCGTTTATAATCTTCTCATCCATTCGTCAGTGTTACACAAATGATATTCCTTTTGTACAAACCTCTCCCACAATAATTTTTTTAACCTTCTCCGACCGAGGACTTGAACTTACACAAATGATATTCCTGCCGTTTTGAAGTAAATTAGAAAATGACGAGATCATGATTTCTGCCTTCATCGCGAATGGAAATGCACTGCGTGAAGTAGTTGAACTTCTCGGGCATGTTTGTTTTGAACTTCACTATGTTTTTGACGTGCTGTTTTTTGCCCGTAACTCCCAAACCACTTACCGGAATTGAGCAAATGATATACCGATGGAAAGCTGTTGAAAACACGCAACTTCTTCGTGTTGATCAGTTTTTCATACTCGCGACGGTTCAAAATACTTTTTTGAATGCGTAAAAATGTGTTTTTAACGGTATACATAAATTTTTTTAAATCATTCATCGGAATATAGCATACAATATACCGTTGGAAAGCTTATGAATAGGAGCATCTTTTTCATGTAGACAGACATTACAATTTTTTGTCGTTTGAGAGCAGTTTTAAAAATGGCAAAAATAACGTCGTTTTTTGCTTGTTTTTTTACATGTAATTGAAGTTCGGACGTCTCGCACTAGAGATCTTGAACTTCACCGGGAGGAGCACGTGAACTTCTTGCAACAAAACTTTTAAACTTTTTGTTTTCTATTCTTATATTCCTATCTGAAACGCATTTTGTGTAGTAGTTGAACTTCCCGCTGTTTTTATTTTGAACTTCTGTCACGTATTTTTGTTCAACCTCTCTCGCAAGAATTTTTTAACTTTCTCGGGCCGAGCACTTGAACTTCTAGTAACAAAATTTTGGACTTCACCTTTTTATTCTTTTTTTTCTTATACGAAACGCACACCATGCAGTACATGAACTTCTGGCTATTATCCATTTGAACTTCTCTCTATTTCGCTTTAGTAACGGAAAAAGTCTGAGTTTTTTATAGACATCAAATCTCTCTAACTTTTTTATTTGAACTTATTTGTGTATTATTTAGAAATGTGAAAATTGGAGTTTTGTTAGAAACAGCGAACTTCTTCGTTATTTGAAATTGAACTTATTGGTTTTACTCTTTAGTAACCGAAAAAATCTGATTTTTCAAATAAATATCAAACTGCTCTACTTTTTTTAAAATTGAACTTCTCGGTTTTATTCTCTAGTAACGAGAAAACCTGAGATTTTTACATACATTGAACTACTCCATTTTTTAAAATTGAACTTCTTGGTTTTAATCTTCAATATTGGGGGAAAATGCCGAAAATGGCATTGTTTTTTGTTTTTGTTTTTTGAGCTTCTAAATCCTAGGTTTTATTCGTTATACAAATTTCTAGTTTTTTGCATGAAATGGAGAAAATTTGTTTTTAAAGTTTTTTCAAACTGCTCTGTTATTATAACCTTCTGCTGTATTTCAACGTGAAATATAGGTTTTTTGTTATAAATATTGATCGGCTCAGTTTGTAATATGATTTTTTAGTTTTTTTAATAACGAGATAATCTATGGGAAACATTTTTGTCCACCCACAATATTTTATTCGAACTTCTCAATTTATTAAATTTGAACTTCCAGAGTTAAAATTTTCTAGGTGATGCTTTTCTTCTTTCTTGGTAAATTAACATCAAACTACCTTTTGTTATTTTAATTTGAACTTCCTGGTGTTTTCTTTAGTAACTAGAGAAATTCGAGTTTTGTAATAAACAACGAACCTCTATGTTTTGTTAATTTGAACTTCTAGTTTTTTTTATCGGGGAAAATCCAACATTTATGAAATGTCAAGAAGATGTGGTTTACTATATTTTTTTAGTTGTACCTTTTTTTAGTGTCAACTTGACCTTTTTGTGTTTTTTTAGAAATGTGACATATGTTTTTGTTAGACCACTTTCCCCGGCGAAATGGCTAGGGTCTCCTTTTTTCTTTGAACTTCCTAAGGTATGTGTATAAATTTCCAGGTGAGACTTGTTCAATGTCTTTCCAAGATTTTTTTTACCAGTAAACCACCATAGAAAATAAGAGAGTGAGATAATTCTGGTAGGACTCGAAACTTGACATTGTGTGTTCTTCCCATCCTCCTGATTGTGCACTTCCAGTCTTTTCTGCAAAATTATCATTTTTTGCATACATATCAAGTGCTAGCGCACGAGCATGCCATCAACATATTGATTACAACGAACAATAAGAATTACCAAAGAATATCGTAGGCTTCACAAAAATAAATCTACACAGTGATCTATTTCATTTTTGGTTTATCCTAAACTACCACCTGTTGAATTTCGTTCAAGCTCCCTCTTTGAAATTTGCACGAACACCTAGTGGGCAGCAAAACAACGACATTCGCGGATGCTATTTGAAGAACACTACAGAGAGACAGAGCTTGGGTGGCAGGGCATAAATAATTATAGATGCAGGGGCTCGCCGGCGCAAGCCTCCGGAGAAGTCCGGCCGCGAACTCCCAGACAAGCCCGGCGATGCAATCACCAGATGCAGCTCGTTTCGGTGGAGCACAGACGAACGGCCGCGACGACCGGAGAAGAACGGGGATGCATGCATAGGTTGAACTTTCGTCGGGAGGCAGGTCGCAGCGCGGTGCAGGGGAAGGTCGCAACGGCAAAGCAATGGGGACGGGGCAGGCGGAGGGTGGATTAGTCACCGGCTGGAGAAGCTGTGGACAGCGGCGCCCCGACGCTGGCAGGCGCGCTGGGGGATTCCAGCCGGAGACGGGGAGGTGCTGGGCGGTGGAGTAGGAGCCGACGACGGAAGGTGCTGGGTGGCGGGGTGGGGGCTGACAGCGGAAGGGGGCGCGTCGGGACGCGCGGACGGCCTCACGCCATGAGGAGGTGGGGGCGGCGGCCTCGCGCCAGAAGGTGGGGCGGCGGCGATGGTTGGGGGCGAGGCGGGGCGTCGCTATTTGGGATCGGGATGGGGGCGACGGCGCCAGCTGGGGCGGGACGGTGGAAGCCAATGGAAGGGGCGGCGGTGCGCTAGAAGCAGGTGGAGGGGAATCGGCGGCGATGCACGGGAGGAGAGGAGTCGGGAGGTCAGGGAAGGGGGGAGATCGTGGGTGAGTGGGCGGCCGTTTTTTTCCCCACCGATTCATGAGTTCGGGAGGATCCCGTCGCTTCCTATATAGGCGTTGTGATCAGAATAACTATTCTGAACCCAGGATCAGAATAGTGCTACTATATATATATATATATATATATATATATATATATATATATATATATATATATATATATATATATACTAGTAAAGAGCCCGTGCGTTGCTACGGGGCATATCTAAAATTAGTTGTTCAATACCAATTGTGTCTGCTGTATGTGTTTCGAATCCTCATGTATTTCTTATTCTTCTGTCACCACATCACCCTCTCTCCCTATCGTGCATTTCCAGCTTTGAGATACTAATAAAAATATTATTTGAGTTTAACATGTCACTTGTGTATGTCTCCATTACTATGAAAATATCGATATAAGCTAGTTACATGCTTATTCACATAATATGGGTACATGCAAGTTTAGTTTTCGACGATAAACACCTCTCTCTTTTTCCATTCCTTCCTTTACACTAACTGCCCTACAACATCGCAAATGAATAAAGTTTCTATGTTCTTTTAAAAAAAACTGCCCTACAACATCCTCTTCCATCTGAAAAGTGTCCCTTCCTACCCTTGGCCCACAATAAGATATAAGGTGGGTGTCATCTTTTTTGCCACCACAAGTAACGAATCCAACTTGAAAATAAAAAAAAGGAGAAAATGATATTTGTAAAGAATAGACAGGGTGAAATCAGAACCTTGTGCACCAATTTATCTGGCACACATATATTAGTGTTTTCTATAAGTGAGATGGTGATGCTAAAGCTTGTAAAAAATATATTATTCCAAAATAAAGAGTAAGCAATTAGGGAGTAAAAAATAATGATGCAAAGCATTCAACTTGACATAACCGTAGTCAAACATCTCTTAAATCATTAAATTAACACGAAATGGGAGTGCTCTTTTCGAGTGCCGCAATGTACAATGTAAAAGTCATTTTGTAACGGTTTGTCAAACCACAAACAAAAGGAACAATAATGTGTTCACCGTAATGATGAGCAACGAATCCTAGCATTCTTGTTTTTGTTAAACCGGCGTTACCATTGATGCAACCCACAATTAAAGAACAATGTAGCAGTCTTATCTCAAGCAGCAGAAAGAGCTAGCATCAAAGCTACAAAGGCCTGGAACTTTGATTTCATCACAGACTGCGAAAGTAGTAAAGAATGTTTACATATGTTGTCGCGTTGTCATTCTGAAGTATTTCATTGAACAAAATAGTACAATACCAAAGAACAAAAACACATATTGTCCCAACAACAAATACACATTGCCTTGACCACCCTATACAAATAATTTGGCTAATCATTTAGGATACATAGGACCCAGAATAAAAGGAAAAAATTATCTCAATTTAGTTGCACTATAATTAGGCAAGGGAATTAGTTTGGTAGAGTGGTAATTGTGGAAATAAAATGGAATTGTTCAGTATCAGATACTGCCAACTAGATCTCTATCACTAAACTGGCCGGTGATCACTAATTAATCGGTGATAAGAGTTTGTCAAATGTTAATGTGTGCATAAAATTGGCACAAAACAGAAGAATCTCGCAGCAAAACAATAACAACAATCACCAGCTTAAAAAATACAATATGTGGCAAATATCTTAAGTGTTTCTGAATGTGTTTCACTACCTCCATGTGTACCAACTGCCTTTGTAGAAGGAAGCACACTCCTTGTGTACAAGCTATCTCTGTAGAAAGAAGTACTTCAAATTAAATAGATCCTACCAAAAGAAACACGGACCTAAAGAAAAATGAATATTTTCTTGACAGCGAGACTTAAACTGAAAGCATCCATCAACATCCCTACAACTTAACTAAAACGTAACCGAGAAACATCATCCAACAGGAACAACTTCCCTACAACTTAACTAAAACTGAAAGCATCCATCATCATCATCATGAACTGAAACATCATCATCATTGTAGTATACTTGCCATGCACCCATATAATCATCCATGTATCTATTGAATCTACAAAGAAAATAACAAAATGAAGTGTTAACAGACAATGCATTGACATGATGCAAGTAGTGATAGAGGCAGGATATTAGTCACATACAAAGGTTGAAGGCCATGCAATCTTTGTTTTTTCTGCATTACCGAGAGTATTGCAGTTTTTGCGACTCCGTACCAAATCTTCAGTTTTCACAAGTGCCATTTCGGCATGATGCTAGCAAAAAGAAGAAAGCAAAAAGGCATGATTATTGACAACTATTCAGAAGCAGTGCATTGAGAAATTAAATGTCATTACAGCTAAGAATTATTTAGGTCGCTTATAAGTATGGCGTTAACAAATGTTACCTCCTATGTTATAGTAACTTTTTGTTAGTTACTTGATGCTAATGCATGTACTAACAATAAAAACTGGAGCAGTCAGACCAACACCAAAATGCAGATATATAAAGGCAAGCATCAGCCATCCTACACTTGCAAACCGTCATATCCATTGGAACACGCGCTCCAAAATATATTATATGAAGTTCAATTGGATAGGAGAGCAGTACCCGTAACTAAAGCAGAATAACAATCAAATTCTCCGGCCAGTTTAGCAGGTGTTCAGAATCCCTTTGCCGGCGTCTCATTCCATAGGTTGCACTTAGCCGTCAATGACATCCAGCAGGTACCAAGCACTGCATATCGGCATAGCCTCCTCAGCCTATCGTCGATTACGCACTCTCGCCCATATCCTGGTAGCAAACGATGACCAATCTGCCTTTAAAACATATCTACAGTTTTTTCTTTATCATGAAGTACTACTTCCTGCCGAGACCATAGTGTAAGACGTGATGATTATGCTGACGAAAAATATTATGAAGTGAAACACACAGCATCAGCAAAAGCATAGCTTGTACGACAGAGCAACAGAGGCTTATGACCCACTGTGTACAGGCACTACCCTGGCCAGCCCCACTTTGCAAGGCATCATGCTAACGACGACATGGATTACCGTTGGACAAATCTAAGTGTGGGATCAATCTAAGGGGGTCAAGTCTGCTACACCTGCGATCTGCAATGCGATTTTGCATGAAGTTAGTGTTTTTGGGTGGTTGGTTGGAAACATGCCGGCAGTGGCAGCGAATAAGACCCATGGTGAGATCAGCTTAATTTGAGGATATGACCAGGGTATTGAATTCCATTCAAGAGCCCAGGTGCGCTCCGTCAAGAAAAGAAGAAGAGACCAGTTCATATGCCAAATTATACATGCTCACTATAAAATCCCACTGAAATTTAAGTAAAACATATTGCATAAAATAGCTGCCGAATTGATGAGAGACAAATAATAGAAGCTTCATTGCAGGCTTACAGGTGGTTTCAATTAATTACTAAAAGAAACAAATCTTCATGCTTTTTCAGGAGATAAAACAATTGCATCTTATAACATGGCTTCAGTGGATCATCAGTTAATAAGCACCTTTGCAAGAACAGAGACAACTATCATTAGGACACTGAGGGTAATTCTTAAGCACATCCCTATCTTTATGGTCTAATGATGCTGGTATTTTTGCAGTCCATCTATCCAGAAACAGATTTTGATTGCTTTTTAAAAAATTATGGTATTCCCAGCTGATTGAACCAAATAGTAGTCAAATATTCCTGAAAAAAACTCCATCTCTTATAATTAAAGTAATTTATTTTGAAGAAAAAGAATAGAGCCTCGTAGCAGTTTACCATGTAGAGTGCATTGACCAACACCATGAATAAGTAGCTAGTGAAGGGATGAGGATCGGAACTTGTGCATATGGGCAAACTCACAGAATAGTAGATTTAGTATGATCTTTTCTTTGCTGAGGTAAGATATGGAGACGTCTAAGTCCAGCTGCTAACCACAGAACATAGGCCTTTTATTCTGCTTTCTTAGCAATTGAAACACAACACCGATCCAGCATCAAGATATGCACAGGACGGCAAAATAGATGGACATTTGTGACCTACCTTGTCCAGGCCCTGCCCTACTTTCTAGGTCATCGCGCTAGCCATTCAATGGATCATGGCGGACAAACTCACCTGAAGCCCGAGGAGGAAGCTTCATGGCTGACAGCAAGGTTGTCCACTGTACGTCCCTGCACGTCTACAGGAGAAGAGAAGAGCAGGTTAGAGAGAGAGAGAGAGAGGGCGAAGCCAGGGGAGGGGATGCACTCACCGGACGAGAGGAGGGCGACATGGCCACCGGCGCCGGAGCCGCCCGAAACCCTAGCCATGGGAGGAGGGTCGCTGGTGACCTTTGCTGGCTACGATCGCCGGGTCTAGTCGTATGGGAGGGCGCTGCAAGTGCGAGGGGGCCCTCGGGCTGTGATTCGTGGTGGTGGGATTCGCCGGACGTCGCCTAAATCAGCCGCCGCGGGTAGCGCAACGAGGAGCCGCGTGAAGAGAGAGAGAGAGATGAGACGCGACAGGGATGGGTGGGTGGGGGATGCTAGCGGATCTGGCAGACGCCGGAGCTACGAGGTGGGAGAAGGGGAGTGGGTGGGCCGGCGGCGTGGTGGGCCGGTGCCAAGCGAGGCGAAGCCGTGGGGGCGATGCGAGCGCAGGCGTGCGGGTGGGAGGATGCGGGCAACTTTTTTTCACAGATAAACCGTTATCTCTACTCCTAATGGCTATTTTTTTTAAATAATACATTTTTTTTAATAAATTTGAAAAATAATACGCAGTTTGAGTTATTTTTAAAAATAATACACCGTCGGCCAGTGGTAGGCCGATTGGGACTAATTGGCTTACTATAGGCCGATTAGCTTCCAGTCGGCCTAGTCATGGCCGACTGGATTTCAGTCGTCTTGCCCTTGGCCGATAGGCCTTTCGGCCAGCACCACATGCAGCAGTCGGCTTAGAGTAAGCCGATAAGTCTATCGGCTTACTCTAAGCCGACTGCTGCATGACTCCAACTTTTGAATTAGCCCTCCGGGGCCTGCCGCCACCGACGGCTGCTCCCTCGGCCGGACGCACAGCTCGCTTTTTCCCATGCGCAGACGCTGATTCCGATGCCCACGCTGCAGCAAAATGCGCTGATTTCCACTGCAGACTGTAGTGATTGACAGAATCGCACCGCGCTGATTTCTTATGATGACGGTGCTGATTTTTATGCAAACAGCGCTGATTTTTAGGCAAAGATTTGGCCGAGCACGCGGGAAACGGCTGATTCGTACTGTCTGCTTTGTCTGAAATGCCGGAGACAGCGATGCGGTGCTGTTGCTGCGGCGGACACGCGTGTTTTATTTTCTTCTACCGACAACACAGTGCTCCTCATCTTTATATACGAGATGCCGTTGCCTGCTCTCTCATGCTCTTCTCTTTGCTTGTGCCCACACTGCTTGCTCTTTCTCACTCTCTTCTCCATCGTCCAGCCGCACTTCAAAACACCAACACGCTAGTCATTATGAGTTTGCCTTGCTCGGATCAAAGCATTAGGCCTACGAAAATGAAGAGTGCGACTTTGCCTCGGGGGGTGGAAGTACTTCGTTGTTGGTGTGGCGATCTCTGCAAGGTGAAGGAGGTGACGGATTTTTCAGATTGGTTGGGCATGAAGTTTTTCATGTGCGCCAATTATGAGGAAGATCCACCCGTTGCTACTTCACCGTACATCAGGCCTCCGGTATGTTTAAGTCCCCAAGAATAAACACGTTGTTGATATTATTGTTGATTTGATATTTATATTTCTATTTTTGTTGTAGTCTCCTCCGCCTCTGTGCATGTACTATCGTTGGATTGACACGAAAAAACCGGACTGGGCGGTGACCGAGATTCGTGAAAGAGGTCGTCGTGCATGGGAAAGTTTGGACGCGGAAGAGCGCCGCGTGAAGGCGGCAGCAGAGGAGAAAGCAGAGCGGGAGAGAGAGTGGCAAGAGTACTGTGTGAAGCAGAGGGCTTTTCTTGATGAGACGAAGAAGAAAAACCGAGAAGAGGGACTTCGACTGGCGGAGGTTCAACGACAGCGACAGGAGGCCCGTGAGGCTGAGAGGCAGATAAAGAAAGAAAGGGCTCGTGCAGCCAAGGCAGCAGAAGAAGCTGGTGATGGAAAAGGAAAATATCCACGTTGGACTCAGTAGATTTATGTTATTGTATCCTAAAATTCGCATTGCAGCAAGTTGTATCTTAATTTGAACATGTTAATTTTTATGTATCTTATTTTATGCATGTTATTTTCGATGCATCTTAATTTCAACAGTTTAATGTATCTTATTTCAGTTAGTGTGGAAATGTAACTCGAATAACAATGCGAATTAATAGTAATATGTCTCTCGCATACATAGGTCGAAATATGTCTCTCGCATACTCCCGGCCTGTGGTCGAAACCCGTAAACCGACGTGGGATCATGGTGGTGCAGCCACGCTGAACTCCCGGCCAGGTCAGGAGGTGGTGCCCTACTCATCCACTGATGGTCTACACGTGGACGCGGCTGATGTCGGTGCTGTGTGGGTTCCTGCTGCTGGCCCGTTGAGTGACGAGGCAGGCGTACCTGGGTCTGCTGGAGAACAACGTCCGTAGAGCGGGTGCACGTGATAGCCTGATATATAGCTCGTAGTTTCCCCTCGATGCGCGTAAAGAAGGAGTGCACTGGACGAGGTTCTAGAAGAGCAGTAGACGATAGTTGCCGTGTATAGCTGGCCACCTCCTCGTGAAGCTCGAGTGTCATGTCAGCCTGAAATGAACTCGAAGATTATTACGTCCGCACGACAAAGTATGTAAGAACTAGATGCATTAGATAAGTTCAGTATATGTTACCACGTTCTGTCTAGAGCCGGAAGTGTCATAGCTCGGGTACGTATCCCTCGTAGCAGGGGCCGGTATCTCCTGTCTCTGAGGGTGGTTAATGATGCGTAACCGTGTCATATCATTGTACCGATTCCAATAGGCATTGAACTCAGCCGTATCGAACGCGCGATCCTCGTCCCAAATCCGTGTCGTCGCAGTCTCCCACTCTGCAACGTACATCTGAACACGTGCCAGCCACTGATCCATGGTCCTGTTAATCCCCTTCCTCGTGTTCCTGAAATTGCATTGTGTGTGCAATGATTAAGTAATTCTTTGGTATTTCAAAATGTGAAGACCAACCAACATTGAAATACTAGACATACCTGTGGACATCGTCTAACAGCCGACGCTCAGTAGGGCCGCCTTCTTCCCCTCTAGCCGGAAGCCGTTGCACAGAGCTCGGTATGTAGCCGCTAAAACCGCAGAACCCCAACTCCTCTGTGTGATCTGCTCCGGCCCATAGCTGTAGCGATCTTTAATGCAATGGGGATGTATCGCGCGGTGCAAGTGGTGACATGATTCTCTGTGAACATCACCTTCCCGAGAAGCCACAATAGGTATGCCTCCAGGCTCCTAGTGATCTGTATCGCAGTCATGGGGACTTGTCCATACCCCGGAAACTTCTGGATCTGTAGTGAA
Source organism: Thinopyrum elongatum (assembly GCA_011799875.1). Taxonomy (NCBI): domain Eukaryota; kingdom Viridiplantae; phylum Streptophyta; class Magnoliopsida; order Poales; family Poaceae; genus Thinopyrum; species Thinopyrum elongatum. The sequence goes on along the minus strand of CM022299.1, from coordinate 433,097,319 downwards.
TAAGTAAAGATGGACAATTAGTAAATAGAGAATATGCAAGACAAGGGAAAGATGCAAGACAAGCGACAAATCTGTGATTGATGAACAAACCTCGAATTGACCCAACCAATCAAACTTAGGTCCGTGCTTCTCCGCGGCTAATGCCGGAGCACCGGGATAGAGATTCTAGAAACGTTGACGAAGTTGCTGCTCCCAACCAGCCGGTGCCTCCAACGGTCCTATGGCATGACCCGACAAGGGTAGTCCCAGCAAAAGTGACACATCCTCCAGAGTAGGAGCCATCTCTCCCCAACGGAAGTGAAACGTGTGGGTCTCCGGCCTCCATCGATCCACTAAGCACGTGAGCAAAGAGTGGTCAATGGCGACGTGTCTCCGGCCTCCATCTGTGGCCTCAACAAGACGCGCGAAAGGTAAAAGCCCAGCTCATTTCAACCTGCGTATAACAAAGCACAAAGGTTCAATGAGTTGTTATCGAAAAAAACACCTAACAAAGAACAAAATTAATAAAACCCGTACCTCTCAGTCCAATCCGGGTGTATCCTCCAGTCATGCTTAGGAGTGCGGGTGACTAGGGGTAACAGAGGGCGTTCATCTAACATCGTAGCACGATGGCCACTATCAATGAGAGGATCAATCAATCGAGGACGTTCATCCTCCATTCCTGCACTTATGAAAACACAGTCGCACGCACCATACAAATTTAAACAAAGTGCCACACTTAATACAAATTAAACAGAGTGCCACACTTAATACAGAATTAAACAAAGTGCCACACTTAATACAGAATTAAACAAAGTGCCACACTTAATACAGAATTAAACAGAGTGCTGTATTAAGTGTGTGACAATTCTGTATTAAGTGTGACAATTAGTGTGGCACTCTGTTTAATTCTGTATTAAGTGTGGCACTTTGTTTAATTCTGTATTAAGTGTGGCACTTTGTTTAATTCTGTATTAAGTGTGGCACTCTGTTTAATTTGTATTAAGTGTGGCACTTTGTTTAAATTTGTATGGTGCGTGCAAATGTGTTTTCATAAGTGCAGGAATGGAGGATGAATGTCCTCCATTGATTGATCCTCTCATTGATAGTGGCCATCGTGCTACGATGTTAGATGAACGCCCTCTGTTACCCCTAGTCACTCGCACTCCTAAGCATGAATGGAGGATACACCCGGATTGGACTGAGAGGTACGGGTTTTATTAATTTTGTTCTTTGTTAGGTGTTTTTTCCGATAACAACTCATTGAACCTTTGTGCTTTGTTATACGCAGGTTGAAATGGGCTGGGCTTTTACCTTTCGCGCGTCTTGTTGAGGCCACAGATGGAGGCCGGAGACATGTCGCCATTGACCACTCTTTGCTCACGTGCTTAGTGGATCGATGGAGGCCGGAGACCCACACGTTTCACTTCCGTTGGGGAGAGATGGCTCCTACTCTGGAGGATGTGTCACTTTTGCTGGGACTACCCTTGTCGGGTCATGCCATAGGACCGTTGGAGGCACCGGCTAGTTAGGAGCAGCAACTTAGTCAATGTTTCCAGAATCTCTATCCCGGTGCTCCGGCATTAGCCGCGGAGAAGCACGGACCTAAGTTTGATTGGTTGGGTCAATTCGAGGTTTGTTCATCAATCACAGATTTGTCGCTTGTCTTGCATCTTTCCCTTGTCTTGCATATTCTCTATTTACTAATTGTCCATCTTTACTTATTCACTACAGATCCAGAAGTTTCCGGGGTATGGACAAGTCCCCATGACTGCGATACAGATCACTAGGAGCCTGGAGGCATACCTATTGTGGCTTCTCGGGAAGGTGATGTTCACAGAGAATCATGTCATCACTTGCACCGCGCGATACATCCCCATTGCATTAGAGATCGCTACAGCTACGGGCCCGGAGCAGATCACACAGAGGAGTTGGGGTTCTACGGTTTTAGCGGCTACATACCGAGTTCTGTGCAACGGCTGCCGGCTAGAGGCGAAGAAGGCGGCCCTTCTTGGTTGCCCTCTATTTTTACAGCTGTGGTCCTGGGAGAGATTCTCTATTGCACGACCGAACATAAATGTGGACGAGGCTTGGCCTTCGAACGAGCTTTTCGATGCTGAGGGCATCGACATGCCTACTTTCGGTATGATCTGGACACGTCGGCAGGTATGTGTCGTGTAAACCATGCCCTTATGTACACCATGACGGAAAATAACTTCTTGTTCGTGCAGAGAAGCTTCGCTCATGAACAGACTAGGCGAGCCTACACCGCATTGAACGAGCAGTTCGATGTGTACACTGGGGTGATCTGGCAGCCGTACACGCAGGCAGCCATAGATGCTAGATATTCCGGTGGCATTTCCGAGCTATGCACAAGAGATCGGGATTACTGGATGACAAAATCGAAGATCATCTTCGATGTATTCGTCGAGGAGATGGCCCAACAGAGGGTCATGAGACAGTTTGGTCTTCGACAGTTGGCCAGCCCCCACCTACTGAGCGTCGGCTGTTAGACGATGTCCACAGGTATGTCTAGTATTTCAATGTTGGTTGGTCTTCACATTTTGAAATACCAAAGAATTACATCATTGCACACACAATGCAATTTCAGGAACACGAGGAAGGGGATTAACAGGACCATGGATCAGTGGCTGGCACGTGTTCAGATGTACGTTGCAGAGTGGGAGACTGCGATGACACGGATTTGGGACGAGGATCGCGCGTTCGATACGGCTGAGTTCAATGCCTATTGGAATCGGTACAGTGATATGACACGGTTACGCATCATTAACCACCCTCAGAGACAGGAGATACCGGCCCCTGCTACGAGGGATACGTACCCGAGCTATGACACTTCCGGCTCTAGACGGAACGTGGTAACATATACTGAACTTATCTAATGCATCTAGTTCTTACATACTTTGTCGTGCGGACGTAATAATCTTCGAGTTCATTTCAGGCTGACATGACACTCGAGCTTCACGAGGAGGTGGCCAGCTATACACGGCAACTATCGTCTACTGCTCTTCTAGAACCTCGTCCAGTGCACTCCTTCTTTACGCGCATCGAGGGGAAACTACGAGCTATATATCAGGCTATCACGTGCACCCGCTCTACGGACGTTGTTCTCCAGCAGACCTAGGTACGCCCGCCTCGTCACTCAACGGGCCAGTAGCAGGAACCCACACAGCACCGACATCAGCCGCGTCCACGTGTAGACCATCAGTGGATGAGTAGGCCACCACCTCCTGACCAGGCCGGGAGTTCAGCGTGGCAGCACCACCATGATCCCACGTCGGGCTACAGGTTTCGACCACAGGCCGGGAGTATGCGAGAGACATATTTCGACCTATGTATGCGAGAGACATATTACTATTAATTCGCATTGTTATTCGAGTTACATTTCCACACTGACTGAAATAAGATACATTAAACTGTTGAAATTAAGATGCATCGAAAATAACATGCATAAAATAAGATACATAAAAATTAACATGTTCAAATTAAGATACAACTTGCTGTGAATTTTAAGATACAACTTGCTGCAATGTGAATTTTAGGATACAATAACATAAATCTACTGAGTCCAACGTGGATATTTTCCTTTTCCATCACCAGCTTCTTCTGCTGCCTTGGCTGCACTAGCCCTTTCTTTCTTTATCTGCCTCTCAGCCTCACGGGCCTCCTGTCGCTGTCGTTGAACCTCCGCCAGTCGAAGTCCCTTTTCTCGGTTTTTCTTCTTCATCTCATTAAGAAAAGCCCTCTGCTTCACACAGTACTCTTGCCACTCTCTCTCCTGCTCTGCTTTCTCCTCTGCTGCCGCCTTCGCGCGGCGCTCTTCCGCGTCCAAACTTTCCCATGCACGACGACCTCTTTCACGAATCTCGGTCACCGCCCAGTCCGGTTTTTTCGTGTCAATCCAACGATAGTACATGCACAGAGGTGGAGGAGACTACAACAAAAATAGAAATATAAATATCAAATCAACAATAATATCAACAACGTGTTTATTCTTGGGGACTTAAACATACCGGAGGCCTGATGTACGGTGAAGTAGCAATGGGTGGATCTTCCTCATAATTGGCGCACATGAAAAACTTCATGCCCAACCAATCTGAAAAATCCGTCACCTCCTTCACCTTGCAGAGATCGCCACACCAACAACGAAGTACTTCCACCCCCCGAGGCAAAGTTGCACTCTTCATTTTCGTAGGCCTAATGCTTTGATCCGAGCAAGGCAAACTCATAATGACTAGCGTGTTGGTGTTTTGAAGTGCGGCTAGACGATGGAGAAGAGAGTGAGAAAGAGCAAGCAGTATGGGCACAAGCAAAGAGAAGAGCATAAGAGAGCAGGCAACGGCATCTCGTATATAAAGATGAGGAGCACTGTGTTGTCGGTAGAAGAAAACAAAACACGCGCGTCCGCCGCAGCAACAGCACCGCACCGCTGTCTCCGGCATTTCAAACAAAGCAGACAGTAGGAATCAGCCGTTTCCCGCGTGCTCGGCCGAATCTTTGCCTAAAAATTAGCGCCGTTTGCATAAAAATCAGCGCCGTCATCATAAGAAATCAGCGCGGTGCGATTCTGTCAAATCACTATAGTCTGCCGTGGAAATCAGCGCATTTTGCTGTAGTGTGGGCATCGGAATCAGCGTCTCCGCATGGGAAAAAGCGAGCTGTGCGTCCGGCCGAGGGAGCAGCCGTTGGTGGCGGCAGGCCCCGAAGGGCTAATTTAAAAGTTGGAGCCATGCAGCAGTCGGCTTAGAGTGAATAATCGTTCACTCTAAGCCGACTGCTGCATGTGGTGCTGGCCGAAAGGCCAATCAGCCAAGGCCAAGACGACTGAAATCCAGTCAGCCATGGCTAGGCCGACTGGAAGCTAATCGGCCTATAGTAAGCCAATTAGTCCCAATCGGCCAACCACTGGCCGACGGTGTATTATTTTTGAAAATAACTCAAACTGCGTATTATTTTTCAAATTTATTAAAAATATATATTATTTAAAAAAATTAGCCTCCTAATGGAGCGGTGGGTAGGATTGCGTCCAGGTTTTTTTTCGTCCCACCACTTTCGTCCGGTTTTATTTCGACTGGTTTTTTTCGTCCCCTCCCACCATCCCTTCTCACTGATTTATTTTCGCCTTATTTCTCACACAATGGAAAAAATTTGAACGGATCAGAACTTTCCATGCGGGGGCAAGTTATTTGGGAATGTCTTTATATGAAAGAATTAATCACGGTCAAACTCTAAAAATTAAATCTAAATTAATTAATCTTAACATAAATCGCTCGATCACATAAATTAATCTTTTTATACGTCATCAAAATTACAGTTAACATTACCATATGTCGCCTAATCTTCTCTACTCCTAATGAAGAAGTTGGTAGCCTGATACTCTGATTTATTTTCGTCAGTTTTTTCCTTCCCCGCCTCGCGCACTTCTCTGGGTTTTTTTATCTACCTTTTCCCTAATCTCGTTCTCTCCCGTAACCCCAAACCCCTCTCCTCCCACCCTTGCGACAACGGTGGCATGCGTCACGCAGGCGACGGCGAGCTCCACAGGTTAGCGCATCCTCTCTTCTCTCCCATGGAAGTCCTTCCCCTCTCACATCTCTCTATCTGCGAGCGATGGCGTCGAAAGGAACGAGGGTAGCGGCGGCCGGCTGCGCAAGAGGTCGATCTGGTTGTGCCTTCACGGCGGCATTGGGATGACAGCTGGCGTGGTCGCGACTTCTCACCGCCGACTGCACTGCGTCGGTACCGGAGGGGCACCCTGCCGCGGCCGGGGACTCGCCGCCACTCTCCTATCTCTCCCCGCGCACCTTCGCCAGCCAAGGAGCGCCCCAACCTTGCCATGTCACTCACGTGGCTCCCATGGCGCCGCCGGTCATGACGCCCGCCTCCACCACAACTCCTCTGCGCGCGCCCCCATGTGTCTCAGATCCAGGTACTCATCACTGTCGATCCCCAGCGGGAGAGGCCCCCGCCTTCCTCTCCTCCTGCGTGGTGGCCGATGGCCGCAGTTGACGGCGCTCCTGCGAGCGGGAGACACGAGTGCGGCGCAGGCAGTGACCAGGTGTGACGAGACAGCCCCCGGCCGCCTGGGGGAGGTTCTTTCACGTGCTGTAGACCGTGCCATTCTGCTATGACGAGGATGTGTTCCGGTGAGCATTCTGTGAAGATGGTTACCTGCTTGACGAAATGCATTCCTGAGTAGCGCTTTTCTTGTTAGATAGTCATAAAAATCTGGGTCTTACATTTTATACCATGTTTATTTTATGAAATTGCTATCTCATTCACATCCCACACTGATCCACTAGCAAAAAAAGTAACAGGAAAATGGAAACAAATTAAACTAGATGCTCATCATGTATTTCGTGAAGAAATTTGCATGCCTGAGGCATGTCTCCGTATAAAAGGCCGATCTCTTCACAACAGTAGTTTCTTCAGGTTATGGTGCCTGATTTTTTTCATCTCATTTTGCCATGCACTAGATTACGTGGTTAATACTGTCACTATGCAATAACTGGGAAGATTACTGAGGGAAGGGACAATATGTAAGATGGGGCAAGGAGGCTGGTGTAGATCTTGCTTCTCATGACGACTTCATATCTGATGCAACACTTAAGAGCTACTACAAAGCTTTTTTTAGGAAGCTACTACAAAACTTTTTTTTAGGAAGCTACTACAAAACTTTTTTTTCGGAAGCTACTACAAAGCTTTTGTTCAGGTAAATTTCTAGCTTAAATGGCCATCAGAAATGGATTCCTGTTATCCGTCATGCTTGGTGACCAATGGATATCATTATATGCATAGCTATATGAAATGCTACCAGCAAAAAGTTACTGCTAATTTTAGTTTACCAACTCTGACTTATGTAGTCGTGTTTTCCTGTTATACAAGAGTTTCAATATTGTGCATATGTTTCCTTTTCTTAGCCTGTTTTTTTCAAGAGTAAACACAATCACAAATGAGGCCTACAAAGATGATCCTACCATTCTTAACTGGGCGATGATCGTCAAGTCGTGCTGCCCTTCAAATCCATCAGACGATACGCTCTAGGTCCTTATTGCGATCTTATTTTTGGGAACTTCTATGTCTCATTTATGTTTGTCCACTGCACATTTTGACAATATTGGTTTTTTTGTAGGCATGGATAGAAAAGATGGCATCTTACATTAAGTATATAGATACTGTGCACCTTGTCGAGATTGGTGTTGAAGTATATGTTATGGGCCGTCTACTCCTGAACTTTTGCTCGTCAACCAAGATGAAATCGGTCAGACACATAACATATAGTTGTATAACTATATAACTAGAGTGTACCTGATAACTATATAACTTCAGTTATAGAAGAGGACATTTTGTTATATATGTTTAACAGTTGCTTTTCAACAAGAGAATATTTGTGGCCCCGTTGCAACATATGGGCAATTAACTATGGTTTGATTCTCTGCATGGTCGGCCTCGCCCCTGCTCGCCAGGGACGCCTCATTCTGTCGTACTCATGCTCATCACCGATCGCCTCTCTATCTCTGGCCGACCTCCACTGTTGGCCCCGCCTCTGCCTCGATCCCACGCACCATGGCTGCCCGGATGGCCAACCAGCGGACACAGGCGACTCCCACGCTAGGTATCCTCGACCGCTGCTGCCACTGTTTTTTTGAAGATACGCTTGTTCCATTTGCACCAACCTTGCTGTTTAGTAATAAACGTCTATGTTTCTTCTACTACAGTGGGATAAGAGTACCATATCCCGAACAATGGGGTGGTCCAATTTTTAATACTGGCGAAGCTTTTGCAATGATGGCTGCATCATTTGTTGCTCTGGTGGAGGTTTAATTAAACCAAGGTAAAAAAATGCCAGATTCTTTTGTCAGATAAAAACATGATTGTGTATTTTGCTTGTCAGGACCAAGATCTCTAGCTATCAATGAAATTTCCATAGTAGTTTTTGTTGCCTTTGTGTAACCCTGATAGCAGCTTCTTGGAAGGTTCAGATGTGTGGCAAAGGATTTCAATTTTCCTGTTTACACAAAGGCAACCCGTGGAAGGTTGAGATTTCTCATGCTAGGTTCTGTGTTCTCAGGGTTACATAGACAAAAATGCCTCCTACTTAGTACTTACACAAAGGCAACCTGAGAAAGGTTCAGATTTCTCATGACTGCTTCTTGGGTATTTCATGCCTTTGTCATCTTATTAGGAAAATGTAGTTTGTTTTATAGCTGATGCTGCTCGATGCTTTTCATCGATGAGTAAATGCTTAACTTTAGCTCATAACTACATGGCACAAGCTACTTCCGATGGGTCTTGTGCAAATAAGTTTTATCTTTAGACATGCCTTGAGTTGATTATTTAATCCTTTTATAAGAATCTATTTAGCTTTGTATTGTTGCAGTTTCATTATATATGCACTTACCAATGCATCTAAAGGTTCAACAATGTAGAAACCACCATTAGTCTTGAGGCTACAAATTGCTTCCTCATTCCTCTGTGTTGCACTGTAGGTGCTAAGGGGCCGAGGTCGCATGTTCGTCGAGGCATCAATACACCTCACGTTCCCTTTCCTTTCCCCTATTTCTGTTCTTGCATTTATTTGTTCTTCTCGGACCTCTCTGTCCGCTGCTTTAATATGGTTCTGATTGGTGCCTTACGTCTCCCAAGATATATGGATTTTGGTTAAGGCAGTCATCACATAAATAAAATGCTAACATTCTCTCAATTTCTGAATGGATTTGTTAAATTGCCTTTCTTTTGTTGGATCTCACCTGATTTGTTTGATGTCCTTGAAGCAAATACCATGACAAGAGCTTGAAGATTTCAAAGATACAGAGGGTTAGCAGAAAGAGGATACACTGATTTCATCTGCTGCACTTAAGAGCCGAGTCTCTCCCTAACAGGTAACTCAACTCTTAACATATTCATTGCAGAATTAGAAACAACGGGATACATGACCTGAATACTTGCATTGCGACATGTTTTTCTCGTGCCTCAAATTGAAACGATGTCCATGCTTTTGACCTCTACAAGTTACCCACACTTCAGATAACCCAACGACTAGAACCCTGATAATTTGGGTTATATGACAAATGTTTAAACTGCTTGGGTCATGTTGGTCAATAGAGTAATTAACATGTTGGTTTTGTTCTGAGATGATATAAACTTGATGTATAGAGTATTAGAGTACTAACATAGACCCTTTTTCTTTCAACATGTATCTTTATTGCATATACTTGAAGTAATATAATATGTCTAAGTGTATGTGGTGAGTTCTTAAGTTGTGTTTTTCAGAAGTATTTAAACATCATGTCTTTTGTATGGCTGTCTACCTATCCAAAACAGTTGACTTTCAATTTTGTGTAATTCAGGATCAATTCAGCTATCAAACATAATATAATACGCAAAAATAGAAGTGTATGAGCATGCAGTGTATAATTGGTGAGATTAGGGGAATGTACTAACAAGTGACAAGCATATTTCCTTGCGTGCCATCCTCGATGCTGCTTCCTTAGCTCACACAGTAGTTCTCTCACTATGTTCCATACTCGACTTGATTGGCAGGCTTTAGCTAATTCGTGTTCATGTGGTAAGAAACGAACTCGTGTGCTTTTACCACTTTCTTGATGCAAATAACATCAATGGACCTGTATTGCTATGAATTAGTTCTTTGAAACATAATCACTTCTTCTTCCGGTGTACTTATATGTTTCTTGGCAAAATTTGGGGTAACACTAATCTTCTAGAGATTGTTGTAAGAAATAACTATATTTAGGATCTTATCCCATCAGTGGGCTAATTCTATAAAACAACTAATAAGGAGATTTCTTAGGAGTACTGTATATGTTTGGAGCAATGAGGTAATTTTATCATATGTGAATTTCTTTCGCTTGCCTTACCTGATTTTGTTTTCCCCTCCATTTTTTCAGGTTCCAAAGTTTGACAGCAGCTAGCTTGATTTGGAGACATTTCCTGTTAGGAGTTAAACTTTGGTTTCGAGGCATTATGCTTTGGCTGGAACTAGCTTTGTTATTTTGTATACTTATGTCAGCATTAAGGTAAAACAACTATCTACCACATTGTTTAATCTGGGGTTTACCCTGGTGCCAAGTATACTATATTGCTATATTTTACTATAATCTATGCGTTGCTCTGTATGTATCTCGGCATAAATGGCTCATCATACTAGGATTTAATGTAGTAATCTTACTTCTATTGCTTCTTGGTGAATATGAATTATATTGCGTTTCCGTGGAAGCGGGAGCCGTGTAGTTGTGTAGCGGGTCGCGGGAGAGGTAGTCGACAAGCACGGGCTGGGTGGGAAGGTGATGTCTGTGATGGCGACCATGCCGGCAGGCAAGGCAGGGTCCGACGGTAGCCGTCATGGTGTTTTCGAGGGAGAGCAAGGCATTCTTTTTTTTAGAAAAGGTGGAGAGCAAGGCATTCGCCATCGTACACCCGAAGAAGTCGGAGCCCGGGCTGAAATTGGCCACCGTGGCTGGCGTGAAAGCTGGCTGACCTAAAGGCCCGTGATGGATCCGCCGCCGTTCTCTGAACTTGGTGGAGATGCGGGATGAGAGCGGTGGCGTCGTGTAGACCTCGATTAACATGTCCGTATTTGATCAGTGTGTCCATATTTTTATTATTTTGTGGCAATGCATGGGTATTCGGCTTTTGCCCGTAGCAACGCACGGGCGTTCTACTAGTTTCACTTAGGATGGTGACTGTAGGTTAATTGTGAAAAACCACAATGACTTTTTTGCAAAAACGCCGCGACGGTGAGAACACTCCACCCATGCTTTATTATTAGGGAAAGATATACTCTATTTTATTATTTTTAGTATGTTTATATACTATATCTAAGATACTCCAAAGTGAATTATATGAAAAAAATGCAAGTGAGCCCATAGTTTTATTGTATTTGTCAAATACGTACATATTTGTACGCGAAACGGAGTATGCACAAAATATGGTACATACTACCAAAAAAGTAGTATGTATACTACCTAAACATTCTTATATACTACATATTACGCGTACATACTCTTCGATGTGATAGATACTATCTAGAACGTATGAAACAAAAGTGGGAGTAACTACACCCGGTAGTAGGAAAAATTTGTCATATATATATATATATATATGGCTATTACTTCTTACCATCGTAATTTTGTCCGTTTTTTCGTCCGTCCGTATATACTTTATATTATTGATCGTTCGCCTGCCCCTGCCATGTTCACTAGCGTTGGACCAAAAGCTGATACTCGTGCGCCCGAAGCCACATCTATAGAAAGTCCCAATACAATACGTTGTCATGGTTTGCCGTGAAGGACACAAACACACCCAGCCACGTCCACCCCTCCTCCAATAAATATAGTGCAACCAAGCCTCCTCTTCTACTTCTTCCAAGCGCGTAGGCCTATGCTGTCAATCTGCGTGGGATTGACCTCCATCGACCTGTGACACATCGTGTCGTGCTGCCGGACAGCGAGCACAAGGCACACCAGTGCGCTCACTCCAGCGTATCGTCTCGGCGACCTAACATGGATAGGCACACGAGAATATATCATGGAGCTTGGCGACGAGCATGGAGGCACGGAGTTGGCCGACCGCCAGCATCACCGGCTCAAGAGCCATCCTCATGAAGACCTGCACCATGATGTACATATTCGCCTGCTTAATTTTGCATCCTCGGTTTACAAGAAATCATCATCGGTGACGACAATGACTCTGCCAGAGAAGAATTAACACACGGAAGAAGGTGTTTTATTTTGCTTACCTCTGATGCCAATTCTGAAGGCGGGCGTGAGCAGGGCGCCGCCGTGGGAGCGTGCAGGCGCCAAGCAGGAACACTGTGCAGTAGTAGGATGGACTCGTCGCCCTAGCCAAAATTGGCACCTGGTTCTCCAACGACAAGCTTCGGAGTGTACGCCCTCATATCGTTGTCCTGCCCGTGACTAGAGTGCTGGAGGAGAACATGCCTAACCTTGCGGGCGAAGAAGGCGTGGATGTGCCATCGGGAGGCAGGAAGCTGGGGTTGTATAATTTCCCTGCAAGGAAATTCAGAATTATATCATACTACTTGCGTCCATACGAAAATCTAAGACATATAGATTGGATCATCCAATCATGGTAGGCGTGCGTGCGGTTCCAGGAGGGCACTTGGTAGCAAGGCCCTTTCATGTAGACGGCCAGGAGGCCGACGGCAGGGTCACCGTGCCCGACAGCGACCTTCGCAACCTCCATGGCATCAGCGCCATCGTCCCAGCCCTGTGCGGCAGTCGGCCACCTCGCGACCTCCGCTGGGTCGCTGCCGTGTCTGATGTCCACGTCGGCGACCTCTGTGGCCGTAGTGCTCGCTGGTGCAGGACCTTCCGTGGGACACCACCGCGGCTGGTTGGTGCATGGACTCCTACACCCCCGCCGCCTGTAGCTCCTCCTGTTGGTAAATGTAGCATGCAATTTCAAAAAAATTCCTACGCTCACGCAAGATCTATCTAGGAGATGCATAGCAACGAGAGGGGGAGAGTGTGTCCACGTACCCTCGTAGACCGAAAGCGAAAGCGTTTTGTTAACGCGGTTGATGTAGTCGAACTTCTTCTCATTCCGACCGATCAAGCACCGAACGTACGGCACCTCTGAGTTCTGTACACGTTCAGCTCGATGACGTCCCTCGAACTCTTGATCCAGCAAAGTGTCGAGGGAGATGAGTTCCGTCAGCACGACGGCGTGGTGACGGTGATGGTGAAGTGATCCGCGCTGGGCTTCGCCTAAGCACTACGAAGATATGACCGGAGGTGTAAACTATGGAGGGGGGCGCCGCACACGGCTAACAATTGTTGGTGTGTGTTCTAGGCGCCCCCTCCCCACGTATATATAGGTGGGAGGGGGAGGGGGACAGCCTTGGGGCGCCCCAAGTAGGAGGAATCCTACTTGGGGGCCTTGTCCAGTTCGCCCCCCCCCCCTTACCATATCCACCGGAGGGGGAAGGAAAGAGGAGGGAGGAGGGAAGGAAGGGGGAGGCTGAATCCCTCCCCTTCCTTCTCTCTTCCCCTCTTTCCCTTTCCCTCAGGTGCGGCCCATATGGGGGGCGCAGCAGCCCCTGCTGGCTGCTGCGTTTCCCCTCTTAGCCCATTAGGCCCATATCTTTTGCCGGGGGTGCCCGGAATCCCTTCCGGTGACCCGATTTGTACCCGGTACCCTCCAGAACACTTTCGGTGTCCGAATACTATCGTCCTATATATCAATCTTTACCTTTCGACCATTTCGAGACTCCTCGTCATGTCCGTGATCTCATCCGGGACTCCGAACAACATTCGGTTACCAAATCACATAACTCATATAATACAAAATCGTCATCGAACGTTAAGCGTGCGGACCCTACGGGTTCGAGAACTATGTCGACATGGCCGAGACACCTCTCCGGTCAATAACCAATAGCGGAACCTGGATGCTCATATTGGCTCCTACATATTCTACGAAGATCTTTATCGGTCGAACCGTTATGACAACATACGTTATTCCCTTTGTCATCGGTATGTTACTTGCCCGAGATTCGATCGTCGGTATTTTCATACCTAGTTCAATCTTGTTACCGGCAAGTCTCTTTATTCGTTCCGTAATACATCATCCCGCAACTAACTCATTAGTCACTTTGCTTGCAAGGCTTCTTATGATGTGCATTACCGAGAGGGCCCAGAGATACCTCTCCGATACTCGGAGTGACAAATCATAATCTCGATCTATGCCATCCCAACAAACACCTTCGGAGATACCTATAGAGCATCTTTATAATCACCCAGTTACGTTGTGACGTTTGATAGCACACAAGGCATTCCTCCGGTATCTGGGAATTGCATAATCTCATAGTCGAAGTAATATGTATTTGACATGAAGAAAGCAATAGCAATAAAACTGAACGATCAATATGCTAAGCTAACGGATGGGTCTTGTCCATCACATCATTCTCCTAATGATGTGATCCCGTTCATCAAATGACAACACATATCTATGGTTAGGAAACTTAACCATCTTTGATTAACGAGATAGTCTAGTAGAGGCTTACTAGGGACATGGTGTTTTGTCTATGTATCCACACATGTATCAAGTTTCCGGTTAATACAATTCTAGCATGAATAATAAACATTTATCATGATATAAGGAAATATAAAATAACAACTTTATTATTGTCTTTAGGGCATATTTCCTTTAGTCTCCCACTTGCACTAGAGTCAATAATCTAGTTCACATCGCCATGTGATTAACACCAATAGTTCACATCGCCATGTGACCAACACCCAAAGGGTTTACTAGAGTCAATAATCTAGTTCACATCGCCATGTGATTAACACCAATAGTTCATATCACTATGTGACCAACACCCAAAGGGTTTACTAGAGTCAATAATCTAGTTCACATCGCCATGTGATTAACACCCAAAGAGTACTAAGGTGTGATTATGTTTTGCTTGTGAGAGAAGTTTAGTCAACGGGTCTGCCACATCAGATCCGTATGTATTTCGCAAATTTCTATGTCTACAATGCTCTGCATGGAGCTACTCTAGCTAATTGCTCGCACTTTCAATGCGTATCCAGATTGAGACTTAGAGTCATTTGGATCGGTGTAAAAGTTTGCATCGACGTAACCCTTTACGACGAACTCTTTATCACTTCCATAACCGAGAAACATTTCTTTAGTTCTTTTAACTAAGGATAATTTTGACCGCTGTCCAGTGATCTACTCCTGGATCACTATTGTACCCCTTTGCCAAACTCATGGCAAGGTACACAACAGGTTTGGTACACAGCATGGCATATTTTATAGAACCTATGTCTGAGGTATAGGGAATGACTTTCATTCTCTCTCTCTCTCTTCTGCCGTGGTCGAGATTTGAGTCTTACTCAACTTCATACCTTACAATACAGGCAAGAACTCCTTCTTTGACTGATCCATTTTGAACACCTTCAAAATCTTGTCAAGGTATGTACTCATTGAAAGTCTTATCAAGCGTCTCGATCTATCTCTATAGATCTTGATGCCCAATATGTAAGCAGCTTCACCGAGGTCTTTCTTTGAAAAAATTCCTTTCAAACACTCCTTT
Organism: Thinopyrum elongatum; assembly: GCA_011799875.1. Lineage (NCBI taxonomy): Eukaryota > Viridiplantae > Streptophyta > Magnoliopsida > Poales > Poaceae > Thinopyrum > Thinopyrum elongatum. The sequence goes on along the minus strand of CM022299.1, from coordinate 433,082,243 downwards.
ATGCTTTCCAGAAAATTCTACGTCATTTCTGATCAACAATATGTCATTCACATATACTTATCAGAAATGTTGTAGTGCTCCCACTCACTTTCTTGTAAATACAGGCTTCTCCGAAAGTCTGTATAAAACTATATGCTTTGATAAACTCATCAAAGCGTATATTCCAACTCCGAGATGTTTGCACCAGTCCATAGATGGATCGCTGGAGCTTGCACACTTTGTTAGCACCTTTAGGATTGACAAAACCTTCTGGTTGCATCATATACAACTTTTCTTTAATAAATCCATTAAGGAATGCAGTTTTGACATCCATTTGCCAGATTTCATAAAATGCGGCAATTGCTAACATGATTCGGACAGACTTAAGCATTGATACGAGTGAGAAAATCTCATCGTAGTCAACACCTTGAACTTGTCAAAAACCTTTTGCTTCAATTCGAGCTTTGTAGATAGTAACGCTACCATCAGCGTTCGTCTTCCTCTTGAAGATCCATTTATTCTTAATGGCTTACCGATCATCGGGCAAATCCACCAAAGTCCATACTTTGTTCTCATACATGGATCCTATCTCAGATTTCATGGCCTCAAGCCATTTATCGGAATCTGGGCTCATCATAGCTTCTTCATAATTCGTAGGTTCGTCATGGTCTAGTAACATGACTTCCAGAACAGGATTACCGTATCACTCTGGTGCGGAACGTGTTCTGGTTGACCTACGAGGTTCAGTAGTAACTTGATCTGAAGTTTCATGATCATCATCATTAGCTTCTTCTCTAGTTGGTGTAGGCATCACGGGAACGGATTTCTCTGATGTGCTACTTTCCAATTCGAGAGAAGGTATGATTACCTCATCAAGTTCTACTTTCCTCCCACTCACTTCTTTCGAGAGAAACTCCTTCTCTAGAAAGGATCCATTCTTAGCAACAAAGATCTTGCCTTCGGATCTGTGATAGAAGGTGTACCCAACAGTTTCTTTTGGGTATCCTATGAAGACGCACTTCTCCGATTTGGGTTCGAGCTTATCAGGCTGAGCTTTTTCACATAAGCATCGCAACCCCAAACTTTAAGAAACGACAGCTTAGGTTTCTTGCCAAACCATAGTTCATACGGTGTCGTCTCAACGGATTTAGATGGTGCCCTATTTAATGTGAACGCAGTTGTTTCTAATGCATAACCCCAAAACGATAGTGGTAAATCGGTAAGAGACATCATAGATCGCACCATATCTAATAAAGTACGGTTACGACGTTCGGACACACCATTACGCTGTGGTGTTCCAGGTGGTGTAAGTTGTGAAACTATTCCACATTGTTTTAAATGAAGGCCAAACTCGTAACTCAAATATTCGCCTCCGCGATCAGATCGTAGAAACTTTATTTTCTTGTTACGATGATTCTCCACTTCACCATGAAATTCTTTGAACTTTTCAAATGTTTCAGACTTATGTTTCATTAAGTAGATATACCCATATCTGCTCAAATCATCTGTGAAGGTCAGAAAATAACGATACCCGCCGCGAGCTTCAACACTCATCGGACCGCATACATCGGTATGTATTATTTCCAATAAGTCATTAGCTCGCTCCATTGTTCCGGAGAACGGAGTTTTAGTCATCTTGCCCATGAGGCATGGTTCTCAAGTATCAAATGATTCATAATCAAGTGATTCCAAAAGCCCATCTGCATGGAGTTTCTTCATGCGCTTTACATCAATATGACCTAAACGGCAGCGCCACAAGTATGTTGCACTATCATTATCAACTTTGCATCTTTTGGCATCAATATTATGAATATGTGTATCACTACGATCGAGATTCAATAAACCATTTATATTGAGTGTATGACCATAGAAGGTTTTATTCATGTAAGCAGAACAACAATTATTCTTTGTCTTAAATGAATAACCGTATTGCAATAAACATGATCCAATCATATTTATGCTCAATGCAAACACCAAATATCATTTATTTTAGGTTCAATACTAATCCCGAAGGTAAAGGGAGTGTACTATGGTGATCTTATCAACCTTGGAATCACTTCCAACACACATCGTCACCTCGCCCTTAACTAGTATCTGTTCATTTTGCAACTCCTGTTTCGAGTTACAAATCTTAGCAACTGAACCGGTATCAAATACCCAGGGGCTACTATGAACACTAGTAAAGTACACATCAATAACATGTATATCAAATATACCTTTGTTCACTTTGCCATCCTTCTTATCCGCCAAGTTTTTGGGGCAGTTCTGCTTCCAGTGACCATTTCCTTTGTAGTAGTAGCACTCAGTTTCAGGTTTGGGTCTAGCTTTGGGCTTCTTCACGGGAGTGACAACTTGCTTGCCATTCTTCTTGAAGTTCCCTTTCTTTCCCTTGCCCTTTTTCTTGAAACTAGTGGTCTTGTTAACCATCAACACTTGATGCTATTTCTTGATTTCTACCTTCGCCGATTTCAGCATCGCGAAGAGCTTGGGAATCGTTTGTCGTCATCCCTTGCATATTATAGTTCATCATGAAGTTCTAGTAACTTGGTGATAGTGACTAGATAACTCTGTCAATCACTATCTTATCTGGAAGATTAACTCCCACTTGATTCAAGTGATTGTAGTACCCAGACATTCTGAGCACATGCTCACTAACTGAGCTATTCTCCTCCATCTTGTTGGCAAAGTACTTGTCAGAGGTCTCATACCTCTTAACACAGGCATGAGTCTGAAATATCATTTTCAGCTCTTGGAACATCCCATATGCTCCATGGCGTTCAAAACATTTTTGAAGTCCCGGTTCTAAGCCATAAAGCATGGCGCACTAAACTATCAAGTAGTCATCATACCGAGCTTGTCAAACATTTATAACGTCTGCAACTGCTCTTGCAATAGGTCTGTCACCTAGCGGTGCATCAAGGACATAATTCTTCTGTGCAGCAATGAGGATAATCCTCAGATTACGGACCTAGTCCGCATCATTGCTACTATCATCTTTCAACTTAGTTTTCTCTAGGAACATATCAAAAATATAGGGGAGCTATATCGTGAGCTATTGATTTACAACATAGATATGCAAATACTATCAGGACTAAGTTCATGATAAATTAAGTTCAATTAATCATATTACTTTAGAACTCCCACTTAAATAGACATCCCTCAAGTCATCTAAGTGATACGTGATCCAAATCAACTAACCCATGTCCGATCATCACGTGAGATGGGGTAGTCATCAATGGTGAACATCTCTATGTTGATCATATCTACTATATGATTCACGTTCGACCTTTTGGTCTCCAGTGTTTCGAGGCCATGTCTATACATGCCAAGCTCGTCAAGTTTAACCCGAGTATTCCGCATGTGCAAAACTGTCTTGCACCCGTTGTATTTGAACGTAGAGTCTATCACACCCGATCATCACGTGGTGTCTCAACACGACGAACTGTCACAACGGTGCATACTCAGGGAGAACACTTATACCTTGAAATTTTAGTAAGGGATCATCTTATAATGCTACCGCCGTACTAAGCAAAATAAGATGCACAAAAGATAAACATCACATGTAATCAAAATATGTGACATGATATGGCCATCATCATCTTGTGCCTTTGATCTCCATCTCCAAAGCACCGTCATGATCTCCATCGTCACCAGCTTGACACCTTGATCTCCATCGTAGCGTCATGGTCGTCTCGCCAACTATTGCTTCTACAACTATCGCTAACGCATAGTGATAAAGTAAAGCAATTACATGGCGTTTGCATTTCATACAATAAAGCGACAACCATAAGGCTCCTGCCAGTTGCCGATAACTTTTACAAAACATGATCATCTCATACAACAACGTATATCACATCATGTCTTGACCATATCACATCACAACATGCCCTGCAAAAACAAGTTAGACGTCCTCTACTTTGTTGTTGCAAGTTTTACGTGGCTGCTACGGGCTTCTAGCAAGAACCGTTCTTACCTACGCATCAAAACCACAATGGTGATTTACCAAGATTGCTATTTTAACCTTCAACAAGGACCGGCCGCAGTCAAATTCGATTCAACTAAAGTTGGAGAAACAGACACCCGCCAGCCACCTTTATGCAAAACTAGTTGCATGTCTGTCGGTGGAACCGGTCTCATGAACGTGGTCATGTAAGGTTGGTCCGGGCCGCTTCATCCAACAATACCGCCGAATCAAAATAAGATATTGGTGATAAGCAGTATAACGATCACCACCCACAACTCTTTGTGTTCTACTCGTGCATATCATCTACGCATAGACCTGGCTCGGATGCCACTATTGGTAAACGTAGCATGCAATTTCAAAAAAATTCCTACGCTCACGCAAGATCTATCTAGGAGATGCATAGCAATGAGAGGGGGAGAGTGTGTCCACATATCCTCGTAGACCGAAAACGGAAGCGTTTTGTTAATGCGGTTGATGTAGTCGAACTTCTTCTCGTTCTGACCGATCAAGCACTGAACGTACGGCACCTTCGAGTTCTGCACACGTTCAGCTCGATGACGTCCCCCAAACTCTTGATCCAGCAAAGTGTCGAGGGAGATGAGTTCCGTCAGCACGACGGCGTGGTGACGGTGATGGTGAAGTGATTCGCGCTGGGCTTCGCCTAAGCACTACGAAGATATGACCGGAGGCGTAAACTGTGGAGGGGGGCGCCACACACGGCTAACAATTGTTGGTGTGTGTTCTAGGCGCCCCCTCCCCACGTATATATAGGTGGGAGGGGGAGGAGGACAGCCTTGGGGCGCCCCAAGTAGGAGGAATCCTACTTGGGGGCCTTGTCCAATTCGCCCCCCCCCTTACCATATCCACCGGAGGGGGAAGGAAAGAGGAGGGAGGAGGGAAGGAAGGGGGAGGCTGAATCCCTCCCCTTCCTTCTCTCTTCCCCTCTTTCCCTTTCCCTCAGGTGCAGCCCATATGGGGGGTGCAGCAGCCCCTGCTGGCTGCTGCGTTTCCCCTCTTGGCCCATTAGGCCCATATCTTTTGCCGGGGGTGCCCGGAACCCCTTCCGGTGACCCGATATGTACCCGGTGCCCTCTGGAACACTTCCGGTGTCCGAATACTATCGTCCTATATATCAATTTTTACCTTTCGACCATTTCGAGACTCCTCGTCATGTTCGTGATCTCATCCGGGACTCCGAACAACATTCGGTCACCAAATCACATAACTCATATAATACAAAATCATCATCGAACGTTAAGCGTGCGGACTCTACGGATTCGAGAACTATGTAGACATGACCGAGACACCTCTCCGGTCAATAACCAATAGCGGAACCTGGATGCTCATATTGGCTCCTACATATTCTATGAAGATCTTTATCGGTCGAACCGTTATGACAACATACGTTATTCCCTTTGTCATCGGTATGTTACTTGCCAGAGATTCGATCGTCGGTACCTTCATACCTAGTTTAATCTTGTTACCGGCAAGTCTCTTTACTCGTTCCGTAATACATCATCCCGCAACTAACTCATTAGTCACTTTGCTTGCAAGGCTTCTTATGATGTGCATTACCGAGAGGGCCCAGAGATACCTCTCCGATACTCGGAGTGACAAATCCTAATCTCGATCTATGCCAACCCAACAAACACATTCGGAGATACCTGTAGAGCATCTTTATAATCACCCAGTTACGTTGTGACGTTTGATAGCACACAAGGCATTCCTCCGGTATCCGGGAGTTGCATAATCTCATAGTCGAAGGAATATGTATTTGACATGAAGAAAGCAATAGCAATAAAACTGAACGATCAATATGCTAAGCTAACGGATGGGTCTTGTCCATCACATCATTCTCCTAATGATGTGATCCCGTTCATCAAATGACAACACATGTCTATGGTTAGGAAACTTAACCATCTTTGATTAACGAGCTAGTATAGTAGAGGCTTACTAGGGAGATGGTGTTTTGTCTATGTATCCACACATGTATCAAGTTTCTGGTTAATACAATTCTAGCATGAATAATAAACATTTATCATGATATAAGGAAATATAAAATAACAACTTTATTATTGCCTCTAGGGCATATTTTCTTCACCTCCGGGCTAATCCTTTGCGTGTCAGTGTTGCAACGCCACTCCTCCGTGCCGGTCGCTCTTCGCCATGCGCATGCATGTGTCCTCCTTTCGCTTGTCATGTCCGTGCGGTCATGCTGTGTTGTGCTGTGGAGATATAGAGTTTGTGTGAATCCGCCGTCATGAGATGGTGTACTATGCAACACGTAGTAGGGACTAGGGACATGTGTTGAAAGCTTGCATGCGAGGCAATCGAGGCGGCGCCAGGTTCTGCCGCGTGCTCTGTGAGAGATAAACATGCATGCGACTTCTTCATTTTGTGGTGAGTTATCCAAATTTTAATTGGATGCACATGCACCAAAGTAAAACAAACACCCGTCCATTTCTTTTCGAGAGAATTTGCCTTTCAGTTTCTATTTTCTATATATCATGATTGACATATGTTAGACTTTGTATAGCTTTCGGTATATACTGTGTATTGTATTTGAGTACAACTCTTCTATAAATATAATTGACAAGCCGTCCCTGCATGCCGTGCTGTCTACCCGAAACATATGTGCAAACTCTTTCTTACCTGTATGGCACATGCCGTCTTGGATCCCAATTCCGAGCCGCGTCATTTTCAAGCTGCTATGAGCATTCCACACTGGCGAACTGCGATGGAACAGGAATATAATGTGCAATCCCTTTCTTAACAACATATCATACAACTCTACATTATAGGAATCAAAAACATCTCCAAGCAAAAGAGAGACGAATTGTTAGATCATTTTGTATTTAAAATATAACTAATTTGTCAAAGGTCAATAAATACTTCAATTGCCTTAATCTTTTTTTATCTCCAAACCGCATGCTCACGTGTCATTGTTGACGTCTCGAGAAGCATATACTGCCATGGGAGCTCCTGCGAAAGCAAGATCTTGACAACATTGACCAATCATACTTCCTTGGGGCACCATAAAAATTGCATAGTCGAAGGTGGCAACTGGCACGGGCAGAAGTCCTACTTTGCGACCATCACCCTGGCTCGCACCCCGACAGCGACGATGAGGTGGACAAGGACGAGCTTAGCAACAACTCTATCGTGCACGATATAAGATTATCTCTACTGCCCCAGGTACCATACTCACCCGCCTCAAGGTCGCAAAAGATCCAAAGAAACGGATGGTGAAGGCAGGTCGTGAGACCTCAACCAACACCAGTTTGTTCGCCCAGTCCAAAAGCAGGCCCCGAGCTATGACACATGTCTCCATGATCTGGCCAAGCCTGCTTCATGAAAATTGACATTCGTTCTTCAGTGAAGCACATGCGTCTCGATCAATGTTTGATGCGGCCATCATAATTTGTTAGGCTCATCCTTACGAGTTTAGATCCATTGCAAAATATTTTTTTCATCTCCGGTTACAACACACGGGCATATGTGCTAGTGTGTGTGTATATATATATACACACACACGATCACGCTAAATTAAGCGTAAGCGCATAATCCCTTATCCTACGCTCCGGCCAGGGGTGCGCCTGCACGAAGCCAGCCCCAAGTCATAACTTCCCATGTCTTTTTTTTTTTGAGAATCATAACTTCCCATGTCTTGATCGTAATACACTGCTTCTCTGTCGTAAAAGTAGTAAAGCATGCAGGATGCGCTCCATCCCTCTTAGTTTGCTCGTAATTTCCTGAACCTACTAGTAAAAGGTGATGTATATCTAGTAAAAATCTGTAGGAGCACGTGAGACCAAGTTTGGTGGTAATCGGTTTAGACCTTCTAGTAAAATAAGTGCATCTCTAGTAAATGAGTTGTCCTACACTACTACAGCAAGTTTGCTAGTAAACCTTCTTGTAAAAGATCGTAACACTATTAAATATGGTTACTGTATGCATGCACAAGTCTTCTGCTACGTTAAAACAAGCCTGTCTTTTCTTCTGGCTGCTAGTAAAACATTTTACAACTATAGTAATACAACTAATTTCGTTACCATATGCATGCACGAGTCTGCCGATACATCAAATTAGACCACCTTTACTACATGCATGCCTCTTTTTTATTTCAAAGTCTTGTCTTTTTACTACGAATTTGTTATCGTCATTAGTTGTTTTGGTAGTAACTAGATACTACTTGATTACCACATATAGCAATGCTTTTACGTGCAGGTTGGAGGGTCGTTGGTTTAACTTTCACCAGGCGCGCGCTCGTTTGTCCGTCTCCTGTACGCGTTGTTCGATCGGAGCGTACAATAGGTAATTCTACGCTCAGACTATTTTATTACTATTAATAAAATATTATTCTGATACTCTCGGCCCTATAAGGGTTCGACTGCAGTTTTCAAACCGGTAAGGAGGAAAAGAAACAGCAACCCGAACGGCCCAAAACAAAGCACACCCTCACCCCCGTGAGCCCACGCTGTAGCCAACGCCCCTCGCTCCCATGAACCCCGCCGCCTCCCTCCGTCCCACACCGGCGCCGCCCTTACCTCGCGCCGGCAGCCGCCCTCCCTCGTGCGCCGGCCTCCTCCACCCACACGCTCAGGCCGCCTTCCTTCCCACGCTCAAGCCGCCTTCCTCCCCGCGCGTCGGTCGCCTTCCTCCTCGCGCGCCGGCCTCCTCCCTACCCCGCGCTCCATCTGCCTTTCTTCCCGCGCTCCGGCCGCCTTCCTCCCCGTGCTCCGGTCACCTCCCTCCCCGCACTCCGGCCGCCTGCCTCCCCGCGCTCCGTCCGCCTTCCTCCCCAAGATCCGTCCGCCTTCTCCCCTGAGATCCCACGGCCGTACTGCCGCTGGCCAACCCCTCCGTCCGCAAGTAAGGGCACTGGGCCGCCCTCCACGGCGCGGTGGCCCTGCTGGCCATCAGCGGAGGAAGCGGGGTGGCTGCCATGGTGGGGGTGGAGAAGGCGTACGTGAAGCTGCTCTACGGAGATGAGTTCGTCCTGGGCGTGCGCGTCCTCGGGAAGTCCATCTGCAATATGGGAACCTCGCAGAGACCTCATAGTTCTCATCTCCGACTACTCTCGGAAGCCACTCGAGGTATTCGCGAACATCTGCACTTCAGTCGACAAAAATCAGCAGAATTGGTACTATGAACTTGTGTCCTGATCGGTCTTGTGTATTTCTTTGATGTTGGACTGAGGAATTTGGCATTAAAATGAAATCATATACAAGCTGGAATATAGAGCTCGCAGCTTATGTTTGTAGCTTGAACTTAGGCTCGTCTCTTTCTCTCATCTTTCAATTGTTCTTTACCATGATGTTGAATCAAAGTAACTGTGCGCGCACTGCAGCAGTAATGTTTAATTGGTGCAGAAAGCTCACGGATAAAAAATACAACACATCTCAATTTACTTGCATTTTGGAAGTGCATGCTTTGGCAATTAACTGCTGAGTGCATCTATCTTCTCGTGCAATATGTATAGTGTAGTGTGAAGATGAAGTGTTAGGGCTGGGAACAAACCCTGTGAAATTGTGACTGCTCAGTATTGGTGTAGTCAGTATGCTGAAGATGAAGTTTATTTCTGAACTTTTCCGGTTAATATACATGGAACTTGGTCATCTATTTTACATGTACTTACATCATTGTTAAGCATATTTCCATCTAAACTTCCATCCCTACAGGTGAAGAATCCACAGCTGGATCTGCCCCTGCAAACCACATGTCGCCAGAGGCGTTCTGCCTCTCCTCTGCACCCCCTCCAATTTTTGCATTGCACGACAGAAAAATGCAAAACTATCATACTGTGCATCCGATCAAATTGCTGTAAGTTTGCATGTATATTTTTCAGAAATCTCCAGTGATCATTGATGTGGGTAGCTATCCCATCATGAAGAAAAAAAAGGTAGAGCGTAGTTCTTGTTTCGAAAGTTTGCAAGTTCAAACACAGAAAACTAACAAGTTCATTGAGAAAAAGATATTCTGATCCATCTATCCAATATTACAGTCGCACTTACATGAAAAATGCATAAACGACTTTCAGTCCTACTTTCGCTTACACTTCAAAAAATACTGCAGATGGTCAAGTCATTGATAATCTTCTTGGGAAGCTTCTTACAAACAAGTACTGTGATGGAGTTGCTTTGTGGAGCACTTCTATGTTCTATTTATTCAAGACATTTAACTTGCAATGAATTTTTCATGCCATCATTTTTGCTATCGATGAAAGTTGTGGCTTCCTTCCTGTTTGAAGATGATGGCATGAATTATTCATGCTATCATTTCTGTTCTTCTTCAGTTCTAAAATTCCCAGATCATCAGTCCAGCTACATATCAGGGTATACTATGTTGCTTCTACAATTTTCTATATGTCTGTATGTACAAAATATGGTACAGTTATACTGCTTAGTTTTCTTGTGGCACTCGAGTTATTCATGCAGTGCATTTGAAAAATGCTCTAAAATGATTTATCCAAGCACAACTTCAGTTCTTATATTCTTCCTGGAGACATGGTTGACTTATTTGCATCGTATCTAGTCTTTGTTATTTCTGCCATTTGTTAGCTTCAGAAAGTTCAAACGAAATCTCTCACCACTTTCCTTTCTATTTGTTAATTCTTGTAGTGCATAATTAATGCAGATGTGTTGTTTTGTCGTGAAGATTTTGCCAGTAAACTATGCAAAAAATAAATTAAAAGTACCAAAAAGTTCAACTTGCAAACCAGTAGTAGTTCTATAATGCAACATGCATCAAATTAAAAATAGCAACCATTTTGCTGCAAAATTTTCTGTCAGCTCCTGTCAAGTTATGGTTGTATTATTATGTTGAATAAAAATGCCATTTTGCTGCAACATTTTTTGTCAGCTCCTGTCAAGTTATACATGTATGTGAGGATCCTTCTATGTAGTAAGTTCATAGTCGAGAAGTCAGGGACTTCGTAAAGAACGTGAACACCAAAAAGCCATTAAAAAACCTAAACCTTATGTTAGGGGAGTTCAAGAAGTTCATGGCTAGCTGTCCGTGTTGTGTATTCTTATCAGTTCATAATTGAGAAGACATGTATTCTTATCAGTTTGTTTATCTAGCCGGTCATGCTGTGTATTCTGGTCAGTTCGTGTGTGTATGTGTTGCCCTCGCGGTGTACGAGAGGCCACCCGTGAGGAAGTCGCCGATCTGGTCGAGGCATGCTGCTATTCTCTATTTCCGGTAGCACAAACATTTAGAAGTTCGAACACCAAACCCTGGTAAGTTCTTCTTGACAAAAACTCATCTCTCATATTTGTTCCTTTTTTCGTAGGTTGAAGTTAAAACAAGATGCACAAGTTCATCTTTTGTATGCTTTTCAGTTCATCTACTTCCCGATGGTGAGTCCGATTTCCTTTGTGTTTCCATCTTCTTCATATAGCACAAACAAGTACTTGTCATTGTGCTTGAGAATGAGCACCATACTGTCACTTTGGTTAATGAATTTTGTAGAAAGTTCTCTGGGAATTTTAATGTAGAACTGCTGCTAACTTCACAATTATACAGATCATGCATGCTATCCAATGAGCCATCAATTGAAGCAATTTCGAATACAGAGAGGCAAATACACAGGATTCCCAACTAATAGATGCTAATGTTCTTTTAGCACATTGCTAGTAGTTGTATCAGTTACCTTTCTTTTGGAGCTATGTAATTGATAAATAACCAAGAGGGAAAGCGCACCGTCGCAACCGCTCACCGCCCCCACGCGTGGTTGCTTTCCTCCTCCCGTGCGCGTATGCCACCTCAGCTGCTACAAATTCTTGTGTGGGTCGCCGTTCCCCACTCCGGTGTGTGTCACCACCGCCATGACCTCCCCCGGCCAGCCCCCACGGCCTGCCTCAATGGTGCCAGGCATGCCCTCGAGCCGGTCCAGAACCACCACGACGTCCAGCACCGTTCCCATATATATGTGAGGTGCTCGCGTGTTGGGGTGTTGCATCTATGGCGAGGTCGCCGTACTGCACCAGCTCCATGACACTAACCTCATCTCTGGTTTCTCTTCTATACGACCTATAGGAGTTCTTCGGTGGAGGTTCAACAAAATGACCAGCATCAGTTCATGCCTCCATCTTTCTTTTTCCTTTCTTGGGTACTTTTCTCTCATTAATTTATTTCTCTCTCTGAACTGCGGCAAGAGGGAGATTGGACCAACTCGAGATTGGCGGTGACAACCTCTCTATCTCTTTCTCTCTCAAAGACAGCAAGAGAAAAAAGGTCCAGTTCTACTATTTATCTATTGCTACTGAATTGAAGCCTGTATTACTACTGAGCTGAAGCAATGTAGTCCAGTTTGTTAAAATTATGCATGCTAGTCCAGTCCTATTCACTATTATATAGTCCTTATGTTAAGTTTTATTTCTATAGCATCAGGTTCTTTCAGTAGTACTGTTTCAGTCCAAGTTTGATAGGATAATGAGGTTCAGTGAACTTCCAATGGTTACTTCTTATAGTTGTTCTTTGTATTACTTCATGGGTGATAGGGAGATGCACAAGTCGTTGCCGTCCACATCGTCGCCACAAGGAAACACCAGTATCGCTGCCAGCTACACGCACATCTTTGGCACGCAGGTTTTTGCACTAAAATGTCTGAACTATTGCACTGAAAGTTGTGGCCATTTAATGAAAAGTCTTTTCTATAGAACCAGTTTCTAAAGTTGTCGCCGCGTGGACGCGTCCCACTCCAACGGCATGGCTTATGCTTCAGTGGCAAACAGTGGAGCCTGCTGGAGGAGTCATGGGGTCGAGGATCTCCTGCTCAACAGTACAACTTCTTGTTTTGTGGCCGGTCGCTCAAGGAGCTGAGTGCAGGCCCGCAGCAAGTACATGAGTACTAATATTAGGATATGTGTGGTCCCAGTAAGTACATGAGTACTAATTAGCAAGTTTGATTGCTTCTGAAAACTGAAAATGTCAGCTTGTACTGATGCATTCCAAAAATGTGTTGTGTGTTTTCAGGGAAAAAATATTTGTCGGGTTTTTGGTGGCCAAGTATTATTGATATGGAGATGAATAACTATGCGGATGCGCTCCGGTTGTTTTTCTGGAAAAAACAAGATGCCATGTTTTACTTTATGAGCTTTCCAATTTGCATACTTCAAAGTTGCTGCTTGCTCCCACCCGTGAAGTATGCCCTTCGTGCAAAAGTGTGAAGTTTTATCAGTATTTTGTATATTTCATTTGGAAGAGGCTTCATGTGATCTTATGGAGCTTTATAGATGTACTGTCATTACACTTTTAAGGCCCTACAGTTCATTATATCATACATGTGTGGCCGTTCAATATGTATTACATGATCAGTTCTTGGAAAAAAAGAACACAATAGTTCGGTCGAAAACAATGATCAGTTTGATAGTGCTCTCTCCTGCCTATTTTGGTTGATGTCCATGAATGGACAAAAATTGTATGGGAAATGTTCTATTATTACTAGCATATAAGTACAGAAAAAAGTTGAACACGACGTCCTAGATAAGTTTGGAAAAAAAGCTCAAACAAAAAAAACCATGGTAATTCAAAATGGTAAAAGTTCAATTGGTAAAATGAGCGAAGTTATATCGTCGCAAAAAAATGTTGAGTTCAAAAGAAAACACAAAACATTTTTGTTTTATTAAAAAAATTATTCAGTTCAAACGGTATAAAGTATGCAATTTCGAGCATGATGATAACATTGAGAAGTAACGAGGAAAATTATACCGAAAATACAGAGTAAAGTCTAGTATACGAAAACACGTTCAGTATAAAACCATACAGACATCCGTTCAAGTACTCTTTTTTCGGAACCATTCAAAACTACTGTGAAAAATATCTCAGTGCAAACACACAAATAGATCAGTACGAGTACTCTGTTTTTCGACCGGAAAAACAACACGATGGGTCTCACCGTATTCGAAATTACTCTTCAACAATTGTGAATTTGAGAAAATATTCAACATGACTAAATTTCGCATTTTTGATATCTTTCTAACGGTATATTATTTGCCCCATTTCGACAAACTTTTAAAAAAATCGCATTTGAAATCAAATTTGACCGTATTCGAATTCGAGTTTAAACCGTAAGGAGTTAGAAAAACATTTCTATACGAAAAAGTTGCGCATTTTCCATAGCTTTCCAACGCCGTATCACTTGCGTCAATCCGACAAACCATTTGCAAAAAAACGCGAAAATACGTTTTGCCCAGAATTTCACCATTTTTCAAATTACTTTTAAATCGTATATAGTTTGAAAAAACAATAGATATATGGAAGAAGCGAATTTTCACCAGCTTTCCACTGCCACCGTATTTGCTCAATTATGACAAACTGTTTGAATATTAAGTCCAAAATATGATTCACGTTTTCGATTTTGAAAAAAATAGTTTTTTCGAAACTGCTCTTAAACCGTGATGATTTTGCAAAATAAATCCTATATGACTTGTAATGTAGCTGTCAAGAGCTTTCCAACGATATATTACATGCCCCATTCCGACGAAAAAAATTCGCAAATTTTTTTGTTTTGAGCTAGAGAGGACAATCAGTTCGCCGAGATGAAAATCATCACTACAACCGCCTGAAACCGTCAGTTCAAGTAGAGTAACAGAATATACGCGAAACAGAATAGCCCAGATGTATATATATATATAGTAACACTATTCTGATCCTAGGATCAGAATAAGTATTCTGATCATGGCGCACCTATATAGGAGTGATCTGGTTGTTCCCGAACTCCCCGACCCGCTGCAAAAAAAATCCCACCCACGACCGCTCCTCCACCACTTCCTCCCCCGATCCCCAACCTCCCCCCGATCCCATCGCCGCCGCTGTCTACCCTGCCTCCTACCGGCGCGCCACCACTCCTGCCTCCTTCCGACGCGCCGTCGTCCCCGCCTCCTACCGGCGCGCCGCCGAACCCGCCCTCTTCCCCCGTGCACCACCGGACCCCCGCTCCTCCGCGTGCCACCGCATCCACGCGCGCCACGCGCCACCGGCCGCCGCTGTGGTCGAGCTTCTCCGCCGCCGCCCCGACTACCTCTGCCGCCGCCTGCCCCAACAACCTCCATCGTCGCCCTCCGCGCCGTCCACCTACCCGCCCTGTAACACCCCCAGTGGTTAGCCACAGTAATCCCCCTGTTGATAATGCCATGTCATCATGATCAACAGTGCTTAATCATCATGAGTAACATATCTCATTTCAAAATTCTAATTCAAATGGAAATTCAAACTTAAAGTAAATATAAAAGTTGTTCAAATTTGAGAACTAAAATGTTCAAAATATTGTAAATAATCCATAGACAATTCTAAAATTATACTCCACATATACTAAATTAATTATGTGCCTCAAACAGCAACAAAACGGAGATTTTGAATCCATATTCATTTAATTAAAATCTAAATGAAATTCATTTGTCTTCAAACCATTTTCTAGCAGTGACTAATTTTGCACTGTTAATATTTGGACCAGTCACATATTTTGCAAAAGTCATTTGAAACAAAAACAAATGACAAAACAGAAAAGAAAACGAAAAACAGAAAAGAAAGCGAAGAAAAAGAAAAAAAGGCCACGGTGCCTCGGCCTCGAGTGCACAGGGAGGCCCGGCCCGCCTGGCACCGTCCCCTACCCCCACTGCTCACTCCTGGCCGCTGTCGAACACGCAGAGCGCGCACGCGTGCACGCTCCCCCGGCCCCCCTGCTCGCTGCTCGACAGCGTCGCTGCGCCCGCGCCGTGGATAAGGGCCACACCCCGCTCCCCCTGACCTCTCTGGCCTCTCCCTCGTCGCTCGCTCTCCCCTCTGTTCTCCACCTCACCGAACGGAGCCGTCACCGTCGCCGCTCGCCGCATCCGACACGGCCACCTTCGACCCCGCGACCAGCTGAGCAGCTCGGAAGCTCCGCCAGCCACTTCCTCTTCTCTTGGAGCTCTCAGGCGAAGTCGGGGAGGCCTACATCGACGCCAGCGACCGATCCCCTTTCGGCCACCGTGCGCCGTCGCCGTTCAACTCCGACGCCGTACTGTGCTACTAAGCTTCCGAAGGCCTCCGTGCGCCGCTCGGTGAGCACCTGCACCCCTCCTCCTTCCCCTAGGCGCTCGCGTAGCCCTCCTAGCTAGCTACTGCTCTCCCGCCGCGATACCGAGCTCCGCCGCCCGCGCTCCGTGCTAACTCCGAGGCGCCCGCGACTGTGTTGGGCGCGCTCCAGAGCGCCCGCGGCGAAGCCCCGTGCCCGCGTTTAGCCCCCTTGTTCGCCCCGCCTCGTTCTCGATCGAGGCCCGAGCGCCGCCGTCGCCCGTGCTCGCCACCGCCGTCGTTGCAGGCCGCCCCAGCCCGAACTAAGGCCACAGCTGGACGCGCCACTCCTCCCGCTTCCGAACGAGCACGGCCGCGCTCGAAATGGCCCCCTGTGGCGCGTTTCCGGCGAGGTCCCGAGCCCCTCCGCCGCGATCCGCGTCGCCGGAGCTCCACCGCCGGCCGCGCCGACGTGGCCGCCTCGGGGCCACCCTCTGGGTCGCTGACCGGTGGCCCCCGCATGTCCCCTGGGTCCCGTTGACCCAGTCAAATGCTGACTGGGCAACACCCAGTCACTGCCAGTGGGCCCCGCGTGGGCCCCGTTGACCAGTCAACTGGTCTGTTGACCGCTGACGCAGTGCTGACGCCAGGATGACGTCATAATTCATTTTCAACAATTCTGTTAATTAAAATAATTCCAGAAAATGTTTTAAAATCTTTAGAAAATCATAGAAAATAATCCGTAGCTTGGATCGAAAAACTTTGTAAATGGAAATTGTTCAGAACGACGAGACGAATCCGAATACGCGGATCGTTCGTCCGCCACACGTCCCTAGCATACCGAACATGCAACCGTCCCCCTCCGTTTCATCTGTCCAAAATACCGAACTTCGGGGAAACATTCCCGGATGTTTTCCCTCTTCACCTATATCATGTAGCACCGCGTCCGAACACCCCTAGCTCTGCGTATTATCATGTCATGCTCTTGTTTGCTTTATATTTACTGTTTCCTCCCCCTCTTCTCTCTCGGTAGACCCCGCTACAGACGCATTTCCCGAGACCGACGCAGCTCAGGAGCCCGACGACACCACTGACGACCTTGCCCTTGCCGCCGAGCAACCAGGCAAGCCCCCCCCCTTTGATCATTTTGATATCGCCCATTCTATTTTCTCATGCTTGCATTAGAATTGCTACTGCTACTGCTTTACCTATTCTGATGCATAGCCTGATTATTTTAACCTGCTATTGATACCTGTAACACCACCAGTGGTTAGCCACAATAATTCCCCTTTTAATAATGCCATGTCATCATGATCAACAGTGCTTAAACATCATTTGGATCCTATCCCTTTTCAAATTAAATTTTTTATGGAAATTCAAACCTAAGTGAAAATAAAAGTTGTTCAAATCCAGGAACTAAAATGTCCATCATGTTGCAAAAATTCCTAAGGCATTTACAAAAATAATAGCAACACTAATCAAATTAATTAAATTGCTCTAACAACAAGGAACAACAGTAAAACAACACTATTTAATGCCTTTTTAATTAAATAAAATCCCAAATGAAAACCTTTGGACTCAAAACCATTATATTGCAGTGGCTTATAATGCACCATATTTATTTGGGCTAGTCTCATATTTTACAAAAGTGGTTTGAAATAAAAACAAAAGACAAAAGACAAAAGACAAAACAAAACAGAAAAACAGAAACAGAAGAGAAAGAAAAAGAAAAAGGCCCACAGCACTGGGCCTAAGTGGCCACAGTGCCCGGCCCAGCCCGCGCAGCGTCTCCCCCACCCCCCGCACTGCTCACCTGCGTCGCTGTCGAACATCTGCCGCGCGCGCCTCGCCCGAGCTGGCCCCCCCTCTCCTCGCGGTCGACAGCGCGCCTGCGCCCGCCTGGTGGGTAAAGAGGCAGCCTCGCGACCCCCTGGCCTCTCCCTGCCTCGTCTCCTCCTCTGCCGAGCGCCTCCGCCGCCGCACCGCTGCGCCACCGTGGCCACCGTCCTCCCTGCGCCAAGCTGACGTGCCCACGAGCTCCGCCTCGTCCTCCCCTCCTTCTCCGTCGAACCACGGGACCCGGAGCACTCCACAACGCCGACGACAGCATCGTCTTCCACCTTCGGACGCGCCGGAGCTCGCCGTTGATTCGCGCCGCCCCGAGCACCTCGAGCCATCCCCGGGCCTTCTCTGCAATGGCCATGAGCACCCCGTCTTCCTCCCCTCTCCTTGCGCTCTCCTCTGCACCGTACGCGCCGCCCCCCTCCTCGCCCGAGCTCGCCGCCGCGTAGCTCATCGCCGGTGCTGTTCCGACGACCAAAAGGTTGCGGGCTTGTGCCCATCTTGCTCGCACGCGCACATAGACCTCGCCCCCGCCCCTTTGCGCGCTCTAACTCGCCCCGTAGCCGCTCGCCCGACCTGGACCGTTTCCGGCCGCCGCCTACCGTCGCTGCTCCGGCCAGCTCCGGCCTCCCCAGCCTCTGCCTCCGCCGCCGTTCGACGCGCAAGCTCGCCCGCAGCCGAACGAGCCAAACGCCGGGTCCGGAGATCCCCTGTGGCGAAATTTCGGCGACGCCCGCCGCGCGCTGCCGCGCGAAACCGTCGCCGGAGCTCCTCCGGCGACGCTGCCGACGTGGCCAGTGGTGGGGCCCACACAGGGTCACTGACGAGTGGGCCCCATAACCTTTTTGACTTCGTTGACCACGGTCAGCCCCAGTCACTGTTCATCGCTGTCGCTGACGTGTGGGTCCCCTCCCTCTGTTAACCAGTTAATTAACCCAGTTTTAACTAAAACCTAATCTAACTAGTTAATTACTCACTGACATAGGGCCCCACCTGTTAATTAGTTAGTTAGCCCACTGTCTATGACAGGTGGGTCCCGCAGGTCAGGTTTGACCTGGACCAGTCGGTTTGACTGGATGACGCCATGCTGATGCAGAGATGATGCAATAATCCATTTCTGTTAATTAAAATAATTCCAAAAAATGCTAAAATCTTTAGAAAATGATATAAAATAAACCGTAGCTCGGATCGAAAAACTTTATACATGAAAGTTGCTCAGAACGACGAGACGAATCCGAATGCGCGGTCCGTTCGTCCGTCACACATCCCTAACTATCCGAACATGGAACCGTTCCCCTCCGGTCATCTGTCTGACAAATGTCCGGAACCGGGAAAACATTCCCGGATGGATTCCCCCTTCCTCGGTGACGTGCAACCATACATTAGGACACACCCGGCACTACATATTGTCATGTCGTACATTGTGTTGCTCATGTTTGCTGTGTATTTATACTGTTTCTTCCCCCTCTTCTCTCTCGATAGACCCCGAGACCGATGCAGCTCAGGAGCCCGATGACACCGTTGATGACCTTGCCTTTGCCGCAGAGCAACCAGGCAAGCCCCCCCCCTTGAGCATACCGATATCGCCTATTCTTTCTCTCTCATGCTTGCATTAGAATTGCTGTTGCTACTGCTTTACCTATTCTGATGCATAGCCTGTTTATTGTAACCTGCTATTGAAACCTTACCTGCTTATCCTAAACTGTCTAGTATAGGCTGGGTAGAGACCTATCAGTGACCCCACTTATTCCGATTGCCCAGCTGGATTAACAGAAGACCCGATTGACGGGATCGAAGACAGGCCCCGGCACCGCACTTCACCCCCTTAGTTGTAACGACACTGCAGCGTTACTATCGAGTGCCGAGGGTGATACCTCGTGTAGCACTTTAGATGTTAACTCTGTAGAGTAGCTATTTGGTCATGGTCATCGAGGGTGATTCCTCCTTCTCCACTTCCGATACGACCCTGTCGTGCAACACATCAAGCGTGAACCCATCGAGGGTGATTCCTCCGAGTTCACCTTGACGGATACATCGAGTAGGAATCCAACGAGGGTGATACCTCGGATTCCCTTGATGTTATGGACACATGGATACTTGGACTTTACACTATTACTTGGAAAGGCGGGTCGACCCTGAGGGGTACCCGCGTGAGCCTAAGTGGCGAGTGTTGTGGAGACGGGTTGACCTGGAGGTTGCCCGAGATATGAATACGAGGCGCGGCCGGGCATTCTTAGCCCTTGCAGCAAGTCCTCGAGACGGGGCGACGGGGTCACATCGATCGTGAGTCTCTGCTCGTTACCGCAAGCCCTTAGTCCACTAACGATTTGGATATTTGATCCGAGCAGGCCTCTGGCCTGATAGCACTAACCATCACGTGGGAAGAGTTATGGGCACTCTGCATCGTAGCATCAGCCGAAAGCTCTGTCAGACGTCCAGTTCAGCCTCGTGGCCGGGCCGGGCCAGTACCATCCAGGACTGAGGTGGTGCTCGTCCCGACCCTGCACACACCGACCCGGAGTGCACAGGGCGATGGCCCAAGACCCCTGAGCGCTTAGGATATAGACCGACGGGGACCTCTCTGCTGAGCTATAGGTAGGGCTGCGGTGTATCATTTGGCCGAGGCCGGGCATGACCCAGGAAAGTGTGTCCGGCCGGAGTTAATCGAGCGTGTTGGGTAAGTTGGTGCACCCCTGCAGGGAAGAAAACATCTATCGATAGCCGGTCCTACGGTAAAGGACACTCGGAGTTGTATCCCGATCGACACAACTAGACCTTGAGATGATATCTGGATATATGGCTCTGGGATTGCTTCTCGCAGGGAGTCGAGAAGGGATCTCAGGACGAGGTTGATGACCGTATGGCTCTGGGTTTGCTTTCTCACAGGGAGTCGAGAAAGGATCTCTGGGTGAGGTTGAGACTTAATGATACTGCTACATTATATTGTACCGTTCTACTCTCTTCTATTGCTGCAAGACCGCTGAAGATGCTAGTCTTCGATAGGACTAGGTTTTCCTCTCTATTCTGGCATTTCTGCAGCCCAGTCCACATATACAGCCACTCTTTGATAATGTTGCATATGTAGTGTAGATCCTTGCTTGCTGAGTACTTCGGATGAGTACTCACGGTTGCTTTGCTTTCTTTTTCTCCCCATATCAGTTTGTCGTGACCAGATGACGGAGCCCCTGAGACAGCTTCCCCGGTTGACGACTTCAGCTACCACTTCTACCCCGAGGATGGATACTACTACGAGCTGGCCGACAACCAGGAGTAGGTTCGGAGGGTCCCAGGCAGGAGGCCTGCGCCTTTCGATCGTAGTGTTTTATTTTGCCCCGCCTTTCTAAAGGCCTTTCTGTTTTTCTTTTAATATCTATACTCAGATATCTGATGCTTCCGCTGATGCTTGTATGCCATCGAGCTATGTATTCGAGCCCTCGAGGCCCTGGCTTGTAATATAAAGCTTGTATGACTTTATTTATGTTTTAGAGTTGTGTTGTGATATCTTCCCGTGAGTCCTTAGGCTTGATCGTGTGCATTTGCGTGTATGATTAGTGCACGATTAAGCCGGGGGCGTCACAATACCTTACCTGCTTATCCTAAACTGCTTAGTATAGGCTGAGTAGAGACCCACTAGAGAACCCCACTTTGTCCCTTGTTGCCCCGCTGGATTATCAGAAGACCCGATCAACGGGATCGAAGACCAGGCCCCGGCACCGCACTTCACCCCCTTAGTTGTACGACACTACTGGGTTACTATCGAGTGCCGAGGGTGATACCTCGTCAGCACTCCTGATGTTAACCTTGTAGGGTAGATAATTGGTCGTGGTCATCGAGGGTGATTCCTCCTGTTGATAATGCCATGTCATCATGATCAACAGTGCTTAATCATCATGAGTAACATATCTCATTTCAAAATTCTAATTCAAATGGAAATTCAAACTTAAAGTAAATATAAAAGTTGTTCAAATTTGAGAACTAAAATGTTCAAAATATTGTAAATAATCCATAGACAATTCTAAAATTATACTCCACATATACTAAATTAATTATGTGCCTCAAACAACAACAAAACGGAGATTTTGAATCCATATTCATTTAATTAAAATCTAAATAAAATTCATTTACCTTCAAACCATTTTCTAGCAGTGACTAATTTTGCACTGTTAATATTTGGACCAGTCACATATTTTGCAAAAGTCATTTGAAACAAAAACAAATGACAAAACAGAAAAGAAAACGAAAAACAGAAAAGAAAGCGAAGAAAAAGAAAAAAAGGCCACGGTGCCTCGGCCTCGAGTGCACAGGGAGGCCCAGCCCGCCTGGCACCGTCCCCTACCCCCACTGCTCACTCCTGGCCGCTGTCGAACACGCAGAACGCGCACGCGCGCACGCTCCCCCGGCCCCCCTGCTCGCTGCTCGACAGCGTCGCTGCGCCCGCGTCGTGGATAAGGGCCACACCCTGCTCCCCCTGACCTCTCTGGCCTCTCCCTCCTCGCTCGCTCTCCCCTCTGTTCTCCACCTCACCGAACGGAGCCGTCACCGTCGCCGCTCGCCGCATCCGACGCGGCCACCTTCGACCCCGCGACCAGCTGAGCAGCTCGGAAGCTCCGCCTGCCTCTTCCTCTTCTCTTGGAGCTCTCAGGCGAAGCCGGGGAGGCCTACATCGACGCCAGCAACCGATCCCCTTTCGGCCACCGTGCGCCGTCGCCGTTCAACTCCGGCGCCGTACTGCGCTACTAAGCTTCCAAAGGCCTCCGTGCGCCGCTCGGTGAGCACCTGCACCCCTCCTCCTTCCCCTAGGCGCTCGCGTAGCCCTCCTAGCTAGCTACTGCTCTCCCGCCGCGATACCGAGCTCCGCCGCCCGCCATGGCCGCCACCCGCGCTCCGTGCTAACTCCGGGGCGCCCGCGACTGCGTTGGGCGCGCTCCAGAGCGCCCGCGGAGACGCCCCGTGCCCACGTTTAGCCCCCTTGTTCGCCCCGCCTCGTTCTCGATTGAGGCCCGAGCGCCGCCGTCGCCTGTGCTCGCCACCGCCGTCGTTGCAGGCCGCCCCAGCCCGAACTGAGGCCACAGCTGGATGCGCCACTCCTCCCCCTGTGGCGCATTTTCGGCGAGGTCCCGAGCCCCTCCGCCGCGATCCGCGTTGCCGGAGCTCCACTGCCGGCCGCGCCGACGTGGCCGCCTCGGGGCCACCCTCTGGGTCGCTGACCGGTGGCCCCCGCATGTCCCCTGGGTCCCATTGACCCCGTCAAATGCTGACTGGGCAACGCCCAGTCACTGCCAGTGGGCCCCGCGTGGGCCCCGTTGACCAGTCAACTGGTCTGTTGACCGCTGACGCAGTGCTGACGCCAGGATGATGTCATAATTCATTTTCAATAATTTTGTCAAATAAAATAATTCTAGAAAATGTTTAAAAATCTTTAGAAAATCATAGAAAATAATCGGTAGCTCAGATCAAAAAACTTTGTACATGAAAATTGCTCAGAACGACGAGACGAATCCGAGTACGCGGACCGTTCGTCCGCCACACGTCCCTAGCATAGTGAACATGCAACCATCCTCCTCCGTTTCATCTGTCCGAAATACCGAACTTCGGGGAAACATTCCCGGATGTTTTCCCTCTTCACCTATATCGTGTAGCACCGCGTCCGAACACCCCTAGCTCTGCCTATTATCATGTCATGCTCTTGTTTGCTTTATATTTACTGTTTCCTCCCCCTCTTCTCTCTCGGTAGACCCCGCTACAGACGCATTTCCTGAGACCCACGCAGCTCAGGAGCCCGACGACACCACTGACGACCTTGCCCTTGCCGCCGAGCAACCAGGCAAGCCCTCCCTTTGATCATTCCGATATCGCCCATTCTATTTTCTCATGCTTGCATTAGAATTGCTACTGCTACTGCTTTACCTATTCTGATGCATAGCCTGATTATTGTAACCTGCTATTGATACCTTACCTGCTTATCCTAAACTGCTTAGTATAGGCTGGGTAGAGACCCACTAGAGAACCCCACTTTGTCCCTTGTTGCCCCGCTGGATTATCAGAAGACCCGATCAACGGGATCGAAGACCAGGCCCCGACACCGCACTTCACCCCCTTAGTTGTACGACACTACTGGGTTACTATCGAGTGCCGAGGGTGATACCTCGTCAGCACTCCTGATGTTAACCTTGTAGGGTAGATAATTGGTCGTGTTCATCGAGGGTGATTCCTCCTTCTCCACTTCCGATACGACCTTGTCGCACAACACTACAAGTTTGAACCTCGAGGGTGATTCCTCCGAGTTCACCTTGACGGATACATCGAGTAGGAATCCAACATGGGTAATACCTCGGATTCCCCTGATGTTATGGACACACGGATACTTGGACTTTACACTGTTACTTAAAAAGGCGGGTCGACCCTGAGGGGTACCCGTGTGAGCCTAAGTGGCGAGTGTTGTGGAGACGGGTTGACCTGGATGGTGCCCGAGTGATGAATACGAGGCGCGGCCGGGCATTCTTAGCCCTTGCAGCAAGTCCTCGAGACGGGGCGACGGGGTCACATCGATCGTGAGTCTCTGCTCGTTACCGCAAGCTCCTAGTTCGCCAATGATTTGGATATTTGATCCGAGCAGGCCTCTGGCCTGATAGCACTAACCATCACGTGGGCATAGTATGGGCGTTCTGCATCGTAGCATCAGCCGAAAGCTCTGTCAGACGTCTAGTTCAGCCTTGCGGCCGGGACGGACCGGCGCCCTCCTGGTGCCTGGCTTCACCCTGCTCGCAACGACCCAGAGTGCACAGGGCGATGGCCCAAGACCCCTAAGCGCTTAGGATGTAGACCGGCGGGGACCTCTCTGCTGAGCTGTAGGTAGGGCTGTGGTGTATCGTTTGGCCGAGGCCGGGCATGACCCAGGAAAGTGTGTCTGGCCGGAGTTAATCTAGCGTGTTGGGTAAGTTGGTGCACCCCTGCAGGGAAGAAAACATATATCGATAGCCGGTCCTACGGTAAAGGACACTCGGAGTTGTATCTCGATCGATACAACTAGAATTGGATACTATGGTTCTGGAATTGCTTCTCACAGGGAGTCGAGAAGGGATCTCAGGACGAGGTTGATGACTGTATGGCTCTGGGATTGCTTTCTCGCAGGGAGTCAAGAAAGGATCTCTGGGTGAGGTTGAGACTTAATGATACTACTACTTTATATTGTACTAATCTACACTCTTCTAATGCTGCAAGACCTCTGAAGATGCTAGTCTTCGATAGGACTAGGCCTTCCCTCTATTCTAGCATTTCTGCAGCCCATTCCACATATACCGCCTCCCCTTGATAATGTTGCATATGTAGTGTAGATCCTTGCTTGCTGAGTACTTTGGATGAGTACTTACGGTTGCTTTGCTTTCTTTTTATCCCATATCCTTTTGATGCAACCAGATGACGGAGCCCCGGATACAGCTGCCCCCGCCGACGATCGCTACTACTACCCCGAGGGTGGATGCTACTACGAGTTGGTCGACAACCAGGAGTAGGTTCGGAGGGTCCCAGGCAGGAGGCCTGCGCCTTTTGATCGTAGTGTTTTATTTTGCCCCGCCTATCTAAAGGCATTTCTGTTTCTCTTTTATTATCTGTACTCAGATATTTGATGCTTCCGCTGACGCTTGTACGCAAGCTTATGTAATTGAGCCCTCGAGGCCCCTGGCTTGTAATATAAAGCTTGTATGACTTTATTTATGTTTTAGAGTTGTGTTGTGATATCTTCCCGTGAGTCCTTAGGCTTGATCGTGTGCATTTGCGTGTATGATTAGTGCACGATTGAGCCCGGGGCATCACACGCCACAACCTCTCCTCCGGTGTGGCCCGTCCTCTGCTCCCGCCCGCCCTCGCACAACGTGGCCACACTCTGCTCCGGCGCGCTCTTCGCCATGGCGGTGCCGCTGGCCTTTGCGCTGCACGGCAGTTCAACTCGATGGCGTGGGCAAGTCCACCAACGGCTGCCACAGCCCCGCGTCTCCGCGGTATGTAGCCGGCATAGCCCTCCAGCCTGCCCTACTTTCCACGCTACCTCGCGCGCGTGTAAACTGCAGCAGCTGCTGTCATCTTCAGTTAGCTAGCGTCATCATGTGCCACTCCCCCTTCTCTTGTTGTTTCTAAATTCTGAGTTTTTTTTTCTGCATTCTTCAGTCGTTGATGAAAGCGAACTGAACCTTAGGGGCCGCCACCTTAGGTCGTTCAACTACGCGGCCCCTTGAGGTTCGCAGTCACAGCGCCCCCCGAATCCCACTGCTCTTATGCCAACTAAGAAGGATGTGGGCCTGGTATATTTGATTTTGTATGTTTTGTCATTTTCACCCATTTTATTTCAGCAAAGATGGTTGTTGATGCTTGCCTTGTTATGCTACTACAAATTTGCACGCCAAATCGAACTTCACCATAATCTAGAACAAAACGATGAGTAACACCGCGGAGCTACGCAAAAATGACGCCGACATTGCCCATAGACTGTCGTGGTGTCCATGCAGAGGTCAGGAGGTGCCATCCCATTGCTCGACAACCCTCCTGGAGTCTGGCACTGCTTAGTATTGCCGTCATTTATGTCAATCGTGAAACAGAGCGGAGTTTTTGTCGTACGCTTTACTGTCCTCAGAGTACGATATATCATTCTCCATCCCCTTGGAAGCTTCAGCATTCTGAATGATCAGAAAAAAACAATATAATGTTAGCGTGACGCTACTTATGTATGTTGGCACCAAGCTTGATGATGTATTGGTTGTGCATGTAGCACACGAAGTGTATGTGTATTGTTGTGTGTAATTTTCTTGAATTTCAATAGCATGTGAAGTTCATGTTTCAGAAAATTCCTAAGTTCACATGTAACACATACTGAAGAAATTCATCAATGAAAAAAGGACCACCTAGGCCATTTCACCGGCAGCAAAAAATGCCAAAAAATTTCGTTAGACAAAAAATAAAACTTCACAAGATATAACATAGTAAGTTAGTAGAAAGTGGAAAAAAACCGTAATTTTGTTTTGTAAGTTTAACCATTTCTTAAAAATACCTTGAAGTTCAAATTTAAATAATAGGGCGGTTCAATGTTTATTACAAAACCTGTGATTTTTTCGTTACTATAGAATAAACCAAGAAGTTCAAAAATAAAAAATGGAGTAGTTCAAAAAGTTTATAAAAAAGGTGTTTCTACATTTTACTAAAAAAAGGGAGAAGTTCAAATTTAAATAACATAGAAGTTCAAAATGTTTATTCCAAAACCAAGAAGGTCAATATAAAAAAAATGAGAAATTTAAAAAGTTTGTAAACATGGATTTGCCCCTGTTTCTTTTTAAAGATCTAGAGGTTCAAATTTAAATAAGTGAGTGGTTCGATGTTTATTACATAACTAGGAATTTTCTCTTTACTAATGAATAACACCAAGAAGTCCTAATTAAAAAAATGAAGTTGTTTGATGTTTATAAAAATCTTAGATTTTCCCCTATACTAAAGATTAAAACCAAGAAGTTCAATTTTAAAAAACGGAGTAGTTCAATGCATATTAAAAACTCATTTTTTTCTCGTTACTGAAGAATTAAACCAAGAAGTTCAATTTTAGAAAGCAGAGAAGTTTGATAGTTATTTGAAAACTCAATTTTTTCGGTACTAAAAATAAGACCAATAAGTTCTATTCGAAATAACGAAGAAGTTCAATGTTTCTAATAAAACTCCAATTTTCACATTTCTAAAAAATACACAAAGAAGTTCAAATAAAAAAGTTAGAGAGGTTCGATGTCTATAAAAAACACAGGCTTTTTCTGTTACTAAAGCGAAATAGAAAGAAGTTCAAATTGATAATAGCCAGAAGTTCATGTACTGCATGGTGTGCTTTTCGTATGAGAAAAAAAGAATAAAAAGGAAAAGTCCAAAAATTTTGTTGCTAGAAGTTCAAGTGCTCGGCCCGAGAAAGTTCAAAGATTCTTGTGAGAGAGGTTGAACAAAAAAACTCGAAAGAAGTTCAAGGTGAAAACAGCGCGAAGTTCAACTACTACACGGAATGCGTTTCAGATAAGAATATAAGAATAGAAAACAAAAAGCTTAAAAGGTTTGTTGCAAGAAGTTCACGTGCTCCTCCTAGTATAGTTCAAAATTCATGTGCGAGACGTCCGTCGTTCATTTACATGTTGGAAAAAAGGCAAAAATCAACGTTGTTTTTGTTGGGAAACGTTGCATGGAAAACAAAAATTTTCTACGCACACGCAAGATCTATCCATGGAGAGGCATAGCAACGAGAGGGGAGACTATGGCTACGTACCCTCGTAGACCGTAAGCGGAAGCATTTAGTAATGCGGTTGATGTAGTCGAACTTCTTCGCGCTCCGACCGATCGAGTACCGAACATACGGCACCTCTGCGTTCATCACACGTTCAGCTCGGTGACGTCCTCCGCCTTCTTGATCCAGCAAGATAGCGAGGTAGTAGATGAGTTCCGGCAGCACGACGGCATGGTGATGGTGATGGTGAAGCTAAATCCGCAAGGCTTTGCCTAAGCACTTCGAAAATATGACCGAGGGTTTAAACGGTGGAGGGGGGCGCCGCACACGGCTAAGCAATTGTCGTCTTTATGCTAGGCGCCCCCCTCCCACATATATATAGGTGGGGGGAGGGAGGAGGCAGCCTGGAGGCGCCCCAAGTGGGGCCGAGTCCCACTTGGGTTCCTGCCTCAAGCCGTGCCCCCCGTGCCATGTATAGGTGCGGGGGAAAGGCAGGGGAGGGAGGCCCCCCCCCCCCTTTCCTTTCTCCCATGAGAAGGGGAAGGCAGGAGGGGCTAGCCCTCCCACCTTTCCTTCCCTAGGGCTGGCCGGCCAGGGAGAGGGGCGCACCAGCCCCCTGTGGGCTGGTCTGTCCCCCCTTGGCCCATTAGGCCCAATACACCTACCGGGGGTGTCCGGAACCCCTTCTGGTGACCCGATGACTACCCGGTGCATCCCGAAACTCTTCCGGTGTCCGAATACCATCGTCCTATATATCAATCTTTACCTCTCGACCATTTCGAGACTCCTCGTCATGTCCGTGATCTCATCCGGGACTCCGAACAAAATTTGGTCACCAAATCATATAACACTATATCGTCAACGAACGTTAAGCGTGCGGACCCTACGGGTTCGAGAACTATGTAGACATGACCGAGACACCTCTCCGGTCAATAACCAATAGCAGAACCTGGATGCCCATATTGTCTCCTACATATTCTACGAAGATCTTTATCGGTCGAACCGTTATGACAACATACGTAATTCCCTTTGTCTATCGGTATGTTACTTGCCCGAGATTCGATTGTCGGTATCTTCATACCTAGTTCAATCTCGTTACCGGCAAGTCTCTTTACTCGTTCTATAATACATCACCTCGTAACTAACTCCTTAGTCATTTGCTTGCAAGCTTATGATGTGTATTATCGAGAGGGCCCAGAGATACCTCTCCGATACTCGGAGTGAAAAATCCTAATCTCGATCTATGCCAACTCAACAAACACCTTTGGAGATACCTGTAGAGCATCTTTATGATCACCCAGTTATGTTGTGATGTTTGATAGCACACAAGGTATTCCTCTGGTATCCGGGAGTTGCATAATCTCATAGTCGGAGGAATATGTATTTGACATGAAGAAAGCAATAGCAATAAACTGAACAATCAATATGCTAAGCTAACGGATGGGTCTTGTCCATCACATCATTGTCCTAATGATGTGATCCCATTATCAAATGACAACACATGTCTATGGTTGGGAAACCTTAACCATCTTTGATCAACGAGCTAGTTTAGTAGAGGCTTACTAGGGACATGGTATTTTTTTATGTATCCACACATGTATTTAAGTTTCCGATCAATACAATTCTAGCATGAATAATAAACCTTTATCATGAATAAGGAAATATAAAATAACAACTTTATTATTGCCTCTAGGGCATATTTCCTTCAGTCTCCCACTTGCACTAGAGTCAATAATCTAGTTCACATCGCCATGTGATTAACACCCATAGTTCACATCGCCATGTGACCAACACCCAAAGAGTTTACTAGAGTTAATAATCTAGTTCACATCGCCATGTGATTAACACCCAAAGAGTACTAAGATGTGATCATGTTTTGCTTGTGAGAGAAGTTTAGTCAACGGGTCTGTCACATTCAGATCCGTATGTATTTTGCAAATTTCTATGTCTACAATGCTCTGCATGGAGCTACTCCAGCTAATTGCTCCCACTTTCAATATGTATCCAGATTGATTCTCAGAGTCATCCGAATTGGTTTCAAAGCTTGCATCGACGTAACTCTTTATGACAAACTCTTTATTACCTCCATAACCAAGAAATATTTCCTTAGTCCTCTTAGGTAACTAAGGATAATTTTGGCCGCTGTCCAGTGATCTATTCCTGGATCACTATTGTACCCCCTTGCCAAACTCATGGCAAGGTACACAATAGGTCTGGTACACAACATGGCATACTTTATAGAACCTATGGTTGAGGCATAGGGAATGACTTTCATTCTCTCTCTATCTTCTGCCGTGGTCGGGCTTTGAGTCTTACTCAACTTCACACCTTGTAACACAAGCAAGAACCCTTTCTTTGACTGATCCATTTTGAACTTCTTCAAAACTTTATCAAGGCATGTGCTTTGTGAAAGTCCTATTAAGCATCTCGATCTATCTCTATAGATCTTGATGCCCAATATATAAGCAGCTTCACCGACGAAAACCCAATTCGGTGCCCAGGCTCATCTGCACCCGGCAAGGAAAAAATCAAAATAAATACTAATTTTTTTTCAAAAAAATCCAATTTTTTTATGTGTTAGACAATTCTATGCGTGAGGTTCGCTCCAAATTTCAACTTATTTGGACATCTGAGCAGCACTCAGCAAAAAAAAACAAATCGGGTCAGAACAGTGTGTGAACAGTAAACTTTTTTACAGACCCTGAATTTGTCTTTTTTGCTGAGAGTTTCTCAGATGTCCAAATGAGTTGAAACTTGGAGCGCACCTCACGCGTAAACTTATCTACCACACAAAAAAAATTAGAATTTTTAGAATTTTTTTAGTATTTGTTTTGATTTTTGGGCAGGTGCAGATGAGCTCGGGAGCAGAAACGCCGCACTCCTTCATCGAGGTCTTTCATTGAAAAATTCTTATTCAAGTATCCTTTTATGCTATCCAGAAATTCTATATCATTTCCAATCAACAATATGTCATCCACATATAATATTAGAAATGCTACAGAGCTCCCACTCACTTTCTTGTAAATACAGGCTTCACCGTAAGTCTGTATAAAACCATATGCTTTGATTACCTCATTAAAGCGTATATTCCAACTCCGAGATGCTTGCACCAGTCCATAGATGGATCGCTGGAGCTTGCACACTTTGTTAGCACCTTTAGGATCGACAAAACCTTCCGGTTGCATCATATACAACTCTTCTTTAAGATATCCATTAAGGAATGCAGTTTTGACATCCATTTGCCAGATTTCATAATTATAAAATGCGGTAATTGCTAACATGATTCGGACAGACTTAAGCATCGCTACGGGTGAGAAAGTCTCATCGTAGTCAACTCCTTGAACTTGTCGAAAACCTTTCACGACAAGTCGAGCTTTGTAGACTGTAACATTTCCATCAGCGTCAGTCTTCTTCTTGAAGATCCATTTATTCTCAATGGCTTGCTGATCATTGGGCAAGTCCACCAAAGTCCATACTTTGTTCTCATACATGGATCCTATCTCAGATTTCATGGCCTCAAGCCATTTATCGGAATCTGGGCTCATCATAGGTTCTTCATAGTTCGTAGGTTCGCCTTGGTCTAGTAACATGACTTCTAGGACAGGATTACCGTACCACTCTGGTGCGGATCGTGCTCTGGTCGACCTACGAGGTTCAGTAGCAACTTGATCTGAAGTTTCATGATCATTATCTTTTGCTTCCTCTCCAGTTGGTGTAGACATCATGGAAACGGTTTTCTCTGATGTGCTACTTTCCAATTCGAGAGAAGGTACAATTACCTCATCAAGTTCTATTTTCCTCCCACTCACTTCTTTCGAGAGAAACTCCTTCTCTAGAAAAATTCCATTCTTGGCAACAAAGATCTTGCCTTCGGATCTGTGGTAGAAGGTGTACCCAATTGTTTCCTTAGGGTATCCTATGAAGATGCACTTCTTCGATTTGGGTTCAAGCTTATCAGGCTGAAGCCTTTTGACATAAGTGTCGCAACCCCAAACTTTAAGAAATGATAGCTTAGGTTTCTTGCCAATCCACAGTTCATACGGTGTCATCTCAACGGATATAGACGGTGCCCTATTTAACGTGAATGAGGTTGTCTCTAATGCATAACCCCAAAACGATAGTAGTAAATCGTTAAGAGACATCATAGATCGCACCATATCTAATAAAGTATGGTTACGATGTTCGGACACACCATTACGCTGTGGTGTTCCAGGTGGCGTGAGTTGTGAAACAATTCCACATTGTTTTAAATGAAGGCCAAACTCGTAACTCAAATATTCGCCTCCGTGATCAGATCGAAGAAACTTTATTTTCTTGTTACGATGATTCTCCACTTCACTCTAAAATTCATTGAACTTTTCAAATGTTTCAGACTTGTCTTTCATCAAGTAGATATACCCATACCTACTCAAATCATCTGTGAAGGTCAGAAAATAATGATACCCGCCACGTGCTTCAATACTCATCGGACCGCATACATCGGTATGTATTATTTCCAATAAGTCATTAGCTCGCTCCATTGTTTCGGAGAGCAGAGTTTTAGTCATCTTGCCCATGAGGCATGGTTCGCAAGTATCAAATGATTCATAATCAAGTGACTCCAAAAGTCCATCTGCATGGAGTTTCTTCATGCGCTTTACACTAATATGACCTAAACAGCAGTGCCACAAGTATGTTGCACTATCATTATCAACTTTGCATCTTTTGGCATCAATATTATGAATATGTGTATCACTATGATCGAGATTCAATAAACCATTCACATTGGGTGTATGACCATAGAAGGTTTTATTCATGTAAACAGAACAACAATTATTCTCTAACTTAAATGAATAACCGTATTGCAATAAACATAATCTAATCATATTCATGCTCAACGCAAACACAAATTACATTTATTTAGGTTCAACACTAATCCCGAAGGTAGAGGGAGTGTGCGATGGTGATCGTATCAACCTTGGAATCTCTTCCAACACACATCGTCACCTCACACTTAACTAGTCTCTGTTTATTCTGCAACTCCTGTTTCGAGTTACTAATCTTTGCAACTGAACCGGTATCGAATACCCAGGTGCTACTACGAACACTAGTAAGGTACACATCAATAACATGTATATCAAATATACTTTTGTTCACTTTGCCATCCTTCTTATCCGCTAAGTATTTGCGGCAGTTCCGCTTCCAGTGACCATTTCCTTTGCAGTAGAAGCACTCAGTTTCAGGCTTGGGTCCAGCTTTGGGCTTCTTCATGGGAGTGATAACTTGCTTGCCATTCTTCTTGAAGTTCCCTTTCTTTCCCTTGCCCTTTTTCTTGAAACTAGTGGTCTTGTTAACCTTCAACACTTGATGCTCTTTCTTGATTTCTATCTTCGCTGATTTCAGCATCGCGAAGAGCTCGGGAATCGTTTTCGTCATCCCTTGCATATTATAGTTCATCACGAAGTTCTAGTAGCTTGGTGATAGTGACTAGAGAACTCTGTTAATCACTATCTTATCTGGAAGATTAACTCCCACTTGATTCAAGCGATTGTAGTACCCAGACATTCTGAGTACATGCTCACTGGCTGAGCTATTCTCCTCCATCTTGTAGGCAAAGTACTTGTCAGAGGTCTCATACCTCTCAACACGGGCATAAGTCTGAAATACCAATTTCAGCTCTTGGAACATCTCATATGTTCCATGGCGTTCAAAACGTCTTTGAAGCCCTGATTCTAAGTCGTAAAGCATGGCGCACCAAACTATCAAGTAGTCATCATATCGAGCTTGTCAAACATTCATAACGTCTGCATCAGCCCCTGCAATAGGTCTGTCACCTAGCGGTGGATCAAGGACATAATTCTTCTGTGCAGCAATGAGGATAATCCTCAGATCACGGACCCAGTCTGCATTATTGCTACCATCATCTTTCAACTTAGTTTTCTCTAGGAACATATCAAAAATATAGGGGAGCTATACCGCGAGCTATTGATCTACAACATAGATATGCAAAACTATTAAGACTAAGTTCATGATAAATCTTAGTTCAATTAATCAAATTACTAATGAACTCCCACTTAAATCAACATCCCTCAAGTTGTCCAAGTGATACATGATCCAAATCAACTAAACCTTGTCCGATCATCACGTGAGATGGAGTAGTCTTCAATGGTGAACATCTTTATGTTGATCATATCTACTATATGACTCATGTTCGACCTTTCGGTCTCTAGTGTTCAGAGACCATGTCTGTACATGCTAGGCTCGTCAAGTTTAACCCAAGTATTTTGCGTGTGCAAAAGAGTCTTACACCCGTTGTATGTAAATGTAAAGTCTATCACACCCAATCATCACGAGGTGCTTCGAAACGACGAACTTTGGCAATGGTGCATACTCGGGGAGAACACTTTTATCTTGAAATTTAGTGAAGGGATCATCTTATAATGCTACCGCCGTTCTAAGCAAAATAAGATGCATAAAGGATAAACATCACATGCAATCAAAATATGTGACATGATATGGCCATCATCATCTTGTGCTTTTGATCTCCATCTCCAAAGCA
The DNA here is from genome assembly GCA_011799875.1 of Thinopyrum elongatum. Classification (NCBI taxonomy): domain Eukaryota; kingdom Viridiplantae; phylum Streptophyta; class Magnoliopsida; order Poales; family Poaceae; genus Thinopyrum; species Thinopyrum elongatum. Next base: position 433,047,680 of record CM022299.1, on the reverse strand, counting down.
GCGTCATGATCTCCATCGTCACTGGCTCGACACCTTGATCTCCATCGTTGCGTCGGGGTCATCTCGCCAACTATTGCTTCTACAACTATCGCTAACGCATAGTGATAAAGTAAAGCAATTACATGGCGCTTGCACTTCATACAATAAAGAGACAACCCTAAGGCTCCTGCCGGTTGTCGATATTACAAAACATGTTCATCTCATACATCAACATATATCACAACATATCTTGACCATATCACATCACAACATGCCCTGCAAAAACAAGTTAGACGTCCTCTACTTTGTTGTTGCAAGTTTTACGTGGCTGCTACGGGCTTCTAGCAAGAACCGTTCTTACCTACGCAAAAACCACAACGGTGTTTCATCAAGTTTGCTGTTTTAACCTTCTTCAAGGACCGGCCGTAGTCAAATTCGATTCAACTAAAGTAGAAGAAATAGGCACCCGCCAGCCACCTTTATGCGAAACTAGTTGCATGTCTGTTGGTGGAACCAGTCTCATGTGCGTGGACATGTAAGGTTGGTCCGGGCGCTTCATCCCACAATACTGCCGAATCAAAATAAGACGTTGGTGGTAAGCAATATGACTATCACCGCCCACAACTATTTATGTTCTACTCGTGCATATCATCTACGCATAGACCTGGCTCATGATGCCACTGTTGGGAAATGTTGCATGGAAATCAAAAAAATTCTACGCACACGCAAGATCTATCCATGGAGATGCATAGCAACGAGAGGGGAGAGTGTGTCTACGTACCCTCGTAGACCGTAAGCGGAAGCGTTTAGTAACGCGGTTGATGTAGTCAAACTTCTTCGCGCTCCAACCGATCGAGTACCGAACGTACGGCACCTACGCGTTCAGCTCGGTGACGTCCTCCGCCTTCTTGATCCAGCTAGACGGCAAGGTAGTAGATGAGTTCCGGCAGCATGATGGCATGGTGACAGTGATGGTGAAGCTATCTCCGCAGGGCTTCGCCTAAGCACTACGAAAATATGACCGAGGGTGTAAACGGTGGAGGGGGGCGCCACACACGACTAAGCAATTGTCATGTTTATGCTAGGCGCCCCCTCCCACATATATATTGGTGGGAGGAGGGAGGAGGGAGCCTGGAGGCGCCCCAAGTGGGGCCGAATCCCACTTGGGGTCCTTCCCCAAGTCGTGCCCCCTGCCATGTATAGGTGCAGGGGAAAGGCAGTGGAGGGAGGCGCCCCCCCTTTCCTTTCTCCCATGAGAAGGGGAAGGCAGGAGGGGCTAGCCCTCCCCCTTTCCTTCCCTAGGGCCGGCCGTCCAGGGAGAGGGGCGCACCAGCCCCCTGTGGGCTGGTCTGTCCCCCTTGGCCCATTGGCCCAATACACCTACCGGGGGTGTTCGGAACCCCTTCCGGTGACCCGATGACTACCCGGTGCATCCCGAAACTCTTCCGGTGTCTGAATACCATCGTCCTATATATCAATCTTTACCTCTCGACCATTTCGAGACTCTTCGTAATGTCCGTGATCTCATCCGAGACTCCGACAACATTTGGTCACCAAATCATATAACTCATATAACACTATATCGTCAACGAACGTTAAGCGTGCGGACCCTACGGGTTCGAGAACTATGTAGACATGACCGAGACACCTCTCCGGTCAATAACCAATAGCGGAACCTGGATGCTCATATTGGCTCCTAAATATTATACGAAGATCTTTATCGGTCGAACCGTTATGACAACATACGTAATTCCCTTTGTCCATCGGTATGTTACTTGCCCGAGATTCGATCGTCGGTAACTTCATACCTAGTTCAATCTCATTATTGGCAAGTCTCTTTACTCGTTCCATAATGCATCACCTCGTAACTAACTCCTTAGTCATTTGCTTGCAAGCTTATGATGTGTATTATCGAGAGGGCCCAGAGATACCTCTCCGATACTCGGAGTGACAAATCCTAATCTCGATCTATGCCAACTCAACAAACACCTTCGGAGATACCTGTAGAGCATCTTTATGATCACCCAGTTATGTTATGACATTTGATAGCATACAAGGTATTCCTCCGGTATCCGGGAGTTGCATAGTCTCATAGTCGGAGGAATATGTATTTGACATGAAGAAAGCAATAGCAATAAACTGAACGATCAATATGCTAAGCTAACGGATGGGTCTTGTCCATCAAATCATTCTCGTAATGATGTGATCCCGTTATCAAATGACAACACATGTCTATGGTTAGGAAACATTAACCATCTTTGATCAACGAGCTAGTCTAGTAGAGGCTTACTAGGGACACGGTATTTGTTTATGTATCCACACATGTATTTAAGTTTCCGATCAATACAATTATAGCATGAATAATAAACCTTTATCATGAATAAGGAAATATAAAATAACAACTTTATTATTGCCTCTAGGGCATATTTCCTCCAGGTTTTGTCATTTTTAAAACTGCTCTCAAACGGCAACGAATTTGTAACACCTGTCTACATGAAAAACTTGCTGCTATTCATAAGCTTTCCAACGGTATATTATGTGCTACATTTCGATGAATGGTTTAAATTTTTCATGTATACCATTTAAAACATGTTTTTATGTATTCAAAAAATTCTTTTGAACCATCGCGAGTATGAAAAACTGATCAACACGGGAAAGTTGCATGTTTTCAACAGCTTTCCATCGGTATATCATTTGCTCAATTCCAGTAAGTGGTTTGGGAGTTACGGGCAAAAAACAGCACGTGAAAAACAGAGTGAAGTTCAAACAGACATGCCCTAGAAGTTCAACTACTTCACGTAGTGCATTTCCATTCGCGATGAAGGCAGAAATCATGATCCCACCATTTTCAAAATTACTTAAAAACGGCAGGGAATTAGAGAAAACTTTATATATGAATTTTTTTTGCATTTTCAATAGCTTTCCAATGGGATATTGTTTGCCGCACTTCGACAAAGTTTGCAAAAATTACAGACAAAAAATATTTTTAACCATTTTCAAAATGGACTTAAAACCGTAAAAATTGGGAGTAACATTATATACCAAAAAGTTTTGCATTTCTTCAAGCTTTCCAACGCCATATCATTTGCTGCATTCCGACGGACGGTTACCTAGGTGCCTGGGCACCTAGGCCCATTATGGCAAGTCATTTTTATTAGTGCATGGCATGCAATCCATGAACTAGTAGCTTTCCAATTTTTGTTTGCATGGCGTGTTGGGCCATGGCTAATAATATCTATTTATGGTTAGCATTATAATTGTTTCCAAATAAGTATACCCATTAATTTTAGTATCCATATAACAACGCGCATCTAAATGTAATCTGATGGTGAAAAGGCAAGGAGCCTGTATATATATATACATATATATATATATATATATATATATATATATATATATATATAGAGTAGCAGTATTGTAATCCCAGGATTAGAATAACTATTTGGATCACAGCGCCTCTATATAGGCGCGATCACGCGTTCCCGAGATCAACAGAAAACCAATAGTGTCGGTCCGTCCCTAACCTCCCCCACCCCGATTCAAAACCCCCACGGCAGTGCAGCTCCACCCCAACCCGCCTCCAGCCCCCGGCTCCGGCGAGCCTCCCGCCGACGACCCACCGCCGCGCTGACCCTCGCGCCGCCCCACCCGACACCCCGCCCCCATCTCCCCTGGCTTCGGCCGCCGCTCCGCCCCCATCGCCCCCAGCTCCGGTCGCTGCCCCGCCCCATCGCCCCTGAATCCCGCCATCACCCCACCTTCATCTCCTCCCCGAAAGCTCCCGCTGCGCACACCCACCTGCGTTCCCCTGGAGACCCGACGCCACATTAGTCGCCTACTTGCCCTGGCTCACTCTGTCTGCCTCCTATTCCAGAAAAATTGGGGGCCATCGGTGGGGATCCAAGCTTTTCTCGGCTCCGCCCAGCACCTCCCCACTCTGGCACGATCCCCCCAGGTGGAGCTCCCGCGCTGCCCTTCTTCCTTATCCCGGTTCCCACACCTCCGCCTCCTCCCGATTGCCCTGACGGGGACACAACACCATCCCAGTCTAGCCCCGCAGCGTCAGGGAGGTTGGGGCCATCGCGAGTAGCAGTCCAGAGCATTTAAGGTGAGGGTGAGCACAACACTTCCATCCCATCCATGTTAAGCATGTTTGTGATTTTTTTTGCAGGTAGCACATTTGTGATTTTGGGTAGTAACAATGTTCAGGCCCGCGTACACTGCCGCCGCTCACCTCCCCACGACCTGCATACAGAGTTCTAACTTGTTGCAAAAGTTCAAAAAGAAGAATATATGCAGTCCAACTTATTCTAGCATAATGCTTCTCCTTTAAATCTAGATGCTTCAACAGCCCTCCTTTGTGAAGATGAACTGAATGTTGCTGTTTTGATGTTCTATAGAAAGTGTACTGAATTTTGCAGTTTTATCTTTTTTACACCACTACTCCTGGAGCTGGCGGCCGCGAGACCCTGTGCCTCCACGGGCCTCATCTCCCGGTATCGGCGACGGCACTCCCTTCCTCCAGCGCGTCGCCGACGAGGCCAACCGCCTACACCATCTTCGGCTGCAACGATGTCGTCTTGACAAGGCCAACTGCCTACACCGGCTTCGGCTGCAATGACGTCGTCTCTCTCCGTCAACCTTCTCGTCTCCTCTGTACGTCAGTTTGATTGCCTATAAACAAAATTCTATAATTTTCATGTCTGAAATTAAGGAGTTCATTATATCCATTACAAAAAAATGTTGAATTTTTAGAAGTTCTAGTACATATGTTAGAAGAGTTCATTGACAAAAGAAAATCATCAGTTCTTAACAGTTAAAAGAAATGAGCTTTGCAATGTTTATGGTGCAGAAAATTTCATGACCGATGTTCATTTGGGATGAACATTTGTACATACCCTATTTTTACTTTACTCGTGAGGACTAAGAAGATGAATGTATTCTATCTTTTGGACTCAGTATGTTTTAGTAGAAGTGAAAAAAATGAACTTCATTAATGCAAAGAATAATCTTTTTTTCTTCTGATAAAACTTTTGTTTCTATTGGGAATATCTGGTGTGATCTTTGCTTGTAGTGATCATGAATAGACTAACAATGAATGCGTTGTTACAGCAGCCAGGAAGGGAAACGGTGGTGTAGCTTGTTGCTTGCAAAGGGATAAGTGGAAGGTGAAGAACCGAAGAAACTGCAGGGACAAAAGTTGTAGGTGTGCTCAACATTTTTGTTACGGATGCCTCTTTAGTCTTTACAGTTTCAGTCATCCACCGGCCTCCTCCATCACGCTCGTCACCTCCTCAATGCTGGAGTGAAGGTCGGCTCCTCTGCACTCTGCAGTTCAGTTTCTACTGATGTTGTAGCTCCTAAATCCGTCGTGGACACCCCTGTGACACCCCGTGCGTGGCCGGTGGAGCTCAGTCGCCCATTGCTTCCCCTTCCCATGCATCACAAATCAGGGCGCGGCCATAACATGCTAGCAATTTTATGCTTTGGCTGCCAATAATGTGTTTGTGCTAATGTCTAGTAGGAACTCTAGTTGTACTGATAAAAGAGAACCAAACCATCATATAAGGGAAAAGCAGCATCTCTCTATCTTTGATCTCTCTAAGTGGTATTGTACTATTTTCTATTGTGTGGTAATGCTCGTACCCCATGGCCATGGAAGGTTCAGCTGTTGTGCTCTTCTTTTCTAGCTGATTCATGTTCTATTTTGTAGCCTTAATGATATTCTATACACTGATGGCGAGACTTCAACCATGGCTATACGCCAAGTTCTACTATGGCTATACGTCGGCCATCGTGAAGTCCTACTATAGCTATATGCCAAGTTTAATTATGGTTGTATGTGTGTGCTTCTAGGCTACTATTGAACGTGTCTTAGCTTTCATTTTTACGGGTTATAGTCTCCTGCTATATGCTTGCTTTTGCTATCAGCATGTTCATGCAAGTGCCTCTGAATAATCTGAAATTTAAACTTGTACCTAAAGCTGAACTTCTACCTCTTTGGTACAGGTGCGGTCGTCGGAGTCCTTTAAGCGCTTGCACTAGTGCTTCTAACTTGTCCATGAAGGCACTGCATGGTGTGCCACCTCCCGTCTGCCGCCGCAGCTGCCCTATGTCCTCGCGACCTCTGCGGCCAGTCACCAACGCCCTATGAGTGTGCCCTGAGTGTGGCATGGGGAACATGCTAATGTGTGTGTTTGTGCACTGGTGTGTGCGTGCATGCTCGCATTTATGCATGCACTGGGTGTGCTGCTTGTGTGCTGTGATGTATGTTGTATAGATTTTTATGAAGTTCATGTTATGCACCCAACTAAGTTAGAACACAAAAGTTTAGATCGCAGCTGCTTTGAATTTGCTCCGGTAGCAGAAATCTTGTTTCCGTGCTGTTGTACTATGTCCTCTTATGTAGTGTTTCTAAATAACTTCTTGTCTGAAGTTCAGTCGTACATGTGGGCGCAAGAAAGTTAGTGTCTGAGCCAAAAAAACTAACTTTGAGCAACTGTTGGGTATTTATATAAAAACGTTGTGTGTAGCAATTTGTTGTGTTTATTGAAAAATGAAAAGACAGAAGTTCACCATGCAAAACTTGCACAGTCCAATTGGAATTAAAAAGGCAGAAAATAAAACAACAGTAAAGTTCACTAAAAAATGATAATTAACTTCTCACTGTACAATTTAGTTTTTGTTTCTCTTTTCCAAAAAATAGAAATAGAAGTAATATGTGGAAGCTATTTGTGTTTATGTCTCAAATTAGAATAATTATAAGAATTGCCTCTTTCTGTGCTATGTGTTACACACCTTTCCGAATCAAAAGAGATTAGATTCATCCATGAGTAAGGTAGGTACAATTATTTTCAAATAGTTCAATTGCTCGATAGATGTAAGTCCAGAAGAATAGAAGATATTTCAACATAATATAAACTCATGAGATTGCAAAAAAAACTTTGGAGTTAAGAGGATGAGAACCAAGAAGTTCATAGATGAAATCTTGGGGAGTTAAAAAAAAGTTAAAAAGGTTCGATGTTTGTTGCGAAGCTAGGATTTTCTTCATTACTAATGAATAAATCAAGAAGTTCAAATTAAAAATAGATGAGCGGTTCGATGTTTATTACAAACCTAGAATTTTTTCCGTTACTAAAAGAAATAAAACCAAGAAGTTCAAATGAAAAATCGAGCAGTTTGATATTTCTTTGAAAACTCGAATTTTTTCGGTTAGTAAAGAATAAAACCAATAAATTCAATTCAAAATAACGAAGAAGTTCAATTTTTAAAAGCAGAGCAGTTTGATATTCATTTAAAAACTCAAATTTTTTCGGTTACTAAAGAATAAGACCAACAAGTTCAATTCAAAGTAACGAAGAAGTTCGATGTTTCTAACAAAACTCCAATTTTCACATTTCTAAAAACTCCAATTTTAGGTGAGCCAAATTTTTGTGTGGATGTGCTGTGCATGTGCTTGTGCGTAGTACACTGAATAGAACAAAAAACCCTATTATGGGTGCCCTCTAAATGTTTGTCCTATTGCTTATGAGAATTGACCCAAATTTTCCTATTGTTTTTCCACATGTTGGATTCAAGGAAAAATGTGTATAAAAAAGGTGTGATTTCAGAAGTTCAGGTGTAACGAACATCGAAGTTCAAAGAAAAAAAATGTAAACAAAAAAATCATGGAATTCAAAGAATAAAAACTATGGAGTTTCATGAAAAAAAATCAATAGCACGCGAAGTTCATGTTTCAGAAATTTCGAAGTTCACGTGTACCACGTACAGAAGAAAAATGATCAAATGAAAAAAGGGATTGCCTAGGCCATTTCACCGAAAAGCAAAAAATGCATAAAATGTCGCGACAAAATTCTATAAGAAGTTCAAATTTCAAAACCGAAGCAGGTCAACGTTAAAAAAAATGAAGTTTTTAATATCTAAAAGACAAATTTGGTAGTTCAAAAAATTTGAGCAAGAAGTTCAAAAAAAAGTAGTTCAAAAATCTTTATAACGGATTTTCCCCATTTGTAAAAAAATCAGAGAAGTTCAAATTAAAAAGTGGAGCATTTCAAATGATTGTATAAAAACTGATTTTCCCCTTTCTATAAAAACTAGAAGTTCAAATTAAAATAACGGCGTGGTATCATTGTTTATATAAAAAAAAATCCCCGTTACTAACCAATAAAACTAAGAAGTTCAACTTTTAAAAATGGTGAAGTTCGATGTCTATAAAAATTCAGATTTTTCACATTATTTAAAAATAAAACCAAGAAGTTCAAAATTTTAAAACAGAGAAGTTCAAAAAACTTGATTTTCCTCGTTACTAAAGAATAAAACTAAGAAGTTCAAGTACTACAAGGAATGCATTTCAGGTGATAATAAAAGTATAGAAAAATAAAAGCTTAAAAGGTTTGTTGAAAAAAGTTCAAGTGCTCTGTCCGGGGAAGTTCAAAAATTCTTGCGAGAGAGATTCACCTTGTATTTCCATGTTCGAAAACACAAAAAAGAAATTGTTTTTTTTTGCATTTTAAAATAATTCTCTCAATACACAAGGAAGTTCAGTTATTATTTTGGAGCAATTTGATTTCAAAAAGAAAATAAAAAATTCAAATTATAAAAATAGAAAAAGTTCATGTACTACATGGTGTGTGTTTAATATGAGAAAAATGAATTAAAAGGCAAGGTCCAATTTTGTTGTTGTTATAAGTTCAAGTCCTCGGTCGGAGAAAGTTAAAAAAATTAATGTGAGAGAGGTTTGTACAAAAGGAATATCATTTATGTAACACTGATGAATGGATGAGAAAATTACAAACGAAAATACGTCACAGAAGTTCAAGAGTTAATTGCAAGGAAGTACCACACTTGGGGCAGTTGTAACGGATCAGTACCACTATTCAGATTTTTTGCTAGTCAGTACCACGTTTGAGGCTAATCGTTGCAAAACGGGCCAAGCGCCGTATAACGCTATATTGACGTTGTATCTGACCACACGGCCCCACCTGTCAGGTGACATGTGGCATATTGTTTTTGCAGATAAGACCCCCGCATTGCACTTAATCACGCAAATGCCCCCGCGAAGTTAAAAAAAGAAATTGCGCGCGCCGGGGATTCGAACCCGCGCCCTCCTGGTTTCGACGGAGAGGCCCTTCCACTACGCTAGCCCATGTCGGCTGTTGTAATAGTATAGTAGGTTCATATATTATGTGACCGTTAAATAAATAAAACAAAACGGAAAAAACTCGCGTTTGCGCTGATTCGAACCTGCGCCTGCGAGTGAAAGAAAGAGCGCGCCAGCCACTACACTAGAGAGATGCTCGCGTCAGACTAGTGGCATTCTTACATTTATCTAGTTTGGACACGTCCTGGCCTTTTTCATTTTTTATTATGTTTTTTTGTTTCGCATTTCTTTTTTATGTAGGTTTAGTATGCAATATTTTTTGTAAATACAAACAAAAACATTATTATATAAATACACACTGAACATTCTTGTGTAATGTACGATGAACAATTTTGTTATACACACTGAACATAAATATACGATGAACTTTTTAAAAAATGCATAAATTCCATTTTTTGTACGTGTTTTTTTGTTTCTGATTTCTTTTATCTTTTTCAGATCTTTGGTATTCTTCGGATTTTCATGTTTTCAATTTTTTTACAGTTTTTTATATAGGTTTAATATGCAAAAAAGGTTGTAAATACACACTGAACATTATTCTATAAAAATACATTGAACATTTTTGTATAATATACGATGAACAATTTTGTTATATACATTGAACATTTTTTTAATATACAATGAACTTTTTAAAATTTATAAATTACATTTTTTTGTATACGATGTAAATTTTTATCAATATACGATACACACACTATGTACGGCGCGCGCTATTTATCTTTTTTGTTACCGTAAGAAAAAGAGAACGAAGCACAGTATAAAAAATTTACGCGTGCTACGTGAACAGAGAAACAGTGGCGGCGCAGCGGTAGTGTGCGCGCGCTGCGGCGCCCTCATCGCGGGTTCGAATCCCGGCTGCGGCGCGCCCTCTCTGCGAACGCCGTTATTTTCGTTTGTTTTATTTATTTAATCGTCTCATAGTATAAGCACTTAGTATCCTAACTGAGCAACTGACTGGACTAGCGTAGTGGCAGGGCCTCTTCGTCGAAACCGGGAGGGCGCGGGTTCGAATCCCCGCCGCGCGCAATTTCCTTCTTTAACTTCGCGGGGGCATTTGCGTGATTAAGTGCAATGCGGGGGTCTTATCTGCAAAAACAATATGCCACGTGTCACCTGACAGGTGGGGCCGCGTGGTCAGATACAACGTCAATACAGTGTTATACGGCGCTTAGCCCGTTTTGCAACGATTAGCCTCAAACGTGGTACTGACTTGCAAAAAATCTGAATAGTGGTACTGATCCGTTACAACTGCCCCAAGTGTGGTACTTCCTTGCAATTAACTTGAAGTTCAACGTGAAAACAGCAGGAAGTTCAACTACTACACTGAATGAATTTCAGATGAAAAACTTTTAAAACCGTCGCAAGTATGAAAAAATGATTAACACGGGAAAGTTGCGTGTTTACAGCAGCTTTCCATCGGTATATCACTTGCTCAATTCCGGTGAGTGGATGAAGAGCTACGAGCAAAAAAAGCATGTGAAAAACAGAGTGAAGTTCAAGTAGACATGCCGAGAAGTTCAACTTCTTCACGCGGTGCATTTTCGAAGAATCTGTTTCGCAATAAAGGCAGAACACATGATCCCGCTGTTTTCAAAATTACTTGAAAACGGCTAGGAATCAGAGAAAACCATCAATATGAAAAAGTTTCGCATTTTTCGTAGCTTTTCAACGGTATATTATTTGCCCCATTCCGATAAAGTTTGTAGAAATTATGGTGAAAATACGTTTTTAGCCATTTTCAAAATTGTCTTAAAACCGCAAGGAATTGAGAGAAACAATATATACCAAAAAGTTTCGCATTTCCTCAAGCTTTCCAACGCCATATCATTTGCTGCATTCGGACGTACGGTTTAAAAATTAGCTTAAAAATACGAACTCGGTGGAACTTGTACCGTTTTCTAAATTACTTTTAAACCGTTCAAAATTAGAAAAAACTTTCAACATGGAAAAGTGGCGCATTTTCATAAGCTTTCCAACGCCATATCATTTGCCTCAATTGGTTAGCCGTTTAGAAGTGGCATCGAAAATACGAACTCGGCTGTTCGGTTTGCGAAATTTTACGATTTTCCCAAATTACTCTTTAACCGTAGGGAATTAGAGAAAACTTTCAACATGTGGAAGGAGCGGTTTTGCAGCAGCTTTCCAACGCCATATTATTTGCCTCATTCCGATAAACGGTTTAGAAATGCGATCGAAAATACAATTCACGTTTTTTGTATGAAGAAAAAACGGTTTTCAAAACTGCTCTTAAACCGCTTACATTTTGCCAAAAATTTAACTTGGGTCATGATACTCGTGTCCATAGCTTTCCAACGGTATATCGCAAGCCCCATTTGGGCAATGTTTGCGAAAGTTCAACCTAGCACTGGGGGAAGTTCAGGTCGAACAACTCAGGCAGTAAAATTGCAACGGAGGCATGTTTCATCTTGACCCGAGAGCAAATTCGCCAATGAGCGAGATTCCTATTTAAAATGGGCACTTAGTTGCTAAAAACTATTTGCAGATTACACTTACATCACATAGAACATGACTGACCAGAAAAATTCGCACGGGGAGACACGGTTGCGAAGATAGCCCGAAGGTCGGGTTCCTACAGAGGGAAGTTCAGGTTGTGATCAGAATAATATTCTGATCCCGTGATCAGAATAGTGTTTATCTATATATATATATATAGGAGTACATGATCTTCTTGGAGTAGAAGACAAGCTAGAATAATTCCTAGTCTATGTTATGTTTCCTAATAATCACGATACTCAACATCCCCCCACAGTCACAACGGTAGCGATGCAGACGGTGAGACTAGAGAATAATCCGACGGTAAGCCGACGGACACCCCCCCATAGTCGAACGGTCGATGCATCGTGGAAGTGCTAGAGTGCAAACAGACGAGGTTGCTGATACGACCATTCTGCATCATGTTTTCCTACTATTACATATATTGTTTTGGTCATTATTCCACTTTGTGATGCAATTCTAATGCCTATTATCTCTTAATTTGCAAGATTTACATGGAGAGGGAGATTACCAGCAGCTGGAATTCTGGACCTAAAAGGGCTATAACAGAGATATCTATTCTATAGAGCTCCAAATGACCTCAAACTTTCACAAGGATTTTTTGTTGAATATATAAAAATACTAGAGCAAAGAATTACCAAAGGAGGGGCCAACAGTTTCCCACAAGGCAATAGGGTGCGGCCACCCCCTGGGCGCGCCCTGATGCCTTGTGGGGCCCACAGCTAGCCTTCGGTGCCAATCTTCTGCTATATGAAGGGTTTTGAGCTAGAAAAAAATAAGATGAAGACTTTCGGGACGAAGCGCTGCCGTCTCGAGGCAGAACCTGGACAGGAGCACTTTTGCTCCCCGGTGAAGCGATTCCGCCGGGGATACATCCCTCTCAGAGGGGGAAATCGAAGCCATCGACATCACCAACGATCCTCTCATCGTGGGAGGACCAATCTTCATCAACATCTTCAACAGCACCATCTCATCTCAAACCCTATTTCATCTCTTGTATTCAATATGTGTCCCAAAACGTCAGATTGGTACATGTGGGTTGCTAGTAGTGTTGATTACATCTTGTAGTTGATGCTAGTTGGTTTATTTGCTTGAAGATTTAATGTTCAGATCCTCAAGCATATTCAACACACCTATTATCTTGAACATGAATATGATTTGTGAGTAGTTACTTTCGTTGTTGAGGACATGGGAGAAGTCTTTTTATAAGTAATCATGTGAAGTTGTTATTCGTTCGATATTTCGATGATATGTATGTTGTTCCTTCCTTTAGTGGAGTCATATGAACGTCGACTACATGATACTTCACCATCCTTGGGCCTAAGGGAAGGCATTGTGGAGTAATAAGTAGATGATGGGTTGCTAGAGTGACAAAAGCTTAAACCCTAGTTTATGCGTTATTATGTAAGGGGCTGATTTGGATCCATATGTTTCATGCTAGAGTGATAGAAGCTTAAACCCTAGTTTATGCGTTATTCCGTAAGGGGCTGGTCATAAGTGGTTTGCTTGTTCAAGTAAGAATAACACCCAAGCACCGGTCCACTCACATATCAAATTATCAATGTAGCGAACGCGGATCAACTAAACATGATGAACGTGACTAGACGACAATTCCCATGTGTCCTCAAGAGCATTTTGCTTTATATAAGAGAACTTTTCGGGTTGTCCTTTGCTATAAAAAGGATTGGGCCACCTTGCTGCACCTTAGTTACTATTTGTGAAACCCTGATTTTTGGCCCTTTCTTTTTCGTTTGGATTTATTTAAAATTTTGATTTGAATTGCTTTTCTGTGGCTCTGTGGTCCTGAAACCTGGGAAGAGCATCTCTTCTCAGGCTCCAAAGTGGCTTGTCATCCTCAAAACCATCACAAGATCATCCCATTTCCCATCTTGGACCAATCCCAATATTCTTTTTATTGGGAATATTCATTTTTCAATTAAAGGAATAATCCTTTTTGCCCTAGGTTGTGAAACAACCTACCTTTCTGTCATCCACAAAATTCCCAAATGATTCTCATAAATTGTTTGGGTCATATCTTCCATAGATATGTCAAAGCCCTTCCTTGGCATCATCAAAAATAATTCCCAAATATTCATTCTTCAATTCTGTCCAGTGTGGCTTTTTGTGAGGGAAGTGCCACCTATCTTTGCTTGATCGCTCCCAAACTTTTTTGACACTCTTTACTATCCATATCATGGCCACATGACAAAATTTAACTCAATTTGCCTAGTGAATCTTCCTCAGCAAATTTCCAAAGTTTCTGTCAGATGGAAGCCTTGTTGAAGGAAGTACCAGCTAGGGATATCCAAATGAGTTGAAAATTTTCAAGATCCTTCATGTGATCATATCATGACTCTCCACCAATTTTCAGCTCTATATAATAATCTATGTGAGCACACCATCCAATCTTTGTTTCTGGTCATATTTTTAGTTAGTGAAGCAAGTATATTTTATATTGCGTCATTATTACTAAAAATTTACCAGGACCCTCTCCTATCCATATAAATCATCTCTACCAAATTTGGGCACATTTCATTTAGCCATTTTCCCTCAAGAATTTTCCTAAGATTCAGTCCAGAGGGATGCTTTGTGAAGCAAGTACTATTTTGGCAAGTCCAAATGGTATGAAATTTTACAACATCTTCATATGTACAAATAATCATGCCATGCCCATTTTCAGCCCAAGGCAACACTTGAGGTGAGTGCCACATCAATATTCATTTTCTAGACCTTTTTGTTGGTTGTAAAGCAACTATACAAAATATTGGTCCAATTCCGTCCAAACTTCACAGGACTGTTGTCCTTTCTACCCTAAGCCCCTCCAACATGTTTTATCTCCTTGTTGCCATCCCATTTGAACACAACCACTGGTCCAAGTTTCCTACAGCAAACTTCAGCTGACCCTTGCTATCATCTCACAGTGTATTTAGTCGATCCATCACCTCTCAGAGACTATTACTTGGAAGGACTATTAGCTGGACAACGTTTTGGGTGCCAGAGGGTACTGTATGCCCCGGTTCACGCGGTGACCACCGCCCTGGCATGCCATGGACGCGAGCTGAGCATCGTTTGCTCGGGCCCCTCCCCTGTTCGTTGGTTCCGAGTGTTTCGCCATGTCCAGCCGCTTCCCCGTGACCACCTGCGTCGCCCTACGCCGCTGTCTCGTCCGGCCTCGCCCTAGTTGCATCGCTTTCGAGCTCGCCCGTGCCACTAACTCCCCTGCTCCTCCTTGTCCCGTTGCCGGAGCTCTCCCGAGCTTTCTCGAGCTGGTCCGAGGACTCCCACACCCCCGTGAAGCTCCTGGACAAGTCTTCTCTCCCTCCCTCCCCGTGCCTATGCTCGCGCCAGCGTGACGGCACACGCGTCACCGCGGCCGCGTCCGAGCACCGCGTTGCCGCGGCTATTTAAGCCCATCCCAAGGCCTCCCGACCTCACCAGCGGCCATCCCTCGCTCCCCTGGTCCTCCCGAACCTCCTCCCCGAGCTCGAGAGCCCCTCCTTCCCCATCCATGGCCGAAGCCTCGCCGCCGGCCGCCGCATAAATTGCCTCTATGCCGAGCTTCTTCCTCAACTCTTCCACCACCAGAGGCCTCCCTACACCACCTCAAACCTCCCCACCCTCTCGTTTCCTCGCCGGAGTCGCCATAGCGCCATGCCCAACACCACCCGATGCGGTCGTCCGCCATGGTCAAGCTCTCACGCGCCTCGGTCCACCCTGGAGCACGTGGCCTACACCGACGGGTGCGGCTCCTTTTGCTGAGCTCGTCCATAGGTCGAGCGAGGCGGGGGATGGCCAGAGCTGGCCGGACGAGCCCCGGCCCCGGCGGCCCTCTTCTGCTCTGCGGGCGAGCGACGGGGAGAAGAAGAAGAAGGCGGGAGGAGAGAGGAGAGAGGAGAGAGGGATATGGCGCGGGTCCCACTCATCAGCCTCTCATGCGTTGACCCTGCGGGACCGCCAACGTGACAAGTGGAAGCGCATTTGGTAAATTCTGTTTTCGGGTACTAAAAGCGTACTTCTGTATGTCTTTTGTTAAGAATACGCTTTCATTATTGCGGAAACATATTTCTGAAAATGCGCCTTCTGTTTCCAGCCGCCGGCCGAACCCTCTACTTTGCGAACGTTCACCCGTTAGCAACAGAAAAGCATATACTTTCAATTGTTTTTCTGCTAACGAACGAACGACCGTATCTTTTCAACCACAACTCCGAATGAGGTGATTCCAAAGCCCAGTTCTTTGTCTCTTCGAGCCCGTCATGTTGGTTCTATTTTCATAATGTTTTCACAATGTGAAAGTGCAACTAATCCCCGGGTGGTTTTGGTAATTCATAACAACATATAGCTCATTGAACTAATATCCATTTGAGTTAAATATTTTAGAAAGTTCAATGATTGGCATGGCATGGACTAGAGATGTGGACCCCTCAAAATGCTAAGGACAAAGATTGGCAAAAGCTCAAGACTCTTCATTTCTATTTTAGTGATCCAAGATCACATTGAGTCCATAGGAAAAGCCAATACTATTAAAAGGGGATGAGGTGTTGCTTAACGGTCTACTTGCTCAAAGTGCTTAGTGATATGCTCCAAAGCCCTCAACCACTTTCTCAATTCCAAATATGTCCAGAACCTAAAGTCAAACTCGGCCCCACCGATTTGATCTATCCGGCGCCACCGAGTTCCTTTGACATAGCCACTGCTAGAAACCCTAATCAATTCGGTCTCATCGATTGGGATCTCGGTCTCACCGAGATGGCAATGAAAACTCTCTGTTTCCCTTCGTAACATTTCGGTCTTACCGAAATGAGCGATCGGTCCCACCGAGTTTGCAATGCAAACTCTCTGTTTCCCTTCGTAACATTTCGGTCTTACTGAAATGAGCGATCGTTCCCACCGAGTTTGTCTGACCAACTCTCTGTTTGCTCTTTGCTGAAATCGGTCCCACCGAGCTCATGCAATCGGTCACACCGAGATGAGGTTTTTCCCTAACCCTAGCACATCGGTCCCATCGAGTTGATCATGTCTAACGTTCACATTTTGAACTGAATCGGTCTCACCGAGTTCTCCTATTCGGTCTGACCGAGTTGGGTCAAATGTGTGTAATGGTTGGATTTTGTGTGGAGGCTATAAATACCCCTCCACCCCCTTATCTATTCAAGAGAGAGCCATCAGAACATGCCTACACTTCCACTATCCATTTTCTGAGAGAGAACCACCTACTCATGTGTTGAGACCAAGGCATTCCAATCCAACCACAAGAATCTTGATCTCTAGCCTTCCCCAAGTTGCTTTCCACTCAAATCATCTTTCCACCATAGCCAAATCTGTGTGAGAGAGAGTTGAGTGTTGGGGAGACTATCATTTGAAGCACAAGAGCAAGGAGTTCATCATTAACACACCATCTATTACCTTTTGGAGAGTGGTGTCTCCTAGATTGGTTAGGTGTCACTTGGGAGCCTCCGACAAGATTGTGGAGTTGAACCAAGAAGTTTGTAAGGGCAAAAGGAGATCGCCTACTTCGTGAAGATCTACCGGAGTGAGGCAAGTCCTTCGTGGGCGATGGACATGGTGGGATAGACAAGGTTGCTTCTTCGTGGACCCTTCGTGGGTGGAGCCCTCCGTGGACTCGCGCAGCCGTTACCCTTCGTGGGTTGAAGTCTCTATCAACGTGGACGTACGATAGCACCACCTATCGGAACCACGCCAAAAATCTTCGTGTCTACATTGCGTTTGCCTTCTCCAAACCCTTTCCTTGACCTTCATATGCAATGTTTTACTTTCCGCTGCTACACTCTTAGAATTGCATGTGTAGGTTGATTGCTTGACTTGTGCTAAGTTGCTAAAATCTGCCAAGACTTAAAATTGGGAAAAGGCTAGATTTTATTTGGTCAAGTAGTCTAATCACCCCCCTCTAGACCTACTTTCGATCCTACAAGTGGTATCAAAGCTTTGGTCTCCATTTGCCTTGATTTCCATAGCATTGGTGATCATAGCCTTGGTTTCACAACCTAGGAGAGTATGGCGTCTAGCGAGGAAAATTAACACCGTAGAGGTCCTTACTTTGATGGTACTAATTTTGCTAGTTGGAAGCATAAGATGAAAATGCATATTCTTGGACATAACCCCACCATTTGGGCTATTGTGTGTACTGGTTTACAAGGTGAATTCTTCGAAGACGGAAGAGAACCGAATCGTGAAGCGACCGCGGAAGAATTGAAGATGTTGCAATACAATGCTCAAGCTTGCGATATCCTCTTCAATGGATTGTGCCCCGAAGAGTTCAACAAAATCAGCCGCCTTGAGAATGCAAAGGAAATTTGGGATACTTTGGTTGATATGCACGAAGGTACCGAGTCCGTCAAGGAATCCAAATTGGATGTGCTTCAAAGTCAACTTGACAACTTCAAAATGAAGGATGGTGAAGGAGTCGCTGAAATGTATTCTAGGCTTGCTCTCATCACAAATGAGATTGCCGGCTTAGCTAGCGAAGAGATGACCGACAAATTCATCATCAAGAAGATCCTAAGAGCCTTGGATGGAAAATATGATACCGTGTGCACCTTGATCCAAATGATGCCCAATTACAAAGATCTCAAGCCAACGGAAGTCATTGGTAGAATTGTTGCTCATGAGATGTCACTCAAGGATAAGGAGGAGCTCCACAACAAGTCTAGTGGTGCTTACAAAGCTTCATGTGATGCTTCTACAACATCAAGTGAGAAACAAGCCTTCAATGAAGAATTGAGCCTAATGGTGAAGAACTTCAACAAGTTCTACAAGAGTAGAAGCAAAGAGAGAAGTTCCAAGTCAAGGTCCTACAATGACAAAAGATCTTCTAGTCGTGATCGCAATTGCTACAATTCTGGAAGACCCGGACACTACTCTAGTGAGTGTACGGCTCCCTACAAAATAAGAGAAGACTCACCTAAAAGGAGAAGCAAAAGAGAGGAATCACCACCAAGAGAGAGAAGGAGTAGAGATGATCGTTATGAACGAAGACCCTCTCGTAGAAGCAAGGATTCGGAAAGGAAGGACAAGTCATCAAAGAGCTATACAAGACGAAGGCATCAAGCTCATATTGGTGAATGGGTATCCGGTTCCGACTCCGACAACTACTCCGAGAGAAGTTATCACTCCGACTACGAATATACTCAAGATGAAGGTGTTGCCGGTCTTGCACTTGTGTCATCCAACTCCTATGACATTTTCGACTCACCAAATGAAGGGATTGGAAGATGCTTCATGGCTAAAGGCCCCAAGGTATGACACCCTGAGTATGTTGATTTCAATAGTGATGAAGATGATTTGCTAGGTGATGATGATTTACTTGTTGACAACTCTAGTGATGAAAACTATGATGAAATTGCTATTAATCATGCTAATCAAGATGAAACGAATGACAATGATAAGAAGGAGATTGAGCGTCTAACTAAAGAACTAAACACTCTTAAGTTAGCTCATGAAACTACCTTAGAGGATCATCGAGAGCTTTTAAAGACTCATGAAAAGCTACGCTTTGAAAAGCTAAATCTAGAGCAAGAGCATGGGTTCTTAAAGGCAATCAATGATGATTTCGTAAGAAAAGTAATTCTTACATTGCCAAGCATTTACTCTTGTCTACTTACATGCCACAAGTAAAATCTAGCAACAAGAGCAAGAAAGATTCTTCTTCTAGTAGTAACAATACTCATGCTAAATCTAATATTGTTGCTTCTAGTAGTTCTCTTGATTCCACTAATGATTCTCTTAGCCAAGTTACACTTGATCAAGAAAATAGCTTATTGAAGGGAATTATAGAGAAAGGTGTTTACAAGAGCCTTGCCAGAAGTAAGCAATTTGAGGAAATTGTACCCAAGCAAGGAAGGCACCGGAAGAATCAAGGTGTTGGTTTTGAACGCAAGTTCAATGCCAATGGAGTTGAGTGGGAAGAAGATCAATACCCCAAGACGAAGTTTGTTCCTCAACAAGAGAAGTATGATCCCACTTCTTTCAAGGGAACACAAGCACAAGATGATCTTCCACCACAAGACCATAAGCTAAAACGCAAGGACAAGCTTCAAGAAGAGATTGATTCATTTGAAGAAGCTCCAAAGGCCTTGGTCAAGTGGGTTCCCAAGACTACATCAAGTTCTACTTCATCAAGTACGACTACAACTCCAAGGATCCCCATCAAGTTGATGTGGGTCTGAAAGAAGAAGAACTAGAGAGTTCTTGAGGGTGACTCCGCCAACAAATTTCACTCATACTCATTTTGGCAAGGATAAGTGCAATCAACTTCCATATCTTGCACTAGTTCAAGGAGTCACAAACCCTCTTGTTGGTAAAATAAGGGACAAGGCAACCTAATGCTTTCATGGACATCATCATATGTGTATTTCACTCTATGTCTATGGATATCCTTGTGTGTTGCTTGTGGGAATAACCCATGTAGGTATTGAAAGTGCAACTCACTCCAATGGATTGCTCCAAATGATCTACATCAACATTGAGAATCCACATCTTCAACACCTACATGAAGTCATCATCGACAAAACCCAAGGTTAGTTCATCCCTCTTAGGGGGGATATCACATCTAGGGGGAGCTTTGCTCTAAGAATTGAGCTAAAGCAACTCTAATGGTGTGAACACAACAATGCTTTATGTAAAAGTGGTAACCCCACTTGTGCTTAAACGATGAGTATGACCTATGATCAAATGTTCTTATTTGACTCCTAAGTCAATATACTCATATATAGATGACCTAGTCATCGCCAATTGCTTGATAGATGCTAGAGTGTTTGTGCATGCTTTGCCACATATTTCATTTGCTATCTTATTGTGTGAGCATGTTGGTTGCATAATTTTCTCCATTAGAGGACATCCATTTGTTGCTTTGATTGTTTGGTCTTTCTTTTTGCCAAATGGATGGACAAGAATGCCTAAGAACTCCCTCCAGCTATCTATGCTTTTCTAGTCTCAAACTCTATTCATGCTACATCACAAAGTTCGATCAAGTCAAATTCGGACCCTCTAGGTGAGGAGCACTCGGAGCCACCGATCCGTCAAGGGCTTAAACTTCCAAAACCTCTTAATGGCTTTCGGTCTGACCGATTCCTTCCCTTCGGTCCTACCGAAAGCATTGAGTTGATCTAGGTTTTCACCTCGGTGCAACCGATTAGAACTGTTCAGTCTCACCGAGTTGCAGTAACCGCTTGCGATTCTGCATCTCGGTGGCACCGAGTCGTTCCACTCGGTCACACCGACAGTGACTGGGTATATATACTGCGGGTTGAATTTTGTAAATTCCTTCAAACTCCCAACCATGCCTACCCAGCTCTGCCGCCCTCCTGGTCTCCGGATCATCTCCGTCATCGCCAGTGCCTCCTGCAGCTGGTCTCCGCCGCTGTCAACGGGAATCTCCACCGCCGTTGTCGCCGTAGCGAGTTCATCGCCGAGTTAGGGTACGGACTCAATCTCTTTGTGCTTTCTTTAACTCTGATTCTTGCACAAAGATTAATGCCATGTTTCTAGCCACGATTGAGATAAATCTATCCACCTAAAACTTCCTCTAGAATAGATTTGATGCAAAAACTTAGGGTTAGGTTTTCGCCGAACTCATCTTGGACCGACCGATCTGAAGAATTCGGTCTCACCGATTTGGCTCAGGCCATTGCACATGTACTACTCGGTCTGACCGAAGTGTAATAATCGGTGTGACCGAGTTCACTTTCTCTGTGAAACCCTAGCATCTCGGAGTCACCGAACTGCATTTTGGTCTGACCGAAATTGTATGTTTAGACTCCAAAGTTGCTTCGGTGTCACCGAGTTTGTCATATCGGTAGCTCTGAAATGCTTTCTGTAGAAAACTAAAATTAAGTTTTTGTCTCAACTTTTTACCAAAACAACTATGTTTTGTGATGCTCATCCACTCTACCTATACTTATCTATTCACAGGGTCAGTATCAAGAGATGTCAGACAACAGTGACAGTCAAAACATGTCTGAGGAGTAGGTAAATCTCAGTGAGGGCACTAGTCCCTCCAACAGCAGTTATGAAGAAGGTAGCAGAAGCACCCCAAGCAACTTGCCTAAGGCTGCAACTAGGCAAAGGAAGAAGAAAACTTCTGATTCTGAAGATGAGGACTTTGTTGCTCAAGAGGTGACTTCAAAGAAGAAAGTTCTGAAGAAAGAGTATGCTGCTGCTGTTGGCACCAAACCTGGAATGCACAAGAAAGCTCCTGCCCAGAGGAAGCCCATGTCCAAAGCCAGAGCCTCCACTCTAGAAACCATGAAACCTAGAGAGGAAGAGGCTGCTGGAGGAAAGAAAAGGAAGAAAGAGTCAAGAAGACTATGGCCAGAGTTATTGGAAAACCTTCCATGATGAGAGAGTCTGATGAAGATGATGAGGAGGAAGAGCCAGTGCCAAAATCTCAGAAGCTCATGGGGGATGCCATAAGGTCTGGGCCTGCTCCATCTAAGCCCAAGACAGCTCCCAAGCCTCCAACTCAAGCTCAAGCTCCAAAACCTTCTGCACCCAAGAGATCCACCAGAAACATTTCAGCTGTAGAGAAGAACAAGGCCCCAGTGCCAGAAGTTCAAGAGGATGAAGAGCCCCAAGTGCTCAGAAAGTTGAAGCCAAAGATTCCAAATCATAGTAATGATCATCCTGTTGCTGAGAATATGAAGTTGAGAAAGGATGCATGTCTCAGACTATGGAGACAGACTGATCCATATGCTGCAAGGAGAAGGACTGTTGTAGATTATCGCTTTCACACCAAGGAACAACAAGATTTCTATGAGACAGTCTTACTAGACAAGAAGCCTGTTGTCAGTGATGTGAGATGGGTTGATTGGACATACATTGATGAAAATGAGGATTACTTTCCAGGAGTTCATGAGAGCTTCAGAATGACTGGAGTAGACAACTTTGTTGGTCAAAAGCTGATAAAATGGAACGATGAAATGGTCATGCAATTCTATTCAACTGCTCATTTCTATCCAGATGGCAATATTGTCTGGATGACTGAAGGCACAAGGTATCAATCGTTAATTGCTGAATTGGCCAAGTTGATCAATGCCCCTGGAGAAGCTGAAGATGACATAGATGTGTATGCCAAGCCTAGGAAGGATCACAACTCCATGGAAAATATGTACAAGGAAATTCTTGATGAAGCCTTGAAGACTCACAAGCTTGGGTCCATATACTATCTGCTGTCCGGTTTGACCACCATCAACACCATCTTGAGGCACACTCTGTTGCCCAAGTCAGGAGATCATAGGATGATCCGTTGTCACTCCATCAACTTGCTCCATATGTTTGATGTGCCAGAGAAGTTCAAAGTAATGAGCTTAATAGTTGAAACAATGAAGAGAACTGCAGCTGATCAGAAAAGATCATGTGGAAATGCCCCTCACATACAGATGCTAATCAACACCAAGAAGGGGACAGGGACATATCTTCTTGATAAAGAGCATCTTCCCCTGAGGCCAGAATTTGAAGACAATGAGATTGTCATGGATGAATCTCATCCAACCAGTGCAGAAGCCCGAGAGAAGAGAGAGAGAGAACAAAGGCTGCTAAAGAAGCAAAGGCAGCAAAGGCTTCAACAATACCAGATGCCTCAGTTGTCAATCTCAAGACCAAGCAAGATCAACTTAGTTATCTTCTTGAGGCTACTGTGAGGATTGAGAAGGGCTTGGCCACCCTGACTCAGAATCAAGGAAGTCTTGAGAGGATCATTGTGACCAAAATCCATGATCTAGATCTGAAGGTCACTGAGATCCAGGCTACTGTGGAGAAGCTCCAGGAAGAGATTGAAGACAGGAATGACAGACCTACCACCGACACTTTTCAGCATGTGCCAAGGGCACAGAGGTCTTCAGCAGTGCCAGTAGTCAGTGACACGAGGACTACACTCTCAGCACCTGCAGCGACTGCCACTGTTGCACCTCCAGTTTCAACTCCTCCAGCTCCACATACGTCAGCTAAAGCTTTTGCAGACGGACTCCTCTCCACGCCATCTACGCACACCGGAGCAACTAGCCAGAAGACCACTTTAGGAGCTCCCGGAGATCGTGCCTAGAGTGCCGCATAGCACTATGCATTTTCAAGCTTTTTGGTAACTTGTTGCCAAAGGGGGAGAAAGTGTATAGATCATTAGGCTTCGAGAGAGAGAGAGAGAGAGAGTTTTGGTTTTATTTGCCTCTCTTGCTATTTGATCGTGTGCTTGCTACTATTTGTGTTTGTGTGTTAGATACCCTTATGATCATGTGTTTGATCATATTATGCTTTAATGTGTGCTTGAATGATGATATCTTAATACTTGTGTATGATCAATCATGTTTCCCTTGGTGATGAGTGCATGTTCTTTACATTCTATCATTTTGAGCGCTCCACCAAGATGTATGTGACATGGAAGAGTGACCCATGATTCTAATTGATTGTGCATTTGCATTCAAAAGCAAATTTTAAATAATGCACAAATTTAGGGGGAGCTCTTGCTTATCACGTACTTCTCAAAGCGACGATGTATTACATTCATATTATCATTTGTCGCAGCTTTGATCTATATGTTGTCATCAATTACCAAAAAGGGGGAGATTGAAAGTGCAACTAATCCCCGGGTGGTTTTGGTAATTCATAACAACATATAGCTCATTGAACTAATATCCATTTGAGTTAAATATTTCAGAAAGTTCAATGATTGGCATGGCATGGACTAGAGAGGTGGACCCCTCAAAATGCTAAGGGCAAAGATTGGCAAAAGCTCAAGACTCTTCATTTCTATTTTAGTGATCCAAGATCACATTGAGTCCATAGGAAAAGCCAATACTATTAAAAGTGGATGAGGTGTTGCTTAATGGTCTACTTGGTCAAAGTGCTTAGTGATATGCTCCAAAGCCCTCAACCACTTTCTCAATTCCAAATATGTCTAGAACCTAAAGTCAAACTCAGCCCCACCAAATTGATCTATCCGGCGCCACCGAGTTCCTTTGACATAGCCACTACCAGAAACCCTAATCAATTCGGTCTCACCGATCGGGATCTCGGTCTCACCGAGATGGCAATGCAAACTCTTTGTTTCCCTTCGTAACATTTCGGTCTTACCGAAATGAGTGATCGGTCCCACCGAGTTCGCAATGCAAACTCTCTGTTTCCCTTCGTAACATTTTGGTCTTACCAAAATGAGCGATCGGTCCCACCGAGTGTCGGGGAAACGACACCTATGGAATATCGTGGATCCCTTCTACGGTTCGGCAGGGAAAAAGGTGTGCATAAAGAGCAGATCCAATGATCGACACGAGGGATTTTGCCCCAGGTTCGGGGCGCTGAGAAGCATAAAACCCTAGTCCTGCTTTAGTGTATTGAGAGTTCTTGAGCTCTGGCTAGCTGCTACGCATGCAAACTGGGCCAGAAAGTCCAAAAGTCCCTCCCTGTATTGCCTTGGGCCTCCTTTTATACTAAGGGGCTACCACAGTGGCGTACATCGCATACAGGAGGTGTAAAGTTGCTACAGTGCATATACTTATCCTTGACATCTTAGGATAAACGCACTTAATGCACCGTTTACGTGTCCGTAACTTTCTTGGGGACGGAAATAGAGCCCGTCCAGTCCGTCGCCGCCTCACCCCATCTCAACATGCACCCAGGATGACGAGGCTCGCGGGGCCAGGCTGGCAGGCTAGTTGCTGCGTTGGAGCGGTGGCAGGGTGGTGGGGTCTTCGCCGTGTGCGAGTCTTGCCGTGGCCTCACAAACGTCCCCGGCAAGAATCTTGTCGGGGCCTCGCAAACGTTCCCGGCAAGAATCTTGCTAGGAACTTCGCCTTTTGGTCTTCACAAAGATCTGCATGCCACCACGCAGACGCCCCTGGATCTTGGTCTTGACATTATCGATGGTGTCAGACCTCTCAACCTCAAGGGGGATGGTCTTGCTGGGGCTTCGCCTTGCAAACCATCCTGGCAAGAATCTTGCCGGGAGCCCAGCTTGTGGTCTTCTTTGGTCGTCTTGTATTTGCTTCCAGTTGTCCCCGTCAGGCCTTGCCGCGGGTATGGCTGCAACTGCCCGTGCACAAGTATGGGGTACTAAATGGCCCAAACTTTAGTGCACCGACAGGAGCCCCCGGGCCTGGGCCACACACGGGTGCGAGGCGTTGTTGGGCTAGGCCCAAATAGTGCACGGGCACGCGTGGCAGGGGTTAACTGATGTAATCATCTCGTCTACTGCGCTTCCCCACGATCCGCATTGAGTGCGCGACGTGGGATATGTGCGCGGAACAGCCGCAGCAGCAGCACGCCCGCAAAAATGCTTTCACATCGAACAGTAAAGAGGCAGCCTCACGCCTTCCCCGTAAAAAGAGGAATCCACAGAGGCTCTGCTCATTTACCTCTCACCCATTCCAATCTAGAAACCGCAGTCATCTTCTTCCTCGAGCCCGAAACAGAGCCTCCTCATCTATCCGCCGCCTCCACGCTCTCACCGCTCTCACCGCCCTCGGCCTCCTGCCCCTCCCCCCCCGGCCGCCATGGCACCCAAAGCGAGCAAGGGTAAAGAGGCGCCCAAGGCGAGCAAGGGCAAAGAGGTGCCGGAGAGCGAGTTGGTGAAGATGCGGAAGAAAGACATCGTCTTCGCCCCGACGCTTGACGCGCGCGTGCTGAAGGAGCGGTATCTGTGCATGTGGGGAAGAGCGACAACGGGGCACCCCGCTACCCGCGTAACCCTAGGTTCCTGCGCCAAGGCTGCCCCAGATAAATTCCCTTTCTTTGTCGATTACTTCTACTGCGGGCTCTGCCCCCCATTCTCTGATTTCCTTAACGACATCATGTACACATACGGCTTCCATATCTTGGATTTTACGTTGAATGCGGTGACATGTATGTCCATCTTCGCCCACCTCTGTGAGAATTTTGCCGGAGTGGTCCCCAACACAGCCCTCTTCTGCCATTACTTCATCCCCCGCATCCAGGTAGGAGAGGCCCTTTCTGGCTGCGTCGCCTGGATCCCAAGGGCATGGAACAAAGAGACATACCCAGATGGGGTCTACCGCGAGAAGTGGGATGAATGGCGGGGCAAGTGGTGCTGGATTATGGAGGAAGATTCGCAGCCGTTCTGTATGCCCCGGCAAACGAGGCTGGCCCGCGGCAACTGTTAGAGCGCTCTCGACCCTCAAGACGGGAAGCTCACAATCGCAATCAACATGATCCACCGCCTCAAGGCTGCCGGGCTCACAATCGAGATGGTTGGCGCTGACTTCCTCCGCCGCTGCATCGCCCTTTGCAGAACAAGGGGAGACCAGCTTGGGAATATCAGAACACAGCGGATATCATGAGGCTGCGCCCCGGTCTGGACAACAACCTGACGGTCATGCAGCACGCAACTCTCTGCCACAAGCTGTTCAGGGCCGACAGGTCATTCAAGTTGCCGACAGGCATCATTCCCCTGTGCAACAACTCTGCTCTGGCCTCAATCATCGCCATGATGCCGGCGTTCAATGCCCATGGTCTTGACGGGACTTGGGCCGAGCCATCCGCGGAGCGCGCACAGGAGTTCTTCGACAACTTGTCGGAGAGGGCCATCCGGGAAGAGACGAACCTCATCTGCCCCACCACCGACGAAGAGGTGGCATATATTGCCAGCAGGGCGGAAGAGGCGGCTCTTGCCGCGGAGGTCGGCAGTGTTGGCTTCGTGGAAGACGAAACCAGTGAAGAAGAAAACCTTGCCGAGCAGGGGGAGACTGCCGGAGAGCACGGTGGCGTAGTTGCCGGGGGCTCTTCTGTCAAAGATACAGCCGAGGAGTAGCTGCATGAGGAGCCCCCAGCTCCAGAGAAGAAGAAGCGTGTTCTTCGGAGAGCCGTCTTCGGCGAGCCAGTCCAGCAAGCTTCCTCGAGCGAAGAGGTCCCCGGCAAGGGGGCGGCCGGCAAGAAGCTCAGCGGCAACCCGTGCGCCAGACGAGGCGCATGACCGTGGCAGCAAAGAAAGCAGTGGGGGCATCTCACGTGACGGTGCCGGCAACTGGAGCAGGCTCACATCAGCCTGCTGCTCCTACCACAGCCAAGCGGCCCAGGTCCCCTCCTCCATCCCCTCGTATGGATGCTACAGCGGAGGTCGACTTTGACCTCTCTGCTTTTAGCCCGGAAAGAGAAGAAAGCTCGGAGAGGGAAGAGTAAGGGTCCTGGCCCACGCCTCCTTTACTTCCTGAGTTTTTGGTTTTGCTTATCTTATTTGCTTTTGCTTTGGTCTGTCCCCGCAGAGATACGGACACGTTGGCGCAAAGGATGGCGAAGAGGGCTAGGACTTCAACGGGCGACGAGCCCCCAGCGAGCATCGCAGGTGCCACGGAGACCATCATCATCAGCCTGGAGCCCAGCCACGACGCAGCCCCCAGTCCAGCCCCCAGTGTGAGTCCACTACTCATTTCCCACTGGCAGGCGTTGGGGTGTACATCTTCACTGCTGACCTTGCCGGGTTTTGTAGGAGAAGAATAGCAACAAGGAGAGCCACTGAGGGCTGCCCCTGATATGCCGCCTCCGTCAACCACACCGCCCAGGGAAGGATCTTCGACGAGGGCCTCTATTAACGAGCCCACTCGCGTGGAGGAAGAGCCGGCAAGCATGGGTGCCGATAGTCCCACACTGGCAACAGATGTTGCCGGGGAGGGAACCACCTTCCAACAGCTCGACGCAGGTAAGCCGCTTGCTTCAGGGCACTTGTCATTCTTCCTGTCTGATCTTTTTCTCTTTTCTTTCTGTCTTGAACTCCAAGCTTGGTCTCATCTCGTTTCTCCTCCTTGGCTTTTAGACCTCTCCTTAACAGGGCAAATGGACGTCAACGTCATCGTTGAGGAGCCCGCCAAGGATGATGCCGTCGAGGCCGCCAGAGCCGCTGCTGACGAGTCCGCCAAGGATGTGCATGAAGGAGCCGCCAAGGGGTCTGCTGGGGGGGGCCGGCAAGGAGACCGGCGACCAAACTGACAACATTCCTGCTGCAGGAGCGCCTGGCGCTACACCGATCCCGGAGCCCCCAGTTGCCGGTGAGGCAGTTGTCGAGGATCGACCATCAACACCTGAAGTCCCCTCCTCAAGCAGATACCTGAAGGTTGGCGACAACTTGTTCGTCAGCATCCCAGGGACGGCAAGCACTGGAGCACCAATCGAAGGAGAGACTTTTGATGAGGAAGTCATTGCTGCTGTCGGGCTCAAGATTGTTGACGAGCCGCGTGCCAGCAGCAGTGGATCCAAAGAAGATCAGCTCCTCCAGGCCATGAGCGATAACTTCCAGAAGCTCCAATCGCTTCACCGCACCCAAAAAGAGAAATTGGACTCCAGGGCAGCAGTTCTTGAAGCAGCAGAGGCGGACTTCCAGAAGCGCTTCGAGCAAACACAAGTCTGGTTTGCCGAGGCTCAGCAAGAGCCGAGGGCTAGCTGGGAGCAGCTGAGCCAAAATTGGGACGAACTCCTCCTAAAGCAGTCCGACATCGAGAAGGCATAGGAAGAGGCCACTCAACGGGCTGCTGCAAAAGAGGTTCGCTTAACGGAATGCCGTGTTGGGCTTGACACCCATGAAGAGGACCTTGTCGCTCACGAAGAGGCGCTTGCCGCCAAGCTCTGCGGCAAGGACGAGGAAATTGAAAAGCTTGTCGCGCAGCGGACCCAAGAGCTGGAGCAGAAACACAAAGAAGCACTTGATGCTCTGGCCTTGGACCACATCGGCAAGCTGAAGGAAGCCATCAATGCCGCCGAAGCTGTAGAGGCCGCCAAGAATGAGCTGGCTGACAAGGTAAAGAAGCTGGAGGCGGATCTGGAGGATCACGGCAAGGAGATCTCGACGCTCAAAGACGACAGAGATAAAACTCTCTATGACTTGGCAGAGATGCAAACTTCCATATCTAAAAAGACCAAGAAACTCTCCTTTGTCGGTGAGTCCATTGCCGATCTGGAGCTGAAGCTGAGCACGCTGAAGGAGTCCCTTGAGATCAGCAGGGCTCGCAAGAAGACTCTGACCAAAAATGTCCAGGACGAGAAGGAGCTGCTCGAGAGCGCCGCCGCCACCTATAATGACTATGAGAAAGGCGTGAAGATCTGGACTAAGCACCTTGTTGACGTCGCAGAAACGCTTGCGGCACAGCTGTCCACCATGGGCCTGCCAAACTTCAACTATTCTTCTGACGACAGGGTGTCCACGAGCGCCAGGTTGACCCTGTTCTTTGCGGGTCTCATCGACGCCCTGAAGCTGCTCCACTCCAACCGAGCAACCCAACTGGCCAACGAATCCCGCAGACTCTGTCGGGCCGTCCTCCTCAAGGTGCTCACCAAAGTGGTGCAGAGGAATCCCGGCATCGACCTCACCAATGTACTTGACCGCTTGCCGAAGAATGCAGACCACAAGGCACTCGAAGAGCTTGTCGCGCCCATCGTCGACAAGGTGGATCAAGTCAAGAGAGTCGAAGGCGAGCGCAGGGACTAGCCGCTTCACTTCTTCTTGCTGTCGCGAATCCATGCCAAAGACAATCTTTCTTAAGTTAGAATTATGGCAGGTATTGACGTAATATAACTTGCTGTGTTTTTGGATGAATGCATGCTATCCCTCTAGTCTGATTTCTCTCTGTATGGCATACACCCTATGCTTCGTTGGGAAAAACTTGCCGGTGCACGCACCCTTGCCACGAGCGCTTTGAGGAACGGATCCTTAGCAGCCTGCTGGGGGTGTTGCCGCCGGCAAGATACCTTGCCGTTCTCAGCGCAGCCACTTAAACTGTTGAGCGGACTCGAAATAGAGTAAGGGCACAACCGATCATGACAGGGTTCCTTCGCGTGCAGGTTTTCCATACAAGAACCGAAATCGTCCAAGGAAAATAACTTTACAATCTAAGAAATTTACTCAAGGTTTCGCAACTTAGCTTTTCGTTGTTGTACTCTTTCGTACTCTTTCCCGCAAGATGTCACTTTGAATGTCGCCTGTTGGTGTCCATACTCCACAGCATCATCTCCCCCCCGGCAAACTTGCACGCGAGGGAACCTCCTATTCTTTGAGAAAAAGAAAGAAGAGAAAATAGGAACATGGAACCTTGGCGGTCCGTCAGTACTTGCCAGAAACAAGCGTAGCACAATATCTCGGACAGGCATGCATATAAATAAACATGGAAATCGACAAGAACTGTAAGAACGCTTAAACTTATTCAACTGCGCACAGGGTCCGCGCCTGGCTTTGTACATAGGGTTATATGCCTTGCTGGCAAGGCTAGTACAAAAAGGGGGGTTGCCGGGAGACCCGGCAACCGCGCCTTATTTATAAAACTTGCGAAGATGTTCGATATTCCAGGAGTTGCTCACTGGAATGCCATCTTCGGTCTCCAGGCGGACTGCGCCAGGCCTGGTGACCCGTATTACCTGATATGGGCCTTCCCACTTTGGCGTCAACTTATTAGAATTCTTGGCCGACTGAACGCGCCGAAGAACAAGGTCGCCTTCCTCAAGACTTTGGGCATGAACCTTGCGGCTGTGGTAGTGGCGCAAGGCTTGCTGGTAGCATGCAGCTCGCACAACAGCCTGAAGACGATCTTCCTCAAGGAGCATAGCGTCATCTTGCCGCAATTGCTCTTGCTCAAACTCATCAGAAGTGAGCACTCGAGGTGACCCGTGTATGAGTTCCGTGGGGAGAACTGCCTCCGCCCCGTATACCAGGGAGAAGGGTGTCTAGCCAGTTGCTTGATTTGGTGTCGTCCTGATTGACCAAAGAACCGCCGGTAACTCATCAATCCAGCGTCTTCCGCACTTGTGTAGCCTGTCGAAGGTCCTCGTCTTGAGGCCTCGTAGCACTTCAGCATTTGCCCTTTCCGCCAGGCCGTTGCTCCTTGGATGAGCAACAGAAGCAAAACAGATTTTGCCGCCAAGGTCTTGGACATACTGCATGAAGGCGTGGCTCGTGAACTGTGTGCCGTTGTCAGTGATGACTCTATTTGGCACACCAAAATGGCAAACTAGTCCTCTGAAGAACTTGACGGCTGACTGTGCTGTCACCTTTCTCACTGCTTCCACTTCTGGCCACTTTGTGAACTTGTCAATTGCGACGTACAAGTACTCAAAGCCCCCGGTAGCACGGGGAAAAGGGCCCAATATGTTGAGCCCCCAGACTGAAAATGGCCAGGAAAGAGGGATTGTCTGAAGAGCTTGAGCTGGCTGGTGCAATTTCTTTGAATGGAACTGACACGCTTCACACTTGGTTACTAGTGCAGTCGCATCCTGGAGGGCAGTGGGCCAAAAGAAACCTTACCGGAATGCCTTACCGGCAAGAGCCCTTGATCCTATGTGAGAGCCACATATGCCTCCATGTATCTCTGCCAACAGCTTTAGTCTGTCCTCCCGAGGAATGCACTTCAATTTCACGCCGTTCGGTCTTTTTCTGTACAGGACATCGTCCACAAACTGGTACATATTAGACCGACGGGCTACTTTCTCCGCTTCTTCCTGTTCCTCGGGGAGTTCCCTTGTTTGGAGGAACTGGACGATGTGCTGTGCCCATGCTGGAGCTTGAGGCTTGAAAGCAAAGACTAAAGGCATGTCTTCTGCCACGGGAGCAGTTGTCTCTACAGCAAGGGCTCGAGGCCCTGCTGGAGCCTGTCGCCCCCCGGCAAGCTTGGCGTCATCCCCGGCAACTTCCTTGTTGGTGGTTTCTGGGAGCTCAGCGGAAAAGTACTTGCCAGAGCTCAACTTCCTTCGCTTATCTTGCCTTGCTGATGGTTGAACAGATGGCTGAGTCAGTTGGAGCACAAAAGTCCCTAGTTCCACAGGTAACTTGAGGGCAGCACGTTTTGACAGGTCGTCAGCAATGATGTTCTCTGTACGAGGAACATGCTCTGCTTGCAGACTGTCAAAACGTTCTTCCAATTTCCTCACTTCATCTACGTAAGCTTCCATCAATGGGATCTGATAATCTTTGTTAACTTGTTTGACAACAAGCTGTGAATCACCTCTGACGATGAGCTTCTTAATTCCAAGGTCTGCCGTGATCCTGAGACCGGCAAGCAGTCCTTCATATTCTGCAGTGTTGTTTGTTGATCTCTCCCAGGGAAAGTGCATCTGGACTACGTATTTGAGGTGCTCTCCGGTGGGCGCGACAAGTAGCACACCAGCACTGGCGCCTTGCAGCAAGAAAGCCCCATCAAAATACATAACCCACTCTCGGCTCGTTTCCCTGCCGGGGAGAGTGGTCTCTTGAATCTCCTCGTCAGGCGTTGAGGTCCATTCTGCAATGAACTCCGCCAGGGCTCTGCTATGAATTGTTGAAGTGCTTTCAAACTTTAGACCAAAGCTCGACAGTTCCAACGCCCACTCCACAATCCTTCCAGTCGCATCTGGGTTGTGTAGAATCTGTTGCAACATGAAGCGAGTGATGACAGTGATCTCATGTGCCTGAAAATAGTGGCGTAGCTTCCTCGAGGCCATAAGGAGGCCAAAGAGCAATTTTTGCACACCAGAATACCTTGACCTAGCCCCCTGTAAAAGGGAGCTGACAAAATAAACTGG
Organism: Thinopyrum elongatum; assembly: GCA_011799875.1. Taxonomy (NCBI): domain Eukaryota; kingdom Viridiplantae; phylum Streptophyta; class Magnoliopsida; order Poales; family Poaceae; genus Thinopyrum; species Thinopyrum elongatum. The sequence continues at coordinate 433,014,535 of CM022299.1, read as the reverse complement.
GTGCTGCACCATCTTCTTCTTCTGTGCTGCTTCATTTGCCTACGCGGATCCTGCCTTGTCGGCACCAGACTCTGCCGGGGAGAGCTCCGGCTCGTCATTCGACGGTCTTGCCGCTGCTGCTTCTTCATCGACTTCTCTCTGCGCCACTAGCGCAGCACTAACCACTTGATTCGTTGCCGCTAGATATAGCAGCAATGGCTCTTGTGGTTTAGGCGTGACTAGTGTTGGCGTAGAGGAGAGGTACATCTTCAAATCTTGTAGCGCTGCCTCCGCTTCCGGAGTCGATTTCATTGGACCTGCCTTTTTCAAGATCTTAAAAAAGGGCAGGGCGTGCTCAGCAAATTTGGAGATGAACCTGCTTAGAGCAGCAACGCAGCCGGCAAGTCGACGCACATCTTTGACTCGTCTTGGTGTTTCAATCTGCTCGATCGCCTTGATCTTGTCGGGGTTTGCCTCGATCCCACGCTGAGACACAAAGAATCTGATAAGCTTGCCGGATCGAACGCCAAACACACACTTCTCAGGATTGAGCTTGAGTTTGATCTTGCGCAAATTTGCAAATGTTTCCTCTAATCTTCTATGAGCGTTGCTTTGTCCTTGGTTTTGACCACTATGTCATCCATATACGCTTCCATATTTCTATGTAGTTGAGGCTCAAAACCGATCTGGACCGCTCTCGCAAACGTTGAACCAGCGCTTTTCAACCCGAAAGGCATTCGTATAAAACAATACGTACCACATGGGGTGATAAACGCGGTCTTCTCTTCATATTCCTTCGTCATGAAGATCTGATGGTACCCTGAATAAGCATCAAGAAATGACAGCAAGTCGCATCCGGCAGTGGAGTCCACAATCTGGTCGATGCGCGGCAAGGAGAAAGGATCCTTTGGGCAGGCTTTATTGATATCTGTATAATCAATACACAGCCTCCATTTTCCATTCGCCTTGTGCACTACAACCGGATTGGCCAGCCACGTTGGATGGAGCACTCCTCTGACCAAACCTGCCGCTTCCAACTTCCTGATCTCTTCAGTGATAAACTCTTGCCGCTCCAAAGCTTGCTTCCTGACCTTCTGCTTGATGGGCCACACATGAGAACAAACAACAAGATGGTGCTCAATCACCTCCTTGGGAACGCCGGGATGTCAGATGCTTGCCATGCAAACGCATCGACATTCGCCCGCAGGAAGGGGATGAGCGCGCTTTCCTATTTGTCGCCGAGGGTGGAACTTATAGTGAAAGCTCCGCCCGTGCCGTCCTCCTTGACGGGCACCTTCTTAGTTTCTGGTGGAGCTGCTTTGGATTTCTTGCTCTTGCCGGTGGAGCTCTCTGGCACCTCCTCGACGGGAAAACAGCATTCCGAGGAGGCGCGCTTGCCGGAGTGGGTGCAAGAGGTCTTGCCGGTCTTCTTCCCCCCGGGAGCTCCAGTGGCAGGAGCAAGCGCCTTAGCGGTAGGTGCTACAACTGCCTCCCGGTAGAGTTGGTCGGCATAGATAAGCGCATCCTTCTTGTCAGAGTTGACAGTGATGATGCTCATCGGGCCGGGCATCTTCAGTGTGTTGTAAGCATAATGTGATGCCGCCATGAACTTGGCCAGCGCTGGACGGCCAAGGATCCCGTTATACGACAATGGGATCTTGGCAACATCAAAAATGATTTTCTCCGTCCTGTAGTTCAGCTCTCCACCAAATGTAACTGGTAGCGTGATCTTACCCTTTGGTTGGCTTCTTCCCGGATTGATCCCTTGAAACGTGCCTGTTTCTTCGAGATCTTCGTCAGGAATTTGTAACCTCTTGATCACATTGGGCGAGATCAAGTTCAAACCGGCCCCACCGTCAACTAACATTTTTGTCACCTTGAGGTTGCGAATCGTTGGCAAAACTAACAATGGCAAACACCCGACCGCTGTTGTGCAATCAGGGTGATCCTCAGCGTAAAAAATGATAGGCGTGCTGGACCATCTCAACGGCTTCCAGGCATCGACTGATGGCTCTGTCGCATTTATCTCGCGCACCCACTGTTTAAGTTGGCGGTGAGAGGAATGCAACGAGGCGCCACCATCAATGCACATGGCTTTTGTAGCTTTTTGAAACTCATACTCGCTGGACTCATCGTCCTCTTCGTGGTCATCATCCCCCTCTTTCTTGTCGCGGCCCTGAGCAGGCCTCTCCTGTTGCTTGTCCTTGCCACGGTGACCTCCTCGGCCACCACATTTCTTGCCGGACCCCTCAGCACCATCCTGTCCCTTCTCCTTGTCTCACCTTTCATATTCAGCTTTTTGCCTCTCGACAAGCTGTTCAACTTGCTGGCAGTTCTTGAGATCGTGGCCCTTGGTGCGATGGATCTTGCAATACTGCTTGTCGGAGCCCTCCGGTTTGTCGGCAGCCACCAAGGCCTGACAGGCGGCGCACCCAGCAACCTCCTTGCCGGGGTCATCAACCTTGGTCTTCTTAGCGGCACCGGGGTTGCTGGATTCCTCGACGGCAAGCACGGTTTTGCCCTTGCGCTTCCTGTTATGCCGTCGGCCCTTCTTTGCCGGGGTGGCGGCGTCTTCGTCTGCGGAGTCAGTTCCTGCGCTGGCATCTTCGCCGGGGTATCTCCTTCCCTCTTCAGTCCGAGCACACCTATCGGCCAGAACATAAAGCTCGGCAACATCCCTAACCTTGTTCATCGCTAGCTCTTCGCGCATCCTGCGATTGCGCACATTCTGATGAAACGCGCTGATAACAGCGGCAGGATGAACGTCTGGGATGTTGTACTGTACACGGCTGAATCTCTGTATGTACTTGCACAAGTTTTCATCCTCTTTCTGGGGGATGAGATGTAAATCACTTGCCTGGCCAGGAGCTTGGTGGCCTCCGGTAAAGGCGCCAACAAACTCGTGACACAGATCCGACCAAGAAGAGATGGCATTTTTTGGCAGGTGCATCAACCACGACCTGACGTTGGGCTTGAGTACCAACAGGAAGTAGTTGGCGAGCACCTTGTCTTCCCGAGCTCCGGCAACCTGCACCGCAATGGTGTAGATGCTCAGGAACTCCGACGAGTGAGTCTTGCCATCGTATTTCTCCGGGACCTCTGGTTTGAATGTGCGGGAAGTGGGCCACTGAACTCGCCGCAACTCAAGGGTAAAAGCTGGACAACCCACCTCGTAAGGTAAGTCACCAGAATCCCCCAGCGCAGGCTTGTCTACAGTGGGCCCAGCGCGCCTGTCAGATTGATGGCGCACTTCCCGCCGCCGCTTGATGGTGGTTCGAGTGTCTTCTTTGACTCGTTCCCGAAGAACTTGACGTTGATCGAGGCGAGTTCGCGGATCAGACGACGCTGTGGATCCATCATCACGGGCATCGATCTGCCGAACTGGCGATCGCTGTTGTCGTGGTGGAGGAGAGTGCACCGTGGTTGCACCACCTCCGGTCCTTCTGCCATCGGCATGCGCCGGCTCGATGGACCGCCGCCGCGAAGGCTCTGTCTGCTGCTGCCCATCTCCATTGGCGAAACTGATGAGACTCTGAATAGTAGCCCTCCATTCTTCGAGCTTCTCCACAGCGGGAGGGAAATCCAGGAGCAGCTGCGCTCGTGCCAACGCTTCTGCTGGTGTAGGCGGCAGCGACAGGCGTGAAGAACGTGAGGTGCTCTGACTCCTAATTGTGTTAGAAGGAGCTCCATCACAGTCCCGCAGCCGTGTGCCATTTCCACTGGCACCTTGGCGTGCATGCTGGCCCCGTGCATCTCGGGAATGATGCTGAGGGCTCTTTCCATGGGGATGCCTGGGGTCACCAACGTCGCGGCGCTGCTCATCGCGCACGACCTGGGAAGGCCGCGGCGCATGCGCTGGCGGGGGTGTCTTGGAAGTCGTGTTCCCATCCCTGGAGTTTGTTGCGCCGCCCGTAGGCAGCACGGCTCCGTCCTTGGATCTAGCGGCGCGCGCGTCGTCGTCGCGACCGCGGACGACACCACTCGCCTGGATCCGATCGCCAGAATGTCATGGAAGCTCACGACCTCCACCTTCTCCTCCACCCGCATCCGTCCTGTCGCCCGTCCGTGTTGGTACGGGCAGATCGGCCGCAGACGAACCAATCACTGTAATACCCTTCCTCTTGGGAAGCATGATGACGAAGACGTTGAGGAAACTGACGCGCTGACCGCTAGATCAGGTTCACGCAACCTCTTCCCCCTACCTGGCACGCCAAAGATGTTGGGGAAACGACACCTATGGAATCCCGTGGATCCCTTCTACGGTTCGGCAGGGAAAAAGGTGTGCACAAAGAGCAGATCCAACGATCGACATGAGGGATTTTTACCCAGGTTCGGGCCGCTGAGAAGCGTAAAACCCTAGTCCTGCTTTAGTGCATTGAGAGTTCTTGAGCTCTGGCTAGCTGCTACGCATGCAAACTGGGCCAGAAAGTCCAAAAGTCCCTCCCTGTATCGCTTTGGGCCTCCTTTTATACTAAGGGACTACCACAGTGCCGTACGACACATACATGAGGTGTAAAGTTGCTACAGTGCACATACTTATCCTTGACATCTTAGGACAAATGCACTTAATGCGCCGTTTACATGTCCGTAACATTCATGGGGACGGAAACAGAGCCCGTCCCATCCGTCGCCGCCTCACCCCATCTCGACACGCACCCATGATGACGAGGCTCGCGGGGCCAGGCTGGCAGGCTAGTTGTTGCGTTGGAGTGGTGGCAGGGCGGTGGGGTCTTTGCCGTGTGCGAGTCTTGCTGTGGCCTCGCAAACGTCCCCGGCAAGAATCTTGCTGGAGCCTAGCAAACGTTCCCGGCAAGAATCTTGCTGGGAACTTCGCCTTTTGGTCTTCACAAAGATCTGCATGCCACCACGCAAACGCCCCTGGATCTTGGTCTTGACATTATCGATGGTGTCAGAGCTCTCAACCTCAAGGGGGATGGTTTTGCCGGGGCTTCGCCTCGCAAACCATCCCGGCAAGAATCTTGCCGGGAGCCCAGCTTGTGGTCTTCTTTGGTCATCTTGTGTTTGCTTCCAGTTGTCCCCGTCAGGCCTTGCCGCGTTTATGGCTGCAACTGCCCGTGCACAAGTATGGGGTACTAAAGGGCCCAAACTTCAGTGCACCGACGCCGAGTTTGTCTGACCAACTCTTTGTTTGCTCTTTGCTGAAATCGGTCCCACCGAGCTCATGCAATCGGTCACACCGAGATGTGGTTTTGCGCTAACCCTAGCACATCAGTCCCACCGAGTTGATCATGTCGGTCCCACCGAGAATCCTAACGTTCACATTTTGAACTGAATCGGTCTCACCGAGTTCTCCTATTCGGTCTGACCGAGTTGGGTCAAATGTGTGTAACGGTTGGATTTTGTGTGGAGGCTATAAATACCCCTCCACCCCTTCTCTATTCAAGAGTGAGCCATCAGAACGTGCCTACACTTCCACTATCCATTTTCTGAGAGAGAACCACCTACTCATGTGTTGAGACCAAGACATTCCAATCCAACCACAAGAATCTTGATCTCTAGCCTTCCCCAAGTTGCTTTCCACTCAAATCATCTTTCTACCATAGCCAAATCTGTGAGAGTGAGTTGGGTGTTGGGGAGACTATCATTTGAAGCACAAGAGCAAGGAGTTCATCATCAACACACCATCTATTACCTTTTGGAGAGTGGTGTCTCCTAGATTGGTTAGGTGTCACTTGGGAGCCTCCGACAAGATTGTGGAGTTGAACCAAGAAGTTTGTAAGGGCAAGGAGATCACCTACTTCATGAAGATCTACCCAAGTGAGGCAAGTCCTTCATGGGCGATGGCCATGGTGGGATAGACAAGGTTGCTTCTTCGTAGACCCTTCGTGGGTGGAGCCCTCCGTGGACTCGCGCAGCCGTTACCCTTCGTGGGTTGAAGTCTCCATCAACGTGGACGTACGATAGCACCACCTATCGGAACCACACCAAAAATCTTCGTGTCTACATTGCATTTGCCTTCTCCAAACCCTTCCCTTTACCTTCATATGCAATGTTTTACTTTCCACTGCTACACTCTTAGAATTGCATGTGTAGGTTGATTGCTTGACTTGTGCTAAGTTGCTAAAATCTGCCAAGACTTAAAATTGGGAAAAGGCTAGATTTTTATTTGGTCAAGTAGTCTAATCACCCCCCCTCTAGACCTACTTTCGATCCTACACACTGTGAAAATGACCATGTTGCCCTTGCCCGTAAACAGCCCCCTCCGGGAGAAAACTGTTTCCGGCAAAAAATTTCGCGATCCTTCCGCACTTCTTCCCGGTGTATTCTTCCTGCCTAGGCAAGCCACGACAGCCACTTGCATGATGGATTTGCAGTAGCCATGGTTTTCAACTTGAATATTTAAATAAGTTGTGCATGTTAATGTTTTCATGAATGCTTTATATGCTTATGGATCTATGCTCGTTCTTATGCCATGATTATTTTCATCTAGTTGGTTACATGCTTACTTGCTAATATTGTTATCATGTTCTATTCTGTTAGTTATTTTCCCGATGATAGTGGTCATACTATGTTCATATTAGTGATATGCTTTGTTATACTTGTGATGTTCAGGATCATCGTTATGCCATGTTCATTTGCATCCGGTAGAGTAAATGCTTTATTGTTATTGATGTTAAGATGAACGTGCTAAATGGTTGTGTTATCCATCCATGCTCATGTTGATGTCATGCTCATATGCATTGTTATTCCATCATGTTATTCTGTTATGACTCAGCGGTTCCTCATTTCAAGTTTAACTGGATTTTAATCGAACTTGAACACCTGTTGGCTGAGTCATAGTGCCACCGAATCGAGCTTCCCAAAGTGCAACCACATTTGCCTTTTATGGGGAGGCCCTTTCTCGGTCTATTATCATGCCTCTCGCCGGTGCCTCCAACTAGGGAAGGTTATGGGCGCGCGCTACCCTGATCAGGTAGGCGGACATAAGCCTTGTGTGCTCGTAGATGTTTTGGTACCATGTCCCCGTTTGGGACCGTTTGTTTTGCCACGACGATGGCCGTTGGATGTCACGCGGTGACATCGGGGCCACCCAGGACTTAGCCCAAAGGGGAGTTGGTTGGAGTGGCCGGGAGAGTGTCATGGCAATAGATTGGTTCTATGGGAACGTCGTTGGTCCACCCGAATGGGAGTACGAGGCCTTGGGTTCCGTGGTGTGGGTACAGTGTGCTAACCTCTGTAGAGTGTGTATAATCTATCGATAGCCGCGTCCTCGGTCACAGACACAAGTTCGTAGTAGGTCACACTATGAGTCAATAGTAATAATAACTTGCTTAATAAACAACCCCAGTTCGATGAGGAAAGAAGTTGGTTCATCTTCATGTGGTCACGGGAGGTTCACCCTGGTATTCTTGGTAATGAGGAGATGATCTTGTGAGGATCATGAGGGTATTCTTGATAATGATGAAATGATCTTGTGAGGATCACAGTGGTATTCTTTATAATGATTGAAGTGATCCCGTGACCACGATGGTAAGTAAGAGTGGCATATCTAGGGTGGTTACGAGGTAACCCCCGAACATAGTAAGTTGGTCCATGTTATTTTAAACATGTTGCATGTTAGTATCATCATGTTCATATGTTCATGCCATGCTCATCTGAGATTGTTCTAGTGGTATCTTGTTCGCCATGTACATGCCATGTTGTATCATGCTCATCAATGTTTAACCTCTAAATGCCATGCTGTTGTTTGTCTTGATTGCTTTTGTTGCTGTGAGCTTGCAAGTACATTCAATGTACTGACCTGGCGTGTCATGCCAGATTGCAGGTGATGCCATGATTGATTGCTTGTCGAGGTTACCGTTCGTGCTAGCTAGACCGCGTTCCAGCCAGAGTCCCTGCGGAGTGGAGTCCATCGATGTCGTCGTTGTTCTGCTGCTAGAAGATATTCCGCTGCTTCAAGTTGTTCTGCGGCTAGCAACCTGAGCGGGCGAAGTGTCGCCGTGCCGATGTAATTCGTTGTGATATCGGAACCCTTGTATCCGTATCTTTTGTAATAAAAAGCTGATTTGTTCTATGCCAAGCAGTGCCGTATTCCAGAAGACTTGATCTCTGGGCTGGAATACGGGGTGTTCCGGTCTCTCTGAGCCGGGGTGCCACACTATTGCTACTTTTTACATGTTCCGAATTGTGTAGCTACAAAACTATCTATCCCCGCTACTTTCAGTACTTACAGAGAATACCTTGCTGAAAACCGCTTCTCATTTCCTTCTGCTCCTCGTTGGGTTCGACACTCTTACTTATCGAAAGGACTATAATTGATCCCCTATACTTGTGGGTCATCAAGACTCTTCTGTAGCGCCATTGCCGGGGAGTGAAGCACCTTTGGTAAGGAAACATTTTTATTATGTGTTGAAATTTTCTGTCACTTGTCACTACGGAAAATAATCCTTTGAGTGGTTTGTTTGGGGTATCTTCACCTCGATTGGAATCAATAAAAGTTGACCCTCAACCTACTGAACCTATTGAAAATATTTATTATGATATTACTTCGAGTATGTTAGAGAAACTGCTAGCTAATCCTCATGCAGGAGATGGAACAGTACATCCTGATATGCACTTAATCTATGTGGATGAAATATGTGGATTGTTTAAGCTTGCAGGTTTTCCGTGGATGGAGTTGAGAAGAAGGTATTCCCTTTATCTTTGGAGGGAAAGGCATGACATGGTGATGCGGCTTGGAACTGCGTCGGTATTTCCCCAAAGAGGAAGGGATGATGCAGTACAACTACGGTAGGTATTTCCCTCAGTTATGAAACCAAGGTATCAATCCAGTAGGAGGACCAAGCAACACTATGTAAACAGTACCTGCACACAAAGAACAAATACTTGCAACCCGACGCATAAGAGGGGTTGTCAATCCCTCCTCGGTAAAAAGATAGATTGGTTTGTATGAGATTGGATAAATAGATCTGAATAAAACATGAAATAAAAGATGCAAAAAAAGTGCAGCAAAGTATTTTTGGGTTTTTGTAATAATAGATCTGAAAACAAATGCGATGAAAAATAGATCTGAAAGCAATATGATGAAAGATAGACCTGGGGGCCGTAGATTTCATTAGTGGCTTCTCTCGAGAAAATAGCATACGGTGGGTAAACAAATTATTGTTGGGCAATTGATAGAAGATCCAATAATTATGACGATATCCAATGCAATGATCAATATATAGGCATCACGTCCAAGATTAGTAGACCGACTCCTGCCTGCATCTACTACTATTACTCCACACATCGACGGCTATCCAGCATGCATCTAGTGTATTAAGTTCATGGAGAAACAGAGTAATGCAATAAGAACGATGACATGATGTAGACAAGATCTATTCATGTAGGGATAGACCCCATCTTGTTATCCTTAATAGCAATGATACATACGTGCCTCGCTACCCCTTCTATCACTGGGTGAGGACACCGTAAGATCGAACCCATCACAAAGCACCTCTTCCCATGGAAAGAAAAATTGATCTAGTTGGCCTAACTAAACCAAAGATTTGAAGAAGAAATACGAGGCTATAAACAATCATGCATATAAGAGATCAAAGAAACTCAAATAATATTCATGGATATAGATCTGATCATAAACTCAAAGTTCATTGGATCCCAACAAACACACCGCAAAAAAGGTTTACATCAAATAGATCTCCAAGAGACCATTGTATTGAGAATCAAAAAGAGAGAAGAAGCCACCTAGCTACTGCCTACGAACCCGTAGGTCTATGGTGGACTACTCACGCATCATCGGAGAGGCACCAATGAGGATGATGAACCCCTCCGTGATGGTGTTAGATTGGATCTCGTGGTTCTGGAACTTGCGGAGGCTAGAATTGTGTTTCGTCTGCTCCTCTAGGGTTTCTGGAATATTTGGGAATTTATAGAGCGAAGAGGCGGTGCAGGAGACCCCCATGGGCCCCACAACCCACCAGGGCGCGTCTGGGCTCCTGGGCGCGCCCTGGTGTCTTGAGGGCCCCACAGGACTCCCCTCTAGTCCTTCCTTGGCTCCCAAGTTGCCTTCTGGTCCAAAAAAATCTACAAAAAGTTTCACTGCATTTGGACTTCGTTTGATAGGGATATTCTGCGAAGTAAAAAAACAAGCAAAAAACAGCAACTGGCACTTGGCACTATGTCAATAGGTTAGTCCCAAAAATGATATAAAGTTGCTATAAAATGATTGTAAAAAAATCCAAGAATGATAATATAACAGCATGGAACAATAAAAAATTATAGATACGTTGGAGACGTATCAGTATCCCCAGGCTTAATTCCTACTCGTCCTCGAGTAGGTAAATGATAAAAAACAGAATTTTTGATGTGGAATGCTGCCCAACATGTTCATCACATAATCTTCTATTTGTAGCATGGACATTTGGACTTTTAGAAGGTTCAAAGAAATAATCTATATTTGACATGATAACTTCAATACTCAAGCATATCAATAAGCAACCATGTCTTTCAAAATATCAACACTAAAGAAAGTTATCCCTAGCCCATCATTCTCAATCATTGATTCATTCATGAAACACACTCAAATATTAGCTACATCCAGTGCTCAAGTACGATCATAGTGCTCCCTAGTTGGTGCTATATAATAGAAGATATAGACTCAAATAAAAATAAAAATTGCATAAAGTAAATAAATAGGCCCTTCACAGAGGAAAGATGAGATTTGTAGAGGTGCCTGATGTCGCTTGAAACTGCGTCGGTATTTCCCCAAAGAGGAAGGGATGATGCAGTATAGCTACGGTAGGTATTTCCCTCAGTTGTGAAACCAAGGAATCAATCCAGTAGGAGAACCAAGCAACACCATGTAAATGGTATCTGCACATAAGGAACAAATACTTGCAACCCGACGTGTAAGAGGGGTTGTCAATCCCTCCACGGTAAAAAGATAGATAAATTTGTGGTAGATTGGATAAATAGCTCTCCATAAAATGCGAAATAAAATAAGTAATAAAAAATTGCAGCAAGGTATTTTTGGGTTTTTGGAATAATAGATCTGAAAATAAAAGTGAATAAAAATAGATCTCAAAGCAAATATGATAAAGAATAGACCCGGGGGCCGTAGATTTCACTAGTGGCTTCTCTCAAGAAATAGCACACGGTGGGTAAACAAATTACTGTTGGGCAATTGATAGAAGATCGAATAATTATGACTATATTCAAGGCAATGATCAATATATAGGCATCACGTCCAAGATTAGTAGACCGAAACGATTCTGCATCTACTACTATTACTCCACACATCGACAGCTATCTAGCATGCATCTAGTGTATTAAGTTCATGGAGAAACGGAGTAATGCAATTAGAATGATGACATGATGTAGACGAGATCTATTCATGTAGGAATAGCCCCCATCTTGTTATCCTTAATAACAACGATACATGCGTGTCTTGCTGCCCCTTCTGTCACTGGGAAAGAACACCGCAAGATCGAACCCATCACAAACAGCGGTGGGCGTTTGGTATAAACCGAAATTTCGGTTTCTACTGTTTGGTTTTTTCTTAAATTCGGTTAGCAAAACCAAAAACCGAAAATGTTTGGTAAAAATGACTAATCGAAAGTTCGGTTAACCGTATATTCGGTTCGGTTTCCCGGTTTACACCGAACAGAACTTGCTTTGATCTATTGTGTGAGCGGCAGACTGTTATATATAGCCAAAACAATTTGCCTCATTTCCTCGGCCAGGCGAGGTGGGACTAAAGGAATATGGTGTCTCCCATTGGTAGTTCACATGCGGGCTAGCATGCATGCACGTGGTCAGCCCATGGTCAAATAAAGATCCCAGATTGTTTGTTTTAGAACAACGTCCAAGTTTTTGCTGGTGGGCACATGGCCTAGTGGCTGGCTGGCTTGGCCCAATACCAACGTGGCAGCCATGCTCTATAAAAAAAGCAACATCAGCGTAGCAAAGTGTGGGAGGTCTGCCTATGGGAAAGATGGACAGCGGCGTCGCTCCACGCCAGTTTTGCGTCTGCGTACTGTCTCTGACTCTGTGTCTAACGTACGTGCAGTGTTCGGTTTTGTTTCGGCTAACCGAATTAGAAACTGAACAAACCGAACATAGTTCGGTTAGTACAAGTAGAAACCTAATTTTTCTATATTATTGACAAAAACTGAAAATTCATTTTTTTCGGTTTCGGCTTCGGTCCGGTGTTCGGTTTGTCGATTTTTATGCCCACCCCTAATCACAAAGCACCTCTTGCCATGGCAAGAAAAATTGATCTAGTTGGCCTAACTAAACCAAAGATTCGAAGAAGAAATACGAGGCTATAAATAATCATGCATTTAAGAGATCAAAAAAGACTCAAATAATATTCATGGATATAGATCTGATCATAAACTCAAAGTTCATCGGATCCCAACAAACACACCGCAAAAAGAGTTACATCAAATAGATCTCCAAGAGACCATTGTACTGAGAATCAAAAGCCATCTAGCTACTACCTACGGACCCTTAGGTCTATGGTGGACTACTCATGCATCATCGGAGAGGCACCAATGAGGATGATGAACCCCTCTATGATGGTGTTAGATTGGATCTCGTGGTTCTGGAACTTGCGGCGGCTGGAATTGTGTTTTGTCAACTGCCTTAGGGTTTCTGGAATATTTGGGAATTTATAGGGCGAAGAGGTAGTGCAGGAGACCTTCGTGGGGCCCACAACCCCCTGGACACGCCAGGGGCCTCTGGCACGCCCTGGTGGGATGTGCTCCCACTGGCCTCCCCTCTGGTGCTTTCTTGGCCCACAAGGTGTCTTTTGGTCCAGAAAAAATCTCCAAAAAGTTTCGTGGCATTTGGACTTCGTTTTGTACTGATATTCTGCAAAGTAAAAAACAAGCAAAAAATAGCAACTGGCACTGGGCACTATGTCAATAGGTTAGTCCCAAAAAATGATATAAAATTGCTATAAAATGAATATAAAACATCCTAGAATGATAATATAACAGCATGGAACAATAAAAAGTTATAGATATGTTGGAGACGTATCAGCATCCCCAAGCTTAATTCCTGCTCGTCCTCGAGTAGGTAAATGATAAAAACAGAATTTTTGATGTGGAATGCTGCCTAACATGTTCATCACATATTATTTTCTTTTGTAGCATGGACATTTGGACTTTTATATGGTTTAAAGTAATAGTCTAGTTTTGACATGAAGATGTCAATACTCAAGCATATCAACAAGCAACAATGTCTTTCAAAATATCAACACTAAAGAAAGTTATCCCTAGCCCATTATGCTCAATCATTGATCCATTCATGAAACACACTTGCATATTAGCTACATCCAATGCTCAAGTATGATCATAGTGCCCCCTAGTTGGTGCTTTATAAAAATTGCATAAAGTAAATAGATAGGCCCTTCACAGAGGGAAGTAGGGATTTTTAGAGGTGCCAGAGCTCAAAGCTTAAATTGAGAGATTAAAAATTTTGAGAGGCATACTTTTCCCGTCAATGAAAACGACCGAGTAATTCCCAACACTTTCCATGCTAGATATATCATAGGCAGTTCCCAAACATAAAATAAAGTTTATTCCTTTTTCCACCATTCTTTCACAATCCATGGCTAGCCGTATCCACGGGTGCCTTCCATACCAACACTTTCCAAGGAATTTATTATTTGACAACATAAAGTAAATTTCTTTTTCATTTCGGGACTGGGCATCCTTATTACCGCCATACTCTCATGCAATGACAAGTGAATAAACACTCATCTTGAGAATAACACATCTAGCATGGAAAATATTGGCCACCCCCTGCCGCTTCATGAGCGGTACGGGCACACAAAAGGGAAATTCATTTTGAAAATTAGAGATGGCACATACAAATTTACTTAGAACGGCACGGAAATACCGCATATAGGTAGGTATGGTGGACTCATGTGGCAAAACTGGGTTTAAGGATTTTGGATGCACAAGTTGTATTTCTACTTAGTACAAGTGGAGGCTAGCAAAAAGATTGAGAAGCAGCCAACCAAGAAATGAAAATTCACATAAGCGAGCATTAAGCATAACTAACACCGAATAATGCACCATAAGTAGGATGTAATTTCATTGCATAACTATTGACTTTCGTGCTTGCATAGGGAATCACAAACCTTAGCACCAATATTCTTACTAAAGCATAATTACTCACCAACATGACTCACATATCACTATCATCATATCTCAAAACTATTACAAAGAATCAAGTTTATTTTGTCCAATGATCTTCATGAAAGTTTTTATTATATCCCTCCTGAATATCTATCACTTTGGGACTAGTTTCATATATTGCAATTGCTTTTAAATATCTCAAACAAATTTAAGTGAAGAAAATGAGCATAAATTTTTTTGTCTCTCAAAATAATATAAGTGAAGCATGAGAGAATTTCTTCAAAGATTTACTAACTCTCAAATTAATCTAAGTGAAGCATGAGAGCATTTCTTCAAAAAATTACTAACTCTCAAATTAATCTAAGTGAAGCATGAGAGCATTTCTTCAAAATATTAAAGCACACCGTGCTCAAAAAGATATAAGTGAAGCACTAGAGCAATTCCATAGCTCAAAAAAATTAAGTGAAGCATCAAGAGAAATTCTAACAAATCATAGCATAATTTTGGCTCTCTCAAATAGGTGTGTCCAGCAAGGATAATTGGGACAAACTAAAAAGCAAAACAAGCAAAGACTCATATAATACAAGACGCTCCAAGCAAAACTCATGATATGTGACGAATAAAAATATAGCTCCAAGTAAAATACCGATGGTCGTTAGAAGAAAGAGGGGATGCCTTCCGGGGCATCCCCATGCTTAGTTGCTTGGTTATCCTTGAATATTAACATGGGGTGCCATGGGCATCCCCAACCTTAGGCTCTTTTCACTCCTTATTCCTTCATCCATCGTGTTCTCACCCAAAACTTGAAAACTTCAATCACACAAAACTTAACAAAACCTTCATAAGATCCGTTAGTATAAGAAAACCATTATTTACTTTAAGTACTGTTGCAAACCCATTCAATTTTTTTTATTCATTATATCTACTGTATTCAAACTTTTCCATGGCTTATACCCTCGATACAATCCATAGATTCATCAAAATAAGCACACAACGCAAAGAATACAGAATCTGTAAAAAACAGAACAGTCTGTCAAGATGCGAATTGTTCTCATACTTCTGTAACTACAAAAATTAGGAAAACATAGGCAATTTCTATATCAATCTTATGTAAAACATTCAGAATTTTTCGTGCTTATGTGAATTTAAATAATTCTGTTACTGGACGCAAAAGTTTCTGTTTTTCAACAGGATCAAATCAACTATCACCAAACTATTCCAAAGGCTTTACTTGGCACAAATACTAATTAAAACATAAAAAACACAATCACAAAAGTGGCATAATTGTGCAAACTCTCAAGAACAGAAAGAAAAAGGCAAAAATAAATTTTATTCATTGGGTTGTCTCCCAACAAGCGCTATCGTTTCATGCCCCTAGCTAGGCATAATTCATAGATTCAAGTATTGTCATCTTTAGTTTTTGATCCATAGGATGCCCTCATGATTGATTCATATGGTGGCTTAATTCTTGTTCTAGGGAAGTGTTCCATACCCTTTCTTAGTGGAAATTGAAATTTAATATTGCCTTCTTTCATTTCAATCACGACAGCAGTAGTACGTAAAAACGGTCTACCAAGTATAATTGGACAAGACAGATTGCAATAAATACCAAGAACAATAAAATCTATGGGCACATAATTCCTATTTGCAAGAATAAGAACATCATTAATTCTTCCTAAAGGCTTTTTAATAGTAGAATCCGCCAAGTGTAAATTAAGAGAACATTCTTCAATATCGGTAAGACCAAGCACATCACATAAAGATTTCGAAATTGTGGAAACACTAGCACCCAGATCACATAAAGCAAAGCACTCATAATTTTTAATCTTGACTTTGATGGTAGGTTCCCATTCATCTTGTAATTTTCTAGGAATTAAAATCTCTAATTCCAACTTTTCTTCTAAAGCTTTCATCATGGCATCTACGATATGTTTAGTATAAGCTTTATTTTGTTCATAAGCATGGGGTGAATTTATCATGGATTGCAACAAAGAAATGCATTCAATCAAAGAGAAACTATCAGAATTAAAGTCTTTGTAATCCAAAAGAGTGGGCACATCACTAGTTAAAGTTTTGATCTCTCCAAACCCACTTTTATCAATTTTCTCATCAAGATTTTCACCCTTCGAATTATCGGGACGCCCTCTAGCTAAAGTTGACTCTTCTTCAGTCCCTTTATCATCAATTTTAATTTTACTAAAAAAGGAATCAATAGAAGAAACACCAATCACATTAAGATCTTCATCATTTTTATCTTCTAAAGAAATTGGCTTAGCGGCAATTTGGTTTACTAGGGTAGCTTGTGCATCGGATATTTTACCTAGCATATTTTTAGCATGAGCATACTTGGATTGGAGATTTCAAACTTCTCTACTAATATCATCAAGTTGTTCTGTTATAGCATCTAACACAACAGAGTGTTGCTTAAGTTCTTCGGTAAAGTATTTATTGTGCTCAAATTGTGTAGTCATATATTCCTTAGTACTTTTAACAATTTCAAGCAAAATATTGGGGGTAAGGAACATCATAGTACTTTCTCTGAGACATTGCAACTACACAAACAAGATTGCAAACAAAAAACAGATCTGACGAGAAAAATGCGAACAAAAAAAGAAGGAAAATAAAATGGCAAAAATTTGTGAAGTGGGGGAGATGAAAACGAGAGGCAAATGGTAAATAATGTAAATTGCAAGGAGATGAGATTTGTGATTAGGAACCTGATAGATATTGATGAAGTCTCCCCGGCAACAGCGCCAGAAATTCCTTTTGATGTCGCTTGAAACTGCGTTGCTATTTCCCCAAAGAGGAAGGGATGATGCAGTACAACTACGATAGGCATTTCCCTCAGTTGTGAAACCAAGGTATCAATCCAGTAGGAGAACCAGGCAACACTATGTAAACGATACCTGCACACAAGGAATAAATACTTGAACCCAACGCGTAAGAGGGGTTGTCAATCCCTCCACAGTAAAAAGATAGATAAATTTGTGGTAGATTGGATAAATAGCTCTCGATAAAACGTGAAATAAAATAAGTAATAAAAAGGTACAACAAGGTATTTTTGGGTTTTTGGAATAATAGATCTGAAAATAAAAGTGAATAAAAATAGATCTCAAAGCAAATATGATAAAGAATAGACCCGGGGGTGATGTCTACTACGCAACCTTTCTCCTTGTAGACGTTGTTGGGCCTCCAAGTGCAGAGTTTTGTAGGACAGTAGCAAATTTCCCTCAAGTGGATGACCTAAGGTTTATCAATCCATGGGAGGCGTAGGATGAAGATGGTCTCTCTCAAACAACCCTGCAACCAAATAACAAAGAGTCTCTTGTGTCCCCAACACACCCAATACAATGGTAAATTGTATAGGTGCACTAGTTCGGCGAAGAGATGGTGATACAAATGTAATATGGATGGTAGATATAGGTTTTGTAATCTGAAAAATATAAAAACAGCAAGGTAACTAGTAACAAAAGTGAGCAAAAACGGTATTGCAATGTTTAGAAACAAGGCCTAGGGTTCATACTTTCACTAGTGCAAGTTCTCTCAACAATGATAACATAAATAGATCATATAACAATCCCTCAACGTGCAACAAAGAGTCACTCCAAAGTCACTAATAGCGGAGAACAAACGAAGAGATTATTGTAGGGTACGAAACCACCTCAAAGTTATTCTTTCTGATTGATCTATTGGGCTATTCCTATAAGTGTCACAAACAGCCCTAGAGTTTGTACTAAAATAACACCTTAAGACACACATCAACCAAAACCCTAATGTCACCACAAGTATCCGCAGGTTTGATTATACGATATGCATCACACAATCTCAGATTCATCTATTCAAACCAACACAAAGAACTTCAAAGAGTGCCCCAAAGATTCTACCCGAGAGTCAAGACGAAAACTTGTGCCAACCCCTATGCATAAGTTCACAAGGTCACAGAACCCGCAAGTTGATCACCAAAACATACATCAAGTGGATCACGTGAATATCCCATTGTCACCACAGATAAGCACATGCAAGACAAACATCAAGTGTTCTCAAATCCTTAAAGACTCAATCCGATAAGACAACTTCAAAGGGAAAACTCAATCCATTACAAGAAGGTAGAGGGGGGAAACATCATAAGATCCAACTATAATAGCAAAGCTCGCGGTACATCAAGATCGTGCCAAATCAAGAACACGAGAGAGAGAGAGAGAGAGAGAGATCAAACACATAGCTACTGGTACATACCCTCAGCCCCGAGGGTGAACTACTCCCTCCTCGTCATGGAGAGCGCCAGGATGATGAAGATGGCCACCGGTGATGGTTTCCCCCTCCGGCAGGGTGCCGGAACAGGCTCCCGATTGGTTTTTCGTGGCTACAGAGGCTTGCGGCGGCGGAACTCCCGATCTAGGTTTTGTTCTGGAGGTTTTGGGATTTATAGGAGGTGTTGGCGTCGGGGACAAGTCAAGGGGGCCCACGAGGCGACGACAAGGACGGGGGGCACGCCCTGGCGGGGCGCCCTCCACCCTTGTGGTGGCCTCGGGACTCTTCTGCGAAATCTTTTCATTCCAGTATTTTTTATATTTTCGAAAAATATTCTCCGTGGATTTAAAGGTCAATTGGACTTCGTTTGATATTCCTTTTCTGCAAAGCTCAAAAACAAGGAAAAAACAGAAACTGGCACTGGGCTCTAGGTTAATAGGTTAGTCCCAAAAATCATATAAATGCATATAAAACATCCAAGATAGATAATATAATAGCATGGAACAATAAAAAATGATAGATACGTTGGAGACGTCTCAAGCATCTCCAAGCTTAATTCCTGCTCGTCCTCGAGTAGGTAAATGATAAAAATAGAATTTTTGAGTGGAATGCTAGCAAGTGCATAAGTTTGATCAATGATAATTTCAATCACTTTTTCTAGCATCATTATAAATCATAAACAGTAGCTCATCTCATAAAACTTCTCATGATCAAGTAGCAAGCTATTCACATGTTAAAGCATAGATCATAAACTTTCTTGAAAACAAACAAATTAGGTTCTCAGTCATCAAACAATTGCAATTCATCTTATTTTCAGGTAGGGTCTATGTAAGAGCTTTGATTTAGCAAATCCCACTTACTCAACTATCATATAGTCTTCCATGATTGCTACCACTCAAATCATATTTTTAGAACAAATAGCATCCATCGAACACAGAGAAAGATAGGGGCTTAGTGTTTTGCCTCCCAACTTATTTATCATATAGATAATTGTCAACAATAATAATTCATGATCAAATATATTTGAATGGCCATATATGCTTAGATCTTTCCCCATCACATGATGCTTGCCAACTAAAGAGTAGGTTGGAATGAGAAGGAATACTACTGACTCTTGCATAAAAGTAAAAGATCGGCCCTTCACAGAGGGAAGCAGGGATTTGCAGAGGTGCCAGAGCTCGAAGCTTTTAAAACAGAGATGAACATAATTTTGAGATATATGCTTTCATTGTCAACATAACAACCAAGAGTTCTCACTATCTTCCATGCTAGATACATTATAGGCAGTTCCCAAACAGAATGGTAAAGTTTTTACTCCCCCACCACCAACAAGCACATTCCACGGCTGGTCCGAAACAACGAGTACCGTCCAACTATCAACAATCCTGGGGGAGTTTTGTTTAATTATTTGAAATTTTGTTTTTGATCTTTTGATCATAGGACTGGGCATCCCAATTACCAGCCACTCTCTCATGAATGACAAGTGAATAAACACTCATCGTGAGAATAACCCACCTAGCATGGAAGATACTGACAGCACCTAGTCGCTACATGAGCGATTCGGGCATACAAAATAGATTATTATTTGAAGGTTTAGAGTTTGGCACATGCAAATTTACATGAAACGACAGGTAAATACCGCATATAGGTAGATATGGTGGACACTCATGGAAGAAACTTGGTTCAAGGATTTTGGATGCACAAGCAGTATTCCCGCTTAGTACAAAAATTTTGGCTAACAAAAGATTCTAAATAGCAAGCACCACATGTTGGAGGATCCATAACAATATAACTTCTATACAAATATACCCAAGCATAACTCATTACGTTGTCTTCCTTGTCCAACTTCAACTAATATGCTCAAGTTTGAAAATAATTAATGGGGCTCACAGTCATAGAAGATGTCCAAGATAGTATATTTATATGTGAAATCTCTCTTCCTTCAATATTCTTTCATGAATTGTTCAAGGACCAATACTATGTTTGCTAACTTTCAATAAATTTACCACCTCTACTTCTTATATGTGAAGTCATTACTCCCCATGGAATAAGCATATGAAGCATATATAATTTCAGATTTATGATATTCAATTCATTCAACCATTTACTCATAGGATATAAGTGAAGCACATGACTAAATGACTAACTACTCCAAAAAGATATAAGTGAAGATCAATGAGTAGTCAAATAATTAAGTGGCTATGTGAAGACTCTCTCTCATAAAGAAAATTTAGATCTTAAGTACTTTATTCAAACAGCTAGCAAAACAAAAATAAAATTACATTGCAAGGATAGCACATATCATGTGAAAAAGCAAAAACTTAGGCTCAACCGATACTAACCGATAATTCTTGACGAAGAAAGGTGGGATGCCTACCTGGGCATCCCCAAGCTTAGATGCTTGAGACTTCTTGAAATATTATATTGGGATGCCTTGGGAATCCCCAAGCTTGAGCTTTTGTGTCTCCTTAATTCCTTTTATATGATGGTTTCCCTAAATCTTAAAAACTTCATCCACACAAAACTCAACAAGAAGTCGTGAGAAAAGTTAGTATAAATCAAATGCAAAACCTTATCATTATCTACTGTAGCAAATCACTAAAATTATTATTTAACATTGCATACTAAATGCCTCTGCATATTTAATACTCCTATCCTCAAATAGAATCATTAACCAAGCAAACATATGCAAACAATGCAAACATAACAGCAATCTGTCAAAACAGGACAGTCTGTAAAGAATGCGATTGTACTCATACTTCCCTAACTCCAGAAATTCTGAAAAATTACCAAACTGTATAAAATTTGTTGCTACTCATTGTGTACAAATTTCAAGATTTTACCACGTTATGACTTTCCATAAGAATTCAGACAATGATAGAAAACTTTCTGTTTTCAAAACAGCAACATTTAGACTTGCAAAATAAGCATGGTAAATGCTATACTCGACACTTTTATTGAAATAAAATGTAACACCCCCAGTAGTTGGCTACAGTAATCCCCTTTTGATAATGCCAAGCCATCCTGTTCAACAGTGCTTGATCATCATTATTGTCATCCATTTCAAATGAATTTTTTAGACTATAAGTGATAAATAAAAGTTGTTAAAATCCAGTAACTAAAATGTTCATAATATTGTAAATAATCCAGAGACAATTCTAAAATTATAATCAAAATATACTAAATTAATTATGTGCCTCTAACCGTAACAAAACAGCACCAATTAATACTTTTTCAATTAAATAAAATTCTAATGAACTCATTTATTTACCCAAACCATTTTATGGCAGTGCCTAAATTTCCATTGTAAATTATGGGCCAAGTCTCTTATTTTACAAAACCCCTTTTGTTGTTTAAACTAGATACTAAACATAACTAAAAGAAAACAGAAAATATTAAAGAAAGAGATAAAAAAAAGAAAGAAAAACAAACCCCCCTGGCCCAACTGGGCCATGGCCCAGCCAGGCCGGCCCACTCCCGCGCCCCACTGGCCTATATGGCCTCCCCAGCCACCCATCGAAACCCTAAACCCTCCCCCTCGCTCACCCCCTCTCCCTTCCCCGATCCAGATCGGATCGGGGCGCTCGCGCTTGCCCCGCCGTCGTCGCCCTTAGCCCACGCCGGCGCCGCCCCTCGCCGGACCCGCCCGCCTCGTCGCCCGTCGCCATGCCCTGCCCCGTGTCGGACGCCCCCTCGACCACCTCCCCGTCGGACCGCCCCGCCCACATCTCCTCCCCACCGGCCCCCCTCGACCCTCGCCGCCCTCGTCCCTCCAACGCGGGTGAGCCCTCGGGCTCCGGCCTCTCCCCTCCCTCTCTGCCCGCTGCGGCCTCCGCCACGGCCGCGCTGTCGCCCGCGCTCCCGCCTCGCTCTCCCGCAGCCCGATCTGCCCTCGGCCTCCTCTCGCCCGCCGCGCCTCGCCTGTGGCCTGCGCCGCTGCTCACCGCTCGACTGGCCACCGCGCCCGGCCGCCCTTGCCCCGCCCGCGCTCGCCTCCCGCTCACGTGCGGCCCCGCGCACGCCGGCACTCGTCGCCGTCTCACCCCGGGTCGCCCACACGCCACGCCCGCTCGGCCCGTGCGCGCCCGCACACCCGCAGTGGCCTGGGCCACTGACGAATGGGCCTGTTGCCCCCCTGTGCCACTGACTGGGGGGGCCCCACCCAGAACGTTTTTAAGAAAAAAAAGGAATTAAAAAAAGGAAAACAATTAAAAATAGAAATAGAAATAAATGATTAATTAACTTAATTAATTATGTTTAGTTAAAACTAATTAAATAGTTAGTCTAATTAATCTATAATTAGTCTAATTAAACCATAATTAATCATAACAGACTGCTGATGTCATGTTGACGTCATGATGACGTCAGCATACACTGTTTCGGATAATTCTGATTTAATTAATTAAATAATTCAAAATGATTAATAAAACTTCAGGATTTAATATAAAATAAACCGTAGCTCGTATGAAAATACTTTGTACATGAAAGTTGCTCAGAACGACGAGACAAATCCGAATACGTAGTCCGTTTGACTGCCACACGCCCCTAGCATTGCGAACGTGGAACTTTTCCCTCTCTTTCATTTGTCTGAAAAATGCCAAACTTCGGGAATACATTCCCGGGTGTCTTCCCCTTCGCCAGTATCACGTAGTACCGCGTTAGAACACACTTAGTGCTACTTATTGTCATGTCATTCATCTATTTGCTGTGTATTTATCTGTTTCCTCCCCCTCTTCTCCCTCAATAGAGCCCGGTACCGATGCAGCTCCGGAGATCGACGACCCCTGACGACCATGCCTTTGCCGCCGAGCAACCAGGCAAGCCCCCCCTTTGAGCATACCGACATCGCCTATTCTTCTCTCTTATGCTTGCATTAGAATTGCTGCTGCTACTGTTTATCCTATTCTGATGCATAGCCTGCTTTTGTAACCTGCATATTGTTACCTTACCTACTTATCCTAAACTTTCTAGTATAGGCTGGGTAGAGACCTATCAGTGACCCCACTTGTCCCGAATGCCCCGCTGGATTATCAGAAGACTCGATTAACGGGATTGAAGACCAGGCCCCGGCACCGCACATCACTCCGTTAGTTGTAACGACACTGCAGCGTTACTATCGAGTGCCGAGGGTGATACCTTGTGTACCACTTCTGGTGATAACTCTGTAGAGTAGCTATTCGGTCGTGGTCCTCGAGGGTGATTCCTCCTCAACCACTTCCGATAATGACGCTGTCGTGCAACACATCAAGTGTGAACCCATCGAGCGTGATTCCTTCGAGTTCACCTTGACGGATACATCAAGTAGGAATCCAACAAGGGTGATACCTCGGATTCCCCTGATGTTATGGACACACGGATACTTGGACTTTACAATTGACACTTGGAAAGGCGGGTCGACCCTGAGGGGTACCCGTGAGTGATGTGGAGACGAGTTGACCTGGATGGTGCCCGAGTGATGTATACGAGGCATGGCCGGGCATTCTTAGCCCTTGCCGCAAGTCCTTGAGACGGGGCGACGGGGTCACATCGATCGTGAGTCTCTGCTCATTACCGCAAGCCCCTTGTCCACTAACGATTTGGATATTTGATCCGAGCAGGCCTCTGGCCTGATAGCACTAACCATCACGTGGGAAGAGTTATGGGCACTCTGCATCGTAGCATCAGCCGAAAGCTCTGTCAGACGTCCAGTTCAGCCTCGTGGCCGGGCCGGGCCAGTACCATCCAGGGCTGAGGTGGTGCTCGTCCCGACCCTGCACACACCGACCCGGAGTGCACAGGGTGATGGCCCAAGACCCCTGAGCGCTTAGGATATAGACCGACGGGGACCTCTCTGCTGAGCTGTAGGTAGGGTTGCGGTGTATCGTTTGGCCGAGGCCGGGCATGACCCAAGAAAGTGTGTCCGGCCGAAGTGAAGCGAGTGTGGTGGGTAAGTTGGTGCACCCCTGTAGGGAAGAACACATCTATCGATAGCCGGTCCTACGGTAAAGGACACTCGGAGTTGTATCCCGATCGATACAACTAGAACTGGATACTTGTGATGAGTATGGCTCTGGGATTGCTTTCTCGCAGGGAGTCGAGAAAGGATCTTAGGACGAGGTTGATGACTGTATGGCTCTGGGATTGCTTTCTCGCAGGGAGTCGAGAAAGGATCTCCAGGTGAGGATGAGACTTAACAATACTATTACTTTATACTGTGCTGATCTACTCTCTTATATTGCTGCAAGACCGTTGAAGATGCTAGACTTCGATAGGACTAGCCTTCTCTCTATTCTGGCATTTCTGTAGCCCAGTCCACATATACAGCCTTCCTTTGATAATGCTGCATATGTAGTGTAGATCCTTGCTTGCTGAGTACTTCGGATGAGTACTCACGGTTGCTTTGCTTTCTTTTTCTCCCCATATCCTTTTGATGCAACCAAATGACGGAGCCCCGGATACAGCTGCCCCCGCCGACAATCGCTACTACTACCCCAAGGGTGGATACTACTACGAGTTGGCCGACGACCAGGAGTAGGATCGGAGGGTCCCAGGCAGGAGGCCTACGCCTTTCGATCGTAGTGTTTTCTTTTGCCCCGCCTTCTAAGGGCCTATCTGTGCTTTCTTTTATGTCTGTACTCAGATATCTGATGCTTCCGCTGACGCTTGTATGCGAGCTTATGTATTCGAGCCCTCGAGGCGTCTGGCTTGTAATATAAAGCTTGTATGACTTTATTTATGTTTTAGAGTTGTGTTGTGATATCTTCTCGTGAGTCCTTAGGCTTGATCGTGTGCATTTGCGTGTATGATTAGTGCACGATTGAGCCGGGGGCGTCACAAGTTGGTATAAGAGCCGACTGCCTTTAGGAATCCCCCTTTCCAACTCCTTGGCCGAAGTTGAGTCTAGTCATTGAAAAACTTTTACTAACATGGCTATGTGGCTTACAGGCCCACGTCGCCATTGGGAGGTATTAGTATCTTTTATTCCTCGTCTATACTCTGGGACTCTGACCTCTCGTCTATTCGGGTTAAAGAATTTTACTAACGCCGACACTTAGGATCTCGTAAATCTCATCTACCCGGAGAGCTGGATATCTGTGCTTAATTCCTTACCATTGATCTGATTAGTCTGATAATCATTTTCCTTTCCATTGTTTTGTTTAACCTTTCTCTCCGAGTTGTATTATACTTCTCATTGTCTTTTGACAACCCTGAATTTCCTTTGTTTCAGATGGATCATTTGTTTCCGCCATGCCCTACGACGCAGCTTGTGCTTCGCACTTGGGCTCGTGGTGCCCCTGGTTTTCCAGCTGTCCTGATCGCCCTCCTGACCAGGCTGGGCTACCGCTGGTACCCCGAGTACATGGTCTATGAGGACTACCGTGAGTTCAACCAGGAGCAGTACCATGCTGATGTTCGTATCTATGATCAGCGCGATGACTCAGACACTGAGCTGCACCTTTTCCACGGTATCGGCGTGACGATTGAGATGGCCGTCCATGATGCCGCCTACTCTGCTGTCGCACGTCTCCAAGGAGAGTTCAGCGATAGCTTGGATGCCTCTGAGTTCCGATACATTCCGTATGCCCCTGCTGGAGATACTACTGGATACTACACAGCGATCAGTGCCCCGTACGAGCATCGTCGATACGACCCTCACGTTCTGATTCAGTGCACTTAGGCTCTGGATCGCACTGTTCGGGCTCTTGCCGTCGAGTTGGTTGCCACTCGAGCACTCCTCTATGATGCTATGACACAGTTGCTACCAGCTGTTCATGCAGGGATACATCCGGAGCACATCCTTTACCCGAGCAGGACTCAGATGTATGCTGGTATTGATTGGCCTGCTGTTGGAGGTCACGCACCTCCACGTGGACCTCTTCTTTCAGCTCGAGACCGGGTTCTGCATCAGAGTGCACATGGAGCGCAGGATCCTTCCACAACGAACATTCGTCGTCCGCATGTGCAGCTACCCCGTTTCAGTGGATCTTCCCGACGTTGATGTAGCCTTTGCTATGTCTCGTGGTGTACTTCCTTACCGCGTGCCTGCGCGCCGCCTACCATATCTAGCTTTTGAATTCGCGTCATTATGTTATTCGCATGTAACCGACTCTGTGTATGGATCTGTATGTCTTAATTGACTACTATTAAGTATCTATGACACTGCTTAAATATTGTCGTGTTATATCATGCTTGTCTCTAAAACCCCGCAAATGCTCTTACTGAATTACCCCTGTTGAAACGTAGCAGGATGGTTAGACCAGGTGGTCGTGGTCGTGCCCCTGAACGCCCACCACCGCCAGATTATATGGCAGCTATGATGCAACAATTCGAGCTCAACCGCCAGTTCATGACTGGGATTATGACTCAGTTCCTGCATCTGAACAACCAGAACCAGAACCCTCCTTCAATAACTCTGCCAGAATTTATGCGTCTTAACCCCACTCAGTTCCGCAACTCTGAGAAGCCACTGGATGCTGATGACTGGATTCGCGATATCACTCACGAGATGTAGTCTGCAAATGTCTCCCCTGCCAACTTTGTCGCCTTCGATTCCTTTTTCTGAAAGGGTCCCGCTGCTCAATGGTGGGACACCCACAAACGTACACTGCCTGCTGGAACAGCCGTTACTTGGCCAGAGTTCCAGGCTGCTTTCCGTGCCCGATATATTCCTCAAGGAATAATGGACCGGATGAAAACCCAGTTCCGCAACCTCACTCAGGGCAATAAGACTGTCGAAGCTTATCAGCGGGAATTCCTTGACCTGTCCCGCTATGCTGAAGAAGACATCGCCACGGATGCCCGTAGACAAGAGAAGTTCCGTAATGGACTCCACGCAGACATCGGGCTTGTACTCACTGCTCAAGATTTCACTGACTTTACTGCTCTTGTGAACAAGGCTATTCTGCTTGAGATTGCTCAAATGAAGCATAAGGAGTCGCAGAAGCGCTATCGTGATGTTGGCTCATCTTCGGGCTCAACACAGAAGCGAAAAACATATGGTCGTGGACACGCTTACCACATTGATATTGAACAAGTCCAGGAACAATCTGCCACTGTGATGGGTACTTTTCTCGTTAACTCAGCACCTACTTCTGTTTTATTAAATTCAACAGCATCACATTCATTCATCTCTGAAAAATTTGCATTCATGCATGGCCTTCATTATGATGAAATGCATACTACGTTAGTCATCCGGGCTAGTGAATTACCGTGCCCTGATAACTCAAAATGCTGAGGCTAAAATATACACCTTGAATGCATTGAACGCTTCTCCGCTTGAGGGGATCGAAAACGTTCCAGTCGTTCGAGATTTTCCGGACATTTCTTCGGAAGAACATCCAAGAATACCCCGCTTTCTTTCAGTCTTCCTCTTAATTCTCGGGACGAGAATTCTTATTAGTGGAGGAGATTTGTAACACCCCCAGTAGTTGGCTACAGTAATCCCCTTTTGATAATGCCAAGCCATCCTGTTCAACAGTGCTTGATCATCATTATTGTCATCCATTTCAAATCCCATTTCAAATGAATTTTTCAGACTTTAAGTGATAAATAAAAGTTGTTAAAATCCAGTAACTAAAATGTTCATAATATTGTAAATAATCCAGAGACAATTCTAAAATTATAATCAACATATACTAAATTAATTATGTGCCTCTAACAGTAACAAAACAGCACCAATTAATACTTCTTCAATTAAATAAAATTCTAATGAACTCATTTATTTACCCAAACCATTTTATGGCAGTGCCTAAATTTGCATTGTAAATTATGGGCCAAGTCTCTTATTTTACAAAACCCCTTTTGTTGTTTAAACTAGATACTAAACTGAACTAAAAGAAAACAGAAAATATTAAAGAAAGAGATAAAAAAAAGAAAAACAAACCCTCCCTGGCCCAACTGGGCCACGGCCCAGCCAGGCCGGCCCACTCCCGCGCCCCACTGGCCTATATGGCCTCCCCAGCCACCCATCGAAACCCTAACCCCTCCCCCTCGCTCACCCCCTCTCCCTTCCCCGATCCAGATCGGATTGGGGCGCTGGCGCTCGCCCCGCCGTCATCGCCCTTGGCCCACGCTGGCGCCGCCCCTCGCCGGACCCGCCCGCCTCGTCGCCCGTCGCCATGCCCTGCCCTGTGTCGGACGCCCCCTCGACCGCCTCCCCGCCGGACTGCCCCGCCCACATCTCCTCCCCGCCGGCCCCCCTCGATCCTCGCCGCCCTCGTCCCTCCAACGCGGGTGAGCCCTCGGGCTCCGGCCTCTCCCCTTCCTCTCTGCCTGCTGCGGCCTCCGCCACGGCCGCGTCGTCGCCCGCGCTCCCGCCTCGCTCGCCCGCAGCCCGAGCCGCCCTCGGCCTCCTCTCGCCCGCCGCGCCTCGCCTCGCCTCGCCTGTGGCCTGCGCCGCCGCTCGACTGGCCACCGCGCCCGGCCGCCCTTGCCCCGCCCGCGCTCGCCTCCCGCTCACGCGCGGCCCCGCGCACGCCGGCGCTCGTCGCCGCCTCGCCCCGGGTCGCCCGCATGCTGCGCCCGCTCGGCCCGTAAGCGCCCGCACGCCCGCAGTGGCCTGGGCCACTGACGAATGGGCCCGTTGCCCCCCCCCCCCTGTGCCACTGACTGGGGGGGCCCCACCTAGAACGTTTTTAAGAAAAAAAAAAGGAATTAAAAAAAGGAAAATAATTAAAAATAGAAATAAATGATTAATTAATTAATTAATTAATTAATTATGTTTAGTTAAAACTAATTAAATAGTTAGTCTAATTAATCTATAATTAGTCTAATTAAACCATAATTAATCATAATAGACTGCTGATGTCATGCTGACATCATGATGACGTCAGCATACACTGTTTCGATAATTCTGATTTAATTAATTAAATAATTCAAAATGATTAATAAAACTTCAGGATTTAATATAAAATAAACCGTAGCTCGTATGGAAATACTTTGTACATGAAAGTTGCTCAGAACGACGAGACAAATCCGAATACGCAGTCCGTTTGACTGCCACACGCCCCTAGCATTGCGAACGTGGAACTTTTCCCTCTCTTTCATTTGTCCGAAAAATGCCAAACTTCGGGAAAACATTCCCGGGTGTCTTCCCCTTCGCCAGTATCACGTAGTACCGCGTTAGAACACGCCTAGTGCTGCTTATTGTCATGTCATGCATCTATTTGCTGTGTATTTATCTGTTTCCTCCCCCTCTTCTCTCTCAATAGAGCCCGGTACCGATGCAGCTCCGGAGATCGACGACCCCTGACGACCTTGCCTTTGCCGCCGAGCAACCAGGCAAGCCCCCCCTTTGAGCATACCGATATCGCCTATTCTTCTCTCTTATGCTTGCATTAGAATTGCTGCTGCTACTGTTTATCCTATTCTGATGCATAGCCTGCTTTTATAATCTGCTTATTGTTACCTTACCCGCTTATCCTAAACTGTCTAGTATAGGCTGGGTAGAGACCTATCAGTGACCCCACTTGTCCCGAATGCCCCGCTGGATTATCAGAAGACCCGGTTAACGGGATTGAAGACCATGCCCCGGCACCGAACATCACTCCCTTAGTTGTAACGACACTGCAGCGTTACTATCGAGTGCCGAGGGTGATACCTTGTGTAGCACTTCTGATGATAACTCTGTAGAGTAGCTATTCGGTCGTGGTCCTCGAGGGTGATTCCTCCTCCACCACTTCCGATAACGACGCTGTCGTGCAACACATCAAGTGTGAACCCATCGAGGGTGATTCCTCCGAGTTCACCTTGACGGATACATCAAGTAGGAATCCAACGAGGGTGATACCTCGGATTCCCCTGATGTTATGGACACACGGATACTTGGACTTTACAATTGATACTTGGAAAGGCGGGTCAATCCTGAGGGGTACCCGCGAGTGATGTGGAGACGAGTTGACCTGGATGGTGCCCGAGTGATGTATACGAGGCGTGGCTGGGCATTCTTAGCCCTTGCCGCAAGTCCTCGAGACGGGGCGACGGGGTCACATCGATCGTGAGTCTCTGCTCGTTACCGCAAGCCCCTAGTCCGCTAACGATTTGGATATTAGATCCGAGCAGGCCTCTGGCCTAATAGCACTAACCATCACGTGGGAAGAGTTATGGGCACTCTGCATCGTAGCATCAGCCGAAAGCTCTGTCAGATGTCCAGTTCAGCCTCGTGGCCAGGCCGGGCCAGTACCATCCAGGACTGAGGTGGTGCTCGTCCCGACCCTGCACACACCGACTCGGAGTGCATAGGGCAATGGCCCAAGACCCCTGAGCGCTTAGGATATAGACCGACGGGGACCTCTATGCTGAGCTGTAGGTAGGGTTGCGGTGTATCGTTTGGCCGAGGCCGGGCATGACCCAGGAAAGTGTGTCCAACAGAAGTGAAGCGAGCGTGGTGGGTAAGTTGGTGCACCCCTGCAGGGAAGAACACATCTATCGATAGCCGGTCCTACGGTAAAGGACACTCGGAGTTGTATCCCGATCGATACAACTAGAACTGGATACTTGTGATGAGTATGGCTCTGGGATTGCTTTCTCGCAGGGAGTCGAGAAAGGATCTCAGGACGAGGTTGATGACTGTATGGCTCTGGGATTGCTTTCTCGCAGGGAGTCGAGAAAGGATCTCTGGGTGAGGATGAGACTTAACGATACTATTACTTTATACTGTGCTGATCTACTCTCTTATATTGCTGCAAGACCGCTGAAGATGCTAGACTTCGATAGGACTAGGCCTTCTCTCTATTCTGGCATTTCTGCAGCCCAGTACACATATACAGCCTTCCTTTGATAATGTTGCATATGTAGTGTAGATCCTTGCTTGCTAAGTACTTCGGATGAGTACTCACGGTTGCTTTGCTTTCTTTTTCTCCCCATATCCTTTTGATGCAACCAGATGACGGAGCCCCGGATATAGCTGTCCCCGCCGACGATCGCTACTACTACCTCGAGGGTGGATACTACTACGAGTTGGCCGACGACCAGGAGTAGGATTGGAGGGTCCCAGGCATGAGGCCTGCGCCTTTCGATAGTAGTGTTTTCTTTTGCCCTGCCTTCTAAGGGCCTATCTGTGCTTCCTTTTATGTCTGTACTCAGATATCTGATGCTTCCGCTGACGCTTGTATGCGAGCTTATGTATTCGAGCCCTCGAGGCCTCTGGCTTGTAATATAAAGCTTGTATGACTTTATTTATGTTTTAGAGTTGTGTTGTGATATCTTCCCGTGAGTCCTTAGGCTTGATCGTGTGCATTTGCGTGTATGATTAGTGAGCGATTGAGCCGGGGGCGTCACATAAAAGATGCAAAATATTACTCTAAATGACAGCAAGCAAATCCTAATAAAAGAAAATGATGCTCCAAGCAAAACTCATATCATGTGACGAATAAAAATATAGCTCCAAATAAGGTTACCGATAATGTTGGAGACGAAATAGGGGATGCCTTCCGGGGCATCCCCAAGCTTAGTTACTTGGATCTTCCTTGAATAACCTTGGGGTGCCTTGGGAATCCCCAAGCTTAGGGTCTTGTCACTCCTTATTCTCTCATATCGATATCTCACCCAAAACTTGAAAACTTCAATCACACAAAACTTAACGAAATCTTCGTGAGATCCGTTAGTATAATAAAACAAATCATTCACTTTGGTACTGTCAAGACAAGATTCCTAATTTTTATCACATGATTCCTACTGTACCCTATCATTTCTACAATTTATATTAAGCAATATAAGCCATAGAAACTAGAAAACAAGCAAACTATGCATTGAAAACAGAATCTATCAAAAACAGAACAGTCTGTAAAGATCTGAATTAAGGTCATACTTCTGTAACTCCAAATATTCTGAAAAATTAGGACAACGTAGACAATTTGTATATAAATCCTCTGTAACAAATTCAGAGTTTCTGCAAGTTCTAGTAAAATATAGGAATTTCTGTACTTGACGCAAAAGTTTCTGTTTTTGCACAGAATCAAATCAACTATCAACCACACTATCCCAAAGGCTTTACTTGGCACTTTATTCAAACAAAAACTATAAAACATGATTACTACAATAGCTTATGTTGGGGAACGTAGTAGTTCAAAAATTTCCTACGATCACTCAAGATCTATCTAGGAGAAGCATAGCAACGAGCGGGGAGAGTGTGTCCACGTACCCTCGTAGACCGAAAGCGGAAGCGTTTATCAACGCGTTGATGTAGTCGTACGTCTTCACGATCCGACCGATCCTAGCACCGAACGTACGGCACCTTCGTGTTCAGCACACGTTCAGCTCGATGACGTCCCTCGTACTCTTGATCCAGTTGAGGCCGAGGAAGAGTTCCATCAGCAAGACGGCGTGGCGACGGTGATGATGAAGTTACCGGCGCAGGGCTTCGCCTAAGCACTATGACGATATGATCGAGGTGTGTAACTGTGGAGGGGGGCACCGCACACGGCTAAGAGAAACTTTGATGTGCTATTGGGGTGCCCCCTGGCCACGTATATAAAGGAGGGGAGGGAAGAGGTGGCCGACCCAAAGGGGGCGCGCCAGGTGTGGGGAATCCAACTAGGACTCCCCAGTCCAAGTAGGATTCCCCTCCTCTTTCCTATTCCTAGTAGGAGAAGGAGGGAAGGAGGAAGAGGGGAGAAGGAAGGAGGGGGCGCCGTCCCCTCCTAGTGCAATTCGGACCAGCCCACGGGGGGGCGTGCGGCCACCCCTTGAGGCCCTTCTCTCCTTTCCCGTATGGCCCATTAAGGCCCACTACTTCCCCCGGCGAATTCCCGTAACTCTCCGGTACTCCAAAAAATACCCGAATCACTCGGAACCTTTCCGATGTCCGAATATTGCCTTCCAATATATCGATCTTTACCTCTCGACCATTTCGAGACTTCTCGTCATGTCCGTGATCTCATCCGGGACTCCAAACTATCTTCGGTCATCAAATCACATAACTCATAATACAAATCGTCATCGAACATTAAGCGTGCGGACCCTACGGGTTCGAGAACTATGTAGACATGACCGAGACATATCTCCGGTCAATAACCAATAGCGGAACCTGGATGCTCATATTGGCTCCTACATATTCTACGAAGATCTTTATCGGTCAAACCGCATAACAACATACGTTATTCCCTTTGTCATCGATATGTTACTTGCCCGAGATTCGATCGTCGGTATCTTCATACCTAGTTCAATCTCGTTACCAGCAAGTCTCTTTACTCGTTCCGTAATGCATCATCCCGCAACTAACTCATTAGTCACATTGCTTGCAAGGCTTATAGTGATGTGCATTACCGAGAGGGC
Organism: Thinopyrum elongatum; assembly: GCA_011799875.1. Lineage (NCBI taxonomy): Eukaryota > Viridiplantae > Streptophyta > Magnoliopsida > Poales > Poaceae > Thinopyrum > Thinopyrum elongatum. Next base: position 432,980,945 of record CM022299.1, on the reverse strand, counting down.
CCAAAGATACCTCTCCGATACACGGAGTGACAAATCCTAATCTCGATCTATGCCAACTCAACAAACACCATCGGAGACACCTGTAGAGTATATTTATAATCACCCAGTTATGTTGTGATGTTTGATAGCACACTAAGTGTTCCTCCGGTATTCGGGAGTTGCATAATCTCATAGTCATAGGAACATGTATAAGTCATGAAGAAAGCAATAGCAACAAACTAAACGATCATAGTGCTAAGCTAACGGATGGGTCTTGTCCATCACATCATTTTCTAATGATGTGATTCCGTTCATCAAATGACAACACATGTCTATGGCTAGGAAACTTAACCATCTTTGATTAACGAACTAGTCAAGTAGAGGCATACTAGGGACATTATGTTTGTCTATGTATTCACACATGTACTAAGTTTTCGGTTAATACAATTCTAGCATGAATAATAAACATTTATCATGATATAAGGAAATATAAATAACAACTTTATTATTGCCTCTAGGGCATATTTCCTTCAGTCTCCCACTTGCGCTAGAGTCAATAATCTAGTTCACATCGCCATGTGATTTAACACCAATAGTTCACATCACCATGTGATTAACACACATAGTTCACATCGCCATGTGACCAACATCCAAAGGGTTTACTAGAGTCAATAATCTAGTTCACATCGCGATGTGATTTAACACCAAAGGGTACTAAGGTGTGATCATGTTTTGCTTGTGAGAGAAGTTTAGTCAACGGGTCTGCCACATTCAGATCCGTATGTATTTTGCAAATTTCTATGTCTACAATGCTCTGCATGGAGCTACTCTAGCTAATTGCTCCTACTTTCAATATGTATCCAGATTGAGACTCAGAGTCATGCAGATCGGTGTTAAAGTTTTCATCGACGTAACTCTTTACGATGAACTCTTTATCACCTCCATAACCAAGAAATATTTCCTTAGTCCTCTTAGGTAACTAAGGATAACTTTGACCGCTATCCAGTGATCCACTCCTGGATCACTATCATACCTCCTTGCTAAACTCATAGCAAGGCACACAACTGGTTTGGTATATAGCATGGCATACTTTATAGAACCTATGGCTGAGGCATAGGGAATGACTTTCATTCTCTTTCTATCTTCTGTCGTGGTCGGGTTTTGAGTCTTACTCAATTTTACACCTTGTAACACAGGCAAGAACTCCTTCTTTGACTGTTCCATTTTGAACTACTCCAAAATCTTGTCAAGGCATGTACTCATTGAAAAATCTTATCAAGCGTCTTGATCTATCTCTATAGATCTTGATGCCCAATCTGTAAGCAGCTTCACCGAGGTGTTTCTTTGAAAAAACTCCTTTCAAACACTCCTTTATGCTTTCCAGAAAAAAATTCTACATCATTTCCGATCAACAATATGTCATTCACATATACTTATCAGAAAGACTGTAGTGCTCCCACTCACTTTCTTGTAAATACAGGCTTCACCGCAAGTCTGTATAAAACTATATGCTTTGATCAACTTATCAAAGCGTATATTCCAACTCCGAGATGCTTGCACCAGTCCATAGATGGATCGCTGGAGCTTGCACACTTTGTTAGCACCTTTAGGATTGATAAAACCTTCTGGTTGTATCATATACAACTCTTCTTTTAATAAATCCATCAAGGATTGCAGTTTTGACATCCATTTGCCAGATTTCATAAAATGCGGCAAATGCTAACATGATTCGGACAGACTTAAGCATCGATACGAGTGAGAAAATCTCATCGTAGTCAACACCTTGAACTTGCCGAAAACTTTTTGCGACAATTCGAGCTTTGTAGATAGAAACACTACTATCAGCGTCCGTCTTCCTCTTGAAGATCCATTTATTCTCAATGGCTTGCTGATCATCGAGCAAGTCAACCAAAGTCCATACTTTGTTCTCATACATGGATCCCATCTCAGATTTCATGGCCTCAAGCCATTTTGCGGAATCTGGGCTCATCATCGCTTCCTCATAGTTCGTAGGTTCATCATGGTCTAGTAACATGACTTCCAGAACAGGATTACCGTACCACTTTGGTGCGGAACATACTCTGGTTAACCTACGAGGTTCGGTAGTAACTTGATCTGAAGTTTCATGATCATCATCATTAGCTTCCTCATCAATTGGTGTAGGCATCACGGGAACTGTTTTCTGTGATGAACTACTCTCCAATTCGGGAGAAGGTACAATTACCTCATCAAGTTCTACTTTCCTCCCACTCACTTCTTTTGAGAGAAACTCCTTCTCTAGAAAGGATCCATTCTTAGCAACAAAGATCTTGCCTTCGGATCTATGATAGAAGGTGTACCCAACAGTTTCTTTTGGGTATCCTATGAAGACGCACTTCTCCAAGTTGGGTTCGAGCTTATCAGGCTGAAGGTTTTTCACATAAGCATCGCAACCCCAAACTTTAAGAAACGACAGCTTAGGTTTCTTGCCAAACCATAGTTCATATGGTGTCGTCTCACCGGATTTAGATGGTGCCCTATTTAACGTGAATGCAGCTGTCTCTAATGCATAACCCCAAAACGATAGTGGTAAATCGGTAAGAGACATCATAGATCGCACCATATCTAATAAAGTACGATTACGATGTTCAGACACACCATTACGCTATGGTGTTCCAGGTGGTGTGAGTTGTGAAACTATTCCACATTGTTTCAAATGAAGACCAAACTCATAACTCAAATATTCACCTCCACGATCAGTTTGTAGAAATTTTATTTTCTTGTTACGATGACTTTCCACTTCACTCTGAATTTCTTTTGAACTTTTCAAATGTTTCAGACTTATGTTTCATCAAGTAGATATACCCATATCTGCTCAAATCATCTGTGAAGGTCAGAAAATAACGATACCCGCCGCGAGCCTCAACACTCATCAGACCGCATGCATCGGTATGTATAATTTCCAATAAGTCAGTGGCTCGCTCCATTGTTCCGGAGTCTTAGTCATCTTGCCCATGAGGCATGGTTCGCAAGCATCAAGTGATTCCAAAAGCCCATCCTAATGGAGTTTCTTCATGCGCTTTACACCAATATGACCTAAACGGCAGTGCCACAAAATATGTTGCATTATCATTATCAACTTTGCATCTTTTGGCATCAATATTATGAATATGTGTATCACTACGATCGAGATTCAATAAATCATTTACATTGGGTGTATGACCATAGAAGGTTTTTATTCATGTAAACAGAACAATAATTATTCTCTGACTTAAATGAATAACCATATTGCAATAAACATGATCCAATCATATTCATGCTCAACGCAAACACCAAATAACATTTATTTTGCAATAAACATGATCCAATCATATTTATGCTCAACGTAAACACCAAATAACATTTATTTAGGTTCAACACTAATCCCGAAAATAGAGGGAGTGTGCGATGGTGATCTTATCAACCTTGGAATCTCTTCCAACACACATCGTCACCTCGTCCTCAACTAGTCTCTGTTCATTTTGCAACTCCTATTTCGAGTTACTAATGTTAGCAACTGAACTAGTATCAAATACCCAGGGGCTACTATGAACACTAGTAAAATACACATCAATAACATGTATATCAAATATACCTTTGTTCACTTTGCCATCCTTCTTATCCGCCAAATACTTGGGGCAGTTCTGCTTCCAGTGACCAGTCCCTTTGCAGTAGAAGCACTCAGTTTCAGGCTTAGGTCCAGACTTGGGCTTCTTCTCGGGAGTAGCAACTTGCTTGCTATTCTTCTTGAAGTTCCCCTTCTTCCCTTTGCCCTTTTTATTGAAACTAGTGGTCTTGATGCTCCTTTTTGATCTTTACCTCCGCAGCCTTTAGCATCACGAAGAGCTCGGGAATTGTCTTATTCATCCCTTGCATATTATAGTTCATCACGAAGTTCTAGTAACTTGGTGATAGTGACTAGAGAACTCTGTCAATCACTATTTTATCTGAAAGATTAACTCCCACTTGATTCAAGCGATTGTAGTACCCAGACATTCTGAGCATATGCTCACTGGTTGAGCTATTCTCCTCCATCTTGTAGGCAAAGTATTTGTCAGAGGTCTCATACCTCTCGACACGGGCATGAGTCTGAAATACCAATTTCATCTCTTGGAACATCTCATATGCTCCGTGGCGTTCAAAACATTTTTGAAGTCCCAGTTCTAAGCCGTAAAGCATGGTGCACTAAACTATCAAGTAGTCATCATACCGAGCTTTGTCAAACGTTCATAATGTCTGCATCTGCTCCTGCAATAGGTCTGTCACCTAGCGGTGCATCAAGGACATAATTCTTCTGTGCAGCAATGAGGATAATCCTCAGATCACGGACCAAGTCCGCATCATTGCTACTATCATCTTTCAACTTAGTTTTCTCTAGGAACATATCATAAATAAATACGGGGAAGCTATACGTGAGCTATTGATCTACAACATAGATATGCAAATACTATTAGGACTAAGTTCATGATAAATTTAATTTCAATTAATCATATTACTTAAGAACTCCCACTTAGATAGACATCCCTCTAGTCATCTAAATGATCACGTGATCCATATCAACTAAACCATGTCCGATCATCACGTGAGATGGAGTAGTTTTCAATGGTGAACATCTCTATGTTGATCATATCTACTATATGATTCACGTTCGACCTTTCGGTCTCCAGTGTTCCGAGGCCATATCTGCATATGCTAGGCTCGTCAAGTTTAACCCGAGTATTCCGCATGTGCAAAACTGTCTTGCACCCGTTGTATGTGAACGTAGAGCTTATCACACCCGATCATCACGTGGTGTCTCGGCATGAAGAACTTTCGCAATGGTCCATACTCAGGGAGAACACTTATGCCTTGAAATTTTAGTGAGGGATCATCTTATAATGCTATCGTCGAACTAAGCAAAATAAGATGCATAAAGGATAAACATCACATGCAATCAATATAAGTGATATGATATGGCCATCATCATCTTGTGCCTTTGATCTCCATCTCCAAAGCACCATCATGATCATCATCGTCACCGGCGCGACACCTTGATCTCCATCGTAGCATCGTTGTCGTCTCGCCAACTATTGCTTCTACGACTATCGCTACCGCTTAGTGATAAAGTAAAAAACAATTACATGGCGATTGCATTGCATACAATAAAGCGACAACCATATGGCTCCTGCCAGTTGCCGATAACTCTGTTACAAAACATGATCATCTCATACAATAAAATATAGCATCATGTCTTGACCATATCACATCACCACATGCTCTGCAAAAACAAGTTAGACGTCCTCTACTTTGTTGTTGCAAGTTTTACGTGGCTGCTACGGGTTTAGAAGAACCGATTCTTACTTACGCAAAACCACAACATGGTGTAGTGATTGCTTTTTGATCTTCTAAAAGAACCCTCTTCATTGAAACTGATTCAACTAAAGTGAGAGAGACAGACACCCGCCAGTCACCTTTAAGCAACGAGTGCTCGTAGCGGTGAAACCAGTCTCGCGTAAGCGTACGCGTAATGTCGGTCCGGGCCGCTTCATCTCACAATACCGCTGAACCAAGTAACAACTAGCAACGACAAGCAATATGTATACACCCACGCCCACAACTCCTTTGTGTTCTACTCGTGCAAATCATCTACGCATAGACCTGGCTCGGATGCCACTGTTGGGGAACGTAGTATTTCAAAAATTTCCTACGATCACGCAAGATCTATCCAGGAAAAGCATAGCAACGAGCGGGGAGAGTGTGTCCACGTACCCTCGTAGACCAAAAGCGGAAGCGTTTATCAACGCGGTTGATGTAGTCGTACGTCTTCACGATCCGACCGATCCTAGCACCGAACGTACGGCACCTCCGTGTTCAGCACACGTTCAGCTCGATGACGTCCCTCGTACTCTTGATCCAGTTGAGGCCGAGGAAGAGTTCCGTTAGCACGATGGCGTGGCGACAGTGATGATGAAGTTACCGGCACAGGGCTTCGCCTAAGCACTACGACGATATGACCGAGGTGTGTAACTGTGGAGGGGGGCACCGCACACGGCTAAGAGAAACTTTGATGTGCTATTGGGGTGCCCCCTGGCCACGTATATAAAGGAGGGGAGGGAAGAGGTGGCCGGCCCAAAGGGGGCGCGTCAGGTGTGGGGAATCCTACTAGGACTCCCCAGTCCAAGTAGGATTCCCCTCCTCTTTCCTATTCCTAGTAGGAGAAGGAGGGAAGGAGGAAGAGGGGAGAAGGAAGGAGGGGGCGCCGCCCCCTCCTAGTCCAATTCGGACCAGCCCATGGGGGGGCGCGCGGCCACCCCTTGAGGCCCTTCTCTCCTTTCCCGTATGGCCCATTAAGGCCCACTACTTCCCCCGGCGAATTCCCGTAACTCTCCGGTACTCCGAAAAATACCCGAATCACTCGGAACCTTTCCGATGTCCGAATATAGCCTTCCAATATATCGATCTTTACCTCTCGACCATTTTGAGACTTCTCGTCATGTCCGTGATCTCATCCGGGACTCCGAACTATCTTCGGTCATCAAATCACATAACTCATAATACAAATCGTCATCGAACGTTAAGCGTGCGGACCCTACGGGTTCGAGAACTATGTAGACATGACCGAGACATATCTCCGGCCAATAACCAATAGCGGAACCTGGATGCTCATACTGGCTCCTACATATTCTACGAAGATCTTTATCGGTCAAACCGCATAACAACATACGTTATTCCCTTTGTCATCGGTATGTTACTCGCCCGAGATTCGATCGTCGGTATCTTCATACCTAGTTCAATCTCGTTACCGGCAAGTCTCTTTACTCATTCCGTAATGCATCATCCCGCAACTAACTCATTAGTCACATTGCTTGCAAGGCTTATAGTGATGTGCATTACCGAGAGGGCCCAAAGATACCTCTCCGATACACGGAGTGACAAATCCTAATTTTTGATCTATGCCAACTCAATAAACACCATCGGAGACACCTGTAGAGCATCTTTATAATCACCCAGTTACGTTGTGATGTTTGATAGCACACTAAGTGTTCCTCCGGTATTCGGGAGTGGCATAATCTCATATTCATAGGAACATGTATAAGTCATGAAGAAAGCAATAGCAACAAACTAAACGATCATAGTGCTAAGCTAACGGATGGGTCTTGTCCATCACATCATTCTCTAATGATGTGATTATGTTCATCAAATGACAACACATGTCTATGGCTAGGAAACTTAACCATCTTTGATTAACGAGCTAGTCAAGTAGAGGCATACTAGGGACATTCTGTTTGTCTATGTATTCACACATGTACTAAGTTTTCGGTTAATACAATTCTAGCATGAATAATAAACATTTATCATGATATAAGGAAATATAAATAACAACTTTATTATTGCCTCTAGGGCATATTTCCTTCAGCTTAATCATGTGAACACATAAAAATAGTAGGGTTAAATGTTGGGTTGTCTCCCAACAAGCGCTTTTCTTTACTGCCTTTTAAGCTAGGCATGATGATTTCAATGATGCTCACACATAAAAGATAAGGATTGAAACACAATGGGAGCATCATGAAGCATATGACTAGCACATTTAAGTCTAACCCACTTTCTATCCATAGGGATTTTGTGAGAAAACAAATTATGGGAACAAGAATCTACTAGCATAGGAAGGTAAAACAAGCAAAACTTCAAGATTTTCAACACATAGGGAGGAAACTTGATATTATTGCAATATGTAGAAGCTTGTGTTCTTCTCTCATAATAATTTTCAGTAGCATCATGAATGAATTCAACAATATAACCATCACATAAAGCATTCTTTTCATGAGCCACAAGCATAGAAATTTTATTACTCTCCTCATAAGCAAATTTATTCTCATGAATAGTAGTGGGAGCAAACTCAACAAAATAACTATCATGTGAGGCATAATCCAATTGAAAATTAAAATCATGATGACAAGTTTCATGGTTATCATTATTCTTTATAGCATACATGTCATCACAATAATCATCATAGATAGCAACTTTGTTCTCATAATCAATTGGAACCTCTTCCGAAATAGTGGAATCATCACTAAATAAAGTCATGACCTCTCCAGATCCACTTTTATCATTATAATAAGATTCAACACCCTCCAAAATAGTGGGATAATTATTATCTAAAGTTGACACTCTTCTGAACCCTCTTTCATAAATATTGCAATCATCATAAATAGGAGGCATGCTATCATCATAATAAATTTGCACATCAAAACTTGGGGGACTAAAAATATAATCTTCATTAAACATAGCATCCCCAAGCTTGGGACAAGCATTAATTGCAGCAAATAAATTCTCAAACATGTCATTCTCATCAAAATAGCATCCCCAAGCTTGTGGCTTTGCATATCATTAGCATCATGGATATTCAAGGAATTCATACTAACAACATTGCAATCATGCTCATCATTCAAAGATTGTATGTCAAATATTTTATTGCATTCCTCCTCTAGCAATTGAGCACAATTATCAGAATCCTTATTTTAACGAAAGACATTAAAATGATGAAGAAAATGAGGCAACCTAAATTCCATTTTTTGTAGTTTTCTTTTATAGACTAAACTAGTGATAAAACACGAAACTAAAATATTTGATTGCAAGATCTAAAGATATACCTTCAAGCACTAACCTCCCTGGCAACAGTGCTAGAAAAGAGCTTGATGTCTACTATGCAACCTTTCTCCTTGTAGACATTGTTGGGCCTCCAAGTGCAGAGTTTTGTAGGACAGTAGCAAATTTCCCTCAAGTGGATGACCTAAGGTTTATCAATCCATGGGAGGCGTAGGATGAAGATGGTCTCTCTCAAACAACCCTGCAACCAAATAACAAAGAGTCTCTTGTGTCCCCAACACACCCAATACAATGGTAAATTGTATAGGTGCACTAGTTCGGCGAAGAGATGGTGATACAAGTGTAATATGGATGGTAGATATAGGTTTTTGTAATCTGAAAATATAAAAACAGCAAGGTAACTAGTAACAAAAGTGAGCAAAAATGGTATTGCAATGTTTAGAAACAAGGCCTAGGGTTCATACTTTCACTAGTGCAAGTTCTCTCAACAATGATAACATAATTAGATCATATAACAATCCCTCAACGTGCAAAAAAGTGTCACTCCAAAGTCACTAATAGCGGAGAACAAACGAAGAGATTATTGTAGGGTATGAAACCACCTCAAAGTTATTCTTTCTGATCGATCTATTGGGCTATTCCTATAAGTGTCACAAACAGCCCTAGAGTTCGTACTAAAATAACACCTTAAGACACACATCAACCAAAACCCTAATGTAACCTAGATACTCCAATGTCACCACAAGTATTCGCAGGTTTGATTATACGATATGCATCACACAATCTCAGATTCATCTATTCAAACCAACACAAAGAACTTCAAAGAGTGCCCCAAAGTTTCTACCAGAGAGTCAAGACGAAAACGTGTGCCAACCCCTATGCATAAGTTCACAAGGTCACAGAACCCGCAAGTTGATCACCAAAACATACATCAAGTGGATCACGTGAATATCCCATTGTCACCACAGATAAGCACATGCAAGACATACATCAATTGTTCTCAAATCCTTAAAGACTCAATCTGATAAGATAACTTCAAACATGAAAAATCAATCCATTACAAGAAGGTAGAGGGGGAGAAACATCATAAGATCCAACTATAATAGCAAAGCTCGCGGTACATCAAGATCGTGCCAAATCAAGAACACGAGAGAGAGAGAGAGATCAAACACATAGCTACTGGTACATACCCTCAGCCTCGAGGGTGAACTACTCCCTCCTCGTCATGGAGAGCGCCGGGATGATGAAGATGGCCACCAGTGATGGTTTCCCCCTCCGACAGGGTGCCGAAACGGGCTCCCAATTGGTTTTTCGTGGCTACAGAGGCTTGCGGCAGCGGAACTCCCGATCTAGGTTTTGTTCTGGAGGTTTTGGGATTTATAGGAGGTGTTGGCATCGGGGACAAGTCAAGGGGGCCCACGAGGCGACGACAAGGACGGGGGGCGCCCTCCACCCTTGTGGTGATCTCGGGACTCTTCTCCGAAATCTTTTCGTTCCAGTATTTTTTATATTTTCCAAAAATATTCTCCGTGGATTTTCAGGTCAATTGGACTCCGTTTGATATTCCTTTTCTGCAAAGCTCAAAAACAAGGAAAAAACAGAAACTGGCACTGGGCTCTAGGTTAATAGGTTAGTCCCAAAAATCATATAAAATAGCATATAAATGCATATAAAACATTCAAGATAGATAATATAATAGCATGGAACAATCAAAAATTATAGATAAGTTGGAGATGTATCAGGGGCCATAGATTTCACTAGTGGCTTCTCTCAAGAAATAGCACACGGTGGGTAAACAAATTACTGTTGGGCAATTGATAGAAGATCGAATAATTATGATGAAGTCCAAGGCAATGATCAATATATAGGCATCACGTCCAAGATTAGGACAACAGAGGAAATTTGCATATCAATCTTGTGTAAAAAATTCAGAATTTTTAGTCGCTTCTGTGAATTTAAACAATTCTGTTACTGGACGAAAAAGTTTCTATTTTTCAACAGGATCAAATCAACTATCACCCAAAGCTATCCTAAAGGCTTTACTTGGCACAAATACTAATTAAAACATAAAAAACACAATCATAACGGTAGCATAATTGTGCAAACACTCAAGAATAGAAAGAAAAAGGCAAAAATAAATTTTATTCATTGGGTTGCCTCCCAACAAGCGCTATCGTTTTATGCCCCTAGCTAGGCATAATGCACAGATTCAAGTATTGTCATCTTTGGTTTTTTCTCCATAGGATGCCCTCATGATTGATTCATATGGTGGCTTAATTCTTGTTCTAGGGAAGTGTTCCATACCCTTTCTTAGTGGAAATTGAAATTTAATATTGCCTTCTTTCATATCAATCACGGCACCTATAGTACGTAAAAACGGTCTACCAAGTATAATTGGACAAGACGGATTGCAATCAATATCAAGAACAACAAAATCTATAGGCACATAGTTCCTATTTGCAAGAATAAGAACATCATTAATTCTTCCCAAAGGCTTTTTAATAGTAGAATCCACCAAGTGCAAATTAAGAGAACATTCTTCAATATCGGTAAGACCAAGCACATCACATAAAGATTTCAGAATTGTGGAAACACTAGCACCCAAATCACATAAAGCAAAGCACTCATAATTTTTAATCTTGACTTTTATAGTAGGTTCCCATTCATCATGTAATTTTCTAGGAATTGAAATATCTAACTCCAACTTTTCTTCTAAAGCTTTCATCATGGCATCCACTATATGTTTAGTAAAAGATTTATTTTATTCATAAGCATGGGGTGAATTTATCATGGATTGCAACAAAGAAATACATTCAATCAAGGAGCAATTATTGTAATTAAAGTCTTTGTAATCCAAAAGAGTGGGCACATCACTAGTTAAAGTTTTGACCTCTCCAAACCCACTTTTATCAATTTTTTTATCAAGATTTTCACCCTCCGAATTATCGGGACACCCTCTAGCTAAAGTTGACTCTTCTTCAGTCCCTTTATCATCAATTTTAATTTTACTAAACAAGGAATCAATAGAAGAAACACCAATCACTTTAAGATCTTCATCATCTTTATGAAAGCAATCACTAGAAAACGCTCTTTCTAAAAATTCTCTTTTAGCTCTAAGCATAGTGGTTCTTTTCATACTTTCATCCATAGAAACATATAAAGCTTTAATTGATTCATTAATATCAACCTTGGGTGGAAAAAATTTAATCTTGAGATTTTCTACATCATGAGAAATTCTATCAATGCTTCTAGACATATCATCAATCTTATTCAAGTTTTCTTCTATCGTAGTATTGAAAACTTTTTGAGCATTGATAAATTCTTTAATATTACTCTCAAGATCAGAGGGGTTCCTATTATTATTGTAAGAAGAATTACCATAGGAATTACTGATGACCCACAAGTATATGGGATCAATCGTAGTCCTTTCGATAAGTAAGAGTGTCGAACCCAACGAGGAGCAGAAGTAAATGACAAGTAGTTTTCAGCAAGGTATTCTCTGTAAGCACTGAAATTATAAATAACGAGTTGTTTGATAGCAAGATAATTTGTAACGAGCAAGTAACAGTAATGGTAACAAAAGTGCAGCAAGGTAGCCCAATCCTTTTGAGGCAAAGGATAGGCCAAAACGGTCGCTTATGATAAGCAAAGCGTTCTTGAGGGTACGCGGGAATTTCATCTAGTCACTTTCATCATGTTGGTTTGATTTGTGTTCACTACTTTGATAATTTGATATGTGGATGGACTGGTGCTTAGGTGCTATTCTTACTTGAACAACCCTCCTACTTATGATTAACCCCCTCGCAAGCATCTGCAACTACGAGAAAAGTATTAAGATAAAATCTAACCATAGCATTAAACTTTTGGGTCCAAATCAGTCCCTTATGGAATAGCGCATAAACTAGGGTTTAAGCTTCTGTCACTCTAGCAACCCATCATCTAATAACTCTAGCAACCCATCATCTAATAACTACTGCACAATGCATTCCCTTAGGCCCAAATATTGTGAAGTGCCATGTAGTCGACGTTCACATGACATCACTAAGGGAACCACAACATACATACCATCAAAATATCGAACACATATCAAGTTCACATGATTACTTGCAACAAGATTTCTCTCGTAACCTCAAGAACAAAAGTAACTACTCAAATGATAATCATGCTCAAGATCAGAGGGGTATTAAATAGCATAATGGATCTGAACATATAATCTTCCACCAAATAAACCATATAGTAATCAACTACAAGATGTAATCAACACTACTAGTCACCCACAAGCACCAATCTATAGTTCCGATACAAAGATTGAACACAAGAGATGAACTAGGGTTTGAGAGGAGATGGTTCTGTTGAAGATGTTGATGGAGATTCTCCTCCCCAAGATGGGAGAGTTGTTGGTGATGATGATGACAATGATTTCCCCCTCCGGGAGGGAAGTTCCCCCGGCGGAATTGCTCCGTCGGAGGGCAAAAGTGCTCTTGCCCAAGTTCCGCCTCGAGACGGCGGTGCTTCATCCCGAAAGTCCTCCCCTTATTTTTTTCTAGGTCAAAATGACTTATATACCAGAAGAGGGGCACCGGAGGTGGGCCGAGGAGGGCACAACCCACCAGGGCGCGCCTGGGCTCCCTGGCGCGCCCAGGTGGGCTGTGCCCACCTGGTGGGCCCCCTCTGGTACTTATTGGCTCCAATAATTCTTATATATTCCATAAAAAATCTCTGTAAAATTTCAGCTCAATTGGAGTTGTGCAGAATAGGTAGCTTGACGTAGCTTTTTCAGGTCCAGAATTCCAGCTACCGGTATTCTCCCTCTTTGTGTGAACCTTGCATATTATGAGAGAAAAGGCATTAGGAATACTCCAAAAAGCATTATTATACATAAAAACAATATAAATAACAGTTGGAAAACATGATGCAAAATGGACGTATCAACTCCCCCAAGCTTAGACCTCGCTTGTCCTTAAGCAAAATTCGAAATCGAAAAACATGTCCACATGCTTAGAGAGAGAGGTGTCGATAAAAACAAAATACGGACATAGAAGCATCATGTATATTATTATAACATCAACAAACTTTAACATAAAACTTTATCATAGAACTTTTATCATACAACTTCTATCATAGACTTCTCATGAACAAGTAACAATTCATCACAACATCGAAGTATAAAGCATAAACTTTATTGAAAACCAACAAACTATGTTATCAGTCAACTTTGCAACTACAATTCATCATCTTTTCAGGAAGGGTCACGTATCGGAGCCTTTTGGCAAGTTCACATACTCAACCATCATATAGTCTTCTATGATTGCTAACACTCACCGCGTACACATGAGCAAAAAGTTTCAACCGGACACATAGAAAGATAGGGGCTTATAGTTTTCGCCACCCAACGTATTCACCTCAAGGGTGATGTCAACAATAATAACTCATGCTACCCATATTCAACTGGATATATGTGCCTAGATCTTTCCTCACCACATGATGCTTGCCAAAAGAGAAAATAAAAAGGAATATAGAGAAATACTTTGACTCTTGCATAAAAGTAAATACATAAAAGTAAAAGATAGGCCCTTCGCAGAGGGAAGCAGAGGTTGCCATGCGCTTATTTGTTTGTATGCTCAATCTCTTAGTGCAAAAGAACTTCACGCTATATTGCCCCTTATGATAGCAACCTTTATTATATAGTCTGTCGCTTTTATTCTTTGCCATCACAAGTTCGTACAACGCTCAATTTTCTCTTACACTAAATGATCCAACACTTATAGAAGCAATTTTTATTGCCTTTTTGCACCGATGACAACTTACTTGAAGGATCTTACTCAATCCATAGGTAGGTATTGTGGACTCTCAAAATAAGATTTGGGTTTAAGGGTTTTGGATGCACAAGTAGTATCTCTACTTAGTGCGGAATTTTTGGCTAGCAAAGATAGGGGCAAGCACCACATGTTAAAGGATCTATGACAATATAACTTCTATGTGAATATGAACAAACATAAATCATTACGTTGTCTTCCTTGTCCAACGTCAACAATTTTGGCACATAATATTTTGATGGGGGCTCACAATCACAAAAGATGTCCAAGATAGTGTATTTGCATGTGAATCTTCTCTTCCCTTATTAATTCTTTCATGAATTGCATCATTGACCAATGCTATGTTTGTAAATCTCCAATAAAATTTTCTACTTATACTTTTCCTTATGTGATGTCATTACTTACCATAAGATTAGCATATGATCTTTTTCATTTATTTCCTTTCTTTTTATTAAACATGAAAGTAAAGAAAACAAAACTCAAACTAAACTTTATTATATATCTTGCACATGATTATAAGGATAGATCACTAAGCAAACACTCGAAAAGAAGGATCGAACTAAGATTTTATTCATCTAAAGCAAAAGATAACTATGGATCAAACTAACATAAGTAAAGGCAAAAGGTACTGGACGTGATACGATACCGGGGCACCTCCCCCAAGCTTGGCACAAGACAAGGGGAGTGCCCATACCCGATACTCAATTTTCCTTTGGTGATGAAGAAGGAGGTGGTGGTGATGAAGTAGTAGCATTTTCCAATATACTCATGAGTAGCTCCCTCAAACCTTGAATCTCTCGAAGGGCCTGATGAAGTAACTCAGTGTTTTTCTTCACTTCAACCATAATGTGTTTATTCTCAGGGCCCCAAGAGTTTGTTCCTGCATCACTTTCTCTTGGATGGGATATGTCCCAATTGGACGGTATGTGCACACGAGGAGTATTTTCGAACCCATAATTGTGAATCAAACTGTGAAAATTGTTACGATGTAACCTGTGTAAAGGCCTCCTCGGTGGGAGTTCTTCATGCACTTCAGGGCTCTCTTGATTGTTTGATGATCTCATGGCTTGATGAAGATTAGGACGAGTGGAGATGCCAGCCAGTGTGCCTCTCTTGGAAGTCGGAGGGTGAATCCCAAAGGAATTCCCTTCATCTTCTTCCATGGCAACCTCTTCAGCTCCCTCTCTCCTTAGCTCCCCTTGTAGCAACCAAGCATCACCTTCTTCATGGTTGGAGGAGGGAAAAGACATGGTGCCTGGCCTGACAGATCTGACAGAAAATAGCAAGAAAAGAAAACAGAAGATTTCTCCGCGATACGGTGGTCAATAGGTT
Organism: Thinopyrum elongatum; assembly: GCA_011799875.1. Lineage (NCBI taxonomy): Eukaryota > Viridiplantae > Streptophyta > Magnoliopsida > Poales > Poaceae > Thinopyrum > Thinopyrum elongatum. The sequence continues at coordinate 432,965,214 of CM022299.1, read as the reverse complement.
CGGGGGGTATATAAAGATTTTTTATCTTGGGAAACAAGCAAACAGAAGAAAAACGGAGTCCGGAAGGTACCCGAGGTGGGCACAACCCACCTGGTGTCTTGCCAGGCGCGCCCTGGTGTCTTGTGCCCACCAGGGGTGCCTTCCTGGTTGTTTCTTATTTTCCTAATTTTTGATATATTCCAAAACTGACAAAAAATATTTTTGCAGATTTTTCGAAGTCTGTTTACTTACCGTATCACGTACCTCCTCTTTTTCATGATTCTGGAGTGTTCCGGAAGGTTTCTTTTATGTGTTCTTCCGGTGTCATAGTTTGGATAATATTGCTTTCAACATTAATGGGCGTACGTGAGATATAATGTTTTATTCTTTACCCATTGACAACCTTCGGGTTAGTACCTTCGGCATTGTTTATTTTGATGGCTCCAGATCGATAAACCTCCTCGATAACATAGGGTCCTTCCCATTTGGAGAGGAGTTTTCCTGCAAAGAATCTGAAATGAGAGTTGTACAAAAGAACATATTCTCCAACTTTAAACTCACGCTTTTGGATTCTTTTATCATGCCATCTTTTGACTTTTTCTTTAAATAACTTGGCATTTTCATAAGCTTGGGTTCTCCATTCATCTAGTGAGCTAATATCAAATAACCTCTTTTCACCGGCAAGTTTGAAATCATAGTTGAGTTCTTTAATTTCCCAATATGCTTTATGTTTTAACTCAAGAGGTAAATGACAAGCTTTTCCATAAACCATTTTATAAGGAGACATACCCATAGGATTTTTATATGCTGTTCTATAGGCCCAAAGTGCATCATCTAATTTCTTAGACCAATTCTTTCGGGACCTATTGACAGTTTTTTGTAATATTAACTTTATTTATCCATTGCTAAGTTCAACTTGACCACTAGACTGAGGATGATAAGGTGATGCAATTCTATGGTTAGCATCATACTTAGCAAGCATTTTACGGAAAGCACCATGAATAAAGTGTGAACCACCATCAGTCATTAAATATCTAGGGATTCCAAACCTTGGGAAAATAACTTCCTTAAGCATTTTAATAGAGGTATTGTGATCAGCACTACTAGTTGGAATAGCTTCTACCCACTTAGTAACATAATCAACAGCAACCAAAGTATGTGTATACCCATTAGAGGAAGGAAAAGGTCCCATGTAATCAAATACCCAAACATCAAATGGTTCAATAGCAAGTGAATAATTCATAGGCATTTCTTGACGCTTACCAATATTACCTATTCTTTGACATTCATCACAAGATAAAACAAACTTATGGGCATCCTTGAAGAGAGTAGGCCAATAAAAACCAGATTGCAATACCTTGTGAGCAGTTCCATCTCCCGCATGATGCCCTCCATAAGCTTCGGAGTGACATTTCTGTAGGATTTGTCCCTGTTCATGCTCAGGTACACAACGTCTAATAATGCCATCTACTCCTTCTTTATAAAGATGTGGGTCATCCCAAAAGTAATGTCTTAAATCATAGAAGAATTTTTTCTTTTGTTGGTATGTTAAACTAGGTGGTATGTATTTAGCAACAATGTAATTAGCATAGTCAACATACCAAGGAGTGTTATGAGAAACATTTATTGCAGCTAATTGTTCATCAGGCAACTATCATTAATAGGTTGTGGGTCATCAGGGATATTTTCTAACCTAGACAAGTTATCAGCAACGGGGTTCTCAGCTCCTTTTCTATCAGTAATATGTAAGTCAAATTCTTGTAGCAAAAGAACCAACCTAATAAGTCTAGGTTTAGCATCTTTCTTTTCCATAAGATATTTTATAGCAGCATGATCAGTGTGAACAGTAACTTTAGAATCAACAATGTAAGATCTAAATTTGTCACAAGCAAACACAACTGCTAAAAATTCTTTTTCAGTAGTAGCATAATTGCGTTGGGCACTGTCTAGAGTTTTACTAGCATAATGAATAACATTTAGTTTCTTATCAACTCTTTGTCCTAGAACAGCACCAACAGCATAATCACTAGCATCACACATAATTTCAAAAGGCAAGTTCCAATCAGGTGGTTGAACAATAGGTGCAGAAATTAAGGCTTTCTTAAGTGTTTCAAAGGCTTCTACACAATCATCATCAAAAACAAATGGACCATCCTTTTGTAAAAGATTTGTAAGAGGCCTAGAAATTTTAGGGAAGTCTTTAATAAATCTCCTATAGAAACCAGCTTGACCGAGGAAACTACGGGTACCTTTGATATCGTTAGGACATGGCATTTTCTCAATTGCATCAACTTTAGCTTTATCCACCTCAATACCTCGTTCAGAAATTTTATGTCCCAAGACAATACCTTCATTAACCATAAAGTGGCACTTCTCCCAATTCAAGACAAGATTAGTTTGCTCGCATCTCTGCAAAACTCGATCAAGGTTGCTTAAGCAATCATTAAAAGAAGTTCTGTAAACGGAAAAATCATCCATGAAAACCTCAACAATCTTTTCACAAAAGTCAGAGAATATAGCAGTCATACATCTTTGAAAGGTAGCAGGTTCATTACATAAACCAAAAGGCATACGTCTATAAGCATAAGTTCCAAAAGGACAAGTGAAGGTGGTTTTCTCTTGATCGGGTTGTGAAACAGGTATTTGAGAAAAAACAGAATACCCATCAAGGAAATAAAAATGCATGTGCTTTGACAATCTTTCTAGCATTTTATCAATAAAAGGTAGAGGGTAATGATCTTTTCTAGTTGCTTTATTTAATTTTCTAAAATCAATTACCATTCTATAGCCAGTAACAATTCTTTGTGGAATGAGTTCATTTTTATCATTAGGAACAACAGTAATACCTCCCTTCTTAGGGACACAATGAATGGGACTTACCCATCTACTATCAGCTATGGGATAGATTATACCTGCTTTCAGAAGCTTTAATATTTCAGTTCCTACCACATCTTTCATTTTAGGATTTAAACGTCATTGGTGATCAACAACGGGTTTAGCATCAGGCTCCATATTAATTTTGTGCTGACAGAGAGTGGGACTAATGCCCTTTAAATCATCAAGAGTATGTCCAATAGCAGCTCGGTGCTTCTTCTTCAGAACCTTCAATAATCTTTCTTCTTCATGTTCTGAAAGGTTAGCACTAATAATAACAGGATATATCTTTTTCTCATCAAGATAAGCATATTTCAAAGTGTCTGGTAATTGTTTTAATTCAAACACATGATAACCTTTAGGTGGAGGAGGTCCTCCTAGAGTTTCAATAGGCAAATTGTGTTTAAGCAGAGGTCGTTGTTCAAAGAAAATTTTGTCTATCTCATTCCTTTCATGCATATGCATATCATTTTCATGGTCTAGCAAATATTGTTCTAGTGGATCAGTAGGAGGCACAGCAATAGAAGCAAGACCAATTATTTCATCCTTACTAGGCAATTCTTTCTTATGATGTTTTCTACTAAACTTGGAAAAATTAAACTCATGAGACTCATCACCAAAACTAACACCGACGATTTGTTTCTCACAATCTATTTTAGCATTGACGGTGTTCAAGAAAGGTCTACCAAAGATAATGGGACAAAAGTCATCTTGTGGGGAACCAAGAACAAGAAAATCAGTAGGGTATTTTATTTTCCCACACAAGACTTCAACATCTCTAACAATCCCAAGTGGTGTGATGGTGTCTCTATTAGCAAGTTTAATAGCAACATCTATGTCTTCTATTTCAGCGGGTGCTATATCATTCATAATTTCTTGATATAAGGTAAAAGGAATAGCACTCACGCTAGCACCTATGTCACATAAACCATGATAATAGTGATCTCCTATTTTAACTAAGACAACAGGCATGCCAACAACAGGTCTATGTTTATCTTTTCCATCAGGTTTGGCAAATCTAGCAGCTTCACCACAAAAGTAAATAACATGCCCATCTAAATTTTCCACCAGGAGATCTTTGACCATAGCAACACTAGGTTCTACTTTGATTTGTTCAGCAGGCTTAGGTGCTCCAATATTACTTTTATTGACCACAGTTGAAACTTTAGCATGTTCCTTTATCCTAACAGGGAAAGGTGGTTTTTCAATATAAGCAGTAGGAACAACTGGATCAACATTATAAATAATAGTTTCATCTTTAGCTATTACTAGTTCCTTAATTTGTTCTTTAATAGGCGGGTGATATTTAAACCACTTCTCCTTAGGGAGATCAACGTGAGTAGCAAATGATTCACAAAAGGAGGCTACTATCTCAGAGTCAAGTCCATATTTAGTGCTAAACTTTTGAAAAGCATCGGTATTCATAAAAGATTTAACACAATCATACTTAAGCTTAATACCTGACTCTTTACCTTCGTCGAGTTCCCAATCTTCAGAGTTGTGTTTAATTCTTTCTAAAAGATCCCACCTGAATTCAATAGTCTTCTTCATAAAGGAACCAGTACAAGAAGTATCAAGCATGGATTGATCATCACGAGAAAGCCGAGCATAAAAATTTTGAATAATAATTTCTCTTGAGAGCTCATGATTGGGGCATGAATATAACATTGACTTCAGCCTCCCCCAAGCTAGAGCGATACTTTCTCCTTCACGAGGACAAAAATTATATATATAATTCTGATCACGATGAACTAGATGCATAGGATATTTTTTTTGGTGAAATTCCAATTTCAATCGATTCCAAGTCCAAGATCCAATATCATCGCATAGCCTATACCATGCCAATGCTTTTCCCATCAAAGATAAAGGGAAAACCTTCTTCTTAATTTCATCTCCGGGCAAACCTGCAAGCTTAAATAATACACAAATTTCATCCACATATATCAAGTGCATATTAGGATGTTCGGTTCCGTCTCCTGCATAAGGATTAGCTAGCAGTTGTTCTATCATACCCGAAGGAATTTCATAACCAATATTTTCAGTAGGTGCAGTAGGTTGAGGGGCAACTAATTGTGGTTCCGGTCGAGGTGAAGATACCCCGAACAAACCCCTCAAAGGATTGTTCTCCATAGTAACAAGTGACAATAAATTTCAGCACGTAGTAATAATTTTTCCTTACCGATTTCCACTTACCAAGAGCGCTTCACTCCCCGGCAACGGCGCCAGAAAAGAGTCTTGATGACCCACAAGTATATGGGATCAATTGTAGTCCTTTCGATAAGTAAGAGTGTCGAACCCAACGAGGAGCAGAAGGAAATGACAAGTAGTTTTCAGCAAGGTATTCTCTGCAAGCACTGAAATTATAAGTAACGAGTAGTTTGATAGCAAGATAATTTGTAACGAGCAAGTAATGGTAATGATAACAAAAGTGCAGCGAGGTAGCCCAATCCTTTTGAGGCAAAGGACAGGCCAAAACGGTCTCTTATGATAAGCAAAGCGTTCTTGAGGGTACAGGGGAATTTCATCTAGTCACTTTCATCATGTTGGTTGGATTTGTGTTCACTACTTTAATAATTTGATATGTGGGTAGACCGATGCTTAGGAGCTATTCTTACTTGAACAAACCTCCTACTTATGATTAACCCCCTCGCAAGCATCCGCAACTACGAGAAAAGTATTAAGATAAAATCTAACCATAGCATTAAACTTTTGGGTCCAAATCGGTCCCTTAATGAATAGCGCATAAACTAGGGTTTAAGCTTCTTTCACTCTAGCAACCCATCATCTAATAACTACTCCACAATGCATTCCCTTAGGCCCAAATATGGTGAAGTGCCATGTAGTCGACGTTCACATGATACCACTAAGGGAATCACAACATACATACCATCAAAATATCGAACACATATCAAGTTCACATGATTACTTGCAACAAGATTTCTCCCGTGACCTCAAGAACAAAAGTAACTACTCACAAATGATAATCATGCTCAAGATCAGAGGGGTATTAAATAGCATAATGGATCTGAACATATAATCTTCCACCAAATAAACCATATAGTAATCAACTACAAGATGTAATCAACACTACTAGTCACCCACAAGCACCAATCTATAGTTCCGGTACAAAGATTGAACACAAGAGATGAACTAGGGTTTGAGAGGAGATGGTGCTGTTGAAGATGTTGATTGATATTTCCCTCCCCAAGATGGGAGAGTTGCTGGTGATGATGATGATGATGATTTCCCCCTCCGGGAGGGAAGTTCCCCCGGCGGAATCGCTCCACCGGAGGGCAAAAGTGCTCCTGCCCAAGTTCCACCTCGAGACGGTGGCGCTTCGTCCCGAAAGTCCTCCCTTTATTTTTTATAGGTCAAAATGACTTATATACCAGAAGAGGGGCACCGGAGGTGGGCCGAGGAGGGCACAACCCACCAGGGCGCGCCTGGGCTCCTTGGCGCGCACAGGTGGGTTGTGCCCACTTGGTGGGCCCCCTCTGGTACTTATTGGCTCCAATAATTCTTATATATTCCATAAAAATCTCCGTAAACTTTCAGCTCATTTGGAGTTGTGCAGAATAGGTAGCTTGACGTAGCTTTTTCAGGTCCAGAATTCCAACTGCCGGTATTCTCCCCCTTTGTGTGAACCTTGCATATTATGAGAGAAAAGGCATTAGGAATACTCCAAAAAGCATTATTATACATAAAAATATATAAATAAAAGTAGGAAAACATGATGCAAAATGGACGTATCAATTACCATAATTATTAGAGGAATTTCCTGGAAAATGCCTAGGATTAAAATTATCTCTATAAGCATTGTTATTGAAATTGTTTCGTGAGACAAAAATCACATCTACGGGATCACTATTTTGCTCACTCAATGTAGACAAAGTCACGTCATTAAGATCAGTAGGAGCACTTTTACTTGCAACCAATTTCATAAGAGCATCAACTTTTTCACTCAAAGTACTAATTTCTTCAATCGAATTAACTTTTTTACTAGTAGGTGCTCTTTCGGTATGCCATTGTGAATAATTTGCCATAATATTATCAAGCAATTTAGTAGCTTCACCCAAAGTAATCTCCATAAAAGTACCACCCACGGTGGAATCTAAAAGATTTCTACAAACAAAATTCAATCCCGCATAAATTTTTTGTATGATCATCCAAAGATTTAAACCATGAGTAGGACAATTTCTTAGCATCAACTTTGTTCTTTCCCAAGATTGTGCAACATATTCATGCTCAAGTTGCTTAAAATTCATGATTTGAGTTATAAGGGAAATAATTTTCATGGCAGAAAATACTTAGTAATAAAAGCATCCTTGCACTTATCCCACGAATCGATACTATTGCGAGGCAAAGAAAAAAAAACAAATTTTTGCACGATCCCGCAAAGAGAAAGGGAATAATTTCAACTTCACAATATCATTATCCATATCTTTTTTCTTTTGCATATCACACAATTCTATGAATATGTTTAGATGGGACGCGGCATCCTCATTAGGACTACCGGAAAATTGTTCTTTCATAACAAGATTCAACAAAGCGGCATTAATATCACAAGATTCCGCACTAGTGGCGGGAGGAGCAATCGGAGTACTAATAAAATCATTATTATTAGTATGGGAAAAATCACACAACTTGGTATTTTCTTGAGACATCGCGACTACGCAAACAAAATTGCAAGCAAAAAATTAGATCTGACGAGAAAAAGGTAAATGAAAAAGTAGGCGAATAAAACGGCAAATTTTTGTGAAGTGGGGGAGATGAAAACGAGAGGCAAATGGCAAATATGAAAATTGCAAGGAGATGAGATTTGTGATTAGGAACCTGATAGATGTTGATGATGTCTCCCTGGCAACGGCCCCAGAAATTGGCAAGTTGACGGGAGACTATCTTGACTTGATCCTCCCCGGCAACGGCGCCAGAAATTCCTTTTGATGCGGCTTAAAACTGCGTCGGTATTTCCCCAAAGAGGAAGGGATGATGCAGTACAACTACAGTAGGTATTTCCCTCAATTATGAAACCAAGGTATCAATCCAGTAGGAGGACCAAGCAACACTATGTAAATGGTACCTGCACACAAAGAACAAATACTTGCAACCCGACGCGTAAGAGGGGTTGTCAATCCCTCCTCGGTAAAAAGATAGATTGGTTTGTATGAGATTGGATAAATAGATCTGAATAAAACGCGAAATAAAAGATGCGAATAAAAAGTGTAGCAAAGTATTTTTGGGATTTTGGAATAATAGATCTGAAAACAAATGCGATGAAAAATAGATCTGAAAGCAATATGATGAAAGATAGACCCGGGGGCCATAGATTTCACTAGTGGCTTCTCTCGAGAAAATAGCATACGATGGGTAAACAAATTACTGTTGGGCAATTGATAGAAGATCGAATAATCATGACGATATCCAAGGCAATGAGCAATATATAGGCATCACGTCCAAGACTAGTAGACCGACTCCTGCATGTATCTACTACTATTACTCCACACATCAACCGCTATCGAGCATGCATCTAGTATATTAAGTTCATGGAGAAACGGAGTAATGCAATAAGAACGATGACATGATGTGTAACACCCCCCGGTGGTTAACTACAGTAATCCCCTTTTGATTATGCCATGTCACCAGGATCAACAGTGCTTAAATATCATTTGTATCATATCTCATTTCAAATTCAAACTCAATTGGAAATTCAAACTGAAAGTGAAAATAAAATTTGTTCAAATCAGAAACTAAATTGTTCATTAAATAGCAAGTAAATCAGAGACAATTCAAAAATTGAAACCAACATTGTTGGGGTTGGGTAAGTAACTCAAACATCCTCAAACAGTGACTAAAGACAATATTAATTAACCTTTTATTTAATCTAAATTAAATATGAAATTATGTTTTACCCAAACTAGTTTTTGGTGGTAGGGTACATTGTACTGCTAATTATGGACTAGGTCACACTTTGAACAAAATTCATTTGGTGCTCAAACATTTTGCAAACAGAAAAGAAATAAAAGAAAAAGAAAACAGTTAAGGACTTACTGGTGCACTGGGCCGTGAGTGCACAGTCCCGCGCGGCCCAGCCCACGCAGCGTCATCTCCCACTTTCCCCCCTCGCTGTCGCCTCGGCAACGCTCGCACGCTCGCCCGCAACCAGCCCCCCCTCTGCCTGCTCGACACCGCGGCTCCGCAGCCGCCGTGGAGGGATAAGGCCGCCCATGCGCCCTCCTTAGCCCCCCCCCCATCTAGCATCGCTCTCTCTCTTTCTTCCTCTATGTCTCCACCCCCAATCGCCACCATGGATACGCCGCCGGCGTAGCTGTCGCCACCGGCCTCTCCTCTCCGTTCCGAGCGGTCCCGGAACCCCATCGTCGTCGCCCTCATCGACCACACCCACTGGACCGAACTGGAGTGCCCCATCGCGCCGAATCTGCCCCTTCTTCAAACTCCAGCCGCCGTCCATCGCCGCCTCGATCCACCACCGTCGCTGCCACTCCGGCTTCCCCGGGCCTTCCCTGCCACCGATGTGAGCAGCCGCGTTTTCCCCTTCCGTTTTCCCCCTCGCTCCCATGCCTGATGCTGCTAGTTCAGCCGTGGCCGAACTCCGGCGCCGCCACGGTCGCCACTGCCGTCGATTCACGCCTCCTCGGCTCGAACCAAGGCCGTAGTTGGACGCGCCGTGCAGTCCTCGATCGAAAGCAGCCGACCGCGCCCGAAGCCGTCGCCCCTATGCAAATCCCGAGCGCCGCCGCCCTCTCTGGTGCTCGCCGGAGCATCGCCGGCGTGCGCGCGCAGTTTAAACCCCGGCGGGTCCCACCCGTCAGGGTCATTAGCCACTAACCCAAACCCCTAACCCTCACTAACATCGGGCCTCACACGGTTTAATTAACCGGCTAACTAAATTAATTAAACTAACTAATATACCCCCCTGGCCCACAGTCAGCTTTGACTGTGCTGACGTGGGCCTTGACCCGGCCCCACTCGTCAGTGTCTGTGGCTAGGCAGAGCTGAGTATAAAAAGTATAAGCACTGTTTTGGATAATGTTTTGGATAATTCGGATTTAATAATTAAAATAATTCCAGAAATTAGTTTAAACTTTAGAAAATCATAGAAAATAACCCGTAACTCCGATGGAAAAACTTTATACATGAAAGTTGCGCAGAACGACGAGACGAATCCGACTACGCGGTCCGTTCGTCCGTCACACGTCCCTAACTATCCGAACATGCAACCGTTCCCCTCCTGTCATCTGTCCGACATTTGTCCGGAACCAGGAATACTTTCCCGGATGAATCCCCCCCTTCGCCAGTCTCACCCGGCACTGCGTTAGATCACCTCTGTCACCGCGTATTGCCATGTTATGCTTTGTGCTGCACTTGTTCGCTGTGTATTTATACTGTTTCCTCCCCCTCTTCTCTCTCGTTAGACCCCGACGTCGTCCCCGAGACCGACACAGCTCCAGAGACCGAAGACACCATTGACGACCTTGCCCTGGCCGCCGAGCAACCAGGCAAGCCCCCCCTTTTTGATCATCCTGATATCGCCAATTCTAATTTCTCATGCTTGCATTAGAATTGCTGCTGCTACTGCTTTACCTATTCTGATGCATAGCCTGTTTATTGTAACCTGCTGTTGATAATTACCTGCATATCCTAAACTGCTTAGTATAGGCTGGGTAGAGACCTATCAGTGACCCCACTTATCCCGATTGCCCCGCTGGATTATCCGAATACCCAATCAACGGGATTGAAGACCAGGCCCCGACACCGCACATCACCACCCCTTAGTTGTAACGACACTGCAGCGTTACTATCAAGTGCCGAGGGTGAAACCTCTTGTAGCACTTCTGATGTTAACTCTGTAGAGTAGCTATTCGGTCGTGGTCATCGAGGGTGATTCCTCCTTCACCACTTCCGATAACGACGCCGTCATACAACACCTCAAGTGTGAACCCAGCGAGGGTGATTCCTCCGAGTTCACCTTGACGGTTACATCGAGTAGGAATCCAACGAGGGTGATACCTCGGATTCCCTTGATGTTATGGACACACGGATACTTGGACCTTACACTGTTACTTGGAAAGGCGGGTCGACCCTGAGGAGTACCCGCGTGCGCCTAAGTGGCGAGTGTTGTGAAGACGGGTTGACCTGGATGGTGCCCGAGTGATGAATACGAGGCGCGGCCGGGCATTCTTGGCCCTTGCCGCAAGTCCTCGAGATGGGGCGACGGGGTCACATCTTTCGTGAGTCTCTGCTCGTTACCGCAAGCCCTAGTCCACTAACGATTTGGATATTTGATCCGAGCAGGCCTCTGGTCTGATAGCACTAACCATCACGTGGGCATAGTATGGGCGTTCTGCATCGTAGCATCAGCCGAAAGCTTTGTCAGACGTCTAGTTCAGCACTGCGGCCGGGCCGGGCCGGCACCATCCTGAGGGGTGGAGCCTGGTTCGCCCGGCACGCAACGACCCAGAGGGCGAGGGGCGATGGCCAAGACCCCCTTGCGCTTAGGATGTAGACCGATGGGGACCTCTCTGCTGAGCTGTAGGTAGGGTTGCGGTGTGTCGTTTGGCCGAGGCTGGGCATGACCCGGAAAAGTGTGTCCGGCCGGAGTTAATCGAGCGTGTTGGGTAAGTTGGTGCACCCCTGCAGGGAAGAAAACATCTATCGATAGCCGGTCCTACGGTAAAGGACACTCGGAGTTGTATCATGATCGACACAACTAGAACATGAGATGATACCTGGATATATGGCTCTGGGATTGCTTCTCGCAGGGAGTCGAGAAGGGATCTCAGGACGAGGTTGATGACTATATGGCTCTGGGATTGCTTTCTCGCAGGGAGCCTAGAAAGGATCTCTGGGTGAGGTTGAGACTTAATGATACTCCTACATTATATTGTACTGTTCTACTCTCTTCTATTGCTGCAAGACCGCTGAAGATGCTAGTCTTCGATAGGACTAGGCTTTCCTCTCTATTCTGGCATTTCTGCAGCCCATTCCACATATACAGCCTTCCTTTGATAATGTTGCATATGTAGTGTAGATCCTTGCTTGCTGAGTACTTCGGATGAGTACTCACGGTTGCTTTGCTTTCTTTTTCCCCCATATTCATTTGATGCGACCAGATGACGGAGCCCCGGATACAGCTGCCCCCGCCGACGATCGCTACTACTACCCCGATGGTGGATACTACTACGAGTTGACTGACGACCAGGAGTAGGATCGGAGGGTCCCAGGCAGGAGGCCTACGCCTTTCGATCGTAGTGTTTTATTTTGCCCCGCCTTTCTAAAGGCCTTTCTGTTTCTCTTTTAATATCTGTACTCAGATATCTGATGCTTCCGCTGATGCTTGTATGCCAACGAGCTTTTGTATTCGTGCCCTCGAGGCCCCTGGCTTGTAATATAAAGCTTGTATGACTTTATTTATGTTTTAGAGTTGTGTTGTGATATCTTCCCGTGAGTCCTTAGGCTTGATCATGTGCATTTGCGTGTATGATTAGTGCACGATTGAGCCGGGGGCGTCACAAGTTGGTATCAGAGCCGACTGCCTGTAGGAACCCCCTTTCCAACTCCTTGGCCGAAGTTGAGTCTAGTGGTCCAAAACCGTTTTACTAACTTGGCTGTGTGGCTTACGGGCCCACGTCGCCAAATGGGTGGTATTAGTATCTTTTATTCCTCGTCTATACTCTGGGACTCTGATCTCTCTTCTATTCGGGTTAAAATTTTACTAACTCCAACATTAGGTTCTCGTGATCACATCCATCCGGTGTTCTGAAATATTCCCCCCTTACTTCAAGATTGTGGGCCAGGTTCTGCTTGCAGGATCCTTTTATCGAGGGCACCCTATGTTGTCACTTGCAGATCCCTCGCCCCGGCAGTTTTCTCCGACGTGTTGTAGCCTTTGCTATGTCATGTTGTTGTATTCCTCACCGCGTGCCTGCGCGCCGCCTAGTTTGTCTAGCTGCGAGCGTTCCCGTGCGCGTACTATCCGTTTGAATCCAACTCTGTGCATGGATTGGTATGTCTTTGATGACTACTATTATATATCTAATGCCTATCCTATTCTTCCCGTGTTACATCATGAATAACTCCATTCACAAGCAGTTTTTCTTGCTAAACTGCCCCTGTTGAATTGGCAGGATGGCTGACGATCCTCCACCTCCACCCTATATTGCCGCAGTGATGCAGTAGTTTATGACTGGACTAATGGCTCAATTTCCAAACCAGAATGCTCCAATAACTCTGGCAGAATTCGTGCGCCTCAACCCCTTTGTTTTCCGCAACTCCACCAATCCTATGGATGCTGATGATTGGCTTCGAGACATCCTGTTTGAGATGGAATCAGCTAATGTTGCTCCTGGCAGTTACGTCACCTTTGCGACATTCCACCTGAAGGGCCCAGCTGCTCAATGGTGGGAAAGCCACAAGGGTATGTTGCCTACTGAAACTGTAACCACTTGGCAGGAATTTCAGTCAGCTTTTCATGCACGGTACATTCCTCAAGGTCTGATGGACCAGAAGAAGCAGGAGTTCCGCAAACTCTCTCAGGGTATAATGACTGTGGATGAATATCAGAGGAAATTTCTCGAATTGTCCCGCTATGCTGAAGATGATGTCTGCACTGACGCCCGCAAGCAGGATAAATTCCGTGAAGGACTGCGTACTGACATAAACCTTGCACTTGCAGTACATGATTGCACAGACTTCGCAACGCTTGTCAGCAAATCTTTCCAAGTTGAAACAGCTCTGACTAAATGCCAGGAGTCGCTCAAGCGCACTCATGAAGCTGGCTCATCCTCGGGTCAGCCTGTTCAGAAGCGTCGAGTGTGGATCCCGCACAATGTACATCACCGACCTGCCCCTGCACCGAGACCGTCATATGTTGCACCTCGTCTGCCTCCGCCACCAAGACAGCTAACGATTCAGGGTGGACAACCCAATGTTAAAGCTCCTCCCCATAATGATGGTTTATGCCGCAAGTGTGGACAGCCAGGGCATCGTGCTTTCAACTGTCCTCAGGGTCAGCCGCAAAATTCATCATGTTGTTCTGTTGACCGAAAAAGGGGCCGACGAAACCATCCTAGCAGAAATCGTAATGCCAGACCACCGGCTAGTCAGCTTGTTCATGTTAACCATGTCAAGACTGAAGAAGCTCGACAGAACACCAACATTGTGATGGGCACCCTTCTAGTGAATTCAACCCCAGCTTCTGTACTCTTTGATTCTGGAGCATCGCACTCCTTCATGTCCGAAAGTTTTGCACGAAGTCATGATATCCCTTTCGAGAAGATGTCCACCCCATTGGTAATTCAGTCACCCGGGGCTAATTGGCAAACTGCCAGGGTAAGCCATGGTAATCACATTGTGATTGGAGGATTGATGTTCCCCGTTTCACTCATTGCTCTCAAGACCTCCAACATAGACATTATTCTGGGTATGGGCTGGTTGAAGCCCAATAAAGCTTTGATTGACTGTGCCACTAAATCAGTCCGGCTCACTCACCCTTCTGGCCAAACAGTCAAATACTCAGCCCGAATAGCTCAGGATGCTGAGACTCAAATATATGTTCTGAATGCAATGAATGCCTCACCTCTTGAAGGCATCGAGAACGTTCCAGTTGTTCGTGATTTTCAAGATGTGTTTCCAGAAGAACTTCCAGGAATACCCCCTGCTAGAGCTGTCGAGTTTGTCATCGACTTGAAGCCAGGCACGACCCCTATTGCGAAGCGTCCTTATAAGATGCCTCCGCACCACCTTCTTGAACTTAAGGAGGAAATCGACACGTCACTTAAGAAGGGTTTCATCCGCCCCAGTTCCTCTGCTTGGGGAGCACCTTCACTCTTCATTAAGAAGAAGGATGGAACTAACCGATTGGTTCAGGATTATCGGCCCATTAACCAAGCCACAATTCAGAATAAATATCCGCTTCCTCGGATCAATGATTTGTATGATCAACTTGCTGGATCATCGGTGTTTCCTAAACTCGACTTGAGGTTGGGTTATCATCAGATCCGTGTTCGTGAAGAGGATATTCCCAAGACTGCATTTGTTACTCGCTATGGCTCTTATGAGTACACTGTAATGTCTTTTGGCTTAACAAATGCTCCAGCCACATTCTCCCGTTTGATGAATTATATCTTCATGGATTACCTCGACAAGTTCATCGTGGTTTATCTAGATGATATTCTGGTTTATTCTAAGAATAAAGAAGAACATGTTGAACACCTCCGTCTTGTACTGGAAAGGCTCCGAGAACACCAGTTGTATGCCAAATACTCCAAATGTGAATTCTGGCTTTCTGAAGTAACCTACCTTGGTCATGTGATTTCCAAGGATGGAATTGCTGTTAACCCGGAACGAGTTCAGCTATTCTTGACTGGACTCCTCCGAAGAACATCAAGCAAGTGAGAAGTTTTCTTGGCCTTACAAGCTATTGCCGTCGGTTTGTTGAGAATTTTTCCAAGATTGCTAAGCCTTTGACTGATCTGCTTCACAAGGGCGTTAAGTTTGAATGGATAGACAAATGTCAAGAAAGTTTTCAAACACTCAAAGACAAGCTGACATCTGCCCCAGTACTTGCTCCACCAGATTCTCGCAAAGATTTTGTGATCTATTGTGACACATCCCGTGAAGGATTAGGCTGTCTCCTAATGCAAGAGCGTAAAGTGATTGCCTATGGCTCTCGTCAGTTGCGCCCACATGAAGAGAATTATCCGGTGCATGATCTAGAACTAGCAGCTGTGATCTATGCATTGCAGTTGTGGTGACATTACCTTCTCGGTAATCGTTGCGAGATATACACGGTTCATAAAAGTCTGAAGTACTTGTTCACTCAGCCATCTCTAAACCTCCGTCAGCGAAGATGGATGGAGGCCATTGCGGACTATGATTTGGATATTTCCTATACCCCTGGCAAGGCTAACGTGATGGCTGATGCCTTAAGCCGCAAGTCCTATTGCGACAACCTCATGGTTAGGCGAGCTCAACCTCATCTTTTTGAAGAACTGTGCAAGCTGAATCTGCGTATTGTTCCACAGGGATCTCTTAATAACCTTGTGATACAACCAGATCTCGAGAAAGCTGTTAAGAATGCGCAAGCTAAAGATGCTGAAATTGATCTGATGAAGAAAAATCTTCACCTTGAAAAGTACAAGGATTTCTCGTTGTCTGAAGATGGAACCTTGTATTTCAGAAACCGCATTGTCGTACCTCGCTTCGAGCTTATGACTGACAAAGTCATGAAGGAGGCACATGATACCCCGTTGTCTATTCATCCGGGTAGCACCAAGATGTATCGTGATCTCCGTCAAAGGTACTGGTGGTCTAGAATGAAGCAGGACATTGCTCGCTATGTTGCTGAATGTGATGTGTGTCGTCGCGTTAAAGCAGAACATCAGAAGCCTGCTGGAATTCTGCAACCGTTACCTATTCCTTTATGGAAATGGGATAAGGTTCAGATGGATTTCATTACAGGACTTCCCAGGTGACAGAAGGGTCACGATGCTATTCTTGTCTTCGTCGACCAACTGTCTAAGGTTGCACACTTTCTGCCTGTCAAGGAGACTATTACCGCTAGTCAGTTAGCAGAATTATATATTTCCAGAATTGTATCACTCCACGGTATTCCGAAGGAGATCAGTTCGGACCCTAGCGGTCTATTCACCTCAAAGTTCTGGGAAAGTTTCCAAGAAGCTATGGGAACTCATATTACCTGGAGTTCAGCTTATCACCCCCAATCCCAAGGCCAAGTCGAGCGAGTTAATCAAGTGCTTGAAGACATGCTGCGAGCCTGTGTCATATCGTTCGGTAAGAATTGGGAAGAATCTCTCCCGTATGCCGAGTTCTCTTATAACAACAGCTATCAAGCCAGCTTGAAAATGGCTCCCTTCGAAGTACTCTATGGACGTAAGTGTCAAACCCCTCTGAATTGGTCAGAAACTGGGGAACGACCGCTCATGGGTCCGGATATTATTCAACACGCCGAAGAACAAGTTTGTATTGTCCGAGAAAATCTCAAGGCCGCTCAGGACCGCCAGAAGAGCAACTATGATCGCAAACAATGGGGTTTGACTTATCAACCTGGTGATCAAGCTTATCTGCGTGTCACTCCTATGAAGGGCACTCACCGTTTCGGAATCAAGGGCAAGTTAGCTCCACGCTACATTGGTCCTTTTCACATTATTGCTAGACGTGGTCAGGTGGCATATAAATTGGAGTTGCCGCCGCAATTCTCTCTTATCCATGACGTATTCCATGTGTCGCAACTTCGTAAATGCTTCAAGGAATCTCCGCACCGAGCTGTGGATCACGAGATGCTCGAATTGCAAGATGATCTATCTTATAAGGAGCATACGATCCGCATTCTCGATGAAGCTGAACGTCGGACCCGTCAAAAGGTTACCAAGTTCCTCAAAGTGCATTGGTCAAATCATACTGAAGATGAAGCCACTTGGGAATGCGAGGATAATCTTCGTGCGGAATACCCCGAACTTTTCCCTTCTACCTCTTAATTCTCGGGACAAGAATTCTTGTTAGTGGAGGAGACTTGTAACACCCCCAGTGGTTAACTACAGTAATCCCCTTTTGATTATGCCATGTCACCAGGATCAACAGTGCTTAAATATCATTTGTATCATATCTCATTTAAAATTCAAACTCAATTAGAAATTCAAACTGAAAGTGAAAATAAAAGTTGCTCAAATCAGAAACTAAATTGTTCATTAAATAGCAAGTAAATCAGAGACAATTCAAAAATTGAAACCAACATTGTTGGGGTTGGGTAAGTAACTCAAACATCCTCAAACAGTGACTAAAGACAATATTTATTAACCTTTTATTTAATCTAAATTAAATATGAAATTATGTTTTACCCAAACTAGTTTTTGGTGGTAGGGTACATTGTACTGCTAATTATGGACTAGGTCACACTTTGAACAAAATTCATTTGGTGCTCAAACATTTTGCAAACAGAAAAGAAATAAAAGAAAAAGAAAACGGTTAAGGACTTACTGGTGCACTGGGCCGTGAGTGCACAGTCCCGTGCGGCCCAGCCCACGCAGCGTCATCTCCCACTTTCCCCCCTCGCTGTCGCCTCGGCAACGCTCGCACGCTCGCCCGCAACCGGCCCCCCCTCTGCCTGCTCGACACCGCGGCTCCGCACGCGCCGTGGAGGGATAAGGCCGCCCCCTGCGCCCTCCTTAGCCCCCCCTCCGGCCTCGCTCTCTCTCTTTCTTCCTCTATGTCTCCACCCCCGATCGCCACCATGGATACACCGCCGGCGTAGCTGTCGCCACCGGCCTCTCCTCTCCATTCCGAGCGGTCCCGGAACCCCATCGTCGTCGCCCTCATCGACCGCACCCACTGAACCGAACTGGAGTGCCCCACCACGCCGAATCTGCCCCTTCTTCAACCTCCAGCCGCTGTCCATCATCGCCTCGATCCGCCACCGTCGCTGCCACTCCGGCTTCCCCGGGCCTTCCCTGCCACCGATGTGAGCAGCCGCGTTTTCCCCTTCCGTTTTCCCCCTCGCTCCCATGCCTGATGCTGCTAGTTCAGCCGTGGCCGAACTCCGGCGCCGCACGGTCGCCACTGCCGTCGATTAATGCCTCCTCAGCTCGAACCAAGGCCGCGGTTGGATGCACCGTGCAGTCCTCGATCGAAAGCAGCCGACCGCGCCCGAAGCCGTCGCCCCTATGCAAATCCCGAGCGACGCCGCCCTCTCTGGTGCTCGCCGGAGCATCGCCGGCGTGCGCACGTGGTTTAAACCCCGGCGGGTCCCACCCGTCAGGGTCATTAGCCACTAACCCAAACCCCTAACCCTCACTGACATCGGGCCTCACACGGTTTAATTAACCGGCTAACTAAACTAATTAAACTAACTAATATACCCCCCTGGCCCACAGTAAGCTTTGACTGTGCTGACGTGGGCCTTGACCCGGCCCCACTCGTCAGTGTCTGTGGCTAGGCAGAGCTGAGTATAAAAAGTATAAGCACTGTTTTGGATAATGTTTTGGATAATTTGGATTTAATAATTAAAATAATTCCAGAAAATAGTTTAAACTTTAGAAAATCGTAGAAAATAACCCATAACTCCGATGGAAAAACTTTATACATGAAAGTTGCTCAGAACAACGAGACGAATCTGACTACGCGGTCCGTTCGTCCGTCACACGTGCCTAACTATCCGAACATGCAACCGTTCCCCTCCGGTCATCTGTCCAACATTTGTCCGGAACCAGGAATACTTTCCTGGATGAATCCCCCCCCCCTTCGCCAGTATCACCCTGCATTGCGTTAGATCACCTCTGTCACCGCGTATTGCCATGTTATGCTTTGTGCTGCACTTGTTCGCTGTGTATTTATACTGTTTCCGCCCCTTCTTCTCTCTCGTTAGACCCCGACGTCGTCCCCGAGACTGACGCAGCTCCGGAGACCGAAGACACCATTGACGACCTTGCCTTGGCCGCCGAGCAACCAGGAAAGCCCCCCCTTTTTGATCATCCTGATATCGCCCATTCTAATTTCTCATGCTTGCATTAGAATTGCTGCTGCTACTGCTTTACCTATTCTGATGCATAGCCTGTTTATTGTAACCTGCTGTTGATAATTACCTGCATATCCTAAACTGCTTAGTATAGGCTGGGTAGAGACCTATCAGTGACCCCACTTATCCCGATTGCCCCGCTGGATTATCCGAAGACCCGATCAACGGGATTGAACACCAGGCCCCGACACCGCACATCACCACCCCTTAGTTGTAACGACACTGCAGCGTTACTATCAAGTGCCGAGGGTGAAACCTCTTGTAGTACTTCTGATGTTAACTCTGTAGAGTAGCTATTCGGTCGTGGTCATCGAGGGTGATTCCTCCTTCACCACTTCCGATAACGATGCCGTCGTACAACACCTCAAGTGTGAACCCAGCGAGGGTGATTCCTCCGAGTTCACCTTGACGGTTACATCGAGTAGGAATCCAACGAGGGTGATACCTTGGATTCCCTTGATGTTATGGACACACGGATACTTGGACCTTACACTGTTACTTGGAAAGGCGGGTCGACCCTGAGGGGTACCCGCGTGCGCCTAAGTGGCAAGTGTTGTGAAGATGGGTTTACCTGGATGGTGCCCGAGTGATGAATACGAGGCGCGGCCGGGCATCTTGGCCCTTGCCGCAAGTCCTCGAGACGGGGCGACGGGGTCACATCTTTCGTGAGTCTCTGCCCGTTACCGCAAGCCCTAGTCCACTAACGATTTGGATATTTGATCCGAGTAGGCCTCTGGTCTGATAGCACTAACCATCACGTGGGCATAGTATGGGCGTTCTGCATCGTAACATCAGCCGAAAGCTTTGTCAGACGTCCAGTTCAGCACTGCGGCCGGGCCGGGCCGGCACCATCCTGAGGGGTGGAGCCTGGTTCGCCCGGCACGCAACGACCCGGAGGGCGAGGGGCGATGGCCAAGACCCCCTTGCGCTTAGGACGTAGACCAACGGGGACCTCTCTGTTGAGCTGTAGTTAGGGTTGCGGTGTGTCGTTTAGCCGAGGCCGGGCATGACCCGGAAAAGTGTGTCCGGCCGGAGTTAATCGAGCGTGTTGGGTAACTTGGTGCACCCCTGCAGGGAAGAAAACATCTATCGATAGCCGGTCCTACGGTAAAGGACACTCGGAGTTGTATCACGATCGACACAACTACAACGTGAGATGATACCTGGATATATGGCTCTGGGATTGCTTCTCGCAGGGAGTCGAGAAGGGATCTCAGGACGAGGTTGATGACTATATGGCTCTGGGATTGCTTTCTCGCAGGGAGCCGAAAAAGGATCTCTGGGTGAGGTTGAGACTTAATGATACTCCTACATTATATTGTACTGTTCTACTCTCTTCTATTGCTGAAGACCGCTGAAGATGCTAGTCTTCGATAGGACTAGGCTTTCCTCTCTTTTCTGGCATTTCTGCAGCCCAGTCCACATATACAGCCTTCCTTTGATAATGTTGCATATGTAGTGTAGATCCTTGCTTGCTGAGTACTTCGGATGAGTACTCACGGTTGCTTTGCTTTCTTTTTCCCCCATATTCATTTGATGCGACCAGATGACGGAGCCCCGGATACAGCTGCCCCCGCCGACGATCGCTACTACTACCCCGAGGGTGGATACTACTACGAGTTGACTGACAACCAGGAGTAGGATCGGAGGGTCCCAGGCAGGAGGCCTACGCCTTTCGATCGTAGTGTTTTATTTTGCCCCGCCTTTCTAAAGGCCTTTCTGTTTCTCTTTTAATATCTGTACTCAGATATCTGATGCTTCCGCTGACGCTTGTATGCCAACGAGCTTTTGTATTCGAGCCCTCGAGGCCCCTGGCTTGTAATATAAAGCTTGTATGACTTTATTTATGTTTTAGAGTTGTGTTGTGATATCTTCCCGTGAGTCCTTAGGCTTGATCGTGTGCATTTGCGTGTATGATTAGTGCACGATTGAGCCAGGGGCGTCACATGATGTAGACAAGATCTATTCATGTAGGAGTAGACCTCATATTTTTATCCTTAATAGCAACGATACATAGTTGCCTCGCTACCCCATCTGTCACTGGGTGAGGACACCGTAAGATCGAACGCATCACAAAGCACCTCTTCCCATGGCAAGAAAAATTGATCTAGTTGGCCTAACTAAACCAAAGATTCGAAGAAGAAATACGAGGCTATAAATAATCATGCATATAAGAGATCAAAGAAACTCAAATACATTCATGGGTATAGATCTGATCATAAACTCAAAGTTTATCGGATCCCAACAAACACACCGCAAAAAAGGTTTACATCAAATAGATATCCAAGAGACCATTGTATTGAGAATCAAAAAGAGAGAAGAAGCCATCTAGCTACTGCCTACAGACCCGTAGGTCTATGGTGGACTACTCACGCATCATCAAAGAGGCACCAATGAGGATGATGAACCCCTCTGTGATGGTGTTAGATTGGATCTCGTGGTTCTGGAACTTGCGGTGACTGGAGTTGTGTTTCGTCTGCTCCTCTAGGGTTTCTGGAATATTTGGGAATTCATAGAGCGAAGAGGCTATGCAGGAGACCCTCGTGGGGCCCACAACCCACCAGGGCACACCTGGGCTCCTGGGCACGCCCTGGTGTCTTGTGGGCCCCACGAGCCTTCCCTCTGGTCCTTCCTTGCCTCCCAAGTTGTCTTCTGGTCCAAAAACAATCTCCAAAAAGTTTCGCTGCGTTTGGACTCTGTTTGATATGGATATTCTGTGAAGTAAAAAAACAAGCAAAAAGCAGCAACTGGCACTGGGCACTATGTCAAAAGATTAGTCCCAAAAATGATATAAAGTTTCTATAAAATGATTGTAAAACATCCAAGAATGATAATATAACAGCATGGAACAATCAAAATTATAGATACATTGAAGACGTATCAGATGGTATATGCTATTGGATAATACTAGAGCATTGGATTGGAACCGGTTGTAACTGGAATTTCATCAGAAGTTTTATCCTATGCATTTGGTTCATCATGATCAGAGTTATATATATAATTTTTGGCCTCGTGAAGGAGAAAGTATCGCTCAAGCTTGGGGGAGGCTTAAATATATGATGCATACATGCCCCAATCATCAGCTCTCGAGAGAAATAATTATACAAAACTTTGGTGCTCGGCTTTCTCATAATGATCAATCCATGCTTGATACTTCTTGTACCGGTTACTTTATGAAGAAAACTATTGAATTTAAATGGGGTCTTCTGGAAAGAATTAAACGCAACTCTGAAGATTGAGAAATCGACAAAGGTAAAGAGTCAGGTATAAATCATGAGTTTGATTGTGTTAAATCTTTTATGGAAACAGATGCTTTTCATAAGTTTAGTACTAAATATGGACTTGACTCTGAGATAGTAGCTACCTTTTGTGAATCATTTGTTGCTCATGTTGATCTCACTAAGTAGAAGTGGTTTAAGTTTCATCCACCTATTGAAGAAATGTTAGAGGAACCTGTTATAGCTAAAGATGAAACAATCATTTATAATGTTGATCCAGTTATGCCTACTGCTTATATTGAGAAACCACATTTCCTTGTTAGGATTAAGGAACATGCTAAAGCTTGAACTATTGTTAATAAAAGTAATATTAAAACACCTAGACCCTATGAACAAATAAGTGTAGAACCTAATGTTGCAATGATCAAGGATCTTTTGGTTGATAATATTGACGGACATGTTATATATTTATATAATGAAGCAACTAGGATTGCTAAACCTTGTCCTATAGATAAAAACAAACCTGTTATTGGCATGCCTATTGTTTATGTTAAAATAGGAGATCATTGTTATCATGGCTTATGTGATATGGGTGCTAGTGTGAGTGATATTCCTTTTACTTTATATCAAGAAGTTATGAATAATATTGCACCTACTGAGATAGAAGACATTGATGTTACTATTAAGCTTGCAAATAGAGATAATATTTCATCGCTTGGGATTGTTAGAGATGTTGAAGTCTGTGTGGTAAGATCAAATACCCTACTGATTTTCTAGTTCTTGGATCTCCACAAGATGTTTTTATCCCATTATATTTGGTAGACCTTTCCTGAATACAGTTAATGCTAAGATTGATTGCACTAGGAAAACAGCCCATGTTAACTTTGGTGATGTATCTCATGAGTTCAACTTCTCTAAATTTCGTAGACAAACTCATGATAAATAATTGTCTAGTAAAGATGAAATTATTGCTCTTGCTTCTATTGTTGTACCTCCTACTCATCCGTTAGAACAATATTTGCTAAACCACGAGAATGATATGCATATGAATGAAAGAAATGAAATAGATGAAATATATTCTTTAGACAAGCACCTATCCTTAAACATAATTTGCCTGTTGAAACTTTGGGAGATCCTCTCCCACCTAAGAGTAATCGTGTTTGAATTAAAGAAACTACCTGATACATTAAAGTATGCTTATCTTGATGAAAATAAGATATATCCTGTTATTATCAATGTAACCTTTCAGAGCATGAAGAAAAGATATTACTTAAAACTCTAAGGAAGCACGGTTCTGCTATTGGATATACTCTTGATGATCTTAAGGGCATTAGTCCCACCTTGTGTCAGCACAAGATTAATATGGAGCCTGATGCTAAGCCAGTCGTTGATCACCAACGTCATCTAAATCCTAAAATGAAGGATGTGGTAAGAACTGACATATTGAAGCATCTAGAAGCGGGTCTAATTTATCCTATAGCTGATAGTAGATGGGAAAGTCATGTTCATTGTGTTCCTAAGAAAGGAGGCATTACCGTTGTTCCTAATGATAAAAATGAACTTGTCCCACAAAGAATTGTAACTGGTTATAGGATGGTAATTGATTTCAGAAAATTAAATAAAGCTACCAGAAAAGATCATTACCCATTGCCTTTTATTGATCAAATGTTAGAATGATTATCTAAGCATACACACTTTTGTTTCCTTGATGGATATTCTGGTTTTTCTCAAATACCTATGTCAAAAGAAGATCAAGAGAAAACTACCTTTACTTGCCCTTTTGGAACTTATGCATATAGACATATGCCTTTTGGTTTATGCAATGCACCTGCTACCTTTCAAAGATGTATGACTGCTATATTCTCTAATTTTTGTGAAAATACTGTTGAGGTATTCATGGATGATTTTTTTCTGTTTACAGGACTTCTTTTGATGATTTCTTAAGCAACCTTGATCGAGTTTTGCAGAGATGTGAAGAAACTAGTCTTGTCTTGAATTGGGAGAAGTGCCACTTCATGGTGAATGAAGGTATAGTACTTGGGCATGAAATTTCTGAATGAGGTATTGAAGTAGATAAAGCTAAAGTTGATGCAATTGAGAAAATGCCATGTCCTAAAGATATTAAAGATATAAGAAGTTTCCTTTGTCATGTTGGTTTCTATAGAAGGTTCATTAAAGATTTCTCTAAGATTTCTAGGCCTCTAACTAATCTCCTTCAGAAGGAAGTTCCATTTGTTTTTTATGATGATTGTGTAGAAGCCTTTGAAATACTTAAGAAAGTCTTAATTTCTGCACCTATTGTTCGACCACCTAATTGGAATTTTCCTTTTGTAATTATGTGTGATGTTAGTGATTATGCTATTGGTGATGTTCTAGGTCAAAGAGTTGATAAGAAATTGAATGTTATTCATTATGCTAGTAAGACCTTGGATAGAGCTCAAAGAAATTATGCTACTACTGAGAAAGAATTTTTAGCAGTTGTGTTTGCATGTGATAAATTCAGACCTTATATTATTGATTCTAAAGTTACTATTCACACCGATCATGCTGCTATTAGATATCTTATGGAAAAGAAAGTTGTTAAACCTAGACTAATTAGGTGGGCTCTTTTACTTCAAGAATTTGATTTGCATATCATTGATCGAAAAGGAGCTGAAAATCCTGTAGCAGATAATTTGTCTAGGATGGAAAATGTTCTTGATGACCCACTGCCTATTGATGATAGTTTTCCTGATGAATAATTAGCTGTTGTGAATGCTTCTTTTTGTAATAGTCCTTGGTATGCAGACTATGCTAATTACATTGTTGCTAAATATATACCACCTAGTTACACCTACCTACAAAAGAAAAAGTTATTCTTTGATTTAAGACATTAATTTTGGGATAACCCACATTTATATAAAGAAGGAGTAGATGGTGTTATTAGAAATTGTGTACCTGAGCATGAACGGGAACAAATCCTACGGAAGTGTCATTCCGAGGCATACGGAGGACACCATGCAGGAGACAGAACTGCACATAAAGTATAACAGCCTGGTTTTTACTGGACTACTCTCTTCAACGATGCACGTATGTTTGTCCTTCGTTGTGATGAATGTCAAAGAATTGGTAACATTGGTAGACGTCAGGAAATTCCTATGAACTATTCACTTGTTATCGAATCATTTGATGTTTGGGGATTTGATTATATGGGACCTTCTCCTTTCTCTAATGGGTATACTCATATTTAGTTGTTGTTGATTACTTTACTAAGTGGGTAGAAGCTATTCCAACTAGTCGTGTTGATCATAACAAATCTATTGAAATTCTTAAAGAATTTATTTTCCCGAGGTTCGGAGTCCCTAGATATTTGATGATGGTTGGTGGTTCACATTTTATTCATGGTACATTTCATAAACTCCTAGCTAAGTATGATGTTAACCATAGAATTGCATCACCTTATCACCCTCAGTCTAGTGGTCAAGTTGAGTTGAGCAATAGAGAAATAAAATTGATTTTGCAAAAGACTGTCAATAGATCTTGAAAGAACTGGTCTAAGAAACTTGATGATGCATTGTGGGCCTATAGAACTGCTTATAAAAATCCTATGGGTATGTCTCCATATAAAATGGTTTATGGAAAAGCCGGCCATTTACCTCTAGAATTAGAACATAAATCTTACTGGGCAATAAAAGAACTTAACTATGATTTTAAACTTGCCGGTGAAAATAGGTTATTTGATATTAGCTTTCTAGATGAATGGATGATGAGGCTTGAACTACGTCGGTATTTCCCCAAAGAGGAAGGGATGATGCAGCACAGCTACGGTAGGTATTTCCCTCAGTGATGAGACCAAGGTTATCGAACCAGTAGGAGAAACACGCAACACTACATGAACGGTACCTGCACACAAAGAAAAATACTTGCAACCCGATGTAAAAGAGTGGTTGTCAATCCCTCTCGGGTAATGGTGCCAGAAATTCGCACGTGGACGGGAGAAAAATTATGATAGATTGGATAAATAGATCTCGAATAAACGCGAAATAAAAGAAGTAAATAAAAATTGCAGCAAGGTATTTTTGGGTTTTTTGAAATATAGAACTGAAAATAAAAGGGAATAAAAATAGATCTCGAAGGCAAATATGATAAAGAAGAGACCCGGGGGCCGTAGATTTCACTAGTGGCTTCTCTCGATAAAAATAGCATATGGTGGGTAAACAAATTACTGTTGGGAAATTGGTAGAACTTCAAATAATTATGATGATATCCAGGCAATGATCATTATATAGGCATCACGTCCAAGATTAGTAGACCGACTCCTGCCTGCATCTACTACTATTACTCCACACATCGACCGCTATCCAGCATGCATCTAGTGTATTAAGTTCATGGAGAAACGGAGCAATGCAATAAGAACGATGACATGATGTAGACAAGATCTATTCATGTAGGAATAGACCCCATCTTGTTATCCTTAATAGCAACGATACATACGTGTCATTTCCCTTTCTGTCACTGGGATTGAGCACCATAAGATCGAACCCATCACAAAGCACCTCTTCCCATAGCAAGAAAAATCGGTCTAGTCGGCCTAACTAAACCAAAGATTCGAAGAAGAAATACGAGGCTATAAGTAATCATGCATATAAGAGATCAAAAGACTCAAATAACTTTCATGGATAAAAACATAGATCTGATCATAAACTCAAAGTTCATCAGATCCCAACAAACACACCGCAAAAAGAGTTACATCAAATAGATCTCCAAGAGACCATTGTATTGAGAATCAAAAGAGAGAGAGAGAGGAAGCCATCTAGCTACTAAATACGGACCCGTAGGTCTACAATGAACTACTCACGCATCATCGGAGAGGCACCAATGAGGATGATGAACCCCTCCGTGATGGTGTCTAGATTGGATCTATGGTTTCTGGAACTTGCGGCAGCTGGAATTGTGTTTCGTCGACTCCCATAGGGTTTTTGGAATATTGGGGTATTTATAGAGCAAAGAGGCGGTGCGGGAGGCCACCGAGGTGGGCACAACCCACCAGGGCACGCCTGGGCCCCCAGGCACGTCCAGGTGGGTTGTGCCCCCCTCGGGGCACCCCTCTGGTACTTCTTTGGCCCATCCCGTGTCTTCTGGCCCAGAAAAATTATCCAAAAAGTTTCACTGCTTTTGGACTCCGTTTGGTATTTATTTTCTATGAAATAAAAAAACAAGCAAAAAACAGCAACTGGCACTGGGCACTATGTCAATAAGTTAGTCCCAAAAAATGATATAAAGTTGCTATAAAATGATTGTAAAACATCCAAGAATGACAATATAACAACATGGAACAATAAAAAATTATAGATACGTTGGAGATGTATCAGCATCCCCAAGCTTAATTCCTGCTCGTCCGCGAGTAGGTAAGTGATAAAAACAGAATTTTTGATGTGGAATGCTGCCTAACATGTTCATCGCATATTCTTTTCTTTGTAGCATGGACATTTGGACTTTTATATGATTCAAAGCAATAGTCTAGTTTTAACATGAAGATTTCAATACTCAAGCATATCAACAAGCAAACATGTCTTTCAAAATATCAACACTAAAGCAAGTTATCCCTAGCCCATTATGCTCAATCATTGATCCATTCATGAAACACACTCGCATATTAGCTACACCCAATGCTCAAGTACAATCATAGTGCCCCTTAGTTGGTGCTTTATAAGAGAAGATGGAGACTCAAATAAAAATTGCATAAAGTAAATAGAAAGGCCCTTCACAGAGGGAGGTAAGGATTTGTAGAGGTGCCAAAGCTCAAAGCGAAAAAGATAGAGATAAAAACATTTTGGGTGGCATGCCTTTCCTGTCAACGAAAATGATCGAGTAGTTCCCAATACTTTCCATGCTAGATATATCATAGGCGGTTCCCAAGCAGAAAATAAAGTTTATTCCCTTTTCCACCATACTTTCACATTCCACGGCTAACCGAATCCACGGGTGCCGTCCATACCAGCACTTTCCAAGGAATTTATTATTTGACAACATAAAGTAAATTCATTTTTCATTTTGGGACTGGGCATCCCTAATACCTTTGCCGTACTCTCGTGCAATGACAAGTGAATAAACACTCATCTTGAGAATAACACATCTAGCATGGAAAATATCAGCCACCCCCTACCGTTTCATGAGTGGTATGAGCATACAAAAAGAAAATTTATTTTGAAGATTAGAGACGGCACATACAAATTTGCTTAGAACGGCAAAAGAATACCGCATATAGGTAGGTATAGTGGACTCATATGGCAAAACTGGTTTAAGGATTTTGGATGCACAAGTAGTGATCATACTTAGTGCAAATGAAGGCTAGCAAAAGATTGAGAAGCATCCAACCAAGAAACGAAAAATCTCACAAGCGAGCATTAAGCATAACTAACACCGAATAATGCACCATAAGTAGGATGTAATTTCATTGCATAACTATTGACTTTCGTGCTTGCATAGGGAATCACAAACCTTAACACCAATATTCTTACTAAAGCATAATTACTCATCAACATGACTCACATATTATATCATCATATCGCAAAACTATTACAAAGAATCAAGTTTATTTTGGCCAATGATCTTCATGAAAGTTTTTATTATATCCCTCTTGAATATCTATCACTTTGGGACTAATTTCATATGTTGCTTTTGATAGCTCAAACAAATCTAAGTGAAGAACATGAGCATAAAAAATTTCTTCTCTCAAAATAATTTAAGTGAAGCATGAGAGAATTTCTTAAAAAAATTACTAACTCTCAAATAAATCTAAGTGAAGCATGAGAGCATTTCTTCAAAAATATTAAAGCACACCGTGCTCAAAAAGATATAAGTGAAGCACTAGAGCAATTCCATAGCTCAAAAAGATTTAAGTGAAGCATAGAGAGCAATTCTAACAAATCATAGCATAATTTTGGCTCTCTCAAATAGGTGTGTCCAGCAAGGATACTTGACTTAAAATAAAAAGCAAAACAAGCAAAGAATCATAACATACAAGACGCTCCAAGCAAAACTCATGATATGTGATGAATAAAAATATAGCTCCAAGTAAAATACCGATGGTCGTTAGAAGAAAGAGGGGATGCCACTCGGGGCATCCCCAAGCTTAGTTGCTTGTTCCTCTTTGGATAATAACTTGGGGTGCCATGGGCATCCCCACGCTTAGGCTCTTCTTACTCCTTATTTCTTCATCCATCGTGATCTCACCCAAAACTTGAAATCTTCAATCACACAAAACTCAACGAAACCTTCGTGAGATCCGTTAGTACAAGAATACTAATCTTTACTTTAAGTACTGTAGAAAACCCATTCAAATTTTGTTATTGCATTATATCTACTGTATTCTAACTTTGCCATGGCTTATACCCTCCAATACAACCATAGATTCATCAAAATAAGCACACAATGCAAAGAAAACAGAATATGTCAAAAACAGAACAGTCTGTAAATATTCTCATTGTTCTCATACTTATATAACTCCAAAAATTCTGAAAATTTAGGAAAACAAAGGAAATTTTTATATGAATATTATGTAAAAAATTCAGAATTTTTAGTTGTTTCTATAATTTTAAAGAATTATTTTACTGGACACAAAAGTTTCTGTTTTCTAACAAGATCAAATCAACTATCACCAAAGCTATCCCAAAGGCTTTGCTTGGCACAAACACTAATTAAAACAAAAAAAACACAATCATAATAGTAGCATAACTGTGCAAACACTCAAGAACAGAAAGAAAAAGGCAAAAATAAATTTTATTCATTGGGTTGCCTCCCAACAAGCGCTATCGTTTTACGCCCCTAGCTAGGCATAATGCATAGATCTAAGTGTTGTCATCTTTGTTTTTTGCAACTTTTGTAAGGGCCTTTTCAAACCCGGGAGGCTCTTTACGCTTCCCAAGCTTTTCAGGAAAAGAGACCATCTTGAGATCCAAAATATCCAAACGCTTATTGCAAAGAGTAATCAAGGTATTCATTCGATTGAGGTTCCCACTGATATGTTTCAGAGGTTCATTGTATTTTTGTAACTCAACCAAATGTTTGTGCAAATCACTCAACTTATCCAAAATTTGAGCTCCTTCTTGAGTAAAATAAATCCCCTTTTTGGTAGGCGGAATTCCCAAAATCCCTTCTAGGATCTCATAAGCGGTATTAGCATCAAGCTCAATAAAATTTCCTTTAGCGGAAAAATCCAAAAGTTGTCTATGATGCAAGGCTAAACCTATATAAAAATTCCGAAGCAAAATTTTTGCATCCCCTTTTAGATTGCAAATGCGATAGGATTCCATCAGCCTATACCAAGCATCTTTCAAATTTTCTCCTTGTCTCTGTTTGAAGTATAAAACTTCAAAATCCGGTGACAAAGGAGGAGTAGTCATGCTGGCCATAGCAACAAGATCACAAGCAAAAAGATAGATATGACGAGAAAACGGCGAACGAAAAAGAGGGCGAACAAAACGGCAAATTTTTATGAAGTGGGGGAGATGAAAAGGAGAGGCAAATAATGTAAATTGCAAGGAGATGAGATTTGTGATTAGGAACCTGGTAGATGTTGATCATGTCTCCCCGGCAACGGCGCCAGAAATTCCTTTTGATGCGGCTTGAACTACATCGGTATTTCCCCAAAGAGGAAGGGATGATGCAGCACAGCTACGGTAGGTATTTCCCTCAGTGATGAGACCAAGGTTATCAAACTAGTAGGAGAACCACGCAACACTACGTGAACGGTACCTGCCCACAAAGAACAAATACTTGCAACCCGACGTAAAAGAGGGGTTGTCAATCCCTCTCGGGTAACGGTGCCAGAAATTCGCACGTGGATGGGAGAAAAATTATGATAGATTGGATAAATAGATCTCGAATAAACGCGAAATAAAAGAAGTAAATAAAAAGTGCAGCAAGGTATTTTTGGGTTTTTTGAAATATAGAACTGAAAATAAAAGTGAATAAAAATAGATCTCGAAGGCAAATATGATAAAGAAGAGACCCGGGGGCCGTAGATTTCACTAGTGGCTTC
Organism: Thinopyrum elongatum; assembly: GCA_011799875.1. Lineage (NCBI taxonomy): Eukaryota > Viridiplantae > Streptophyta > Magnoliopsida > Poales > Poaceae > Thinopyrum > Thinopyrum elongatum. Next base: position 432,933,572 of record CM022299.1, on the reverse strand, counting down.
TCTCGAGAAAAATAGCAAACGATGGGTAAACAAATTACTGTTGGGCAATTGATAGAACTTCAAATAATTATGACGATATCCAGGCAATAATCATTATATAGGCATCACGTCCAAGATTAGTAGACCGACTCCTGCCTGCATCTACTACTATTACTGCACACATCGACCGCTATCCAGCATGCATCTAGTGTATTAAGTTCACGGAGAAACGGAGTAATGCAATAAGAACGATGACATGATGTAGACAAGATCTATTCATGTCGGAATAGACCCCATCTTGTTATCCTTAATAGCAACGATACATATGTGCCATTTCTCTTTCTGTCACTGGGATTGAGCACCATAAGATTGAACCCATCACAAAGCACCTCTCCCATGGCAAGAAAAATCGATCTAGTCGGCCTAACTAAACCAAAGATTCGAAGAAGAAATGCGAGGCTATAAGTAATCATGCATATAAGAGATCAAAAGACTCAAATAACTTTCATGGATAAAAACATAGATTTGATCATAAACTCAAAGTTCATCGGATCCCAACAAACACACCGCAAAAAGAGTTACATCAAATAGATCTCCAAGAGACCATTGTATTGAGAATCAAAAGAGAGAGAGGAAGCCATCTAGATACTAACTACAGACCCGTAGGTCTACAATGAACTACTCACGCATCGTCGGAGAGGCACCAATGAGGATGATGAACCCCTCCGTGATGGTGTCTAGATTGGATCTGTGGTTTCTGGAACTTGCGGCGACTGGAATTGTGTTTCGTCGACTCCCCTACGGTTTTTGGAATATTGGGGTATTTATAGAGCAAAGAGGCGGTGCGGGAGGCCACCGAGGTGGGCACAACCCACCAGGGCGCGCCTGGGCCCCCAGGCGCGCCCAGGTGGGTTATGCCCCCCTCGAGGCACCCCTCTGGTACTTCTTTGGCCCATCCTGTGTCTTCTGGCCCAGAAAAATTCTACAAAAAGTTACGCTGCGTTTGGACTCCGTTTGGTATTGATTTTCTGCGAAGCAAAAAACAGCAACTGGCACTGGGCACTATGTCAATAAGTTAGTCCCAAAAAATGATATAAAGTTGCTATAAAATGATTGTAAAACATCCAAGAATGACAATATAACAGTATGGAACAATCAAAAGTTATAGATACATTGGAGACATATCAATGGACAACCCAAGCCTATGAAGATGCCAAGTTGTTTAAAGAAAAAGTTAACAGATGGCATGATAAGAGAATACAAAAACAGAAATTTAAAGTAGGTGATCAAGTTCTATTGTAAAATTCTCATTTCAGATTCTTTGCAGGAAAACTTCTTTCCAAATGGGAAGGACCGTACGTCATCGAAGAAGTTTATCGTTCTGGAGCTGTCAAGATCAATAATGCTGAGGGCACTAATCCGAGATTGGTTAATGGGCAAAGAATTAAACATTATATCTCAGGTACGCCCATTAATGTTGAAACTAATGTTATTCAAACTATGGCACTGGAGGAACACATAAGAGAGACCTTCCGGAACATCCCAGAACCCTGAAAAGGAATAGGTATGTGATACGGTAAGTAAACCGACTCCAAAAATTCCATAAAAAATTTGTCCATTTTGGAATATTAGAAAAAATACAAAAATAAGAACCAGCCGAGGGGACCCACGAGGAGGTCACAAGGCAAAAGGGCGCACCCTACCCCCTGGGCGCGCCGGGTTGCCTTGTGGGCCCCTCATGTGCCTTCCCGACTCTGTTTTCTTCATGTATACTTATTTTGCAAGATAAAACTTCATTATATATACTCTCGTATGTTTTGACCACTGTATCGCAAGTTTCTCCTCTTTTCTTATTTCGGGTTGTTTTTCTGGTAGATCGGGCATCATGTCATCGCAAGATTTAGATGGAGAGAGTTATGCCTCGCATTATGTTGCTGATCCAAGGGTTTACGGCGATATTGATTCTTATGGGTGGTCCACAAACAAGGAGCTAGATGCCGACATGAAGAGGATGTGTGATTCAAGCTTGGAAGAAGAAGGGGAAGCCCCTCTACCTCAACCAGGAGATATGAATGTGGAGTTCAAGAAACCGAGTCTTCCAAATTCGGTTAAACCTCCCAACACTCGATTTATTTCCTATCGTAACTTGCAAAAGAGTGTTGCTTCATCTTCCTCAACCAAATTGCATCCCTAGGTTGATGGTGCTTTGATTGTCACCGGCAAGCTCCATAAGGAAATCATGGAGCTCAAACATCAAGTTAATAAGCTCTAGGAGGAAAACCACATCCTCAAGGGAATCATCGCCAAGAATGTTGCACCACCAACACCGAAGAAAAACACTTGAGTACACGGGTATGGGCACCACCCTTGGCTTGTCCCAAGCTTGGGGGAGGTGCCCTGGTATCGTATCACCATCAATTTTACCATCATTATCCATCTTAGTTCGATCTTTAGTTATTTTATGATTTAAAGGAATAAAAGTTTAGTATGATCTACTTTTGAGTGCTTGCTTAGTGTTCTATCTATCTATGTAATCGAGTGCGTGAGAGTTATATAATAAAGAGTAGTTTGAGTTTTGTTTCTTTACTTTCTTGTTTCAATCTCAGCAATAAAAAGGAATAAAAGATTATATGCTAATCCCATGGGGAGTAATAACTTCACATAGAAAGAGTATGGTTGATAAAATCTATTGGAAATTAACAAACATAGTATTGGTCATGGATGCAATTCATGCAAGATTATTAAAGGGAGAGGAGATTCACATATAAATATACTATCTTGGACATTTTTTATGATTATGAGCCCCCATCAAATATTTTCTGCATGGTCAAATAGTTGATGTTGGACAAGGAAGACAACTTAATGAGTTGTGTTTGTTTACATTCACATGGAAGTTATATTGTCGTGGATCCTCTAACATGTGGTGCTTGTTTAGAATTTTTTGCTAGCCAAAACTTCATACTAAGTAGAGATACTACTTGTGCATCCATAACCCCTTAAACCCAGTTTCTTGCCATGAGAGTCCACTATATCTACCTATGGATTGAATAAGATCCTTCAAGTAAGTTCTCGTCGGTGCAAAAGCAATAAAAATTGCTCCTAAATATGTATGATCTTTTATTTTAAGGGAAAATAAGCTGTGTACGATCTTGTGATGGCAAAGAAATAAAAGTGACGGACTGCATAATAAAGGTTGCTATCATAAGGGGCAATACAAAATGACGGTCCTTTACATTAAGAGTTTTCACATCCAAAAATAAAAAGCACATGACAACCTCTGCTTCCCTCTGCGAAGGGCCTATCTTTTACTTTCTTGTATTTGACTTTTATGCAAGAGTCAATAGTGATTATTCCTATTCCTTTCTTATTTATCCTTTAAGTGGCAAGCATCATGTGGTGGGGAAAGATCCAGGCATATATATCTAGTTGGATGTAGGTGATCATGAGTTATTATTGTTGTCATTATCCTTGAGGTAAGCGAGTTGGGAGGCAAAAACAATAAGCCCCCATGCATCTTCCTATGTGTCTGACGGAAATGTTTGTTCCCAAAAATATGCATTGAGTGTTAGCAATCATAGAAGACTATATGATGGTTGAGTATTTGGACTTGCTAAAACAAAAGCTCTTACATAGACTCTTCCTGGAAATATGATGAATTGTGATTGTTTCGATGACTGAGAACATAGTTTGCTTGTTTTCAAGAAAGTTTGTACTTCATACTTCAAGGTTGTGAATGAATTTTTACTTGTTTATGAGAAGCTATATGATAAACATTTGTTGTTATATTATTGATCATGATGCTATCATGTCCGTATTTTTGTTTTATCGACACCTCTCTTTCTAAACATGTGGTCATGATTATCGAGTTCGGCTTTCGCTTGAGGACAAGCGAGGTCTAAGCTTGGGGGAGTTGATAAGTTCATTTTGCATCATGTTTTCCTACTATTACATATATTGTTTTTTGGTCATCATTCCACTTTATGATGCAATTCTAATGCCCTTTCTCTCTTAATTTGTAAGATTTACATGGAGAGGAAGATTACCGGTAGCTGGAATTTTGGACCTAAAAGGGCTACAGTAGAGATAGCTATTCTACGGAGCTCCAAATGACCTGAAACTTCACGAGGATTTTTTGTTGAATATATAAAACATACTGGAGCAAAGAAATACCAGAGGGGGGGCACTAGTTGCCCACAAGGCAACATGGTGTGACCACCCCCCGAGCGCGCCCTGATGCCTTGTGGGGCCTACAGCTGGCCTCCGGTACCCATCTTCTACTATATGAAGCATTTTGACCTAGAAAAAATAAGAGGAAGACTTTCAGGACGAAGCGCCGTCGTATCGAGGCGGAACCTAGGGAGGAGCACTTTTGCTCTCCGGCGGAGCGATTCCGCCGGGGCTACTTCCCTCTGGGAGGGGAAATCGAAGCCATCGACATCACCAACGGTCCTCTCATCGTGGGAGGACCAATCTTCATCAACATCTTCAACAACACCATCTCATCTCAAACCCTAGTTCATCTCTTGTATTCAATCTTTGTCCCAAAACCTCAGATTGGTACATGTGGGTTGCCAGTAGTGCTGATTACATCTTGTAATGCTTGTTGGTTTATTTGGTGGAAGATTTAATGTTCATATCCTCAAGCATATTCAATACACCTCTGATCTTGAACATGAATATGATTTGTGAGTAGTTACTTTCATTCTTGAGGACATGGGAGAAGTCTTTTTATAAGTAATCATGTGAAGTTGTTATTCGTTCGATATTTTGATGATATGTATATTGTTGCTTCCTTTAGTGGTGTCATGTGAACGTCGATGTGATGCCCCCGACTCAATCGTACACTAATCATATACGCAAACATGTACGATCAAGCACAGGGACTCACGGGAAGATATCACAACACAACTCTAACTCAATTTAAACGGAGATCCACAATATTACAGACCAAGGATCCGAAGATCCGAATACATAAGTCAGTCATACAAATATTATCTGAGTACAGACACAGTTAGACAAGTTTTGCCTTAAGAAGGCTAGCACAAACAGCGACACTAGATCGAAAGGCGTTGGCCTCCTGCCTGGGAGCCTCCGATCCTACTCCTGGTCGGCTGGCTCGATCCAGTAGTACGTGCCCTCTGGACCCTCCTGGTAGTAAGCTCCGGTGGTGGCATCTGGCTCCTGGACTCCATCGTCTGATGTATCATCAAGGTGGGGTATGGGGAAAAGAGAAAGTAAAGCAACCGTGAGTACTCATCCGAAGTACTCAGCAAGCAAGGATCTATACTACATATGCAACATTATCAACGGAGAAAGGCTGTATAAGTGGACTGGGTTGCATAAATGCCAGAATAGAGAGAAGGCCTAGTCCTATCGAAGACTAGCATCTTCAAACATCTTCACAAGGCCATCATCATGCAGCAGTAGAAGAGAGTAGAATAGCATTTTATTTAGCAAACATGTTGAAGTACAGCTTAAAGATCCTTCCTCGACTCCCAAGCGAGAAAGCGATCCCGAAGCTTCAATTAAGTAACAAGTATCCAGTTTAAGTAGTAGATCGGGATACACAAACTAAGCGTCCTTTACCGTAGGACCGGCTATCGATAGATGATTCATCCCTGCAGGGGTGCACTACTGTTACCCAACACGCTCGATCAACTCTGGCCGGACACACTTGCTGGGTAATGCCCGTCCTCGGAAGATCAACACGAAGCAGCGCTCTTCCTAGGCTCGGCAGAGAGGTCAGCACGCCAGACTAACCTATGCACCCAGAGGTCTCGGGCCATCGCCCTGGGCACCCTGCGCGTTGCGAGACTGGCCGGGGTGCAGGCGCGACACTGAGCTCGTCAGTGAAGTATCCAGCCCAATCCCGACAATCAGCCCGCATGGTGAATCGTGACGTCAGACGAGCTTTCGGGAGAAACGTACATCGTAGAGGGTCCCATAACCATTATCCCGCGTGGTGGTAGTGCGTATAGGGCACGTCGACCCACTCAGATCACACACCCAAATCCAATAGGCTCAATTAGTATCATGCGGAGACAATCAGAATCTCTGATGCTCCGCCACAATGTCACACTCGAGTGCCCTTCCGGCACATACATGACACTTCACCATACTTGGGACTAAGGGAAGACATTGTGGAGTAATAAGTAGATGATGGGTTGCTAGAGTGACAGATGTTTAAACCCTAGTTTACGAGTTATTCCTTAAGGGGCTGATTTGGATCCATATGTTTCATGATATGGTTAGATTTATCTTAATTCTTCTTTCATAGTTGTGGATGCTTGCGAGAAGGGGTAATCATAAGTGGGTTGCTTGTTCAAGTAAGAACAACACCCAAGCACCAGCCCACTCACATATCAAATTATCAAAGTAGCGAATGCGAATCAACTACACATGATGAACGTGAATAGACGACAATTCTCATGTGTCCTTGAGAGCACTTTGCTTTATATAAGAGAACTTTTCGTCTTGTCCTTTTTTATAAAAAGGATTGGGCCACCTTGCTGCACCTTAGTTACTATTCCTACTTGTTACTTGTTCCCAATTGTCCTGCTACAAAACTATCTATCATCGCTACTTTCAGTACTTGCAGAGAATACCTTGCTGAAAACCGCTTATCATTTCCTTCTGCTCCTCGTTGGGTTCGACACTCTTACTTATAGAAAGGACTACGATTGATCCCCAATACTTGTGGGTCATCAGTTGCTCAAGCAGGGCAGTAGCCCTTTGTGCCGATGTCGAGGTAGCTGAGAGCATAGCGTGGTGTAGTCATCGTCGAGGTAGCCGTGCGAGGTACGCCATGGTCGATCTCGAGTTAGGGTGGCCGGTGTCGAGGTAGTTGCCGTGGACCGGGAAGAAGAACAACGGCGACGATAGGTAGGTTAGGAGCGCGGTGACGGTGCTTGAAGTAGGCAAGGAAGAACTCGACAGCGTGACGAAGACCGGCATAGACGGTGGCATTCCCACGCCTAGGAAGGCGGCGCGGCGCATACCACACTGAAGTCGACGCGCGTGGACGGCGAACTGAACCGCATGTCACGGCGCTACTGCCCTAAGGGGCGATGCAGCGGCAGTGCGTGGGTCGGGGTGGCGGCGGGAAAGACTTCAGGGCGGCGATAGGGACCGCGTGCCACGCTCGCTACGGCCCAATGGGGCGACGCAGCGGCAACGCGAGGGTCGGTGCAGCCTGGAGCGGACGGCCTCGGGGTGGCAGTGGACCGCGGGCCGCGGCACTACGTCCTGAAGGGGTGACGCATCGGCAGCGAGCGGGTCGGTGCAACCGCGGGAATGGCCTCAAGACGACGGCGTGGACCGCATGCCGCGGCGCTACTACACGAAAGGCGACGCAACGGCGGCGCGGATCGGTGCAGCCGCGGAGAGAACCACGGGGCGGCGGCACTGTGGCCCGACGGGGTGACGCAGCGAAAGCCCGTTGCTCGATCGGAGGAGGGTGCACTGTACTCGCGGACAGGGCAGTGACGACATGCACAGAGCAACGGGCGAGCAGACGTGCGGATGACGGCTGTGACGGGCCGCCACGTCGCGTGAGGCCGCCGGGTCGGAGAAGAGGCCGGGCGGTTACCCCGGTGTTGGAGTAGAGACGCGCGGGGTCGACGACGGCAACGGGCGATGCAAATCAATCTTTGATCGGAAAACCAAAAAGAAACATCGACCAATGCGACCGGCGAGAGTGAGAAAAAAATCCGGATCAAAGGATTGGGAAAAAAGACTCTCTAGGGCACAGCGGACGAACCCTAGGTACGGGCGGCGCGGCCCTGGTGGCGATCATGGAGATGAACCACCCCGGGGGCAGCGTGATGCGGAAGCGGTGGCGGAGGCTAGGGTTTGGATCGGGGTTAGGCTGATACCATGAAGAAGGCTAGAGAGGGATATTGGTGGGATTGATGATGCATAGCTTAAGCTTCATGGGCATATATATATATATATAGGAGTACATGATCTTCTTGGAGTACAAGACAAGCTAGAATAATTCCTAGTCTATGCTATGTTTTCTAATCACCATGATACTCAACGGACCCAACTCGACCGTGACCGCTGCCGTCAATCCATTTCCAAATCACAGGCTTCTCGGCGGACGCCCAGCCGCCGCAGCTCGTGCCGAGGCCAGGTCCTCGTCAGCGGCCCAGTATGCCCACCGAGGGCCCCCACCCCGCACGGGCAGGGACGAGGGCAGCAAGGGGGAAGGGGCGAGGAGCGTGTCGAGCTCGGCGGGGGAAGGGCCCAGGGAGGGCGTAGGGTCGCTGGAGGTGAGCTGCCCCGCGAGTCGCCTAGGAGAGCGTTGGTCGCCATCTCGAAATTAGCATTCGGGGGTTTGGGAGTCGACCTCAATGTTCATTATATCTGTATAAACCTAAACCCATGCCATATTTTCGGTTAGCTATTTGGAGCTCTAAATTTATTTATTTTAAATTTTGTTAATTGAATTCAAACAAAATACTTATACGGAATGTCTACCCTGAGCACGTAAGCGCTGCCACTTCTCCGACGACTACCGTGCCCAAAGTAGTTTCGGTGCCCTCGCGGCCACAAAGCACACCCTGATCGTGCACGCGCGACGGCCGGCCGGCCGCTAGACGTCGACATGCCTATCCTCCATGCATCAGCTATCAATGATTGAGATGCTGGGACGATTGGCGACATGCCCGCCCAGGCCTGCCGGCTCGCGCCTCCTTGGAAGCACGTCCTCTCCTCGTTATACATGTACATACAGATACAGTTCATGTTAATTTCCATACCATATGATCCTCAAAAATAAAATAAAAATCCATACCATATGTCACAAGAATATAGGACATGAAACCAAGGGAACAAATAGAAAACAAGAAATCAAGAGGAGATATATTCTCCGTCCATGTCCATTTTAATTAATCATCGGCACTTCCCGGTGGCGTCGGTGCTTATGTGCTGCCTCTCCATGATCGATCCCAACCTAACACAAGCGTTGACACCCAGAAGGTGAAGAGGGCTACTACTACTACTAGTACCGGACCGCCGGTGACCATTCCACCGGCACACGCACGGCCGCGAGAGGGTCTGATCGAATACACGCAATGTCTCGCGCTTCTTGGCTCCTGACGTGCTCCCCGTGCGCCGGGCTCGCGTCGCTAGCCGCGCTCACCACCGGCCTGCTGATACTCGGATATGCGTCGAGCTCCTTCCTCACGGGTGCGGCGTATGGGTACGACGACCCCTACAGCCCGGACGCCGCCGACGCGGCGTCGACGGCACCGCCGGCGACCGTGCCGAGGCGCGGGGACGGGTACCCGCCGGTGCTCGCGTACTACATCTCCGGCGGGCACGGCGACTCCGTCAGGATGACGCGGCTGCTCAAGGCCGTGTACCACCCGAGGAACCGGTACCTGCTGCACCTGGACGCCGGCGCGGGCGCGTACGAGCGGGCGAGGCTGGCCGGCTACGTCAGGTCGGAGCAGCCGTTCCTCGAGTACGGCAACGTGCACGTCGTCGGCAAGGGGAGCCCCGTCGACGGCCGCGGCGCGTCCGCCGTCGCCGCCGTGCTCCGCGGCGCCTCCGTTCTCATGAGGCTTGGCGCCGACTGGGACTGGCTCGTCACGCTCGCCGCTACGGACTACCCGCTCGTGTCTCAGGACGGTGAGCTGCAATCCGTCACGTCTCGTCATTTTCCTTACTCCTATTCATGATCTCTTTATGTCACTGACAAACCCAATGGTGGCGTGCGCTGCGCAGATCTTCTCTACGCCTTCTCCACCGTGCCGAGGGACCTCAACTTCATCGACCACAGGATGGACTCCGAGACCGCGCCGGTGGTCGTTCTGGACCAGAATCTCCTGCAGAACACCAACGCCGAGATCTCCCTCTCGTCGGGGCACCGTCCAAAGCCTGATGCGTTCGAGCTCTTCAAAGGTTCTCCCTGGACGATACTAAGCCGGGCCTTCGTCAAGCACTGCGTGGTGGCGCCCGACAACCTCCCGAGGACGCTGCTCATGTACTTCAGCAACGCCCTGAACCCCATGGAGTTCTACTTCCAGACGGTCATGGCCAACTCGGCGCACTTCAAGAACAGCACCGTCAACCACACCTTCCGGATCGCCGTCCCGGATGCCGCGCCGTCTCACCGGTCGCGGTACGACGCCGTGGTGAGCAGCGGCGCGGCCTTCGCCGGCCGGTTCAGTGACGACGGCGACGAGGCGCTGCTGCAGAGGATAGACGAGGAGCTGCTCAGGCGACCGCTCGACGGCGTCACGCCGGGACAGTGGTGCGCCGGCAGCGACGAGCAGGCACCGGGCGAGGAGTGCTCCGTCGGGGGCGACATTCACGTTGTCAGGCAGGGCGAGGCGGGACAGAGGCTGGCGAGCTTGATGGCCGGCCTTGTCGGGGCCGGACCGTGAGGGCGCATTGAGCATCGAGTACGAAAATTGGTACACGTGGCTCGCTGTACGCTAACACAAATAAAGTAGTACGCAGTTGCTTTGCAGGCCGGCTGCCAAGTCGCAATGGTCCGACATGTGTATAGGACGCTAGATCCAATTGTCCGTTGTACTTCCGTTACTTGCACCAATTGTTTATGGACTCTCTTAGCTAACGAACGATGACTGGGGAGGATGGATTTTCATGGCAATTTTTGCTGGAATTTAGTCTACTTTGCGCCAGCCCAATAGCAATTTCAGAAATTTCTAATAAATCTTAGAGGCCCACTTAGCTCATTCATGTAAGGCAAGAAGTGAAACCAAAATTTAGTCTCACATTGCTAGTCTGGTCGGAGTTGGACCTCCTTGTAAGAGAGGGTGTTTTCCCACATGTATGAGCATAAGAACAAGAGGGACATTCACGTGCGCTCCTCCGCCGCGCCGCGGGTTGCGAGAATGAGCTTTTTGGGACAGTAGGCCTCCGAAACCGCACCTCTTTGAGTCCTGTACGGGAGAAGAGTTTTTGGGGAGCGCTCCGCGCGACTACTGGCTTCTTCACCTCTTTGAGTCCGGAGAAGGGTGATAAGGTTTTTGGGGAGCGCTCCGCGCGACTACTGTCTTCTTCACCTCTTTGAGTCCGGAGAAGGGTGATAAGGACACCGACCCTAAGACCGGTGCTGCTGCTCCTGTTCCGTACGTTCTCATGCTCTTTCTGTTTGAGTTTCTGCCACAGCTTCTTGTTCTAGTGTCTGCTTTAGATATGTTCGGTTCTAGTTCACATATGCAGATGCTATTTACCTTTTCTCTGTCGGATTGCATGACTTGTCTTATCTCTGCTACAATAGTCATGCTTTATCTATTATTTCTGTTAATAAAATCATATGGTAAAATGATCATATTTCCAACAATTTTAGTTATTAGAGGGTGGCAATTTTTTCAAACTAGCATGATTATTTCTCTTTAGATAAGGCATTTTTAGAAGAAACTATTATCGTAGATCGAACAGCTGTGACGGTGTTCGTTGGGAGTTCCTTCTCAGCGAATGTTCACCAGTTATGTTTACTAATTGTTTTTGAGATAGCTAACCACTCATTTTAAGTGGTTCTTTACTAATTGTTCGCACGACTCATCTTGTTTAGTTTTTTTGCATCGTAATATGATTTAAACTTTGATAAATATTATGTGCTAAAATCGTTGCAATATTTTCCCCAAGGTATGACAAAAAGATGTGCAGAAAAAGTCACCTTTTTGGCACAACATTCAACACAAAGCTATATAGGCAACGAATTGTAATGTTTACAACAAAGAAAATTAAATTGCAGAATAAAAAACATTGCACGCAACAACACAAAACACCTTCGCATCATGAATCAAAATATTCAGCGGACGTCTAGAATCATCGCAGCAAACTGTATATGCAACAAACTGTATACGAGCTGGCCACTGGTCGAAAGAGCCCATGACATTTCAGTGCAAAAATCATTGAATGAGTATGAGTATGCCAACCACTAAAAATATATGTATATCGCTACACTATTGCATTGATCATCACAACCAGCACAAACTTCGTCATGAAACAGAAAACAGTGGTGTGGTGTTGGTTTACCTTTACATTCTCCACATGAATATCAGTTACATGGTTACATATCATGTAAAATGTACACCCCAGAGCTCATGAATAAATGCCCCTAGAGTTCATCCTAGCGATGACACTCCTCGGGGAATTCCCTCAGCACACACCATCAACGAGTGTCTCGTCTAGTCTCCCTTGATTTCAACTTGCTCTTCGTCGACTCGATCTACTCGGTCGTCTCTGCAACCTCCTTTATGGATAGGCGGCTCTTGCGTTCACCGGGCATGCACTTGAGAGTGAATTGAGCTGTGTGGAAGGCCCCTCAGGCATGGTACTGCCCCTCAATCCAGTTGTCCATCAGCTGATTGTGCCTCCTCTAGTAAGACGAGAGTGGCTTTGCCCAGTTAACCAGTTTGCCCTTCTCCCTAGTGTGGCTCGGGTCCAACAGCCTCAGACCGTAGAGCATCTCGAGCAGAACGACGTCGGAGCCATACACATCACTCTTCATATACAGGTCGCCTCGAATGAAAGATGGTCAATGTTAATCGATGTCATGAACATATGATGCACATTGTTAATTTGTGTACTGCTTTCACTCTAGCTACATGAGAAGGGCCAACACCGGGTTGCCTTATCCCTTTCCCAAGCTGTAAATTTTCTGTTATTGTCTCTTCTTGAAGTCACTTCGCCTTAAATTTCTTGGCTTCTCCATCCGGCTACATAAGTAAAACAAGATCATAGTACCATATATCCAACACCAAAGACCAATGGTCCGAGTGTACATAGAACTCATTTGTCGGCGTTCTGGGATCGGGGGTACCCACACTTACCTGCCTGCGGCCCAGCACGCGGGCTCATCGACGGCCTGGTACGGCCCAAGCTACAAGACCCCCAGGACAAGATCCTCGCGAGGGCCCCGGCCTCGCGAGGCAAGCGGCGCCAAGACCTCCAGAGGAGCAGCTCCCCGAGCCTGCCTCCCGAGGAGCGGAGATTTCTATGCAGGTACCCAGCCTCATGAGGCTCTCGATGACATAAGCCATGACGACCAAGGCTAGGCGGGCGCCAGCGGGCGCAGAGGGGACAGTTTCCTCTTCGGTGCTAAGGGAGCAAGGGCAGGCGCAGGTTCCCGAGGAAGGCCCCAAAGCTTTCCATTCCGGTGCAACGAGACCAAGACCACGAGCTCGGCAGGACGAATGTCATCGCCGAGCCCACCGCTGCGTCATGGCCAGAAGCTTTGCAGGCGAAGACCACCTTTCGTCAGGATAAGATGTACTCCTTGTCCCCTTTCAAATTGGCCGTTGTGGGATCCCTTCCCGCCTAAGTTATGAGGGAAGAGGACCAAGGCCACTATAAGTATAGGCTAGTCTCCACCATAGATGGGATCGGATCCATTCCACCTTCACCCCCAGAGCCCTCACGAGGCAGCTCTTCCACTGTACTAGTTCATCCTCAACGTCCTCGTGAGGCCAATCCACCAAAAGAAGGAGTAGGGTTTTACACCGCAAGGTGGCCCGAACCTAGGTAAATCTCTATGTTCATCTTCTTCCCCGCTCGCACGAACTCGACGAGGCTTGGCCGTGGGGTGGTGAGCTTGAGGCTAGAGCTGGTTGTGATCTTCACACACGCCCCAGAGTTTGAACCTTCTTGGGTCCGCGAAGCCCCGATTTCGACATTTGGCGCGCCAGGTAGGGGGGTGTCGAAATCCTCCTTCCAGTTCCGCTTCGTCTGCGCTCCGTCGCTCCCATGGCCGGCGCACGCCGAGTCCGCGCCGAGCGCCGGGCTGCTCGCGTCACCTAGACGGTGCCCGTGGGCCGCGGTGTCCCGCGCCGCTCTGCTTCCCCCGCAGCTAACACCGCCACTGACCCTGCTGCTCACGAGCAGCAGGACTCGTCGCTGCCACCCTCCGTGCGGCACGATGGCCGCACCGCTACTCCGTCTCTCACCCCGGCCACGGCGTCGTCCTCCCACGCTCGCCGCGGGCTGGCAAACGCGCAGGCTGCGCTGCTCATGGCGCGCGAGCTGCTGCGCTACTGCCCCGCCAACGAGGGCTACAACGACTGGCTGGGTCGCATCACCGAGCTCATTGACTTCGACGTCGCCCACATTGGCTTCCCGTACAACGCCATCCTGGGGTACCCTGCCCTTGCCAAGTTCATGGTGGCAACCCACCATGGCTACAACATCCTCAAGATGCCAGGGTGCAGCGGCATCATCATGGTCGCCTGCGATGAGAAGGATGCAGTCTGCTCTCTTGAGCGCGCCTACCAAGCTGCGGTGGCCGAAAACTCTGACGACGAGGGCGGCATCCTGCCTCCCGAGGCCACCCCCAAGAAGAAGTAGCAGCTCCTCCCCAAGAGTCGTCAGGAGGCTGGGATGCCTGCTGGCGGTGCCTCAGGTTCCGCGCTCGCTGCTGGGGCGCCTCTCCCTCCCGCATAGGAAGGCGCACCCGGCGCCTCCCTCAGGGCAGGCTCGGGGGTTCCCGTCTGGAGGGCTCTGACTTGACCGGTGCGACGAGGGAGGTGCTCGGGCACCACTTGGAGGCGTGCCTCGATGCGCGTCCCCACAAGCAAGGAGCACGGCGCGAGGCGCCTGGTGCGCGAGAGTTCATCACCAAGGGATCGAGGAGCTTTAGGAGGCGCAGGCCATGCGTGGCGAGCGTCGCCCCGCACCACCCAGGGCAGCTGCCGCCCCCCACGCGGATGGCGGGCTGCGCGTATGCGTCAACATCCCGGGCCTCAACAGGGCCGCCTCGCAGGACCTCTTCTGGCTGTCGCGCGTCGGCCGGAGCGGGGGCTACCCCTGTAACTACGTCTGCATGCCGTTTGGCCTGTTGAACATGGGCGCCTCGTACCAGCGCCTGGCGCAGCATGTTATGGCGTCTCATGAGGCCAGGCGCTCGGCGGTCGCGTCTCAGGAGGCCCCGAACCCTTGCGAGCCCCCTAGGCCTCGTGAGCTCCCTAGGCCTCCGGAGCCGCCCAGCTCGTGAGGAGCAGCCTCCACGGCATGCTTCTTCAGCTACCTCGACGCTTCTACAACACTAGTGACAGGTGACTTTTTGGTTTGTTCAGTTGAGGGTGCCCCCCGGGCAGCATTATCCTCAAGCTGTCTAGGCCCGCCCCTGCAGTTGTGTCGTTTTGTTTGTGTACCTTGAACCTGTTATGTTTCCGCAAGGGTATGCTGATGTATCACCCCTGAAGTAACCTCCGCGGGCACCGCGCGTTACCAACTCCCCTCCTGAGCGTCCCATGAGAGGAGCTACCGGCACAACGCCTGTGCTCGGGTCCATCCCTGCAGCACCGATAAACCTAAGAGACTGAGCTCTGACCCTCGGGCCGGCCCCATGCGCGTCTGATACGTCTCCATCGTATCCACTTTTCCTAACGCTTTTCCTCTTGTTTTGAACTCTAATTTGCATGATTTGAATGAAACTAACCCGGACTGACGTTGTTTTTAGCAGAACTACCATGGTGTTGTTTTTGTGCAGAAATAGAAGTTCTCAGATTGGAACAAAACTTTGTGAGGATTTTTTATATAATAAAAAAGAATTTCTGGAGCCAAGAACCACCGGAGGGGGGCACCTGGGTGGGCACAACCCACCAGGGTGCGCCCCCTCCTCCTGGCGCGCCCAGGTGGGTTGTCCCCACCTGTGGCCCCGCAGACCTCAACCCTGACACTATAAAATCACATTTTCAGAGAAAAAAAGAGGGGAGAAAGAATTATCGCGTTTCACGAGACGAAGCTGCCGCCACCTCCTGTTCTTCATCGGGAGGCCAGATCTGGAGTCCGTTTGGGGCTCTGGAGAGGGGGATCTTCGATCTTCGTCATCACCAACCCTTCTCCATCGCCAATTCCATGATGCTCCCCACCGGGAGTGAGTAATTCCTTCGTAGGCTCACTGGTCGGTGAGGAGTTGGATGAGATTCATCATGTAATCGAGTTAGTTTTGTTAGGGCTTGATCCCTAGTATCCATTATGTTCTGAGATTGATGTTGCTATGACTTTGCCATGCTTAATGTTTGTCACTTTGGGCCCGGGTGCCATGATTTCAGATCTGAACCGTTTATGTTATCACCATTATATCTATGTTCTAGATCCGATCTTGCAAGTTATAGTCACCTACTATGTGTTATGATCCGGCAACCCCGGAGTGACAGAAGTCGGGACACTTCCTGGTGATGACCGTAGTTTGAGGAGTTCATGTATTCACTATGTGTTAATGCTTTGTTCCGGTTCTCTATTAAAAGGAGGCCTTAATAACCCTTAGTTTCCAATAGGACCCCGCTGCCACGGGAGGGTAGGACAAAAGATGTCATGCAAGTTCTTTCCATAAGCACGTATGACTATTTACGGAATACATGCCTACATTATATTTATGAACTGGAGCTAGTGCCGTATCGCCCTAGGTTATGACTGTTATATGATGAACATCATCCAACGAATCCACCGATCCAATGCCTACGAATTTCTCTTATATTGTTTCTGCTAAGTTACTACTGCTATCGCTACTGTTACACTTGCTACAAAATCTTTGCTATCACTGTTACTGTTACTATTGCTGTTGCTACTACTATCAAAACTATCATACTACTTTGCTACTGATCACTTTGCTGCAGATAATTAATCTCCAAGTGTGGTTGAATTGACAACTCAGCTGCTAATACTTGCAAATATTCTTTCGCTCCCCTTGTGTCGAATCAATAAATTTGGGTTGAATACTTTACCATCGAAAACTGTTTCGAACCCCTATACTTGTGGGTTATCAGCGTCACCTCACCGGGTCCTTAGTGCCTTTGTCTTCTCACGAAACGATAATGAGTGGATCGGCAAGCGCGTGTTGCTTCTCGTATTGTGTAGTCGTCTAATTCGCAGGAACCTCAGGAGCCAAGCGTTTGAGCAACACTCTACCCCCTCATGAGGATTGGCTTCGACCGAGCGGTTGTCTGATCCGCAAAGGCTAAGTATATCAATCCGCTCGCCCCGGCCGCTGGCCAAGGCCCTCTTTCCTTGTGACCCCCGCAAGGCAAAGCTACTCCTCTTCCGCGCAAACCACTTGCACGTAAAAAGGGGGGCTCTTGAGCATCGCACCTTTGGAGCTCCTACCGGCCCTTGAGCCCTCACCCCCGGGCCTTGTCCATGGCATCGCGACCTGGCATACCAGCAGCGGCTGAGCTCCGCTCGAGAGCCGGGTCCTGAGGACGTAGAGCATCAAGGTGGGCGAAAAAGGGGGGTGATGCGCCTCGCGGGGGGATACAGCGAAAGGGGTGCGGCCTGGTGGCGCGGGCAGCTCTTTAGAAATAGGATGGGTGTCAAATTTCTTACGCACCCCTAGTGTAACACCCCCAGTGGTTAACTACAGTAATCACCCTTTTGATTATGCCATGTCAGCATGATTAACAGTGCATGATCATCATTAGCATCATATTGCATTTCAACTCCTAAGTCAAAATTCAAATTTAAATGAAAGTGGAAAATAAAAGTTATTCAAATCATAAACTAAAATGTCAGATAAGTAACAAACGTTCCAGAGGCACTTCTAAAATTGAAACTAACATTATTGAAAATGGATAAGTGGCTTGAACATCCTCAAACAGTGGCTGAAAATAATATTTAATGACCTTTTAATTTATTTAAAACAAATAAGAAATGATGTTTTGTCCAAACTAATTTTAGGTGTTAGGGAATAAAGCACTGGTATTTATGGACCAGGTCACATGTTTTACAAAATTCAATTTGAGCCCTAACTATTTACAAAACAGGGGTATGGATAAATAAAAAGAGAAAAGAAAAAGAAAATAAAAAGAAAACCCCCCCCCCCGTGGCCCAACTGGGCCCCAGCCCAGCTGGCCATGCCGGCCCACCCCCCCACCCCCCACTCCCTTATCCCCCTCGGGCCGAACCCTAGCGTCCCCAACCCTTCGCTAATCCCCCCCCCCCACCCGATCCAGATGGGCGAGGCCCGACGCGCCCTCGACGCGCCGACCGCGCCCCGACCGCCGCCGCCGCCCCCGTCGCCGCTCCCCCTTGCCAACGCCGACGCCGTCGTTCCCCTCGCCGACGACCGCGCCCGCGCGCTCGCCCCGCCCCGCCGGACCCGCCGCTTCGCCCGACCCCGACCCCGTCGGCCGCTCGACGCCGTCGCCTCTCCACCACCCCCGCCGTCGTCCCCGCGCCCGTGCCCTAGCCCTACAGCGCCGGTGAGGCCCTCGGCCTCCTCCTCCCTTCGCCCCGTCCCGCTCACCTACCGTGAGCCCGCGTGCCGCGCCACCGCGCCCCCCCTCCTGCTGCTCACCCTCGCCGCGCCGGCCGCGCGCCATCCGCGGCGACCGCGCCCCTGGCGGCCCGCTCACCCCCTGCCGCGCGCTGTGCGGCCTCGCCCGTCCGCGCCCCCCCCCCCCCCCCCCCCCCCCCCCCCGTCGCAGCCCGCGCGTGCCATTTGGGCACCGGACATGTCCGGTCCCAAATGGGCACGCTCCGGACATGTCCGGCGCCCAGACGTGCACGCCGCGGACATGTCCGCCCAGCCCACTGACATAGGGGCCCACGGCCCAGAACGAATTAAAAAAAAAATTTAATTAGTTAATTAATTAGTTAATTAACACTGTTTAGATTAGTCTAATTTAATTAATTAGATTAATTAAATGTTAATTAACTTAAGTAACCCTGGTTAATTAAAGCTAATTAATTAGTTAACTTAATTAACCTTGCTGACATCAGCATGATGTCATGCTGACATCAGCGAGCACTATTCTGGATAATGTTTAATTTAAACAATAAAAATAAATTCAGAAAATTAATAAAAACTTTAGAAAATCATATTAAATAAACCGTAACTCGGATGAAAATACTTTCTACATGAAAGTTGCTCAGAACGACGAGACGAATCTGAATACGCGGTCCGTTCGTCCGTCACGCGTCTCTAACTATCCGAACTTGCAACCGTTCCCCTCTTATCCTCTGTCCGATAATTCCAAAGACCCGGGAAATATCGTCAGATATTCTCCCGCTCCGTCTGTTACGTGTGATGCTGCGTTAGACTACCCCTAGCACCGTGTATCGTATTTGTCATGCTCATGTTTGCTCTATATTTATACTATTTCCTCCCCCTCTTCTCTCTCGATAGCCCCCGACCCCGACGTCGTCCCCGAGACGGACGCAGCTCCGGATCCCGAAGACACCATAGACGACCTTGCCCTTGCCGCCGAGCAACCAGGCAAGCCCCCCTTTTGATCATCCCGATATCGCCCATTCTAATTTCCCATGCTTGCATTAGAATTGCTGCTGCTGCTGCTGCTTTACCTATTCTGATGCATAGCCTGTTCATTGTAACCTGCTGTTGATAATTACCTACATATCCTAAACTGTTTAGTCTAGGCTGGGTAGAGACCTATCAGTGACCCCACTTATCCCGACTGCCGCGCTGGATCGTCAGAAGACCGGATCAACGGGATTGAAGACCAGGCCCCGACACCGCACATCACCCCCTTAGTTGTAACGACACTGCAGCGTTACTATCGAGTGCCGAGGGTGAAACCTCATGTAGCACTTCTGATGTTAACTCTGTAGAGTAGTTATTCGCTCGTGGTCATCGAGGGTGATTCCTCCTTCACTGCTTCCGATAACGACGCTGTCGTACAACACCTCAAGTGTGGACCCAGTGAGGGTGATTCCTCCTAGTTCACCTTGACGGATACATCGAGTGGGAATTCAATGAGGGTGATACCTCGGATTCCCTGATGTTATGGACACACGGATACTTGGACTTTTCAATGTTACTTGGAAAGGCGGGTCGACCCTGAGGGGTACCCGCGTGTGATGTGAAGGCGGGTTGCCAGTGTGGTGCCCGAGTGGTGAATACGAGGCGCGGCCGGGCATTCTTAACCCTTGCCGCAAGTCCTCGAGACGGGGCGACGGGGTCACATCTTTCGTGAGTCTCTGCTCGTTTCCGCAAGCCCTAGTCCATTAACGATTTGGATATTTGATCCGAGCAGGCCTCTGGTCTGATAGCACTAACCATCACGTGGGCATAGTATGGGCGTTCTGCATCGTATGCATCAGCCGAAAACTCTGTCAGACGTCCAGTTCAGCACTGCGGCCGGGCTGGGCCGGCACCATCCTGAGGGGTGGAGCCTGGTTCGCCCGGCACGCAACAACCCGGAGGGCGAGGGGCGATGGCCAAGACCCCCTTGCGCTTAGGATGTAGACCGGCGGGGACCTCTCTGCGGAGTTGTAGGTAGGGTTGCGATGTGTCGTTTGGCCGAGGCCGGGCATGACCCTGGAAAGTGTGTCCGGCCGGAGTTAATCGAGCGTGTTGGGTAAGTTGGTGCACCCCTGCAGGGAAGAACACTTCTATCGATAGCCGGTCCTACGGTAAAGGACACTCGGAGTTGTATCATGATTGATACAATTTAGAACTGGATACCTGTGATGAGACCTGTATTTATGGCTCTGGGATTGCTTCTCGTAGGGAGTCGAGAAGGGATCTCAGGACGAGGTTGATGAATGTATGGCTCTGGGATTGCTTTCTCGCAGGGAGTCGAGAAAGGATCTCTGGGTGAGGTTGATATTATTACTGCTACATTATATGGTATTGTTCTACTCTCTTCTACTGCTGCAAGACCGCTGAAGATGCTAGTCTTCGATAGGACTAGGCCTTCTCTCTATTCTGGCATTTCTGCAGCCCAGTCCACATATACAGCCTCCCTTGATAATGTTGCATATGTAGTGTAGATCCTTGCTTGCTGAGTACTTCTGAGTACTCACGGTTGCTTTGTTTTCCTTTTTCTCCCCATATCAGTTTGACGTGACCAGAGGACGGAGCCCCCTGAGACAGATGCCCCGACGATCGTTACTACTACTACCCAGAGGATGGATACTACTACGAGTTGACTGACGACCAGGAGTAGGATCGGAGGGTCCCAGGCAGGAGGCCTTCGCCTTTCGATCGTAGTGTTTTATTTTGCCCCGCCGTTCTAAAGGCCTTTCTGTTTCTATTTCATATCTGTACTCAGATATCTGATGCTTCCGCTGACGCTTGTTCGCAAGCTTATGTATTCGAGCCCTCGAGGCCCCTGGCTTGTAATATAAAGCTTGTATGACTTTATTTATGTTTTAGAGTTGTGTTGTGATATCTTCCCGTGAGTCCTTAGGCTTGATCGTGTGCATTTGCGTGTATGATTAGTGCACGATCGGGCCGGGGGCGTCACACCTAGCGGGACTTGTGCTGGTTCATTTCAGAGCAGAGACGCACACAGGATCAGAAAGCTCCAAAGACGTGCGCCCCCATGAACCAAGAGCCACTGCGGGCTGCGAATGCACTAAGCTAAGTTACCCAGCTCACGTCGGGCACAAGCTCTCCTTCTAAAGTCTTATTTTCTAGCGACCTCGCTCAGGCAAGGAACCCCCCCCCCCCTCTTTAATCTTTCGGTAGCCGCTTGTGCGCCAAAGGGGACCTCCTGAGCATCGCGCCTCAGGAGATCTTACCAGACCTCGGGTCGCTCACCTCCTGGCCTTGCACACGGCATCGCGACCTGGCATACCAGCGACGGCTGAAGCTCACCTGGGGACTGGGTCCAGTCGACGCAGAGCAACACGCTACCATAAGACCAAAAAGGGACCCATGCCCAAGCGAGGGACGCAAGCATATGCAAGCAAAGCCAAAAACATAAGCTGGACACATTAGAGATAAAGGCGCGAGCGCCACGGTTCTTACACACCCCCACGGGGCCTTTCTTGACTTCAATGCAGGAAAAGAACAAAAGAGGCAACCTCCCGAGGGGCCGCCGCATGCGTCGCGATGATCTTGCGGGGACGGCCTCGCCCTCTCTTCGGCGGGGACGACTCCGATTCCTCCCATGGAGCCTTCCCCTTCTCGGCGGCTGAGAACCTTCTCACCGGTGATACGTCTCCAACGTATCTATAATTTTTGATTGTTCCATGCTATTATATTATCTGTTTTGGATGTTTTATATGCATTATTATGCTATTTTATATTATTTTTGGGACTAACTTATTAACCTAGAGCCCAGTGCCAGTTTCTGTTTTTTCCTTGTTTTTGAGTTTCGCAGAAAAGGAATATCAAATGGAGTCCAAACGGAATAAAACTTTACGATGATTTTTCTTGGACCAGAAGACACCCAGAGGACTTGGAGTCCAAGCCAGAAGACCCACGAGGCGGCGGCAAGGGTGGAGGGTGCGCCCTAGGGGGGCGCCCCCCTGCCTTGTGGCCCCCTCGGGAGTTCCCTGACCTACTTCTTCATCCTATATATTCACATATATTCCAAAACCTTCAGGGGGAGCCGAAAAAATACTTTTTCGCCGCCGCAACCTTCTGTTCCCATGAGATCCCATCTTGGGGCCTTTTCCGGCATCCTGCCGGAGGGGGATTCGATCACGGAGGGCATCTACATCAACCCTATTGCCCTTCCGATGAAGCATGAGTAGTTTACCTCAGACCTACGGGTCCATAGCTAGTAGCTAGACGGCTTCTTCTCTCTCTTTGATTCTCAATACCATGTTCTCCTCGATGTTCTTGGAGATCTACCCGATGTAATCTTCTTTTGCGGTGTGTTTGTCGAGATCCGATGAATTGTGGATTTATGATCAGCTTATCTATGAATATTATTTGAATCTTCTCTGAATTCTTATAAGCATGATTTGATATCTTTGTATTTCTCTTCGAATTATCGGTTTGGTTTGGCCAACTAGATTGGTTTTTCTTGCAATGGGAGAGGTGCTTAGCTTTGGGTTCAATCTTGCGTGATTTTACCCAGTGACAAAGTAGGGATAGCGAGACACGTATTGAATTGTTGCCATCGAGGATAAAAATATGGGGTTTTCATCATATTGCTTGAGTCTATTCCTCTACATCATGTCATCTTACTTAAGGCGTTACTTTGTTCTTTACAAAATTAATACTCTAGATGCATGCTGGATAGCGGTCGATGTGTGGAGTAATAGTAGTTGATGCAGGCAGGACTCGGTCTACTTGACACGGACGTGATGCCTATATGCATAATCATTGCCTTGGATATCGTCATAACTTTGCGCTTTTCTATCAATTGCTCGATAGTAATTTGTTCACCCACCGTATTATTTGCCTTTAAGAGAGAAGCCTCTAGTGAAACCTATGGCCCCCGGGTCTATTTTCCATCATATTTGTTTCCGATCTACTATTTTGCAATCTTTTATTTTCAGTTCTATAAACCAAAAAAACCCAAAAATATTTAGTTATCTTTTATTTAGTTCTATCTATCTCTATCAGATCTCACCTTTGCAAGTGACCATGAAGGGATTGACAACCCCTTTATCGCGTTGGGTGCAAGTGTTTTATTGTTTGTGTAGGTGCATCTATTGGGGAGCGTTTCTCCTACTGGATTGATACCTTGGTTCTTAACTGAGGGAAATACTTATCTCTACTGTGCTGCATCACCCTTTCCTCTTCAAGGGAAAAACCAACGCAAGCTCAAGAAGTAGCAGGAAGAATTTCTGGCGCCGTTGCCGGGGAGATCTACGTCAAGCCTGCCAAGTACCCATCATAAAACTCTCATCTCTTGCATTACATTATTTGCCATTTGCCTCTCGTTTTCCTCTACCTCACTTCTAAAACAATTTTCGAAAAAAAATTCCGTTTTATTTGCCCTTCTTCCGTTCGTCTTTTCGTTTGCTTTTTGTTTGCTCGTGTGTTAGATTGCTCGCTTTGTCACGATGTCTCAAGAGAATACCAAATTGTGTGACTTTTCCAATACTAATAATAATGATTTTGTTAGTACTCCGATTGCTCCCGCCACTAGTGCGGAATCTTATGAAATTAATGCCGCTTTGCCGAATCTTGTTATGAAAGATCAATTTTCCGGCCTTCCTAGTGAAGATGCCGCATCCCATCTAAATAATTTTGTTGAGTTGTGCGATATGCAAAAGAAGAAAGATGTGGATAATGATATTGTTCAATTGAAGCTATTTCCGTTCTCACTACGAGATCGTGCTAAAACTTGGTTTTCATCTTTGCCTAAAAATAGTATTGATTCATGGAATAAGTGTAAAGATGCTTTTATTTCCAAGTATTTTCCTCCTGCTAAGATCATCTCCCTTAGGAATGACATTATGAATTTTAAGCAACTTGATCATGAACATGTTGCACAATCTTGGGAGAGGATGAAATTGATGATACGAAATTGGCCTACTCATGGTTTAAATCTATGGATGATCATACAAAAAAATTATGCCGGTTTGAATTTTGCTTCTAGAAATCTTTTAGATTCGGCCGCGGGAGGTACTTTTATGGAAATTACTTTAGGATAAGCTATTAAACTCCTAGAAAATATTATGGTTAATTATTCTCAATGGCATACCGAAAGATCTTCTACTAGTAAAAAAGTGCATGCGATTGAAGAGATTAATGTTTTGAGTGGAAAGATGGATGAACTTATGAAATTGTTTGCTAGTAAGAGTGCTCCTACTGAATCTTTGTTTTCTAATATAAATCTTGATAAAGATGGGACTGGAGATGAGTCAACTTTTGTTAAAAGGCGTCCCAATAATTTGGAGTCTATAGATCTTGATGCAAAAATTGCTAAAAGTGGGATTGGAGAGGTCAAAACTTTAAGTAGCGATGAACCCACTCTTTTGGATTTCAAGGATTGTAATTATGATAATTGTTCTTTGATAGATTGTATTTCCTTGTTGCAATCCATGTTCAATTCCCCTCATGCTTATAATTGATAACCCACAAGTATCGGGGATTGCAAAAGTTTTCGAGGGTAGAGTATTCAACCCAAATTTATTGATTAGACACAAGGGGAGCCAAAGAATATTTGCAAGTATTAGCAGCTGAATTGTCAATTCAACCACACCTGGAGATTAATTATCTGCAGCAAAGTGATCAGTAGCAAAGTAGTATGATAGTTTTGATAGTAGTAGCAACAACAATAGTAACGGTAACAGTGATAGCAATGATTTTGTAGCAAGTGCAATAGTAACAAAAGCAGTAGTAACTTAGCAGAAACAATATAAGAGAAATTCGTAGGCATTAGATCGGTGAATTCGTTGGATGATATTCATCATATAACAGTCATAACCTAGGGCGATACGGCACTAGCTCTAGTTCATAAATATAATGTAGGCATGTATTCCGTAAATAGTCATACGTGCTTATGGAAAGAACTTGCATGACATCTTTTGTCCTACCCTCCCGTGGCAGCGGGGTCCTATTGGAAACTAAGGGATATTAAGGCCTCCTTTTAATAGAGAACCAGAACAAAGCATTAACACATGGTGAATACATGAACTCCTCAAACTACGGTGATCATCGGGAAGTGTCCCGACTTCTGTCACTCCGGGTTTGCCGGATCATAACATGTAGTAGATGACTATAACTTGCAAGATCGGATCTAGAACATAGATATAATGGTGATAACATAAACGGTTCAGATCTGAAATCATGGCACCCGGGCCCAAAGTGACAAGCATTAAGCATGGCAAAGTCATAGCAACATCAATCTCAGAACATAATGGATACTAGGGATCAAGCCCTAACAAAACTAACTCGATTACATGATGAATCTCATCCAACTCCTCACCGACCAGCGAGCCTACGAAGGAATTACTCACTCCCGATGGGGAGCATCATGGAATTGGCGATGGAGAAGGGTTGGTGATGACGAAGATCGAAGATCCCCCTCTCCGGAGCCCCGAACGGACTCCAGATCAGGCCTCCCGATGAAGAATAGGAGGTGGCGGCGGCTCCGTCTCGTGAAACATGATAATTCTTTCTCCCTTTTTTTTCTCTGAAAATATGACTTTATAGTATCAGGGTTGGAGTCTGCGGGGCCACCAGGTGGGGACAACCCACCTGAGCGCGCCTGGAGGGGGGCGCGCCCTGGTGGGTTGTGCCACCCAGGTGCCCCTCTCCGGTGGTTCTTGGCTCCAGAAATTCTCTTTTATTATATAAAAAATCCTCGCAAAGTTTTGTTCCAATCCGAGAACTTTTATTTCTGCACAAAAAACAACACCATGGTAGTTCTGCTGAAAACAGCGTCAGTCCGGGTTAGTTTCATTCAAATCATGCAAATTAGAGTCCAAAACAAGAGGAAAAGCGTTAGGAAAAGTAGATACGACGAAGACGTATCAACTCCCCCAAGCTTAAACCTTTGCTTGTCCTCAAGCAATTCAGTTGATAAACTGAAAGTGAAAAAGAAAAACTTTTACGAACTCTTTTGCTCTTGTTTACATAAATAAGCTTAAGTAGCACCCAGGTTTTTAGCAAAGATTATAACTAACCATGTCGACAATAACTCTTAAAAATTATATTAACTCATACCAATGGCATGATCAACTAGCGAGCAATAATAAGATATCTCAAACAACAACACTTTGTCAAAGTAACCATGATATAATATGACAATAGTGGTATCTCGCTAGCCCTTTCTGAGACCGCAAAACATAAATGCAGAGCACCTCCAAAGTACGAGCAGCGACTAAACATTGTAATTCATGGTAGAAAAGATCCAGTCATGATGCACCCAACATTAGCTACACACAATGCATGAGGATGACAATAGTGCTCTCAGGTTCTGGCGCTTATTTGAGAAGGTGATGACACAACATAAAAGTAAATAGATAGTCCCTTCGTAGAAGGAAGCAGTGATTTGCAGAGGTGCCAGAGCTCAAGTTTTTAAAACAGAGGTAAATGAAATTTTGAGAAATGCACCCTTCTTGTTTACTTCGCGACCATTAGTTATCGGTATCTCCCATGCTAAACACATTAGTGGCGGTTCCCAAGCGATAAAGTAAAGGTTTACTCCCCCTCCACCAACAATCACACTCCACGGCTTGTCCGAAACAACGGGTGCCATCCATACCAACAACAGTCATGGGGGAGTTTTGTTTACTTATTTGCAATTTGAGTTCGGGACTGGGAATCCCTATTACCGCCCCTCTCGTGCAAGGACGAGTGAATAAACACTCATCATGAGAATAACCCACTTAGCATGGAAGATACTGACTACCTCCTGTCGCTCTATGAACAATCCAGGCACACAACAAAGGATATTTATTTGAAGTTTTTAGAGGCGGCACATGCAAATTTACTTAGGACGGCAGGGTAATACCGCATATAGGTAGGTATGGTGGACTCATCTGGAATAACTTGGTTTTCAGGTTTTTGATGCACAAGCAGAATTCCCACTTAGTACAGTCGAAGGCTAGCAAATAGGTTGAGAAGTGGCCAGCTAGAGAGCGAAAACGGTCATGAACATGCATTATGCATAAGTAACATCGGATACTAGCATGAGTAGGATATGAACACCATGAACATAAATATCATAGAGGTTATGTTGGTTTTGATTCAACTACATGCATGAATATGTGCCAAGTCAAGCCACTCAAACATTCAGAGGAGGATACCATATCATCATACTACATCACAATCATTTTAACGCAATGTTGACATCCAAGATAAATCAGTATCCACTCCTAGCTACTTAAGCATGGCATGAGAAATTATAATATCTAATTGTCATTGCAAACATGTTTGATCATAATAGGCTGAATCATGGATACTAGGTTAAACATATTTACAAAAACAGAACAAGTTGAGTTTATACCTGTTTCTCTCTGCCACAGCCAGTTCATCAAATATCGTCATTATTGCCTTTCACTTGCACGACCGAACGATATGAAAATAATAATAGTGCAAGAATGCCGTGGACTAAGCTGGAACCTGCAAACATTTTATTCAAAAAGGATAAGACAAGGTAATATGGGCTCTTTGTTAGATCAACAATAATGCATATGAGAGCCACTCAACATTTTCATCGTGGTCTTCTCCTCGGTACGACTCAATAAAAAGAAATTCAGAGAAACACTCTGAAATATTTTTGGAGTTTTTGATTTTCTGAAAGAAGGCAACTTAAAGAAAGAAAAACAAAAACGACAAAAATTATTTACACGGGAGAGCTCCCAACAAGCAAAAGAAGAACAAGGAAATCTTTTTGGGTTTGGAAAAGTAGATACAATGGAGACGTATCAGGAGTCACATACCAAGCAACAACCCCCGAAACAGTTTCGGAAATGGAGCTTCGAGCAAAGAGATCGAAATCCGCGGGTTTGAGAGCAAGAACATGAGAGAGAGAGAGAGAGCAATGGTGATTTTTTTTCTGGAGTTAGGTGATGATATGGAGTGAAGGGATAAGTGAGGGGGCCCACGTGGGGACCAAGACACACCAGGGCGCGCCTGGGGGTGCTAGCGCGCCCAGGTGGGTTGTGCCCACCTGGAGCACCTCCCTCTGATGTTATTTGCATTAAAAATTCTTAAATAATCAGAAAAAAAATTGTATTAAATTTTCAGAGCATTCTGAGAACTTTTATTTTTGGGTCATTTTTTAATGCATGGAAAACTCAGAAAACAGGCAAGGCATGGCATTTTATTTTATTTAACTAATAAAACAAAAAACAAAAAGATAGGGACAGAAGGTAGTGCTCACTAAACTCATCAACTTCATACCTCTCAAAAATGATTCATTAATAAGGTTGATCAAGTCTTATTAACAACCACTTCCGATTAGCATGAAACCGAAGAACTTTTGTAAAACACTAAGTTACCTCAATGGGGATATGAATGTCCCCAACAATAAGCATTTCATATTTCTTTTTGGCAGTAGGTAGAGGTAGTTGAAAACATCCAATAGTGATTGTCGGAGATTTTTCAATAACATTAATACCATTCACTTGGAATTGTTTCTTCGGAAAGTGCACCGTATGTTCATTACCATTGATATGAAAAGTGACCTCGCTTTTATTGCAATCAATAACAGCCCCTGCAGTATTCAAGAAGGGTCTACCAAGGATAATCAACATGTTGTCATCCTCGGGCATCTCAAGTATAACAAAGTCAGTTAAGATAGTAACATTAGCAACAACAACGGGCACATCATCACAAATACCGATAGGTATGGCAGTTGATTTGTCGGCCATTTGCAAATATATTCAAGTAGGTGTGAGTTTATTCAAATCAAATCTTTTATATAAAGAGAAAGGCATAACACTAACACCGGCTCCTAAATCACATAAAGCAGTTTTCACATAATTTCTTTTGATGGAGCAAGGTATAGTTGGTATTCCCGGATCTCCAAGTTTTTTAGGTACTCCACCCTTAAAGGTATAATTAGCAAGCATGATGGAGATTTCAGCTTTCGGTATTTTTCTCTTATTGGTGATGATGGCGACGATTTCCCCTCTCCGGAGCCCAAAACGGACTCCAGATCTACCCTCCCGAGGAAGAACAGGAGGTGGCGGCGGCTCCGTATCGTAAAACACGATGATTCCTTCTCTTTGATTTTTTTTCTCCCCGAACGTCAATATATGGAGTTGGAGTTGAGGTCGGTGGAGGTCCAGGGGACCCACAAGGCAGGGGGCCGCGCCCTCCACCCTTGTGGACAGCAGGTGGGTCCCCCTCTGTTGATTCTTTCACCAATATTTTTTATTTATTCCAAAAGTATTCTCCGTGAAGTTTCAGGTCATTCCGGGAACTTTTATTTCTGCACAAAAATAACACCATGGCAATTCTGCTGAAAACGTCAGTCCCGGTTAGTTCCATTCAAATCATGCAAATTAGAGTCCAAAACAAGGGCAAAAGAGTTTGGAAAAGTAGATACGATGGAGACGTATCAACTCCCCCAAGCTTAACCCATTGCTTGTCCTCAAGCAATTCAGTTGACAAACTGAAAGGGATAAAGAAAAACTTTTACAAACTCTATTTGATGTTGTTGTTGCAAATATGTAAAGCTAGCATTCAGGTTTTCAGCAAAGATTATGAACTAACCATATTCACAATAACATTTAGGTCTCACATTTACTCATATCAATGGCATAATCAACTAGTGGGCAATAATAATAAATCTCGGATGACAACACTTTTTCAAAACAATCATGATATGATATAACAAGATGGTATCTCGCTAGCCCTTTCTGAGACCGCAAAACATAAATGCAGAGCACCCCTGAAGATCAAGGACTGACTAGACATTGTAATTCATGGTAAAAGAGATCCAGTCATAGTCATACTCAATATCAATTAATAACAATGCATACAAATGACAGTGGTGCTCTCTAACTGGTGCTTTTTATAAGAGGATGATGACTCAACAATAAAAGTAAATAGATAGGCCCTTCGCATAGGGAAGCAGTGATTTGCAGAGGTGCCAGAGCTCGAGTTTTAAAACAGAGATAAATAATATTTTGAGCGGTATGCTTTCATTGTCAACATAACAACCAAGAGATCTCGGTATCTTCCATACTAGATACATTATAGGCGGTTCCCAAACAGAATGGTAAAATTTATACTCCCCCACCACCAACAAGCACATTCCACGGCTGGTCCGAAACAACGGGTACCATCCAACTAACAACAATCCTAGGGGAGTTTCGTTTGCAATTATATTTTGATTTGATTTGAGCATGGAACT
The DNA here is from genome assembly GCA_011799875.1 of Thinopyrum elongatum. NCBI lineage: Eukaryota > Viridiplantae > Streptophyta > Magnoliopsida > Poales > Poaceae > Thinopyrum > Thinopyrum elongatum. The sequence continues at coordinate 432,903,150 of CM022299.1, read as the reverse complement.
GGGCATCCCGATTACCAGCCATTTTCTCGTGAATGATGAGCAGAGTCCACTCATCGTGAGAATAACCCACCTAGCATGGAAGATACTGACAGCCCCCAGTCGCTACATGAGCGATTCGGGCATACAAAACATATTATCATTTGAAGGTTTAGAGTTTGGCACATGCAAATTTACTTGGAACGGCAGGTAAATACCGCATATAGGAAGGTATGGTGGACTCATATGGAACAACTTTGGGTTTATGGAAGTGGATGCACAAGCAGTATTCCCGCTTAGTACAAGTGAAGGCTAGCAAATAACTGGGGAGCAACCAACTAGAGAGCGACAACAGTCATAAACATGCATTGAGAGTAACCAACATTGAGTGCAAGCATGAGTAGGATATAAATCACCATGAACATAAATATCGTGGAGACTATGTTGATTTTGTTTCAACTACATGTGTGAACATGTGCCAAGTCAAGCCACTCGAATCATTCAAAGGAGGATACCATCCTATCATACTACATCACAACCATTTTAAAAGCATGTTGGCACGCAAGATAAACCATTATAAACTCCTAGCTAATTAAGCATGGCATGAGTAACTATAATCTCTAATTGTCATGGCAAACATGTTTCATTCATAATGGGCTGAATCAGGAACGATGAACTAATCATATTTACAAAAACAAGATAGGTCGAGTTCATACCAGCTTTTCCTCATCTCAATCATTTCATCATATATCGCCATTATTGCCTTTCACTTGCACGACCGAACGGTGTGGATAATAATAGTGCACGTGCATTGGACTAAGATGGAATCTGCAAACATTTATTCAAAGGAGAAGACAAGGTAATATGGGCTCTTTGTTAGATCAACAATAATGCATATGAGAGCCACTCAACATTTTCATCGTGGTCTTCTCCTCTTGACCCCCAAAGAAAAGAAAAAAAGAATTTCAAAGAAACACACTGAAATGTTTTTGGAGTTTTTATTTTTCTGAAGAAAGAAATGAAACAAGAACGAGAAAAACTATTTACACGGGAAAGCTCCCAACAAGCAAAAGAAGAACAAGAAATCTTTTTGGGTTTTCTTTTATACTATTACTAAGTAAACATGGAAAGGAAATAAGCTACAACTTTTTTTTTGGTTTTTCTTAAAGGTTTTCAAACACACAAGAAGAAAACGGGAAAAAGAAAATAAACTAGCATGGATAATACAATGAAAAAGTATGAACACCGACAACTGGAATGAGTGTGTGAACATGAATGTAATGTCGGTGAGAAATACGTACTCTCCCAAGCTTAGGCTTTTGGCCTAAGTTGGTCTAGGGCCACGACTGGCCCGGATTGTATCCGAAATCATAGTTGGGGTTGTACTGTGCTGCGGCAGCTACCGCTTGGCGAGCTGCTTCTTGGAGGCGAGCGGCCTCCATCTCTCTCTCTCATACTCGTTTGCCTCCTCTCTGGTTATAAAATATCTCCATTTTACCTGAAAGTTAAAGAAGGCAGGAGCAAGAAGGGTAATATGGACAGCACGCCATCTGTCAAAGATTAGTCGGTACTGGAGGGACTGTTCGTTCCTCTCAAGAAACTGATAGCGTACCATAGCATTATAATATAGAAAAGCATGTGGCAACTCAATGTCATTCCCTCTTATGGGTATACCAAGATAATTAGCTAAACGAGTTGCATAAATCCCACCAAATAAATCTCCATCTTTAGCATTAAGGTGTAACCTCCTCGCAATAATAGCCCCCAAGTTATATCGCTTGTCACCTAACACCGCACACTTGAGGACACTAAGATCTCCGCACAAAGGAATCGGTGAGGTGATAGTATTGTCGGCACTTATCTGACACGAAGTCCTCAAGGCCGGCATTTTGTACGTATGCATCAAACTCATCCTTGAAACCTGCATGAGCCATGAATTCATCCGACGGCCATTCACAAGGCCGCACTTGAGCTTCCCTTGGTGGTTCAAGGTCCAGCTCACGTATCACGAGCCTCGGTGCTTGCTTCCTCGAGGAACCACCTTGGTACATTTTTCTAAACATTTTTCTTCCTCTGAAAAATTTCTTAAATTTTTAGTAACTCAAAATAAAAGTGAACCAAACTCAACAAGATTGATAGAAACTACTCCCACAAGTGCCTAGAGGCTATATCATGCATCAAAACTACTTTGGACCAAATAAATTTAACATGCAAGCTCAAGAACAAGGTCACCACAACAGCAAAAATTTGCAATAAATAAAGTACTAGAACAAAAACTAATTGGACCATTGGAGGAGTCACATACCGAAGAACAATCCCCCAAAACAGTTCTGCAAATGGAGCTTTGCACAAGGAGATCGAAAATGGCAGCAAGATGAGCTAGAACACGGGTTTGAGCTACAGGACGATTTTTTTTGGAGGAAGACGAAGTGGATGGGTGCTGGGATAAGTGAGGTGGACCCACGTGGGACCCACAAGGCAGGGGGCGCACCCTCCACCCTTGTGGCCCACTGGTGCATGTTAAGTGCCAGAAATTCTCGAATATTCTATAAAAAATCATACTAAATTTTCAGGGCATTTGGAGAACTTTTATTTTTGGGACATTTTTTTATTGCACGGATAATTCAGAAAACAGACAGAAAGTACTATTTTTGCTTTATTTATTCTAAATAATAGAAAGTAAAAAGTAGGTACAGAAAGTTGTGCTTTCTAAATTCATCCATCTCATGCTCATCAAAAGGAATCCATTAACAAGGTTGATCAAGTCTTATTAACAAACTTCTTCCGAATGACTTGTAACCGGAGAATTTTCGAATAACACTAGGTTACCTCAATGGGGATATGCATGTCCCCAACAATAAGAATAACATATTTCTTTTTGACAGTAGGAAGAGGGAATTCAAAACCTCCAATAGTAATAGTTGAAATTTTTCCAATAGAATTGATACTATGAACTTGAGGTTATTTCTTCGCAAAGTGTACCGTATGATCATTACCATTAACATGAAAAGTGACATTGCCTTTGTTGCAATCAATAACAGCCCCAGCAGTATTCAAAAAGGGTCTACCAAGGATAATCGACATACTTTCGTCCTCGGGAATACCAAGAATAACAAAGTCCGTTAAGATAGTAATGTTTGCAACCACAACAGGCACATCCTCACAAATACCGATGGGTATAGCAGTTGATTTATCAGCCATTTGCAAAGAGATTTCACTAGGTGTCAACTTATCCAATTCAAGTCTACGATACAAAGAGAAAGGCATAACACTAACACCGGCTCCAAGATCACATAAAGCAGTTTTAACATAGTTTCTTTTAATGGAGCATGGTATAGTGGGTACTCCTGGATCTCCAAGTTTCTTTGGTATTCCACCCTTAAAAGTATAATTAGCAAGCATGGTGGAAATTTCAGCTTCCAGTATCTTTCTTTTATTAGTAACAATATCTTTCATATACTTAGCATAAGGAGACATTTTCAGCATATCAGTCAAACGCATACGCAAAAAGATAGGTCTAATCATTTAGCAAAGCACTCAAAATTCTCATCATCCTTTTTCTTGGATGGTTTAGGAGGAAAGGGCATGGGTTTCTGAACCCATGGTTCTCTTTCTTTACCATGCTTTCTAGCAACGAAGTCTCTCTTATCATAACATTGATTCTTTGATTGTGGGTTATCAAGATCAACAACAGGTTCAATTTCTACATCATTATCATTACTAGGTTGAGCATCAACATGAACATCATTATTAACATTATCACTAGGTTCATGTTCATCACCAGATTGTGTCTCAGCATCAGAAATAGAAATATCATTGGGATTCTCAGGTGTATCTATAACAGGTTCACTAGAGGCATGCAAAGTCCTATCAGTTTTCTTTCTTTTATTATTACTAGGACTAGATGCATCAGTATTAATTCTCTGAGAATCTTGCTCAATTCTCTTAGGATGGCACTCAGGATACAAAGGTTCCTGGGTCATTTTACCACCTCTAGTCATAACCCTAATAGCATTATCATTATTGTTACTATTCAACTCATTGAGCAAATCATCATGTAACTTAAGTACTTGTTCTACTTGAGTTCTAACCATGGAAGCATGTTTGCTAATAAGCTTAAGATCATTAACAGTTCTACTCATATAATCACCCAAGTAGTCCAGCATGTAAGCATTACGTTTCAATTGTCTACTAACATAAGCATTGAAGTTTTCTTGTTTAACAATAAAATTATCAAACTCATCCAAGCATTGACTAGCAGACTTATTATGAGGAATATCACCTTCATCAAATCTGTAGAGAGAATTTACCTCTACTACCTATGACGGGTTATCAAAACCATATATTTCTTCAATTGGTGGTAAATTCTTAACATCTTCAGCTTTAATACGTTTTTCTTTCATAGATTTCTTTGCCTCTTGCATATCTTCAGGACTGAGAAATAGAATACCTCTTTTCTTCGGAGTTGGCTTAGGAGTTGGTTCAGGAAGTGTCCAATCATTATCATTACTCAATATATTATTCAATAGCAATTCAGCTTGCTCAATAGTTCGTTCCCTGAAAACACAACCAGCACAACTATCCAGGTGGTCTCTGGAAGCATCGGTTAGTCCATTATAAAAGATATCAAGTATTTCATTTTTCTTGAGAGGATGATCAGGCAAAGCATTAAGTAATTGGAGAAGCCTCCCCCGAGCTTGTGGGAGACTCTCTTCTTCAATTTGCACAAAGTTAAATATTTCCTTTAAGGCAGCTTGTTTCTTATGAGGAGGGAAATATTTTTTAGAGAAGTAATATATCATATCCTGGGGACTACACACACAACCAGGAGCAAGAGAATTAAACCATAACTTAGCATCACCCTTTAACGAGAAAGGAAACAATTTAAGAATATAGTAATAGCCGATTTTTTCCTCATGAGCAAATAGGGTGGCTATATCATTCAATTTAGTAAGATGTGCCACAACAGTTTCGGATTCATAACCATAGAAAGGATCGGATTCAACCAAAGTAATTAACTCAGGATCGACAGAGAGTTCATAATCCTTATCAGTACCAAAGATAGGTGTAGTAGCAAACTTAGGATCATATTGCATTCCAGCATTCAGAGATTTTTCTCTCAGCTTAGCTAAAAGTTTCTTAAGATCATCTCTATCATTGCAAGCAAAAAAGTCTCTAGCAGTTTCTTCATCCATAATATAACCCTCAGGTACAATAGGCAATTCATATCTAGGGGGAGAATCATAATCTTCAGTTTCAATAATATCATCAGTTTCAGTAATTTCATTTTCTCTAACCCTAGCAAGTTGTTCATCAAGAAATTCACCTAGTGGCACAGTATTATCAAGCAAAGAAGTAGTATCATCATAAGCATCATGCATAGCAGAAGTGGAATCATCAATAACATGTGACATATCGGAATCAATATCAGGTGTAGGTGTCGCAAGCTAACTCAAAACAGAAGGTGAATCAAGTGCAGAGCTAGATGGCAGTTCCTTACCACCCCTCGTAGTTGAGGGAAAAATCTTGGTTCTTTGATATTTCAGATTCTTCGTAGTGATCAACAGATATAAATCCCAAGTGACTCAGAGAATAGAGCTATGCTCCCCGGCAACGGCGCCAGAAAAAGGTCTTGATAACCCACAAGTATAGGGGATCGCAATAGTTTTCGAGAGTAGAGTATTCAACCCAAATTTATTGATTCAACACAAGGGGAGCCAAAGAATATTCTCAAGTATTAGCAGCTGAGTTGTCAATTCAACCACACCTGAAAGACTTAATATCTGCAGAAAAATATTTAGTAGCAAAATAGTATGGAAGTAACGGTAACGGTGGCAAAAGTAACAGTAGCAGTTTTGTAGTAATCGTAACAGTGGCAACGGAAAAGTAACGAAGCAAAGATCAATATGTAAAAAGTTCGTAGGCAATAGATCAGTGATGGATAATTATGTCAGATGACATTCATCATGCAACAGTTATAACCTAGGGTGACACAGAACTAGCTCCAATTCATCAATATAATGTAGGCATGTATTCTGAATATAGTCATACGTGCTTATGGAAAAAACTTGCATGACATATTTTGTCCTACCCTCCCTTGGCAGCGGGGTCCTATTGGAAACTAAGGGATATTAAGGCCTCCTTTTAATAGAGAACCGGACCAAAGCATTAGCACTTAGTGAATACATGAGCTCCTCAAACTACGATCATCACCGGGAAGTTCCCGACTATTGTCACTCCGGGGTTGCCGGATCATAACACGTAGTAGGTGACTATAACTTGCAAGATAGGATCAAGAACACAAATATATTCATGAAAACATAATAGGTTCAGATCTAAAATCATGGCACTCGGGCCCTAGTGACAAGCATTAAGCATAGCAAAGTCATAGCAACATCAATCTCAGAACATAGTGGATACTAGGGATCAAACCCTAACAAAACTAACTCGATTACATGGTAAATCTTATCCAACCCATCACCGTCCAGCAAGCCTACAATGGGATTACTCATGCATGGCGGTGAGCATCATGAAATTAGTGATGGAGGATGGTTGATGATGACGATGGCGACGATTTCCTCTCTCCGGAGCCCAAAACGGACTTGAGATCTGCCCTCCCAAGGAAGAACAGGAGGTGGCTGCGGCTCCGTATCGTAAAACGCGATGATTCCTTCTCTCTGATTTTTTTCTCCCCGAACGTGAATATATGGAGTTGGAGTTGAGGTCGGTGGAGGTCCAGGGGACCCACAAGGCAGGGGGCGCGCCCTCCACCCTTGTGGATAGCAGGTGGGTCCCCCTCTGTTGATTCTTTAGCCAATATTTTTTATTTATTCCAAAAATATTATTCGTGAAGTTTCAGGTCATTCCGAGAACTTTTATTTCTGCACAAAAATAACACCATGGAAATTCTGCTGAAAACAGCGTTAGTCCGGGTTGGTTCCATTCAAATCATGTAAATTAGAGTCCAAAACAAGGGCAAAAGAGTTTGGAAAAGTAGATACGATGGAGACGTATCAGTAGTCACATACCAAGCAATAATCCCCCGAAACAGTTTCGGAAACGGAGCTTCGAGCAAAGAGACCGAAATCCGCGGGTTTGAGAGCAAGAACACGAGAGAGAGAGCAATGGTGATTTTTTTTTCTGGAGGTAGGTGATGATATGGAGTGAAGGGATAAGTGAGGGGGCCCACGTGGGGACCAAGACACACCAGGGCACGCCTGGGGGTGCTGGCGCGCCCAGGTGGGTTGTGCTCACCTGGAGCACCTCCCTCTGATGTTATTTGCCTTAAAAATTCTTAAATAATCAGAAAAAATCGTATTAAATTTTCAGAGCATTCTGAGAACTTTTATTTTGGGTCATTTTTTTAATGCACGGAAAACTCAGAAAACAGGCAAGGCATGGCATTTTATTTTATTTAACTAATAAAAAAAACAAAAAGATAGGGACAGAAGGTAGTGCTCACTAAATTCATCAACTTCATACCTCTCAAAAATGATTCATTAAAAAGGTTGATCAAGTCTTATTAACAACCACTTCCGATTAGCATGTAACCGAAGAACTTTTGTAAAACACTAAGTTACCTCAATGGTGATATGAATGTCCCCAACAATAAGCATGTCATATTTCTTTTTGGCAGTAGGTAGAGGTAGTTGAAAACATCCAATAGTGATTGTCGGAGATTTTTCAATAACATTAATACCATTCACTTGGAATTGTTTCTTCGGAAAGTGCACCGTATGTTCATTACCATTGATATGAAAAGTGACCTTGCTTTTATTGCAATCAATAACAGCCCCTGCAGTATTCAAGAAGGGTCTACCAAGGATAATCGACATGTTGTTGTCCTCGGGCATCTCAAGTATAACAAAGTCAGTTAAGATAGTAACATTAGCAACAACAACGGGCACATCATCACAAATACCAATAGGTATGGCAGTTGATTTGTCGGCCATTTGCAAAGATATTCATGTAGGTGTGAGTTTATTCAAATCAAGTCTTTTATATAAAGAGAAAGGCATAACACTATCACCGGCTCCTAAATCACGTAAAGCAGTTTTCACATAATTTCTTTTGATGGAGCAAGGTATAGTTGGTATTCCCGGATCTCCAAGTTTTTTAGGTACTCCACCCTTAAAGGTATAATTAGCAAGCATGGTGGAGATTTCAGCTTCTGGTATTTTTCTCTTATTGGTGATGATGTCTTTCATGTATTTTGCATAAGGAGGCATTTTTAAGATATCAGTCAAGCAAGTACGCAAAAAGACTGGCCTCAGCATTTCAACAAAGCGTTCAAATTCTTCATCATCTTTCTTTTTGGTTGACTTAGGTGGAAAGGGCATAGGTTTTTGAACCCATGGTTCTCTTTCCTTACCATGTTTTCTAGCAACAAAGTCTCTTTTATCATATCTTTTATTCTTGGGTTGTGGGTTATCAAGATCAACTGCTGGTTCTATTTCATCATCATTGTCTGGTTCTTTATTATTTGTTGGAGTGTCTTCATGAACCTCATCATTATCTTTTTCATTATCAGAAGGTGAGTGTTCACTACCAGATTGAGTTTCAGCATCAGAGATAGAGACTTCATTATCATTATCAGGAGGTTTTTCAACTTCAGGTTCACTAGAGGCATGCAAAGTCCTATCATTTTTCTTCTTATTTTTCTTGTTAGAAGGACTAGGTACATCAGTGTCAACTCTTTGAGAGTCTTGTTCAATTCTTTTTGGGTGTCCCTCAGGATAAAGTGGTTCCTGAGTCATTCTACCTCCTCTAGTCATTACTCTAACAGCATGATCATTGGTATTATTATTCATTTCATCAAGCAACTCTCTTTGAGATTTAGCAACTTGTTCTAATTGAGTTTGAACCATAGAGGCATGCTTTCCTACACCTCTAACATCATTTGAGATTCTAAATAACAAGTCACTCAAGCGAGCAATCATATCAGAATTGTATTTCAATTGTTTCATAATATTTGCATTGAAGTGATCTTGCTTTCTAATGTAATTGTCAAACTCATAAAGGCATTGACTAGGATGTTTATTATAAGGAATATCACCTTCATCGAACTTTAGTAAAGAATTTACCTCTACCACCTTAGGTGGTGGTGGTGTTTCAAGCCCATGTATTTCTTCGATAGGTGGTAAATTTTTAACATCCTCTGCTTTAATACCTTTTTCCTTCATAGAATTCTTTGCCTCTTGCATATCTTCAGGACTGAGATATAAGATACCCCTCTTCTTTGGAGTAGGTTTAAGCGGTGGTTCAGGAAGGATCCAATCATCATAATTTTTCAATATGTTATTCAATAATTCTTCAGCTTGTTCAACAGTTCGTTCCCTGAAAACAGAACCAGCACAACTATCTAGGAAATTCCTATAAGCATCGGTTAGTCCATTATAGAAGATATCAAGTATTTCGTTTTTCTTAAGAAGATGATCAGGCAAAGCATTAAGCAATTGGAGATGCCTCCCCCAAGCTTGTGGGAGACTCTCTTCTTCAATTTGCGCAAAGTTAAATATTTCCTGTAAGGCAGCTTGTTTCTTATGAGCAGGAAAATATTTTTCAGAGAAGTAATAAATCATATCCTGGGGACTACGCACACAACCAAGAGCAAGAGTGTTATACCAAGCCTTAGCATCACCCTTTAATGAGAATGGAAATAATTTGAGAATATAATAATAGCGAATCTTCTCATCATGAGCAAAAAGGGTGGCTATATCATTCAACTTAGTAAGATGTGCCACAACAGTTTCATAACCATGGAAAGGATCAAATTCAACCAAAGTAATTAACTATGGGTCGACAAAGAACTCATAATCCTTATCATCAACAAAGATAGGTGAAGTAGCAAACTGAGGATCACATTTCATTTTAGCATTCAAAGTCTTTTCTTTATACTTGCATAATAATTTTTCTAGATCATCTCTATCCTTACAAGCAAGAATGTCTCTAGTTGTCTCCTCATCCATAACATAACCTTCCGGTACCTTTGGCAATTCATATCTAGGAGAACTAGGTGTAACAGGTGTTTCAAGATTTTCAAGATTTTTAGTTTCAAGCTCTTCATCAGTTTCAACAATCTCATTCTATCTTACTTTAGCAATTTGTTCATCAAGAAATTCACCTAGTGGCACATTATCATCAAGCAAGGTACTAGCATCATCATGAGTAGCATTCATAGCAGAAGTAGCATCATCAATAACTTGCGACATATCAGAATTGATAGCATGTGGTGGTGTTGCAAGTCTACTTATAACAGAAGGTGAATCTAAAGCGGAGCTGGATGGCAGTTCCTTACCTCCCCTCGTCTTAGAGGGAAAAATCTTAGTCTTAGCATCCTTCAGATTCGTCATAGTGATAATTTGATAATAATCCCAAGTGACTCAACAAATATAGTTATGCTCCCAGGCAACTGCGCCAGAAAAAGGTCTTGATAACCCACAAGTATAGGGGATCACAACAGTTTTCGAAGGTAGAGTATTCAACCCAAATTTATTGATTCGACACAAGGGGAGCCAAAGAATATTTGCAAGTATTAGCAGCTGAGTTGTCAATTCAACCACACCTAGAGATTAATTATCTGCAGCAAAGTAGTATGATAGTTTTGATAGTAGTAGCAACAGCAATAGTAACGGTAACAGTGATAGCAATGATTTTGTAGCAAGTGCAATAGTAACAAAAGCAGTAGTAACTTAGCAGAAACAATATAAGAGAAATTCGTAGGCATTGGATCGGTGAATTCATTGGTTGATATTCATCATATAACAGTCATAACCTAGGGCGATACGGCACTAGCTCCAGTTCATAAATATAATGTAGGCATGTATTCCGTAAATAGTCATACGTGCTTATGAAAAGAACTTGCATGACATCTTTTGTCCAACCCTCCCGTGGCAGCGGGGTCCTATTGGAAACTAAGGGATATTAAGGCCTCCTTTTAATAGAGAACCGGAACAAATCATTAACACACAGTGAATACATGAACTCCTCAAACTACGGTCATCACCGGGAAGTGTCCCGACTTCTGTCACTCTGGGCTTGCCGGATCATAACACGCAGTAGGTGACTATAACTTGCAAGATCGGATCTAGAACATAGATATAATGGTGATAACATAAACTGTTCAGATCTGAAATCATGGCACCCGGGCCCAAAGTGACAAGCATTAAGCATGGCATAGTCATGGCAACATCAATCTCAGAACATAATGGATACTAGGGATCAAGCCCTAACAAAACTAACTTGATTACATGATGAATCTAATCCAACTCCTCACCGACCAGCGAGCCTACGAAGGAATTACTCACTTCCGGTGGGGAGCATCATGGAATTGGCGATGGAGAAGGGTTGGTGGTGATGAAGATCGAAGATCCCCCTCTCCGGAGCCCCGAACGGACTCCAGATCTGGCCTCCCGATGAAGAACAGGAGGTGGCGGCGGCTCCGTCTCGTGAAACACGATAATTCTTTCTCCTTGATTTTTTTCTTTGAAAATATGACTTTATAGTATCAGGGTTGGAGTCTGCGGGGCCACCAGGTGGGGACAACCCACCTAGGCACGCCTGGAGGGGGGCGCGCCCTGGTGGGTTGTGCCCACCCAGGTGCCCCCCCTCCGGTGGTTCTTGGCTCCAGAAATTCTCTTTTATTATATAAAAAATCCTCGCAAAGTTTCGTTCCAATCCAAGAACTTTTATTTCTGCACAAAAATCAACACCATGGTAGTTCTGCTGAAAACAGCGTCAGTCCGGGTTAGTTTCATTCAAATCATGCAAATTAGAGTTCAAAACAAGAGGAAAAGCATTAGGAAAGTAGATATGACGGAGACATATCAATAATCAAAATAAAGCTTTTACTAAACACACTGTTCAAGATATCTTCCGATATTCCGATAAATCGGCTGATTTATCACTTACCGTTGTCTGGCCGATAAGATAAATCGGCCGATAAATCAGCCGATATGATGATAAATTGGCCGATATGTCGATAAACTGGCCGATTTATCCCTTATCATGGGTCGACCGATAAGTTACCGATAAGCGATATCCCCAACATTGACTAAACATATCATTGATGCTATGATGAAATCTTTCGAAGAAAAGCTTGAATTGGAAGTTTCTATTCCTAGGAAGCTTTATGATGAGTGGGAACCTACTATTAAGATTAAGATTAAAGATTATGAGTGCCATGCTTTGTGTGATTGGGTGATAGTGTTTCCACGATTCCAAAAACTTTATGTGATGTGTTAGGTTTCCGCGAATTTGATGATTGTTCTTTAAATTTGCATCTTGCGGATTCCACTATTAAGAAACCTATGGGAAGGATTAATGATGTTCTTATTGATGCAAATAGGAATTATGTGCCCGTAGATTTCATTGTTCTTGATATAGATTGCAATCCTACATGTCCTATGATACATCCATTTTGCATCATGCTTTTATATCGATATTTATTACATTATGGGCTGTTACTACACATTATATCACAATACTTATGCCTTTTCTCTCTTATTTTACAAGGTTTACATGAAGAGGGAGAATGCCGGCAGCTGGAATTCTGGACTGGAAAAGGAGCAAATATTAGAGACCTATTCTGCACAACTCCAAAAGTCCTAAAACTTCACGAAGTGTCATTTTGGAATTAATAAAAAATATTAGGCGAAGAAAGCACCAGAGGGGGGCCACCTGCCATCCACAAGGGTGGAGGGCGCGCCCTCCGGTCTTGTGGGCCACCTGGCAGGCCCCCGATGCCCATCTTCTGCTATATGGTGTGTTTTGACATGGAAAAAATCAGAAGGAAGCTTTCGGGACGAAGCGCCGCTGTCTCGAGGCAGAACCTGGGGGGAACCAATCTAGGGCTCCGGCGGAGCTGTTCTGCCAGGGAAACATCCCTCCGGGAGGGGGAAATCGAAGCCATCGTCATCACCAACGATCCTCTCATTGAGAGAGGGTCAATCTCCATCAACATCTTCACCAGCACCATCTCCTCTCAAACCATAGTTCATCTCTTGTATCCGATCTCTATCTCAAAACCTCAGATTGGTACCTGTGGGTTGCTAGTAGTGTTGATTACTCCTTGTAGTTGATGCTAGTTGGTTTATTCGGTGGAAGATCATATGTTTAGATCCTTAATGATAATTAATACTCCTCTAATTATGAACATGAATATGTTTTGTGAGTAGTTACGTTTGTTCCTGAGGACATGGGAGAAGTCTTGTTATAAGTAATCATGTGAATTTGGTATTCATTCGATATTTTGATGGGATGTATGTTGTCTTTCCTCTAGTGGTGTTATGTGAACGTCGACTACATGATGCTTCACCATTTTTTGGGCCGAGGGGAAGGCATTGGGAAGTAATAAGTAGATGATGGGTTGCTAGAGTGACAGAAGCTTAAACCCTAGTTTATACGTTGCTTCGTAAGGGGCTGATTTGGATCCATATGTTTCATGCTATGGTTAGATTTATCTTAATTCTTCTTTCGTAGTTGCAGATGCTTGTGAGATGGGTTAATCATAAGTCGGAGGCTTGTCCAAGGAAGGGCAGCACCCAAGCACCGGTCCACCCACATATCAAATTATCAAAGTAACGAACGTGAATCATATGAGCATGATGAAAACTAACTTGACAACAATTCCCATGTGTCCTCGGGAGCGCTTTGCTTTATATAAGAGTTCGTCCAGGCTTGTCCTTTGCTACAAAAAAGATTGGGCCACCTTGCTACACCTTGTTTACTTTTATTACTTGTTACCCGTTACGAATTATCTCATCATACAACTATATGTCACCGATAATTTCAGTGCTTGTAGAGAATACCTTGCTGAAAACCGCTTGTCATTTCCTTCTGCTCCTCGTTGGGTTCGACACTCTTACTTATCGAAAGGACTATGATAGATTCCCTATACTTGTGGGTCATCAAGACTCTTTTCTGGTGCCATTGCCGGGGAGTGAAGTGCCTTTGGTAAGTGGAATTTGGTAAGGAAACATTTATATAGTGTGCTGAAATTTACTGTGACTTGTTACCATGGAAAATAATCCTTTGAGGGGCTTGTTCGGGGTATCTTCACCTCTTCCTGAAGAGCAAAGAGTTGCTCCTCAACCTACTGCACCTACTGAAAATATTTATTATGAAATTCCTTCGGGTATGATAGAGAAACTGCTAGCTAATCCTTATGCAGGAGATGGAACTTTACATCCCGATATGCACCTAATCTATGTGGATGAAGTTTGTGGATTATTTAAGCTTGCAGGTTTGCCCGAGGATGTTGTCAAGAAGAAGGTCTTCCCTTTATCTTTGAAGGGAAAGGCATTGACATGGTTTAGGCTATGTGATGATATTGGATAATGGAACAACAACCGATTGAAATTGGAATTTCATCAGAAGTTTTATCCTATGCTTCTGGTTCGTCGTGATCAGAATTATATATATAATTTTTGGCCTCGTGAAGGAGAAAGTATCGCTCAAGCTTTGGGGAGGCTTAAGTCAATGTTATATTCATGCCCCAATCATGAGCTCTCAAGAGAAATTATCATTCAGAATTTTTATGCTCGACTTTCTCATAATGATCGATCCATGCTCGAGACTTCTTGTACTGGTTCTTTTATGAAGAAGGATATTGAATTCAAATGGGATTTATTGGAAAGAATTAAATGCAACTCTGAAGATTGGGAACTCGATGAAGGTAAGGAGTCAGGTATAAACCTTAAGTTTGATTGTGCTAAATCTTTTATGGATACCGATGCTTTTCGTGATTTTAGCACTAAATATAGATTTAACTCTGAGATAGTAGCTTCTTTCTGTGAATCATTTGCTACTCATGTTGATCTCCCTAAGGAGAAGTGGTTTAAATATCATCCTCCCATTGAAGTGAAAGTAGTAGAACCTATTAAAGTTGAAGAAGAAACTATTACTTATAATGTTGATCCTATTGTTCCTATTGCTTATATTGAGAAACCACCTTTTCCTGTTAGAATAAAGGATCATGCTAAAGCTTCAACTGTGGTTCGTAAGAGTTATACTAGAACACCTACACCCCCTGAACAAATTAAAGTTGAACCTAGTATTGCTGTGGTTAAAGATCTCTTGGTTGATAATATTGAAGGGCATGTTATTTATTTCTGTGATGAAGCTGCTATAATTGCCAAACCCGATATTAAAGATAAACATAGACCTGTTGTTGGCATGCCTGTTGTTTCCGTTAAAATAGGAGATCATTGTTATCATGGCTTATGTGATGTGGGTGCTAGTGTGAGTGCAATTCCTTATACCTTATATAAAGAAATTATGAATGATATTGCACCTGCTGAGATAGAAAGATATTGATGTTACTATTAAGCTTGCCAATAGAGATACTATATCGCCAATTGGGATTGTTAGAGATGTTGAAGTCTTGTGTGGGAAAATAAAATACCCTACTGATTTTCTTGTTCTTGCTTCCCCACAAGATAATTTTTGTCCCATTATATTTGGTAGACCTATCTTGAATATTGTTAATGCTAAGATAGACTGTGAGAAAGATATTGTTACTGTTGGTTTAGGGGATATGTCTCATGATTTTAATTTCTCTAAATTCCGTAGACAACCCCATGATAAAGAATTGCCTAGTAAGGATGAAATTATTGGTCTTGCTTCTATTGCCGTGCCTCCTACTGATCCTTTAGAACAATATTTGCTAGACCATGAAAATGATATGTTTATGAATGAAAGAAGGGAAATAGTTGAAATATTCTTTAAGCAAGGGTCTGTTTTGAAACACAACTTGCCTGTTGAAATCCTTGGGGATCCTCCTCCACCCAAGGGTGATCCCGTGTTTGAGCTTAAACAATTACCTGACACTTTGAAATATGCTTATCTTGATGAAAAGAAGATATATCCTGTTATTATTAGTGCTAACCTTTCAGAGCATGAAGAAAAGAAATTATTGAAAACTCTGAAGAAGCACCGTGCCGCTATTGGATATACTCTTGATGATCTTAAGGGCATTAGTCCCACTCTATGTCAGCACAAAATTAATTTAGAGCCTGATGCTAAACCAGTTGTTGATCACCAACGATGGTTAAATCCTAAGATGAAAGAAGTGGTAAGAAATGAAATACTAAAGCTTCTGAAGGCAGGTATAATTTATCCTATTGTTGATAGTAGATGGGTAAGTCTTGTTCATTGTGTCCCAAAGAAGGGAGGTATTACTGTTGTTCCTAATGATAAGAATGAATTGATTCCACAAAGAATTGTTACAGGTTATAGAATGGTAATTGATTTTCGCAAATTAAATAAAGCTACTAGAAAAGATCATTACCCTCTACCTTTTATTGATCAAATGCTAGAAAGACTATCCAAACCTACACATTTTTGCTTTCTAGATGGTTATTCTGGTTTTTCTCAAATACCTGTGTCAAAAGATGATCAGGAGAAGACCACTTTTACTTGCCCTTTCGGTACTTTTGCTTATAGATGTATGCCTTTTGGTTTATGCAATGCACCTGCTACCTTTCAAAGATGTATGACTACTATATTCTCTGATTTTTGTGAAAAGATTGTTGAGGTTTTCATGGATGATTTCTCCATTTACGGAACTTCATTTGATGATTGCTTAAGCAACCTTGATCGAGTTTTGCAGAGATATGAAGAAACTAATCTTGTCTTGAATTGGGAGAAGTGCCACTTTATGGTTAATGAAGGTATTGTCTTGGGGCATAAAATTTCTGAAAGAGGTATTGAAGTTGATAAAGCTAAAGTAGATGCTATTGAAAAGATGTCGTGTTCTAAAGATATCAAAGGTATAAGAAGTTTCCTTGGTCATGCTGGTTTCTATAGGAGGTTTATTAAAGACTTCTCCAAAATTTCTAGGCCTCTCACTAATCTCTTGCAAAAATATGTTCCTTTTGTTTTTGATGATGATTGTGTAGAAGCATTTGATATACTTAAGAAAGGCTTGATTTCTGCACCTATTGTTTAACCGCCTGATTGGAATTTAACCTTTGAAATTATGTGTGATGCTAGTGATTATGCTGTTGGTGCTGTTCTAGGACAAAGAGTTGATAAGAAATTGAATGTTATTCATTGTGCTAGTAGACTAGTAGAACTCTAGACAGTGCCCAGAGAAATTATGCTACTAGTGAAAAAGAATTTTTAGCAGTTGTTTTTGCTTGTGATAAGTTCAGATCTTATATTGTTGATTCCAAAGTAACTGTTCACACTGATCATGCTGCTATTAAATATCTTATGGAAAAGAAATATGCTAAATCTAGACTTATTAGATGGGTTCTCTTGTTACAAGAATTTGATTTGCATATTATTGATAGAAAGGGAGCTGAGAACCCCATTGCAGACAACTTGTCTAGGTTAGAAAATGTTCTTGATGACCCACTGCCTATTGATGATAGCTTTCCTGATGAGCAATTAGCTGTCATAAATTCTTCTCGTAATACTCCATGGTATGCTGATTATGCTAATTACATTGTTGCTAAATTTATACCACCTAGTTTCACATACCAGCAAAAGAAAAAGTTTTTCTATGATTTAAGACATTACTTTTGGGATGACCCACACCTTTAGAAAGAAGGAGTAGATGGTGTTATTAGATGTTGTGTACCTGAGCATGAACAGGAACAGATCCTACGCAAGTGTCACTCCGAGGCCTACGGAGGACACCACGCTGGAGATAGAACTGTATTGCAATCTAGTTTTTATTGGCCTACTCTCTTCAACGATGCTCGTAAGTTTGTCTTGTCTTGCGATGAATGCCAAAGAATTGGCAATATTAGTAGACGTCAGGAAATGCCTATGAATTATTCACTTGTTATTGAACCATTTGATGTTTGGGGCTTTGATTATATGGGATCTTTTCCTTCCTCTAATGGGTATACACATATTTTAGTTGCTGTTGATTACGTTACTAAGTGGGTAGAAGCTATTCCAACTAGTAGTGCTGATCATAACACTTCTATTAAGATGCTTAAGGAAGTTATTTTTCCGAGGTTTGGAGTCCCTAGATATTTAATGACTGATGGTGGTTCACATTTTATTCATGGTGCTTTCCGTAAAATGCTTGCTAAATATGATGGCAACCATAGAATTGCATCTCCTTATCATCCTCAGTCTAGTGGTCAAGTAGAATTAAGCAATAGAGAGATTAAATTGATTTTGCAAAAGACTGTTAATAGATCTAGAAAGAATTGGTCTAAGAAACTTGATGATGCATTATGGGCCTATAGAACTACTTGTAAAAACCCTATGGGTATGTCTCCGTATAAAATGGTTTATGGAAAAGCATGTCACTTACCTCTTGAACTAGAACATAAAGCTTATTGGGCTATTAAAGAGCTCAATTATGATTTCAAACTTGCCGGTGAGAAGAGGTTATTTGACATAAGCTCGCTTGATGAATGGAGAACCCAAGCCTATGAGAATGCCAAGTTGTTTAAAGAAAAAGTTAAAAGATGGCATGACAAAAGGATACAAAAGCGTGAGTTTAATGTAGGTGATCATGTTTTGCTATACAACTCTCGTTTAAGATTTTTTGCAGGAAAGCTTCTCCCTAAATGGGAAGGTCCATACATTATCGAGGAGGTCTATCGTTCCAGTGCCATAAAAATCAACAACGCCGAAGGTACAAATCCGAGGGTGGTAAATGGTCAAAGAATCAAACATTATATCTCAGGTAATCCAATAAATGTTGAGACCAATATAATTGACACCGTAACACCGAAGGAGTACATAAGGGACACTTTCCAGAACGTTTCAGACTCCGAAAAGGAATAGGTATGTGGTACGGTAAGAAAACTGACTCCAAAATTGTTCTAATAGCAATTTTTCTCCGTTTTGGAATATTTAAAAAATTAGGAAAATTAAAAGTAGTCCGAAAGAGACACGAGGGATCCACAAGGGTGGAGGGCGCGCCCTACCCCCCTGGGCGCGCCCCCCTGCCTTGTGGCCACCTCGTGTGCCCTCCGGACTCCGTTTTCTTGCACAATACTTCTTTTGGTCGGTAAAAATTCATTATATAATATCCCGAAGTTTTTGACCACCGTACCACAGCAAAATCCCCTGTTTTTGTTTTGAGCTATTTTCTGCCAGAGTTTTCAAGGCCAGGCATCATGTCGTCCCCCTCCTCCAACAACGCGGGCGATGATGCTTGGCTAATGAAGATAGAGATGAAGAGAGAAGAACTTGGGGAAACCAACGAGGGTGATAAGATCAAGAAGGCCGCGAAAAATCAAGTTCCGGCAGCAGAAGAAGAAGACATCCTTCAACCTTACTACC
Source organism: Thinopyrum elongatum (assembly GCA_011799875.1). Lineage (NCBI taxonomy): Eukaryota > Viridiplantae > Streptophyta > Magnoliopsida > Poales > Poaceae > Thinopyrum > Thinopyrum elongatum. Next base: position 432,883,920 of record CM022299.1, on the reverse strand, counting down.
ATCATCTTACCCCTACTGAAATTAAAGCTTTTAAGATCATTGAATTAGTTCGTGTGCAAAACAAATATCTTACTCGTGAAAATATTCTGTTGCAAGAGCATATCATTACCCTCCAGAGCATCATTCGTAGATTGGAGTATCTCCTGCACTCGAGGTGTGGCACTACTTCATCAACAACTCCATCATCACCACCACCTCCGAAGAAAGAGATCTAAATACATGGGTATGGGCACTCCCCTTGGCAACTGCCAAGCTTGGGGGAGGTGCCCCGGTATCGTATCACCCTCACACCTTTATTTTTATCGTTTTTCCTAGTTCTATCCTTTTGGTTATATCTTGATCTAGTAAAATAAAGTTTTAGTACGATCTAGCTTTGAGTTTTGTTTTGATCTCTATCTATGTAATCAAGTCTGTGAGTTATATTTAATAAAGAGTAGTTTGAGTTGAGGGCTTTGCCATCTTGCCATGATCTTGAGGGAATTAAATTAAAGAAAGTAATAAAAAGAAATAAAAAGATCATATATTGATCTTATGGAGAGTAATGACTTCACATATAAAGAGTATGATGAATAAAAGTTGTTGAGAGTTGACAAACATAGTTTTGGTCATTGTTGCAATTAATAGGAAGTAATAAAGAAAGAGAGGCTTCACATATAAATATACTATCTTGGACATCTTTTGTAATTGTGAGCACTCATTAAAATATGATATGCTAAAAAGTTGATGTTGTACAAGGAAGACAACATAATGGTTTATGTTTTCTTATATCCGAATAGAAGTTATGTTGTCTTGGATCCTCCAACATGTTGAGCTTGCCTTTCCCTCTCATGCTAGCCAAATTCTTTGCACCAAGTAGAGATACTACTTGTGCTTCCAAACATCCCTTAACCCAGTTTTTCCATGAGAGTCCACCATACCTACCTATGGATTGAGTAAGATCCTTCAAGTAAGTTCTCATCGGTGCAAGCAATAAAAAATTGCTCCCTAAATATGTATGATCTATTAGTGTGAAGAAAATAAGCTTTATACAAACTTGTGATATGGAAGAAATAAAAGCGACGGACTGCATAATAAAGGTCTTTATCACAAGCGGCAATATAAAGTGACATTCTTTTGCATTAAGATTTTGTGCATCCAACCATAAAAGCGCATGACAACCTCTGCTTCCCTCTGCGAAGGGCCTATCTTTTACTTTTATCTTCTACCTTTATACAAGAGTCATGGTGATCTTCACCTTTCCTTTTTACACTTTTTCCTTTGGCAAGCACTATGTGTTGGAGAGATCCGGATATATATATCCACCCAGATGTAGGATATCATAAAGTATTATTGTTGACATTACCCTTGAGGTAAAAGGTTGGGAGGCAAAACTATAAGCCCCTATCTTTCTCTGTGTCCGACTGAAGCTTTGAACCCATAAGTATCGCGTGAGTGTTAGCAATTGTGAAAGACTAGCTGATAGTTGAGTATGTGGACTTGCTGAAAAGCTCTTGAATTGACTCTTTCTGATGTTATGATAAATTGCAATTGCTTCAATGACTGAGAACATAGTTTGTTAGTTTTCAATGAAGTTTCTGATTCATACTTTACCTTGTGAATGAATTGTTACTTTAGCATAAGGAATTATATGACAATATATGTTGCTGTCCTAAAAGATGATCATGATTCCCTCATGTCCGTATTTTATTTTATCGACACCTCTATCTCTAAACATGTGGACATATTTTGCGATTTCGGCTTTCGCTTGAGGACAAGCGAGGTCTAAGCTTGGGGGAGTTGATACGTCCATTTTGCATCATGCTTTTATATCGATATTTATTGCATTATGGGCTGTTATTACACATTATATCACAATACTTATGCCTTTTCTCTCTTATTTTACAAGGTTTACATGAAGAGGGAGAATGCCGGCAGCTGGAATTCTGGACTGGAAAAGGAGCAAATATTAGAGACCTATTCTGCACAACTCCAAAAGTCCTAAAACTTCACAGAGAGTCATTTTGGAATTAATAAAAAATATTAGGTGAAGAAAGCACCAGAGGGGGGCCACCTGCCATCCACAAGGGTGGAGGGCGCGCCCTACCCCCCTGGGCGCGCCCTCCGGTCTTGTGGGCCACCTGGCAGGCCCCCGATGCCCATCTCCTGCTATATGGTGTGTTTTGACCTGGAAAAAATCAGAAGGAAGCTTTCGAGACCAAGCGCCGCCGTCTCGAGGCGGAACCTGGGCGGAACCAATCTAGGGCTCCGACGGAGCTATTCTGCCGGGGAAACATCCCTTCGGGAGGGGGAAATCGAAGCCATCGTCATCACCAACGATCCTCTGATCGAGAGGGGGTCAATATCCATCAACATCTTCACCAGCACCATCTCCTCTCAAACCCTAGTTCATCTCTTGTATCCGATCTCTGTCTCAAAACCTCAGATTGGTACCTGTGGGTTGCTAGTAGTGTTGATTACTCCTTGTAGTTGATGCTAGTTGGTTTATTCGGTGGAAGATCATATGTTCAGATCCTTAATGATAATTAATACTCCTCTGATTATGAACATGAATATGCTTTGTGAGTAGTTATGTTTGTTCCTGAGGACATGGGAGAAGTCTTGTTATAAGTAATCATGTGAATTTGGTATTCGTTCGATATTTTGATGAGATGTATGTTGTCTTTCCTCTAGTGGTGTTATGTGAACGTCGACTACATGACACTTCACCATTGTTTGGGCCTAGGGGAAGGCATTGGGAAGTAATAAGTAGATAGATGATGGGTTGCTAGAGTGACAGAAGCTTAAACCCTAGTTTATATGTTGCTTCGTAAGGGGCTGATTTGGATCCATATGTTTCATGCTATGGTTAGATTTATCTTAATTCTTCTTTCGTAGCTGCGGATGCTTGCGAGAGGGGTTAATCATAAGTGGGAGGCTTGTCCAAGGAAGGGCAGCACCCAAGCACCGGTCCACCCACATATCAAATTATCAAAGTAAAGAACGCGAATCATATGAGCATGATGAAAACTAGCTTGACAACAATTCCCATGTGTCCTCGGGAGCGCTTTGCTTTATATAAGAGTTTGTCCAGGTTTGTCCTTTGCTACAAAAAGGATTGGGCCACCTTGCTGCACCTTGTTTACTTTTATTACTTGTTACCCTTTACGAATTATCTCATCATACAACTATCTGTCACCGGTAATTTCAGTGCTTGCAGAGAATACCTTGCTGAAAACCGCTTGTCATTTCCTTCTGCTCCTCGTTGGGTTCGACACTCTTACTTATCGAAAGGACTACGATAGATCCCCTATACTTGTGGGTCATCATCCTATTATTCTTGGTAGACCTTTCCTTAGAACGATTGGTGGAATTATTGATATGAAGGAATGAAACATTAGATTTTAATTTCCGTTAAGGAAGGGCATGGAACACTTTACTAGAAAGAAAATCAAGTTGCCATATGAATCTATTATGAGAGCTACTTATGGATTGCGTACCAAAGATGACAATACCTAGATCTATGTTTTTATGCCTAGCTAAGGGCGTTAAACAATAGCGCTTGTTGGGAGGCAACCCAATTTTATTTTATTTTCTTGATTTCTTGGTTCTGTTTTTCAATAATTTTGTCATCTAGCCTCTGGTTAGATGTGTTTTTATGTTTTAATTAGTGTTTGTGCCAAGTAAGACCTTTGGGATGGCTTACGGTGATAGTTGATTTGATCTTGCTGAAAAACAGAAACTTTTGCGTCCAGTAACAGAATTTTAATAATTCACTAGAGAGTGGAAAAACCCTGAATTTTTTACACAAGATTTAAATATGAATTTACTCTGTTGTCCTTACTTTTCAGAATTTTTGAAGTTACATAAGTGTTAGAACAATTCAGATCTTCGCAGACTAGTCTGTTTTTGACATATTCTGTTTTCTATGTGTTGTTTGCTTATTTTGATGAATCTATGGGTAGTATCGGGGGGTATGAACCATGGAGAAGTTGGAATACAGTACACCAATATAAATAAAGAATGAGTTCACAACAGTACCAAAAAGTGGTGATTTATTTTCTTATACTAACGGATCTAATGAGTTTTCTGTTGAGTTTTGTGTTGTGAAGTTTTCAAGTTTTGGGTAAAGATTTGATGGACTATGGAATAAGGAGTGGCAAGAGCCTAAGCTTGGGAATGCCCAAGGCACCCCAAGGTAATATTCAAGGACAACCAAGAGCCTAAGCTTGGGGATGCCTCGGAAGGCATCCCCTCTTTCGTCTTCGTCTATCGGTAAATTTACTTGAGGCTATATTTTTATTCACCACATGATATGTGTTTTGCTTGGAGCGTCTTGTATGATATGAGTCTTTGCTTTTAGTTTGCCACAATCATCCTTGCTGTACACACCTTTTGAGAGGGACACGCATGAATCGCGATTTATTAGAATACTCTATGTGCTTCACTTATATCTTTTGAGCTAGGCAATTTTGCTCTAGTGCTTCACTTATATCTTTTTAGAGCACGGCGGTGGCTTTATTTTATAGAAATTGTTGAACTCTCATGCTTCACTTATATTATTTTGAGAGTCTCTCTAAAAAGCATGGTAATTTGCTTTGGTTATGAATTTAGTCCTAATATGATGGGCATCCAAGAGGGATATATTAAAAACTTTCATATAAAGTGCATTGAATACTATGTGAAGTTTGATTCCTTATGATTGCTTTGAGATATAAAGATGGTGATATTAGAGTCATGCTAGTGAGTAATTGTGGATTGGTAGAAATACTTGTGTTAAAGTTTGTGATTCACGTAGCATGCACGTATGGTGAACCATTATGTGATGAAGTCGGAGCATGATTTATTTATTGATTGTCTTCCTTATGAGTGGCGGTCGGGGACGAGCGATGGTCTTTTCCTACCAACCTATCCCCCTAGGAGCATGCGCATAGTACTTTGTTTCAATGACTAATAGATTTTTGCAATAAGTATGTGAGTTCTTTATGACTAATGTTGAGTCCATGGATTATACGCACTCTCACCCTTCCACCATTGCTAGCCTCTCTAGTACCGCGCAACTTTCGCTGGTGCCTTACACCCACCTTATACCTTCCTCAAAACAGCCACCATACCTACCTATTATGGCATTTCCATAGCCATTCCGAGATATATTGCCATGCAACTTCCAACGTTCCGTTTTATTATGACACGCTCCATCATTGTCATATTGCTTTGCATGATCGTAAGATGTCATTTGCTACGCTAGATCATTGCACATCCCGGTACACCGCCGGAGGCATTCATATAGAGTCATATTTTGTTCTAAGTATCGAGTTGTAATTCTTGAGTTGTAAGTAAATAAAAGTGTGATGATCATCATTATTAGAGCATTATCCCATGTGAGGAAAGGATGATGGAAGCTATGATTCCCTCACAAGTTGGGATGAGTCTCCGGACTTTACAAAAAATAAAAGAGGCCAAAGAAGCCCACCATAAAAAAAGAAGAAGAAAAAAATGATAGAAAAGAGAGAAGGAGCGATGTTACTATCCTTTTTCCACACTTGTGCTTCAAAGTAGCACCATGATCTTCATGATAGAGTCTCCTATGCTGTCACTTTCATATACTAGTGGGAATTTTTCATTATAGAACTTGGCTTGTATATTCCAATGATGGGCTTTCTCAAATTGCCCTAGGTCTTCGTGAGCAAGCGAGTTGGATGCACACCCACTTAGTTTCTTTTTGAGCTTTCATAAACTTATAGCTCTAGTGCATCCGTTGCATGGCAATCCCTACTCACTCACATTGATATCTATTGATGGGCATCTCCATAGCCCGTTGATACACCTAGTTGATGTGAGACTATCTCCTTCTTTTTGTCTTCTCCACAACCACCATATTCTATTCCACCTATAGTGCTATATCCATGGCTCACGCTCATGTATTGCATGAAAGTTGAAAAAGTTTGAGAACATCAAAAGTATGAAACAATTGCTTGGCTTGTCATTGGGGTTGTGCATGATTTGAATACTTTGTGTGATGAAGATGGAGCATAGCCAGACTATATGATTTTGTAGGGATAAATTTCTTTGGCCATGTTATTTTGAGAAGACATGATTGCTTTATTAGTATGCTTGAAGTATTATTGTTTTTATGTCAATATTAAACTTTTGTTTTGAATCTTATGGATCTGAACATTCATGCCACAAAGAAGAAAATTACAAGGATAAATATGTTAGGTGGCATTCCACATCAAAAAATTTGTTTTTATCATTTACCTACTCGAGGACGAGCAGGAATTAAGCTTGGGGATGCTTGATACGTCTCCAACGTATCTATAATTTTTTATTGTTCCATGCTATTATATTATCTGTTTTGGATATTTTATATGCATTATTATGCTATTTTATATTATTTTTGGGACTAACTTATTAACCTAGAGCCCAGTGCCAGTTTCTGTTTTTTCCTTGTTTTTGAGTTTCGCAGAAAAGGAATATCAAACGGAGTCCAAAAGGAATAAAACTTTACGATGATTTTTCTTGGACCAGAAGACACCCAGATGACTTGGAGTCCAAGCCAGAAGACCCACGAGGCGGCGGCAAGGGTGGAGGGCGCGCCCTAGGGGGGCGCCCCATGCCTTCTGGCCCCCTCGAGAGTCCCCTGACCTACTTCTTCGTCCTATATATTCACATATATTCCAAAACCCTCAGGAGGAGCCAAAAAAATACTTTTCCACCGCCGCAATCTTCTGTTCCCATGAGATCCCATCTTGGGGCCTTTTCCGGCATCCTGCCGGAGGGGGATTCGATCACGGAGGGCATCTACATCAACCCTATTGCCCTTCCGATGAAGCGTGAGTAGTTTACCTCAGACCTACGGGTCCATAGCTAGTAGCTAGATGGCTTCTTCTCTCTCTTTGATTCTCAATACCATGTTCTCCTCGATGTTCTTGGAGATCTATCCGATGTAATCTTCTTTAGCGGTGTGTTTGTCGAGATCCAATTAATTGTGGATTTATGATCAGCTTATCTATGAATATTATTTGAATCTTCTCTGAATTCTTTTATGCATGATTTGATATCTTTGTATTTCTCTTCGAATTATCGGTTGGTTTGGCCAACTAGATTGGTTTTTCTTGCAATGGGAGAGGTGCTTAGCTTTGGGTTCAATCTTGCGTGATTTCACCCAGTGACAAAGTAGGGGTAGCGAGACACGTATTGAATTGTTGCCATCGAGGATAAAAAGATGGGGTTTTCATCATATTGCTTGAGTTTATTCCTCTACATCATGTCATCTTACTTAAGGCGTTACTCCGTTCTTTACGAACTTAATACTCTAGATGCATGCTGGATAGCGGTCGATGTGTGGAGTAATAGTAATAGATGCAGGCAGGAGTCGGTCTACTTGACACGGACGTGATGCCTATATGCATAATCATTGCCTTGGATATCGTCATAACTTTGCGCTTTTCTATCAATTGCTCGACAGTAATTTGTTCACCCACCGTATTATTTGCCTTCAAGAGAGAAGCCTCTAGTGAAACCTATGGCCCCGGGGTCTATTTTCCATCATATTTGTTTCCGATCTACTATTTTGTGATCTTTTATTTTCAGTTCTATAAACCAAAAAACCCAAAAATATTTAGTTATCTTTTATTTAGTTCTATCTATCTCTATCAGATCTCACCTTTGCAAGTGACCGTGAAGGGATTGACAACCCCTTTATCGCGTTGGGTGCAAGTGTTTGATTGTTTGTGTAAGTGCATCTACTGGGGACTTGCGCGTTTCTCCTACTGGATTGATACCTTGGTTCTTAACTGAGGGAAATACTTATCTCTACTGTGCTGCATCACCCTTTCCTCTTCAAGGGAAAAACCAACGCAAGCTCAAGAAGTAGCAATCTGCGCCATGGATGCTGCAGCAAGAGTGCGGAATGGGGGAGCAAGAAGATGAAGATGGGCTAGGGGCTCCGCCTCCCTCGCCCTCTTTTAGGTGATCGGAGGCTAACCGGCGCCCCTCCGCATTCCGAGCAATGATGGCCCTGCGGCATGCGCCAGTCTCTTGTCAGCCTGGGTAGTTGCCGAGGCAACGTGGGGAAGTGGAGGCGCCCACGCCCCGTCATGCGCCACGCATCGAGCCTGGCCCGCAGGCGATCGGGGCCCGTGTCGCTTCGACCTTGTCCCTTGGCTTCGCCTCGAAGCCAGCCCGAGCGCGCCTTGGGCCCGGGGGCTATTGTCGGCGTTCTGGGATCGGGGGTACCGAGACTTGCCTGCCTGCAGCCCAGCACGCGGGCTCATCGACGGCCTAGTACGGCCCAAGCTACAAGACCCCCAAGACAAGATCCTCGCGAGGGCCCCAGCCTCGCGAGGCAAGTGGCGCCAAGACCTCCAGAGGAGCAGCTCCCCGAGCCTGCCTCCCGAGGAGCGGAGATTTCTATGTAGGTACCCAGCCTCATGAGGCTCTCGATGATGTAAGCCATGACGACCAAGAACAGGCGGGCGCCAGCGAGCACAGAGGGGACAGTTTCCTATTTAGTGCTAAGGGAGCAAGGGCAGGCGCAGGTTCCCGAGGAAGGCCCCAAAGCTTTCCATTCCGGTGCAACGAGACCAAGACCATGAGCTCGGCAGGACGGATGTCATCGCCGAGCCCACCGCTGCGTAATGGCCAGAAGCTTTGCAGGCGAAGACCACCTTTCGTCAGGATAAGATGTACTCCTTGTCCCCATTCAAATTGGCTATTGTGGGATCCCTTCCCGCCTAAGTTATGAGGGAAGAGGACCAAGGCCACTATAAGTATAGGCTAGTCTCCACCACAGATGGGATCGAATCCACTCCACCTTCACCCCCAGAGCCCTCGCGAGGCAGCTCTTCCACTGTACTAGTTCATCCTCAACCTCCTCATGAGGCCAATCCACCAAAAGCAGGAGTAGGGTTTTACACCGCAAGGTGGCCCGAACCTGGGTAAATCTCTGTGTTCATCTTCTTCCCCGCTCGCACGAACTCGATGAGGCTTGGCTGTGGGGTGGTGAGCTTGAGGCTAGAGCTGGTTGTGATCTTCGCACATGCTCCAGAGTTTGAACCTTCTTGGGTCCGCGGAGCCCCGATTCCGACATCATTGATAAGAGTTGCTTGTGGGAATTTTATTGACCACTCTGCGTTAGAAACAACAAAATCCAATCTCTCGCGAATGACTCCTCTTTTCCATATGAACGGATCATCCAAACAACCCATGTCTTTGAGGCCACAAACACTTAAACAATCTCTAAACTGATTCATCATAGCCTCTGGTCTCATGTTTCCCCTCCCTTCTCACTAGCAAACAATATTTCATTAAAATCTCTGATGACAACCCATGGGCGAGAGCTCTTGTTATGTAAATCCCTAATATACCGGCCCAAGACACGTGCTTCTCGCTCCACGCCGGGTGACCATAAAATCCAGACAACCTCCAATCAACTTCATCTACTTTCTAATCAACACATCAATGAAATAATGACCAAAGTAGTCAACTCCGCTTCATTATCTTGATAAAATAAAATAAGGTTGCTAGAGTGACCATCACTCCCCATATAAAAAATGAAATCAAAACCCAACTTGCGACGACACTCATGCCCCTTCGTTTATTTAAATGCGACTCTGGAAGAAAAATAGCAGCTGCTCGAATCCATCCTTGGAGATCCATGAGCTCTTGAACTGTCGTGGTTGATAGCGTACCACGACGGTTCCAAACGAGGGTTTTCATTGCTCCCAGTGGTCCTCCACCTAGTATGTTGTCGATATCTCCCATGTGTTATTCAGTTGGCAATCCATCACTTCCTTTTGTTGGCATTTTTCTGTGGTGCACTCACAATCCATTATTTGTAGTTTCAAGTTCATCACCATCCATGCATCAACAAACTAGTCCACAATATGAGCAAGTTTTGACGAGACAATAGCACCAATAGGCACAATTACACCTAAGTTCTGATTTATCGCCGCACCTGAGTCATATGTCAGCCTCTTCCCAAGCACATTCAGTTCATCCATCTAAGCACCCTGTCTACTTCCCTTATTACCTTCCAATCCATCCAAAGCTTCATTGCCCTCATCCTTTCCTTAGGCATTATACACACTATTCCAACGCCAACTACCAGTAGGGAAAGAACTCTCCCCAACGCTCTCTCACAGCCGCGCGAACTTGACCCAGGGCCGCTCCTTCCTCCTCTTTTACCATCTACAGAGCCATGTCTAGCGCGTCCACCTCAGTATCTCATCCTTTCAGCGTGAATTAAATCACTCCACTAAATTTTTGACTTGTCATGTTCCTCATCACCACACTCTCCGTGCTGGTGTCCAAACTCTCTACAATGTTAACAGTAAATTGGGAGCTTTCATACTTAACTTGGTAGTAAAACTTTTCCACGCCCTTCGACACATATGTCCAGTCTTTTTTTAGAATGTCAAACGTGCTCATTAGATCAACACATCTTGGTGTCTGATACGTCTCCAACGTATCTATAATTTTTGCTTGTTCCATGATGTTATATTATCATTCTTGGATGTTTTACAATCATTTTATAGCAACTTTATATCATTTTTTTGGGACTAACCTATTGACATAGTGCCTAGTGCCAGTTGCTGTTTTTTGCTTGTTTTTTACTTCGCAGAAAATCAAGACCAAACGGAGTCTAAACGTAGCGAAACTTTTTGGAGAATTTTTCTGGACCATAAGACACCTGCTGGGCCAAAAAAGTACCAGAGGGGGGCTCCGAGGGGAGCACAACCCACCAGGGCGCGCCTGGGGGCCCAGGCGCGCCCAGGTGGGTTGTGCCCACCTTGGTGGCCTCCCGCACCGCCTCTTCGCCCTATAAATCCCCAAATTCCAAAAACCCTAGGGGAGTAGACGAAACACAATTCCAGCTACCGCAAGTTCTAGAACAACCAGATCCAATCTAGACACCATCACGGAGGGGTTTATCATCCTCATTGGTGCCTCTCCGATGATGCGTGAGTAGTTCATCATAGACCTACAGGTCCGTAGGTAGTAGCTAGATGGCTTCCTCTCTCTCTTTTGAATCTCAATACAATGGTCTCTTGGAGATCTATTTGATGTAACTCTTTTTTGCGGTGTGTTTGTTGGGATCCGATGAACTTTGAGTTTATGATCAGATCTATATATCCATGAAAGTTATTTGAGTCTTATTTGATCTCTTATATGCATGATTATTTATAGCCTCGTATTTCTTCTTCGAATCTTTGGTTTAGTTAGGCCAACTAGATCAATTTTTCTTGCCATGGGAAGAGGTGCTTTGTGATGGGTTCGATCGTGCGGTGTTCTTTCCCAGTGATAGAAGGGGCTGCAAGACACGCATGTATCGTTGCTATTAAGGATAACAAGATGGGGTCTATTCCTACATGAATAGATCTTGTCTACATCATGTCATCGTTCTTATTGCATTACTCCGTTTCTCCATGAACTTAATACACTAGATGCATGCTGGATAGCGGTCGATGTGTGGAGTAATAGTAGTAGATGCAGGCAGGAGTCGGTCTACTAATCTTGGACGTGATGCCTATATAATGATAATTGCCTGGATATCATCATAATTATTTGAGGTTTTATCAATTGTCCAACAGTAATTTGTTTACCCAACGTGTGCTATTTCTTGAGAGAAGCCACTAGTGAAATCTACGGCCCCCGGGTCTATTCTTCATCATATTTGCTTTCCGATCTATTATTTGCCACTTTTATTTTCAGATCTATTATTCCAAAAACCCAAAAATACCTTGCTGCACTTTTTATTTGCATCTTTTATTTCACGTTTTATCGAGATCTATTTATCCAATCTACCACAAACTTATCTATCTTTTTACTGTGGAGGGATAGACAACCCCTCTTATGCGTCGGGTTGTTCTTTGTGTGCAGGTACCGTTTACATAGTGTTGCTTGGTTCTCCTACTGGATTGATACCTTGGTTTCATAACTGACGGAAATACCTACTGTAGATGTGCTGCATCATCCCTTCCTCTTTGGGGAAATACCGACGTAGTTCAAGCGACATCAGTGCCTCCGCTTCGATTAGTATTTGAGGTTAGGGTTTTTTAGTCCTCGCAGGCGGATGGCGGCGCTTCTTATTCGAGTTTGTCTTTCGGGCTACGATCCTCCTCGAGTTCATCCCATTGGACGTGGTCAACAGAGCTTCGGCGTAGTTTCCTACCATTTTCTTTGAGACGATGAGGTTGGAGTTTCTCATCATGTGGCGAGATTTGGTGTCAGTCACTTAAGATCTATGCAAGGGTTCGACAGCGACAACTACGGCTCCATGGCGCCGGTCATTAGGGGCACGTGCACAAAGACTTTCGGGATGTCATTGACAAGGTCAAGCCGGCTCCGGTAGGGGAACGGCGACAGCGGCGCGTCGGCAGCTCGTTCTGGCGGTACCAGTGATCGTTTGGTGGTCTCAGAATCTCGATGTAATTTTTATTATGTTTGAGATGTTTTATACTTTCGATAAACTTTAATAATAGATCTGATCATTTTCAGAAAAGAAATGCTCTTTATAGATCAAACGAAGGACTACAACGCCAAACACGTCTACACACATTGGAACGGTCCAGCGCAACTGAAGGACAGGAATAGTTCCATGGACAACCCTGGAGAAAATAAAATTCTCTAAAAAAAGAACAACAAGGCCCTCCAAGATCCAGGAACCACAATCTTCAACGCTCGCCACATCCCGTCACTGATGGAACACCGACAAAGAGGAGGACAACAAGCCACCAAACCAAGCTGCTTTGTGGCGTTCACCTGAGGCCCGCCACGACCGGCAAGGCTCAATGGCGATAAGAAGCATACAGCAGACTCTCTTTTTTTTAGCCGAAACCATAGAACAATCGTTCTACGGTATTTTCATTAATTAAAACAAAATAATTACAAGGTAGCAAGTACAATTAACCAATGTCTGTTCTATGAAACATGTGAAAACAAAGTTAGTTTGGACCCATGATTTGTGCTACCTAACTCCTAATCCTGTCTACTTTATTCGCTTTTTCTCTCAGTTCTGATGCCCATAATCCTTCCTTGAGATAAAACTTCCATGTATTGAAGTGGGGTGCTGCTGATGTGAAGATTTTATCATTCCTGACAGACCAAATACTCCAGCAATTCCTGATGATGATATCCAATGCAATATCTGATGGCAGTGAGTACAAAGCTAGCATGATCTCATCGTGTGTTGAAATACCTCTTTACTTATCTGGTAAGATATAACCCCAGCAGTTGATGGCAAATGGACAATCCCAGAATAGATGAAGGGATGTTTCTTCAGCCTTATGAGCACAGAGTACACAATTGTAATCCTCCAAGTACATACTCTTTCGGTGTAATAGGTTTCTTGTGTTTAATCTATCTTGATATAGCATCCAGAAGAAGATCTTGTGTCTGAGTCTACATGATGTGTCCCATAGGAGCTTGAAAATGTTATGATGGACCTCTGTCTTTTTAAGGGCTTTATACATCCTCATGGATGAATAATAAATACAGTTCCAGGTGTAATGCCATCTGTCTTGTTCATTACTTGTCTCTCTGGTATTAAGGACTTCCACCAATGTGTTGAATTGTTGATAAGCCTGTAGAGATAGTGGTTTATGGAAAGGCTGGCTGATGTCCGGTTGCTCAATCACATTGGAAAGTATTATTTGATCATCAATGATAAAATAATATAGCTCTGATAGGGGTCTTCCAGTCCAGTTATCAGTCCAAAACAGGGTTGTGTCTCCCATGCCTGCCTTACAAATAGCATGTTTCTTAAAGTCAGGGAGAAGTGTGGAAACGGTTCTCCACCAAAATGAGCCCACTTTTCTGTCACCAGGCAGGGTTGTTTGATAGTAGGTTTCCTAGATAATGTTAACCCATGAGATATCTGCTTTATTGAGGAATTTGTGAAGAAACTTCATCAGGAGAGCTTGGTTGTGTGTGCCAATGTCCAGTACTCCAAGACCCCCATCTTCTTTAGGTTTACAAACTTTCTCCCATGAGATTAAAGGAGATCCTGAATCAATAGTCCCATACTTCCTCCAGAAACATTGCTTGAGGTAAATGTTGATTTGCTTAACCACTGTTTTAGGCAGTGACAAAGTGCACATGAAGAATGTGGGCATACTGGTGAAGACTGATTTAATCAAAGTTAGCTTATCACCAGTAGATAGAAGTGTGGAGCAACTCAGCAATATGTTCTCAATCTTCTTCAACATAGGCACATAATCTATTACTTTGGGCTTGGATGTGCTGAGTGGGAGGCCAAGATAAGTGTGTGGTAAGGTACCAATTCTGCATCCCAGAAGCTCAGATAGTTCAGTCATCTTAGTGGCAGGGGTGTTGATGGAAATCATGGTGGATTTAGAGTAATTCACTTTGAGCCCAGTGTAATCAGCAAAGTGTAGCAGAAGATTTTTGATATGTGTGAGTTGTTGTGCATTAGCATTGGCCACTAGAATGGTGTCATTTGCATACTGGATGATTGGGTAGTCTGGGCAGGAATGGTGTTGTAATGGAGAGTTCACAAGAGAGTTGTTCATGGCCTCATTCATCATGGTTTGGAGCATGTCTGCTGCTAGTACAAAGATTAGTGGGGAAAGAGGGTCTCCTTGTCTGACTCCTTTTTTGCAGAGGAATTGTTTCCCTAGGATACCATTGAGCAATACTGATGAAAACCAGTGCCATAGATCATTCTAATCCACCCAATCCATTTATTGCCAAAACCCTTTGCTCTCAGGATATCAATGAGAGTATCATGATTGATCATATCAAATGCTTTTTCAAAGTCAAGTTTCAAAAGAACAATTTCCTTCCTGGATTGTTGGCATTGATGAATGTATTCATAAGCCCAAGCAAGACAATCCTGAATGCATCTGTTGTTACGGAAGCCATACTGGTTTTTGTGAATCATCTTGAGAATAACCTTTTGTAATCTATTGGTCAGTAATTTAGTGATGATCTTCAGGGTGCAATTGAGGAGGGAAATAGGTCTGAATTCTGCAGGTGTAGAAGCTGAGTCTGTTTTGGGTATCAAGGTGATGAAAGAATAGTTGATACTTTACAGGTTAACTGTTCCTTTATAAAAATCCTCAATGAGCCTATGGAAGTCCTCTGCAATTATGTCCCAACAGTGTTTAATGAAAGCTGCATTAAAACCATCTGGCCCTAATGATTTATCAGCAGGCATCTCTTTGATCACCTTGTCAATCTCTTCCTTGGTGAATGGTGCTTCCAGTGCATTCAGATCATCATGATGCAACAGCAGGTGGTGCAATAGCAGTGGATTCTATGCAGTAGTAGTAGTGCCCATCCTCTCTTTAAAGGCTCTATAGAGAATAGCAGCTTTTGCATGGTGATCATGATGTTCATTACCATCTTCATCTTTAAGCATAGCAATATTGTTGTGTCTGAATTTGATGGTTGCTTTTGCCTGAAAATATTTGGTGTTTGCCTCACCCACCTTAATCTGTCTAATGGTAGCTCTCTGTTTCCAATATAATCTTTGATATTCCATGATTTCCTCCAAGTGTCTTTTGATGATTTCCCTCCCATAGGCTTCAACTGAGTTTAAGGGTCTAAATTCCTCCAAAGTATCATAACAAAATATCATGAAGTTAATGTTTTCAATAATCTTCTTGGGATCAGATTTATCTCTGGCCCATAGTTTGATCCCTTTTCTCAGTCTTTTGAGCTTGGTTGCAATAATCTTGGCACTATCTACTTCCTGTACCTCTTGAGTCCAGATCCTGGAGACTAGTTCTTTGAAATCATTATGCAGCAGCCAATGATTTTCAAACCTAAAAACCTGAGATTTAGGTATGGATGTCCCAATTTTAATCATGATAGGGACATGATCTGAAGTAGTTCTAGCCAGAGGGTAAGCAAATGTGGCTGGATAGCTAAGAGTCCATTCTTCTGATGTAAAGCACCAATCTAGCTTTTCAAGAAGGGGAGCATCCTGCATGTTACTCCAAGTAAACTTCCTCCCCTTAAGTGGAATCTCAATTAGTGCCTGATTATTGATAGCTTCATTAAAGGCCAGCATGTCAGTGATATTCCCACCAGCTCTGTTTCTATCCTGTGGATATCTAATATAATTAAAGTCACCAGTCACCAGCCAATTAGAGCTATCTGTCAATTGGAAATCCTTGAACCAGTTTATGAAGTTGCTTCTTTCCTGTTGCTGACATGGTCCATAAACATTGGAAAGAGTCCATTGTTCCCCAGTGTGAGCAGAAGTAAACTGAATAGATAGTGCAAATTCATTGTTGTGGTATAACCGTCCCTTAAGGATTTGCTCATTCCATGCAATTAACAGACCTCCTGCAGCACCCACAGCTGGCAAAAATTCAAATTTACTTAATCTTCTAGGACAGAAGTTTCTGATATAAGCACTATCAAAATTTTCTCTCTTTGTTTCTTTCAAGCATAGGATTGTGCACTGTGACTCCTCAATTTATTATGAATGGCATTCCATTTCTTGGGATCACTGATCCCCCTAATGTTCCAATTTAAGATAGTCCACTCTCTTGCCATTAAATGAAGTGCTGAAACAATGACTCATCCTCTAAAACTGTCCATGTATTGGACGAACACATGCAAATATCAATTGCCTCCCCAACTACTGATACACTGAGAAACATAGACATGAAATCCATAACTTTGACCAACCAGTACATAGCAGCACAAGTCTTACATAACAGCACAAGTCTTACATAACATGCATCCAAAAAAGCAAAGTCTAGCAAAACACGGAAACACCATGACAACTTAAATTCTTTACAAGATAGATCTTATTCCATCAACTACATCTAGCTCTAGGTAGCCTTGGAGCTCTCCTTGGCAGAAGTAGATTTCTTAGTGGGCTCCTTTGCTGGGTTGGTGCTCTTGCTCTTCTTGTTCTTGATCAGCAGTTGCTCCTCAGTGGTGTCCTTCTCATTGACCTTGCAAAAAGTAGTATTAAGATTTTTAACTACTTTTGCAGGTATAGGGGGAGGTAAAGCATGGCATGACAAGTAGTTTCTGTCTGTACAAGTATTTTTCTTAAACCCTTTGGCCAACTGTTTTAGTCTGCAACTCCTCCTTACCTCAGTTTCAACCATTGGGGTCTTATACTTCCTCTTCCTATTCTTCTGGATTGCAGATGTGGATGATGCAGTTATGGAGTCCATAGATGTTGTTGGCAGAGGTGAGATGACCTCCTGATCCATCTTGCCATGCACCTGCTGAGAGAGAGTACAGAGAGTGTGCTCAGTAGGACATGTTTGTGGGATAGCAAAGGGCAATGTAACATGACATGTAGAGCCTTTTTTGATAATCTCCCTGACTTGAGAATTAATATAAAAAAATTAGCCCTCGAAATTTCTCTGGTGAAAGAAGAACCACTGAAAGAAAGTTGGCCCAATCAATAGGTACTTGGATCACCTCTTTACTATTAGGAGTTGGTGCAAAATGTTCTCTCCAAACTCTAGCTCCTTCTAGTCCCAGGAGTTTCTCTTCTTCTGTCTCGTGGTCTACTGAGTGTTCTGTCCCCCTTGGTGATAAGTCTGTAAGCACCCTGCTTGGATAGTATGGTGTTCATTAAGATAAGCTGGAATGGGAAACCCTGGTGGAGCAGACATATCTGAAAAGGCTTGCTCACCTGGATTTGAATCCCCAGGTAAACTATCCACATGATTAGTCTGGGTTGGAGGTACAATCTAATCTACACCAACAAGTTGTTGTGTTGCAGTACTGTCTGAAGGAAATATGCCCTAGACGCAATAATAAGTTGTTATTTTATATTTCCTTATATCATGATAAATGTTTATTATTCATGCTAGAATTGTATTAACCGGAAACTTAATACATGTGTGGATACATAGACAAAACACCGTGTCCCTAGTAAGCCTCTACTAGACTAGCTCGTTAATCAAAGATGGTTAAGTTTCCTAACCATAGACATGTGTTGTAATTTGATGAACAGGATCACATCATTAGGAGAATGATGTGATGGACAAGACCCATCCGTTAGCTTAGCATATTGATCATTCAATTTTATTGCTATTGCTTTCTTCATGTCAAATACATATTCCTTCGACTATGAGAATATGCAACTCCCGGATACCGGAGGAATACCTTGTGTGCTATCAAACGTCACAACATAACTGGGTGATTATAAAGATGCTCTACAGGTATCTCCGAAGGTGTTTGTTGGGTTGGCATAGATCGAGATTAGGATTTGTCACTCCAAGTATCGGAGAGGTATCTCTGGGCCCTCTCGGTAATGCACATCAAAATAAGCCTTGCAAGCAATGTGACTAATGAGTTAGTTGCGGGATGATATATTACGGAACGAGTAAAGAGACTTGTCGGTAATGAGATTGAACTAGGTATGAAGATACCGACGATCGAATCTCGGGCAAGTAACATACCGATGACAAAGGGAATAACGTATGTTGTCACTACGGTACGACCGATAAAGATCTTCATAGAATATGTGGGAACCAATATGAGCATCCAGGTTCTGCTGTTGGTTATTGACCAGAAAGGTGTCTCGGTCATGTCTACATAGTTCTCGAACCCGTAGGGTCCGCACGCTTAACGTTCGATGATGATTTTGTATTATATGAGTTATGTGATTTGGTGACCGAATGTTGTTCGGAGTCCCGGATGAGATGACGGACATGACGAGGAGTCTCGAAATGGTCGAGAGGTAAAGATTCATATATAGGACGATAGTATTCGGACACCGGAAGTGTTCCGGGTGTACCGGGTACAAATCGGGTCACCGGAAAGGGGTTTCGGGCACCCCCGGCAAAGATATGGGCCTTATGGGCCAAGAGAGGGACAGACCAGCCCCTGGTGGGCTGGTGCGCCCCCATATAGACCGAAATAGGAGGAGAAGGAAGGAGGGGTAGGGAGAAGGAAAGGGGAGGATTCGGCCTCCCCCTTTCCTTCTCTCCCCCCCCCCCCCCTCTCTTTCCTTCCCCCTCCGACACTTATGGAAGGGGGGGAGGCCGACTTGTGGGAGGCGCCCAAGTAGGATTACTCCTACTTGGGGCGCCCCTTGCTGCCCCTCTCCCTCTCCCACCTATAAATATGTGAGGGGGGCACCGCTAGAACACACAACATTGATTCCTAGCCGTGTGCGGCGCCCCCCTCCACAGTTTACGCCTCCGGTCATATAGTCGTAGTGCTTAGGCGAAGCCCTGTGCGGATCACTTCACCATCACCGTCACCACGCCATCGTGCTGACGAAACTCTCCCTCGACACTTTGCTGGATCAAGAGTTCGAGGGACGTCATCGAGCTGAACGTGTGCAGAACTCGGAGGTGCCGTACGTTCGGTGCTTGATCGGTCGGAACGAGAAGAAGTTCGACTACATCAACCGCGTTGTCAAACGCTTCCGCTTTCAGTCTACGAGGGTACGTGGACACACTTTCGCCCTCTCGTTGCTATACATCTCCTAGATAGATCTTGCGTGAGCGTAGGATTTTTTTTGAAATTGTATGCTACGTTTCCCAACAGTGGCATCATGAGTCCGGTCTATGTGTAGATGATATGCACGATTAGAACATAAAGAGTTGTGGGCGGTGATAGTCATACTGCTTACCACCAACGTCTGATTTTGATTTTGTGGTATTGTGGGATGAAGCGGCCCGGACCAACCTTACATGTCCACGTACATGAGACCGGTTCCACCGACAGACATGCAACTAGTTTTGCATAAAGGTGGCTGGCAGGTGTCTGTTTCTCCTACTTTAGTTGAATCGAATTTGACTGCGGCTGGTCCTTGAAGAAGGTTAAAACAGCAAACTTGACGAATCACCGTTGTGGCTTTTGCCGTAGGTAAGAACGGTTCTTGCTAAAAGCCCGTAGCAGCCACGTAAAACTTGCAACAACAAAGTAGAGGACGTCTAACTTGTTTTTGCAGGGCATGTTGTGATGTGATATGGTCAAGACATGATGTGATATACATTGTTGTATGAGATGATCATGTTTTGTAAGTTATCCGCAACTGGCAGGAGCCTTATGGTTGTCGCTTTATTGTATGAAATGCAAACGCCATGTAATTGCTTTACTTTATCACTGTGCGTTAGCGATAGTTGTAGAAGCAATAGTTGGCGAGACAACCACGACGCAATGATGGAGATCAAGGTGTCGAGCCGGTGACGATGGAGATCAAAAGCACAAAATGATGATGGCCATATCATGTCACATATTTTGATTGCATGTGATGTTTATCTTTTATGCATCATATTTTGCTTAGTACGGCGATAGCATTATAAGATGATCCCTTAACAAAATTTCAA
The DNA here is from genome assembly GCA_011799875.1 of Thinopyrum elongatum. Lineage (NCBI taxonomy): Eukaryota > Viridiplantae > Streptophyta > Magnoliopsida > Poales > Poaceae > Thinopyrum > Thinopyrum elongatum. Next base: position 432,863,656 of record CM022299.1, on the reverse strand, counting down.
GGTATAAGTGTTCTCCCTGAGTATGCACCATTGCGACAGTTCATCGTGCTGAGACACCACGTGAAGATCGGGTGTGATAGGCTCTACGTTCACATACAACGGGTGCAAGACATTTTTGCACATGCGGAATACTCGGGTTAAACTTGACGAGCCTAGCATGTACAGACGTGGCCTCGGAACACTGGAGACCAAAAGGTCGAACGTGAATCATATAGTAGATATGATCAACATAGAGATGTTCACCATTGAAGACTACTCCATCTCACATGATGATCGGACATGGTTTAGTTGATTTGGATCACGTGATCATTTAGATGACTTGAGGGATGTCTATCTAAGTGGGAGTTCTTAAGTAATTTGATTAATTGGACTTAATTTATCATGAACTTAGTCCTGATAGTATTTGCATATCTATGTTGTAGATCAATAGCTCGCGTATAGCTCCCCTGTTTTATTTTGATATGTTCCTAGAGAAAACTAAGTTGAAATATGATAGTAGCAATGATGCGGACTGGGTCCGTGATCTGAGGATTATCCTCATTGCTGCACAGAAGAATTATGTCCTTGATGCACCACTAGGTGACGAACCTGTTGCAGGAGCAGATGCAGACATTATGAATATTTTGCAAGCTCGGTATGATGACTACTTGATAGTTTAGTGCACCATGCTTTACGGCTTAGAACCGGGACTTCAAAAATGTTTTGAACGCCATGGAGCATATGAGATGTTCCAAGAGCTGAAAATGATATTTCAGACTCATGCCTGTGTTAAGAGGTATGAGACCTCTGACAAGTACTTTGCCTACAAGATGGAGGAGAATAGCTCAGCTAGTGAGCATGTGCTCATAATGTCTGGGTACTACAATCACTTGAAGCAAGTGGGTGTTAATCTTCCAGATAAGATAGTGATTGACAGAGTTCTCTAGTCACTATCACCAAGTTACTAGAACTTCATGATGAACTATAATATGCAAGGGATGATGAAAACGATTCCCAAGCTCTTCGCGATGCTGAAATCGGCGAAGGTAGAAATCAAGAAATAGCATCAAGTGTTGATGGTTAACAAGACCACTAGTTTCAAGAAAAAGGGCAAGGGAAAGAAAGGGAACTTCAATAAGAATGGCAAGCAAGTTGCCACTCCCGTGAAGAAGCCCAAAGCTGGACCCAAGCCTGAAACTGAGTGCTTCTACTGCAAAGGAAATGGTCACTGGAAGTGGAACTACCCCAAATATTTGGCGGATAAGAAGGATGGAAAAATGAACAAAGGTATATTTGATATACATGTTATTGATGTGTACCTTACTAGTATTCATAGTAACCCTTGGGTATTTGATACTCGTTCAGTTGCTAAGATTAGTAACTCGAAACAGGAGTTGCAGAATAAACAAAGACTAGTTAAGGGCGAGGTGTCGATGTGTGTTGGAAGTGATTCCAAGGTTGATACGATCACCATCACACACTCCCTCTACCTTCGGGATTAGTGTTGAACCTAAATGTTATTTGGTGTTTGCGTTGAGCATGAATATGATTGGATCATATTTATTGCAATACGGTTATTCATTTAAGTCAGAGAATAATTGTTGTTCTGTTTACATGAATAAAACCTTCTATGGTCATACACCCAATGTGAATGGTTTATTGAATCTCGGTCATAGTGATACACATATTCATAATATTGATGCCAAAAGATGCAAAGTTGATAATGATAGTGCAACATATTTGTGGCACTGCCGTTTAGGTCATATTGGTGTAAAGCGCATGAAGAAACTCCATACAGATGGGCTTTTGGAATCACTTGATTATGAATCATTTGATACTTGCGAACCATGCCTCATGGGCAAGATGACTAAAACTCCGTTCTCCGGAACAATGGAGCGAGCTAATGACTTATTGGAAATAATACATACCGATGTATGCGGTCCGATGAGTGTTGAAGCTCGCGGCGGGTATCGTTATTTTCTGACCTTCACAGATGATTTGAGCAGATATGGGTATATCTACTTAATGAAACACAAGTCTGAAACATTTGAAAAGTTCAAAGAATTTCAGAGTGAAGTGGAGAATCATCATAACAAGAAAAAAAAGTTTCTACGATCTGATCGCGGAGGCGAATATTTGAGTTACGAGTTTGGCCTTCATTTAAAACAATGTGGAATAGTTTCACAACTCACGCCACCTGGAACGCCACAGCGTAATGGTGTGTCCGAACGTCGTAACCGTACTTTATTAGATATGGCGCGATCTATGATGTCTCTTACCGATTTAACACTATCGTTTTGGGGTTATGCATTAGAGACAGCTGCATTCACGTTAAATAGGGCACCGTCTAAATCCGTTGAGACGGCACAATATGAATTGTGGTTTGGCAGGAAACCTAAGCTGTCGTTTCTTAAAGTTTGGGGTTGCGACACTTATGTCAAAAGGCTTCAGCCTGATAAGCTCGAACCCAAATCGGATAAGTGCGTCTTCATAGGATACCCTAAGGAAACAATTGGGTACACCTTCTACAACAGATCCAAAGGCAAGATCTTTGTTGCCAAGAATGGAAACTTTCTAGAGAAGGAGTTTCTCTCGAAAGAAGTGAGTGGGAGGAAAGTAGAACTTGATGAGGCAATTGTACCTTCTCTCGAATTGGAAAGTAGCACATCAGTGAAATCCGTTCCCGTGATGCCTACACCATTTATAGAGGAAGCTAATGATAATGATCATGAAACTTCAGATCAAGTTACTACTGAACCTCGTAGGTCAACCAGAGCACGTTCCGCACCAGAGTGATATGGTAATCCTATTCTGGAAGTCATGTTACTAGACCATGACGAACCTACGAACTATGAAGAAGCTATGATGAGCCCAGATTCCAATAAATGACTTGAGGCCATGAAATCTGAGATAGGATCCATGTATGAGAACAAAGTATGGACTTTGGTGGATTTGCCCGATGATCGGCAAGCCATTAAGAATAAATGGATCTTCAAGAGGAAGACGGACGCTGATGGTAGTGTTACTATCTACAAAGCTCGAATTGCCGCAAAAGATTTTTGACAAGTTCAAGGTATTGACTACGATGAGATTTTCTCACTCGTATTGATGCTTAAGTCTGCCCGAATCATGTTAGCAATTGTCGCATTTTATGAAATCTGGCAAATGGATGTCAAAACTGCATTCCTTAATGGATTTATTAAAGAAAAGTTGTATATGATGCAACCAAAAGGTTTTGTCGATCCTAAAGATGCTAACAAAGTGTGCAAACTCCAGCGATCCATCTATGGACTGGTGCAAGCATCTCGGAGTTGGAATATACGCTTTGATAAGATAATCAAATCATATGGTTTTATACAGACTTATGGTGAAGCCTGTATTTACAAGAAAGTGAGTGGGAGCTCTATAGCATTTCTGATATTATATGTGGATGACATATTGTTGATCGGGAATGATATAGAATTTCTGGATAGCATAAAAGGATACTTGAATAAGATTTTTTCAATAAAAGACCTCGGTGAAGCTGCTTATATATTGAGCATCAAGATCTATAGAGATAGATCAAGACGCTTGATAGGACTTTCACAAAGCACATACCTTGACAAGATTTTGAAGGAGTTCAAAATGGATCAGTCAAAGAAAGGGTTCTTACCTGTGTTACAAGGTGTGAAGTTGAGTAAGAGTCAAAACCCGACCACGGCAGAATATAGAGAGAGAATGAAAGTCATTTCCTATGCCTCAGTCATAGGTTCTATAAAGTATGCCATGTTGTGTACCAAACCTATTGTGTACCTTGCCATAAGTCTAGCAGGGAGGTACCAATAGTGATCCAGGAGTAGATCACTAGACAGCGGTCAAAATTATCCTTAGAGGACTAAGGAAATATTTCTCAGTTATGGAGGTGATAAAGAGTTCATCGTAAAGAGTTACGTCGATGCAAGCTTTTACACCGATCCAGATGACTCTGAGTCTCAATCTAGATACGTATTGAAAGTGGGAGCAATTAGCTAGAGTAGCTCCATGCAGAGCATTGTAGACATAGAAATTTGCAAAATACATACGGATCTGAATGTGGCAGGCCCGTTGACTAAACTTCTCTCACAAGCAAAACATGATCACACCTTAGTACTCTTTGGGTGTTAATCACATAGCGATGTGAACTAGATTATTGACTCTAGTAAACCCTTTGGGTGTTGTTCACATGGTGATGTGAACTATGGGTGTTAATCACATAAAGATGTGAACTATTTGTGTTAAATCACATGGCGATGTGAACTAGATTATTGACTCTAGTGCAAGTGGGAGACTGAAGGAAATATGCCCTAGAGGCAATAATAAAGTTGTTATTTTATATTTCCTTATATCATGATAAATGTTTATTATTCATGCTAGAATTGTATTAACCGGAAACTTGATACATGTGTGGATACATAGACAAAACACCGTGTCCCTAGTAAGCCTCTACTAGACTAGCTCGTTAATCAAGGATGGTTAAGTTTCCTAACCATAGACATGTGTTATCATTTGATGAACGGGATCACATCATTAGGAGAATGATGTGATGGACAAGACCCATCCGTTAGCTTAGCATATTGATCGTTCAGTTTTATTGCTATTGCTTTCTTCATGTCAAATACATATTCCTTCGACTATGAGATTATGCAACTCCCGGATAGCGGAGGAATACCTTGTGTGCTATCAAACGTCACAAAGTAACTGGGTGATTATAAAGAAGCTCTACAGGTATCTCCGAAGGTGTTTGTTGGGTTGGCATAGATCGAGATTAGGATTTGTCACTCCGAGTATCGGAGAGGTATCTCTGGGCCCTCTCAGTAATGCACATCAAAATAAGCCTTGCAAGCAATGTGACTAATGAGTTAGTTGCGGGATGATGTATTACGGAACGAGTAAAGAGACTTGCCGGTAACGAGATTGAACTAGGTATGAAGATACCGACGATCGAATCTCGGGCAAGTAACATACCGATGACAAAGGGAATAACGTATGTTGTCATTACGGTACGACCGATAAAGATCTTCGTAGAATATGTGGGAACCAATATGAGCATCCAGGTTCCGCTGTTGGTTATTGACCGGAGAGGTGTCTCGGTCATGTCTACATAGTTCTCGAACCCGTAGGGTCCGCACGCTTAACGTTCGATGACGATTTTGTATTATATGAGTTATGTGATTTGGTGACCGAATGTTGTTCGGAGTCCCGGATGAGATCACGGACATGACGAGGAGTCTCGAAATGGTCGAGAGGTAAATATTCATATATAGGACGATAGTATTCGGACACCGGAAGTGTTCCGGGGGTACCGGGTACATATCGGGTCACCGAAAAGGGGTTCTGGGCACCCCCGGCAAAGATATGGGCCTTATGAGCCAAGAGAGGGACAGACCAGCCCCTGGTGGGCTGGTGCGCCCCCATATAGACCGAAATAGGAGGAGAAGGAAGGAGGGGAAGGGAGAAGGGAAGGGGAGGATTCGGCCTCCCCCTTTCCTTCCCTCCCCCCCTCTCTTTCCTTCCCCCTCCGACACTTATGGAAGGGGGGAGGCCGACTTGTGGGAGGCGCCCAAGTAGGATTACTCCTACTTGGGGCACCCCTTGATGCCCCTCTCCCTCTCCCACCTATATATATGTGAGAGGGGCACCGCTAGAACACACAACATTGATTCCTAGCCGTGTGCGGCACCCCCCTCCACAGTTTACGCCTCCGGTCATATTGTCGTAGTGCTTAGGCGAAGCCCTGCGCGGATCACTTCACCATCACCGTCACCACGTCGTCGTGCTGACGAAACTCTCCCTCGACACTTTGCTGGATCAAGAGTTCGAGGGACGTCATCGAGCTAAACGTGTGCAGAACTCGGAGGTGCCGTACGTTCGGTGCTTGATCGGTCGGAACGAGAAGAAGTTCGACTACATCAACCGCGTTGTCAAACGCTTCCGCTTTCGGTCTACGAGGGTACGTGGACACACTTTTCCCCTCTCGTTGCTATACATCTCCTAGATAGATCTTGCGTGAGCGTAGGAAATTTTTTGAAATTGCATGCTACGTTTCCCAACACTGTCAGCCACTGGAATGATAACTTTACTCTGTATCCCTGGTTGGTAAGCAGCATTAGCTAATAGTTCAAGTTGCATGGAATCAGCTGAGATGTCAGAATAATGTGTGACAGTTTACTGAAGAAGTATCCCCAAGCTGTCATCAATGATAGACTGCACTTGGACTACATGGACATGGTTTGGGCCATTCCCTAAAGCTGGTAGAGCCTGTTGGATCTCCTGAGGCTCAAGCTGCAACTGGGCCTCCTGTACTGGGCCATCTGCAATGGGCCCAGTCAATTCATTTAAATCTGGTAGCCCCTCCTGTAGTGGCGCCAAAGGGCCATTAGCAGAGGAAACAGAGTTGCCACTATCAGGATAACCCAGAGACATAGTAATGTTGCTATCTTCTTCCACATTGCCAACTGGCTGCTCCACTTCATCCATTGGTGCCATGAGGTCATTCAATTACAGAAATTCACCATGATGTAATTCCTGGTCAATAAGGTTATTATGTGGCATAGCCCAATGGCCCCACCCAGGAAGTTGATCCTCTGGCTCCTCTTGATCTTCAAAATTATGTGTGCTCCATTCATACCATTATTTAGAGCTAGTTGCAGGTCAACCTGATGAGCTTGATCTTGGTTTGCTTGCGCTTGGACTCCTCCTGCTTCATGATGCTGAATAGACCCCAAGAAGTGATTGTGTTGATTAGGGTGGAAGTTTGCTTGTTGTGGAGCTGGGTGTGGGTTTCCATTGGGATGAATTGGATCTTCATCTAGTGCCTCAGCTCCAAGAATCTGGTGCTGGAGAATGACCATAGGAACAGTGAGGGAGTCAGTGTGATCTGCATCTCCAAAAACTATGCTGACTGGAATATCCCTTAATTCCTCAACTTTCACTTTGACCATCTGATTGGCCCTTGTACTTCTGACCCTATCCCACATGACAAATTTCCCAAACTTACTGATAGCATTGTAATTTCCTGGATATTTCTCCTGTCAAATGGGTAACCACATAGTAGTATCCAAACTTCTCTATTAAGATCTAATCTCCTCCAATTCAGACCTCTGTTATGCTTCTCAAATATGACATGCACATCAGTATAGAGGTGAGGACTATTGGCTACCAACTCATCCTTATCAAAAACACTATGCATCTTGACATAAGATTGGCCAAATGGACACGGTGTGATCTCTGAAAACCCCAACTGCTTATCCACAAAAAAGTCAGAGAGTACCTCACGGACTGTGTTGAAATCCACCGGGAGATCTGGCATTGGGACAATCGAGACGATTGCCCAATCTTCATGAGTTGGTGGTGGTGCTGCCGTCACAATACAAACCCTAGCTGGCCTCCCCTCCACGGCCACCCCAACGTGATTTGGGGGAGAAAAGGAGTAGGGTCAAAGGGGAATGCCGCCATTGCCGGCGACGCGGTAGTGGTGAGGCTTGCTGTGGTAGCGATTGAGGATGAGATGTGAGAAGTGGGAGGAGGACGCGAGGCTGCGGCAAGAAGGCGTTGAGCAATGGAATGCGAGGCGCCGGCGTAATGGTGGCTACCAACTCTGGTAAGCAGCGGAGGGGAATAAGAGGCAATATTTTGACCGGTCTGCTGATTGACAGCTCTTGCCGTCTCCTTCGCAGGAACAGTGGAATCATGCCTTGGAATGCGAAAAGTCAGATTTGGGCGTGGAGTGGGCTCACATGAGAAACTGGGTTGGGCCGACGAGTAGCAATCTCTTGCTATGTGCCCCCAATTTTTACATGTTATGCATTTGATACGGTTTGTGCAATTGGGCCTGATATGGCCTTTGAGTAGACATCTAACGCAGAATAGGTCACGACCTCTTTTGAAACTGTTGTGATCCCGCCCTCGTAGCAGTAACTGCCGCATTGGTCGCATGCTCACGATTGTCATTATGGCCCGAAGATGGTGCCTGATTTGAATTGTGAACATGAACACTAGAGGATCTTGCCTGCGTGGGTGATCTATCCACGAAGATACCAGGAGATCTTAAAGCATCAAGATATGATTTCCTTGGGTGCCTATTGAACACATGTGTCCATGCATCTTCTTTTTCTTTTAGATATTGATCCAGTTCCCAACTTGAATTTGGGCCACCACTACCCTAGAGTAAGAAGTTGATGTTGAGCAGTGGCAGAGCAATGTTACCTTGCTTGATGATAGAGAAACCAACTTCCTTTGAGGATGCTGAGAACTTGGATGACCAGTTTTGCAATAGTTTCACCTTATACATAGATGCGTGGCCACCAAAACATGATAACAAGATCGTACTCAATAGTATCTTCTGTCAATCTGATCTGGGATCTTGTGAATTCTGCAACCAAAAGAAATTCCCCTAGATCTTTACCTTCTTCATAGTTGATAGAAACCCCCCATTTGTGCCAGATATTGGCAGCAAAATCTTGCCTTTGTCGAAGTCCAGATCCGCAAGACATGATGGAGTATTGAGGATGACTGGTGACAATGACGGTGGGGTGGCTGCAGTGGCCGGAGTAGCCTATGGCAGAGTTTGGTGACTGCCGAGGCCGGAGTGGCCTACGGCAGAGTTTGGTGGTCGCCGGGGCCGGGGTGGCCGACGGCGGTGCGGGAGGCTACGAGCAGTGGTGGAAGGTACGATGCTAAATATATCGCAATTCTGATACATGAACCTTCAGTTTAACGCGAACAAATACTCCCACGAAACCTACAAGCAATTATCTGGAAGTTTATGTCTTTGCGCGCCGAGACTGCTAATCTTGCGAGTTCCACAGATTCAGGCCATGCCATCGGAACAGCTATGCCCTCGTTAGGGATTAAATGGCACAATAAACGGCGCCACAAAGCCCGCTTAGTTAGCTTTACTTAGCTTGATAGTTCATTTTTTCCAACAATTTTTTTGTTAAACTGTTAGACCGATAAGTGGTCTTAAACTTGACCTGGTTTACATCTCTACCCTTCGTGCATGGCTTTGTTCCAGTCCACCAAGTAATTGAATTTGGACCGTGAATAAGTTGTCACTGATCCGCCTCCAAACAATCTGGAGAAGAGAGCTCCATGACTTTGTTTGGTGTATGCAGTGGCAAAGCCAACTGGAAGAACTTGTGGGGCCATTCCTAATTTTTTGGATTATTTTCTTCATAGTGCACAATAACTGTATAATAATTTTAGTCTATTTTTCCTAAAAAAAGTTGTGGCGTTAGCTGACCCCACAGCTTGTACATAGAATCGCCACTGGGTGTGTGCACTCTTGACAGAGCAAGCCACTTCGCAGGTTCCATCTATTCCTTGACTTCTTCCAACACAAAATTATCATCAGACTCAAACGATCAATAAGATCCTCCATCTTCTCTTTTGGCTTCCCGTTTTGCGACCTGCTTGCATTCAATGCATTAAGAAGAAGCCCTAGATCCCATGTTCTCTGTCAACCAAGGTCGGGAAGGTTACACAAAGGAACCCCTGGATCGGTCGAATCATTAGAGAGGAAGGGAGGATCAGAGGCGGTCAGTGGTGGACAGAAAACAAAATTGCTGTGCACACGATCTTTCATACACGATGTGTGCACAACAGGACTTTGAAGCCACACAGATTACAAAAAGAGGCAATCCAATGGTGTAGATTACTGTCGTGTGTTGAGCGTCTCTGAATTCATCGTCTGCCACAGCGGGGGTTATCGACAGAGGAGAACCCTACTAGTTTTTTGGCTACGAGAAAAACTACCGAGTCAGTGTTTGCAATGGACTAGTATTACTACGTTGGAAGGAACATGATGTAAAGAAAATGAATAGAACATGGCTCAAAAGACCGGCGAGGAAGTCACAAGGCTGCCGTTCGCATAATATCAGAAGCATACATCATGCTTATACGCTTTGTGCCCATAGTTCAGGGCGAATTACACTTTCCGATTGACCAGGCAAACAATCATATGTGTGCGTGGCCATTTTGCTGTTACACATGGATAGTAAACTAGTCGTACATAAAAAATCTCTCCGTAGAAATAGCCAAAGAGTGAAAATTCTGGCCAATTTCCCTCGAGACCCACTTGCCTAATGGTACCGTGACATCACAAATGGAGGACTATATGCATGGTCATCCTCTGTTGCAGTTTACCGAGACAAGTTACCATGAAGAGATTCTTCAAAATTGGATTATTTGTGTTTATCTTCCATGCCCGTAAGACTTTTCCAGCACAGGAACGGCAGGTCCATAAATTCTAAAACATCGATCGCTAAATGAGCCCACGAGCTTGGAAACAACTTCCTTGAAGAACATGGAAGCAACCTGTGGTGAAAAGCTTGATAAGGACTGCGGAAAATAACAAAATGAAGCCACTTGATATGTATGCATACTCGTAGCAAACAAGTTTTACCTGCCGATATAGGGGTGACTGAAACTTAAAATCGACTAAGAAGTAAAGGTCACAGGTTCCAGGAACAGGACCAGGCTTGAATTCCCAAACGTTTATCAAATGATCGAAAAGTCCACTTTGAGACGCAGTCGTCTGCACCAGAGCAATAGAGTCAGAAGCAAAAAACAATGCAAGTACTCAATTCAGGATTAAAAAAAATGGTAAGAAGTAGGACAAACAAAGTATTAGTGTTGCTACAGAGAATTGCCTATCACTGTGATAAATACTGAGTTAAAGAGGTCTGCAACCAACTATCCAAATTGATAAATAGACTTTCATCCGTTGACCATAATATTTATTAGAACAAAGTGAAAAGAAGCTATCACGCTTGCTCTGGAAGGCTAGAAGTTCGCATATTAATTAGAAAGCGAAGAGACAGATCTACACTGCTTATTAGGGTGGGTGCAGATTATAACAGTGCCGATTAATCAGATAAAAAACATGAAAATTCAAAAAAAAAAGATTAAAAAAAAACATGTATTAGAACTGTTACAGATCTATGTGTATGACACTTCATCAGTATTACAGCATATGTATGTATTGCAATATCTAGCCGTGCAAGTGAGCTGGGATTCGGCTAGTTTGTGTACACCTTAAGTCTGTCATCCAAGAGGTGATCAAATGTCATGACCTCAAAATCAATTGCACCTCCGAGTTTTCAGCAAAGTACTTCTACAGTCGTGCTTATCAAAGAAATCAACCCATCAAAGTTTCAGTTAAAAAAAAAAGGCCCATGATGAAACTTTGGTGCATACTCTTGTTATGTTCTGTCTTGGTTGATTTTAAATGGATGATACGTTTTCAGGTTTATGACACTGCGATGATACTTTCACACGATATATAATGACAAGGTGAACAGAATATCTATGATATGAGTCGAGAACAATATCTGCTCATATTGGTTAGTTCCAAGTGTGAATTTATTAATAACTCAGAAATGCTTAAGTTTGCTCAAAAGCAGGTTAATTCTATCCCAGCCAAAACCGGCAAACAGCAGATAGTTCATTTTCTTTCTCTGCCTGGATCCAAGCGCTAAAGCTAGTTAGATACCGTATTTGAAGGTATGCGACGATTTTGTCATGTTGGGAAACTGTATTTGAAGAACCTACCAACACTATCTCCAACATAATAAGTGTTCGCTACTTATAGTTCAGCTACAATAATATCATGTCTGGCCACATAAGAATCTGGGCGTATTAACAATATGAATATAAACAAATAACCTAGGATAAGCTCATGGAAAAAATAATACTGCCGATACTAAACCAGGTTAAAGTGTTATAATCAGCAGATCCAACAATAAACCATCGAAGGAGTGATGAATCGATTTTTTACAAGTGACAACAATACTCCCTTGGAATAGTACATCCATTTGCAGCTCACTGTGATGAATGATATAAATCATGATGGTGGTTTTGCAACTACAAAAGGAATAAATAGCTACCGCATATGTCATGAAATATGATTGAACCTGCAATACAGCTCACTCTAGAACAACTTTCATCCCCGGTAGTTTTTTTTTTTCTTATTCTAGAATCTTTTGAGAATCAATGATATCTAATTAGGTGATATCAATTGAATTGTCTGCCTTCATATCATACTACATTATCCCATGAGAGGAGTGAATGGTGCATTACACAAGTCTCACCTTGATATATTTGGGCTTCTCCATCTCCACATGAGAGACATAGCTTTCAACAAAGAACTTGAATCCAATTTCGAGCTCGGCGTCAAACGAGCCGTTGTCATACCGCCTAATAACCCTGGACAGCTGGCACCAGGGCACAAAATCCTCATAGAGGTCCACAGCCGCGACGACGGCATACATCTGCTCCGGCGAGTACCTAGGACGACACAGCCACCGCAATCAATCATTTCCATTTCAGAAGTCAGTCACCTGGAGAGCACCCCGAGCAAGCGGACCATTGTTGATATGCATACCCCATCACGCGCCTCTCCTCGTAGACCTTGGAGAGGACGCTCCCCTCCTCCCCGTCGCCGCACCCGAGGAAGCTCCTCGTCTGCGCGCCCGCGGGCCACCCCGCGCCCAACCTGCGCGGCTCGCCGCGCGCCGGCGGATCGGACCAGCGCCCGACCCTGCCGCGGCCGCCGCCTAGCCCAGCCAGCGTGGCCGCGCACCTGGCATTGGGTAGCGCCTCCCCCCTGCCGCACTCGCCCTCGGCGAACCCGCGCAGGAGGGCCAGCCCCCTCCTCCTCAGCACCGACCGCGCGCACGGCAGCATCGGTGGAGGCCTCCGGGAGTGATCCGGCCGCGGGGAACCCTAGATTCGGGGACCGGTGGTGCGGTTGGCCGCGTCGCCGGAGGAGGCCGTGGAAGGATCGTAGGTGGGGCGAGAGGCGTGGGGGAGCGGAGCTCCTAGGTTGCGGGGGCAATCGGATTTGGGGAGAGGTGGAGCGGGCGGTATGGGGAGGGAGGACAGCGGGGCGGGCGGGCTGGCGCTTTGGGGTGGGGGATGCGTGGCTGGTTGTGGTTGGTGCCTACGATCTAGCGCGGCCAGAAAAGAAAAGAAAACGTCGGAGCAGGCGAAGACTCGTCGAGGCTGTGCCGTCGGATGATCGGTACGGGCGGCGGCACGAGTTTCATGCCCGGGCGCGGGCCGGTGGACGGCGGTTGCGTACTTGCGTGTGCTCGCCTAATTCGAGATTTTGACCAACGACCATGCCGCGGAAGGGTTTCCCCGAGGAAACTTCTTTCATGTCAAAAAAATGGACCCCGTAAAATAAACAGGTAAGATCATCTTCAGCCGTTCGGGCCTAATTCGAGATTTTGACCAACGACCATGCCGCGGAAGGGTTTCCCCGAGGAAACTTCTTTCATGTCCAAAAAAATGGACCCCGTAAAATAAACAGGTAAGAGCATCTTCAGCCGTTCGGCCCTCAGGACACCGAAAAAACACAGTCTGGGGCCGCACCGGCGTTTAATTTCGGCGTGGGGGCGATTGTATTCCCAGTCGCCGTCCCCAGGTCGCCTCCAAATCGGCACAAACACGACACAAACTCGACGATTTGATTCAAATTTGTACAAACATGGCACAAACTCGGCGATTTCATTCAGATTTGTAAAAAAAAAGAAAACAACTACGCCTAGCCCTACTACGCCGCTGCCGCCGCCCGCCGGAGCCCTACTACGCCGCTGCCGCCGTCCTACATGCCCAGGAGCCTGTAGAACCGGGTGTAGTCGCCGTCGTCGTCGCCGCCACCGCCTTGCGTCCCGCCGGAGCCGCCCCCGTCCCTGCTGCACCCCTGACCAGGGTCGCCGACGTGCTGGGGGTTGGACGGCCCGGGCGCGTCCTCGTCGTCGCTGTCGAGGACGACGACGCCGCCCTCGTCGCGTCCGCGGCGCCGGACCTTGATCTCCTCATAGGCCCGGCGCTGGCGCTCCACCTGCTCGCGGACGTAGTCCGCCTTCGCCCACTAGAGGGCGGTCTCGTCGTCAGCGGCCATCTCCGCGTGCTCTTTCTTGACGGGGAGCAACCTCGGCTCGGTCTTCGGCCGGACGAGGCACAGGGAACGAGGGGAGGGGCGGCCGCCCTCGTTGATGACAAGGGCGCCGCTGCAGGCGCGGCGCCCGAGCGGCGGCTCCGGCTTGACGGGGCGGAGCGCCGGCGACCCGGAGGAGAGCGAACCAGAACCCGACGACGAGGAGGTCGCCGCCTCCATTCGCCACGGCGTCCAGGAACTACCGCGGCAGCGAGAGAAGGACGGGGGCGCCAGGTACTCGAGGCGCGGCGTGTTGCCAGTCTCGATGTGGTCGAGGACGGCTTCGAGGATGCGGCCGGGCACGCCCCACCATTCGCGCCGCCCGTCGGCGTTGAGGCGGCCGCGGGGGATGGCGCCGTTTGCGGAGGCGACCTAGTCGGCGTGGCAGCGGTCGAAGTACATCGTCCACAGCGTGTGGCTGTCGGCGGCGTACCTCGGCTCGTTCTGCTGCGCCTCCGACAGCGACGAACGGATGTGCGCGATCTCGGCGCGCCGTTCAGCCCCGGTGGGCACCGGGGGCACCGGGACGCCGCCGGCGCTCAGCCTCCACGAGCCCGGCACCCGCATGTTTGGGGGCGCCGGGTAGTCGGCCTCGTAGAGGAGGCGCGCCTCGTCCTCGCGCAGATGGCGTCGGCCGAAGCCGTTCGCCACCGCGGCGTCGCCTGGGTAACGCTCGGCCATTGCTCGTCGTCGGGGGAAGAGGGGAGAGTGGCTTCTATGGCGAGACGAGGCGAGAGAGGTGGCGAGTTGTGGCGACTGTGGCGTTCACCGGCGGGGAGGCCAGCTTTTATAGCCGAAGCGGGGCGGTGAGAAGCTGCCCGCCGGGTGCCGCATGGTGGGAGCGGGCGGGACGCGCGTCACGGCGCCTTCACTGCGCCGCCCGTGAGGCATCAATGGAAGGCTGACCGGTGCGGCAACGCGGCAGCCTTGGCATTGATTCCTGCGGGAACCGAGGCGATGAGGACGACGAAGCGGCGTGTCGCTGACTCGGCGGGCCCATTCCCGTTCGCGCCAAATTCAGTTTCCCCGGCGCCCCCCAATGCGCCGGGTTAGGTTTGGGTCCACCGACGCCAGTTTCGGACCTAACCGGCGAAAAAGGGACTCCTGGGGGCGCGACTGGGCGGAATTTTCGGCGCCGGCGCTAAAAAACGGCCTTGGGGGGCCTGTTGAGGGTGCGGCTGGAGATGCTCTAAACCCTTGGAAATAGCCAGCGTGTCTCGGGTCTCATTGCACCCGAATTGAAACAAAACAATTTAGAGAAATTTTTTGAAGTAAAAAAATCTGAAACATTTTTTAAATCAAACATGATTAGGCATTACACCCGTGTGAAAAGTTTCGCGAAGGAGTATCGTCGACCGACTCCAGGGCCAAGAAAACAAATTTGAGATTACAAAAAACATGAATAGTAATTTTAATATAGTGTCGGTTTTGTTCTTTCTTTGCCCAGAATACCACGGGGGTCATTCCTCCTCGAAACCTTTCACCTGAGTATTACGCTAGACCATATTTGTTACAAAAAAGTTTCAGAAATTCTTGACACTTTTTAATTTCTTTAAAAATGTTTTCCATTTCGGGTGCATTGGCCTCAATGATCTTTGTGTCGTGTACTCCCTTCTTCTTTTTTACTTTTCCTATAAAATTTATTTGAAGTCAAATTTTACAAAGTTTGACCAACTTTATAAAAAAAATCAACATTCACAGTATGAAATCAATATCATTAGATGCGTATGAAATTAATTTTCGTATTGTATAACTTCAGTATTATAGATGTTGGTATTCTTTAATACTCCCTCCAATCCATATTACTTGTCTTATATTTGTCTAGATACGAATGTATTTGTCTAGATACAGAAGTTATATGGATCGGAGGGAGTATAAATTTGGTCCAACTTTGCATGGCAAGTTGTGAATATGTTTGGACTGATCACATGGCAAAAAAAAATTGGGGGGGGGGGGGGGGGGGGGGGTTACACCATGGCAATTTTTTGAATTATTTTGTTTCTTACACCATGGTAAAAAATTAGAAAAAATATAATAGTCACATGGCAATTTTTGTGAACATGTATTGTGCAGGACAGGGCAATTTGTGAAAATGTTCCTTTTTTATTGAAATTTAGATCCCATGGCAAATTTAATTTCAGAGCCATAGCAAATTACTTTCCTAGAACATGACAAGTTTTTCCGGGCCATGGCAAATTGCTTTGCTGGACCATGGACTAGTTTTACATCCATGGCATATTTCAGAGCCATGGCAAATTAAAGTTTACGAGCCATGGAAAAATTAGTATGTACACCATGGCAACTCTCTTGATTTATGTAACTACATATGCTTTTTTATATGCATGAAATCATGTATACGTGGTAGTTTATTACTCCCTCTCTAAACAAATATAAGACGAAAAGTATGACATTTGCTTACATAGGGAGTACCTAGAAGCATAGCAACTTTTGTGGGTATTTTTAGTATTTTTGAATCCCAGATTGCGTGATAGTTTTTTTTAATGGCAACTTTTGTATGATTTTTACCTAATTAAGTTGGGTGCAAAATATTAGCTTTTTAAGGCCTATGGCGCAAAAGTTGGACCTTTTATGAGCCATTTTTACTTGGCACCCGTTGATCTTTACTAGCAAGGGGATTTGACCGGGGGGGCGGGGGGGGGGGGGGGGGGGGGGGGCGCTAGGGTTTCCTCCCACTAGTGAAATGAAAAGGTTCGTTCGGGAACCCCTCCTTTGGTGTCGCCATTGCGTTATTAGAGCAACTCCAATAGCTCCTATAATAAACTTCCTGTAAAAGTTGTTTTACGGGATGACCATATAATTTAGGGGAAGTTTTCTAACACCTACTTTTCTCGGTTTCTTCCCCTATTTATGTTTCCTATGCTCACTAATTGGTGTTGGGGGCCGCAAGTCAGTGACATGGCAAGGCGACAGCAGCCGGAGCAATGAGGCGGGGCAGGGAAGGCGCAGTGGCGATGGTGGCAGGCCTCGAGGCGGCGGTGCGACCTGGCGGCAGAAGACCTCGCGCGGTAAGGGAGAAGGTGGGTTTGCATGGCCTTGCGACGGCGCTTGACATGTCGGCGTAGACCATCATCCCGTAAATGAGAGACAATGGAGGCAATTATACAGGATCCCGTAAAAAAATCAGGTTTACGAGAGCTGTTGGGGGCCTATTTTACCCTTAACTTCTCGTAGATGGTAGTTTTTTTTAACAATACGGGAGCTATCGGAGTTGCTCTTAGGGTCCCAAACTTTTCAGGTCCAAATTAGACACAAACAGTGAGCCACCCTAAACCCTGGATGGTAGGTTTAGGTGGTTCCGTCGACCCCGAGCCACCCTAAACCCTAGATGGTAGGTTTAGGTGGTTCCATCGACCCCGAGCCACCCTATACATAAATGGTAGGTTTAGGTGGTTCTGTCGACCCCGAGTCACCCTAAAACCTAAATGGTTGGTATAGGTGATTTCGTCGACGCCGAGCCATCCTATACCTAAATGGTAGGTTTAGGTGGTTCCGTCGACCCCGAGCCACCCTAAACCCTAAATGGTTGGTTTAGGTGATTCCGTCGACCCCGAGGCACCCTAAACCCTAGATGGTAGGTTTAGGTGGTTCCGTCGACCCCGAGCCCCCTTACCCTAATTAGGTTTAGGTGGTTCCGTCGACCCCGAGCCACCCTAAACCCTAAATGGTTGGTTTAGGTGGTTCCGTCGACCCCGAGCCACCCTAAAGACTAGGTTTAGGTGGTTCCGTCGACCCCGAGCCACCCTAAACCCTAAATGGTTGGTTTAGGTGGTTTCATCGACCCCGAGCCACCCTAAACCCTAAAGACTAGGTTTAGGTGGTTCCGTCGACCCCAAGCCACCCTAAACATAATCATCAATATATCCTTTAACATGACCATCAATACATCAACATAATCATCAATATATGATCATCAATATATCCTTTAACATGACCATCAATACATCAACATAATCATTAATATATGATCATCAATATATCCTTTAACATGATCCTGAATATATCAACATATCCTTGGACAAATAACAACATATCCTTTAACATGATCATCAATATATCAACATATCCATCAACATAATCATCAGCATATGCATCCACATAACAAAAGAAAACAACAGAGGCATCAAATCATGTTCACAACCATCAATTAGACTGATGTAGCATAACAGCACATTGTAGCATAACATCATAAATACATGAACAACACCATCAAGTTCAGTCATTCTAGCATCACTTCGTAGCATAGCAGCACATTGTAGCATGAACCAAAATAACAACAGACTTTAGCATCAGTTCAACATTACATGGCAGATCTTCCAGCACCACTAGCAGTGAAGTAGGCCATCCATCCAGTGTGTGTACCATCAGTAGGAATAGCACCAGAAGTGGAGGCAGCAGATTGCCTGGGAGCAGTGAATGGCCTTGGAGTACCTCTGCCAGCTCCTCCTCTGCCAGCACCTCTCCCAGCTCCTCCTCTGCCAGCACCTCTCCAGCTCCTCCTCTACCAGCTCCATTGTAACATCCCCAGCATCACACTACAGCAATCTCCCCCTTAATAGTGGCCATGTCATCATGATCACTAAGCTAATCTGCCACTTGCCCAAAAATCAAAGTCATTCTTTCCAATTTAAATTGCATGTCAAATATCTTTTTCTTCTGTCATGTAATTAAAATAGTTCATCCTATTGCAAATATTCTTAAGGCCATTATAAAATTGAAACCAATATTTTTGGAATTTCCAAAATTCCCCTAGACTTTAAAACAGTAGTCCAGCAGCATTTAATCTGTCCTTTTCAATTTCTAAAAATATCTAACCTATTCATTTGGCCTCCAAACTTCTACTGGCAGTGCCAAATATTACCAGGAAATATTGGGGCTTAGTCCCACATTTTTCTAAAATGTTAGGTGGCCAACAAAAATCATTTCCTATCTCTATTAATAAATAAAAAACTAAAACAGATATTAGCAAAAGGGAAAACGGCCTACCTGGTCTTACCTGCAGCCGGCCCAGCCCACCTCCCATACCTGCTTCCTGCTGCGTGTCGACGCCGCCATGGCCGCAGCTCACTGCGCCATCCCTCGCTTGCCACGGCGATGGAGCTGGTGGGGCGACGGGATAAGGACTCCCCCGTGCCCTTCCCCCTGGTCGCCTCCTCCTTTTCCCCCTCTCTCCCTCGCCCCCAAACCGCTCTCCCCTCTCTGCTCGCAAGAACCGAGCGCCACTGTCGCCGTCCTCCGTCGTACGCAAGGCCACTGGCGGCCCCGTGCTTGCCGATCGTGTCCGCCAGCTCTGCCATGTTCCGTCACACCTCCTGGTGCACTTGAGCAGAGCTGGGAAGCCACGCCGCCGCCGTTCGCTTCTACTGCATCTCCGACCGCCGCCGATCCTCTCCGACTCCGGCGACCCCTCTCTGCTGCTACTAATCTGATCGCGGGCCTTTCTTGAGCCGCTAGGTGAGCCCCGCTGCGATTCCCCTCTGTCTCCTTCCCGTTTAGCGACCTCTGGCGCTGTCGCCGGCGATGGCCGAGCCGTGCTCCGCCGCGAAGCTCGTCGCCGATGTTCTGGTAGTCGTCGTGCTCGTTTGAACGCGCAGTCGTGCTCAGCACCTCCCCTACAACCCAATGCCACCACCCGCAGCTCTTGTTGTGCTCCGTAGCCACACGCACGACCCCGACCGAACTCCGGCGTCCGCCGCGCTCATCGCTGCCGTCGCTGTAGTGCTTCTCCGGTGACGTCACCACCCCCACTCGACGCGGTGCACTCTCCTCGTTCGAACGCAAGAAGCGGCGGTCGATCTAGTGCCCCGTAGCCGTTTTCTGACGCGCTCCGGCGAGAGCGCCGCTGCAGGAGGCTCGCCGACGTAATTCCGGCGGCTCCGCTGAGCTGGCGACGTGTGGGGTCCATCCCAGGTCGCTGCCAGTGGGCCCCGGACCCCCACTTTGACTTCGTTGACCAGAGTCAGCGCACGCACTGTTCACGTTGACCCTGACCAGTGGGTCCCCCACGTCAGACACTCCGATTAGTGACTAATTACGATTAATTAAAGTGCTAATAATTAATACTGACACTGACAGTGTGGGCCCACTGTTAAATTAAGTTAATTAAATAGATTAAACCACTGTTAGACTAATCAGAGACTGACCACTGGGTCCCACTGGACCCAGTTGACTGGTCAAAGCCCCAGTTGACTGCTGACGCAGGGATGACATCAGCATGATGTCATATTCCTGATTTGGCTATTTCTGTTAATTTAGATAAATTCAGAAAATGCTTAAATCTTTGAAAATTCATAGAAAATAAACCGTAGCTCGGATCGCAAAACTTAATACATGAAAGTTGCTCAGAACGACGAGACGAATTTGATCGTGTCGTCTGTTTCCATGTCGGAACCCTCTACGTAGGTGAACCCGTAGCTTTTTGCCCGTTTTCGGTAGATGAATAGTGCATATAAACCGGTTAATAAATCCTACTTAAATCCTAAAATAACTAAAATGACTTAGACATATCTTTAGGCAACCCTGCACTGCATCCTAGGCATAGCATGCTCTGTGTTGCATATGTTTGATGTGTATTTATTTGTTTCCTCCCCCTCTTCTCTCTCGTTAGACCCCGACACCGACGTAGTCCCCGAGGCCGACGCAGCTCCTGAGTACGACTACATCGCAGACGACCAGACCCTTGCCGCAGAGCTTCCAAGCAAGCAACCCCCTTTTGAGCATTCCGATATCGCCTATTCTCTTCTCTCTTATGCTTGCATTAGAAGTTGCTGCTGTTACTGTTATCCTATTTCTGCAGCATAGCCTGTTTATTGTAACCTGCTATTGTTACCTACCTGCTTATCCTAAACTGTCTAGTATAGTCTGGCTAGAGATCCATCAGAGACCCCCACTTTGTCCCGACTGCCCCGCTGGATTATCAGAAGACCCGATCAACGGGATCGAAGACCAGGCCCTGGCACTGCACATCACTTCCCCTTAGTTGCTCGACACTACTAGGTTACTATCGAGTGCCGAGGGTGATACCTCATCAACACTTCTGATGTTAACCTTGTAGGTTAATTCATCGGTTGTGGTCATCGAGGGTGATTCCTCCTTCTCCATTCCCGGTAACGACACTGTCGTGCAACTCCTCAAGAGTGGACCTCGAGGGTGATTCCTCCTTCGTTCACCTTGACGATAACATCAGGTGTAATTCCATCAAGGGTGATTCCTCAGGGTTCCCCCTTGGTGTTAGACACACGGTTACCTTGGTTACTATGACTTTATACTGAACCATGTTACTAAAGACGGGTCGGCCCAGAGGGGTACCCGCGCGAGCTTAATTGTGAGAGATGTGGGGTCGGGTGGACCTGGAGGGTGCCCGAGAGTTGAATACGAGGCGTGGCCGGGCATTCTTAGCCCTTGCTGCAAGTCCTCGAGACGGGGCGATAGGGTCACATCGATCGTGAGTCTCTGCTCATTACCGCGCGCTCCTAATCCACTAACGGTTTGGATATTTGATCCGAGGGGCCTCTGTCCTGATAGCACTAACCATCATGTGGGCATAGTATGGGCGATGGCCCAAGACCCCTGGAGGCATAGGTTTAATCTGGCGTGCTGACCTCTCTGTTAAGCCTAGGCCAGGTTGCGGCGTATCGTTTGGCCGAGGCCGGGCATGACCCAGAAAAGTGTGTCCGGCCGGAGTTAAGCGAGCGTGGTGGACCCCTGCAGGGAAGAAAACATCTATCGATAGCCTATCCTACGGTAATGGACACTCGGAGTTGTGTCCCGATCGGTACAACTAGAACCTGACACTTGAGATGATAACTAGATAGTATGGCTCTGGGATTGCTTTCTCTCAGGGAGTCGAGAAAGGATCTCTGGGCGAGGTTGATGACACTACTACAACTTTACTTTATGCTAATCTACACTCTTCTAATGCTGTAAGACCGCTGAAGAGGTTGAAGATGCTAGTCTTCGATAGGACTAGGCTTTCCCTTCTATTCTGGCATTTCTGTAGCCCAGTCCACATATACAACCTTCCTTTGAAAATGTTGCATATGTAGTGTAGATCCTTGCTTGCTGAGTACTTCGAATGAGTACTCACGTTTGCTTTGCTTTCTTTTTCTCCCCATATCCTTTTGGTGCATCCAGATGACGGAGCCCCTAAGACCGCTGCCCCCGCCGACGGCTACTACTACTACCCTCCCGGCGAGTACTACTACGAGGAGTCGTCCGACGACCAGGAGTAGGTTCGGAGGGTCCCAGGCAGGAGGCCTGCGCCTTTCGATCGTAGCTTTTATTTTGCCCCGCCTTCTTAAAGGCTTATCTCTGTTTTATCTTTTATATCTGTACTCAGATATCTCATGCTTCCGTTGACGCTTGTATGCGAGCTTATGTATTCGAGCCCTCGAGGCCCCTGGCTTGTAATATAAAGCTTGTATGACTTTATTTATGTTTTAGAGTTGTGTTGTGATATCTTCAAGTGAGTCATTAGGCTTGATCGTGTGCATTTGCGTGTATGGTTAGTGCACGATTAAGACGGGGTCGTCACATCCCACTCTGCCAGCACCTCTGATAACCCACAAGTATAGGGGATCACAACAATTTTTGAGGGTAGAGTATTCAACCCAAATTTATTGATTCGACACAAGGGGAGCCAAAGAATATTCTCAAGTATTAGTAGCTGAGTTGTCAATTCAACCACACCTGAAAGACTTAATATCTGCAGCAAAGTATTTAGTAGCAAAGTAGTATGGAAGTAACGGTAACGGTGGCAAAAGTAACAGTAGCAGTTTGTAGCAATTGTAACAGTGGCAACGGCAAAGTAACGTAGCAAAGATCAATATGTGAAAAGCACGTAGGCAATGGATCAATGATGGATAATTGTGTTGGATGGCATTCATCATGCAACAGTTATAACCTAGGGTGACACAGAACTAGCTCAAATTCATCAATATAATGTAGGCATGTATTCCGAATATAGTCATACGTGCTTATGGAAAAGTACTTGCATGACATATTTTGTCCTACCCTCCCGTGGTAGCGGGGTCCTAATGGAAACTAAGGGATATTAAGGCCTCCTTTTAATAGAGAACCGGACCAAAGCATTAGCACTTAGTGAATACATGAACTCCTCAAACTATGGTAATCACCGGAAAGAATCCCAATTATTGTCACCTTGGGGTATGCGGATCATAACACGTAATAGGTGTCTACAACTTGCAAGATAGGATCAAGAACACATATGTATTCATGAAAACATAATAGGTTCAGATCTGAAATCATGGCACTCGGGCCCTAGTGACAAGCATTAAGCATAGCAAAGTCATAGCAACATCAATCTCAGAACATAGTGGATACTAGGGATCAAACCCTAACAAAACTAACTCGATTACATGATAAATCTCATCCAACCCATCACCGTCCAGCAAGCCTACGATGGAATTACTCACGCACGGTGGTGAGCATCATGAAATTGGTGATGGAGGAAGGTTGGTGATGATGATGGCAACGATTTCCCCTCTCCAGAGCCTCGAAGGGACTCCAGATCTGCCCTCCCGATGAAGAACAGGAGTTGACGGCGGCTCTGTATCGTAAAACGTGATGAATCCTTCTCTCCTATTTTTTTTCTCCCCAAAAGTGAATATATAGAGTTGGAGTTGAGGTCGGTGGAGGTCTAGGGGACCCACAAGGCAGGGGGGCGCGCCCTCCACCCTTGTGGAAAGCTGGTGGGTCCCCTCTGGTTGATTCTTTCGCCAATATTTTTTATTTATTCCAAAATTATTCTCCGTAAAGTTTCAGGTCATTCCGAGAACTTTTATTCTGCACAAAAATAACACCAAGGCAATTCTGCTAAAAACAGCGTCAGTCCGGGTTAGTTCCATTCAAATCATGCAAATTAGAGTCCAAAACAAGGGCAAAAGAGTTTGAAAATGTAGATACGATGGAGACGTATCAACTCCCCCAAGCTTAACCCATTGCTTGTCTTCAAGCAATTCAGTTGACAAACTGAAAGTGATAAAGAAAAACTTTTACAAACTCTGTTTGATCGTGTTGTTGCAAATATGTAAAGCCAGCATTCAAGTTTTCAGCAAAGATTATGAACTAACCATATTCACAATAACATTTAGGTCTCACATTTACTCATATCAATTGCATAATCAACTAGCGAGCAATAATAATAAATCTCGGATGACAACACTTTTTCAAAACAATCGTGATATGATATAACAAAATGGTATCTCGCTAGCCCTTTCTGAGACCGCAAAACATAAATGCAGAACACCCCTGAAGATCAAGGACTGACTAGACATTGTAATTCATGGCAAAAGAGATCCAGTCATAGCCATACTCAATATCAATTAATAGCAACGCATACAAATGACAGTGGTGCTCTCTAACTGGTGCTTTTTATAAGAGGATGATGACTCAGCAATAAAAGTAAATAGATAGGCCCTTCGCAGAGGGAAGCAGGGATTTGCAGAGGTGCCAGAGCTCGAGCTTTTTGAAAAAGAGATGAATATAATTTTGAGTGGTATGCTTTCATTGTCAACATAACAACCAAGAGATCTCGGTATCTTCCATGCTACACACATTATAGGCGGTTCCCAAACAGAATGGTAAAGTTTTTACTCCCCCTCCTCCAACAAGCACACTCCACGGCTGGTTAGAAACAATGGGTACCGTCCATACCAGCAACAGTCCTGGGGGAGTTTTGTTTGAAATTATATTTTTGATTTGATTTGAGCATGGAACTGGGCATCCCGATTACCAGCCACTTTCTCGTGAATGATAAGTGAATAAACACTCATCGTGAGAATAACCCACCTAGCATGGAAGATACTGACAGCCCCCAGTTGCTACATGAGCAATTCGGGCATACAAAACAGATTATCATTTGAAGGTTTAGAGTTTGGCACATGTAAATTTACATGGAATAGCAGGTAAATACCGCATATATGTAGGTATGGTGGACTCATATGGAACAACTTTGGGTTTATGGAAGTGGATGCACAAGCAGTATTCCCGCTTAGTACAGGTGAAGGCTAGCAAAAGATTGAGGAACGACCAACTAGAGAGCGACTATCGGCGTGTGACACCTATGGGACCCTCAAGGAATCCCTTTACGATTCGGCAGGGGGAGAGGTACGCGCAAAGAGCAGAACCAACGATCGACGTGGGGCGATTTTACCCAGGTTCGGGCCGCTCATCAGCGTAAAACCCTACTCCTGCCTTGTTTTATTATGAATGTTCTTGAGCCCAGGCTTCAGGAGTGCTTGCAATGAACAATACGTTCAAAGAGCAGCTACACATGCAGAATGGGCCAGAAGATCCTCCCCCCTGTAGCAGTTGCCTTGGGCCTCCTTTTATACGCTCAAAGGGGTCACCACAGTGGCAAAATGTACATACATTGAGGTGTAAAGTAGCTACAGGGTCATCATACCTAACCCCTGACGGATTAGGACGAATGCATTTAATGCCCCGTGAGGGCCACGCATCCAAAGAAGGACCCAGAATGTCGGGCTTGTTGCTGTGCCAGAGCGGTGGCACAGCAACAGAACCTTGCCGGGCGCCGAATCTTGCCGGGTGCCGAACCTTGCCAGGCGCCGAATCTTGCCGAGCACCGAACCTTGCCGGGCGCCGAATCTTGCCGGGCTTTGCAGGCCCCCCCCCGGCAAGATATTGCCGGGGAAGCTGGCTTTCGGATTCTAGCTCTTCTGATCTGCTGATCCTCAGATCTTTGACTTGAGAATTTCTTTGGTAGCCTGAGTCAACCTCGAACTGTTCCCCGACAAGCCTTGCCACGAGTATGGCTACAACTGCCCGTGCACAAGTACGGGGTACTAATGGCCCAATACTTAGTACACCGACAGGAGCCCCCGGGCCTAGGCCACACACGAGTGTGAGGCGTTGTTGCGCTAGGCCCAAACAGTGCACGGGCACACGAGGTAGGGAATTAACTGCTCGTAAATATCCCGTTTACTGTGCCCCCCACTACGCGCGCTGAACGCGCGACGTGGGAAGCGTGCGTCAAAGGCTGCAACTGCAAAGCGCCTGCAGAGGCGCATTCACATTGGGGAGTAAAAGAGGCAGCCTCGCACCTTCCCCATAAAAAGGGAAACCGCAAAAGGCACAGCCTATTTACCTCCCTCTTCTTCTCAATCTGGCCGCCGCCATTGCCTTCCTTCTCTCGAGCTCAGAGCAAAGCTTTCCCTCATCCGCCCATCGCCTCCACACCCGCTCCATCCCCGGCTTCCGCCCCTGCATCCGTCATGCCGCCCAAGGCCAACAAAGGCAAGGGCAAGGAGACGCAAGCCGATGTCCCGGAGAGCGAGCTGGCGAAGATGCTGAAGAAGCACGTCGTCTTCGCCCCGTCGCTTGATGTGAAAGCTCTGAAGGGGCGGTACCAGTGTATGTGCGCGAGGGAGACGCAGGCTCACCCCACCACTCGTGTGATTCCAGGTTCTTGCTCCAAGAGCGGGTCAGACAGATATCCCTTCTTTGCTGCTTATTTCTATTGCGGGCTCTGTCCCCCATTTTCTGACTTCTTCAACGACATTATGTACACATACGGCTTCCATCTTCTTGATTTCACACCGAATGCGGTACTGTGCATGTCCATCTTTGCTCATCTTTGTGAAAATTTTGCCGGAGTGGTTCCCAATACAGCCCTTTTCCGCCACTACTTTTTCCCTCGTATCCAAAAAGGGGAGGCCCTCTCTGGTTCTATCACCTGGATTCCAAGGGCTTGGAATAAGGAAATATACCCAGAAGGGGTTTACCGCGAGAAGTGGGACGAATGGCGGGCTGAGTGGTGCTGGATCAAGGAAGTAGATCCCCATCCGTTCTGTCTGCCTCGACAGCAGAAAGCGGTCCGCGGCAGTGGCTGGAGCGATCTCGCTGCTGAAGATGAAAAACTCACAATCGCCACCACCAGGATCCTTCGCCGGAAAGCTGCCGGGCTAACAATGGAGATGATTGGCTTCGATTTCCTCCGCCGCCGCATTGCCCCCTTGCAGAATAAAGGGAGACCAGCTTGGGAATACCGAAACGCAGCAGACGTCATGAGACTGCGCCCCGGATTGAACAACAATTTGACTGCCATGCAACTTGGCGCTCTCCGTCAAAGGCTATTCCAGCGCGACAACAAGCATCGGTTGCCGGCAAGAATTGTCCCTCTGTGCAACAACTCTGCCTTGGGGTCGATTATCGCCACCATGCCACTGTTCAACGCCCATAGTCTCGATGCGACATGGGTTGAGCCATTCGAGGAAGAGGCACAAAAGTTCTTTGATAACTTGACGGAGAGGGCCGTCCGGGAAGAAGCAGACCTCATCCGAGCTACCACCGACGAAGAGGTGGCATATATCGCCACTAGGGCGGAGGAGGCGAATCTTGCCACGGAGGCTGGCAGCGCCGGCTTCACAGAGTGGGAAACCAGTGACGCAGAGGTAGTGGTGGAAGAAAATCCTGCCGGGAGGGACAAGGCTGCCGGGGGACAGAGCAGCACAGCCGCTGAGAGCTCGTCCGATGAAGACGCGGCCGAAGAAGAACCGCAAGAAGAACTTCCAGCCCCTAAGAAGACAAAGCGTGTTCTTCGAAAGGCTGCGTCTGGCATCCCGGCAAGCCATCCTTCCTCGAGCAGCGAGGCTCCCGGCAAGGAAGCGGCCGGCAAGACTGCGCCGCGGCAAGGAGTTTGACAGCAACCTGCGTGGCGTGCGAGACCCACACCAGCGGCAACTGCTGAGGCGGCAGGGGTGTCTCGCACTACCGCACCGGAGGCTGAGGTGGCGAAAACACGCCAACCCCCCGTGCCTGCTACAGCCAAGCGACCTAGGACCCCTCCTTCGCCTCCCCACACAGACACTGCAACAGAGGTCGATTTCGACATCTCCGGCTTCAGTCCGGAGCGAGAGGAGGAAGAGTGAGTATCTTGCCACAGCCTTTATCTTCCAAATTCTGGATCAATCTTATTGACTTGCTTGTATTGTCTCTACAGTGATGCAGAAACCTTGACGGAGAGGATGGCGAAGAGGGCAAAGACTTCCACGGGCGACGAGCCCCCGGCAGGCTTCACGAGTGTGCCGGAAACTACTACCATCAGCCCGGATCTTAGTCCTCGACGCAGCCCCCAGCGTAAGTTCATTACTCTTTTTCCGTTGGGGAATGTTGAGGTTCCTATCCTTGCCGCTGATATCTTTGGGCTTGCAGGAGAAGGACGGCAACAAAGGGAGTTATCAGGAGATACCCTCGTTGCGCCACCTCTGTCAACCACATCGCCCTCAAGCGCATCCCCGGCAAGAGATCACACCGACGAGCTTGTCTTGGTTGAGGAGGAGCCGACAACCATGGATACTGGCATCCCACCCCCGGCAACCGAGGTTGCCGGGAGGGGCGAGGCCACCTCTCGACAGCCCGATGCAGGTAACCAATTGCCTCAGTGCGCTTGCTATTCTTTCCTTTATCTCTCTTTCTTTTGTCTTCTTGAACTTCAATCTTGATCTCATTCTGTTTCTCTCCCTTGTCCTTTAGAATTCCCTGAGATGGAACACATGGACATCGATGCTGTCATCGAGGAGACCGCCAGGGATGTTGCCACCGAAGCCGACAAAATCGCTGCCAGCGAGGCCGCCATGGATGCCACTGTAGAAGCCGGCGGTGCTTTTGCCGATGAGGCCGCCAAGACTGCACAGGAGGAACCCGCCAAGGAGTCTACTGAAGAGGGCGGCAAGGAGGCTGGTGACCGTACTGATGGCATTCCTGCCGCAGGAGCGCCAGGCGCTGCGCCGGCCACGGAGCCCCCTGCTACTAGTGAGGCGGTTGCTGAGGATCAACCGTCAATATCCGAAGTCCCCTCATCCAGCAAATATCTCAAAGTTGGCGAGAACCTGTTTGTCAACTTGCCGGGGACGGCAAGCGTTGGGGCACCGGCCGAAGGGGAAGTCTTTGATGAAGAAGTCATCGCCGCTGCTGGGCTCGAGATTGTTGATGACCCAAGCGCCAGCAGTGGCAAATCTGAAGAGGATCAGCTCCTTCAGGCCATAGGCGAAAATTTCCGCAAGCTCCAGGCACTTCACCGTGCTCGGAAAGAGAAAGCAGATTCCAGAATGGCAGTTGTCGAGGCGGCCGAAGCAGATTTTCAAAGGCGCGTCGAACAAATGCAAGTCTGGTACGCCGAGGCCCTCCAAGAGTTGACTGCCAGCCGGGAACAAGTGAGCCAAAACTGGACAGAGATCCTCTTGAAACAATCTGACATGGAGAAGGCGCAGGAGGAAGCTACGCAAATAATTGCTGCTGAAGATGCTCTCCTGACGGGGCGTCGCATTGCGCTTGATGCTCACGAGGAAGACCTTGCCGCACGTGAGCAGGCGCTCGCCGCCAAGCTTCGCAGCAAAGATGAAGATATCAAGAAGCTTGTCGCGCGGCGGACCCAGGAGCTGGAGCAGAAGCACAAGGAGGCGCTCAAAGCTCTAACTGTAGATCACACCGGCAAGCTCAAGGAGGCCGTCGATGCTGCCGAGGCTGCAGAGGCCGCCAAGAATGAGCTGAGCGACAAAGTCAAGAAACTGGAAGTGGATCTTGAAGAACACGCAAGGAGCTCTCGACGCTCAAAGGTGACAGGGAAAAAACCCTCCACACCCTGGCGGAGATGCAAGTTGCCATGTCTAACAAGACCAAGCAGCTCTCCTCAGCAAATGATGCTATTGCCGATCTGAGGCTGAAGCTGACCACGTTGGAGAAGTCTCTCAAGGACGGCAGGGCCCGCGAGAAGGCCCTGTGCAAAGATCTCCAGGAAGAGAGGAACCTGCTCAAGAGCGTTGCCGCCGCCCAAGTTGATTACGAAAAGGGGGTGAAAATCTGGACTGGACGCCTCATCGATGCTGCGGAGAAACTCACGGCACAATTATCATCCATGGGCCTGTCAAACTTCAGGTATTCCTCCGAAGAAAGAATATCCACGAGCGCTAGGTTGACTATGTTCTTCGAAAGCATCATTGATGCTCTGAAGCTGCTTCAGTCTAACCGGGCGACCCAATTGGCCAACGAGTCCCGCCAGCTTTGCCGTGCCGTCCTCCGCAAGGTACTTATCAAGGTGGTGCATAATAATCCTGGCATCGACCTCTCCAACGTGCTCGGCCGCCTGCCAAAGGACGCAAATCTTGAGGCACTCGAGGAGCTTGTCGCGCCTATCCTTGAGAAGGTGGATTCAATCAAAAGGGTCGAAGGCCAGCGCAGAGATTAACTTCTCCACCTCTTCTTGCCGTCGCCATTCCATGCCAAAGACAATTAAGTCTTAAGTTAGAACTGTGGCAACGTATTAGTGTAATATAACTTGCTTATGTTTGGGTACATGTATGCTATCTCCCTTGTCTGATTCCTTTATGTATGGAGTTCACCCTACGCTTACTGAAAAACTTGCCGGCGCGCAACCTGCCGCGAGCGCTGGGTGCGGGACTTCAGCAGCCTGCTGGAGGTGCAGCGGCCGGCAAGACTCCTTGGCGTTCTCAGTGCAGCCACTTAAATCGTTGAGCGGACTCGAAACAAAATAAGGGCGCAACCGATTACAACAAGGGTTCCTTCGCGTGCAGGTTTTCCATACAAAAGTCGAAATCGTCCAAGGAAAATAACTTTGCAATAAAGGAAACTTGCCCTAAGTTTTAGAACTTAGCTTTCTGTCGCTGTCCTTCCTCCGGTGAGCGTCAATTCTGAACGTCGCCAACTGGTACCCATATCCTCCTTCCCCCCCGGCAAACGTGCACGCGAGGAACCCTTCTGTCTTTGAGAAAAAGAAAGAAGAGAAAATAAAGATATGAAACCTTGGCGGTTCATTAGAACTTACCGGAAGCAAGTGTCATACAACATCTTAGACAAACATGCATATATATATATGAACATGGAAATCAATAAGGAAATGCACAACACTTAAACTTATTCATCTGTGCTCAGGGTCTGCGCCTGGCTTTGTACACAGGATTATATGCCTTGCTGGCAAGACTTGTACAAAAGGGTGGTTGCCGGGGGCCCCCGGCAACCGCGCCTTATGGGTAGAACTTGCGAAGATGTTCGATATTCCAGGAATTGCTCACTGGAACGCCATCTTCGGTCTCCAGACGGACAGCGCCGGGCCTGGTGACTCGTACTACCCGATAAGGGCCTTCCCACTTCGGCGTCAACTTGTTTGAATTCTTGGCGGACTGAATCCGCCGAAGAACAAGGTCGCCTTCCTCAAGGCTTCGAGCATGAACTTTACGGCTATGGTAGCGGCGTAAAGCTTGCTGGTAGCGTGCAGCTCGCAGAGCAGCCTGAAGACGATTCTCCTCAAGGAGCACATCGTCATCTTGCCGCAGTTGCTCTTGCTCAAGCTCATCATAAGCGAGCACTCGAGGTGATCCGTACGTGAGTTCCGTGGGGAGAACTGCTTCCGCTTCGTAGACCAGAGCGAAGGGTGTCTGGCCGGTGGCTCGATTTGGTGTCGTTCTGATTGACCAAAGAACCGCCGGCAATTCATCAATCCAGCGTCTTCCGCACTTTCTCAGCCTGTCAAAGGTTCTGGTCCTGAGACCGCGCAGCACTTCAGCATTGGCCCTCTCCGCTTGACCGTTGCTTCTCGGGTGAGCAACAGAGGCAAAACAAATTTTGCCGCCAAGGTCTTGGACGTACTGCATGAAGGTGCGACTTGTGAATTGTGTGCCGTTGTCGGTGATGATCCTGTTGGGCACACCGAAACGGCAAACTATTCCTTTAAAGAACTTGACGGCTGATTGTGCTGTCACCTTCCTCACTGCTTCCACCTCCGGCCACTTTGTGAACTTGTCGATAGCAACGTACAAGTACTCAAAGCCCCCGGTAGCACGGGGGAAAGGACCCAGTATGTCGAGCCCCCAGACCAAAAATGGCCAGGAGAGAGGGATCGTCTGAAGAGCTTGAGCTGATTGATGCGATTTCTTCGAATGAAACTGGCACGCTTCACACTTGGTTACTAGTGCAGTTGCATCCTGGAGAGCGGTGGGCCAAAAGAAACCTTGCCGGAATGCTTTCCCGACAAGTGCTCTTGATCCTATGTGAGAGCCACATATGCCTCCATGTATTTCCGCCAACAGCTCTAGTCCATCCTCCCGAGGAATGCACTTCAATTTCACACCGTTCAGTCTCTTTCTATACAGGACGTCATCGACAAACTTGTACATAACAGACCGACGGGCTACTTTTTCCGCTTCTTCCTGTTCCTCCGGGAGTTCTCCTGTCTGAAGGAAATGGACAATGTGCTGTGCCCATGCTGGAGCCTGGGGCTCGACAGCTAGGACTAAAGGCATCTCCTCCACCGGGGGAACATTTGTCTCGACAGCGAAAGTGTGAGGTTCCGCCGGAGCCTGTCGTTCCCCGGCAGGTTTGTCGTTGATCCCGGCAGGTTCCTTGCCGGCGGCTCCGGGGAGCTCTGCCGGAAAGTATTGTCCAGAATTCAACTCTCTTCTCTTTTCTTGCCACACTGATGGCGCCACGGATGGTTGAGTCAAATGGAGCACAAAAGTTCCTGGTTCCACATGCAACTTGAGGGCGGCGCGCTTTGACAGGTCGTCGGCAATACTGTTCTCGGCACGAGGGATGTGCTTCATTTGTAGACCGTCAAAGTGCTCTTCCATTTTTCTCACTTCATCCACGTAGGCTTGCATCAATGGACTCTGATAACTCTTGTTAACTTGCCTGACGACAAGCTGCGAATCGCCTCTGATGACGAGCTTCTTGATACCAAGGTCTGCTGCGATCCTGAGACCGGCAAGCAAGCCCTCGTACTCCGCAGTGTTGTTCGTCGAACTCTCCCGGGGAAAATGCATTTGGATTACGTACTTGAGGTGCTCTCCGGTGGGTGCGACAAGCAGCATGCCGGCACCGGCGCCTTGCAGCGAAAAAGCCCCGTCAAAGTACATACCCCATTCCTGATCGATTTCCTTTTCGGGGAGAGTTGTTTCTTGAACCTCTTCATCTGGCGTTGGGGTCCATTACGCAATGAACTCTGCCAAGGCCCTGCTCTGAATTGTCAAAGTGCTTTCGAACTTGAGGCCAAAGCTTGACAACTCCAACGCCCACTCCACAATCCTGCCGGTTGCTTCTGGATTTCGCAAAATCCATTGCAACGGGAAGCGAGTGACGACGGTGATTTCGTGTGCTTGAAAATAATGGCGCAGCTTCCTCGAGGCCATAAGGAGGCCGAAAAGCAACTTCTGCATGCCAGAATATCTTGACCTAGCTCCTTGCAAAAGAGAGCTAACAAAATAAACTGGGCGCTGCACCACCTTTTTCTTCTGCACTGCACAGATCCTGTCTTGCCGGGATCAACCCTTGCCGGGGAAGATCCTGCCGCGTCGCCTGACAGTCCTGCCGCTGGTGTTGCTTCCTCATCAGCTTCTCTCTGCGCCACTAACGCAGCACTAACCACTTGATTTGTTGCTGCCAAATATAGCAGCAACGGCTCTCGTGGTTTAGGCGCGACTAGCGTCGGCGGAGAAGAAAGGTATTTCTTCAAATCTTGCAGCGCAGCCTCCGCCTCCGGAGTCCATTTCATTGGACCTGCCTTCTTCAAAATTTTGAAAAAGGGCAGGGCGCGCTCAGCAAATTTGGAAATAAACCTGCTTAGAGCAGCAACACAGCCGGCAACACGACGGACATCCTTGACGCGTCTTGGTGCTTCAATCTGCTCAATAGCTTTGATCTTGTCGGGTTTTGCTTCGATTCCCCGTTGAGATACAAAGAATCCGAGAAGCTTGCCGAAAGGAACACCAAACACGCACTTCTCAGGATTGAGCTTTAAGTTGATCTTGCGCAGATTTGCAAATGTTTCTTCTAGATCTTGTATGAGCGTCGCTTTGTCCTTGGTTTTGACCACTATATCATCCATATATGCCTCTATATTTCTATGGAGCTGAGGCTCAAAACCAATTTGAACCGCTCTCGCAAATGTAGAACCAGCACTTTTCAACCCGAAAGGCATTCGTATAAAACAATACGTACCACATGGGGTGATAAATGCGGTCTTTTCTTCATCTTCTTTTGCCATGAAGATCTGATGATACCCTGAATAGGCATCAAGGAAGGACAGTAGATCACAACCAGTGGTGGAGTCCACAATCTGGTCGATGCGCGGCAAGGGAAAGGGATCTTTTGGACAGGCTTTATTGATAACTGGCGCGCCAAAGATGTCGGCGTGCGACACCTATGGGACCCTCAAGGAATCCCTTTACGATTCGGTAGGGGGAGAGGTACGCGCAAAGAGCAGAACCAACGATCGACGCGGGGCGATTTTACCCAGGTTCGGGCCGCTCATCAGCGTAAAACCCTAATCCTGCCTTGTTTTATTATGAATGTTCTTGAGCCCAGGCTTCAGGAGCGCTTGCAATGAACAATACATTCAAAGAGCAGCTACGCATGCAGAATGGGCCAGAAGATCCTCCCCCCTGTAGCAGTTGCCTTGGGCCTCCTTTTATACGCTCAAAGGGGTCACCACAGTGGCAAAATGTACATACATTGAGGTGTAAAGTAGCTACAGGGTCATCATACCTAACCCCTGACGGATTAGGATGAACGCATTTAATGCACCGTGAGGGCCACGCATCCAAAGAAGGACCCAGAATGTCGGGCTTGTTGCTGTGCCAGAGCGGTGGCACAGCAACAGAACCTTGCGGGGCGCCGAATCTTGCGGGGCGCCGAACCTTGCCGGGCGCCGAATCTTGCCGGGCGCCGAACCTTGCCAGGCGCCAAATCTTGCCGGGCTTCGCAGGCCCCCCCGGCAAGATCTTGCCGAGGAAGCTGGCTTTCGGATTCTAGCTCTTCTGATCTGCTGATCCTCAGATCTTTGACTTGAGAATTTCTTTGGTAGCCTGTGTCAACCTCGAACTGTTCCCCGACAAGCCTTGCCGCGAGTATGGCTACAACTGCCCGTGCACAAGTACGGGGTACTAATGGCCCAATACTTAGTACACCGACAGCGACAACAGTCATAAACATGCGTTAAGATTAACCAACATTGAGTGCAAGCATGAGTAGGATATAAATCACCATGAACATAAATATCGTGGAGGCTATGTTCATTTTGTTTCAACTACATGCGTGAACATGTGCCAAGTCAAGCCACTCGAATCATTCAAAGGAGGATACCATCCTATCATACTACATCACAATCATTTTAAAAGCATGTTGGCACGCAAGGTAAACCATTATAAACTCCTAGCTAATTAAGCATGGCATGAGTAACTATAATCTGTAATTGTCATTGCAAACACGTTTCATTCATAATGGGCTGAATCAAGAACAATGAACTAATCATATTTACAAAAACAAAATAGGTCGAGTTCATACCAGCTTTTCCTCATCTCAATCATTTCATCATATATCATCATTATTGCCTTTCAGTCGCATGACCGAATGGTGTGGATAATAATAATAGTGCGCGTGCATTGGACTAAGCTGGAATCTGCAAACATTTATTCAAAGGAGAAGACAAGGTAATATGGGTTCTTGGTTAGATCAACAATAATGCATATGAGAGCCACTCAACATTTTCATCGTGGTCTTCTCCTCTCGACCCCAAAGAAAGGAAAAAGAATTTCAAAGAAGCACACTGAAATATTTTTGGGGTTTTTGTTTTTCTGAAGAAAGTAAAAACAAGAACGAGAAAAACTATTTACACGGGAAAGCTCCCAACAAAAGAAGAACGAGAAATCTTTTTGGGGTTTTCTTTAATACTACTGCTAGCTAAACATGAAAAGGAAACTAAAAAGAAACTACAACTAATTTTTTTGGATTTTCTCAAAGTTTTTCAAACACACAAGAAGAAAGCGGGAAAAAGAAAATAAACTAGCATGGATAATACAATGAAAAAGTATGAACACCGACAACTGGAATGAGTGTGTGAACATGAATGTAATGCCGGTGAGAAATACGTACTCCCCCAAGCTTAGGCTTTTGACCTAAGTTGGTCTACGCCCATGGATCAAAGTAGCCCTCTCCTCGGTACTGAGCAGGATCCTGAGGGTTCCACTGGTTAGCGAGCTCCTGTGGCTCCCACTGATAAATAGACTCCTCATACGGATCAGGTGATGGTTCTGGCTCAGGAACTGGGGATCGCGTCCGCTCCCAGTATGCATAAATTTCCTCAGGCAAAATGAGGTACCTACCTGAATGAATATCGAACAAAGAAGGTGCAGGCAAAGTAATAATCTGACAAGTCTCCTGGCTGAATACCAGGTTATAGATGAGTCTCTTGTCCTTATCATCGCTAATAAAATCATGTGCTTCCATACTGTTATAGTCTAAGTATATAGTGGGTAGTAGCATCTCCTCTTCCTCATCATGCCTAATGGGTATCTCGAAGCGTCTAGCAAGGCGGGAGGCATAGATACCACCAAAGATAGGACCCCTCGAACGGTTTAAACTCAACCGTCGAGTAACAATAGTGCCCAAACTAAAAGTTCTATCACGGAGTAAAGCATGGCGCAAAATAGCGAGGTCAGGGGCACTAAGGCCCCCACTCTCTCCACGACCAATTAAACATCTCCCAGCAAATAATGAGTAATAGCGCAAAACAGGAAAAATGCAAACTAGCCACTCTCGCTTCTGACACCCTTCTCTCCTCCCCTATGGTAACTTCACCAATAAAATCTTCCACATCTCTATGACGTGGTTCATTGACGCTGCCCTCAAAAGGTAATTTACAAACCTCACAAAAATCATAAAGCATCATCTCCTTATGCTCATCATATAAATAAAATTCTACCATGGGTGGTGATTTCCTAGCATGAAAGTGAAAATTTTGCACGAAGGTATTAGTGAGTAGGAGGTATTGATCACACTTATCATGGAGGAAGTCGGTGATGCCTGCATTCTCTGCCAAGTAATAAAAATCGTCATAAATTCCGGCAGCCCCCAAGAATGCATCACTTGGCCATTCACACGGCCGAACTTCCGCGGTGCGAGGAAGGTTGTACTTGGGCTTCTTCTTCTCTTCATTTTCATTTTCCCTTGAACCCCGGCTTGAAGAGCCTCTCAACCATCTCTTCATCATTTCTTTTCTCTGAAAATTTCTGAAATTTTTAGTGACTCAAATAAAAAGTGAACCAAACTCAACAAGATTGATAGCAACTACTTTGGACCAAATAAATTTGACATGCAAGCTCAAGAACAAGGTCACCATAGCAGCAAAAATTTGCAATGAATAAAGCACTAGAACAAAAACTAATTGGACCATTGGAGGAGTCACATACCGAAGAACAATCCCCCAAAACAGTTTTGCAAATGGAGCTTTGCACAAGGAGATCGAAAATGGCAGCAAGATGAGCTAGAACACGGGTTTGAGCAACGGGATGATTTTTTCTGGAGGAAGACGAAGTGGATGGGTGCTGGAATAAGTGAGGGGGACCCATGTGGGACCCACAAGGCAGGGGGGCGTGCCCAGGGGGTAGGGCGCGCCCTCCACCCTTGTGGTCCACTGGTGCAGCCCCCTGGTGCAATCTCAGTGCCAGAAATTCTAAAATATTATATAAAAAATCAATCTAAATTTTCAGGGCATTTGGAGAACTTTTATTTTCGGGACATTTTTTATTGCACGGATAAATCAGAAAACAGACGGATAATACTATTTTTGCTTTGTTTATTCTAAATAACAGAAGTAAAAAGTAGGTATAGAAAGTTTGTGATTTCTAAATTCATCCATCTCATGCTCATCAAAAGGAATCCTTTAACAAGGTTGATCAAGTCTTATTAACAAACTTCTTTTGAATAACATGAAACCGGAGAATTTTCGAATAACACTAGGTTACTGTTGGGGAACGTAGCATGCAATTTCAAAAAAATTCCTACGCTCACGCAAGATCTATCTAGGAGATGCATAGCAACGAGAGGGGAAGAGTGTGTCCACGTACCCTCGTAGACCGAAAGCGGAAGCGTTTGTTTAACGTGGTTGATGTAGTCGAACGTCTTCTCGTTCTGACCTATCAAGTACCGAATCTACGGCACCTCCGAGTTTTGCACACGTTCAGCTCGATGACGTCCCTCGAACTCTTGATCCAGCAAAGTGTCGAGGGAGAGTTCCGTCAGCACGACGGCGTGGTGACGGTGATGGTGAAGTGATCCGCGCAGGGCTTCGCCTAAGCACTACATGAATATGACCGGAGGAGTAAACCGTGGAGGGGGGCGCCGCACACAGCTTGGAACAATTGATGTGTGCTAGAGGTGCCCCCCACCCCCATATATAAAGGAGGGAGAGGGAAGGAGGCCGGCCCTAGGCGCGCTCCAAGTAGGAGGAGTCCTACTTGGGCTCCTAGTAGGATTCGGCCCCCCCTTCCTTTTATCGGAGGGGGAAAGGGGGAAGGAGAGAGAGAGGGAGAAGGAAAGGGGGGCGCCGCCCCCTCCCCTAGTCCAATTCGGACTCCTCCCTTGTGGGGGGCGCGCCACCCCTATGTGGGTTAGTGTGCCTCCCTCCTATGGCCCATATGGCCCATATCTTCCCCCAGGGGTTTCCGGTAACCCCCCGGTACTCCGATATGTACCCGATACACTCCGAAATACTTCCAGTGTCCGAATACTATCATCCAATATATCAATCTTTATCTCTCGACCATTTCGAGACTCCTCATCATGTCAGTGATCTCATCCGGGACTCCGAACAACATTTGGTCACCAAATCACATAACTCATATAATACAAATCGTCATCGAACGTTAAGCGTGCGGACCCTACGGGTTTGAGAACTATGTAGACATGACCGAGACACCTCTCCGGTCAATAACCAATAGTGGAACCTGGATGCTTATATTGTCTCCCACATATTCTACGAAGATCTTTATCGGTCGTACCGCAATGACAATATACGTTGTTCCCTTTGTCATCGGTATGTTACTTGCCCGAGATTCGATCGTCGGTATTCTCATACCTAGTTCAATCTCTTTTCTGGCAAGTCTCTTTACTCGTTGCGTAATACAACATCCTGCAACTAACTCATTGGTCACATTGCTTGCAAGGCTTATTGTGATGTGCATTACCGAGAGGGCCCAGAGATACCTCTTCGATACTCGGAGTGACAAATCCTAATCTTGATCTATGCCAACCCAACAAACACCTTCGGAGATACCTGTAGAGCATCTTTATGATCACCCAGTTACGTTGTGACGTTTGATAGCACACAAGGTATTCCTCCGGTATTCGAGAGTTGCATAATCTCATAGTCAAAGGAATATGTATAAGTCATGAAGAAAGCAATAGCAATAAAACTTAAAGATCATTATGCTAAGCTAACGGATGGGTCATGTCCATCACATCATTCTCCTAATGATGTGATCCCGTTCATCAAATGACAACACATGTCTATGGTTAGGAAACTTAACCATCTTTGATCAACGAGCTAGTCTAGTAGAGGCTTACTAGGGACTCGGTGTTTTGTCTATGTATTCACACATGTATCAAGTTTCCGGTTAATACAATTCTAGCACGAATAATAAAAATTTATCATGATATAAGGAAATATAAAATAACAACTTTATTATTGCCTCTAGGGCATATTTCCTTCAGTCTCCCACTTGCACTAGAGTCAATAATCTAGTTCACATAGCCATGTGATTTAACACCAATAGTTCACATCGTCATGTGATTAACACCCATAGTTCACATCGCCATGTGACCAACACCCAAAGGGTTTACTAGAGTCAATAATCTAGTTCACATCGCTATGTGATTAACACCCAAAGAGTACTACGGTGTGATCATGTTTTGCTTGTGAGAGAAGTTTAGTCAACGGGTCTGCCACATTCAGATCTGTATGTATTTTGCAAATTTCTATGTCTACAATGCTCTGCATGGAGCTACTCTAGCTAATTGTTCCCACTTTCAATACATATCCAGATTGAGACTCAGAGTCATCTGGATCGGTGTAAAAGCTTGCATCGACGTAACTCTTTACGACGAACTCTTTATCACCTCCATAGCCAAGAAATATTTCCTTAGTCTTCTAATGATAATTTTGACCACTGTCTAGTGATCTACTCCTGGATCACTATTGATACCTCCCTGCCAGATTTATGGCAAGGTACACAATAGGTTTGGTACACAGCATGGCATACTTTATAGAACCTATGACTAAGGCATAGGGAATGACTTTCATTCTCTCTCTATATTCTGCCGTGGTCGGGTTTTGAGTCTTACTCAACTTCACACCTTGTAACGCAGGTAAGAACCCTTTCTTTGACTGATCCATTTTGAACTCCTTCAAAATCTTGTCAAGGTATGTGCTTTGTGAAAGTCCTATCAAGCGTCTTAATCTATCTCTATAGATCTTGATGCTCAATATATAAGCAGCTTCACCGAGGTCTTTTATTGAAAAAATCTTATTCAAGTATCCTTTTATGCTATCCAGAAATTATATATCATTCCCGATCAACAATATGTCATCCACATATAATATCAGAAATGCTACAAAGCTCCCACTCACTTTCTTGTAAATACATGCTTCACCATAAGTCTGTATAAAACCATATGCTTTGATTACCTTATCAAAGCGTATATTCCAACTCCGAGATGCTTGCACCAGTCCATAGATGGATCGCTAGAGTTTGCACACTTTGTTAGCATCTTTAGGATTGACAAAACCTTTTGGTTGCATCATATACAACTCTTCTTTAAGAAATCCATTAAGGAATGCAGTTTTGACATCCATTTGCCAGATTTCATAAAACGCGGCAATTGCTAACATGATTCGGACAGACTTAAGCATCGCTACGAGTGAGAAGGTCTCATCGTAGTCAACTCCTTGAACTTGTCGAAAACCTTTTGCGACTAGTAGAGCTTTGTAGTGAGTAACATTACCATCAGCGTCAGTCTTCTTCTTGAAGATCCATTTATTCTCAATGGCTTTCCGATCATCGGGTAAGTCAACCAAAGTCCATACTTTGTTCTCATACATGGATCCCATCTCAGATTTCATGGCTTCAAGCCATTTTGCGGAATCTGGGCTCATCATCGCTTCCTCATAGTTCGTAGGTTCGTCATGGTCTAAACCTCCAAAACAGGATTACCATACCACTCCGGTGCGGAACGTGCTCTGGTTGACCTACGAGGTTCGGTAGTAACTTGATCTGAAGTTTCATGATCATTATCATTAGCTTCCTCTCTAGTTGGTGTAGGCATCACGGGAACAGATTTCTCTGATGAGCTACTTTCCAAATTGAAAGAAGGTACAATTACCTCATCAAGTTCTACTTTCCTTCCACTCACTTCTTTTGAGAGAAACTCCTTCTCTAGAAAGGATCCATTCTTAGCAACAAAGATCTTGCCTTTGGATCTGTGATAGAAGGTGTACCCAACAGTTTCTTTTGGGTATCCTATGAAGACGCACTTCTCCGATTTGGGTTCGAGCTTATCAGGCTAAATCTTTTTCACATAAGCATCGCAACCCCAAACTTTAAGAAATGACAGCTTAGGTTTCTTGCCAAACCACAGTTCATACGGTGTCGTCTCAACGGATTTAGACGGTGCCCTATTTAACGTGAATGCAGCTGTCTCTAATGCATAACCCCAAAACGATAGTGGTAAATCGGTAAGAGACATCATAGATCGCACCATATTCAATAAAGTACGGTAATGATGTTCGGACACACCATTACGCTGTTGTGTTCCAGGTGGCGTGAGTTGTGCAACTATTCCACATTGTTTTAAATGAAGGCCAAACTCGTAACTCAAATATTTGCCTCCGCGATCAGATCGTAGAAACATTATTTTCTTGTTACGATGATTCTCCACTTCACTCTGAAATTCTTTGAACTTTTCAAATGTTTCAGACTTGTGTTTCATTAAGTAGATATACCTATATCTGCTCAAATCATCTGTGACGGTCAGAAAATAACGATACCCGCCGCGAGCTTCAACACTCATCGGACCGCATACATCGGTATGTATTATTTCCAATAAGTCATTAGCTCGCTCCATTGTTCCGGAGAACGGAGTTTTAGTCATCTTGCCCATGAGGTATGGTTCGCAAGTATCAAATGATTCATAATCAAGTGATTCCAAAAGCCCATCTGCATGGAGTTTCTTCATGCGTTTTACACCAATATGACCTAAACGGCAGTGCCACAAATATGTTGCACTATCATTATCAACTTTGCATCTTTTGGCATCAATATTATGAATATGTGTATCACTATGATCGAGATTCAATAAACCATTCACATTGGGTGTATGACCATAGAAGGTTTTATTCATATAAACAGAACAACAATTATTCTCTGACTTAAATGAATAACCGTATTGCAATAAACATGATCTAATCATATTAATGCTCAACGCAAACACCAAATAACATTTATTTAGGTTCAATTCTATTCCCGAAGGTAGAGGGAGTGTACGATGGTGATCGTATCAACCTTGGAATTACTTCCAACACACATCGTCACCTCGTCCTTAACTAGTCTCTGTTTATTTTGCAACTCCTGTTTCGAGTTACTACTCTTAGTAACTGAACCAGTATCAAATACCGAGGGGTTGCTATAAACACTAGTAAAATACACATCAATAACATGTATATCAAATATACCTTTGTTCACTTTGCCATCCTTCTTATCCGCCAAGTATCTAGGGCAGTTCCACTTCCAGTGACCATTTCCTTTGCAGTAGAAGCACTCAGTTTCAGGCTTGGGTCTAGCTTTGGGCTTCTTCATGGGAGTGGCAACTTTCTTGCCATTCTTTTTGAAATTTCCCTTTCTTTCCCTTGCCCCTTTTCTTGAAACTAGTGGTCTTGTTAACCATCAACACTTGATGCTATTTCTTGATTTCTACCTTCGCTGATTTCAGCATTGTGAAGAGCTTGGGAATCATTTTCGTCATCCCTTGCGTATTATAGTTCATCACAAAGTTCTAGTAACTTGGTGATAGTCACTAGAGAACTCTGTCAATCACTATCTTATCTGGAAGATTAACTCCCACTTGATTCAAGCGATTGTAGTACCCAGACATTCTGAGCACATGCTCACTAGCTGAGCTATTCTCCTCCATCTTGTAGGCAAAGTACTTGTCAGAGGTCTCATACCTCTTAACACGGGCATGAGTCTGAAATATCATTTTCAGCTTCTTCGAACATCTCATATGCTCCATGGCATTCAAAACATTTTTGAAGTCCCGATTCTAAGCTGTAAAGCATGGTGCACTAAACTATCAAGTAGTCATCATACCGAGCTTGCAAAACGTTCATAACGTCTGCATCTGCTCCTGCAACAGGTTCGTCACCTAGTGGTGCATCAAGGACATAATTCTTCTGTGCAGCAATGAGGATAATCCTCAGATCACGGACCCAGTCCGCATCATTGCTACTATCATCTTTCAACTTAGTTTTCTCTAGGAACATATCAAAAATAAAATAGGGGAGCTATACGCGAGCTATTGATCTACAACATATATATGCAAATACTAT
Organism: Thinopyrum elongatum; assembly: GCA_011799875.1. Taxonomy (NCBI): domain Eukaryota; kingdom Viridiplantae; phylum Streptophyta; class Magnoliopsida; order Poales; family Poaceae; genus Thinopyrum; species Thinopyrum elongatum. The sequence goes on along the minus strand of CM022299.1, from coordinate 432,820,271 downwards.
CAGGACTAAGTTCATGATAAATTAAGTTCAATTAATCAAATTACTTAAGAACTCCCACTTAGATAGACATCCCTCAAGTCATCTAAATGATCACGTGATCCAAATCAACTAAACCATGTCCGATCATCACGTGAGATGGAGTAGTCTTCAATGGTGAACATCTCTGTGTTGATCATATCTACTATATGATTCACGTTCGACCTTTCGGTCTCCAGTGTTCCGAGGCCATGTCTGTACATGCTAGGCTTGTCAAGTTTAACCCGAGTATTCCGCATGTGCAAAACTGTCTTGCACCCGTTGTATGTGAACGCAGAGCCTATCACACCCGATCATCACGTGGTGTCTCAGCACGACGAAATGTCGCAACGGTGCATACTCAGGGAGAACACTTATACCTTGAAATTTTGTTAAGGGATCATCTTATAATGCTACCGCCGTACTAAGCAAAATAAGATGCATAAAAGATAAACATCATATGCAATCAAAATATGTGACATGATATGGCCATCATCATCTTGTGCCTTTGATCTCCATCTCCAAAGCACCGTCATGATCTCCATCATCACCGGCTTGACACCTTGATCTCCATCGTAGTGTCGTGGTCGTCTCGCCAACTATTGCTTCTACAACTATCGCTAACGCATAATGATAAAGTAAAGCAATTACATGGCATTTGCATTTCATACAATAAAGCGACAACCATAAGGCTCCTGCCAGTTGCCGATAACTTTTACAAAACATGATCATCTCATACAATAACGTATATCACATCATGTCTTGACCATATCACATCACAACATGCCCTGCAAAAACAAGTTAGACATCCTCTACTTTGTTGTTGCAAGTTTTACGTGGATGCTACGGGCTTCTAGTAAGAACCGTTCTTACCTACGCATCAAAACCACAACAGTGTTTCGTCAAGTTTGCTGTTTTAACCTTCAACAAGGACCGGCCGTAGTCAAATTTGATTCAACTAAAGTTGGAGAAACAGACACCCGCCAGCCACCTTTATGCAAAACTAGTTGCATGTCTGTCGGTGGAACCGGTCTCATGAACGTGGTCATGTAAGGTTGGTCCGGGTCACTTCATCCAACAATACCGCCGAATCAAAATAAGACGTTGGTGGTAAGCAGTATGACTATCACCGCCCACAACTCTTTGTGTTCTACTCGTGCATATCATCTACGCATAGACCTGGCTCGGATGCCACTGTTGGGGAACGTAGCATGTAATTTCAAAAAAATTCCTACGCTCATGCAAGATCTATCTAGGAGATGCATAGCAACGAGAGGGGAAGAGTGTGCCCACGTACCCTCGTAGACCGAAAGCGGAAGCATTTGTTTAACGCGGTTGATGTAGTCGAACGTCTTCTCGTTCCGACCGATCAAGTACCAAACGTACGGCACCTCCGAGTTCTGCACATGTTCAGCTCGATGACGTCCCTCGAACTCTTGATCCAGCAAAGTGTCGAGGGAGAGTTCCATCAGCACGATGGCGTGGTGACGGTGATGGTGAAGTGATCCGCGCAGGGCTTCGCCTAAGCACTACGTGAATATGACCGGATGAGTAAACCGTGGAGGGGGGCGCCGCACACGGCTTGGAACAATTGATGTGTATTAGAGGCGCCCCCACCCCCGTATATAAAGGAGGGAGAGGGGAGGAGGCCGGCCCTAGGCGCGTCCCAAGTAGGAGGAGTCCTACTTGGGCTCCTAGTAGGATTCGGCCCCCCTTCCTTTTATCGGAGGGGGAAAGGGGGAAGGAGAGAGAGAGGGAGAAGGAAAGGGGGGCGCCGCCCCCTCCCCTAGTCCAATTCGGACTCCTCCCTTGTGGGGGTGCGCCACCCCTATGTGGGCTGGTGTGCCTCCCTCCTATGGCCCATATGGCCCATATCTTCCTCCGGGGGGTTCCGGTAACCCCCCGGTACTCCGATATGTACCCGATACACTCCCGAAAACTTCCGGTGTCCGAATACTATCATCCAATATATCAATATTTATCTCTCGACCATTTTGAGACTCCTCGTCATGTCTGTGATCCCATCCGGGACTCCGAACAACATTCGGTCACCAAATCACATAACTCATATAATACAAATCGTCATCGAACGTTAAGCGTGCGGACCCTACGGGTTCGAGAACTATGTAGACATGACCGAGACACCTCTCCAGTCAATAACCAATAGCGGAACCTGGATGCTCATATTGGCTCCCACATATTCTACGAAGATCTTTATCGGTCATACCGCAATGACAACATACGTTGTTCCCTTTGTCATCGGTATGTTACTTGCCCGAGATTCGATCGTCGGTATCCTCATACCTAGTTCAATCTCATTTCTAGCAAGTCTCTTTACTCGTTCCGTAATACAACATCCCGCAACTAACTCATTAGTCACATTGCTTGCAAGGCTTATTGTGATGTGCATTACCGAGAGGGCCCAGAGATACCTCTCCGATACTCGGAGTGACAAATCCTAATCTTGATCTATGCCAACCCAACAAACACCTTCGGAGATACCTGTAGAAGATCTTTATGATCACCCAGTTACGTTGTGACGTTTGATAGCACACAAGGTATTCATCCAGTATTCGGGAGTTGCATAATCTCATAGTCAAAGGAATATGTATAAGTCATGAAGAAAGCAATAGCAATAAAACTTAACGATCATTATGCTAAGTTAACGGATGGGTCATGTCCATCACATCATTCTCCTAATGATGTGATCCCGTTCATCAAATGACAACACATGTCTATGGTTAGGAAACTTAACCATCTTTGATCAACGAGCTAGTCTAGTAGAGGCTTACTAGGGACTCGGTGTTTTGTCTATGTATTCACACATGTATCAAGTTTCCGGTTAATACAATTCTAGCATGAATAATAAACATTTATCATGATATAAGGAAATATAAAATAACAAGTTTATTATTGCCTCTAGGGCATATTTCCTTCAGTTACCTCAACGGGGATATGCACGTCCCCAACAATAAGAATATCATATTTCTTTTTGACAGTAGGGAGAGGGAATTCAAAACCTCCAATAGTAATAGTTGAAATTTTTCCAATAGAATTGATACTATGAACTTGAGGTTGTTTCTTCGGAAAGTGTACCGTATGCTCATTACCATTTACATGAAAAGTGACATTGCCCTTGTTGCAATCAATAACAACCCCTGCAGTATTCAAAAAGGGTCTACCAAGGATGATCGACATACTGTCGTCCTCGGGAATATTAAGAATAACAAAGTCCGTTAAGATAGTACCGTTTGCAACCACAACAGGCACATCCTCACAAATACCGATGGGTATAGCAGTTGATTTATCAGCCATTTGCAAAGAGATTTCAGTAGGTGTCAACTTATTCAATTCAAGTCTACGATACAAAGAGAAGGGCACAACACTAACACCGGCTCCCAAATCACATAAAGCAGTTTTAACATAGTTTCTTTTAATAGAGCATGGTGTAGTTGGTATCCCTGGGTCTCCTAGTTTCTTTGGTATTCCACCCTTAAAAGTATAATTAGCAAGAATGGTGGAAATTTCAGCTTCCGGTATCTTTATTTTATTTGTAACAATATCTTTCATATACTTAGCATCAGGAGACATTTTCAGAATATCAGTCAAACGCATACGCAAAAAGACAGGTCTAAGCATTTCAACAAAGCGCTCAAAATCCTCATCATCCTTTTTCTTGGATGGTTTAGGAGGAAAGGGCATGGGTTTCTGAACCCATGGTTCTCTTTCTTTACCGTGCTTCCTAGGAACGAAGTCTCTCTTATCATAACATTTATTCTTAGATTGTGGGTTATCACGATCAACATCAGGTTCAATCTGCACATCATTATCATTACTAGGTTGAGCATCAACATGAACATCATCATAAAATTTATCACTAGATTCATGTTCATCACCAGATTGTGTCTCAGCATCAGAAATAGAAATATCATTTGGGTTCTCAGGTGTGTCTATAACAGGTTCACTAGAAGCATGCAAAGTCCTATCAGTTTTCTTTTTATTTTTATTACTAGGACTAGGTGCATCAGTATTAATTCTCTGAGAATCTTGCTCAACTCTCTTAGGATGACCCTCAGGATACAGAGGTTCCTGGGTCATTTTACCACCCCTAGTCATAACCCTAACAGCGTTATCATTGTTCTTACTATGCAACTCATTGAGCAAATCATCCTGTGCCTTAAGTACTTGTTCTACTTGAGTTTTAACCATGGAAGCATGCTTACTAATAATCTTAAGATCACTAATAGTTCTACTCATATAATCACCCAAGCAGTCAAGCATGTAAGCATTACGTTTCAATTGTCTACTAACATAAGCATTGAAGTTTTCTTGTTTAACAATAAAATTGTCAAACTCATCCAAGCATTGACTAGCAGACTTATTATAAGGAATATCACCTTCATCAAATCTATAGAGAGAATTTACCTCTACTACCTGTGTCGGGTTATCAAGACCATGTGTCTCTTCAATAGGTGGTAAATTCTTAACATCTTCAGCTTTAATACCTTTTTCTTTCATAGATTTCTTTGCCTCATGCATATCTTCGGGACTGAGGAATAGAATACCTCTTTTCTTCGGAGTTGGCTTAGGAGTTGGTTCAGGAAGTGTCCAATCATTATCATTACTCAATATATTATTCAATAGCAATTCAGCTTGCTCAATAGTTCATTCCCTGAAAACACAACCAGCACAACTATCTAGGTGGTCCCTAGAAGCATCGGTTAGTCCATTATAAAAGATATCAAGTATTTCATTTTTCTTGAGAGGATGATCAGGCAAAGAATTAAGTAATTGGAGAAGCCTCCACCAAGCTTGCGGGAGACTCTCTTCTTCAATTTGCACAAAGTTAAATATTTCCTTTAAAGCAGCTTGTTTCTTATGAGCAGGGAAATATTCTTCAGAGAAGTAGTAAATCATATCCTGGGGACTACGCACACAACCAGGAGCAAGAGAATTAAACCATATCTTAGCATCACCCTTTAACGAGAAATGAAACAATTTAAGAATATAGTAATAGCGAATTTTTTCCTCATGAGCAAATAGGGTGGCTATATCATTCAATTTAGTAAGTTGTGCCACAACAGTTTCAGATTCATAACCATGGAAAGGATCAGATTCAACCAAAATAATTAACTCAGGATCGACAGAGAATTCATAATCCTTATCAGTAACAAAGATAGGGGAAGTAGCAAACTTAGGATCATATTGCATTCTAGCATTCAAAGATTTTTCTTTCCACTTGCATAATAATTTCTTAAGATCATCTCTATCCTTACAAGCAAGAAAGTCCCTAGCTACCTCTCCATCCATAACATAACCCTCAGGCATAACAGGTAATTCATATCTAGGAGAACTAGGTCTTGCAGGTGTCTCAAAGTGTTCAGTTTCAATAATTTCATCAGTTTCAAAAATATCATCATCTTCAGCCTAATCAATAGTTCTAACTCTAGCAAGATGTTCATCAAGTAATTCACCCAGTGGCACTGTTGTATCAAGCAAAGTAGTAGCATCATAAGCATCATTCATAGTAGAAGTAGCATCATCAATAACATGCGACATATTAGAATCAATAGCAGGTGTAGGTGTCGCAAGCTTACTCAAAACAGAAGGTGAATCAAGTGCAGAGCTAGATGGCAGTTCCTTACCTCCCCTCGTAGTAGAGGGAAAAATCTTGGTTCTAGTAACTTTCAAATTCCACATAGTGATCAACAGATATAAATCCCAAGTGACTCAGAGAATAGAGCTATGCTCCCCGGCAACGGCGCCAGAAAAAGGTCTTGATAACCCACAAGTATAGGGGATCGCAACAGTTTTCGAGGGTAGAGTATTCAACCCAAATTTATTGATTCGACACAAGGGGAGCCAAAGAATATTCTCAAGTATTAGCAGCTAAGTTGTCAATTCAACCACACCTGAAAGACTTAATATCTGCAGCAAAGTATTTAGTAGCAAAGTAGTATGGAAGTAATGGTAACGGTGGCAAAAGTAACAGTAGCAATTTTGTAGCAATTGTAACAGTGGCAACGACAAAGTAACGTAGCAAAGATCAATATGTGAAAAGCTCGTAGGCAATGGATCAATGATGGATAATTATGTCGGATGGCATTCATCATGCAACAGTTATAACCTAGGGTGACACAGAACTAGCTCCAATTCATCAATATAATGTAGGCATGTATTCCGAATATAGTCATACGTGCTTATGGAAAAGAAATTGCATGACATCTTTTGTCCTACCCTCCCGTGGCAGCGGGGTCCTAATGCAAACTAAGGGATATTAAGGCCTCCTTTTAATAGAGAACCGGACCAAAGCATTAGCACTTAGTGAATACATGAACTCCTCAAACTACGGTAATCAACGGAAATAATCCCAATTATTGTCACCTTGGGGTATGTGGATCATAACACGTAATAGGTGTCTACAACTTGCAAGATAGGATCAAGACCACATATATATTCATGAAAACATAATAGGTTCAGATCTGAAATCATGGCACTCGGGCCCTAGTGACAAGCATTAAGCATAGCAAAGTCATAGCAACATCAATCTCAGAACATAGTGGATACTAGGGATCAAACCCTAACAAAACTAACCCGGTTACATGACAAATCTCATCCAACCCATCACCGTCCAGCAAGCCTATGATGGAATTACTCATGCACGGCGGTGAGCATCATGAAATATGGTGATGGAGGAAGGTTGGTGATGATGATGGCGACAATTTCCCCTCTCCGGAGCCCCGAACGGACTCCAGATCTGCCCTCCCGATGAAGAACAGGAGGTGACGGCGGCTCCGTATCGTAAAACGAAACGCGATGAATCCTTCTCTCCGAGTTTTTTCTCCCCGAAAGTGAATATATAGAGTTGGAGTTGAGGTCAGTGGAGGTCCAGGGGACCCATAAGGCAGGGGGGCGCCCTCCACCCTTGTGGACAGCTGGTGGGTCCCCTCTGGTTGATTCTTTCGCCAATATTTTTTACTTATTCCAAAAATATTCTCCGTAAAGTTTCAGGTCATTCCGAGAACTTTTATTTCTGCACAAAAATAACACCAAGGCAATTCTGCTGAAAACAGCGTCAGTCCGGGTTAGTTCCATTCAAATCATGCAAATTAGAGTCCAAAACAAGGGCAAAAGAGTTTGGAAAAGTAGATACGATGGAGACATATCAACCTCCTCTGCCAGCTCCTCCTCTGCTAGCTCCTCCTCTTCTAGATGATGGTGGTGTAGGAGTAGGAGCAGCAGCTCTTGGCTGTGTTGGTGGTTGTGTAGGAGCAGTAGCACCAGCTCTTGCCTATCTTGATGGTGGTGTAGGAGCATGATGCAGCTTAAAGCTACGTCGGTTTTTCCCCAAAGAGGAAGGGATGATGCAGCACAACTACGGTAGGTATTTCCCTCAGTGATGAGACCAAGGTTATCGAACCAGTAGGAGAACCACGCAACACTACGTGAATGGCACCTGCACACAAAGAACAAATACTTGCAACCCGACGTGTTAAAGGGGTTGTCAATCCCTTTCGGGTAGCGGTAGATAAAATTGTAGTAGATTGGATAAATAGATCTCGCGGGAACGAGAGATAAGATAAATAACAATAAATTGCAGCAAGGTATTTTTGGGTTTTTGGAAATATAGATCTGAAAATAAAAGCAAATAAAAATAGATCTTGAAGGCAAATATGAGAAAGAAGAGACCCGGGGGCCGTAGATTTCACTAGTGGCTTCTCTCAAGAAAAATAGCATACGGTGGGTAAACAAATTACTGTTGGGCAATTGATAGAACTTCAAATAATCATGACGATATCCAGGCAATGATCATTATATAGGCATCACATCCAAGATTAATAGACCGACTCCTGCCTGCATCTACTACTATTACTCCACACATCGACCGCTATCCAGCATGCATCTAGTGTATTAAGTTCATGGAGAAACGTAGTAATGCAATAAGAACGATGACATGATGTATACAAGATCTGTTTATGTAGAAATAGACCCCATCTTGTTATCCTTAATAGCAACGATACATACGTGCCATTTCCCCTTCTGTCACTGGGATCGAGCACCATAAGACCGAACCCATCACAAAGCACCTCTTCCCATGGCAAGAAAAAATGATCTAGTTGGCCTAACTAAACCAAAGATTCAAAGAAGAAATACGGGGCTATAAGCAATCATGCATATAAGAGATCAAAGAAACTCAAATAACTTTCATGGATAAAAAGATAGATCTGATCATAAACTCAAAGTTCATCGGATCCCAACAAACACACCGCAAAAAGGGTTACATCAAATAGATCTCCAAGAGACCATTGTATTGAGAATCAAAAGAGAGAGAGGAAGCCATCTAGCTACTAACTACGGACCCGTAGGTCTACAATGAACTACTCACGCATCATCGAAGAGGCACCAATGAGGATGATGAACCCCTCCGTGATGGTGTCTAGATTGGATCTGTGGTTTCTGGAACTTGCGGCGGCTGGAATTGTTTTTTGTCGACTCCCCTAGGGTTTTTGGACGTCCAGGGTATTTATAAAGCAAAGAGGCGGTGCGGGAGGTGGCCGAGGTGGGCACAACCCACCTGGGCGCGCTGGGCCCCCAGGTGTGCCATGGTGGGTTGTGCTCCCCTCAGAGCCCCCCTCTGGTACTTCCTTAGCCCATCGTGTGTCTTCTGGTCCAGAAAAAATCACCAAAAAGTTTCACTGCGTTTGGACTCCGTTTGATATTGATTTTCTGCGAAGTAAAAAACAAGCAATAAACAACAACTGGCACTGGGCGCTATGTCAATAGGTTAGTCCCAAAAAATGATATAAAGTTGCTATAAAATGATTGTAAAACATCCAAGAATAATAATATAACAGCATGGAATAATAAAAAATTATAGATACGTTGGAGACGTATCAGCATCCCCAAGCTTAATTCTTGCTTGTCCTCGAGTAGGTAAATGATAAAAACAGAATTTTTGAAGTGGAATGCTGCCTAACATGTTCATCACATATTCTTTTCTTTGTAGCATGGACAATTGGACTTTTATATGATTCAAAGCAAAAGTCTAGTTTTGACATGAAGATTTCAATACTCAAGCATATTGCTACTTCTTGAGCTTGCGTTGGTTTTTCCCTTGAAGAGGAAAGGGTGATGCAGCAAAGTAGAGATAAGTATTTCCCTCAGTTTGAGAACCAAGGTATCAATCCAGTAGGACACAATGCACAAGTCACCGAATACCTGTACAAACAATGAAACAACTTGCACCCAACGCGATAAAGGGGTTGTCAATCACTTCACGGTAATTTCAAAAGTGAGACCTGATAGAGATAGATAAACAATAAAGTAAATATTTTTGGTATTTTTGGTTTATAGATCGAAAAGTAAAAGATTGCAAAATAGTAGATCAGAAAGTAATATGATGGAAAATAGACCCAGGGGCCATAGGTTTCACTAGAGGCTTCTCTTTAGATAGAAAATATTATGGTGGGTGAACAAATTACTGCCGAGCAATTGATAGAAAAGCGCAAAGTTATGACGATATCTAAGGCAATGATCATGAATATAGGCATCATGTCTGTGTCAAGTAGACCGACTCCTGCCTGCATCTACTACTATTACTCCACACATCGACCGCTATCCAACATGCATCTAGAGTATTAAGTTCATAAAGAACGGAGTAATGCATTAAGCAAGATGACATGATGTAGAGGAATTAACTCAAGCAATATGATGAAAACCCCATCTTTTTATCCTCGATGGCAATAATACAATATGTGCCTTGTTGCCCCTACTGTCACTGGGAAAGGACACCGCAAGATTGAACCCAAAGCTAAGCACTTCTCCCATTGCAAGAAAAACCAATCTAGTTGGACAAACCAAATCGATAGTTCAAAGAGAATTACAAAGATATCAAATCATGCATAAAAGAATTCAGAGGAGATTCAAATAATATTCATAGATAAGCTGATCATAAATCCACAATTCATCGGATCTCGGCAAACACACCACAAAAAAGTATTACATCGAATAGATCTGCAAGAACATCGAGGAGAACATTGTATTGAGAATCAAAGAGAGAGATGAAGCCATCTAGCTACTAGCTATGGACCCGTAGGTCTGTGGTAAACTACTCACGCTTCATCGAAAGGGCAATGGAGTTGATGTAGAAGCCCTCCGTGACCGAATCCCCCTCCGGCAGGATGCCGGAAAAGGCCCCAAGATGGGATCTCACGGGTACAGAAGGTTGCGGCGGTGGAAAAGTGTTTTCGTGGCTCTCTCTGTTGGTTTGGGGATATAAGAGTATATATAGGTGAAGAAATTAGGTCAGGAGGTGCACAAGGGGCCCACAAGGGTGGGGGGCGCGCCCTAGCCCCTGTGCACGCCCTCCGTCCTTGTGGCCGCCTCGTGGCTCCTCTGACTTCATCTCCAAGTCTTCTGGTTGTCTTCTGGTCCAAGAAAAATCATCGCGAAGGTTTTATTCCGTTTGGACTCTGTTTGATATTCCTTTTCTACGAAACTCAAAAACAAGGAAAAAACAGGAACTGACACTGGGCTCTAGGTTAATAGGTTAGTCCCAAAAATAATATAAAATAGCATATTAATGCATATAAAACATCCAAAACAGATAATATAATAGCATGGAACAATCAAAAATTATAGATACGTTGGAGACGTATCAAGCATCCCCAAGCTTAATTCCTGCTCGTCCTCGAGTAGGTAAATGATAAAAACAGAATTTTTGATGTTGAATGCTACCTATCATATTTATCCATGTAATTTCTTTATTGTGGCATGAATGTTCAGATTCGTATGATTCAAAACAAAAGTTTAATATTGACATAAAAACAATAATACTTCAAGCATACTAACAAGGCAATTATGTCTTCTCAAAATAACATGGCCAAAGAAAGCTTATCCCTACAAAATCATATGGTCTGGCTATACTCCATCTTCATCACATAAAATATTTAAATCATGCACAACCCCCGATGACAAGCCAAGCAATTGTTTCATACTTTTGATGTTCTCAAACTTTTTCAACTTTCACGCAATACATGAGCGCGAGCCATGGACATAGCACTATAGGTGGAATAGACAGTGGTTGTGGAGAAGATAAAAAGGAGATAGTCTCACATCAACTAGGCGTATCAACGGGCTATGGAGATGCCCATCAATAGATATCAATGTGAGTGAGTAGGGATTGCCATGCAATGGATGCACTAGAGCTATAAGTTTATGAAAGCTCAAAAAGAAACTAAGTGGGTATGCATCCAACTCGCTTGCTCACGAAGACCTAGGGCAATTTGAGGAAGCCCATCATTGGAATATACAAGCCAAGTTCTATAATGAAAATTCCCACTAGTATATGAAAGTGACAATATAGGAGACTCTCTCTATCATGAAGATCATGGTGCTACTTTGAAGCACAAGTGTGGTGAAAGGATAGTAGCATTGCCCCTTCTCTGTTTTCTCTCATTTTTTTTATTTGGGCCTTCTCTCATTTTTTGGCCTCTTTTTTGTTCTCGTCCGGAGTCTCATCCCGACTTGTGGGGGAATCATAGTCTCCATCATCCTTTCCTCACATGGGACAATGCTCTAATAATGAAGATCATCACACTTTTATTTACTTACAACTCAAGAATTACAACTCGATACTTAGAACAAAATATGACTCTATATGAATGCCTCCGGTGGTGTACCGGGATGTGCAATGAATCAAGAGTGACATGTATGAAAGAATTATGAACGGTGGCTTTGCCACAAATACGATATCAACTACATGATCATGCAAAGCAATATGACAATGATGAAGCGTGTCATAATAAACGGAACGGTGGAAAGTTGCATGGAAATATGTCTCGGAATGGCTATGGAAATGCCATAATAGGTAGGTATGATGGCTGTTTTGAGGAAGGTATATGGTGGGTTTATGGCACCGGCGAAAGTTGCGCGGTACTAGAGAGGCTAGCAATGGTGGAAGGGTGAGAGTGCGTATAATCCATGGGCTCAACATTAGTCATAAAGAACTCACATACTTATTGCAAAAATCTATTAGTTATCGAAACGAAGTACTACGCGCATGCTCCTAGGGGGATAGATTGGTAGGAAAAGACCATCGCTCGTCCCCGACCGCCACTCAGAAGGAAGACAATAAATAAAAAATCATGCTCCGACTTCATCACATAACGGTTCACCATACGTGCATGCTACGGGAATCACAAACTTTAACACAAGTATTTCTCAAATTCACAATTACTCACTAGCATGACTCTAATATCACCATCTTCATATCTCAAAACAATCATAAGGAATCAAACTTCTCATAGTATTCAATGCACTTTATATGAAAGTTTTCATTATATCCCTCTTGGATTCCTATCATATTAGGACTAAATTTATAACCAAAGCAAATTACCATGCTGTTTAAAGACTCTCAAAATAATATAAGTGAAGCATGAGAGTTCATCAATTTCTATAAAATAAAACCACCGCCATGCTCTAAAAAGATATAAGTGAAGCACTAGAGCAAAATTGCCTAGCTCAAAAGATATAAGTGAAGCACATAGAGTATTCTAATAAATCACGATTCATGCGTGTCCCTCTCAAAAGGTGTGTACAGAAAGGATGATTGTGTCAAACTAAAAATCAAGGACTCAAATCATTCAAGACGCTCCAAGCAAAACACATATCATGTGGTGAATAAAAATATAGCCTCAAGTAAAGTTACCGATAGACGAAGACGAAAGAGGGGATGCCTTCCAGGGCATCCCCAAGCTTAGGCTCTTGGTTGTCCTTGAATATTACCTTGGGGTGCTTTGGGCATCCCCAAGCTTAGGCTCTTGCCACTCCTTATTCCATAGTCCATCAAATCCTTACCCAAAACTTGAAAACTTCACAACACAAAACTCAACAGAAAATCTCATAAGCTCCGTTAGTATAAGAAAATAAATCACCACTTTTGATACTGTTGTGAACTAATTATTTATTTATATTGGTGTAATATCTACTGTCTTCCAACTTTTCCATGGTTCATACCCCCCGATACTACTCATAGATTCATCAAAATAAGCAAACAACACATAGAAAACAGAATCTGTCAAAAACAGAACAGTCTGTGAAGATCCGAATTGTTATAATACTTATGTAACTCCAAAAATTCTGAAAAATTAGGAAAACAGAGGAAATTTGTATATAAATCCTTTTTAAAAAATTCAGAGTTTTCCACGCTCCATTGAATTTAAACAATTCTGGGACTGGGCGCAAAAGTTTCTGTTTTTCAGCAGGATCAAATCAACTATCACCGTAAGCCATCCCAAAGGTCTTACTTGGCACAAACACTAATTAAAACACAAAACCACATCTAACCATAGGCTAGATGAATTATTTATTGCAAAACAGAACCTAAAAAGCAAAAACAAAAAATAAAGTTGGGTTGCCTCCCAACAAGCGCTATTGTTTAACGCCCTTAGCTAGGCATAAAACACGAATAGATCTAGGTATTGTCATCTTTGGCATGCAATTCATAAGTAGCTCTCATAATAGATTCATATGGCAATTTAATTTTATTTCTTGGAAAGTGTTCCATGCCATTCCTTAACGGAAATTGAAATCTAATGTTTCCTTCTTTCATATCAATAATTGCACCAATCGTTCTAAGGAAAGGTCTACCAAGAATAATAGGACATGTAGGATTGCAATCTATATCAAGAACAATGAAATCTACGGGCACATAATTCCTATTTGCAACAATAATAACATCATTAATCCTTCCCATAGGTTTCTTAATAGTGGAATCCGCAAGATGCAAATTTAAAGAACAATCATCAAATTCACGGAAACCTAACACATCACATAAAGTTTTTGGAATCGTGGAAACGCTAGCACCCAAATCACACAAAGCATGGCACTCATAATCTTTAATTTTAATCTTAATAGTAGGTTCCCACTCATCATAAAGTTTTCTAGGGATAGAAACTTCTAATTCAAGCTTTTCTTCAAAAGATTGCATCATAGCATCAACGATATGTTTAGTAAAAGCTTTGTTTTGATTATAAGCATGAGGAGAATTCAACATGGATTGCAACAAGGAAATACAATCTATTGAAGAACAATTATCATAATTAAATTCCTTGAAATCCAAAAGAGTGGGTTCATTGCTACTTAGAGTTTTGACCTCTTCAATCCCACTTTTATCAATTTTTGCATCAAGATCTAAAAACTCCGAATCATTGGGACGCCTTTTAACTAAAGTTGACTCATCTCCAGTCCCATCTTTATCAAGATTTATATTGGAAAACAAAGATTCAATAGGAGTCACATCAATCACTTTAAGATCTTCATCATTATTTTCACGGGAACTAGAAGAACACATTTTTACAAACCAATCTTTTTTTGCATGAATCTTAGCGGTTCTTTCTTTGCACTCATCAATGGAAATTATCATAGCTTTGAGAGACTCATTGATATCATGCTTTGGTGGAATAGATCTAAGTTTCAAAGAATCAACATCAAGAGAAATTCTATCCACGTTCCTAGCCAAATCATCAATCTTAAGCAATTTTTCTTCAATCAAAGCATTGAAATTCTTTTGTGAACTCATAATTCTTTAACACTATTCTCAAAATCAGAGGGCATCTTATTATAATTTCCATAAGAATTGTTGTAGGAATTACCATAATTATTAGAGGAATTACTAGGAAACGGCCTAGGGTTAAAATTACCTCTATACGCGTTATTACCAAAATCGTTCCTACCAACAAAATTCATATCCATAGATTCATTATTATTCTCAATCAAAGTGGACAAAGGCATATCATTAGGATCAATAGAAGCACTCTTGCTAGCAAATAATTTCATAAGCTCATCCATCTTTCCACTCAAAACATTAATCTCTTCAATCGCATGCACTTTTTTACTAGTGGAAGATCTTTCGGTATGCATTGAGAATAATTAACCATAATATTATCTAGGAGTTTAGTAGCTTCTCCTAGAGTAATTTCCATAAAAGTACCTCCCGCGGCCGAATCTAAAAGATTTCTAGAAGCAAAATTCAATCTGGCATAAAAGTTTTGTATAATCATCCACAAATTCAAACCATGAGTAGGGCAATTTCGTATCATCAATTTCATTCTCTCCCAAGATTGTGCAACATGTTCATGACCAAGTTGCTTAAAATTCATAATATCGTTCCTAAGGGAGATGATCTTAGCGGGAGGAAAATACTTGGAAATAAAAGCATCTTTACACTTATTCCATGAATCAATACTATTTTTAGGCAAAGATGAAAACCAAGTTTTAGCACGATCTCGAAGCGAGAACGGAAATAGCTTCAATTTAACAATATCATTATCCACATCTTTTTTCTTTTGCATATCACACAAATCAACAAAATTATTAAGATGGGATGCGGCATCTTCACTAGGAAGGCCGGAAAATTGATCTTTCATAACAAGATTCAGCAAAGCGGCATTAATTTCACAAGATTCCGCATTAGTAGCAGGAGCAATCGGAGTACTAATAAAATCATTATTATTGGTGTTGGAAAAGTCACACAATTTGGTATTCTCTTGAGCCATCGTGACAAAGCAAGCAATCCAACACACGAGCACACAAAAAGCAAGCGAAGAAGACGAACGGAAGAGGGGCGAAGAAAAGGCAAATCTTTTCGAAAATTGTTTTAGAAGTGGGGGAGAGGGAAACGAGAGGCAAATGGCGAATAATGTAATGCATGAGATGAGAGTTTATGATGGGTACTTGGTATGTCTTGACTTGGCGTAGATCTCCCTGGCAACAGCGCCATAAATTCTTCCTGCTACTTCTGAAGCTTGCGTTGGTTTTTTCCTTCAAGAGGAAAGGGTGATGCAGCAAAGTAGAGATAAGTATTTCCCTCAGTTTGAGAACCAAGGTATCAATCCAGTAGGAGACAACGCACAAGTCACCGAATACCTGCACAAATAATCAAACAACTTGCACCCAACGCGATAAAGGGGTTGTCAATCCCTTCACGGTTATTTGCAAAAGTGAGATCTGATAGAGATAGATAAATGATAAAGTAAATATTTTTGGTATTTTTGGTTTATAGATCGGAAAGTAAAAGATTGCAAAATAGTAGATCAGAAAGTAATATGATGGAAAATAGACCCGGGGGCCATAGGTTTCACTAGAGGCTTCTCTCGAGATAGAAAATATTACGGTGGGTGAACAAATTACTGCCGAGCAGTTGATAGAAAAGCGCAAAGTTATGACGATATCTAAGGCAATGATCATGAATATAGGCATCACGTCCGTGTCAAGTAGATCGACTCCTGCCTGCATCTACTACTATTACTCCACACATCGACCGCTATCCAGCATGCATCTAGAGTATTAAGTTCATAAAGAACGGAGTAACGCATTAAGCAAGATGACATGATGTAGAGGAATTAACTCAAGCAATATGATGAAAACCCCATCTTTTTATCCTCGATGGCAACAATACAATACGTGCCTTGCTGCCCCTACTGTCACTGGGAAAGGAAACCGCAAGATTGAACCCAAAGCTAAGCACTTCTCCCATTGCAAGAAAAACCAATCTAGTTGGCCAAACCAAATCGATAGTTCAAAGAGAATTACAAAGATATCAAATCATGCATAAAAGAATTCAGAGGAGATTCAAATAATATTCATAGATAAGCTGATCATAAATCCACAATTCATCGGATCTCGGCAAACACACCGCAAAAAAGTATTACATCGAATAGATCTCCAAGAACATCGAGGAGAACATGGTATTGAGAATCAAAGAGAGAGAAGAAGCCATCTAGCTACTAGCTATGGACCTGTAGGTCTGTGGTAAACTACTCACGCTTCATCGGAAGGGTAATGGGGTTGATGTAGAAGCCCTCCGTGATTGAATCCCCCTCCGACAGGATGCCGGAAAAGGCCCCAAGATGGGATCTCACGGGTATAGAAGGTTGCGGCGGTGGAAAAGTGTTTTCGTGGCTCTCTCTGTTGGTTTGGGGATATAAGAGTATATATAGGCGAAGAAATTAGGTCAGGAGATGCACGAGCGGCCCACAAGGGTGGGGGGCGCGCCCTACCCCCTAGGCGCGCCCTCCGTCCTTGTGGCCGCCTCGTGGCTCCTCCGACTTCATCTCCAAGTCTTCTGGTTGTCTTCTGGTCCAAGAAAAATCATCGCGAAGGTTTTATTCCGTTTGGACTCTGTTTGGTATTCCTTTTCTGCAAAACTCAAAAACAAGGAAAAAACAGGAACTGGCACTGGGCTCTAGGTTAATAGGTTAGTCCCAAAAATAATATAAAATAGCATATTAATGCATATAAAACATCCAAAACAGATAATATAATAGCATGGAACAATCAAAAATTATAGATACGTTGGAGACGTATCACATATCAACAAGCAACCATGTCTTCCAAAATATCAACACTAAAGCAAGTTATCCCTAGCCCATTATGCTCAATCATTGATCCATTCATGAAACACACTCGCATATTATCTACACCCAATGCTCAAGTACGATCATAGTGCCCCTTAGTTGGTGCTTTATAAGAGAAGATGGAGACTCAAAATAAAAATTGCATAAAGTAAATAGAAAGGCCCTTCGCAGAGGGAAGTAGTGATTTGTAGAGGTGCCAGAGCTCAAAGCGAAAAAGATAGAGATGAAAACATTTTGGGTGGCATGCTTTTGCTGTCAACGAAACGACCGAGTAATTCCCAACACTTTCCATGCTAGATATATCATAGGAGGTTCCCAAATAGAAAATAAAGTTTATTTCTTTTTCCACCATACTTTCACATTCCACGGCTAACCGAATCTACGGGTGCCGTCCATACCAACACTTTCCAAGGAATTTATTGTTTGACAACATAAAGTAAATTCATTTTTCATTTCGGGACTGGGCATCCCTAATACCTTTGCCGTACTCTCGTGCAATGACAAGTGAATAAACACTCATCTTGAGAATAACACATCTAGCATGGAAAATATTGGCCACCCCCCCTCCCGCCGCTTCATGAGTGGTACGAGCACACAAAAGAGAAATTTATTTTGAAAATTAGAGATGGCACATACAAATTTGCTTAGAACGGCAAAAGAATACCGCATATAGGTAGGTATAGTGGACTCATATGGCAAAACTGGGTTTAAGGATTTTGGATGCACAAGTAGTGATCATACTTAGTGCAAATGAAGGCTAGCAAAAGATTGAGAAGCATCCAACCAAGAAACGAAAAATCTCATAAGTGAGCATTAAGCATAACTAACACCGAATAATGCACCACAAGTAGGATATAATTTCATTGCATAGCTATTGACTTTTGTGCTTGCATAGGGAATCACAAACCTTAACACCAATATTCTTACTAAACCATAATTACTCATCAACATGACTCACATATTATATCAACATATCACAAAACTATTACAAGGAATCAAGTTTATTTTGTCCAATGATCTTCATGAAAGTTTTTATTATATCCCTCTTGAATATCTATCACTTTGGGACTAGTTTCATATGTTGCTTTTGATAGCTCAAACAAATCTAAGTGAAGAACATGAGCACAAAAATTTCTTCTCTCAAAATAATTTAAGTGAGGCATGAGAGAATTTCTTAAAAAAATTACTAACTCTCAAATAAATCTAAGTGAAGCATGAGAGCATTTCTTAAAAAATAATAAAGCACACCGTGCTCAAAAAGATATAAGTGAAGCACTAGAGCAATTCCATAGCTCAAAAAGATTTAAGTGAAGCATAGAGAGAAATTCTAACAAGTCATGGCATAATTTTGGCTCTCTCAAATAGATGTGTCCAGCAAGGATTCATGACTAAAAATAAAAAGCAAAATAAGCAAAGACTCAAATCATACAAGACGCTCCAAGCAAAACTCATGATATGTGACGAATAAAAATATATCTCCAAGTAAAATACCGATGGTCGTTAGAAGAAAGAGGGGATGCCACTCGGGGCATCCCCAAGCTTAGTTGCTTGTTCCTCTTTGGATAATAGCTTGGGGTGCCATGGGGCATCCCCAAGCTTAGGCTCTTCTTACTCCTTATTCCTTCATCCATCATGATCTCACCCAAAACTTGAAAACTTCAATCACACAAAACTCAACAAAACCTTCATGAGATCCGTTAGTATAACAAAGCAAATCACTACTCTAAGTACTGTTGCAAACCCATTCATATTTTATTTTTTGCATTATATCTACTGTATTCCAACTTTACTATAGCTTATACCCTCCAATACAAACCATAGACTTATCGAAACAAGCACACAACGAAAAGAAAACAGAATCTGTCAAAAATAGAACAGTCGGTAGAAATCTGAAAACTTCGTATACTTCTGTAACTCCAAAAATTCTGAAAAATTAGGACAACGTAGGCAATTTGTATATAAATCTTGTGTAAAAAAATCAGAATTTTTCGTTGCTTCCGTGAATTTTCAAAAAAAAATTGCTGGACACAAAAGTTTCTGTTTTTCGACAAGATCAAATCAACTATCACCCAACATAATCCCAAAGGATTTGCTTGCACAAACACTAATTAAAACATAAAAAACACAATCATAACAGTAGCATAATTGTGCAAACACTCAAGAACATAAAGAAAAAGACAAAAATAAATTGTATTCATTGGGTTGCCTCCCAACAGGCGCTATTGTTTTATGCCCCTAGCTAGGCATAATGCATAGATCTAAGTATTGTCATCTTTGTTTTCCAACTCCTCAATCAAACACTTAGAATTCTCCAAAGACTTAGCATACACATTTTTAGTAACAATGCTTCTAGGCACGAGATTGAAAAATTCCTTCTTACAAAAAGGGTCTTTTATCACTTCAACAAAATCGGGGTGAATACTAATCATCTTAAGATCTCCTTTATTACTATTATTAGAAGTTTCACCTTTGTTCTTAGTAGCTTGAGTGATCTTACTAATTTTTACGGGAGTTTTTTCAATAGTTTTAGTGGAAGCAAAAGCCGTACTTAGATTACTAAAGATTTCTTCCAATTTATCAATCCGAGATGGGCTTTCTTCTATTCTTTCATGAATTACGGTGCCCTTTTCTTTTAGCAACTTAAGAACTTCTCCCGCTTTTGACCTAATTTTACTAGCAAAATTATGCATCTTTTTATCCAAGTTTTCAATATGGTCTTCTACGAGCATTTTCTTTTCAATAGTATCAAGCCTTTCCATAACATGCTCAAGGGTCAAAGTTGTGTCATTAATCATAAGGGGTGGTGAACCCACTAAATTTCCCATAGCATTAAAAGCATCAAGAGAGGGACACATCAAGAAAATTCCACCGGTAATCATATCAAGGATGAATCTATACCAAGTGGTGATGCCCACATAAAAACAACGAAGAAGAACAACGGTAGATTGCTTACGGATAGATCTATTATGAGCATTGCAAATCCTATACCAAGCATCCTTTAAATTCTCCCCTCCCCTTTGCTTAAAGTTAAGAACCTCGTTATCGGGAGTGCACGCAATAGAAGAAGAACTATCCATAACGACAAAAAGTGATAAACAAAATTGCACACAAAAACAGATCTGGCGTGAAAACAGCGAACGAAAAAAGAGGGCGAATAAAACGGCAAATTTTTGTGAAGTGGGGGAGATGAAAACAAGAGGCAAATGGCAAATAATGTAAATTGCAAGGAGATGAGATTTGTGATTAGGAACCTGGTAGATGTTGATGATGTCACCCCGGCAACGGCGCCAGAAATTCCTTTTGATGCGGCTTAAAGCTACGTCGGTTTTTCCCCAAAGAGGAAGGGATGATGCAGCACAGCTACGGTAGGTATTTCCCTCAGTGATGAGACCAAGGTTATCGAACCAGTAGGATAACCACGCAACACTACGTGAACGGCACCTACACACAAAGAACAAATACTTGCAACCCGACGTGTTAAAGGGGTTGTCAATCCCTTTCGGGTAGCGGTAGATAAAATTATAGTAGATTGGATAAATAGATCTCACGGAAACGCGAGATAAGATAAATAACAATAAATTGCAGCAAGGTATTTTTGGGTTTTTGGAAATATAGATATGAAAATAAAAACAAATAAAAATAGAGCTTGAAGGCAAATATGATAAAGAAGAGACCCGGGGGCCGTAGATTTCACTAGTGGCTTCTCTCGAGAAAAATAGCATACGGTGGGTAAACAAATTACTGTTGGGCAATTGATAGAACTTCAAATAATCATGATGATATCCAGGCAATGATCATTATATAGGCATCACGTCCAAGATTAGTAGACCGACTCCTGCCTGCATCTACTACTATTACTCCACACATCGACCACTATCCAGCATGCATCTAGTGTATTAAGTTCATGGAGAAACAGAGTAATGCAATAAGAACGATGACATGATGTAGACAAGATCTATTTGTGTAGAAATAGACCCCATCTTGTTATCCTTAATAGCAACGATACATACGTGTCATTTCCCCTTCTGTCACTGGGATCGAGCACCGTAACACCGAACCCATCACAAAGCACCTCTTCCCATGGCAAGAAAAATCGATCTAGTTGGCATAACTAAACCAAAGATTCAAAGAAGAAATACGAGGCTATAAGCAATCATGCATATAAGAGACCAAAGAAACTCAAATAACTTTCATGGATAAAAAGATAGATCTGGTCATAAACTCAAAGTTCATCGGATCCCAACAAACACACCGCAAAAAGAGTTACATCAAATAGATCTCCAAGAGACCATTGTATTGAGAATCAAAAGAGAGAGAGGAAGCCATTAGCTACTAACTACGGACCCGTATGTCTACAATGAACTACTAACGCATCATCGGAGAGGCACCAATGAGGATGATGAACCCCTCCGTGATGGTGTCTAGATTGGATCTGTGGTTTCTGGAACTTGCGGCGGCTGGAATTGTTTTTCGTCGACTCCCCTAGGGTTTTTGGATGTCCAGGGTATTTATAGAGCAAAGAGGCGGTGCGAGAGGCGGCCGAGGTGGGCTCAACCCACCTGGGCGCGCCTGGGCCCCCAGGCGCACCCTGGTGGGTTGTGCTTCCCTCGGAGCCCCCCTCTGGTACTTCCTTGGACCATCATGTGTCTTCTGGTCCAGAAAAAATCATCAAAAAGTTTCGCTGCGTTTGGACTCCGTTTGGTATTGATTTTCTGTGAAGTAAGAAACAAGCAAAAAACAGCAACTGGCACTGGGCACTATGTCAATAGGTTAGTCCCAAAAAATGATATAAAGTTGCTATAAAATGATTGTAAAACATCCAAGAATGATAATATAACAGCATGGAACAATAAAAAATTATAGATACGTTGGAGACGTATCAGAGCAGGACCAGTAGCTCTTGGCTGTGAGTTGCTTCAAGTAGCCTTGCATACACAGGGAAAACAGTTAATAATACTTGAAGGAAAGAAATGTACAAGAAAGGAAAAAGTAGTATACTTCAAGGGGAAACATTATTACCACATGTTTATTCTTCCTCAAAGCTAGCTCAGGCTTCAACTGTTTAAGACAGCTTGTGTACCTATGGCCTTGGAGACCACAATGGCCACATGTTATAGTCCCCATTCTTGATTTGTCCTTTGGCTTTGGTACTTCAAATTTACCCTTGATCCTCTTTTCTTTCTTTCTCTCTTCACTTTAAATGCAGGTGGTTCTATGTCTGGACCAGGGGTCCTTGTCCAGTCATGCTCACTAGGATCAGGAAAGATCATTGGTTCATAAGCTGCCACATAAAATGGTTTCTTGAAGAATTTGCTGACATAATCCTCTGGGAACCTTTTAGACTTGTGTATTGCAGAGATGGCATGGTTGCATGGGATGACACTAAGGTCCCACTTCCTGCATCCACAAGTCTCAAGTTCCAAGTTCACAGCATGTGTTTGCTGCCCACTTGTAACTTGCCATAAGTTCACCCCAGCTTGTATGGGTTTGCAATATTTGGCCCTCTCCTTCTCAACCTCTAGCTTCTCACTGTAATGAGGTGTTATCTCCCATCTTGCTGCCTTTCCACTCTCTCTGTTCCTATGCCACCTCATCATCTGCTTATCTTTTATCCCATCACACATTGTCCTTATAGGTTTTCTCCTAACATCTAGAATGTACTTGTTAAACACCTCAGACAAGTTGTTAACTACCAAGTCAGTCTTGCAGTTTGTGTCAAATGCATGCCTTGCCCATGTTTGTTTTGGTATTGCAGTAAGCCACTTCCATGCTTCCTCACTTTCAGCTCTGAGATCATTCATTGCAATATTAAATTTGTGTTCATTGTAGGCATAGCTAGCATTATCCATGCACTTCTTAAGATCTTCCCCCCTAAACCCACCATTTTGGAAATTTGCATATAAATGTCTAAGGCAGAATCTTTGGTTGCAGTTTGGAAACATAGCATTCACTGCATTTAGTAACCCTGGTACACACAATTTAACAAATTGAAGTGTTGCAAGCCAATGTAAACACTATAGCTAGCACAAAGATAACAAATTGAAGTGTTGCAAGCCAATGTAAACAATCGTGCAAAACAAAATGAAATATGCAAAGACATACCTTTTGTCTATCTGACATTATAGTATATGGTCCAAACTGTCCCACTTCTCCCCCTAGGCAAATTTTGAGTTGGTGTAGAAACCAGCACCAACTAGGTGTGTCCTCTTGTCCAACAATGCCAAATGCCAGTGGATATATTTTTTTGTTGCCATCTCTACCAGTGGCAGCAAGGAGTTGAGCACTAGTAGTGAGCTTAATAATGCATCCATCAACACCTACATTATCAAACATATCAAACAATTAAATATTTTGAAATGAGAAACAATATGCAAGTAGTGGACAAGGTTCAGAAACTAACCAATGAATGGTCTGCACCCCTTGAGAAACCCCTCCTTTGCTCCATTGATGCAGTAGAACATGGCATGGAATCTGGGTCCTGGGTGGGGAATTTTTTCAGTAGGTGTTGGAGTAACAGTAGTGACTGTTACTCTACTCCCAGGGTTTGTATCCATGATTGTCTAAGCATATATCTATGTTCTTTGCCCTATATGCCATAGTCTTGGGCACATCTACACCATATTTTTCCATGCAGGCATCAATCATAGTCTGAATGCCAGTAGTTGGATCAGATCTAAAGAGGTGCTCATATTTCTATGCCAACCACTTAGCACTCACCGTGATGGTCTCTGTACTTATAGGGCAAGTGTGCTCTAGTCTCATCTTCTTAATTACAAAGGTTTTCTCTCCTTTTATAACTGCTGCCACCATAAAGAAATTGCATTGTTTATCTCTACACTCAACAATTATTCTCTGATCTAAATTCCTGTGATACTTGAAATTTCTGCTCTGAGTGATGTGTAAATTCAACAAAGCATCTCTGAATTGATGTTGATCCCTAAAGCACAATTTTAGGCAGAGTTGCTGATGTGGTTGCTCCATTTTCTCATTGTACCATTTCCTAGCAGGCCTCTTCTTTGCCCTACTCTTCCTTTTCTTTGGTAGGACAAATGAAAGTGGCTCATAACCATCATCATCACTCTCCTTCAGCAAACCCTTTAATGTCTACTATGCAACCTTCTTGTAGACTTGTGTTGGGCCTCGAAGCGCAGAGTTTTGTAGGACAGTAGCAAATTTCCCTTAAGTGGATGACCTAAGGTTTATCAATCTGTGGGAGGCGTAGGATGAAGATGGTCTCTCTCAAACAACCCTGCAACCAAATAACAAAGAGTCTCTTGTGTCCCCAACACACCCAATACAATGGTAAATTGTATAGGTGCACTAGTTCGGCGAAGAGATGGTGATACAAGTGTAATATGGATGGTAGATATAGGTTTTTTTAATCTGAATAAATAAAAACAGCAAGGTAGCTAGTAACAAAAGTGAGCAAAAACGGTATTGCAATGCTTGGAAACAAGGCCTAGGGTTCATACTTTCACTAGTGCAAGTTCTCTCAACAATGATAACATAATTAGATCACATAACAATCCCTTAACGTGCAACAAAGAATCACTCCAAAGTTTCTATCGGAGAACATAGGACGAAAACGTGCATCAACCCCTATGCATAGGTTACCCCAATGTCACCTTGGGAATCCGCGAGTTGAGTACCAAAACATACATCAAGTGAATCAATAGAACATCCCATTGTCACCACAGATATCCCATCGCAAGACATACATCAAGTGTTCTCAAATCCAATACTCAATCCAACATATCAAAACCTCAAAGAACAAGACTCAATTCATCACAAGAAGGAAGAGGGGGAGAAACACCATATGATCCAACTATAATAACAAAGCTCGCGGTACATCAAGATCGTGCCAAATCAAGAACACGAGAGAGAGAGAGATCAAACACATAGCTACTGGTACATGATGCGGCTTGAACTACGTCGGTATTTCCCCAAAGAGGAAGGGATGATGCAGCACAGCTATGGTAGGTATTTCCCTCAGTGATGAGACCAAGGTTATCGAACCAGTAGGAGAACCACGCAACACCACGTAAACAGCTCCTGCACACAAAGAACAAATACTTGCAACCCGACGTAAGAGAGGGGTTGTCAATCCCTCATGGGTAAAAGGATAGGTAAAATTGTAGTAGATTGGATAAATAGATCTCGCGGGAACGCGAGATAAAATAAATAAATACAAATTACAGCAAGGTATTTTTGTGTTTTTGGATTAATAGATCTGAAAATAAAAGCAAATAAAAATAGATCTCAAAGGCAAATATAATAAAGAAGAGACCCTGGGGGCCGTAGATTTCACTAGTGGCTTCTCTCGAGAAAAATAGCATACGGTGGGTAAACAAATTACTATTGGGCAATTGATAGAACTTCAAATAATCATGACGATATCCAGGCAATGATCATTATATAGGCATCACGTCCAAGATTAGTAGACCGACTCCTGCCTGCATCTACTACTATTACTCCACACATCGACCGCTATCCAGCATGCATCTAGTGTATTAAGTTCATGGAGAAACGGAGTAATGCAATAAGAACGATGACATGATGTAGACAAGATCTATTTATGTAGAAATAGACCCCATCTTGTTATCCTTAATAGCAACGATACATACGTGTCGGTTCCCCTTCTGTCACTGGGATCAAGCACCGTAAGATCAAACCCATCACAAAGCACCTCTTCCCATGGCAAGAAAAATCGATCTAGTTGGCCTAACTAAACCAAAGATTCGAAGAAGAAATACGAGGCTATAAGTAATCATGCATATAAGAGATCAAAAGACTCAAATAACTTTCATGGATAAAAACATAGATCTGATCATAAACTCAAAGTTCATCGGATCCCAACAAACACACCACAAAAAGAGTTACATCAAATAGATCTCCAAGATTGAGAATCAAAAGAGAGAGAGGAAGCCATCTAGCTACTAACTACGGACCCGTAGGTCTACAATGAACTACTCGCGCATCATCAGAGAGGCGCCAATGAGGATGATGAACCCCTCCGTGATGGTGTCTAGATTGGATCTGTGGTTTCTGGAACTTGCGGCGGCTGGAATTGATTTTTGTCGACTCCCCTAGGGTTTCTGGAATATTGGGGTATTTATAGAGCAAAGAGGCGGTGTTGGAGGCAACTGAGGTGGGCATAACCCACATGGGTTCGCCTGGGCCCCCTGGCACGCCCTGGTGGGTTGTGCTCCCCTCGGAGCCCCCTCAGGTACTTTCTTGGCCCATAGTGTGTCTTCTGGTCCAGAAAAAATCACCAAAAAGTTTCGCTGCATTTGGACTCCGTTTGGTATTGATTTTCTGCGAAGTAAAAACAAGCAAAAAACAGCAACTGGCACTGGGCACTATGTCAATAGGTTAGTCCCAAAAAATGATATAAAGTTGCTATAAAATGATTGTAAAACATTCAAGAATGATAATATGACAGCATGAAACAATCAAAAATTATAGATACGTTGGAGACGTATCAGTACATACCCTCAGCCCCGAGGGTGAACTACTCCTTCCTCGTCATGGAGACCGCCGGGATGATGAAGATGGCCACCGGTGATGGTTTCCCCGTCCGGCAGGGTGCCGGAACGGGCTCCCGATTGGTTTTTCGTGGTTACAGAGGCTTGCGGCGGCGGAACTCCCGATCTAGCTTTCTTTTCGGGGGTTTCTGTATTTATAGGAGTTTTTGGCGTCGGGGACAAGTCAAGGGGGTCCACGAGGCGGCGGCAAGGTAGGGGCGCGCCCTGGGGGGGCACCTCCCACCCTTGTGGTCGCCTCGGGACTCCTCTCTGGTATATTTTCGCTCCAGTATTTTTTATATTTTCCAAAAATATTCTCCGTAAATTTTCAGCTCATTCCGAGAACTTTTATTTCTGCACAAAAAAATGACACCACGGTAGTTCTGCTGAAAACAGCGTCAGTCCGGGTTAGTTCTAATAAAATCATACCAAAACCATATAAAATTGTTATAAACATGGCATGAATACTTCATAAATTATAGATACGTTGGAGACGTATCAGCATCCCCAAGCTTAATTCCTGCTCGTCCTCGAGTAGGTAAATGATAAAAGAAATAATTTATGAAGTGTGAATGCTAGCAAGTGCACAAGTTTGATCAATGCTAATTTTAATCACTTTTTATAGCATTATTATATATCATAAACAGTAGCTCATCTCATAAAACGTCTCATGATCAAGTAACAAGCTATTCACATGTTAAAAGTATAGACCATAAACTTTCTTGAAAACTAACAAACTATGTTCTTAGTCATCAAACAATTGCAATTCATCTTATTTTCAAGAAGGGTCTATGTAAGAGCTTTGATTTAGCAAATTCCACATACTCAACTATCATATAGTCTTCCATGATTGCTACCACTCAAAGCATATTTTTAGAACAAATAGCATCCATTGAACACAGAGAAAGATATGGGCTTAATGTTTCGCCTCCCAACTTATTTATCATATAGATAATTGTCAACAATAATAATTCATGATCAGATATATTTGAACGGCCATATATGGTTGGATCTTTCCCCATCACATGATGCTTGCCAACTAAAGAGTAGGTTGGAATGAGAAGGAATACTACCGACTCTTGCATAAAAGTAAAAGATAGGCCCTTCGTAGAGGGAAGCAGGGATTTGCAGAGGTGCCAGAGCTCGAAGCTTTTTAAAACAGAGATGAATATAATTTTGAGAAGTATGCTTTCATTGTCAATTTAACGACCAAAGTTCTCACTATCTTCCATGCTAAATACATTATAGGCGGTTCCCAAACAGAATGGTAAAGTTTTTACTCCCCGTCCACCAACAATCACACTCCACAGCTGGTCCGAAACAGTGGGTACCGTCCATACCAACAACAGTCCTAGGGGAGTTTTGTTTGAAATTATTTTGATTTGATTTTGAGCATGGAACTGGGCATCCCGATTACCAGCCACTTTCTCGTGAATGACAAGTGAATCAACACTCATCGTGAGAATAACCCACCTAGCATGGAAGATACTGACAGCCCCTAGTCGCTACATGAGCGATTCGGACATACAAAACAGATTATTATTTGAAGGTTTAGAGTTTGGCACATGCAAATGTACTTGGAACGGCAGGTAATACCGCATACAGGTAGATATGGTGGACACTCATGGAAGAAACTTGGTTCAAGAATTTTGGATGCACAAGCAGTATTCCCGCTTAGTACAGAAATTTTGGCTAGCAAAAGATTCTAAATAGCAAGCACCACATGTTGGAGGATCCATAACAATATAACTTCTATACAAATATACCCAAGCATAACTCATTATGTTGTCTTCCTTGTCCAACTTCAACTAATTTGATCAAATTTGAAAATAATTAATGGGGCTCACAATCATAGAAGATGTCCAAGATAGTATATTTATATGTGAAACCTCTCTTCCTTCAATGTTCTTTCATGAATTGTTCAAGTGACCAATACTATGTTTGCTAACTTTCAATAAATTTACCACCTCTACTTCTTATACGTGAAGTCATTACTCCCCATGTTATAAGAATATGAAACATAAATAAATTCAGATTTATGATATTCAATTCATTCAACCATTTACTCATAGGATATAAGTGAAGCACGAGAGTAAATGACAAACTACTCCAAAAAGATATAAGTGAAGATCAATGAGTAGTCAAATAATTATTTAGCTATGTGAGGACTCTCTCTCATAAATAAAATTTTGATCTTAAGTACTTTATTGAAACATCAAATAAAACAAAATAAAATGACATTCTAAGGATAGCATATATCATGCGAAGAAGCAAAAACTTAGGCTCAACCGAAACTGACCGATCATTGTTGATGAAGAAAGGTGGGATGCCTACCGGGGCATCCCCAAGCTTAGATGCTTGAGACTTCTTGAAATATTAACTATGGATGCCTTGGGCATCTCCAATCTTGATCTTTTGTGTCTCCTTAATTCTTTTTATATCACGGTTTCCCTAAATCTTAAAAACTTCATCCACACAAAACTCAACAAGAACTCGTGAGATAAGTTAGTATAAATCAATGCAACACCTTATCATTCTCTAATATATAAAATCACTAAAATTATTATTTAACATTGCATACTAAATGCCTCTGCATATTTAATACTCCTATCCTTAAATAGAATCATTAAACAAGCAAACATATGCAAACAATGCAAACATAACAGCAATCTGTCTAAACAGGACAGTCTATAAAGATTGCAATTGTACTCATACTTACATAACTCCAAAAATTCTGAAAAATTACCACACTTTATAAAATTTGTTGTTACTAGTTGTGTAAAAATTTCAATATTTTATCACGTTCTGACTTTCCAGAATAATTCATACAATGATAGAAAACTTTCTGTTTTCAAGACAACAACATAGAGACTTGCAAAATAAGCATGGTAAAGACTATACTTGACATTTTTATTGAACTAAAAGATGAAAAACATTAATATAAATAACATAAAGCAAGTCCTCATAAAATAAAATGACGCTCCAAGGAAAACTCATATCATGTGACGAATAAAAATATAGCTCCAAGTGAGGTTACCGATAATGTTGAAGACGAATGAGGGGATGCCTTCCGGGGCATCCCCAAGCTTAGTTGCTTGGATATTCCTTGAATATTACCTTGGGGTGCCTTGGTCATCCCCAAGCTTAGGGTCTTGTCACTCCTTATTCTCCTCATATCGATATCTCACCCAAAACTTGAAAACTTCAATCACACAAAACTTAACGGAACTTCGTGAGATGGGTTAGTATGATAAAACAAATCATTCACTTTGGTACTGTCAAGACAAGATTAATTTTTTTTATCACATGATACCTACTGTACCCTATCATTTCTACAATTTATATTGAGCAATATAAGCCATAGAAACTAGAAAACAAGCAAACTATGCATCGAAAGCAGAATCTGTCAAAAACAGAACAGTATGTAAAGATCTGAATTGAGCTCATACTTATGTAACTCAAAATATTATGAAAAATTAGTACAACGTAGAAAATTTGTATACCAATCAACTTTAAAAAATTCAGAAGTTTTACACATTCCAGTAAAAGATAGGGATTTCTGTACTGTACGCAAAAGTTTCTGTTTTTGCACAGAATCAAGTCAACTATCATCCACACTATCCCAAAGGCTTTACTTGGCACTTTATTGAAACAAAACCTACAAAGCATGATTACTAAAGTAGCTTAATTATGTGAACACACAAAAACAGTAGGGATAAATGTTGGGTTGTCTCCCAACAAGCGCTTTTCTTTAATGCCTTTTTAGCTAGGCATGATGATTTCAATGATGCTCACATAAAAGATAAGAATTGAAACATAATGGGAGCATCATGAAGCATATGACTAGCATATTTAAGTCTAACCCACTTCCTATGCATAGGGATTTTGTGAGCAAACAACTTATGGGTACAAGAATCAACTTGCATAGGAAGGCAAAACAAGTGCGACTTCAAAACTTTCAACACATAGAGAGGAAACTTGATATTATTGAGATATGTAAAAGCATATGTTCCTCTCTCATAGTAATTTTCAGTAGCATCATGAATGAATTCAATAATATAGCCATCACATAAAGCATTCTTTTCATGATCCACAAGCATAGAAATTTTACTACTCTCCACATAAGCAAATTTCTTCTCATTCATAATAGTGGGAGCAAACTCAACAAAATAACTATCATGTGAGGGATAATCCAATTGGAAATTAAAATCATGATGACAAGTTTCATGGTAATCATTATTCTTTATAGCATACATGTCATCACAATAATCATCATATATAGCAACTTTGTTCTCATAATCAATTGGAACCTCTTCCAAAATAGTGGATTCATCACTAAATAAAGTCATGACCTCTCCAAATCCACTTTTATCAATATTGTGAAAAGATTCAACACCCTCCAAAATAGTGGGATCATTAACTAGAGTTGACACTGTTCCAAACCCACTTTCATCAATATAATCATCATAAATAGGAGGCATGCTATCATCATAATAAATTTGCTTATCAAAACTTGGGGGACAAAAAATATCATCTTCATCAAACATAGCATCCCCAAGCTTATGGCTTTGCATATCATTAGCATCATGGATATTCAAAGAATTCACACTAACAACATTGCAATCATGCTCATCATTCAAAGATTTAGTGCCAAACATTTTATTAACTTCTTCTTCTAACACTTGAGCACAATTTTCCTTACCATCATTTTCACGAAAGACATTAAAAAGATGAAGAATATGAGGCAACGTCAAATCCATTTTTTTGTAGTTTTCTTTTATAGACTAAACTAGTGATAAAACAAGAAACTAAAAGATTTGATTGCAAGATCTAAAGATATACCTTCAAGCACTCACCTCCCCGGCAACGGCGCCAGAAAAGAGCTTGATGTCTACTACGCAACCTTCTTCTTGTAGACTCGTGTTGGGCCTCCAAGCGCAGAGTTTTGTAGGACAGTAACAAATTTCCCTCAAGTGGATGACCTAAGGTTTATCAATCCGTGGGAGGCGTAGGATGAAGATGGTCTCTCTCAAACAAGCCTGCAACCAAATAACAAAGAGTCTCTTGTGTCCCCAACACACCCAATACAATGGTAAATTGTATAGGTGCACTAGTTCGGCAAAGAGATGGTGATACAAGTGTAATATGGATGTAGATATAGGATTTTGTAATCTGAATAAATAAAAACAGCAAGGTAGCTAGTAACAAAAGTGAGCAAAAACGGTATTGCAATGCTTGGAAACAAGGCCTAGGGTTCATACTTTCACTAGTGCAAGTTCTCTCAACAATGATAACATAATTAGATCACATAACAATCTCTCAACGTGCAACAAAGAATCACTCCAAAGTTTCTATCGGAGAACGTAGGACGAAAACATGCATCAACCCCTATGCATAGATTACCCTAATGTCACCTCGGGAATCCGTGAGTTGAGGGCCAAAACATACATCAAGTGAATCAATAGAACATCCCATTGTCACCACAGACATCCCATCGCAAGACATACATCAAGTGTTCTCAAATCCAATACTCAATCCAACATATCGAAACCTCAAAGAACAAGACTTAATTCATCACAAGAAGGTAGAGGGGGAGAAACACCATATGATCCAACTATAATAACAAAGCTCGCGGTACATCAAGATCGTGCCAAATCAAGAACACGAGAGAGAGAAATCAAACACATAGCTACTGGTACATACCCTCAGCCCCGAGGGTAAACTACTCCCTCCTCGTCATGGAGACCGCCGGGATGATGAAGATGACCACCGGTGATGGTTTCCCCCTCCGGCAGGGTGCCGGAACGGGCTCCCGATTGTTTTTTCGTGGCTACAGAGGCTTGCAGCGGCGGAACTCCTGATCTAGGTTTGTTTTCGGGGGTTTCCGTATTTATAGGAGTTTTTGGCGTCGGGGACAAGTCAAGGGGGTCCACGAGGCGGCGGCAAGGTAGGGGCGCGCCCTATGGGGGGGGGCGCCTCCCACCCTTGTGGTCGCCTCGGGACTCCTCTCTGGTATCTTTTCGCTCCAGTTATATTTTCCAAAAATATTCTCTGTAAAATTTCAGCTCATTCCGAGAACTTTTATTTCTGCACAAAAAATGACACCACGGTAGTTCTGCTGAAAACAGCGTCAGTCCGGGTTAGTTCTAATAAAATCATACCAAAACCATATAAAATTATTATAAACATGGCATGAATACTTCATAAATTATAGATACGTTGGAAACGTATCACCCTTCTCTTCTTCATCTGATGAAGGTTTGGAATCTGGTTCCACCTCTGGTAACACACTTGAGTGTGACCTTGTTGTTGGTCCTCTCCTAACTGGCAGCTTCTGCAACTTCTGCTTCTTCTTTGTAGGTACAAAGATAGTGTTATCTTCCTCCAGCTCAAATAATTCCTCAACTTCAGTGTCACCCTCATAATGCAGCACTTCTTCTTCCTCTGATTGTTCATCATCTATTTCTTCCTCTTCTACTTCTTCCTCTCTTTGTCTCTTTCCCTCTTCCATCTCTAGATCTTCATCATCAGAGGCAATTTGACATTCATCATCAGAGGCAGAAGCATCACTGTCCTCATATGCCTCATATCCCTGTATCCCTCTTCTTCTTCTTCTTCCAAAACATCTTTCAACTTAGCATTTACATTCCTGCTTTCTTGTGTGCAAACAGCAGGAGCATGAGCTGTAGTAGAGCTGCTACACTGACTTTCAAACACTACTCCTTCCTGATCAACAACTAAGATAGCAGGCTCACTCAGATCAAGCACAACTGGCTCTTGATACACAACAGGGGACCAATCTTGCTTATGACATTGTTGCCTCTCAAAGTCACTAACAGGGGGTGGACAAGCCCTAACTAGCAAATTAAGCACCAAAGTATCCTTATTCTGCCTCTTTATCATCTCTAATTCAACATTACTATCTACCAATTCCAGCCCTTTCTCTCCTAAATTTGGATTCTCAATGTGATAAAGACAATCATATACACTAAATCCTTGTGTTTCCATTAGTGCAACTAAATTCAGATAAGTAACATCTGAACTACACAACTTCCTCTCCAATGGTTCTTGAGCATCAAAATGCATCCTAACTTCCCAAATGTCTTCATTGAAACTACAAAACAAAGGAAATTTCAAATATTCAGTAACCTAACTCTAAATTTTCTCTTAACAAAAAACTAAATACTTTAAAGTAAATTTGCAGTAAGTTCACAATTTTAGTTAACATAACAGAACACAACACAATATAGTTTACAATTTTATGTTAACATGGATACTACAAAAGAAAGGAAATTTCAAATAAGTTTAATATTACAATTAACAGAACATGAATCAATATAGTTTCCTCTTTCAGTTAACAGTAAGATAAAACAATTAAAGTAACACAAGCAAACTTTGGACCTGCCAAATTAAAGTAACACTAGGAACCCTAGCCAAAGATTAACCTGCCTAATTAAATAAACATCTCAACTTATTTGAGAGCAAGCAGTGAACTACCCTAGCAAATTTGAGAGTACAGTAGCAAAATAAAGTAAAACAAGGGAAAAAAATCTACTGCTAGGGTTATAAAGCAGAGGATAAACAAAGGATGAACAAATAGAGCATGAAAATAATCTGTTACTGCTAGGGGAGTGCTGGGGTTATAAGGAAGAGGATGAACTACCCTAGCATATTTGAGGCCCTAATCCCCAATTGAAAATCAATTAAAAAGAAGAGGATGAACTAACCCTAATCCCCAATTGCAGAAATCAGAGGAGGAGGGCATGCTACGATACTTACAGCACGCCGCCGATTCCATGCGTCCATTGATGGCTGCTGCCAAGGTTCACCACCCAAAGTTGTGCCATCCGCAACCGCTGCTCCATGGACAGCAACCCCTCCTAAAGATCGTCGTCGTCGGTGGAGTAAGTAGAGCTGGAGTCGTCACCGTTGCCGCTGTCGCCATCGTCGCCGTCGTCGCCGTAAATTCCGCCATCCGGGCCTCTGCGTAAGCACGGGAGGTCTCCCGCCGCCGTCTACGCCCTCGCCGCCGCCTGCCGGAGTCGCCGATGCCATAGCCCTCGGGCGACCTAGGGTTCGAGGGGAGAGATGGGGGTCGGGGAAGCCGAAGCGGTTCGACCAGATCGGGGGAAATAGCGACCGCACCGGACTCGTCCTCGTCAGCGCGCGGGCACGCGCCGATTGGCCACCGTGGCACCTGACAGGTGGGCCCGACCTATCAGTTCGGCCGTCAATATGTCTAAAAACGACTTTTAGCGTTATTTGCAACAGCCCGCCCCAAAGTTGATACTGATATGCGAAAATTAGCAAAGTTGGTACCAATCTATACGTCCTGCCCCAATTGTGGTACTTTTATGCAATTAACTCTGTGGCATGGTTATGATGAAAAGTTTTTTTTTACTGCAAGGCATGTTTGGGCTTGCCCACCGTCCATCATTGTGCAAGAGGCGTGCAAGTTAGGGGAGTAGGCTCGGCAAATGCAAATTGCAACACTGAAATAGTAAAATTTCAACAACAAAATTGGATCAGTAAATAAACAAAATCCCGCTCAATAAAAAGCAAATAAACAAAATTGTACCATTACACGTAGGAAAAACAAGTTTAACGTTTAATTTGTACAAACTTTTGCATAGATATACAGCACTCGCAAAATTTCTTGCATCGGCAAGAACCAGATACTCAAATCTGTAATCACGCGGACCATAACATTTGCGAGGAGGCGTCGGCTGTAGCCAGTTCTTCTTTCTCGTTAAAAATCCTTACCTTCTTCACGATCATGTGTTGGGGGAACTCGGTGTCAGTAGAGGGCGGGTCTTCCTTGTACGTCGTGACGTCGACGTCGAGCTCCACCGCGCCTGAGCGCCACTCCGACGCCATGCGGTCGCGGAGGCGCTGCGACAGCCCCACCCCGGCTCCCCGGGCCACCACCTCCACGTCCTTGGCCCACCGCCTCTTGACGCAGTCCCGAGGGTCCACGCGCGCCCAGCCGAGCGCGACGCCGGAGTACAGCACGGCCACGTCTGCGCGGTCGACGCAGGTGTCGTTCAGACGGAGCGTGATGTTGAAAGCCGGCGAGACCACACGGCCGGCGGCGCCAGGGTCGATGCCGTCGTAGCCCGTGAGGTGGACGGAGACGATGGAGGGGCTTCGACGGTCCATGACCGTGGACAAGGCTACCATCAACAAGACAGAAACCAGTGCAGATCCTAGATATACTAGGAGCGTGACGAAAGACGACTCCTCGCTGCGACGGTAGGGTTTGGCGGCCGCCCCAGCTTCTAGATCGTCGCTGACTTGACCCATATGTATGCACGATCGTCGAGACAAACTCGATCCTTGGAACAACAAATAGACGTGGGAGAAAATTCCTGGGAGGAAGGCCTTGGTGGTTCGTCGATCCTTTTCTTGTTTGAACTTACCGAGAGTCCTTATCCTTCTCCCGACCTACGTAGTAGTACCTATTTTAACTGTTTGGGATTGTGATATCGTTCAGATTCGTATATGAATCGATTTCCCGAAGTCAGTCCACGAGGCACGTATGTACTACGAATATATCCAGAACGACGCTGTGGAAAACTACTTTACCCTACCAAAGTTAAGTCGGGCGATCCGGTCGTTGTTTCATCGTTTGCGCGGCCGTCTTGTCATCAGCGCTGATATCCATGGGAGCCATCCACAAGGAAGATGAAGAAGGCGGCAATCCGGAGGAGCACCCATGCGTACGGTGCGCGTGGGTGTTGGCATTGATTATGTGGGTGCTGGTCTGCGGCTTCACGATCTACGACACGGAGCCGCCCGAATACTTGCCCGAGTTCTGGGTGAAACTGCCCGCCGTCGAGGGGTTCGACCGGGGCACCGGCGCGTCGCGGCCCCCCGCCTTCAACATCACTCTCCGCGTCAACAACCCAGCCGGCGAGCCCTGGCACTTCAAGGGGCCGGGCCGCGTCGTGGTGGCGTACGCGGGCGTGCCGCTCGCCCACGCTGACCTCGCCGAGTTCACCGTGCCGGGGGAGGTCATCAGCTCGGTGCCCATCTTCGCCACCAGCGAGGGGCTGGGGCTGCCTGACGAGCTGTACGACCGCATGCAGAGCCAGCGGCAGCGGCAAATGCGCGTGAAGCTGGCGGTGCACGTGACGCTGGATGGTGTGCTGCTGTGCTGCACGGCGATACTGGCCCTGTTTGTTTCAGCTTTGGGAGCAGTTTTTGGATAGGAAAAAGCTAAAACTGAAACAAACAACTATTTTCGAACAGTTGTGGAACCACAACCCAAAACTGTTTCGGGCTATTTTCAGTGTAACAGTCCAAAGCAACGTCTCGGGGTACTTCACAGCCAAAGCTGTTTCCCTAGCCCCTCTACTTTTGACGTTTGGTCGTAATTATATCATAAATGTCGCCGCAGGCACGACTTATCTCTCCCTTCGCCCCTCCTCTTGAAACATAGCGTTTTAACCAGCCCACAGTCGTTTCCACAGCTATGTTGCCAAACAGCTAACCTTCACTTCAGCTGTTTCCTCAGCACATCAGTTTTGCCAGGACAACAAGTTCACAGCTGAATCTGTCAAAACTGAAGCCCAAACAAACACAGCCAGTACTGCACGGGCAACCATGGGGGCCGTTTGTCTGCCCGAGACTCTATGGCCCGACCTTTGACCGCACGGATCCCAGATTCCGTAGCTATTTGATGTTCCCTCCGCACACAAAAAAAGATCAAACTAGCTGAACTGTCACCACGTGACACTCGTGGCAAGCAATCCAAACTTGATGGAAAACTAGTTTTTTTTTGACAATATGATGGAAAACTAGTTAGCTTAACTGTGAGAATGTCTTATACTCCCTCCATCCCAAAATAAATGACTCAACTTTGTACTATCTTTAGTACAAAGTTAGTACAAAATTGAGTCATTTATTTTCGGACGGAGGGAGTATTTAGGAAGAGAGGGAATAGTAATTTTGTTGGAAAACTTTTGGAGTGGTATCGAATATGGCAGTTTGTACGGCACGGGAGCCTTTTTCTGTACTATGGTGTACTCTCACCATTCCATAATGTAGCACGCCCGCACTTTTTGAGATTTAAATTTGATTATAAATTTAACCAACGTGGGAGACTGCGACGGTTTCAAATAGTGCAGATAGCATCCGTTATTTGCGTCCGCAATAGCGCTAGCACAATAGCGTCCGCTACTGCTCAAATTAAATGTCATTACTTTTTGTTAATGCTATTGACATATACACAATAATTTAGTGTTTTTACAAATCCGCTATGTGGACATAGCGCCCGTAATATCACCCGCTATCCGCATTCCGCTACGTGGACCCCAATCCGCTACCAGCCAGCTATCCGCTATTTAAAACCATTTCACGGGAGCAAAAATTATAC
Source organism: Thinopyrum elongatum (assembly GCA_011799875.1). Taxonomy (NCBI): domain Eukaryota; kingdom Viridiplantae; phylum Streptophyta; class Magnoliopsida; order Poales; family Poaceae; genus Thinopyrum; species Thinopyrum elongatum. Next base: position 432,781,938 of record CM022299.1, on the reverse strand, counting down.
CATTGAAATCTCCAGCCGGACTGTTCAACTATGAACCATTATTCGTGTGCGGACGCATGCGCGGACAGGAGCCGGACACCGATATGTCCGCCCGTGCAATCATACCCCCCCCCCCCCCCCCCCTGTCCATACCCCCCCCCCCCCCCCCCCCCCATTTTCGAAAACTCAAACACATGCAAATACATGCACATAAATCATTGAACGATACGAATACACAAAATAATGAATATAACAAACAAATAAAATTTATCCGGAGAAAAGAATACATAATTCAAACATAAAAATTATTCAGAGCATAATTCAAACATGAAATTCATTAATTTTCAGAGTGGGTAAGCGTATGCTCTGTGTGCCACTTATCATATCCTAGGCAACAACTATCCTTCCCTTTATCGAACCCTTGAAATTGAGAACATGCACCTCTTGCTTCTCCATTTCTTCTTGGATGCTCATCATCACCATCATGTTAGCTTCTTCGTCGTCCTCGATGCCTGAATCAAACGAAAGGATGAACTATTTGAATATGTAGTAATCACGCTACTTGTAATCAAAATCACCATATGAAGAATCCATCGTTTGCCTACAAATGAGCAAAAGAATCTGAAAGGCAGGTCGAAAATTTCATCGAGGACATGGCGGGCAAGGTTTATGTTCGGCGAAGTAGGACGTACCGAGGTGGCGTTCAAGCTGGCCATCATGTCCGGGGCGGCAATAATGCCCGGGAGGGTATGGAACCCTTGGTGGTGGTGTTGCAGGTTGGGGACGGCGATGGAGCTAGGGTGGGGGTGCACGAATGGGGCAGGAGAGAGGAAGATGGCAGGCAGATGCGTAGGGCATGTTCAGGCGATCCCAAATCCACCCCACATATAGGCTAGGTTTGAGAGGTGTTGGATTGCGCAGACATATGGGTTGAGTTTGGGGTTGGTCCATTAGGTGGCGTTTATTGGTCCGAGCGGTGTCTGGGCTGTCAGCCCGGACATATGAGGGCAGAGTAGGGAGCAGTTGGAAATGCTCTGACCACATTCATAACAGTAACAACAAACATCATTGCGCCAAAAATATGGTGAATTGTGCTACCAATGCACAATCTTCCGCCATGTTTCTATTTTTTGGAGAGTGCCTTCTACCATATATCTGACGAAGGGTTGCAAAGTGACACCCAATCCACTCGGTTTCATATTCAAAATTAAAGAAAATTGATTCTAACTAGATGGCAGTGGCGTTAGTATAATTTGTATTGTCTTATCAATTTCACAAACCTTCGCATGACGCCGCGTTGCATCCCTGTTATGGAATTGATTTATGTGAATTTTTGAATGTTTGCATCTACGCAAATTCGGTTGGTCGGATAGATCAATCGTTCGCCTTAGTGTCCCCATATCTCCATGAATTATGACAAGCTAGATTGCACAACATAATGTTATATATGATACCTTGCGTGTTGCTCTGGAATTCTTGTTAAAAGTGCAAAAATAAAGTGTTAATAAAAATAAAAATAAAAATAATATAAGAGTATTTTGCATGGCGAAGGTACTATGTATGCATGAGTTGATGAGATGACATTCTTTGCATGAATAAAGTAATGCTTAAACATGACTTATGACTAGATGCATGACTTGGTGATGTGGCATTGTTGAATATAGAGGAAAATAAGATAGTGGGTTGAAACTATTTATGAATAGAAGTGAATGTTTGCATCTAAGAGGATTTGATTGGTCAGACGGATCAATCGTGCGCCTCACTGTCCATGTATCTCCATGAGTTACGATGAGCTGGATTGCACAACATAATGTACTAGACGATACATTGCGCGTTGCTGCATGATTCTTGTTTAAAAACATGTGTAAATAAGTGTTAACAAAACTAAAATTAATATAAGAGTATTTGGCATGACCAAGTTACTAAAAAGGACATGCATGCATGAGTTGATGAGATGGCATTCTTTGCACGAATAAATTAATGCTAAAACATAACTTATGACTACATGCATGACTTGGTGATATATAATTGTTGCATGTAGGGAAAAAATAGATAGTTGGTAGCAAACAATTTAGGAATAGAGGATGAAGTTTCTCTTTAAAAAAGAGTGGTGAGGTTTCCTTTAATTTTAGTTGTTTTTGTTATTTTGCTTGTGTTGAATTGTTGAATCATGGTTTATTTTAGTTTATTTTAAATTGTTGAATTGATCGTGCCCTATGATCTATATGCATGTGTTTGCATGAAAGTAAGGGTATGAATATAAGGGGTGTGGTTGTCCAGGCGGACAAATGAGGGCCGGGCCAGCGCTGTTGGGGAGCCGGCTCCAAAATTGACATGTACTAATTAGTTAAAATGAAAATGCATGTGGCAATTCAGAATTTGCCACCTAACTTCACCACTGTCATGATTTGATCACAAGGGTTGGCCAGGACGCAACATTTTCCTATTAGTATGTGTTAGGGCGAACATTAGGGCACCCACATTGTACCAATTTCCCATCTCTATCACTGCCTCTAGAGCTTCAGGGGTTGCCTCTATACATTTTAAGTTTTTGTCTAGCTGCCTCTATAGCTAGAGGCGCCTCTTATGTTAGAGGTCGTCTTCAGCTTGCACCAACGAATAAATAAAGGGTCCGGATATCCGGTGAACGTCGGGATTTTTAGGTATGGCAAAACAGATGTTTTTTATGGCAAGCTGTGTTCGTCGAGGATGGCAAATGTAGTTGGCGAGCATGACAAAATTCGCCTCAGTTCACTTTTTGCTAGGAAATTGTCGTGCTTGCATGCTAAATTTGCCATTCTCGCGTCAACATAAATTGCCGTGAAAAACATTCGATTTCTCATGTCATGTCTAAAAATCTGATGTCAGATCCAATTTTTAGAAGTTCCGGTAGCTTTCAAGGTGGAGCCAACTACGACAGAAAAGTATTATTTCCAACCAATAGTCAGCAAAATAAGGCACATGAGGGAGGCGAGGGGTAGGGCAGTAGGGTGAACTGTTGGCTGGAAATAATACTTATCTACTATAATTGAGTCCACCTTGAAGGTTACCGAAAGTTTTCACACATTGCAGAAATTTTGATGAGATTAGAGGGAAGGCATAGGAAGTTTTCACACATTGCAGAATTTTTGAAGGAATATCTAACTGACGAACGTCAGGTATTTGGTGATCTCCAGCGAACGCACCAGAAACTCATAGATCTTGCTCACGAATCTTTAAGCAGGGAGAGGTTACACGATTAGCTACAGAAAAACGTTTGCTATATTCACATTCCTGGCGAACGCCCATCTTTTTTTTCCTCCCACAAAAATTTGCTGATGCGTGGCTCAAACTCGCAACCTCATGAAGGAATCAGGGCGCACTCACCACTTGGACCATACGCGGATTATGAACATATTTTATCAAAACGCCTTATGTTTTGTAGCTAAAATGAATTCGTTTTTTTTTATTTCAAATTTTTGGCCAAAAAATCCAAAAAAAAATCCATCTTTTGAAAATAAGAAAAATCCCTACAAATTCAAAAGGCTGCCTTGTTTTTTAGGGAACGCATTTTTTTAAAACTTGCCATGTGCAAATTATATTTGCTTTTTGTCATATACCCAGTTTTTCAATTCGCAAAAGTTGCCTTGTTTGTTTAGAGGAGAAATTTTCTAAAGTTGCCATGTGCAATTTTATTATAGGTGGCATGGCATTTTTGTGTAGGAACCATGGAATTTTTATTTGTAAGAGTGTGGCATTTACAATGTATGTACCATGGCATTTTTATTTGTAAGAGCATGACATTTTTGTTATTCAGAGCATCCCATTTTTATTTTTAATGAGCATGGCATTTTTGTTATTAAGAGCATGACATTTTTTTAAAGAGCATGTCATTTTATTAAAAGAGCATGTCATTTTTTTAGAGCATGGCATTTTTATTATAAAGAACATGGCATTTTTTATTTCAAAGAGCATGGCCTTTTTTATTTTTGTAGAGCATGGCAATTTCGATAGTAAGAGCATGGTATTTTTTATGATTAAGAGTGTGCCTTTTTCTTTTATGAAGAGCATGGGATTTTTAAATCTATAGCATGGTAAATTTATTTCTTGTTTTCGACAAAGAAAATATAGGCATTTTTCATATTTTTTAGAGCATGGCAGTTTGTAAATGTATGTTCTCTGCCTTCTAATATCAGATTTTTTTTTCTTTTCCGTTGGTAATTTTTTTTGACAAGAAGCAGTTAACTGGGCCTACCCGCATACTATCTAGACAGTTGGGAGTCGCAGTGAAGCCTGCTCGAGCGAACGTTCCACACTGGAAGATTTGGTTTGCTAGAATGAACATTTCCCAGCGAACAAAATGTAGTACCACATGGTTTGGTTTGCTCGAGGGAACTTCTCCTTTTTCTGCAACATGGCAAATACCTCAAATGCATGGCAATTTTCTCTGTTGTAGTACCACATTTTTTTTGCCATAGCAGTGCAATTGTTTCTTCTCAACATGACTAATGTCTCTGTTATAACATGACAACTATCTCTGTTATAGCATGACAATTGCTGAAATGTTCTCTGGGAGAAGTTTTTTGAGGCTACACTCTATGGTGGCACTGTTAGCTCGAATGAGCCACTCCAGAGTAAATGATCGTTTGCACTAGGAATACAAGGGAGGGGCGTTCTCTCCCTATTGGGAGGGCTTCCCTGTCGCTGCATGAACTCTAGTTTTTCTCAACCAAAAAATATGCGGAAAGTTTATGAGTAGGGCTTTCTTCCCTCAACTGCAGGGGATGGGAGGTGAACAAGTGCTAGGTTTGCTGACAGTCTTCCTCGACCATGCGACTTAGCTTCACTAGCATCCATCTGGATGCCTTTGGATATTTTTAGTTAACTGCAGTTTGGAGCTCTAAAGGGTGGCTAATGCTAGTGTTAAATCATTACATATGCAATCTTAGAACTACAGAGAACTCAAGTTTTCAACTTGCAAGAGGAAATGTTGGCAACTAAAATGGAAAAGCTCTCACAGCTACAAAGTGATGACAGAGCAATATATTTCATACCAATTGAGCTTCAACTAATCATCCTCGTGGATGAACTTGTACCCATGGAACGGTTCCATCTCATCCTCAGTTAGTCCATGCAGCACACGGAACCGGTGGCTCAAATCCGATCAATGACATGTACAGTTGAACTCCCGAAAGAATACATTACTGTCAAAAAAGAAATTCCATTAGTACGTCTTTCATAATAAATTTGTTGTGGGTATTAGTAAATTATCCCCTCCAGTATAAAAGGACTAGTCAGCGAAATATCTAAATTGTTGGTTTGACCCAAAGCTACTCACTAAGTTTATTTTCATAACATAACTTGAACACTATTATGGGGGTGGATAGGGGGGGTACTGCCCCCCCCCCCCCCCCCCCCCCCCCCCCCCCCCCCCCCCCCCCACAAATGAAGTCTACCGTCCATCAGATGTAGCTTTGGTAGAAGAGATGAAAACCTTCGTTGTCAAACAAGGTGTCCTGGAACCCGAGTATTCTGCATTTGTATATCACCGCCTTTTCAGCAGCAAGTAGCAGAGCTACCGCCTGCTTCATTTCCTCTCTTGGCTGCGGCGAAGGTGCCCAGTGTTGCAGAGAATATAACCACACCGAGAGTCTAAATCTATATAGGATAGGTAAGTATGCAAACAAATGTGTGATAACATTTGTACCGAAGCATCTAAAGATGCCAAGATGGTGACGCTAATTTCAGGGTGAAATTTGTAAATGGAGTCCCAGTAAGTAAATGTAGAGATGTCGAAGGTAATGTTATAGGTGCAGAAAAAAGGATGCTTTGATGGTCAGGGTGACTGCGATAGTTGCGATGAGACTTGTCCCAACCGTTAGGTTCCAAGTGTTGATTGTCGTGGAGTTATCTACCAATCAGCAAGATGAAGGTCTTGGCGATGTCCACTGTAACCTTCTCACTGCATTGCATCAGTGTCACTAATTAGTACTCCCTCCATAAACAAATATAAGAGTGTTGAGATCACTAAAGTAGTGATCTAAATGCTCTTATATTTCTTTAGTGATCTAAATGCTCTTATATTTGTTTAAGTACTAACTAAATGCATAAGCATCCTAATAACTGATGCATAATAAATCACTCATGGTCCTACTACTACCACCGCCACCACCATTCGAAATTATAAGACATATCTTGAGTGAGCACAAAAATTGAGGAGCTTAAACTAATAGCATACAAGATCATCATATTTCCTTGGTTTAAAATAGCATCTTAAGTCCCCCGTCCCCCGTCCCCCGTCCCCCGCGCCGCCCCCCGCTAGGGCGGCTCGGGCGGAACCCTACCCCCACCGCCGCCGAGCTCCCAACCCCTCCCTCCCCTCCCCTCCGCCGCCGTTGGAGGAGGTCGCCGGGCAAAGCCCCGGGCGGCTGACGGCGGCGGCGGAGGCCCCCTTCCCTCCCACGTTCCTTTGGGTGAGGCAGGTCACCCGGGGCGCAGGGGCCCTCCTCCCCGATCTGAGCCATCGCGGCGGCGCGGCCGATCTGAGTCCGCCGATGGCGCAGTGGCGGCGTGGTGATGGGAGGAGGCGGCGGAGTTGCGGGCTTCGTGGAAGATCTGGTGGTGCCGGCTGCTCAGTGGGCATGCTTGGTCATCGCGGCGAAGGTCGCTGTGGCCGGCAGCTTGGCCGGTCGACGGCGGCGGAACATGGCCGGTGGCAGCGGCGAGGTTCTGTCTGGATCCCGGGGCGGCGGCCCTGGACAGTGGCGGCTGGTGAAGCTAGGGCTTCCCGCGGCGGCATGGCGTGGTGTAGTCCCTGTCCAAGGCGGATCTGTGACGGCGATCTGCTATGGATTGGTTCGGATCAGAGACGGTGACGAGTGCGCGGGATCCTTCTCGGCGGCTCTCGCGGCGGGGTGGGAGCCCTCCTCCTAGGCTCCAGTGGTGGCACACTCAGGCAGTGGCCGGTGCGCCAGGACTCTCACGGTGGCACTGTTGTTGCGGTTGGTCGCCGGATCTAGGCGGCTGGATCTGGGGCTTTGAAGGCGGTCGAGACGGTACACAGGTTGTTGGGTGATTTTCTTGGGACGGATCCGGGTGAAAACCTGGTCTTCGGTCGATAGCCGGAGCCGGTGATGACGATGCCCTTATCATCGTTTCCTTCATGAAGGCATCATCGAGGTGAAGCTCCCAACTCCACTCAATACCTCCGGGGGAAACCCTAGATCAGCTGATCGGATGTTGGCGGCAATCATGTGTCGTTACCCCCTTGGGGGCGGCATTCTTGGAGGTGCACTCGGCTTCGCGGGACCAGCGGACGGCATCTTTGGTGGAGCGGTGCTTCATCCTACACAATGATGGCGACGGATCTCGACGGCGTGGCGCAGTGCATATTCGGAGTTCGATGTGCGAGGATGGACTCGCGCAGGAGGACGACGCTGTCTGGCGTCGTGGTGGCATCGATGGCAGAGAGACCTGGCACGGTAGATGCAACAATACAGCTCTGAAGATGGATTGGTGGCAGGTGGCTGCGGCGGCCTCATACCCGGCAGGCGTCCTGGTTGAGGAGTGCGCCGGACTGGTAGGTGCCCCATACCCGGCAGGCGTCCTGGTTGGGACCTCAGGTCTTAGATGTTTAGGTTTGGCTGCGATGTCTGTTTGGTATTAGGCCCAGGCTATCAGCGCCCCTTCATCAATTGGATAGGTGTAGCGATAGTTGTTGCTTAGACGGTGGCTTTAGTCTTACTGTTGTATGACTTTGTAAGGTCTTGTGAGAATAATTAATAAAGTGGCCGCATGCATCGCCCAGATGCAGAGGCCGGGGGTCATCCTCCTTTTCTAAAAAAAAATAGCATCTTAACCAAGGGTAATCTCCTTTAGATAGGCTGGACTGAGAATGATCGATGTTATTTTTGTATCCGTAAAGAAACCATGGATTTTTTTTGACCCAGAGACAGTAGAACAATTGTTCTACGGTGTGAATTTTATATAATTAAAATAAATATGTACAAGAAAAGAAGAAAAAAAATACAAGGCCCATAGCCTAATCAATTCCAGTTTTTTCTAGCATCAAGAAAAATACAAGCAAAGAAGAAACCATGGATCATCTGTTGATTTTCAACGAAAAAGGGTTTCCCCCCGCTTTATATTATAAAGCAAACCACCACTACATCAATCCAAGTACAGAAGAAGAACAAACTAACAAAATACAAAAAAAGGGCAAAGATACAAGATGCCAAAAGAGCCACTAACAAACTTCGAATGCCCAAGTGCAGGCTTTAGCATCGAGGCTCTCAGCGAACAAGATCCTGCAGACAACGCGACAAGGACAAGGGAGCAGCCCGCCGTCAGAGAAGACCGTGCTCCATCACCTCCATTAGGCCAACCAAAATTGGACCCCTATCCGTCTCTGCCCCCGAAGAAGGCACCCCTGCCTTCTCGTCCTGGATCGGAGGACGCCATGCCATCGGCAAGCAGAGCCACTCACCCCGAGTGGAAGAACAGGAACAATAGGTTGCCAAGGAGAGAATGAGAGCACAACTACCTCACCGAGCAAGCGACACCCCCATACTTCGACACGGCCGTCGGCAAGGAACACATCCACCGCAAGCAACCAAGCGGGAGCCCACTGAAGACATCCGGTAGTCCACCACCATCACCACATCTCCGACCACCACACCACAGTTCCAAGGTGGCGCCTTCAAGAAGATCAACGACGCCGGAGCACCGTCGCCACCCAATCTGGGGATTTGGGGTTTTCACCCGGAACATGGAGGAAGAGGGTAGTGTCGGATCTTGATGCCGCCTTCAGGAAGGAGAGCGACGCCCGGGGCGCCGCCGGCATCATGGCCACAGAGACGGCCAAGGGATTCCCCCAATCCGGAGCCACCGTCCCCCCAACCTCGCCCAGCCACCAGATCCGGCGAGCCAGAGGGCGTCGGTGGCAAGGGTTGGCGAGGCAAGAAGGAGCGCGAGGGGGGACCGCCATCCTCCAGATCCGCTCCGAGGACCGCGGGGAGGTCCCGGGAGCCAGCTCCGAGCTTGCCGCCGACCCGGCGCCCTTGCGGCCAGGCCGGCGCCCTTCCGCATCCGCTCCTGCCACCCGCCGCAGGGCAACAGGAGAGCCACCCGCATGTGGCCGCCGCCACATCTCCAAGCGCAGCGCGCGGATCTGCCGCCACGAGGCCCTTTACCACGGCGCCCGACGTCGGCCCCGCCGCCACCGCCAGCCACCGAGCCGCTGCACCCCTCACTAACGCAGTGCCGCCGCCCAACACCATCGTCCCGCGCCGGCCGACATCGAGGGGGGAAGAGAAGCCCCGCCGCCGCCAGGGCTGACCGGGCTTTGCCCGTCAGCGAGGGCCGGCGGCGGCGAGGGAGAAGAAGGGGAGGGGGCGCGCTGGGGCCGGCGGCTAGGGTTCCCCCTCCGGGTCGCTCGCGGGAGCGACACGGGAGGGGGGGGGGGGGGGGAGCTTCCCCTAGCTAGCGCATCTCATCTGTTGATTTTTTGTGCCCTGGACAACTTAGTATGGCAGGTGGAACTATGGTTTTGGTCTAAATAAATGATGTATTCTAGTAGCACTAGTGACCTTTTTTAGACTGGGTTGTCTCATTTCATCGGCCCAACACGAGCTAGTTCTGGCTGCTATTGTGGGATGGACTATCTGGAAAGCCGGGATGGCCCAAGAATGAAGCTTGCTTTAGACAACATCCAGGTTATACGAATGTTCCTGCTGATGTGATCTTTTAGCTTTTGCATTTTACTTGACAATTGGGTATTTTGCAAAAAGAGAAAAACTGAATAAAGCTTGAAGAAAGAGTGTGAGTGATCAAGTTGGTGTTCAGAGAGGCGTAAGCGAGGAACCATGGATTGGCACTGCCAGTGGGTAGGATAACAAACTGAAAAAATCTTGCAAAAAAAGGACGGCTAATGTGTATGTTGATTTTGACGGTTAGCATTTTGATTGTTATCAACTGTTGAACTGTAATAAACAAGAACCACACTTTGGTTTTATATTTTTGAGAAAACTTCCGATCTATTCATCTTCAATCATGGCAGTACAACAAACACAAAAAATAATAAAAATTACATAAAAATCTGTAGATCATCTAGCGACGACTACAAGCACTGAAGCGAGCCGAAGGCGCGCCGCCGTCATCACCCCTCCCTCGCCGGAGCCGGATAATAGATAGTCGGGAAGTCGTCGTGCTAAGGGCCCATAGGACCAGCGCAGCAGAACAATAACCGCTGCCGATGAAGAGTAGCGTAGAACAGAAGGATCCAACCTAAATACACACGAACGTAGACGAACTACGACAGGACCGGGCCGGCAAAATCCAAGGCCATGTGAAACAAAAAAATGGGACCCTATCTCACTAAAAGAATAAACTAACGAGCAATTATAATGTATATATCTTGCGCTTATAGGAACCAGACTGATGTTTCCCATGATGACTCAAATCTGTATTATTGAAACACAAGATAAAAAAGATGAATAAAATAAAATTGAAGTTATACAGTACCATATCAGTTGAAGATCATGCGTCAATGTTTTGCAATTAGATGAACCGTCTAACTCATCTAGTTTTGGGTCATGTCAGGTTGAATTACTACACTGCGATCTACCAAGGAGGTAAGAACCGATCTCTAACGAATTAACGGTCCCTGCCAAAAGTTAATTAGGAAATTAGGAATTAGGATTTAGGAGTAGGAACCGAAGTTAACAGGAAAGAAGGATTCACTAAGCACCTGAAACTGCTGGAGGTTGGAGTCGGTCAGTCGGTCAGTCGGTCACAGATTGATCCGACGAGGCGACAGAGTCTGAAAATTAGGAAAGGAAGCTAGGAAGGGAACAACAACGGCCTTAAGCCTATCGCTCTGATGAGGCGAAGGCAACGACCGATGAGACAATCCTGTAGCGGCGTCGACGGGACTGCTGTCGGCCTGTTGCGGTTTTCCGATACGATACCGTTTGCATCGCTAGACCGAGCAGTTTCCTTTTCTTGTGAAAAGATCGATCGAGTTGAGAGACGAGCGGACGATCACCAGCGCTAGATGGCCTCGACTCAGGCCCAGCTCTAGTGCCCAGCGGCCCAGTGCGGCAGCTCCATGCATTGTTTTTAGAAAAACTATGCCTAGATAAAAAAATTGCGCCCCCCCCCCCCCCAAAAAAATTTTGGGCCCTATGCGGGCCGCACATTTGTCACCACTATGGGCCCGACCCTGAACTACGACCAGATCCGAGCAAATCCACCAAGGACAGATCTGCCGAAGACACACCTTCACACGCTCACCGACAATGCTAGGCAAACCATCGGAATGGGGGTTAGGCGGGGAGAACATTATTCCATCTTCAGGGAGCCACCGGCGTCTCTCTTCTTGAAGAGGATGCAAACCCTAACAAAACACAGAAAACATATAAAATGGAGCCCTCCCACCGGCAAAGACTGGGATCCACCACGCCTCCATGACCCTAAGACCACCGGAGACGAGACGGAGTGGCGGCGGCACCGGCGGAAGGCAGAGAACTGTTTGTTTACTTTATGTAACATCGAACATCATTATATGAACTACTGGACTGCGATATAAAGTGGCCTTGTATCCAGAAACAAGAATCGAAGCAGCCACCGGACGCTCTCAGTGATCAGACGATTCTGGCCGTTAGATGCATTTTCTTGATGCGTTTTTGTCCGTTCGATCACGTGCGTGGATGGCCTCGCCCGTCGGATCGTAGCCCGCTCTTGTAGCAATGAATAGTTACTAGTACAAATGCCCGTGCGTTGAACGGGCAAAAAAATCGCAAAACCTGCTACACATGCCATTACTCACCATTTCTTATATCCATTTCTGATAAATATGGTAATAAATTTAAATTTTTATCGCTTTTTGGAGCATGAATTGTGGATATGAAGAAATCATCCTAATGTCCTTCATTTGATGGAAGAGTAGTGGTGCATGGATTAGTCTGATTAATCACTTTTATATTTTGCTCTTTGGAAAAACTGTGTGATGCAACGTGTGAAGAAAAAATATATCAGATGTTCCTTCCCACAGTATGCATGGACCTCCACAAGCCCATACTCTCTATTTCAACACACGCATTCGTATTGCCACTTATCATTGCCCTTGCCGTCCATGGCCTTAGAAGCGTTCCGCATGGCTAAGCTTAGCCGCTCGCTCGACCTTGTCGGAGCGTCCACGTCGTCCGTCAGCCGACCCCGCCGGCGTATTAACCCTGTGAGCTCTTTCTCAAACCTCCTCGGCTAGTATCGTCGGCTCCTAATGGTTGTTCCAAATAATACATAATTATAATCTAAATTATGTTGCATTTATTTCTGATTTTGACTGCCTTTTATCAATATGGATTTAAAATTAATGTTAAAGTTATTTAAAAATCCATAATAATTTATAATCAAATAATATCCACCATATAAAATCTAAAATAAATATTTTAAACTTCCACTTTGAAAGATTAAACTAAAGCATTAAGTATATGCAGGTCACCTTAAATTCAACAAGAATATTGTTTTCAAAGTCAAGTAATTCTAATATTTTTAGAACAATAGTAGCTTAATTTTGAGTTAAAATAAGTAGGATATTTTTTAGTATTTATAAGAGAATTCGTGTACTGCTGGCTGCTGCTGATTTACACGGTGATCACTGATGGGATCGATGTACATATCTATAATTAATCTATATTAGAGCGCACACACACATGTACCTTGGGTGTTTCCTCATGGCACCGTACCTGGCAGAGGTAGACTTGGACCACGTTGAGGTACAGCATCATCATCATCAAAGATAGATGGCAATCAGAGCGGCGAAATTACATATGCCTGGAAGAAAGACATCCATTGTAGAGTGAATTCTCCTTTTGTTCTTCTCTGATTGTAAAAAAAGTGGGGAATGCTGACAATCACACACAAAAAGAGCAAAACCATATTGCATACCTGAGTGTCTGGATGTGACTACGAATTCACAAATCAGGGTGGATGATCATGTAGGTTCTCGTTCACAAATCAGCACGGTGCGAAAAGCATAATGAGATAAAGCCTAGAAGTAGGAAATATCCGACCAGCAAGGAGCAGTCCTTATTTTGCTACTGGCCTTTGCACACATAACTGAAAGTGGGATCGGTATTATTTTTTTTCGATAAAGGGTGGATTTTATTGACTCGGAATGAAGCATCAAGAAGATACAAACACAACAAGCACGCACCTGGCCTCTGCATAGCTAGGATGCACACAGCCAACACACACACACACACAAATAAACTTGCCGGCAAATAGCAAAGTCATCTAAGACCAAAGCTATGCCTGAGCGAGGAAAAACTGAAGAGATCAACAACGATCAAACAACTACAACAACGACCATATCCACACCAGCCATCTCTTGACATCACAACGACAACGAGGTTCTTCAACAGCAACGCCTTCAGGAAGGAAACGACGCTCAAGCGCTGTCGTCACTGGTTCCAATCACCAAAGGTCAGAATCTTGGTTTTCACCCTGAAGAACAAGTCCGAGCATATCCGAACAATGCCTTCAACAAGGTAATGATGCAAAAACATCATCATTGCCAGCTATAACCAACTTGGGTCAGACCTAGGATTTTCACCCCGGAGCTCAAGACAGGGTACTCGAGAAGTACCACCCAAACGAAGTCAATCATGTGTTGTCGCCACCACTTTCCACGATTCCAGCAGCTACATGCTAGGCTAGAAATCCCATCGTTGCCGCTGCACAACCATACCCTCTGCGTCAAGTGTTGTTCATAGATTGCATCTCTGTTAAAAGCAAACTGGTGAGAGTAAGAGCTGTCAGAACCCACGGAGGAGCCATCCGGCCGCATCTCGCAACACCGCCTGTATGAGCAGTAGCCATCTGATCTGGAGCGAGTAACCCTCGCAAAGACCTTCCAATGACCACCACAAATCGTAGGGAGGGCGCCGTTGATGTAGCCAGCACGAGAAGACTGTTGCTCCTCACAAACATGGCCAGAGCACGGCAATGACGGCTACAGGAAATACCTGCAGCCCGCCCGCCCGATGTGGATGCTTCCAACACGTGTGTCGTAGTAATCTCCGCAGATCAAACCACCGGCCATCTGGGCACCAAATCGAGGGAAGACCCCGCCAGATCCAGCAGGCCAGGCGGGCCACCGTCGCCGGAGTCAGCGGTCCACGCCGCGTACATCCAACGTAGCATGCCTTGGCCTCAAGCCCAAACATGCCGAGGCAACCGTCGCCGCCAGATCCAGCAGCCCACGTGGGGATACTTCGCCTAATCCAGCGGCCGACTCGAGCACCCTGCCGCGGCAGCCACCGCTGCCCCCGCCATCCTCGCATGGGATCGGTATTACTTAAATGTTGAAAAGAATCTTCTGAGAATAGCAGTAATCAAGGAAACATGAATAGTTTGTGCATAACTTGGCTATTAGCCTTGGCATGAATTGATTAAAAGTGTTATTAGTAAGACAATTATATTATCAAAAACTCAAAGCTTTTACAAAATAATGGCAAAATTGTGTACACAAAAGACAACTTTCATAACCAAATATACTATCTAATTGACTTAATTTCCTCTGCTTCCACGTCGTGGACGTAGGGACGGACTTATATGCATCTAAACTGTAATCTGCACTTTGCGCAGCGCCATTGGCAGGGACACCGGAGTGAACCGCTGTGTAACTTCTCGTCAGCTCTCTTCTTCTATGTCCTAGCTCATGACGACTTGTAGAAGGAATGCTACATCCATTTTTCCACAACCTAGAATGAAAAATCTTGGTAGCAAAGGAAAATGTCAAGGAATGAGAAAGACGGCATGTCTCTGCCTAAATAGCATAGTTAGTATTACAACAAACAAACCAGCACCAACTGCCCTAATTGGACCTTCAAATCAAAACCTAGTTTAATCTGATCGGGCCAAAATAATCAGTCAATTCATGGAACATATAGTCAGTTTTCTATAAGGAAACATATACTTAGATTGTCCACTGTATATCAAAGACTGCAGTTTGAAGGGACTGTCCAACCTACATAAATCATGACCACGTTTTCCACATTTCCTAACTAAAACAACATTGTCTGACCATTGGCTTAGGCATACTAGGCCTCCTTTGGTTTGTAGGAATTTTGTAGGAACTCTATAGGATAGGATTTGCAAAGAAAAAGATTCCTTTGAAGCCCTTTGGTTTATAGGAATGGATTCCTATTCCTATGCAGGATAGGAATCAATCCTTCACATTTTGGATGAAAAAAACATTAGCCTAGACTCAATGGAAAAATTCCTATCCTATGCACCAAATGGCATCTCTTTCTGTATAGGAATTGAGATGCAAGTCATCTCATTTCCCATGATTTTCCTATTCTTATAAAATTCCTATCCTATGAACCAAAGGAGGCCTAATACATATTTCAAACTGCTGACAAGTGTTGACCTGTCATTGGTTTTTGCTGACCATATAAATTTACTTAGGTGAAAAGAAATTTTCAGTCAGAGTGATAGCTCCAGCCAACAAACAAAAAAGTAGTCTCATTGGTTATAAACATCGAGAAGTCCAAAAAGTTGTCGGCTCTAGAGCAGTACGGAACATCATCATAATCAGATATATCCTGAGAATACTAAAGGTCCAGATGGGATTGAGAGGAAGGGTCGTGCTGGTGGTTGGGTTTGTTTTTATTTTCTCTCGCACGTACCGCTTCTGGTTCACTTAATATGAGGACTGCGGGTCGATCCATGCGTTGCAACGGGAAAACACAACGTCCAAGGTGTGAGAACAAATATGATAACGACAGAAGTACCCTCAGGAATTCTTGAGTCGAATCTTCGCAAGCCTATCTTTCAACATGGCATTGTCTCGAGATTTGGGTCTAGGGTTCGTCCGGAGTGAGCTTATATGTGGGGATTTGGACTGGGTTTCAGGGATGCCGATTCGGATATAAATTACTATTTTGTGGAGGAAATGTTCCTAAAAGAAGCCTGACATATCTTGAGTCGAAACAGATAATTCTCAAATATTTCAGATATCATTAACATACATGTGATTGCAGGAACAAGGTGGGATTTTTTAACCAGATCAAGCTTGCTCAAATCCCTGTTTGATTTGAAAATTGAACTCAAGCCTTGCATAATGACAAGTTTAACTCTCAGATATGCATATAGAAGAAAGCTTAGACAAACCTTGCAGAGGGCATCCTATTTGACAAAGCCCTGCCGTGGTGAACCTGAGACTCACACAGACTGATGAGCTCATTTTGTTCAAGAGGTAAATCAGCATAAAGTCTGTTTCCTTTGAGAAAGCTGCAATTCAAGTAGTAAGGTCAGTCAAGTTTTGAAATTAAACAGAAATGAAAAAAAACATATATCAAAGTTCGCACACACATAAATTCCAGGGATAAAATGTTTATTAGCTCTGGTGGAACTGATCCATTGAAGTTATTGTACCCCAGATCCAACACCTTCAGCTCTCGTAAATCTCCTATCTCTCTAGGGATAATACCATAGAACAAGTTCCTATGCAGTACTCTGTATGGACGGAAGGAAAATAGATCAGAAAAGTTTGAAGGGCAAACATCATTTCACAAGTACATAAGATATCTCTACTCCTAATGTCTCAGTACGTAGGTCGTTCGTTGGTTTCCACCCTTCCATCGATCGATATATGGCCCACCCCGCGATCTCGTCCCTCCCACCGATTTTTCCCCTCCCTCCGAAAACCACGACCGGTTTTAATTCATGCATCACCAGAACCACACATCCCATGCCCAGAAAAACCAAACCAACCCTTCCATCCTTCCATCGATCCCACCCTTCCACGTTACGAGTTCCCTGGCACGAGAAAAAACCGGACGAAGACTAGCGATCATCTGTCGAATGAAAAAAATCGTCCACGACGAGGCCTCCAAAGTGCCCTTGATCGTCTCGCTACGAGGACGAGAACCATGCCCCAGCCGATCCCTTCGCCGCCGCCAATCCCGTCGCCGCCACCGATCACTTTGCTACTTTGACGAGAATCATTTGCCGCTGCCGATCCCCTTGCCATCGCGGATCCCTTTTCCGCTGCCGATCCCCTTGAGGAGCTGCCACCGAGATCATTGCGGACCTCCAAGTCACAGTCGGGACACCTCTGCCAAGGTCCTAAACGTTCATACTGCCGTCGTCACCATCACCCAGCCATCATATCCCAGATGTCTCTAGGTCTCCCGAACCACCCCAACGCGCCCATCCTGCGACCACCCCAGTGCCATCTATCCATCCACATCTCCGGCGCCTCCCTCTCCTTCAGCCTCAGCTCCCAGCGCCATTCCCTCATGTCCCAAAAACCAGGAGACAGAGTCATGAGGACGGTGATACGTCCATTTTGCATCATGCTTTTATATTGATATTTATTGCATTATGGGCTGTTATTACACATTATATCACAATACTTATGCCTATTCTCTCTTATTTTACAAGGTTTACATGAAGAGGGAGAATGCCGGCAGCTGGAATTCTGGACTGGAAAAGGAGCAAATATTAGAGACCTATTCTGCACAACTCCAAAAGTCCTGAAACTTCACGGAGCATGTTTTTGGAATATATAAAAAATATTGGGTGAAGAAAGAACCAGAGGGGGGCCACCTGCCAGCCACAAGGGTGGAGGGCGCGCCCTACCCCCTGGGCGTGCCCCCTGACCTTGTGGGCCCCCTGGCAGGCCTCCGGTGCCCATCTTTGGCTATATGATGTCTTTCACCCTGGAAAAAATCAAGAAATTTTTTTCAGGACGAAGCGCCGCCGTCTCGAGGCGGAACCTGGGCAGAACCAATCTAGGGCTCCGACAGAGCTGTCCTACCAGGGAAACATCCCTTCGGGAGGGGGAAATCATCGCCATCGTCATCACCACCGATCCTCTCATCGAGGGAGGGTCAATCTCCATCAACATCTTCACCAGCACCATCTCCTCTCAAACCCTAGTTCATCTCTTGTATTCGATCTTGGTCCCAAAACCTCAGATTGGTACCTGTGGGTTGCTAGTAGTGTTGATTACTCCTTGTAGTTGATGCTACTTGGTTTATCCGGTGGAAGATTATATTTTCAGATCCTTAATGATAATTAATACTCCTCTGATTATGATTATGAATATGCTTTGTGAGTAGTTACGTTTGTTCATGAGGACATGGGAGAAGTCTTGTTATAAGTAATCATGTGAATTTGGTATTCGTTCGATATTTTGATGAGATGTATGTTGTCTCCTCTAGTGGTGTTATGTGAACATCGACTACATGACACTTCACCATTATTTGGGCCTAGGGGAAGGCATTGGGAAGTAATAAGTAGATGATGGGTTGCTAGAGTGACAGAAGTTTAAACCCTAGTTTATGCGTTGCTTCGTAAGGGGCTGATTTGGATCCATATGTTTCATGCTATGGTTAGGTTTACCTTAATTCTTCTTTCGTAGTTGCGGATGCTTGCGAGAGGGGTTAGTCATAAGTGAGAGGTTTGTTCAGGGAAGGGCAGCACCCAAGCACCGGTCCACCCACATATCAAATTATCAAAGTAACGAACGCGAATCATATGAGCATGATGAAAACTAACTTGACAACAATTCCCATGTGTCCTCGGGAGCGCTTTGCTTTATATAAGAGTTCGTCCAGGCTTGTCCTTTGCTACAAAAAGGATTGGGCCACCTTGCTGCACCTTAGTTACTTCATTTACTTGTTACCCATTACGATCTACCTTATCACAAAACTATCTGTTACCGATAATTTCAGTGCTTGCAGAGAATACCTTGCTGAAAACCACTTGTCATTTCCTTCTGCTCCTCGTTGGGTTCGACACTCTTACTTATCGAAAGGACTATGATAGATCCCCTATACTTGTGGGTCATCAAGACTCTTTTCTGGCGCCGTTGCCGGGGAGTGAAGCGCCTTTGGTAAGTGGAATTTGGTAAGGAAACATTTATATAGTGTGCTGAAATTTACTGTCACTTGTTAGTATGGAAAATAATCCTTTGAGGGGTTTGTTCGGGGTATCTTCACCTCGACCGGAACCACAATTAGTTACTCCTCAACCTACTGCACCTACTGAAAATATTTATTATGAAATTCCTTTGGGTATGATAGAGAAACTGCTAGCTAATCCTTATGCAGGAGATGGAACATTACATCCCGATATGCACCTAATCTAGGTGGATGAAGTTTGTGGATTATTTAAGCTTGCAGGTATGCCCGAGGATGTTGTCAAGAAGAAGGTCTTCCCTTTATCTTTGAAGGGTAAGGCATTGAAGGTGTTGTCTTGGGGCATAAAATTTCTGAAAGAGGTATTGAAGTTGATAAAGCTAAAGTAGATGCTATTGAAAAGATGTCGTGTCCTAAAGATATCAAAGGTATAAGAAGCTTCCTTGGCCATGCTGGTTTCTATAGGAGGTTTATTAAAGACTTCTCTAAAATTTCTAGGCCTCTCACTAATCTCTTACAAAAAGATGTTCCTTTTGTTTTTGATGATGATTGTGTAGAAGCATTTGAAATACTTAAGAAAGCCTTGATTACTGCACCTATTGTTCAGCCACCTGATTGGAATTTACCCTTTGAAATTATGTGTGATGCTAGTGATTATGCTGTTGGTGCTGTTCTAGGACAAAGAGTTGATAAGAAGTTAAATGTTATTCAACATGCTAGTAAAACTCTAGACAGTGCCCAGAGAAATTATGCTACTACTGAAAAAGAATTTTTAGCAGTTGTATTTGCATGTGATAAGTTCAGACCTTATATTGTTGATTCCAAAGTAACTGTTCACACTGATCATGCTGCTATTAAATACCTTATGGAAAAGAAAGATGCTAAACCTAGACTTATTAGATGGGTTCTCTTCCTACAAGAATTTGATTTGTATATTATTGATAGAAAGGGAGCTGAGAACCCCGTTGCAGACAACTTGTCTAGGTTAGAAAATGTTCTTGATGACCTACTGCCTATTGATGATAGCTTTCCTGATGAGCAATTAAATGTCATAAATGCCTGTCATAATACTCCGTGGTATGCTGATTATGCTAATTGTACTGTTGCTAAATTTATACCACCTAGTTTCACATACCAGCAAAAGAAAAAGTTTTTCTATGA
Organism: Thinopyrum elongatum; assembly: GCA_011799875.1. NCBI lineage: Eukaryota > Viridiplantae > Streptophyta > Magnoliopsida > Poales > Poaceae > Thinopyrum > Thinopyrum elongatum. Next base: position 432,761,884 of record CM022299.1, on the reverse strand, counting down.
TTTAAGACATTACTTTTGGGATGACCCACACCTGTATAAAGAAGGAGTAGATGGTGTTATTAGACGTTGTGTACCTGAGCATGAACAGGAACAGATCTTACGCAAGTGCCACTCTGAGTCTTACGGAGGACACCACACTGGAGATAGAACTGCACATAAGGTATTGCAATCCGGTTTCTATTGGCCCACTCTCTTTAAGGATGCCCGTAAGTTTGTTTTGTCTTGTGATCAATGTCAAAGAATTGGTAATATTAGTAGACGTCAGGAAATGCCAATGAACTATTCACTTGTTATTGAACCATTTGATGTTTGGGGCTTTGATTATATGGGACCTTTTCCTTCCTCTAATGGGTATACACATATCTTAGTTGCTGTTGATTACGTTACTAAGTGGGTAGAAGCTATTCCAACTAGTAGTGCTGATCATAACACTTCTATTAAGATGCTTAAAGAAGTTATTTTTCCGAGGTTTGGAGTCCCTAGATATTTAATGACTGATGGTGGTTCACATTTTATTCATGGTGCTTTCCGTAAAATGCTTGCTAAATATGATGTTAATCATAGAATTGCATCTCCATACCATCCTCAGTTTAGTGGTCAAGTGGAATTAAGCAATAGAGAGATTAAATTAATTTTGCAAAAGACTGTTGATAGATCTAGAAAGAATTGGTCTAAGAAACTTGATGATGCATTATGGGCTTATAGAACTGCTTATAAGAATCCTATGGGTATGTCTCCGTATAGAATGGTTTATGGAAAAGCATGTCACTTAGCTCTTGAGCTAGAACATAAGGCATATTGGGCTATTAAAGAGCTTAATTATGATTTCAAACTTGCCGGTGAGAAGAGGTTATTTGATATTAGCTCACTTGATGAATGGAGAACCCAAGCCTATGAGAATGCCAAGTTGTTTAAAGAAAAAGTTAAAAGATGGCATGACAAAAGGATACAAAAGTGTGAGTTTAATGTAGGTGATTATGTTTTGCTATGAAACTCTTGTTTAAGATTTTTTGCAGGAAAGCTTCTCTCTAAATGGGAAGGCCCTTACATCATCGAGGAGGTCTATCGTTCCGGTGCCATAAAAATTAATAATGCCGAAGGCAAAAATCCGAAGGTGGTAAACGGTCAAAGACTCAAACATTATATCTCAAGTACTCCCATAAATGTTGAGACCAATATAATTGATACCGTAACCCCGGAGGAGTACATAAGGGACACTTTCCAGAACGTTTCAGACTCCGAGAAGGAATAGGTATGTGGTACGGTAAGTAAACCGACTCCAAAACGTTTCCAATGATAAATTCTCTCTGTTTTGAAATATTGAAAAAATTAGGAAAATTAAAAGTAGTCCAAAAGGGACACGAGGCCACCACAAGGGTGGAGGGTGCTCCCTACCCCCCTGGGCGTGCCCCCCGACCTTGTGGCCACCTCGTGTGCCCTCCGGACTCCGTTTTCTTGCAGAATACTTCTTATGGTCGGTAAAAATTCATTATATAATCTCCCGAAGGGTATGACCACCGTACCACGGCAAAATCCTCTGTTTTTGTTTTGAGTTGTTTCTGCAGCAGATTTGTTGCAAGATGTCTTCGCAAGAATCGGTCGGGGAGAGTCGGGTATGTCACCCGGCACCAGGCCCAAGAGCGTACAGTGATGCTGACCACTTCGGGCCAGCAACAGAGGAAGAGAAGGAGGATGACCTGAAAAGAGTGGATGCCATGGAGGAGGATCAAGAAGTTACCTCTCATCTTCAAACCAAATTCATGATGGAGGAACTTCAGAGCTCAGCAATACCAAATTCGGTTATTCCTCCCAATGCTAAATTTCTCTCTTATGAAAATATGAAAAAGAGTGTTGCTTTTTCTCCCGCAGCAAGAAAACATCCATGGGTGGATGGAGCTCTAGCTGTCACGGGTAAACTTCGCAAGGAAGTGATGGATCTTAAGCAGCAAATTAATAAGCTCAAGGAAGAGAATCGTATCCTGAGGGGCATCATCGCCAAGAATATTACATCACCACCTCCGAAGAAAGAGATCTAATTACATGGGTATGGGCACTCCCCTTGGCAACTGCCAAGCTTGGGGGAGTGCCCCGGTATCGTATCACCATCACATCTTTATCTTTATCATTTTTCTTAGTTTTATCCTTTTGGTTATATCTTGATCTAGTAGAATAAAGTTTTTAGTTTTATCTAGCTTTGAGTTTTGCTTTATGATCCCCATCTATGTAATCGAGTCCGTGAGTTATATAATAAAGAGTAGTTTTGAGTGAAGGGCTTTGCTTTCTTGCTATGATCTTGAGGGAATTAAATAAGAAAGAATAAAAAGAAATAAAAAGATCATATATTGATCTTATGGAGAGTAATGACTTCACATATAAAGAGTATGATGAATAAAAGTTATTGAGAGTTGACAAACATAGTTTTGGTCATTGTTGCAATTAATAGGAAGTAATAAAGAAAGAGAGGCCTCACATATAAATATACTATCTTGGACATCTTTTGTAATTGTGAGCACTCATTAAAATATGACATGCTAAAAAGTTGATGTTGGACAAGGAAGACAACATAATGAGTTATGTTTTCTTATATCCGAATAGAAGTTATATTGTTTTGGATCATCCAACATGTTGAGCTTGCCTTTCCCTCTCATGCTAGCCAAATTCTTTGCACCAAGTAGAGATACTACTTGTGCTTCCAAACATCCCTAAACCCAGTTTTGCCATGAGAGTCCACCATACCTACCTATGGATTGAGTAAGATCCTTCAAGTAAGTTGTCATCGGTGCAAGCAATAAAAATTGCTCTCTCTAAATATGTATGATCTATTAGTGTGAAGAAAATAAGCTTTATATGAACTTGTGATAAGGAAGAAATAAAAGCGACGGACTGCATAATAAAGGTCTTTTATCACAAGTGGCAATATAAAGTGACGTTCTTTTGCATTAAGATTTTGTGCATCCAACCATAAAAGCGCATGACAACCTCTGCTTCCCTCTGCGAAGGGCCTATCTTTTACTTTTATCTTCTACTTTTATACAAGAGTCATGGTGATCATCACCTTTCCTTTTTATACTTTTTCCTTTGGCAAGCTCTATGTGTTGGAGAGATCCGGATATATATATCCACTTGGATGTAGGTTTTCATAAAGTATTATTGTTGACATGACCCTTGAGGTAAAAGGTTGGGAGGCGAAACTATAGGCCCTTATCTTTCTCTGTGTCCGATTGAAACTTTGAACCCATAAGTATCGCGTGAGTGTTAGCAATTGTGAAAGATTAAATGATAGTTGAGTATGTGGACTTGCTGAAAAGCTCTCTAATTGACTCTTTTCGATGTTATGATAAATTGCAATTGTTTCAATGACTGAGATCATAGTTTGTTAGTTTTCAATGAAGTTTTTGATTCATACTTTACCTTGTGAACGAATTGTTACTTTAGCATAAGAAATTATATGACAATATATGTTGCTGTTCTAAAGATGATCATGATGCCCTCATGTCCGTATTTTATTTTTATCGACACCTCTATCTCTAAACATGTGGACATATTTATCGATATCGGCTTTCGCTTGAGGACAAGCGAGGTCTAAGCTTGGGGGAGTTGATACGTCCATTTTGCATCATGCTTTTATATTGATATTTATTGCATTATGGGCTGTTATTACACATTATATCACAATACTTATGCCTATTCTCTCTTATTTTACAAGGTTTACATGAAGAGGGAGAATGCCGGCAGCTGGAATTCTGGACTGGAAAAGGAGCAAATATTAGAGACCTATTCTGCACAACTCCAAAAGTCCTAAAACTTCACAGAGCATGTTTTTGGAATATATAAAAAATATTGGGTGAAGAAAGAACCAGAGGGGGGCCACCTGCCAGCCACAAGGGTGGAGGGCGCGCCCCCTGACCTTGTGGGCCCCCTGGCAGGCCTCCGGTGCCCATCTTTGGCTATATGGTGTCTTTCACCCTGGAAAAAATCAAGAAGAAGTTTTCGGGACGAAGAGCCGCCTTCTCGAGGCGGAACCTGGGCAGAACCAATCTAGGGCTCCGGCAGAGCTGTTCTGCCGGGGAAACATCCCTCCGGGAGGGGGAAATCATCACCATCGTCATCACCATCGATCCTCTCATCGAGGGAGGGTCAATCTCCATCAACATCTTCACTAGCACCATCTCCTCTCAAACCCTAGTTCATCTCTTGTATTCGATCTTGGTCCCAAAACCTCAGATTGGTACCTGTTGCTAGTAGTGTTGATTACTCCTTGTAGTTGATGCTAGTTGGTTTATCCGGTGGAAGATTATATTTTCAGATCCTTAATGATAATTAATACTCCTCTGATTATGATTATGAATATGCTTTGTGAGTAGTTACGTTTGTTCCTGAGGACATGGGAGAAGTCTTGTTATAAGTAATCATGTGAATTTGGTATTCGTTCGATATTTTGATGAGATGTATGTTGTCTCTCCTCTAGTGGTGTTATGTGAACGTCGACTACATGACACTTCACCATTATTTGGGACTAGGGGAAGGCATTGGGAAGTAATAAGTAGATGATGGGTTTGCTAGAGTGACAGAAGCTTAAACCCTAGTTTATTTTTTGCTTCGTAAGGGGCTGATTTGGATCCATATGTTTCATGCTATGGTTAGGTTTACCTTAATTCTTCTTTCGTAGTTGCGGATGCTTGCGAGAGGGGTTAATCATAAGTGGGAGGTTTGTTCAAGGAAGGGCAGCAACCAATCACCGGTCCACCCACATATCAAATTATCAAAGTAACGTACGCGAATCATATGAGCATGATGAAAACTAACTTGACAACAATTCCCATGTGTCCTCGGGAGCGCTTTGCTTTATATAAGAGTTCGTCCAGGCTTGTCCTTTGCTACAAAAAGGATTGGGCCACCTTGCTGCACCTTAGTTACTTCATTTACTTGTTACCCGTTACGATCTACCTTATCACAAAACTATCTGTTACCGATAATTTCAGTGCTTGCAGAGAATACCTTGCTGAAAACCACTTGTCATTTCCTTCTGCTCCTCATTGGGTTCGACACTCTTACTTATCGAAAGGACTACGATAGATCCCCTATACTTGTGGGTCATCAGACGGCGGTGGTGCAGCCCAACGTCCTTATCCACCTCAAATATAGCAGGTGGATAAAGCAGAGCCCCCACTCATCGGAGCAGAGCTCCTTGGGCATACACGAAGGAGTGGATGCAGCGGAAGCGGCAGCAGTAGTGGGGTGGAGCAGCTTGTTGGAAAAATTCTGCATGTGTGTACCTCCTTGTTTCTCTGATTTTGTGGGTTGCAGAAAAATTAATCAAAGATCAGGCTTCAGAGAAGACTCATCTACAACAGCTGGTACAATTCTTAACATCGTGCAATTTTCATGATCTGTTTGTGCATTTCACGGAACGTATTCTGATCATTCAGTTTTATGAATTGTGAATTTTTTGTGAAATTAAGACGAACATCCTGTCTCTCTGTCATTTCTTACTTACATCTCTCTAGTTCTTCCCAGAAAACTAACCTAGCTCCTTATTTATATTTTTTGTAACTTCACATAGCCTTTTGTTCTACTTATTGTACATTTTTTTGTCATCTAGCTAGAAGTTGGATTGGTCATGTGATACGTCCATTTTGAATCATGCTTTCATATTGATATTTATTGCATTATGGGCTGTTATTACACATTATATCACAATACTTATGCCTTTTCTCTCTTATTTTATAAGGTTTACATGAAGAGGGAGAATGCCGACAGCTGGAATTCTGGACTGGAAAAGGAGCAAATATCAGAGACCTATTCTGCACAACTCCAAAAGTCCTGAAACTTCACGGAGAATGTTTTTGGAATATATATAAAATATTGGGCGAAGAAAATACCAGAGGGGGGCCACCAGCCAGCCACAAGGGTGGAGGGCGCGCCTTACCCCCCTTGGCGCGCCCCCGTCCTTGTGGGCCCCCTGGCAGGCCTCCGACGCCCATCTTTTGCTATATGGTGTGTTTTGACCTGGAAAAAATAAGAAGGAAGCTTTCGAGACGAAGCGCCACCGTCTCGAGGCGGAACCTGGGCAGAACCAATCTAGTGCTCCGGCGGAGCTGTTCTGCAGGGGAAACATCCCTCCGGGAGGGGGAAATCATCGCCATCATCATCGCCAACGATCCTCTCATCAAGAGAGGGTCAATCTCCATCAACATCTTCACCAGCACCATCTCCTCTCAAACCCTAGTTCATCTCTTGTATCTGATCTCTGTCCCAAAACCTCAGAGTGGTACCTGTGGGTTGCTAGTAGTGTTGATTACTCCTTGTAGTTGATGCTAGTTGGTTTATCCGGTGGAAGATTATATTTTCAGATCCTTAATGATAATTAATACTCCTCTGATCTTGATCATGAATATGCTTTGTGAGTAGTTACGTTTGTTCTTGAGGACATGGGAGAAGTCTTGTTATAAGTAATCGTGTGAATTTGGTATTCGTTCGATATTTTGATGAGACGATGTATGTTGTCTCTCCTCTAGTGGTGTTATGTGAACGTCGACTACATGACACTTCACCATTATTTGGGCCTAGGGGAATGCATTGGTAAGTAATAAGTAGATGATGGGTTGCTAGAGTGACAGAAGCTTAAACCCTAGTTTATGCGTTGCTTCGTAAGGGGCTGATTTGGATCCATATGTTTCATGCTATGGTTAGGTTTACCTTAATTCTTCTTTCGTAGTTGCGGATGCTTGCGAGAGGGGTTAATCATAAGTGGAAGGCTTGTCCAAGGAAGGGCAGCACCCAAGCACCAGTCCACCCACATAGCAAATTATCAAAGTAACGAACGCGAATCATATGAGCATGATGAAAACTAACTTGACAACAATTCCCATGTGTCCTCGGGAGCGCTTTGCCTTATATAAGAGTTTGTACAGGCTTGTCCTTTGCTACAAAAAGAATTGGGCCACCTTGCTGCACCTTGTTTACTTTTGTTACTTGTTACCCATTACGAATTATCTTATCACACAACTTTCTGTTACCGATAATTTCAGTGCTTGCAGAGAATACCTTGCTGAAAACCGCTTGTCATTTCCTTCTGGTCCTCGTTGGGTTCGACACTCTTACTTATCGAAAGGACTACGATAGATCCCCTATACTTGTGGGTCATCAAGACTCTTTTCTGGCGCCGTTGCCGGGGAGTGAAGCGCCTTTGGTAAGTGGAATTTGGTAAGGAAACATTTATATGGTGTGCTGAAATTTATTGTCACTTGTTACTATGGAAAATAATCCTTTGAGGGGCTTGTTTGGGGTATCTTCACCTCGCCCGGAAGATCAAAGAGTTGCTCCTCAACCTACTGCACCTACTAAAAATATTTATTATGAATTCCTTCGGGTATGATAGAGAAATTGCTAGCTAATCCTTATGCAGCAGATGGAACATTACATCCTGATATGCACCTAATCTATGTGGATGAAGTTTGTGGATTATTTAAGCTTGCAGGTATGCCTGAGGATGTTGTCAAGAAGAAGGTATTCCCTTTATCTTTGAAGGGAAAGGCATTGACATGGTATAGGCTATGTGATGATATTGGATCATGGAACTACAACCGATTGAAATTGGAATTTCATCAGAAGTTTTATCCTATGCATCTGGTTTATCGTGATCGGAATTATATATATAATTTTTGGCCTCGTGAAGGAGAAAGTATCACTCAAGCTTGGGGGAGGCTTAAGTGAATGTTATATTCATGCCCCAATCATGAGCTCTCAAGAGAAATTATTATTCAAAAAATTTATGCTCGGCTTTCTCATAATGATCGATCCATGCTCGATACTTCTTGTACTGGTTCCTATATGAAGAAGGATATTGAATTCAAATGGGATTTATTGGAAAGAATTAAACGCAACTCTGAAGATTGGGAAATCGACGAAGGTAAGGAGTCAGGTATAAACCTTAAGTTCGATTGTGTTAAATCTTTTATGGATACCGATGCTTTTCGTGATTTTAGCATTAAATATGGACTTGACTCTGAGATAGTAGCTTCTTTCTATGAATCTTTTGCTACTCATGTTGATCTCCCTAAGGATAAGTGGTTTAAATATCATCCTCCCATTGAAGTTAAAGTAGTAGAACCTATTAAAGTTGAAGAAGAAACTATTACTTATAATGTTGATCCTATTGTTCCTACTGCTTACATTGAGAAACCACCTTTCCCTGTTAGAATAAAGGATCATGCTAAAGCTTCAACTGTGGTTCGTAAGAGTTATACTAGAACACCTACTCCCCCTGAGAAAATTAAAGTTGAACCTAGTATTGCTATGGTTAAAGATCTCTTGGTCGATAATATTGATGGGCATGTTATTTATTTCTGTGATGAAGCCGCTAGAATTGCTAAACCGATATGAAAGATAAACATAGACCTGTTGTTGGCATGCCTGTTGTTTCTGTTAAAATAGGAGATCATTGTTATCATGGTTTATGTGATGTGGGTGCTAGTGTGAGTGCAATTCCTTATACTTTATATAAAGAAATTATGAATGATATTGCCCCTGCTGAGATAGAAGATATTGATGTTACTATTAAGCTTGCCAATAGAGATACTATTTCACCAATTGGGATTGTTAGAGATGTTGAGGTCCTGTGTGGGAAAATTAAATATCCTACTGATTTTCTTGTTCTTGCTTCCCCACAAGATATTTTTTGTCCCATTATATTTGGTAGACCTTTCTTGAATACTGTTAATGCTAAGATAGACTACGAGAAATATATTGTTACTGTTGGTTTAGGGGATATGTCTCATGATTTTAATTTCTCTAAATTTCGTAGACAACCCCATGATAAAGAATTGCCTAGTAAGGATGAAATTATTGGTCTTGCTTCTATTGCCGTGCCTCCTACTGGTGCTTTAGAACAATATTTGCTAGACCATGAAAATGATATGTTTATGAATGAAAGAAGGGAAATAGATGAAGTATTCTTTAATCAAGGGCCTATTTTGAAACATAATTTTCCTGTTGAAATCCTCGGGGATCCTCCTCCACATAAGGGTGACCCCGTGTTTGAGCTTAAACAATTACCTGATTCTTTGAAATATGCTTATCTTGATGAAAAGAAGATATATCCTGTTATTATTAGTGCTAACCTTTCAGAGCATGAAGAAAAGAAATTATTGAAAATTCTGAAGAAGCACCGTGCCGCTATTGGATATACTCTTGATGATCTTAAGGGCATTAGTCCCACTCTATGTCAGCACAAAATTAAATTGGAGAAAGATGCTAAACCAGTTGTTGATCATCAACGACGGTTAAACCCTAAGATGAAGGAAGTGGTAAGAAATGAAATACTAAAGATTCTGGAGGCAGGTATAATTTATCCTATTGCTGACAGTCAATGGGTAAGTCATGTTCATTGTGTCCCTAAGAAGGGAGGTATCACTGTTGTTCCTAACGATAAGAATGAATTGATTCCACAAAGAATTGTTACAGGATATAGAATGGTAATTGATTTTCACAAATTGAATAAATCTACTAGAAAAGATCATTACCCTCTACCTTTTGTTGATCAAATGCTAGAAAGATTATCCAAGCATACACATTTTTGCTTTCTAGATGGTTATTCTGGTTTCTCTCAAATACCTGTGTCAAAAGATGATCAAGAGAAAACCACTTTTACTTGCCCTTTCAGTACCTTTGTTTATAGACGTATGCCTTTTGGTTTATGTAATGCACCTGCTACCTTTCAAAGATGTATGACTGCTATATTCTCTGATTTTTGTGAAAAGATTGTTGAGGTTTTCATGGATGATATCTGCATTTATGGAACTTCTTTTGATGATTGCTTAAGCAACCTTGATCGAGTTTTGCAGAGATGTGAAGAAACTAATCTTGTCTTGAATTGGGAAAAGTGCCACTTTATGGTTAATGAAGGTATTGTCCTGGGGCATAAAATTTCTGAAAGAGGAATTGAAGTTGATAAAGCTAAAGTAGATGCTATTGAAAAGATGCCGTGTCCTAAAGATATCAAAGGTATAAGAAGTTTCCTTGTTCATGCTGGGTTCTATAGGAGGTTTATTAAAGACTTCTCTAAAATTTCTAGGCCTCTCACAAATCTCTTACAAAAAGATGTTCCTTTTGTTTTTGATGATGATTGTGTAGAAGCATTTGAAATACTTAAGAAAGCCTTGATTTCTGCTCCTATTGTTCAGCCACCTGATTGGAATTTACCCTTTGAAATTATGTGTGATGCTAGTGATTATGCTGTTGGTGCTATTCTAGGACAAAGAGTTGATAAGAAACTGAATGTTATTCATTATGCTAGTAAAACTCTAGACAGTGCCCAGAGAAATTATGCTAATACTAAAAAAGAATTTTTAGCGGTTGTATTTGCTTGTCATAAGTTCAGATCTTATATTGTTGATTCCAAAGTAACTGTTCACACTGATCATGCTGCTATTAAATATCTTATGGAAAAGAAAGATGCTAAACCTAGACTCATTAGATGGGTTCTCTTGTTACAAGAATTTGATTTGCATATTATTGATAGAAAGGGAGCTGAGAACCCCGTTGCAGACAACTTGTCTAGGTTAGAGAATGTTCTTCATGACCCACTGCCTATTGATGATAGCTTTCCTGATGAACAATTAGCTGTCATAAATGCTTCTCGTAATACTCCATGGTATGCTGATTATGCTAATTACATTGTTGCTAAATTTATACCACCTAGTTTGTGCAAAAGAAAAAGTTTTTCTATGATTTAAGACATTACTTTTGGCATGACCCACACCTTTATAAAGGAGGAGTAGATGGTGTTATTAGACGTTGTGTACCTGAGAATGAACAGGAACAGATCTTACGCAAGTGCCACTCCGAGTCTTACGGAGGACACCATGCTGGAGACAGAACTGCACATAAGGTATTGCAATCCGGTTTCTATTGGCCCACTCTCTTTAAGGATGCCCGTAAGTTTGTCTTGTCTTGTGATGAGTGCCAGAGAATTGGTAATATTAGTAGACGTCAGGAAATGCCTATGAACTACTCACTTGTTATTGAACCATTTGATGTTTGGGGCTTTGATTACATGGGACCTTTTCCTACCTCTAATGGGTATACACATATTTTAGTTGCTGTTGATTACGTTACTAAGTGGGTAGAAGCTATTCCAACTAGTAGTGCTGATCATAACACTTCTATTAAGATGCTTAAAGAATTTATTTTTCCGAGGTTTGGAGTCCCTAGATATTTAATGACTGATGGTGGTTCACATTTTATTCATGGTGCTTTCCGTAAAATGCTTGCTAAGTATGATGTTAACCATAGAATTGCATCTCCATATCATCCTCAGTCTAGTGGTCAAGTAGAATTGAGCAATAGAGAGATTAAATTAATTTTGCAAAAGACTGTTAATAGATCTAGAAATAATTGGTCTAAGAAACTTGATGATGCATTATGGGCTTATAGAACTGCTTATAAGAATCCTATGGGTATGTCTCCGTATAAAATGGTTTATGGAAAGGCATGTCACTTACCTCTTGAACTATAACATAAGGCATATTGGGCTATTAAAGAGCTCAATTATGATTTCAATCTTGCCGGTGAGAAGAGGTTATTTGACATTAGCTCACTTGATGAATGGAGAACCCCAGCCTATGAGAATGCCAAGTTGTTTAAAGAAAAAGTAAAAAGATGGCATGACAAATGGATACAAAAGGGTGAGTTTAATGTAGGTGATCATGTTTTGCTATACAACTCTCGTTTAAGATTTTTTGCAGGAAAGCTTCTCTCTAAATGGTAAGGTCCTTACATTATCGAGGAGGTCTATCGTTCCGGTGCCATCAAAATCAACAACGCCGAAGGCACAAATCCGAAGGTGGTAAACGGTCAAAGAATCAAACATTATATCTCAGGTACTCCCATAAATGTTGAGACCAATATTATTAATACCGTAACACCAGAGGAGTACATAAGGGACACTTTCCAGAACGTTTTAGACCCCGAAAAGGAATAGCTATGTGGTACGGTAAGTAAACCGACTCCAAAACGTTTCCAGTAACAATTTTTCTCCGTTTTGGAGTATTTAAAAATTAGGAAAATTAAAAGTAGTCCGAAGGAGACACGAGGCCACCACAAGGGTGGAGGGCGCGCCCCCCGTCCTTGTGGCCACCTCGTGTGCCCTCCGGACTCCATTTTCTTGCATGATACTTCTTTTGGTCAGTAAAAATTCATTATATAATCTCCTGAAGGCTTTGACCACCGTACCACGCAAATATCCCCTGTTTTTGTTTCGAGCTGTTTTCTGCCAGAGTTCTCAAGGCCGGGCATCATGTCGTCCCCCTCCTCCAAAAATGCGGGCGACGATGCGTGGCTAATGAAGAGAGTAGAACTCGGGGAAATCAACGAGGGTGATAAGATCAAGAAGGCCGCGGAAGATCAAGTTCCGACAGTAGAAGAAGAAGACATCCTTCAACCTCACTACAATCATCTTACTCCTACTGAAATTGAAGCTTTCAAGATCATTGAAATAGTTCGTGTGCAAAACAAGTATCTCACTCGTGAAAATATTCTATTGCAAGAGCACATCACCGCACTCAAGGGCATTATTCGCAAATTGGAGCATCTCCTACGCTCGATGTGTGACACTACTTCATCACCAACTCCATCATCCCCACCTCTGAAGAAAGAGACATAAATACATGGGTATGGGCACTCCCCTTGGCAACTACCAAGCTTGGGGGAGGTACCCCGGTATCGTATCACCATCACATCTTTATCTTTATCATTTTTCTTAGTTCGATCCTTTTGGTTATATCTTGATCTAGTAGAATAAAGTTTTTAGTATGATCTAGCTTTGAGTTTTGTTTCGATTTCTATCTATGTAATCGAGTCCGTGAGTTATATAATAAATAGTAGTTTTGAGTTGATGGATTTGCTTTCTTGCTATGATATTGAGGAAATTAAATAAAAGAAAAAATAAAAATAAATAAAAAGATCATATATTGATCTTATGGAGAGTAATGACTTCACATATAAATAGTATGATGAATAAAAATTGTTGAGAGTTGACAAACATAGTTTTGGTCATTGTTGCAATTAATAGGAAGTAACAAAGAAAGAGAGGCTTCACATATAAATATACTATCTTGGACATCTTTTGTAATTGTGAGCACTCATTAAAATATGACATGCTAAAAGGTTGATGTTGGACAAGGAAGACAACATAATGGTTTATGACTTCTTATATCCGAATAGAAGTTATATTGTCATGGATTGTGACGCCCCCGGCCCGATCGTGCACTAATCATACACGCAAATGCACACGATCAAGCCTAAGGACTCACGGGAAGATATCACAACACAACTCTAAAACATAAATAAAGTCATACAAGCTTTATATTACAAGCCAGGGGCCACGAGGGCTCGAATACATAAGCTTGCGAACAAGCGTCAGCGGAAGCATCAGATATCTGAGTACAGATATTAAAAGAGAAACAGAAAGGCCTATAGAAAGGCGGGGCAAAATAAAACACTATGATCGAAAGGCGTAGGCCTCCTGCCTGGGACCCTCCGATCCTACTCCTGGTCGTCAGTCAACTCGTAGTAGTATCCATCCTCTGGGTAGTAGTAGTAGTCAAACGACGGGGCATCTGTCTCAGGGGGCTCCGTCCTCTGGTCACGACAAACTGATATGGGGAGAAAAGGAAAACAAAGCAACCGTGAGTACTCAGAAGTACTCAGCAAGCAAGGATCTACACTACATATGCAACATTTTCAAGGGGAGGCTGTATATGTGGACTGGGCTGCAGAAATGCCAGAATAGAGAGGAGGCCTAGTCCTATCGAAGACTAGCATCTTCATCGGTCTTGCAGAAATAGAAGAGGGTAGAACAGTACAATATAATGTAGCAGTATCATTAAATCTCATCCTCACCCAGAGATCCTTTCTCGACGCCCTGCGAGAAAGCAATCCCAGAGCCATACAGTCATCAACCTCGTCCGGAGATCCCTTCTTGACTCCCTGCGAGAAGCAATCCCAGAGCCTCATATCCAGGTCTCATATCATGTTCTAGCTGTATCGATCGGGATACAACTCCGAGTGTCCGTTACCGTAGGACAGGCTATCGATAGAAGTTTTCTTCCCTGCAGGGGTGCACCAACTTACCCAACACGCTTGATTAACTCCGGCCGGACACACTTTCCTGGGTCATGCCCGGCCTCGGCCAAACGACACATCGCAACCCTACCTACAGCTCAGCAGAGAGGTCGCCGCCAGTCTACATCCTAAGCGCAAGGGGGTCTTGGCCATCGCCCCTCACCCTCCGGGTCGTTGCGCACATGGCTCAGATCCAAGCACCACCGCAATGGCACCAATCACTCCATGCCGCACTACTGAACTGGACGTCTGACAGAGCTTTCGGCTGATGCATACGATGCAGAACGCCCATACTATGCCCACGTGATGGTTAGTGCTATCAGACCATAGGCCTGCTCGGATCAAATATCCAAACCGTTAGGACTAGGGGCTTGCGGTAACGAGCAGAGACTCACGAAAGATGTGACCCCGTCGCCCCGTCTCGAGGACTTGCTGCAAGGGTTAAGAATGCCCGGCCGCGCCTCGTATTCATCACTCGGGCACCATACAGGCACCCGTCTTCACAACACTCGCCTCTCAGGCACACGCGGGTACCCCTCAGGGTCGACCCGCCTTTCCAAGTAACAACAATACAGTCCAAGTATCCGTGTGTCCAAAACATCAGGGGAATCCGAGGTATCACCCGCGTTGGATTCCTACTTGATGTATCCGTCAAGGTGAACTCGGAGGAATCACCCTCTCTGGGTTCACACTTGAGGTGTTGTACGACAGCGTCGTTACCGGAAGTGGTGAAGGAGGAATCACCCTCGATGACCACGACTGAATAGCTACTCTACAGGGTTAACATCCGAAGTGCTACAAGAGGTTTCACCCTCGGCACTCGATAGTAACGCTGCAGTGTCGTTACCACTAAGGGGGGGTGATGTGCGGTGTCGGGGCCTGGTCTTCAATCCCGTTGATCGGGTCTTCGGATAATCCAGCGGGGCAATCAGGATAAGTGGGGTCACTGATAGGTCTCTACCCAGCCTATACTAAGCAGTTTAGGGTATGCAGGTAATTATCAACAGCAGGTTACAATAAACAGGCTATGCATCAGAATAGGTAAAGCAGCAGCAATTCTAATGCAAGCATGAGAAATAGAATGGGCGATATCGGGATGATCAAAGGGGGGGGGGGGGCTTGCCTGGTTGCTCGGCGGCAAGGGCAAGGTTGTCAATGTTGTCTTCGGTCTCCGGAGCTGCGTCGGTGTCGGGGATGACGTCGGTGTCGGGGGCTACCGAGAGAGAAGAGGGGGAGGAAACAGTATAAATACACAGCGAACAAGTGCAGCACAAAGCATAACATGGCAATACGCGGTGACGGAGGTGATCTAACGCAGTGCCGGGTGATACTGGTGAAGGTGGGATTCATCCGGGAATGTTTTCCCGTCTCCGGACATTTGTCAGACAGATGACCGGAGGGGAACGGTTGCATGTTCGGATAGTTAGGGACGTGTGGCAGACAAACGGACCGCGTATTCGGATTCGTCACGTCGTTCTGAGCAACTTTCATGTACAAAGTTTTTCGATCGGAGTTACAGATTATTTTATATGATTTTCTAAAGATTTTAGCAATTTCTGGAATTTATTTAATTATTTAAATTAGAATTATCCGAAATAGTGTTTGCTGACGTCAGCATGACGTCAGCATGACGTCAGGACCAGTGGGTCCCACCTGTCATACTCTGTTAGGTTTAATTAGGGTTTAGCTAATTAATTACTGATTAATTAAACTAACTAATTAATTAGACTAATTAAATAGGATTAATTAACTTAATTAATTTACTAATTAATTAACTATTTATTTATTTTATTAATTCATTTATTTTATTTTTTAAATTCTGGGGCATGGGCCCATGTGTCATTGGCAGCGGGCCAAAACGGGCGCGGGCGGTTCGGGCGCAGGGGCGCGGGTGCGGGCGCGCGTGTGCGTGCCCGAGGCCTCCAGGGGGCGCGGTGAGGCGCGCGCCGCCGTGGCCGGAGGAGGCGGCAGGCGCTGGCGCGGGGAGGGGCTGGCCGGAGCGGGCCGCAGCCGCTGCGGAGCAGCGCCGGGCGAGCAGCGGTGCTAGGCGAGGCCGTGGCCGGAGCGGCGCGGGGCGCAGAGGCAGAGGCAGGAACGGCGAGCAGGGGCGGCGCGCGGGCGAGCGTGGCGCGGTCAGCGCGAGCGCTCGTGCGGTGGCGCGGGACGCGGTCGGCGCGTGAGGTGGAGGGCAGCGCCGGCAAACGAGGCGAGGCAGCGGGCGCGCTCGAGCGGGAGCAGCGCGCGGGCGGCGGCCGCGCGGGCGAAGCGGGCGGCGTGCGAGACGCGGGTGCGGGGCGAGCGCGCGGACGGCGGGCGCCGGGCGCCAAGCGGGAGCAGAGAGGGGGAAAGGCGTGCGCGACGCGGGTTCTCACCCCCGGTGTAGATGCACGGGGCGGCGAGGCTCGTGGTAGCGGGTCGGGGAGGAGATGAGGTCGACGGGGTGACGGCGAACGGCGGCGAGGACGGCGTGGCGTCGGGTGGCGCCGTCAGGCGCGCGGGCGAGAGGGAGGGAGAGGGGAATCGGATGGGGGGTTAGGGTTAGGTGGTGGGGAGGGGCTGGCCTAAATAGGCCAGCGGGGGCGAGCTGGGCCGGCCTCGTGGCCAGCTGGGCCATGGCCCATCTGGGGGGGGCGGGTCTTTTTGTTTTTAATTTTTTAATTTTATTTCCTTTTTCTTATTTTCTGTTTTGTTTTAGTTTCCAATTTATTTTAATTTTGTAAAACATATTATTTGTACCTAAATTAGTTTTACTAATTACACCACTGCCACAAAAAGTTTAAACCCCAAATATAATAGTTTAGCATTTCATAAAATATAAAAGGCATTTTCTTAATTGTTTTACCTATTGTTTTAATTACTTTAGGGCATTTAAACACTTCACAAAAATGTTGGTTCACCACCAATATTAAAAAGTGAATATTTGCCACATGACACACATTTTAGTTTTCATGTTTGTGAACTTTTATTTTCCACTTCCATTTAAATTTGGATTTTGACTTAGGAGTTGAAATGCAATATGATGCTAATGATGATCATGCACTGTTAAACATGATGATATGGCATTATCAAAAGGGGATTACTGTAGTTAACCACTGGGGGTGTTACATGGATCATCCAACATGTTGAGCTTGCCTTTCCCTCTCATACTAGCCAAATCCTTTGCACCAAGTAGAGATATTACTTGTGCTTCCAAACATCCCTTAAACCAGTTTTGCCATGAGAGTCCACCATACCTACCGATGGATTGAGTAAGATCTTTCAAGTAAGTTGTCATCGGTGCAAGTAATAAAAATTGCTCTCTAAATATGTATGATTTATTAGTGTAAAGAAAACAAGCTTTATACGAACTTGTGATATGGAAGAAATAAAAGCGACGGACTGCATAATAAAGGTCCTTATCACAAGCGGCAATATAAAGTGACGTTCTTTTGCATTAAGATTTTGTGCATCCAACCATAAAAGCGCATGACAACCTCTGCTTCCCTCTGCTAAGGACCTATCTTTTACTTATATCTTCTATCCTTATACAAGAGTCATGGTGATCATCACCTTTCCTTTTTACACTTTTTCCTTTGGCAAGCACTATATGTTGGAGAGATCCGAATATATATATATCCAGACGGATGTAGGTTATCATAAAGTATTATTGTTGACATTACCCTTGAGGTAAAAGGTTGGGAGGCGAAACTATAAGCCCCTATCTTTCTCTGTGTCCGATTGAAACTTTGAACCCATAAGTATCGCATGAGTGTCAGCAATTGTGAAAGATTAGATGATAGCTGAATTTGTGGACTTGCTGAAAAGCTCTTATTTTGACTCTTTCTGATGTTATGATAAATTGCAATTGCTTCAATGACTGAGATCATAGTTTGTTAGTTTTCAATGAAGTTTCCGATTCATACTTTATCTTGTGCATGAATTGTTACTTTAGCATGAGAAATTATATGGCATTATATGTTGCTGTTCTAAAGATGATCATGATGCCCTCATGTCCATATTTTATTTTATCAACACCTCTATCTCTAAACATGTGGACATATTTTTCGATATCGTCTTTCGCTTGAGGACAAGCGAGGTCTAAGCTTGGGGAAGTTGATACGTCCATTTTGCATCATGCTTTTATATTGATATTTATTGCATTATGGGCTGTTATTACACATTATATCACAATACTTATGCCTTTTCTCTCTTATTTTATAAGGTTTACATGAAGAGAGAGAATGCTGGCAGCTGGAATTCTGGACTGGAAAAGGAACAAATATCACAGACCTATTCTGCACAACTCCAAAAGTCCTGAAACTTCACGGAGAATGTTTTTGGAATATATAAAAAATATTGGGCGAAGAAAATACCAGAGGGGGCCACTAGCCAGCCACAAGGGTGGAGGGCACGCCCTACCCCCTGGGCGTGCCCCCCGTCCTTGTGGGCCCCCTGGCAGGCCTCCGACGCCCATCTTCTGCTATATGGTGTGTTTTGACCTGGAAAAAATAAGAAGAAAGCTTTCGGGACGAAGCGCCGCCGTCTCGAGGCGGAACCTGGGCAGAAACAATCTAGGGCTCCGGTGGAGCTGTTCTGCCGGGGAAATATCCCTCCGGGAGGGGGAAATCTTCGCCATCGTCATCACCAACGATCCTCTCATCGAGAGGGGGTCAATCTCCATCAACATCTTCACCAGCACCATCTCCTCTCAAACCCTAGTTCATCTCTTGTATCCGATCTCTGTCCCAAAACCTCAGAGTGGTACCTGTGGATTGCTAGTAGTGTTGATTACTCCTTGTAGTTGATGCTAGTTGGTTTATCTGGTGGAAGATTATATTTTTAGATCCTTAATGATAATTAATACTCCTCTGATCTTGATCATGAATATGCTTTGTGAGTAGTTATGTTTGTTCCTGAGGACATGGGAGAAGTCTTGTTCTAAGTAATCATGTGAATTTTGTATTCGTTCGATATTTTGATGACATGTATGTTGTCACTCCTCTAGTGGTATTATGTGAACGTCGACTACATGACACTTCACCATTATTTGGGCCTAGGGGAAGGCATTGGGAAGTAATAAGTAGATGATGGGTTGCTAGAGTGACAGAAGCTTAAACCCTAGTTTATGCGTTGCTTCGTAAGGGGCTGATTTGGATCCATATGTTTCATGCTATGGTTAGGTTTACCTTAATTCTTCTTTCGTAGTTGCGGATGCTTGCGAGAGGGGTTAATCATAAGTAGGAGGCTTGTCCAAGGAAAGGTAGCACCCAAGCACCGGTCCACCCACATATCAAATTATCAAAGTAATGAACGCGAATCATATGAGCATGATGAAAACTAACTTGACAACAATTCCCATGTGTCCTCGGGAGCGCTTTGCCTTATATAAGAGTTCGTACAGGCTTGTCCTTTGCTACAAAAAGGATTGGGCCACCTTGCTGCACCTTGTTTACTTTTGTTACTTGTTACCTGTTACGAATTATCTTATCACACAACTTTCTGTTACCGATAATTTCAGTGCTTGCAAAGAATACCTTGCTGAAAACCGCTTGTCATTTCCTTCCGCTCCTCGTTTGGTTCGACACTCTTACTTATCGAAAGGACTACGATAGATCCCCTATACTTGTGGGTCATCATAATGCATGCCACAGAAAATAGTTAGGTGGTGTAATGCATTTCTCGAAATTAACTGCCCCTGACAATAAACTGAGTGCGGCATGTTGGAAACTTGCCACAATTTACTGCTAGAAAGGCTTATAATTTGGGAAGCACCATAATAGACAACAAACTTGCTAATTCTCTACTAATGAATGAGCTTTGGGACCCTGAGCTTGATTATTCAATGTGAATCAGAGGCCACTACACTTCTCATTGTCATTTCCTACCTTGTGATGGATGTCTATCTGACTCTTGTTCTAACTGCCAGGCAGCATACCTTTGATATAGTTCTACTGCAAGTAGGGGAAGATTGACTCTGGATGTCCATATTCTTAGGCATCGATGTCGTACTAGGCTGTATTGTATAGGACTGAATTATTCCGTCTCCTAATCCTGGTAATTCCATTCATAGCTTAGGCACTTCGCTCTCTGCATAGTTAACTAACAACTAGGCCATTTCCATTTATGAACATATAAAAAAATAGTGGTACAGTCCTTTAGTTTGCTGCAGTTCTCTGATATGTCCATTTTGCATCATGTCTTCCTACTGTTATTTATAATGTTTTTATGCATAATAATGCTTTTGGGAGTAATTCTAATGCCTTTTCTCTCATAATATGCAAGGTTTACACAAAGAGGGAGAATACCGGCAGCTGGAATTCTGGACCTGAAAAAGCACGTCAAAGCTACCTATTCTGCACAACTCCAAATAAGCTGAAACTTCACAGAGAATTTTTATGGATTATTTAAGAATTATTGGAGCAAATAACTACCAGAGGGGGCCCACCAGGTGGGCACAACCCACCTGGGCGCGCCAGGGAGCCCAGGCGCGCCCTGGTGGGTTGTGCCCTCCTCGGCCCACCTCCGGTGCCGCTCTTCTGGTATATAAGTCATTTTGACCTAGAAAAAAATAAGGAGAGGACTTTCGGGACGAAGCGCGCCGTCTCGAGGCGGAACTTGGGCAGGAGCACTTTTGCCCTCCGGCGGAGCGATTCCGCCGGGGGAACTTCCCTCCCGGTGGGGGAAATCATCGTCATCATCATCACCACCAAAAACTCTCCCATCTTTGGGAGGGCCATCTCCATCAACATCTTCAATAGCACCGTCTCCTCTCAAACCCTAGTTCATCTCTTGTGTTCAATCTTTGTACCGGAACCTTAGATTGGTGCTTGTGGGTGACTAGTAGTGTTGATTACTGATACGTCTCCGTCGTATCTACTTTGCCAAACTCTTTTGACCTTGTTTGGACTCTAACTTGCATGATTTTAATGGAACTAACCCGGACTGACGCTGTTTTCAGCAGAATTGCCATGGTGTTATTTTTGTGCAGAATAAAAAGTTCTCGGAATGACCTGAAAATCAATGAAGATTATTTTTGGAATTAATAAAAAATATTGGCGAAAGAATCAGCAGCAGGGGGCCCACACCCTAGCCACAAGGGTGGGGGGCGCACCCTCCGACCTTGTGGGCCCCCTGGACCTCCACCGACCTCAACTCCAACTCCATATATTCACTTTCGGGGAGAAAAAAATCAGAGAGAAGGATTCATCATGTTTTACGATACGGAGCCGCCGCCAAGCCCTGTTCTTCCTCGGGAGGGCAGATCTGGAGTCCGTTTTGGGCTCCGGAGAGGGGAATCCGTCGCCATCGTCATCATCAACCATCCTCCATCACCAATTTCATGATGCTCACCGCCGTTCGTGAGTAATTCCATCGTAGGCTTGCTGGACCGTGATGGGTTGGATGAGATTTACCATGTAATCGAGTTATTTTTTGTTAGGGTTTGATCCCTAGTATCCACTATGTTCTAAGATTGATGTTGCTATGACTTTGCTATGCTTAATGCTTGTCACTAGGGCCCGAGTGCCATGATCTCAGATCTGAACCCTTTATATTTTCATGAATATATTTGTGTTCTTGATCCGATATTGCAAGTTATAGTCACCTACTACGTGTTATGATCCGGCAACCCCGGAGTGACAATAGTCGGGACCACTCCCAGTGATGACCGTAGTTTGAGGAGTTCATGTATTCACTAAGTGCTAATGCTTTGGTCCGGTACTCTATTAAAAGTACGCCTTAATATCCCTTAGTTTCCAATAGGACCCCGCTGCCATGGGAGGGTAGGACAAAAGATGTCATGCAAGTTCTTTTCCATAAGCACGCATGACTATATTCGGAATACATGCCTACATTACATTGATGAATTGGAGCTAGTTCTGTGTCACCCTATGTTATAACCGTTGCATGATGAATGCTATCCGACATAATTATCCATCATGGATCCATTGCCTACGAGCTTTTCACATATTGATCTTTGCTCAGTTACTTTACCATTGCCACTGTTACAATTCCTACAATACTGCTACTGTTACTTTTGCCACCGTTACCGCTACTTCCATACTACTTTGCTACTAAATACTTTGCTGCAGATATTATGTCTTTCAGGTGTGGTTGAATTGACAACTCAGCTGCTAATACTCAAGAATATTCTTTGGCTCCCCTTGTGTCGAATCAATAAATTTGGGTTGAATACTTTACCCTCGAAAACTGTTGCGATCCCCTATACTTGTGGGTTATCAAGACCTTTTTCTGGCGCCGTTGCCGGGGAGCATAGCTCTATTCTCTGTGTCACTTGGGATTTATATCTGTTAATCACTATGAGGAATTTGAAAGATCAAAGAACTAAGATTTTTCCCTCAACTACGAGGGGAGGTAAGGAACTGCCATCTAGCTCTGCACTTGATTCTCCTTCTGTTTTGAGTAAACTTGCGACACCTACACCTGCTATTGATTCCAATATGTCGCATGTTATTGATGATGCCACTTCTGCTATGCAAGATGCTTATGATGATACTACTTCTATGCTTGATAATACTGTGCCACTAGGTGAATTTCTTGATGAACAACTTGCTAGGGTTAGAGATAATGAAACTACTGAAACTGATGATATTATTGAAGATTATGATTATGATTCTCCCCCTAGATATGAATTGCCTGTTGTTCCTGAGGGTTATGTTATGGATGAAGAAACTGCTAGTGACTTCTTTGCTTGTAATGATAGGGAGGATCTTAAGAATTGTTAGTTAAGCTGAAAGAAAAATCTTTGAATGCTAGAATGAAATATGATCCCGCTTTTGCTACTTCACCAATCTTTGTTACTAATAAGGATTATGAATTCTTTGTCGATCCTGAGTTAATTACTTTGGTTGAATCTGATCCTTTCTATGGTTATGAATCTGAAACTGTTGTGGCACATCTTAGTAAATTGAATGATATAGCTACCCTATTTGCTCATGAGGAAAAAATTCGCTATTACTATATTCTCAAATTGTTTCCTTTCTCATTAAAGGGTGATGCTAAGTTATGGTTTAATTCTCTTGCTCCTGGTTGTGTGCGTAGTCCCCAGGATATGATTTATTACTTCTCTGCAAAATATTTCCCTGCTCATAAGAAACAAGCTGCTTTAAGGGAAATATATAATTTTGTGCAAATTGAAGAAGAGTGTCTCCCACAAGCTTGGGGGAGGATTCTCCGATTACTTAATGCTTTGCCTGATCATCCTCTCAAGAAAAATGAAATACTTGATATCTTTTATAATGGACTAACCGATGCTTCCAGAGACCACCTGGATAGTTGTGCTGGTTGTGTTTTCAGGGAAAGAACTGTTGAGCAAGCTGAATTGCTGTTGAATAATATATTGAGTATTGAAAATGATTGGACACTTCTTGAACCAACTCCTAAGCCAACTCCGAAGAAAAGGGGTATTCTAATCCTCAGTCCTGAAGATATGCAAGAGGCAAAGAAATTTATGAAAGAAAAAGGTATTAAAGTTGAAGATGTTAAGAATCTACCACCTATTGAAGAAATACATGGTCTTGCTAACCCGACACAGGTAGTAGAGGTAAACTCTCTCCGTAGATTTGATGAAGGTGATATTCCTCATAATATGTCTGCTAGACAATGCTTGGATGAGTTTGATAATTTTATTGTTAAACAAGAAAACTTCAATGCTTATGTTAGTAGACAATTGAAACGTAATGCTTACATGCTTGACCACTTGGGTGATTATATGAATAGAACTGTTAATGATCTTAAGCTTATTAGTAAACATGCTTCCATGGTTACAACTCAAGTAGAACAAGTACTTAAGGCACAAGATGATTTGCTTAATGAGTTGAATAGTAAGAACAATGATAATGCTGTTAGGGTTATGACTAGAGGTGGTAAGATGACTCAGGAACCTTTGTATCCTGAGGGCCATCCTAAGAGAGTTGAGCAGGATTCTCAGAGAACTAATACTGATGCACCTAGTCCTCGTACTAAAAAGAAAAAGAAAACTGATAGGACTTTGCATGCTAGTGAACCTACTGTAGACACACCTGAGAATCCCAATGATATTTCTATTTCTGATGCTGAGACACAATCTGGTGATGAACATGAACCTAGTGATAATGTTAATAATGATGTTCATGTTGATGCTCAACCTAGTAATGATAATGATATAGAGATTGAACCTGCTGTTGATCTTGATAACCCATAATCAAACAATCAACGTTATGATAAGAGAGACTTTGTTGCTAGGAAACATGGTAAAGAAAGAGAGCCATGGGTTCAGAAACCCATGCCCTTTCCTCCTAAGCCATCCAAGAAAAAGGATGATGAGGATTTTGAGCGCTTTGCTGAAATGGTTAGACCTATCTTTTTGCGTATGCGTTTGACTGATATGCTTAAAATGCCTCCTTATGCTAAGTATATGAAAGATATTGTTACTAATAAAAGAAAGATACCAGAAGCTGAAATTTCCACCATGCTTGCTAATTATACTTTTAAGGGTGGAATACCAAAGAAACTTGGAGATCCAGGAGTACCAACTATACCATGCTCCATTAAAAGAAACTATGTTAAAACTGCTTTATGTGATCTTGGAGCCGGTGTTAGTGTTATGCCTTTCTCTTTATATCGTAGACTTGAATTGAATAAGTTGACACCTACTGAAATCTGTTTGCAAATGGCTGATAAATCAACTGCTATACCCATCGGTATTTGTGAGGATGTGCCTGTTGTGGTTGCAAACGTTACTATTTTAACGGACTTTGTGGTAGACCCTTTTTGAATACTGCAGGGGCTGTTATTGATTGCAACAAAGGCATGCCACTTTTCATGTTAATGGTAATGAGCATACGATACACTTTCCGAAGAAACAACCTCAAGTTCATAGTATCAATTCTATTGGAAAAATTTCAACTATTACTATTAGAGGTTTTGAATTCCCTCTACCTACTACCGTTGAGGTAACCTGGTGTTATTCGAAAATTCTCCGGTCTCATATCATTCAGAAGAAGTTTGGTAATAAGGCTTGATCAACCTTGTTAACGGATTCCTTTTGATGAGTATGAGGTGGATGAATTTAGAAAGCACAACTCTCTGTACCCATCTTTTACTTTCTGTTAATTAGATTAAATAAAGCAAAAATAGTATTTTCTGTCTGTTTTTTGAATTATCCTTGCAATAAAAAATGTCCCAAAAATAAAAGTTCTCCAAATGCCCTGAAAATTGGATATGATTTTTTATAGAATATTTTAGAATTTCTGGTGCAAAGAACACACCAGGGGCCTCTCCAGTTGGCCACAAGGGTGGAGGGCGCGCCCCCTGACCTTGTGGGCCCCACGTGGCCCCCCTCCATTTATTCCAGCACCCATCCACTCCTTCTTCCTCCAGAAAAAATCACTCCATTGCTCAAACTCATGTTCTCGCTCATCTTGCTGCCATTTTCGATCTCCTTGCTCAAAGCCTCATTCACAAAACTGCTTTGGGGGATTGTTTTTCGGTATGTGACTCCTCCAATGGTCCAATTAGTGTTTGCTCTAGTGCATTATTCATTGCAAATTTTTGCTGCTGTGGTGACCATGTTCTTGAGCTTGCATGTCAAATTTATATGGTCCAAGGTTGTTTTGATGCATGATATAGCTTCTAGACACTTGTAGGAGTAGTTGCTATCAATTTTGTTGAGTTTGATTCACTTTTATTTTGAGTTACTAAAAATTTCAGGAATTTTTCAGAGGAAGGAAAATGTCCAGGAAAATGTACCAAGGTGGTTCTTCAAGGAAGCAAGCACCGAGGCGTGCGATGCGCGATGCGGACCCTGAACTACCAAGGGAAGCTCAAGTGAGGCCTTGTGAATGGCCGTCGGATGAATTTATGGAGCGTGCAGGTTTCAAAGATGAATTCTACGCGTACGTGCAAAATGCTGACCTCGAGGACTTCTTATCGGACAAGTGCCTACAATATTATTATCTCACCGATTCCTTCATGCGGAGGTTTGAGTTTTCGTCCAAGCGTAACACTTATACGGTCTTATTCGATCTTTATGATGAATCTTATACCATGGACCTAGAAGACTTTTGCGATGCCTGCAAAATTCCACAATGGGGTAGTCTTAGTGAGCCTCATAAATCTGAATATAATGATTTTCTTGCTAGTATCACTGTTGGAGAAACTAGAAATATCACACAAGCAACCGTAGGGAGCATTCACTTTCCTGCCATACATTATTTTGCTCTCTTTATCGGTAGGTGTATTAATGGTAAAGATGAGCTTTGCCATGTTTGCGTTCCGGATCTTAGTATCCTCAAGAGTGCGGTGTTAGGTGATAAACGATATAATTTGGGGGCCATTATTGCTAGGAGATTACATCTTAATGCTAAAGATGGAGATTTATTTGGTGGGATTTATGCAACTCATTTAGCTAACTATTTGAATGTACCTATTAGAAGTTATGATATTGAGTTGCCACCTGCTTTTCTGGATTATGAGGCTATGGTACGCCACCAGTTTCTTAAGAGGGACGAACAGACCCTCCAGTACCAACTAATCTTTGATAGACGACGTGCCGTCCTTGTTACTCTTCCTGCTCCTACCCTCTTTAACTTTTAGGCAAATGGACGATATTTTATAACTAGAGAGGAGGCAAGCGAGTATGATAGGACAGCTGAGGCTGCTCGTCTTCAGGAGGCAGCTCGCCAAGCGATAGCTGCCGCATCACAGTACGACCCCAATTTCAACTTTGGATATCCACCAGGCCAGCCATGGGCTTAGACCAACTTAGGCCAAAAGCCTAAGCTTGGGGGAGTACGTATTTCTCACCGACATTTACATTCATGTTCACACACTCATTCTAGTTGTCGGTGCTCATACTTTTTCATTGTATTATCCATGTGAGTTTATTTCTTCTCCTGCTTTCTTCTTGTGTGTTTGAAAAACCTTAAGAAAAACCAAAAAAATTAGTTGTAGTTAGTTTACCTTCTATGCATGCTTAGTTGTAGTATCAATAGAAAACCCAAAAAAAAAATCTCGTTCTTCTTTTGCTTGTTGGGAGCTTTCCCGTGTTAATAGTTTTTCTCGTTCTTGTTCTTCTTCCTTAGAAAAACAAAAACTCAAAAAATATTTCAGTGTGTTTCTTTGAAATTCTTTTCTTTCCTTTGGGGGTCGAGAGGAGAAGACTACAATGAAAATGTTGAGTGGCTCTCATGCATTATTGATTGATCTAACAAAAGAGCCCATATTACCTTGTCTTCTCCTTTGAATAAATGTTTGCAGATTCCAGCTTAGTCCAATGCATGTGCACTATTATTATTATTCACACCGTTCGGTCGTGCAAGTGAAAGGCAATAATGACGATATATGATATAGTGATTGAGATGAGGAAAAGCTGGTACGAACTCGACCTATCTTGTTTTTGTAAATATGATTAGTTCATCATTCCTAATTCAGCCTATTATGAATGAAACATGTTTGCAATGAAAATTAGAGATTATAGTTACTCATGCCATGCTTATTTAGCTAGGAGTTTATAATGGTTTACCTTGCGTGCCAACATGGAAATTAAAATGGTTGTGATGTAGTATGATAGGATGGTATCCTCCTTTGAATGATTCGAGTGGCTTGACTTGGCACATGTTCACGCATGTAGTTGAAACAAAATCAACATAGCCTCCACGATATTTATGTTCATGGTGATTTATATCCTACTCATGCTTGCACTCAATGTTGGTAAATCTCATTGCATGTTTATGACTGTTGTCGCTCTCTAGTTGGTTGCTTCTCAGCCTCTTTCTAGCCATCACTTGTACTAAGCGGGAATACTGCTTGTGCATCCACTTCCATAAACCCCAAAGTTGTTCCGTATGAGTCCACCATACCTTCCTATATGTGGTATCTACCTGCCGTTCCAAGTAAATTTGCATGTGCCAAACTCTAAACCTTCAAATAATACTCTATTTTCTTTGCTCGAATAACTCATGTACCAACTAGGGTTGTCAATATCTTCCATGCTAGGTGGGTTATTCTCACGATGAGTGGACCCCGCTCATCATTCACGAGAAAATGGCTGGTAACCGGGATGCCCAGTCCCATGCTCAAAGCAAATTAAATCAAAATAATTGCAAACAAAACTCCCCCAGGATTGTTGTTAGTTGGACGGTACCCGTTGTTTCGGACCAGCCATGGAGTGTGTTTGTTGGTGGTGGGAGAGTATAAACTTTACCATTCTATTTGGGAACCGCCTATAATGTATGTAGCATGGAAGATACCGAGATCTCTTAGTTGTTATGTTGATAATGAAAGCATGCCGCTCAAAATATTAATCAATCTCTATTTCAAAACTCGAGCTCTGGCACCTGTGCAAATCCCTGCTTCCCTCTGCGAAGGGCCTATCTATTTACTTTTATTGCTGAATCATCATCTTCTTATAAAAAGCACCAGTTAGAGAGCACCACTTTCATTTGTATGCATTGTTATTAATTTATATTGAGTATGACTGTGACTGGATCTCTTTTGCCATGAATTACAATGTCTAGTCAGTCCTTGATATTCAGGGGTGCTCTGCATTTATGTTTTGTGGTCTCAGAAAGGGCTAGCGAGATACCATCTTGTTATATCATATCATGATTGTTTTGATAAAAGTGTTGTCATCCGAGATTTATTATTATTGCTCGCTAGTTGATTATGCCATTGATATGAGTAATTGTGAGACCTAAAAGTTATTGAGAATATGGTTAGTTCATAATCTTTGCTGAAAACTTGAATGCTGGCTTTACATATTTGCAACAACAAGATCAAACAGAGTGTGTAAAAGTTTTTCTTTGTCACTTTCAGTTTGTCAACTGAATTGCTTGAGGACAAGTAAAGGTTTAAGCTTGGGGGAGTTGATACGTCTCCGTCGTATCTACTCTTTTGACCTTGTTTTGGACTCTAACTTGCATGATTTGAATGGAACTAACCCGGACTGATGTTGTTTTCAGCAGAATTGCCATGGTGTTATTTTTGTGCAGAATAAAAAGTTCTCAGAATGACCTGAAAATCAACGGAGATTATTTTTTGAATTAATAAAAAATATTGGCGAAAGAATCAGCAGCAGGGGGCCCACACCCTAGCCACAAGGGTGGGGGGCGCGCCCTCCGACCTTGTAGGCCCCCTGGACCTCCACCGACCTCAGCTCCAACTCCATATATTCACTTTCGGGGAGAAAAAAATCAGAGAGAAGGATTCATCGCGTTTATGATACGGAGCCGCCTCCAAGCCCTGTTCTTCCTCGGGAGGGCAGATCTGGAGTCCGTTTTGGGCTCCGGAGAGGGGAATCCATCGCCATCGTCATCATCAACCATCCTCCATCACCAATTTCATGATGCTCACCGCCGTTCGTGAGTAATTCCATCGTAGGCTTGCTGGACCGTGATGGGTTGGATCAGATTTACCATGTAATCGAGTTATTTTTTTATTAGGGTTTGATCCCTAGTATCCACTATGTTCTAAGATTGATGTTGCTATGACTTTTCTATGCTTAATGCTTGTCACTAGGGCCCGAGTGTCATGATCTCAGATCTGAACCCTTTATGTTTTCATGAATATATTTGTGTTCTTGATCCGATATTGCAAGTTATAGTCACCTACTACATGTTATGATCCGGCAACCCCGGAGTGACAATAGTCGGGACCACTCCCGGTGATGACCGTAGTTTGAGGAGTTCATGTATTCACTAAGTGCTAATGCTTTGGTCCGGTACTCTTTTAAAAGGATGCCTTAATATCCCTTAGTTTCCAATAGGACCCCACTGCCACTGGAGGGTAGGACAAAAGATGTCATGCAAGTTCTTTTCCATAAGCACGTATGACTATATTCGGAATACATGCCTACATTACATTGATGAATTGGAGCTAGTTCTGTGTCACCCTATGTTATAACTGTTGCATGATGAATGCTATCCGACATAATTATCCATCATGGATCCATTGCCTACGAGCTTTTCACATATTGATCTTTGCTCAGTTAATTTGCCGTTGCCACTGTTACAATTCCTACAATACTGCTACTGTTACTTTTGCCACCGTTACCACTACTTCCATACTACTTTGCTACTAAATACTTTGTTGCAGATATTAAGTCTTTCAGGTGTGGTTGAATTGACAACTCAGCTGCTAATACTCAAGAATATTCTTTGGCTCCCCTTGTGTCGAATCAATAAATTTGGGTTAAATACTTTACCCTCGAAAACTGTTGCGATCCCCTATACTTGTGGGTTATCAATTACATCTTGTAGTTGATTATTATATGGTTTATTTGGTGAAAGATTATATGTTCAGATCCATTATGCTATTTAATACCCCTTTGATCTTGAGCATGGTTATCATTTGCGAGTAGTTACTTTTATTCTTGAGGTCACGGGAAAAGTCATGTTGCAAGTAATCATGTGAACTAGATATGTGTTCGATATTTTGATGATATGTATGTTGTGATTCCCTTAGTGGTGTCATGTGACTGTCGACTGCATGACACTTCACCATATTTGGGCCTAAGGGAATGCATTGTGGAGTAGTTATTATATGATGGGTTGCGAGAGTGATAGAAGCTTAAACCCTAGTTTATGCGCTACTTCGTAAGGGACCGATTTGGATCCAAAAGTTTAATGCTATGGTTAGATTTTATCTTAATACTTTTCTCGTAGTTGCGGATGCTTGCGAGGGGGTTAATCATAAGTAGGAGGTTTGTTCAAGTAAGAATAGCACCTAAGCACCGATCCACCCACATATCAAATTATCAAAGTAGCGAACACGAATCAAGCCAACATGATGAAAGTGATATGATGAAATTCCTGTGTACCCTCAAGAACGCTTTCCTTATTATAAGACACCGTTTTAGCCTGTCCTTTGCCTCAAAAGGATTGGGCTACCTTGATGCACTTTTGTTACTGTTACCGTTACTTGCTTGTTACAAATTATCTTGCTATCAAACAACTTGTTACCGACTATTTCAGTGCTTGCAGACATTACCTTGCTGAAAACCGCTTGCCATTTCCTTCTGCTCCTCGTTGGGTTCGGCACTCTTACTTATCGAAAGGACTACAATTGACCCCCTATACTTGTGGGTCATCAAGGCTCTTTTCTGGCGCTGTTGCCGGGGAGTGAAGCGCTCTTGGTAAGTGGAAATTGGTAAGGGAAAATTATTACTACTTGCTGAAATTTATTGTCACTTGTTACTATGGAGAATCATCCTTTGAGGGGTTTGTTTGGGGTATCTTCACGTCGACCGGAACCATGATACGTCTCCACCGTATCTATAATTTTTGATTGTTCCATGCTATTATATTATCTGTTTTGTATGTTTTATATGCATTAATATGCTATTTTATATTATTTTTGTGACTAACCTATTAACCTAGAGCCCAGTGCCAGTTTCTGTTTTTCCTTGTTTTATAGTTTCACAGAAAAGGAATACCAAACGGAGTCCAAACGGAATAAAACCTTCGCGATGATTTTTCTTGGACCAGAAGACACCCAGGAGACTTGGAGATCAAGTCGGAGGAGCCACGAGGTGGCCACAAGGGTGTAGGGCGCGCCCCTGTCTTGTGGGCCCCCCGTGACTCCCCTGACCTAATTCCTTCGCCTATATATTCACATATATTCCCAAACCACCAGAAGTATCCACGAAAACACTTTTCCACCGCCGCAACCTTCTGTACCCGTGAGATCCCATCTAGGGGCCTTCTCCAGTATCCTGCCGGAGGGGGATTCGATCACGGAGGGCTTCTACATCAACTCTACTGCCCTTCCGATGAAGCGTGAGTAGTTTACCTCAGACCTACGGGTCCATAGCTAGTAGCTAGATGGCTTCTTCTCTCTCTTTGATTCTCAATACCATGTTCTCCTCGATGTTCTTGGAGATCTATTTGATGTAAACTTCTTTTGCGGTGTGTTTGTCGAGATCCGATGAATTGTGGATTTATGATCAGCTTATCTATGAATATTATTTGAATCTTCTCTGAATTCTTTTATGCATGATTTGATATCTTTGTAATTCTCTTCGAACTATCGGTTTGGTTTGGCCAACTAGATTGGTTTTTCTTGCAATGGGAGAAGTGCTTAGCTTTGGGTTCAATCTTGCGGTGTCCTTTCCCAGTGACAGTAGGGGCAGCAAGGCACGTATTGTATTTTTGCCATCGAGGATAAAAAGATGGGGTTTACATCATATTGCTTGAGTTTATTCCTCTACATCATGTCATCTTACTTAATGCGTTACTCTGTTCTTCATGAACTTAATACTCTAGATGCAGGGAGGAGTCGGTTGATGTGTGGAGTAATAGTAGTAGATGCAGAATCGTTTCGGTCTACTTGACACAGACATGATGCCTATATTCATGATCATTGCCATAGATATCGTCATAACTTTGCGCTTTTCTATCAATTGCTCAACAGTAATTTGTTCACCCACCGTATTATTTGCTATCTTGAGAGAAGCCTCTAGTGAAACCTATGGCCCCCGGGTCTATTTTCCATCATATAAGTTTCCGATCTACTATTTTGCAATCTTTTACTTTATCTATAAACCAAAAATACCAAAAATATTTACTTTACCTTTTGTTTAGTTTCATCTATCTCTATCAGATCTCACTTTTGCAAATAACCGTGAAGGGATTGACAACCCCTTTATCGTGTTGGTTGCAAGTTATTTGATTGTTTGTGCAGGTATTGATGATTTGTGCGTTGTCTCCTACTGGATTGATACCTTGGTTCTCAAACCGAGGGAAATACTTATCTCTACTTTGCTGCATCACCCTTTCCTCTTCAAGGGAAAAACCAACGCAAGCTCAAGAAGTAGCAAACCACAATTAGTTTCCCCTCAACCTACTGAACCTACTAAAAATATTGGTTATGAAATTCCTTCGGGTATGATAGAACAACTGCTAGCTAATCCTTATGCAGGAGATGGAACCGAACATCCCGATATGCATTTGATATATGTGGATGAAATTTGTGGATTATTTAAGCTTGCAGGTTTGCCCGGAGATGAAGCTAAGAAGAAGGTTTTCCCTTTATCTTTGAAGGGAAAGGCATTGTCATGGTATAGGCTATGTGATGATATTGGATCTTGGAACTGGAATTGATTGAAATTGGAATTTCACCAAAAAAATTATCCTATGCATCTAATTCATCGTGCTCGGAATTATATATATAATTTTTGGCCTCGTGAAGGAGAAAGTATCGCTCTAGCTTGGGGGAGGCTTAAGTCAATGTTATATTCATGCCCCAATCATGAGCTCTCAAGAGAAATTATCATTCAGAATTTTTATGCTCGGCTTTCTCGTGATGATCAATCCATGCTTGATACTTCTTGTACTGGTTATTTTATGAAGAAGACTATTGAATTCAGGTGGGATCTTTTAGAAAGAATTAACCGCAACTCTGAAGATTGGGAACTCAATGAAGGTAAAGAGTCAGGTATTAAGCTTGAGTTTGATTGTGTTAAATCTTTTATGAATACCGATGCTTTTCACAAGTTTAGCACTAAATATGAACTTGACTCTGAGATAGTAGCCTCCTTTTGTGAATCATTTGCTAGTCATGTTTATCTCCCTAAGGAGAAGTG
The DNA here is from genome assembly GCA_011799875.1 of Thinopyrum elongatum. NCBI lineage: Eukaryota > Viridiplantae > Streptophyta > Magnoliopsida > Poales > Poaceae > Thinopyrum > Thinopyrum elongatum. The sequence continues at coordinate 432,728,202 of CM022299.1, read as the reverse complement.
GTTTAAATATCACCCACGTATTAAAGAAGAAATTAAAGAACCCGTTATAACTAAAGATGAAACTATCATTTACAATGTTGACCCAGTTTTTCCTACTGCTTACATTGAAAAACCACCTTTCCCTATCAGGATTAAGGAACATGCCAAGGTTTCAACTGTGGTCAATAAAAGTTATATTATAGCACCTAAACCTGCTGAACAAATTAAAGTAGAACCTAGTGTTGCTATGGTTAAAGATCTCCTGGTAGAGAACATTGATGGGCATGTTATTTACTTCTGTGATGAAGCTGCTAGAATTTCCAAACCCGATGAAAAAGATAAACATAGACCTATTGTTGGCATGCCTGTTGTCTTAGTTAAAATAGGAGATCATTGTTATCGTGGTTTATGTGACTTGGGTGCTAGCGTGAGTGCTATTCCTTTTACCTTATATCAAGAAATTATGAATGATATAGCACTCGCTGAAATGGAAGACATAGATGTCACTATTAAACTAGCTAATAGAGACACCATCACACCACTTGGGATTGTTAGAGATGTTGAAGCCTTGTGTGGTAAAATAAAATACCCTACTGATTTTCTAGTTCTTGGTTCCCCACAAGATGACTTTTGTCCCATTATCTTTGGTAGACCTTTCTTGAACACCGTTAATGCTAAAATAGATTGTGAGAAACAAACTGTCAGTGTTAGTTTTGGTGATGAGTCTCATGAGTTTAATTTTTCCAAGTTTAATAGACAACCTCACAAGAAAGAATTATCTAGTAAAGATGAAATAATTGGTCTTGCTTCTATCGCTGTGCCACCTACTGATCCACTAGAACAATATTTGCTAGAACATGAAAATGATATGCATATGCATGAAAGGAATGAGATAGATAAAATCTTCTTTGAACAACGACCTATGCTCAAACATAATTTGCCTATTGAAACAATAGGAGGTCATCCTCCACCTAAAGGTGATCCTGTGTTTGAATTGAAACAATTTCCATACACTTTGAAATATGCTTATCTTGATGAGAAAAAGATATATCCTCTTATTATTAGTGCTAACCTTTCAGAACATGAAGAAGAAAGATTATTGAAAATTCTGAAGAAGCACCGAGCTGCTATTGGATATACTCTTGATGATCTTAAGGGCGTTAGTCCCACTCTTTGTCAGCACAAAATTAATATGGAGCCTGATGCTAAACCCGTTGTTGATCACCAATGATGGTTGAATCCCAAAATGAAAGAAGTGGTAAGACCTGAAATACTAAAGCTTCTGGAAGCAGGTATAATCTATCCCATAGCTGATAGTAGATGGGTAAGTCCCATTCATTGTGTCCCTAAGAAAGAAGGTATTACCGTTGTTCCTGATGATAAAAATGAACTTATTCCACAAAGGATTGTCACTGGCTATAGGATCGTAATTGATTTTAGAAAATTAAATAAAGCAACTAGAAAGGATCATTACCCCTTGCCTTTTATTGATCAAATGCTAGAAAGATTATCAAAGCCCACACACTTTTGCTTCCTAGATGGATATTCTGGTTTTTCTCAAATACTTGTTTCACAACCTGATCAAGAGAAAACCACTTTCACTTGCCCTTTTGGAACTTATGCTTATAGATGTATGCCTTTTGGTTTATGCAATGCACCTGCTACCTTTCAAAGATGTATGATTGCTATATTCTCTGACTTTTGTGAAAAGATAGTCGAGGTTCTCATGGATGATTTTTCTGTGTATGGAACTTCTTTTGATGATTGCTTGAGCAACCTTGATCGAGTTTTACAGAGATGTGAGCAAACTAATCTTGTCTTGAATTGGGAGAAGTGCCACTTTATGGTTAATGAAGGTATTGTCTTGGGGCATAAAATTTCTGAGCGAGGTATTGAGGTGGATAAAGCTAAAGTTTATGCAATTGAGAAAATGCCATGTCCAAGAGATATCAAAGGTATTCGTAGTTTCCTCGGTTATGCTGGTTCCTATAGGAGGTTTATTAAAGACTTCTCTAAAATTTCTAGGCCGCTTACAAAATCTTTTACAAAAGGATGTTCCATTAGTTTTTGATGATGATTGTGTAGAATCCTTTGAAACACTTAAGAAAGCCTTGATTTCTGCCCCTATTGTTCAACCACCTTACTAGAACTTGCCTTTTGAAATTATGTGTGATGCTAGTGATTATGCTATTGGTGCTGTTCTAGGACAAAGAGTTGATAAGAAACTAAATGTTATTCATTATGCTAGCAAAGCTCTAGACAGTGCCCAAAGAAATTATGCTACTACTGAAAAATAATTTTTAGCAGTTGTGTTTGCTTGTTACAAATTCAGATATTACATTGTTGATTCTAAAGTTACTGTTCACACCAATCATGCTGCTATTAAATATCTTATGGAAAAGAAAGATGCTAAACCTAGACTCATTAGATGGGTTCTCTTGCTACAAGAATTTGATTTACATACCACTGATAGAAAAGGAGCTGAGAACCCCGTAGCTGATAACTTGTCTAGGTTAGAGAATATCCTTGATGACCCACAACCTATTAATGATAGCTTTCCTGATGAACAACTAGCTGCAATAAATGTTTCTCAGAACATTCCTTGGTATGCTGACTATGCTAACTACATTGTTGCTAAATGTATACCACCTAGTTTCACATATCAACAAAAGAAAATTTTCTTCTATGATTTAAGACATTACTTTTGGGATGACCCACATCTTTATAAAGAAGGAGTAGATGGTATTATTAGACGTTGTGTACCTGAGCATGAACATGAACAAATCCTACAGAAATGTCACTCCGAAGCTTATAGAGGGCATCATGCGGGAGATAGAACTGCTCACAAGGTATTGCAATCAGGTTTTTATTGGCCTACCCTCTTCAAGGATGCCTGTAAGTTTGTTTTATATTGTGATGAATGCCAATGAATTGGTAATATCAGTAAGCGTCAAGAAATGCCTATGAATTATTCACTTGCTGTTGAACCATTTGATGTTTGGGGTTTTGATTATATGGGACCTTTTCCTTCCTCTAATGGGTATACTCATATTTTGGTTGCTGTTGATTACGTTACTAAGTGGGTAGAAGCTATTCCATCTAGTAGTGCTGATCATAGCACCTCCATTAAAATGCTTAAAGAAGTTATTTTCCCAAGGTTTGGAGTCCCTAGATATTTAATGACTGATGGTGGTTCACACTTTATTCATGGTGCTTTCCGTAAAATGCTTGTTAAATATGATGTTAACCATAGAATTGCATCACCCTATCATCCCCAATCTAGTGGTCAAGTTGAACTTAGTGATGCGGCTTGAAGCTACGTCAGTATTTCCCCAAAGAGGAAGGGATGATGCAGCACAGCGACGGTAGGTATTTCCCTCAGTGATGAAACCAAGCTTATCGAACCAGTAGGAGAACCAAGCAATAATACGTAAACGGCACCTGCGCAGAAATAACAAATACTCGCAACCCGACGTATTAAAGTGGTTGTCAATCCCTTTCGGGTAACGGCGCCAGAAATTGGCAAACGGACGTGAATAAATTGTAGTAGATTGATAGATCGAACGCCAAATAAAATAAATAAGAATAAATTGCAGCAAGGTATTTTTGTATTTTTGGTTTAATAGATCTGAAAATAAAAGCAAAGGAAAATAGATCGCAAAGGCAAATAATATGAGAAAGAGACCCGGGGGCTGTAGATTTCACTAGTGGCCTCTCTCGAGAAAAATAGCAAACGGTGGGTAAACAAATTACTGTTGGGCAATTGATAGAACTTCAAATAATCATGACGATATCCAGGCAATGATCATTATATAGGCATCACATCCAAGATTAGTAGACCGACTCCTGCCTGCATCTACTACTATTACTCCACACATCGACCGCTATCCAGCATGCATCTAGTGTATTAAGTTCATGGAGAAACGGAGTAATGCAATAAGAATGATGACATGATGTAGACAAGATCTATTTATGTAGAAATAGACCCCATCATTTTATCCTTAGTAGCAACGATACATACATGTCGGTTCCCCTTCTGTCACTAGGATCAAGCACCGTAAGATCGAACCCACTACAAAGCACCTCTTCCCATTGCAAGATAAATAGATCAGGTTGGCCAAACAAAACCCAAATATCGGAGAAGAAATACGAGGCTATAAGCAATCATGCATATAAGAGATCAAAGAAGATTCAAATAACTTTCATGGATAAAAAGATAGATGTGATCATAAACTCAAAGTTCATCTGATCCCAACAAACACACCGCAAAAAGAGTTACATCATATGGATCTCCAAGAGACCATTGTATTGAGAATCAAACAAGAGAGAGGAAGCCATCTAGCTACTAACTATGGACCCGAAGGTCTACAAAGAACTACTCACGCATCATCGGAGAGGCACCAATGGAAGTGGTGAACCCCTCCGTGATGGTGTCTAGATTGGATCTGGTGGTTCTAGACTCTGCGGCGGCTGGAATTGATTTTCGTCGACTCCCCTAGGGTTTCTGGAATATTGGGGTACTTATAGAGCAAAGAGGCGGTTCAGGGGGCACCCGAGGTGGGCACAACCCACCTGGGCGCGCCTGGGCCCCCAGGCGCGCCCTGGTGGGTTGTGCTCCCCTCGGAGCACCCCCCAGGTGCTTCTCCGGCCCACTGGATGTCTTCTGGTGTAACACCCCTAGTGGTTAGCCACAGTAATTCCCCTTTTAATAATGCCATGTCATCATGATCAACAGTGCTTAACCATCATTTGGATCATATCTCTTTTCAAATTCAAATTCAAATGGAAATTCAAACTAAAAGTGAAAATAAAAGTTGTTCAAATTTGAAAACAAAATTGTTCATCATGTTACAAATATTCCCAAAGCATTTATAAAAATAATGGCAACATTAATTGAAATACTTAAGTGGCTCTATCAACCAAAACAGTACCAAAAAGCAGCATATTTAACCCTTTTTCAATTAAATAAAATAGATAAAATCATTTGTACTCCAAACCAATTTCTAACAATGTCTAATATTGCACTGTAAATATTTGGGCAAGATTCATAAAATACAAAAGTCATTTGAAATAAAAATAAAAGACAAAACTGAAGCTGGAAAAAGGAAAAGAGAAAGAAAAGGAGAAAAGCTACTATGCACTTGAGCCCACCAGCTACAGTGGCGGCCCAGCCCAACTAGCCCCCCTTCCCCTACCCCGCGCTGTTCACGCGCGCTCGCTGTCGCCACGCGCGCGCTCGCCGCGCACTCGCCCCCCCTTCCCTTGAAAGACAGCGCGCCGGCGCCCGCCCGTCGAGGTTAAAGCCGCAGCTCCCGCGCCCCACTAAGCCCCCCCCCCCTCGACAATTCGCTCGCTCTCCTACCCCTCTCCCCTACACCAGATCCCCATCGCCCGAGCGCTTGCGTCGCCGCCGTCTGCCACCACCGCGGCGAGCGTCGTCCCTGTTTCCCTCCGACCAGACCGGAAGCTTCCCTGTGCTCGGATACGTCATCTACGCCTGGGCGGACGAGCTCGAAGCCCCTGCATCGCCGTGCTCGACCCCGCCTTCCTCCTTCGGTCGCCGGAGATCGCCGCTACCACGCCGTTGTCTCCGAGCTAGCCCGAGCCCACTGCCTTCCCCTACAACTCCGACGTGAGCACCGCGTCCCCCTCCCTCTCTTCCCTGCCCCTTTTCGTGGCCGTAGCCATCCCGCCGCATTGCCGTGCTCCGACCACCGCCATTGCCGCCGCCCGCGTGCCGTACGTGCTCCCGAGCCCCCGCGCGAGCCACTGGCGCGCTCTAGAGCGTGAGACGCGTCGAACCCGGCCCCCAGCTAACCCCCTAGCTCGCTCCCGCCTCGTTTCCAAATGGGGCCGAACGCCGGCGCCCGCCGCGGTCGATACCGCCGTCGTCTCCGGCCACCTCCGGTCACGGGACCACCCGGGATGGATGCGGCTCGCTCTCCTTCGTCGAACCAGCCCAGCCACGGTGCAAATGGTCCCCTGTGGCCGAATTCTAGCTACAGCCGAGGCTCGCCGCCATGTACGGGCTCGCCGGAGCGCTCTCCGGCGGCCGGTCCGATGTGGCGCTGACCTGGCCGCCTCTAGGCCACTGACTGGTGGGCCCAGGGGCCCCCAGTTGACCCGTTGACCTCGGTCAACGCTGACTGGGCCAGTCCCAGCTGCTGACATGCGGGCCCCACCTGTAAAACATTTTAAAATAAATAAATAAAATGTTTTAATTAAATAGATAATTAGTTAATTAAGTTAGTTAGTTAAACTAGTCCCTAATCAGACACTGACAGTAGCCCCCCTAGTTAACCTAACTTAGTTAAATTAACACTAATTATGCCTCTGTCTCAATGACATATGGGCCCCACCTGTCAGGGTTGACTCTGGTCAGCTGGGTTGACCGCTGACGTCACCTCTACGTCGTGCTGACGTCACCCCCGTACTGTTCTGGATAATGTTGTTTTAAATAATTAAATAATTCCAGAAATTAGTTTAAACTTTAGAAATTCATATAAAATAATCCGTAGCTCAGATCGAAAAACTTTGTACATGAAAGTTGCTCAGAATTTCGATACGAAGCTGAATACGCCCTCCGTATTCCTGTCAGATGCCCCTAGCTAGATGAACATGGAACTTTTTGCCTGATTTCGATAAATGAATAGTGCCTGGCTTTTATAAAATAAATCCAAACAAATTCCTAAAATAACTAAATGACTTAGACATGTCTTTAGGCAACCCTGCACTGCACATTAGCATAGCCTGCTCCGTGTTGCTTATGTTTGCCGTGTATTCATTTGTTTCCTCCCCCTCTGCTCTCTCGTTAGACTCCGACGCAGTTCCCGGTACCGACGCAGCTTCGGAGCCCGACGCCACCGTTGACGACCTTGCCCTTGCCGCCGAGCAACCAGGCAAGCACCCCCCCCCCCTTGAGCATACCGATATTGCCTATTCTTTCTCTCTCATGCTTGAATTAGAATTGCTGCTGCTACTGCTTTACCTATTCTGATGCATAGCCTGTTTAATGTAACCTGCTATTCATACCTTACCTGCTTATCCTAAACTGCTTAGTATAGGCTGGGTAGAGGCCTATCAGTGACCCCACTTGTCCCGACTGCCCCGCTGGATTACCAGAAGACCCGATCAACGGGATTGAAGACAGGCCCCGGCACCGCACATCACCCCCTTGGTTGTACGACACTGCATCGTTACTATCGAGTGCCGAGGGTGATACCTCATATAGCACTCCTGATGTTAACTCTGTAGAGTAGCTATTTGGTCGTGGTCATCGTGGGTGATTCCTCCTTCTCCACTTGATACGACCCTGTCGTGCAACACATCAAGCGTGAACCCATCGAGGGTGATTCCTCCGAGTTCACCTTGATGGACACATCAAGTAGGAATCCAACGAGGGTGATACCTCGGATTCCCCTGATGTTATGGACACACGGATACTTGGACTTTACACTGTTACTTGGAAAGGCGGGTTGACCCTGAGGGGTACCCGCGTGAGCCTAAGTGGCGAGTGTTGTGGAGACGGGTTGACCTGGAGGTTGCCCGAGATATGAATACGAGGCGCGGCCGGGCATTCTTAGCCCTTGCAGCAAGTCCTCGAGACGGGGCGATGGGGTCACATCGATCGTGAGTCTCTGCTCATTACCGCAAGCCCCTAGTCCGCTAACGATTTGGATATTTGATCCGAGCAGGCCTCTGGCCTGATAGCACTAACCATCACGTGGGAAGAGTTATGAGCACTCTGCATCGTAGCATCAGCCGAAGGCTCTGTCAGACGTCCAGTTCAGCCTCGTGGCCGGGCCGGGCCAGTACCATCCAGTACTGAGGTGGTGCTCGTCCCGACCCTGCACACACCAACCCGGAGTGCACAGGGCGATGGCCCAAGACCCCTGAGCACTTAGGATATAGACCGACGGGGACCTCTTTGCTGAGCTGTAGGTAGGGTTGCGGTGTATCATTTGGACGAGGCCGGGCATGACCTAGAAAGTGTGTCTGGCCGAAGTTAAGCGGGCATGGTGGGTAAGTTGGTGCACCCCTACAGGGAAGAAAACATCTATCGATAGCCGGTCCTACGGTAAAGGACACTCGGAGTTGTATCCCGATCGACACAACTAGACCTTGAGATGATATCTGGATATATGGCTCTGGGATTGCTTCTCGTAGGGAGTCGAGAAGGGATCTCAGGATGAGGTTGATGACTGTATGGCCCTGGGATTGCTTTCTCGCAGGGAGTCGAGAAAGGATCTCTGGGTGAGGTTGAGACTTAATGATACTGCTACATTATATTGTACTGTTCTACTCTCTTCTATTGCTGCAAGGCCGCTGAAGATGCTAGTCTTTGATAGGACTAGGTTTTCCTCTCTGTTCTGGCATTTCTGCAGCCCAGTCCACATATACAGCCACTCTTTGATAATGTTGCATATGTAGTTTAGATCCTTGCTTGCTGAGTACTTCGGATGAGTACTCACAGTTGCTTTGCTTTCTTTTTCCCCATATACCCCTTTTGACGCAACCAGATGACGGAGCCCCTGAGACAGCTGCCCCCGCCGACGATCGCTACTACTACCCCGAGGATGGATACTACTACGAGCTGGCCGACGACCAGGAGTAGGTTCGGAGGGTCCCAGGCAGGAGGCCCGCGCCTTTCGATCGTAGTGTTTTATTTTGCCCCACCTTTCTAAAGGCCTTTCTGTTTCTCTTTTAATATCTGTACTTAGATATCTGATGCTTCCGCTGACGCTTGTATGCCATCGAGTTATGTATTCGAGCCCTCGAGGCCCTGGCTTGTAATATAAAGCTTGTATGACTTTATTTATGTTTTAGAGTTGTGTTGTGATATCTTCCCGTGAGTCCTTAGGCTTGATCGTGTGCATTTGCGTGTATGATTAGTGCATGATTAAGCCGCGGGCGTCACAAGTTGGTATCAGAGCCGACTGCCTGTAGGAACCCCCTTTCCAACTCCTTGGCCGAAGTTGAGTCTAGTGATCCAAAACCGTTTTACTAACTTGGCTGTGTGGCTTACGGGCCCACGTCGCCAATTGGGTGGTATTAGTATCTTTTATTCCTCGTCTATACTCTGGGACTCTGACCTCTCTTCTATTCGGGTTAAATAAATTTTACTAACGCTGACACTTAGGATCTCGTAAATCTCGTCGACCCGGAGAGCTGGATATCTGTGCTTAATTCCTTACCATTGATCTGATTAGTCTGATAATCATTTTCCTTTCCATTGTTTTGTTTAACCTTTCTCTCTGAGTTGTATTATACTTCTCATTATCATTTGACAATCCTGAATTTCCTCTGTTTCAGATGGATTTCATTACAGGACTTCCTAGATCACAGAAGGGTCACGATGCTATTCTTGTAGTCGTCGACCAACTTTCTAAAGTTGCACACTTTCTGCCCGTCAAGGAAACTATCACTACTAGACAGTTAGCAGAGTTGTATATCTCCAGAATTGTTTCACTCCATGGTATTCCGAAGGAGATCAGTTCGGACCCTGGCAGCCTTTTCACTTCAAAGTTCTGGGAAAGTTTCCAAGAAGCTATGGGAACTCATATTACCTGGAGTTTAGCTTATCACCCCCAGTCCCAAGGCCAAGTCGAACGAGTAAATCAAGTGCTTGAAGACATGCTTCGGGCTTGTGTTATATCCTTCGGCAAGAAGTGGGAAGAATCTCTTCCTTATGCGGAATTCTCATATAACAACAGTTATCAAGCCAGCTTGAAAATGGCCCCCTTCGAAGTACTTTATGGACGTAAGTGTCGAACCCCTCTGAATTGGTCAGAAACTGGGGAACGACCGCTCATGGGTCCGGATATTATTCAACATGCCGAAGAGCAAGTCCGTATCGTCCGTGAAAACCTCAAGGCGGCTCAGGACCGCCAGAAGAGCAACTATGATCGCAAACGATGGGGTTTGACTTATCAACCAGGTGATCAAGCTTATTTGCGAGTCACTCCTATGAAGGGCACTCACCGCTTCGGAATCAAGGGCAAGTTAGCTCCACGCTACATTGGTCCTTTCCGCATTGTTGCAAGATGTGGTCAGGTGGCATATAAATTGGAGTTGCCGCCGCAATTCTCTCATACCCATGATGTCTTCCATGTGTCGCAACTTCGTCGTTGCTTCAAGGAATCTCCGCACCGAGCAGTGGATCATGAGATGCTCGAATTGCAGGATGATCTTTCTTATAAGGAGCATCCGATCCGCATCCTCGATGAATCTGAACGTCGAACCCGTCAGAAGGTTACCAAGTTCCTCAAAGTGCAGTGGTCAAATCATACTGAAGATGAAGCCACTTGGGAACGCGAAGATAATCTTCGGGCGGAATACTCCGAACTTTTTCCTTCTACCTCTTAATTCTCAGGACGAGAATTCTTGTTAGTGGAGGAGATTTGTAACACCCCCAATGGTTAGCCACAGTAATTCCCCTTTTAATAATGCCATGTCATCATGATCAACAGTGCTTAAACATCATTTGGATCATATCTCTTTTCAAATTCAAATTCAAATGGAAATTCAAACTAAAAGTGAAAATAAAAGTTGTTCAAATTTGAAAACAAAATTGTTCATCATGTTGCAAATATTCCCAAAGCATTTATAAAAATAATGGCAACATTAATTGAAATGCTTAAGTGGCTCTATCAACCAAAACAGTACCAAAAAGCAGCATATTTAACCCTTTTTAAATTAAATAAAATAAAGATAAAATCATTTGTACTCCAAACCAATTTCTAACAATGTCTAATATTGCACTGTAAATATTTGGGCAAGATTCATAAAATACAAAAGTCATTTGAAATAAAAATAAAAGACAAAACAGAAGCTGGAAAAAGGAAAAGAGAAAGAAAAGGAGAAAAGCTACTATGCACTTGAGCCCACCAGCTACAGTGGCGGCCCAGCCCAACTAGCCCCCCTTCCCCTACCCCGCGCTGTTCACACGCGCTCGCTTTCGCCGCGCGCGCGATCGCCGCGCACCCGGCCCCCTTCCCTCGATCGACAGCGCGCCGGCGCCCGCCCGTCGAGGTTAAAGCCGCAGCTCCCGCGCTCCACTGAGCCCCCCCCCTCGACCATTCGCTCGCTCTCCTACCCCTCTCCCCTACACCAGATCCCCATCGCCCGAGCGCTTGCGTCGCCGCCGTCTGCCACCACCGCGGCGAGCGTCGTCCCTGTTTCCCTCCGACCAGACCGGAAGCTTCCCCATGCTCGGATACGTCATCTACGCCTGGGCGGACGAGCTCGAATCCCCTGCATCGCCGCGCTCGACCCTGCCTTCCTCCTTCGGTCGCCGGAGATCGCCGCTACCACGCCGTTGTCTCCGAGCTACCCGAGCCCACTGCCTTCCCCTACAACTCCGACGTGAGCACCACGTCCCCCTCCCTCTCTTCCCTGCCCCTTTTCGTGGTCGTAGCCATCCCGCCGCGTTGCCGTGCTCCGACCACCGCCATTGCCACCGCCCGCGTGCTGTACGTCCTCCCGAGCCCCCGCACGAGCCACTGGCGCGCTCCAGAGCATGAGACGCGTCGAACCCGGCCCCCAGCTAACCCCCTAGCTCACTCCCGCCTCGTTTCCACATGGGGCCGAACGCCAGCCCCCGCCGCGGTCGATGCCGCGGTCGTCTCCGGCCACCTCCGGTCATGGGACCACCCGGGATGGATGCGGCTCGCTCTCCTCCGTCGAACCAGCCCAGCCACGGTGCAAATGGTCCCCTGTGGCCGAATTCCGGCCACGGCCGAGGCTCGCCGCCGTGTACGGGCTCGCCGGAGCACTCTCCGGCGGCCGGTCCGACGTGGCGCTGACCTGGCCGCCTGTGGGCCACTGACTGATGGGCCCAGGGGCCCCCAGTTGACCCGTTGACCTCGGTCAACGCTGACTGGGCCAGTCCCAGCAGCTGACATGCGGGCCCCACCCGTAAAACATTTTAAAATAAATAAATAAAATGTTTTAATTAAATAGATAATTAGTTAATTAAGTTAGTTAGTTAAACTAGTCCCTAATCAGACACTGACAATAGCCCCCCCCTAATTAACCTAACTTAGTTAAATTAACACTAATTATGCCTCTGTCTCAATGACATATGGCCCCACCTGTCAGGGTTGACTCTAGTCAGCTGGGTTGACCGCTGACGTCACCTCTACATCGTGCTGACGTCACCCCCGTACTGTTCTGGATAATGTTGTTTTAAATAATTAAATAATTCCAGAAATTAGTTTAAACTTTAGAAATTCATATAAAATAATCCGTAGATCAGATCGAAAAACTTTGTACATGAAAGTTGCTCAGAATTTTGATACGAAACTGAATACGCCCTCCGTATTCCTGTCAGATGCCCCTAGCTAGATGAACATGGAACTTTTTGCCTGATTTCGACAAATGAATAGTGCCTGGCTATTATAAAATAAATCCAAACAAATTCCTAAAATAACTAAATGACTTAGACATGTCTTTAGGCAACCCTGCACTGCACGTTAGCATAGCCTGCTCCGTGTTGCTTATGTTTGCCGTGTATTCATTTGTTTCCTCCCCCTCTTCTCTCTCGTTAGACTCCGACGCAGTTCCCGATACCGACGCAACTCCGGAGCCCGACGCCACCGTTGACGACCTTGCCCTTGCCGCCGAGCAACCAGGCAAGCACCCCCCCCCTTGAGCATACCGATATTGCCTATTCTTTCTCTCTCATGCTTGCATTAGAATTGCTGCTGCTACTGCTTTACCTATGCTGATGCATAGCCTGTTTAATGTAACCTGCTATTGATACCTTACCTGCTTATCCTAAACTGCTTAGTATAGGCTGGGTGGAGGTCTATCAGTGACCCCACTTGTCCCGACTGCCCCGCTGGATTATCAGAAGACCCGATCAACGGGATTGAAGACAGGCCCCGGCACCGCACATCACCCCCTTGGTTGTACGACACTGCATCGTTACCATCGAGTGCCGAGGGTGATACCTCGTATATCACTCCTGATGTTAACTCTGTAGAGTAGCTATTTGGTCGTGGTCATCGAGGGTGATTCCTCCTTCTCCACTTGATACGACCCTGTCGTGCAACACATCAAGCGTGAACCCATCGAGGGTGATTCCTCCGAGTTCACCTTGACGGACACATCAAGTAGGAATCCAACGAGGGTGATACCTCAGATTCCCCTGATGTTATGGACACATGGATACTTGGACTTTACACTGTTACTTGGAAAGGCGGGTTGACCCTGAGGGGTACCCGCGTGAGCCTAAGTGGCAAGTGTTGTGGAGACGGGTTGACCTAGAGGTTGCCCGAGATATGAATACGAGGCGCGACCGGGCATTCTTAGTCCTTGCAGCAAGTCCTCAAGACGGGGCGACGGGGTCACATCGATCGTGAGTCTCTGCTCATTACCGCAAGCCCCTAGTCCGCTAACGATTTGGATATTTGATCCGAGCAGGCCTCTGGCCTGATAGCACTAACCATCACGTGGGAAGAGTTATGAGCACTCTGCGTCGTAGCATCAGCCGAAGGCTCTGTCAGACGTCCAGTTCAGCCTCGTGGCCGGGCCGGGCCAGTACCATCCAGGACTGAGGTGGTGCTCGTCCCGACCCTGCACACATCGACCCGGAGTGCACAGGGTGATGGCCCAAGACCCCTGAGTGCTTAGGATATAGACCGACGGGGACATCTCTGCTGAGCTGTAGGTAGGGTTGCGGTGTATCGTTTGGCCGAGGCCGGGCATGACCCAGAAAGTGTGTCCGGCTGAAGTTAAGCGAGCGTGGTGGGTAAGTTGGTGCACCCCTGCAGGGAAGAAAACATCTATCGATAGCCGGTCCTACGGTAAAGGACACTCGGAGTTGTATCCCGATCGACACAACTAGACCTTGAGATGATATCTGGATATATGGCTCTGGGATTGCTTCTCGCAGGGAGCCCAGAAGGGATCTCAGGACGAGGTTGATGACTGTATGGCTCTGGGATTGCTTTCTCGCAGGGAGTCGAGAAAGAATCTCTGGGTGAGGTTGAGACTTAATGATACTGCTACATTATATTGTACTGTTCTACTCTCTTCTATTGCTGCAAGACCGCTGAAGATGCTAGTCTTCGATAGGACTAGGTTTTCCTCTCTGTTCTGGCATTTCTGCAGCCCAGTCCACATATACAGCCTCTCTTTGATAATGTTGCATATGTAGTTTAGATCCTTGCTTGCTGAGTACTTCGGATGAGTACTCACAGTTGCTTTGCTTTCTTTTTCCCCATATACCCCTTTTGATGCAACCAGATGACGGAGCCCCTGAGACAGCTGCCCCCGCCGACGATCGCTACTACTACCCCGAGGATGGATACTACTACGAGCTGGCCGATGACCAGGAGTAGGTTCGGAGGGTCCCAGGCAGGAGGCCTGCGCCTTTCGATCGTAGTGTTTTATTTTGCCCCGCCTTTCTAAAGGCCTTTCTGTTTCTCTTTTAATATCTATACTCAGATATCTGATGCTTCCGCTGACGCTTGTATGCCACCGAGTTATGTATTCGAGCCCTCGAGGCCCTGGCTTGTAATATAAAGCTTGTATGACTTTATTTATGTTTTAGAGTTGTGTTGTGATATCTTCCCGTGAGTCCTTAGGCTTGATCGTGTGCATTTGCGTGTATGATTAGTGCATGATTAAGCCGGGGGCGTCACATCTGGTCCGAAAAAAATCCACAAAAAGTTTCGCTGCGTTTGGACTGCGTTTGGTATTGATTTCCTGCGATGTAAAAAACATGAAAAAACAGCAAGTGGCACTTGGCACTATGTCAATAGGTTAGTACCAAAAAATGATATAAAATGACTATAAAATGATTATAAAACATCCAAGATTGATAATATAACAGCATGGAAAAATAAAAAATTATAGATACGTTGGAGACGTATCACTTAGCAATAGAGAAATAAAACTAATATTACAGAAAACTGTTAATAGGTCCCAAAAGAATTGGTCTAAGAAGTTGGACGATGCACTTTGGGCCTACCGAGCAACATATAAGAATCCTATGGGTATGTCTTCGTATAAAATGGTTTATGGAAAAGCTTGTCATTTGCCTCTAGAGTTAGAACACAAAGCATATTGGGAAATTAAAGAACTCAACTATGATTTCAAACTTGCTGGTGAAAAGAGGTTATTTGATATTAGCTCACTAGATGAATGGAGAACCCAAGCTTATGAAAATGCCAAACTGTTTAAAGAAAAGGTTAAAAGATGGCATGATAAAAGAATCCAAAAGCGGGAATTCAAAGTAGGAGAATATGTCCTCTTGTACAACTCCCGTTTCAGATTCTTTGCAGGAAAACTTCTCTCTAAATGGGAAGGACCGTATATCATCGAAGAAGTTTACCGCTCTAGAGCTATTAAAATAAATAATGCCAAAGGTACTAACCCGAAGGTGGTCAATGGTCAAAGAATTAAACACTACATCTCAGGTACGCCTATTAATGTTGAAAGCAATATTATTCAAACCATAACACCTGAGGAACACATTAAGGAGACCTTCCGGAACACTCCAGAATAACTGAAAAAGAGGAGGTACGTGATACGGTAAGTAAACGGGCTCCGAAAAATCCCCCAAAATATTTTCTGTCAGTTTTGGAATATATTATAAATTAGGAAAATAAAAATAACCAGGAAGGCACCTGGCACGCCCAGGTGGGTTGTGCCCACCTCGGGAATCTTCCGGACTCCGTTTTTCTCCCGTTTGGTTGTTTCCCAAGATAAAAAAATCTATATATATCCCTCGAACGCATTGACCTCCGTATCGTGGAGAAATATTCTGTTCTTGTTTCTTACTGTTTTTTGCCAGATCTGTTAAGTCAGGCATCATGTCTTCTCCCTCCTCCAACCATGAAGAAGGCGATGCTTGGTTGCTACAAGTGGAGTTAAGGGGAGAGGGAGTTGAGGAGGTTGCCATGGAGTAAGATGAGGGGAATTCTCTTGGAGTTCATCCTCCGGCTTCCGAGAGAGGCACACTGGCCGGCATCTCAACTCGTCCTAATTCCCATCAAGCCATGAGGTCGTCAAACAATCAAGAGAACCATGAAGTGCAAGAAGGACTCCCTCCAAGGAGGCCTTTACATAGGTTACATCGTAACATTTTTCACAATTTGATCTACAATTATGGGTTCAAAAATACTCCTCGTGTGCACATACCGTCCAATTGGGACATATCTCGTCCAAGAGAAAGTGATGCAGGAACAAGTTCTTGGGGGGCAGAGAATAAACATATTATGGCTGAAGTGGAGAAAAACATTGAGTTGCTTCACAAAGCCCTTCAAGAAATTCAGGGCTTGAAGGAGGCACTCAGGGAGATATTAAGAGTTACATCACCACCACCTCCATCTTCATCACCGAAGGAGACTTGAGTTCATGGTATGGGAACTCCCCTTGGCTTGTGCCAAGCTTGGGGGAGGTGCCTCGGTATCGTATCACCACCACTATCTTTGCTTTTATCTATTTTAGTTCGATCATTAGCTTTCCTATGATTTAGTTGAATAAAAGTTTAGTTCGATCCTTTCTTTTCGAGTATTTGCTTAGTGATCTATCTATGTAATCGTGTGCGAGATATATAATAAAGTTAGTTCAAGTTTTGCTTTCTTTACTTTTATGTTTCAATAAAAAGAACATAAAAATAATAAGATCATATGCTAATCTTATGGTAAGTAATGACATCACATAAGGAAAAGTATAAGTGGTAAAATTTGTTGGAGATTGACAAACATAGCATTGGTCAATGATGCAATTCATGAAAGAATTAATAAGGGAAGAGAAGATTCACATGCAAATACACTATCTTGGACTTCTTTTATGATTGTGAGTCCCAATTAAATATTTTGTGTCAAAATAGTTGACGCTGGACAAGGAAGACAACGTAATGATTTATGTTTGTTCATATTCACATAGAAGTTATATTGTCATAGATCCTTAAACATGTGGTGCTTGCCCAATACCTTCTCTAGCCAAAAACTCCGCACTAAGTAGAGATACTACTTGTGCATCCAAAAACCCTCAACCCAAATCTTATTTCGAGAGTCCACCATACCTACCTATGGATTGAGTAAGATCCTTCAAGTAAGTTGTCATCGGTGCAATAAGGCAATAAAAATTGCTTCTAAATGTGTTGGGTCATTTAGTGTAAGAGGAAATTGAGCGTTGTACGAACTTGTGATGGCAAATAATAAAAGTGACAGACTACATAATAAAGGTTGCTATCATAAGGGGCAATATAATGTGACGTTCTTTTGCATTAAGGGATTTGGCATACAAACAAATAAGCGCATGGCAACCTCTGCTTCCCTCTATGAAGGGCCTATCTTTTTACTTTTATGCAGAGTCAAAGGTTTCTTCCCTATTCCTTTTTATTTTCTCCATTGGCAAGCATCATCTGGTGAGGAAAGATCTAGGCACATATATCCAGTTGGATATGAGTAGGCATGAGTTATTATTGTTGACATCACTCTTGAGGTGAATATGTTGAGTGGCAAAACTATAAGCCCCTATCTTTCTTTGTGTCTGGTTGAAACTTTTTGTTCATGGGTACGCTGTGAGTGTTAGCAATCATAGAAGATTAAATGATGGTTGAATATGTGGACTTGCCTAAAGGCTCCGACAAGTGACCCTTCCTGAAAATATGATGAATTGTAGTTGCATAGTTGACTGAGAACATAGTTTGTTGGTTTTCAACAAGGTTTATGCTTCATACTTCAAAATTGTGATGAATTGTTACTTGTTCATGAGAAGTTATATGATAAAAGTTATGTGACAAGAGCTTTATGTTAAAGTTTTTTCTGTTATAATAATATGCATGATGCTTCTACGTCCGTATTTTTTTTATCGACACCTCTCTCTCTAAGCATGTGGACATGTTTTTTGATTTCGGTTTTCGCTTGAGGACAAGCGAGGTCTAAGCTTGGGGGAGTTGATACGTCCATTTTGCATCATGTTTTCCTACTGTTATTTATAATGTTTTTATGCATAATAATGATTTTGGGAGTAATTCTAATGCCTTTTCTCTCATAATATGCAAGGTTTACACAAAGAGGGAGAATACCGGCAGCTGGAATTCTGGACCTGAAAAAGCACGTCAGAGCTACCTATTCTGCACAACTCCAAATAAGCTGAAACTTCACAGAGATTTTCTATGGATTATTTAAGAATTATTGGAGAAAAGAACTACCAGAGGGGGCCCACCAGGTGGGCACAACCCACCTGGGCGCGCCAGGGAGCCCAGGCGCGCCCTGGTGGGTTGTGCCCTCCTCAGCCCACCTCTGGTGCCCCTCTTCTAGTATATAAGTCATTTTGACCTAGAAAAAAAAGAAGGAGAGGACTTTCGGGATGAAGCGTCGCCGTCTCGAGGCGGAACTTGGGAAGAGCACTTTTGCCCTCCGGCGGAGCGATTCCGTCGTGGGAACTTCCCTCCCGGAGGGGGAAATCATCGTCATCATCATCACCAAAAACTCTCCCATCTTTGGGAGGGCCATCTCCATCAACATCTTCAACATCACCGTCTCCTCTCAAACCCTAGTTCATCTCTTGTGTTCAATCTTTGTACCGGAACCTTAGATTGGTGCTTGTGGGTGACTAGTAGTGTTGATTACATCTTGTAGTTGATTACTATATGGATTATTTGGTGGAAGATTATATGTTCAGATCCATTATGCTATTTAATACCCCTCTGATCTTGAGCATGGTTATCATTTGTGAATAGTTACTTTTGTTCTTGAGGTCACGGGAGAAGTCATGTTGCAAGTAATCATGTGAACTTGATATGTGTTTGATATTTTGATGATATGTATGTTGTGATTCCCTTAGTGGTGTCATTGGAACATCGACTACATGACACTTCACCATATTTGGGCCTAAGGGAATGCATTGTGGAGTAGTTATTAGATGATGGGTTACGAGAGTGACAGAAGCTTAAACCCTAGTTTATGTGATACTTCGTAAGGGACCGATTTGGATCCAAAAGTTTAATGCTATGGTTAGATTTTATCTTAATACTTTTCTCGTAGTTGCAGATGCTTGCGAGGGGGTTAATCATAAGTAGGAGGTTTGTTCAAGTAAGAACAGCACCTAAGCACCGATCCACCCACATATCAAATTATCAAAGTAGCGAACATGAATCAAGCCAACATGATGAAAGTGATATGATGAAATTCCCGTGTACCCTCAAGAATGCTTTGCTTATTATAAGACACCGTTTTGGCCTGTCCTTTGCCTCAAAAGGATTGGGCTACCTTGCTGCACTTTTGTTACCGTTACTGTTACTTGCTTGTTACAAATTATCTTGCTATCAAACAACTTGTTACCGACTATTTCAGTGCTTGCAGACATTACCTTGCGGAAAACGCTTGTCATTTCCTTCTGCTCCTCATTGGGTTCGACACTCTTACTTATCGAAAGGACTACGATTGACCCCCTATACTTGTGGGTCATCATTCTTCCTCTGAAATACTTTCGTGCTCGCCAAAGTTTGTGTAGCTTTTTAATAGATATTTTGCATATGTGATTTCCCTAAAAATAAAAAGCTCCCATGTGTACTCAGTGAATAAGCTAAACTGATCATGACTTGGGATGACGTGCATATCTGATGTCTCGAGTGTGTACTCCATGAAAATAAGTTACACTGTAAACTTCCACACATCTAATTATTGTCCAGTTCAGCTCAAGTTGCATATGTTTTACAATCCCTAGCACCATGAATGTATGACTGATCTTATGATTACAAATATGATTTAATTTCTGTAGCTCCTTGATTAAGTTTCAATCAACTTGAACTTTCCTTGAGAAGGACTTGTTTTTATAGTAATTCCTCACAAAAATGAGTGATGGGGAAGCGTTTATCCGTCGATTCATATTTATGTTGACCCCACACTCTTTGTTTGAACTGGTTTCTCAGATCAGTACATGCCGCTATTACTCATACAGTCCAGCTTCTAGATGAACTTCCAGTACTATCTTTTGGATGCAGACAGAAAATAAAGATTAAAAGTTCTTGTGAAAGAGAAAAGGCTGAGAGAGCAATATCATTATCAGCAAGATTGCGAAGGAGATTAGTGTAAGTAAAATCTTCTCCCTTTTTATTTGTTTCCTTTTCTTATAGTTAAAATTAATGGATGCAAATAAATAGGGCTCAGGTGGAAGCTGGTACAGGCAGCCAAGAGAAAAAATAAAGGGATACTGGAGTAGGACCAAAATAATTGCTCACATTGCAGTTCAGAAAAACAAACAAGTATTTTCTGTGTGTCTTCATTTCTTATCTGCACAGGACCAAATGAATTGCTCATTTTGCAGCCGAGCCAATCCCAATCCTATAAGCTACATCATGAGGATGAAAGCTATGAGGTACATTGCTTTTTCAGCTTTTTCTTATTTACTGCTGACCCTATCTTGTTTAGGTACAACATGTAGAGGCGAAATCCCCCCTTCCTATGTGCATGTGATTTATGATTCATTTTCTTCATGAAATAGTTCAACTGATTTTTTATGAATCAACATAATTGCTCATGATTTTTTAGTTCTAAATTAATTACATGTTCTGCTTCCTCCAACATATATATGGAGAATGTTTCATAAATTGTTTATTTGAATATATGGTGATGAAAGAGAATGTCCACTGATAGCAGATGGGATCATTCACCAACACATTCAACCCGAAGCAGCTGCAGAAGACACATATTTGCCGAAGAGAATGACTGCTCCTAAATTTTTGGACAGGCCAGATTGTAGATATTGTAGCAACATGGAAATTTGAGGTAAGGTGTCCCCTTTCATGTCAATCTTATTTGTAATCTTTCCACTATGCTAGCTTGTCATTTGTTATGCACCATAATGAGGCAATGTAACAAAGTTTTTCAGAAACTCACAAGATCAGTGTGTGCCCCCTACCTACGTGTGTACTTGAGCTTACCCATATGGTTACTAGGTTTTAGTGAAATAACTATTTCGGGTTCAGTGCATGGAATTTATTGTGCTTATCATTCCATTTTTTAGGATAAGGCTCACAGGCTTATTTGGAGATAGCTTTTCTTTTGGGGGGGGGGGGGATTTTCCAGTAACTGGTGCTACAAGTAGCATCAGCAACCAAGGTTGAATCCTGAGCTCAAACTGTTGCGAGGATCCTTTAGTCAAAAACTGATCAATGTATTTGTTTTTCTATATATATTTTGCTAACAAGACTAATAGCCCTAATAGTTAGTGAATAATCTATGAAATTGTGGGAGTAATGGTTCCCCTACTTGCAGAAATATGTTGTGGGGCCTCACTACCCCAACTAGATTCAGTGCCAGTGTTTATACCTGCCATCCATGTAGGTTTTCATGTAAACCAATTGCATTGTTTTATGTATATACTGCTTTATTGTGACACTCAAACAGAGCTCCTGATCCAGAGTTCGTCGCCCTAGATGTAGTTCTAAACATAAAGGAAGATGCTCTCAGAGCCCACAACTCCTTGCATTGGGCTGGCGCAGTTCTGAAGAAGAACTAGAGAGTGGCAGTGATGTAATGCACTTCGTATGTGCCCTGTTAATTCAACTACATATCCAGGGGTATGAGGATAAGCATTGCACTTGGAACCTCTATCTTCATCTTGATTGCAAATTTTCATGAATCCTCATAAACAAAAAGTACATGTTTTTCATCTTGGCTTTTGGTTGATAACATTTAAGTATCCATCTCTCAAATATTGGACCTTGTGAATTGTATTTTTTTGACATGGTTGCGCTAAGACCCTGACTAGCTGTTTTCTGAGGCTCCCTCTACAACGGCTACTCAATGCTGGTGCGCTCTCCCATCAGCCTCTTTCTATTCGCTCAGGCGTGCACTGGCACGGCTGACCTGTCGTTGACCAGTGGTGGAGGTATGTGGGGACTCTCTAGCCGCTACAGGCTACAACCTCAGGTTTGGTCTTCTCTTCGAACTTAATACCATCAGCTTCTGTTTGGACCATTATATTCTTCTTAATTATCACGAGGGATCTCATCAGCCCTCATATATTAATACCCAATTTACTATTATGATGTTGACAACTCGTACATGGCCGCCCAACTATAGAACTTCCCTGTATCCTCCATGCTCCTTTCTGAGGTGTTGTTCTCAGCATCCTTAAATTGTTTGCTTAGTAGCTCAATATTTACTCTGTCCTTTTGATAAAGTTTCATTGAGTTCTCTTCTACCCATAAGTCTGCACTACAAAGGAGCACACCACCGCCAATACAGGAGATGATACTTATTTTGGGACGGAGCGAGTAGCAGTTTTCACATGAAGCAATTACAGAACGGGGAAGGGGGGCAAGAAGAGAGAGCCTCACCTTGAGGGGAAGGTGGACTATGCTCGGCGTGGCCCGGTTGCAGTAGAAGACCCGGTCCGACGACGAGGACGCCATTCCTCCGCGCTGCATCACACCACTATGCATCAACTACTCCTACCCATAACCGGATGGGCCACCCTTGGCCGGTTCGACGGAGAGCGGTGAGCCCTTCTGCATCGACCAACCAGATCTGGCTGACTCCATGCTAGACCCATGGGCACGTTAGCTCGGTATCGATGCGATAGTGCTAGAGGTTGTTGGGTAGAGAAGGAGGTTGGTGACGCCATGGCTAGAGAGGAGCATGACACCGTCAAGGGATTTGAGGAGAAAAGGGGACACGAGAGATGGCACAGAGAGGAGGTGCTGACCGGCGCCGTGGAGGGGAGGGAGGATGTGTTGACACCGTCGAGGGAAGGGAGGCATCGAGTGTTGGGAATCGTTGCATGGAAAACAAAAAAAATTCTACGCACACGCAATGATCTATCCATGGAGACGCATAGCAACGAGGGGGAGAGTGTGTCTATGTACCCTTGTAGACTGTAAGCGGAAGCGTTTCACAACGCGGTTGACGTAGTCGAACTTCTTCTCACGTCAACCGATCAAGTACCGAACGCACGGCACCTCCGTGTTCTGCACACGTTCAGCACGATGACGTCCCTCACCTTCTTGATCTAGCAAGTCGTCGAGGTAGTAGATGAGTTCCATCAGCACGACGGTGATGGTGAAGTGATCCTCGCAGGGCTTCGCCTAAGCACTACGAAAATATGATCGGGGGTGTAAAAGATGGAGGGGGGCACCGCACACGGCTAACAATTGATCTCGTGTGTGCTAGGGCGCCCCCCCCCCCCACATATATATAGGTGGCAGGGAGAGGAAAGGCTGCCAGGAGGCGCCCAAGTAGGCCGAATCCTACTTGGGGTCTCCCCTTTGCCACGCCCCCCTGCCATATTTGCCGGAGGAGGAAGGAAAGAGGAGGGAGGAGGGAAGGAAGGGGGAGGCCGAATCCCCCCCCTTTCCTTTCCCTTCCCCTCTTTCCTTCTCCTCCTAGTTCGGCCCATATGGGGGGCGCACCAGCCCCTTGTGGCTGGTGCGTTTCCCCTCTTAGCCCATAAGGCCCATATCTTTTGCCGGGGGTGCCGGAACCCCTTCCGGTGACCCGATATGTACCCGGTACCCTCCGGAACACTTCCGATGTCCGAATACCATCGACCTATATATCAATCTTTACCTCTCGACCATTTCAAGACTCTTCATCATGTCCGTGATCTCATCCGGGACTCCGAACAACATTCGGTCACCTTAATCACATAACTCATATAATACAATATCGTCATCGAAAGTTAAGCGTACGGACCCTACGGGTTCGAGAACTATGTAGACATGACCGAGACACCTCTCCGGTCAATAACCAATAGCGGAACCTGGATGTCCATATTGGCTCCTACATATTCTACGAAGATCTTTATCGGACGAACCGTTATGACAACATACATAATTCCCTTTGTCCATCGGTATGTTACTTGTCCGAGATTCGATCATCGGTATCTTCATACCTAGTTCAATCTCATTACCGGCAAGTCTCTTTACTCGTTCCGCAATACATCACCTCGTGACTAACTCCTTAGTCATTTGCTTGCAAGCTTATGATGTCTATTACCGAGAGGGCCCAGAGATACCTCTCCGATACTCGGAGTGACAAATCCTAATCTTGATCTATGCCAACTCAACAAACACCTTTGGAGATACCTGTAGAGCATCTTTATAATCACCCAGTTACATTGTGACGTTTGATAGCACACAAGGCATTCCTCTGGTATCCGGGAGTTGCATAATCTAATAGTCGAAGGAATATGTATTTGACATGAAGAAAGCAATAGCAATAAAACTGAACGATCGTAATGCTAAGCTAACGGATGGGTCTTGTCCATCACATCATTCTCCTAATGATGTGATCCCGTTATCAAATGACAACTCATGTCCATGGTTAGGAAACATGATACGTCTCCAACGTATCTATAATTTTTGATTGTTCCATGCTATTATATTATCTGTTTTGGATGTTTTATATGCATTAATATGCTATTTTATATGATTTTTGGGACTAACCTATTAACCTAGAGCCCAGTGCCAGTTTCTGTTTTTTTCCTTGTTTTAGAGTTTCGCAGAAAAGGAATACCAAACGGAGTCCAAACAGAATAAAACTTTCGCGATGATTTTTCTTGGACCAGAAGACACCCAGGAGACTTGGAGTGCAAGTCAGCAGAGCCGCGAGGCGGCCACAAGGGTGGAGGGCGCGCCCAGGGGGGTGGGGCGCGCCCCCCAACCTTGTGGGCCCCTCGGCGATCTTCTGACCTAGATCTTCCTCCTATATATACTCTTATACCCCAAAAACTTCCAGGGGAGCCACGAAACCACTTTTCCACCGCTGCAACCTTCTGTACCCGTGAGATCCCATCTTGGGGCCTTTGCCGGCATCCTGCCAGAGGGGGAATCGATCACGGAGGGCTTCTACATCAACACCATTGCCTCTCCGATGAAGCGTGAGTAGTTTACTTCAGACCTACGGGTCCATAGCTAGTAGCTAGATGGCTTCTTCTCTCTCTTTGATTCTCAATACAAAGTTCTCCTCGATGTTCTCAGAGATCTATTCGATGTAATACTCTTTTGCGGTGTGTTTGCCGAGATCCGATGAATTGTGGATTTATGATCAGCTTATCTATGAATATTATTTGAATCTCCTCTGAATTCTTTTATGCATGATTTGATATCTTTGCAAGTCTCTTCAAACTATCGATTTGGTTTACCAACTAGATTGGTTTTTCTTGCAATGGGAGAAGTGCTTAGCTTTGGGTTCAATCTTGCGGTGTCCTTTCCCAGTGACAGCAGGGGCAGCAAGGCACGTATTGTATTGTTGCCATCGAGGATAAAAAGATGGGGTTTTCATCATATTGCTTGAGTTAGTCCCGCTACATCATATCATCCTGCTTAATGCGTTACTCTGTTCTTATGAACTTAATACTCTAGACGCAGGCAGGAGTCGGTCGATGTGTGGAGTAATAGTAGTAGATGCAGAATCGTTTCGGTCTACTTGACACGAATGTGATGCCTATATTCATGATCATTGCCTTAGATATCGTCATAACTTTACGCTTTTCTATCAATTGCTCGGCAGTAATTTGTTCACCCACCATAATAATTTCTATCTTGAGAGAAGCCTCTAGTGAAACCTATGGCCCCCGGGTCTATTTTACATTATATAAGTTTCCGATCTACAATTCTAGTTTCCGATTTACTTTCTTTTGCAATCTTTACTTTCCGTTCCATAAACCAAAAATACCAAAAATATTATTTTACCGTTTATCCATCTCTATCAGATCTCACTTTGCGAATAACCGTGAAGGGATTGACAACCCCTTTGTCACGTTGGTTGCAAGTTGGTGTTTGTTTGTGCAGGTGTCGGTGTACTAAGTATTGGGCCACTAGTACCCCGTACTTGTGCACGGGCAGTTGTAGCCATACTCGCGGCAAGGCTTGTCGGGGAACAGTTCGAGGTTGACTCAGGCCATCAGGGAAATTCTCAAGTCAAAGATATGAGGATCAGCAGATAAGAAGAGCTGGAATCCGAAGGTCAACTTCCCCGGCAAGATCTTGTCGGGGTGGCCTGCAGCGCTCGACAAGGTTCGACGCCCGGCAAGGTCCGGCGCCCGGCAAGATTTTGTTGCTGTGCCGCCGCTCTGGCACAGCAACAAGCCCGACATTCTGGGTCCTTCTTTGGATGCGTGGCAACGCACCAGTGGAGGAGAGCTTAAGTGGTGCTGATGGGATGGCCCCTTTTTCCATCCCCAAGAAAGTGAGGACACCTAAACAGACACCTCACGGTGCATTAAATGCATTCATCCTAACCCGTCAGGGGTTAGGTATGACGACCCTGTAACTACTTTACACCTCAATGTATGTACATTTTGCCACTGTGGTGACCCCTTTGTGGTATAAAAGTTGGCCTAGGGCAACTGCTACAGGGGAGGAAGATCTGCTGGCCCATTCTGCATGCGTAGCTGCTCTTTGAACGTGTTGTTCACTGCGAGCGCTCCTGGAGCCTGGGCTCAAGAACATCGATAATAAAACAAGGCAGGAGTAGGGTTTTACGCTGATCAGCGGCCTGAACCTGGGTAAAATCTCCCCGCGTCGATCGTTGGTTCTGCTCTTTGCGCATACCTCTCCCCCCGCCGAATCATAAAGGGGTCCCTTAGGATCCCATAGGTGTCGCACGCCGACATCTTTGGCGCGCCAAGTTGATGGATTGAAGGTTGTGTGAACCTGATCTAGTGATCGGCGCCTTAGTTTCTTCATCATCTTCATCATCATGCCACCCAAGAAGAAGAGCGCTGCGACGGCGCAACCATCCACATCCGTTTTGCCTGTGCCTTCGCATACGGGCGATGGCGTGGGTGCAGAAGGAAGAGGACTAGAGCCTCCACGGTGTTCCGGTGATCCAAGCCAGGCGAGCGGCGTCGTTCGCAGTGGCAGTGACAACCCACACGCCGCTGGATCCAGAGACGGAGTTGTGTTGCCTACGGGTGGCACAACGAATTCCAGAGATCGGAGGATGCCTGCTAGAGCTCCCGCGCCGGCGCAAGCGTCACGGCCTACCCAGGTCATGCACGACGAGCAACATCATGGCGCTGGTGGTTTAGGGCGCCCCCATGAAAAGATTTCTGCGCATCGATCCCAAGATGCGCAGGCCCAGCATGCACACCGAGCTGCCGGCGAAGGTGGCGCGTGGTCGCGTGACCGTGATGGTGCTCCTTCTAACATGACTAGGAGTCAGAGCACCTCACGTGCCTCGCACCTGTCGCCGCCGCCTACACCGGCGGAAGCCTTGGCATGTGCGCATCTGCTCCTCGATTTTCCTCCTGCTTCGGAGAAGATGGAGGAGTGGCGAGCTACTATCCAGAGCCTTATCGGCTTCGCCAACAAAGATGGGCCACAAGAGGCAGGGCCCTCACAGCGAAGGCCCATCGATCCGGCGCGAGCCGATGTGGAGAAAACCGGAGGTGGTGCAACCACGGTGCACTCCCCTTCGCGACACCAGTGGCGGTCGACAACCCAGCAGGTCGACCGCCATGAAGAAGTTTCCACGGCGTCGTCCGATCCATGGATGCGCCGCGACCAGCGTCAAGTTCTCCAGGAACGAGGCAAGGAGGACGCTCGAACTACCATCGAGCGACGACGGGAAGCGCGCTATCAGTCTGATAAGCGCGCAGGACCGGCTATCGACGAGCCTGCGCCAGGGGACGTAGGAGACTTGCCTTACGAGGTAGGGACTCCAGCATTTACCCGTGAGCTGCGGCAAGTCCAGTGGCCCAATTCCCAAACCTTCAAGCCAGAGGTCCCGGAGAAATATGACGGTAAGACTCATCCCTCGGAGTTCCTGAGCATCTACACCATTGTGGTGCAGGCTGCCGGGGGTCGAGATGACAAGATACTTGCCAACTACTTCCCGTTGGTGCTCAAGCCCAACGTCAGGTCGTGGTTGATGCATCTGCCGGAGAATTCTATTTCTTCTTGGTCAGATCTGTGCCATCAGTTTGTTGGCACCTTTGTTGGAGGCCACCAAGCTCCTGGCCAAGAGAGTGATTTGCATATCATCCCTCAGAAGGAGGGCGAATCCCTGCGTAAGTTTATGCAGAGGTTTAGCCGGGTGCAGTACAATATTCCTGACGTTCACCCTGCCGCTATCATTAGCGCGTTTCATTAGAACGTGCGTAACCGCAGAATGCGGGAGGAGCTGGCGATGAACAAAGTCAGGAGTATTGCCGAGCTTTACGCTTTGGCCGACAAATGTGCTCGAGCCGAAGAGGGGAGGAAACTCCCTGGCGAGGCTGTTGGCGCGGCGGGCGAATCCGAAGATGAAGACGCCGCGACCCCATCAAGGAAAGGCCGGCGGCGGAACAGGAAACGCGGAGGCAAGGCCGTGCTTGCTGTCGAGGAATCCGACAACCCCGGCGCCGCCAAGAAGGCCAAGGTTGGTGACCCCGGCAAGGATCTTGCCGGGTGCCCTTCCTGTCAGGCCTTGGCAGCAGCCGACAAGTCGGAGAGCTCCGGCAAGCAGTATTGCAAGATCCATCGCACCAAGGGTGACGATCTCCAAAACTGCCGGCAAGTTGAACAGCTTGCCGAGAAACAGAGGGCTGAGTATGAAAGGCGGGATAAGGAGAAGGCCCATGACGGTGCTGAGGGGTCCGGCAAGAAGCGCGGTGGCCGAGGGGGTCACCGCGGCAAGGCCAAGCAATAGAGGGAGAGGCCTGCTCGAGGCCGTGACAAGGAAGAAGATGACGATGAAGAGGACGATGAGTCCAGTGAGCAAGAATTCCAGAAAGCTACAGAGGCCATGTGTATCGATGGGGGTGCCTCGCTGCATTCTTCCCACCGTCGACTCAAATAGTGGGTGCGGGAAGTCAATGCAGCAGAGCCATCACCAGATGCATGTAGGCCCCTGAAGTGGTCCAACACGCCTATCATTTTCGACGCCGAGGATCACCCTGATCGCACAACTGCGGTCGGGTGCTTGCCATTGTTGGTCTCACCAACAATTCGCAACCTCAAGGTGACGAAAATGCTAGTTGACGGTGGGGCCGGGCTAAACCTAATCTCACCGGATGTGCTCAAGAGGCTCCAAATTCCTGATGAAGACCTCGAAGAAACGGGCATGTTTCAAGGGGTCAATCCGGGAAGAACCCAGCCAAAGGGCAAGATTACGCTGCCGGTGACATTTGGTAGTGAGCTCAACTACAGGACCGAGAAGGTAGTGTTTGATGTCGCCAAGATCCCCATGTCATACAATGGGATCCTTGGTCGGCCAGCGCTGGCTAAGTTCATGGCGGCATCACACTACGCCTATAATGTTTTGAAGATGCCCGGGCCGTTGAGTGTCATTGCTATCCATTCCGATAAGAAGGATGCGCTCATCTGTGCCGACCAACTCTACCGGGAAGCAGTTGCAGCACCTGCCGTCAAGGCATCTGCTCCTGCCGCTGGAACTCCCGGGGGGAAGAAGAAGACCGGCGAGAATCTTGGCGCGAACTCCGGTAAGCGCGCCTCCTCGGAGTGCTGCGCTTCCGTCTAGGATGCACCAGAGAGTTCCACCGGCAAGAACAAGAAATCCAAGGCTGCTCCGCCAGAGACTAAGAAAGTGCCCGTCAGGGAGGACGGAACGGGGGGAACTTTCACCATAAGTTCCACCCTAGATGACAAATAGGAAAGCGCGCTCGTTGCCTTCCTGCGGGTGAATGTCGACGTGTTTGCATGGCAACCGTCCGACATCCCCGGTGTTCCCAGGGAGGTAATTGAGCACCACCTTGCTGTCTGTCCTCACGCGCGGCCCGTCAAGCAGAGGGTCAGGAAGCAAGCCTTGGAGCGGCAAGAATTCATTGCCGAGGAAATCAGAAAGCTGGAGGCGGCAGGATTGGTCAGAGGAGTGCTTCATCCAACCTGGTTGGCCAATCCGGTTGTGGTGCGCAAAGCGAATGGGAAATGGAGGCTTTGTATCGACTATACAGATATCAATAAAGCCTGTCCAAAAGATCCCTTTCCCTTGCCGCGCATCGACCAGATTGTGGACTCCACCGCTGGTTGTGATCTCCTGTCCTTCCTTGATGCCTACTCAGGGTATCATCAGATCTTCATGGCGAAGGAAGATGAAGAAAAGACCGCATTTATCACCCCATGTGGTACGTATTGTTTTATATGAATGCCTTTCGGGTTGAAAAGTGCTGGTTCTACATTTGCGAGACCAGTCCAAATCGGTTTTGAGCCTCAACTCCATAGAAATATGGAGGCATACATGGATGACATAGTGGTCAAAACCAAGGACAAAGCGACGCTCATACAAGATTTAGAAGAAACATTTGCAAATCTGCGCAAGATCAACTTAAAGCTCAATCCTGAGAAGTGCGTGTTCGGTGTTCCTTCCGGCAAGCTCCTCGGATTCTTTGTATCTTGTCGGGGAATCGAAGCGAACCCCGACAAGATCAAAGCCATTGAGCAGATTGAAGCGCCAAGACGCGTCAAGGATGTCCGTCGTCTTGCCGGCTGTGTTGCTGCTCTAAGCAGGTTTATTTCCAAATCTGCTGAGCGCGCCCTGCCCTTTTTCAAAATTTTGAAGAAGGTAGGTCCAATGAAATGGACTCCGGAGGCGGAGGCTGCGCTGCAAGATTTGAAGAAATACATTTCCTCTCCGCCGACGCTAGTCGCGCCTAAACCACAAGAGCCGTTGCTTCTGTATCTGGCAGCGACAAATCAAGTGGTTAGTGCTGCGTTAGTGGCGCAGAGAGAAGCTGATGAGGAAGCAACACCAATGGCAAGACCGTCAGGTGACACGGCAGGATCTTCCCCGGCAGGGATTGATCCCGGCAAGACAAGATCTGCGCAGTCAGAAGAACCATTGCAGAAGAAAAAGGTGGTGCAGCGCCCAGTTTATTTTGTTAGCTCTCTTTTACAAGGATCTAGGTCAAGATATTCTGGCGTGCAGAAGTTGCTTTTCGGCCTTCTTTTGGCCTCGAGGAAGCTGCGCCATTATTTTCAAGCACATGAAATCACCGTCGTCACTCGCTTTCCGTCGTAACGGATTTTGCGAAATCCAGAAGCAACCGGCAGGATCGTTGAGTGGGCGTTGGAGTTGTCAAGCTTTGGCCTCAAGTTTGAAAGCACTTCGACAATTTAGAGCACGGCCTTGGCGGAGTTCGTTGCGGAATGGACCCCAACGCCAGACGAAGAGGTTTAAGAAACAACTCTCCCTGGCAAGGAAATTGACCAGCAATGGGTTATGTACTTTGACGGG
The DNA here is from genome assembly GCA_011799875.1 of Thinopyrum elongatum. NCBI lineage: Eukaryota > Viridiplantae > Streptophyta > Magnoliopsida > Poales > Poaceae > Thinopyrum > Thinopyrum elongatum. Next base: position 432,697,078 of record CM022299.1, on the reverse strand, counting down.
GCTTTTTCGCTGCAAGGCGCCGGGGCTGGCGTGCTGCTTGTCGCACCCACCGGAGAGCACCTCAAGTACGTAGTCCAAATGCATTTTCCCCAGGAGAGTTTGACGAACAACACAGCAGAATATGAGGGTTTGCTTGCCGGTCTCAGGATCGCGGCAGACCTTGGTATCAAGAAGCTCGTCATCAGAGGCGATTCACAGCTTGTCGTCAGGCACGTAAATAAGAGTTATCAGAGTCCATTGATGCAAGCCTACGTGGATGAAGTGAGAAAAATGGAAGAGCACTTTGATGGTCTGCAAATGGAGCACGTCCCTCGTGCCGAGAACAGTGTCGCTGACGACCTGTCAAAGTGTGCTGCCCTCAAGTTGCCTGTGGAACCAGGAACTTTTGTGCTCCGTTTGACTCAACCATCCGTGGCACCATCAATGCAGCAAGAAAAGAGGAGAAAGTTGAATTCTGGTCAGTACTTCCCGGCAGAGCTCCCGGGAGCCGCCGGCAAGGAAGTTGCTGGGATCGTCGACATGCCTGCCGGGGAACAACAGGCTCCAGCAGGGGCTCAGGCCCTTGCCGTCGAGACAAACGTTCCCCCGGCAGAGGAGATGCCTTTAGTCCTAGCTGTCGAGCCCTAGGCTCTAGCATGGGCGCAACACATTGTCCATTTCCTTCAAACAGGAGAACTCCCGGAGGAACAGGAAGAAGCAGAAAGAGTAGCCCGTCGGTCTGTTATGTACAAGTTCGTCGATGATGTCCTGTAGAGATAGAGACCAAACGGTGTGAAGTTGAAGTGCATTCCTCGGGAGGATGGACTAGAGCTATTGGCAGAAATACATGGAGGCATATGTGGCTCTCACATAGGATCAAGAGCACTTGCCGGGAAAGCATTCCGGCAAGGTTTCTTTTGGCCCACCGCTCTCCAGGATGCAACTGCACTAGTAACTAAGTGTGAAGCGTGCCAGTTTCATTCGAAGAAATCGCATCAACCAGCTCAGGCTCTTCAGACAATCCCTCTCTCCTGGCCATTTTCGGTCTGGGGGCTCGACATACTGGGCCCTTTCCCCCGTGCTATCGGGGGCTTTGAGTACTTGTACGTTGCTATCGACAAGTTTACAAAGTGGCCGGAGGTGGAAGCAGTGAGGAAGGTGACAGCATAATCAGCCGTCAAGTTCTTTAAAGGGATAGTTTGCCGTTTCGGTGTGCCCAACAGGATCATCACCGACAACGGCACGCAATTCACAAGTCGCACCTTCATGCAGTACATCCAAGACCTTGGCGGCAAAATTTGTTTTGCCTCTGTTGCTCACCCCAGAAGCAACGGCCAAGCGGAGAGGGCCAATGCTGAAGTGCTGCGCGGTCTCAGGACCAGAACTTTTAACAGACTGAAAAAGTGCGGAAGACGCTGGATTGATGAGTTGCCGGCGGTTCTTTGGACAATCAGAACGACACCAAATCAAGCCACCGGCCAGACACCCTTCGCTCTGGTCTACGGAGCAGAAGCAGTTCTCCCCACGGAACTCATGTACGGGTCACCTCGAGTGCTCGCTTATGATGAGCTTGAGCAAGAGCAACTGTGGCAAGATGACGCTGTGCTCCTTGAGGAGAATCGTCTTCAGGCTGCTGTGCGAGCTGCATGCTACCAGCAAGCTTTGCGCCGCTACCATAGCCGCAAAGTTCATGCCCGAAGCCTTGAGGAAGGCGACCTTGTTCTTCGACGGATTCAGTCCGCCAAGAATTCAAACAAGTTGACGCCAAAGTGGGAAGGCCCTTATCGGGTAGTACGAGTCACCAGGCCCGTCGCTGTCCGCCTAGAGACCAAAGATGGCGTTCCAGTGAGTAATTCCTGGAATATCGAACATCTTCGCAAGTTCTACCCATAAGGCGCGGTTGCCGGGGGCCCCCGGCAATCCCCTTTTGTACAAGTCTTGCCGGCAAGGCAATATGATCCTTTGTACAAAGCCAGGCGCAGACCCTGAGCATAGATGAATAAATTTAAGTGTTGTGCATTTCCTTATTGATTTCCATGTTCATATATATATGCATGTGTGTCTAAGATGTTGTATGGCACCTACTCCCGGTAAGTTCTAATGAACCGCCAAGGTTTCATATCTTTATTTTCTCTTCTTTCTTTTTCTTAAAAGACAGAAGGATTCCTCGCGCGCATATTTGCCGGGGGGGAAGGGAGATATGAGTACCAGTTGGCGACGTTCAGAATCGACGCTTGCCGAAGGAAGGACAGTGACAGAAAGTTAAGTTCTAAAACTTAGAACAAGTTTCCTTTATTGCAAAGTTATTTCCTTGGACGATTCTGACCTTTGTATGGAAAATCTGCACGCGAAGGAACCCTTGCTGTAATCGGTTGCGTCCTTATTTTGTTTCAAGTCCGCTCAACGATTTAAGTGGCTGCACTAAGAATGCCAAGGAGTCTTACCGGTCGCTGCGCCTCCAGCAGGCTGCTGAAGTCCCGCACCCAGCGCTCGCGGCAGGTTGCGCGCCGGCAAGTTTTTCAGTAAGCATGGGGTGAACTCCATACATAAAGGAATCAGACAAGGGAGATAGCATGCATGTACCCAAACATAAGCAAGTTATATTACATTAATGAGTTGCCGCAATTCTAACTTGAGACTTAATTGTCTTTGGCATGGAATGACGACGGCAAGAAGAGGTGGAGCACTTAATCTCTGCGCTGGCCTTCGATCCTTTTGATGGAATCCACCTTCTCAAGAATAGGCGCGATAAGTTCTTCAAGCGCCTCGAGATTTGCATCCTTTGGCAGATGGCCAAGCACATTGGAGAGGTCGATGCCGGGATTGTCGTGCACCACCTTGACAAGTACTTTGCGGAGGATGGCCCGGCAAAGCCGGCGGGACTCGTTGGCCAATTGAGTCGCCCGGTTAGAATGGAGCAACTTCAGGGCATCAATGATGCACTCGAAGAACATCGTCAACCTGGCACTTGAAGATATCCTTTCCTCGGAAGAATACCTGAAGTTTGACAGGCCCATGGTTGACAGTTCTGCCGTAAGCTTCTCCGCAGCGTCGATGAGACGACCAGTCCAGATCTCCACCCCCTTTTCTTAATCGATTTGGGCGGCGGCAGCGCTCTTGAGCAGGTTCCTCTCTCCCTGGAGATCTTTGAGTAGAGCCTTCTCGCGGGCCCTGCCGGCATCGAGAGACTTCTGCAACATGGTCAGCTTCAATTCCAGAACTGCAACAACATCATTTGCTGAGGAGAGCTGCTTGGTCTTGTTAGACATGGCAACTTGCATCTCCGCCAGAGTGTGGAGGGTTTTCTCCCTATCACCTTTGAGCGTCGAGAGCTCCTTGCCGTGTTCTTCGAGATCCACCTCCAGCTTCTTTACTTTGTCGCTCAGCTCATTCTTGGCGGCCTCTACAGCCTCAGCAGCATCGATGGCCTCCTTGAGCTTGCCGGTGTGATCTACAGTTAGAGCTTCGAGCGCCTCTTTGTGTTTCTGCTCTAGCTCCTGGGTCCGCCGCGCGACAAGCTTCTCGATATCTTCATCTTTGCTGCGAAGCTTGGCGGCGAGCGCTTGCTCATGTGCGGTAAGGTCTTCCTCGTGAGCATCAAGCACAACGTGACGCCCTGTCAGGAGAGCATCTTCAGCAGCAATTCTTTGAGTAGCTTCATCTTGCGCCTTCTCCATGTCAGATTGCTTCAGGAGGATTTCTGTCCACTGTTGGCTCACGTGTTCCCGGCTGGCAGTCAACTCTTGGAGGGCCTCGGCGTACCAGACTTGCATTTGTTCGACACGCCTCTGAAAATCTGCTTCGGCCGCCTCGACAACTCCCTTCTGGAATCCGCTTTCTCTTTCCGGGCGTGGTGGAGAGCCTGGAGCTTGCGGAAATTTTTGCCCATGGCCTGAAGGAGCTGATCCTCTTCAGACTTGCCGCTGCTAGCGCTGGGATCGTCAACAACCTCGAGCCCGGCAGCAGCGATGATTTCTTCATCAAAGACTTCTCCTTCGGCTGGTGCCCCAATGCTTGCCGTCCCCGGCAAGTTGACAAACAGGTTCTCGCCAACCTTGAGATATTTGCTGGATGAGGGGACTTCGGATGTTGACGGTTGATCCTCAGCAACCGCCTCACCAGTGGCAGGGGGCTCCGTGGCCGGGGCAGCGCCTGGCGCTCCTATGGCAGGAATGCCGTCAGTACGGTCATCAGCCTCCTTGCCGCCCTCTTCAGTAGATCCCCTGGCGGTTTCCTCCTGTGCAGTCTTGGCGGCCTCTTCGGCAAGAGCACTGCCGGCCTCGACAGTGGCATCTTTGGTGGCCTCGCTGGCGGCGATCCTGTCTGCTTCGGCAGCGGCGTCCCTGGCGGTCTCCTCGATGACAACGTCGACGTCCATGTGTTCCATCACGGGGAACTCTGGAGGATGAAGGAGGGTAACAGAATAAGATCAAGATTGAAGTTCGAAGGGACCAAAGACAGAGAGATAAAGGAAAGAGTAGCAAGCGCTCTGAGGCAATCAGTTACCTGCGTCGAGCTGTTGAGAGGTGGCCTCGCCCCTCCCGGCAACTTCGGTTGCCGGGGGAGGGTTGCTGGTGTCCATGCTTGCCGGCTCCTCCTCAATCAAGATGGGCTCGTCGGTAGGATCCCTTGCCGGGGACGTGCTTGTGGGCGGCGTGGTCGATGGAGGTGGCACGACGGGGGCGTTTTCCAATAACTCTCCTTGTTGCCGTTCTTCTCCTGCAAGCCCAGAGATATCAGCCGCAAGAATAGAAACCTCAGCGCCCGCCAGCGGAAAAAGAGCAGTGAACTTACGCTGGGGGCTGTGTTGGGGGCTGCGTTGAGGGCTGAGCTCCGGGCTGACGATGACAGTTTCTGGCACGCTCGTGGAGCCTGCCGGGGGCTCGTCGCCCGTGGAAGTCTTTGTCCTCTTCGTCATCCTCTCCATCAAGGTTTCTGCATCACTGCAGAGACAATACAAGCAAGTCAGTAAGGTTGATCCAAGATTGGAAGATAAAGGCTGTGGCAAGGCACTCACTCTTCCTCCTCTCGCTCCGGACTAAAGCCGGAGATGTCGAAATCGGCCTCCGTTGCGATGCCTGATAGGGGAGGCGGAGGAGGGGTCCTAGGTCGCTTGGCTGTGGCAGGCGCCGTGGGTTGGCGTGTTTCCGTCGCCTCAGCTTCCGGTGCGGTAGTGCGAGACACCCCTGCCGCCTCAGCAGTGGCCGCTGGTGTGGGTCTCGCGCGCCGCGCAGGTTGCTGATGAACCCCTTGCCGCGTCGCAGTCTTGCCGGCCGCTTTCTTGCCGGGAGCCTCGCCGCTCGAGGAAGGCTGGTTTGCCGGGATGCCAGATGCAGCCTTTCGAAGAACATGCTTTGTCTTCTTCGGGGCTGGGAGCTCTTCTTGCGGTTCTTCTTTAGCCGTGTCCTCGTCGGACGAGCTCTCAGCGGCTGTGCTGCTCTGTTCCCCGGCAGCTTTGTCCTTCCCGGCAGGTTTTACTTCCACCACTACCTCTGCATCGCTGGTTTCCCAATCTGTGAAGCCAGCGCTGCCAGCCTCCACGGCAAGATTTGCCTCTTCCACCCTAGTGGCGATGTATGCCACTTCTTTGTCGGTGGTGGCTCGGATGAAGTCTGCTTCTTCCCGGACGGCTCTCTCCGTCAAGTTATCAAAGAACTTTTGTGCTTCCTCCTCGGTCGGCTCGGCCCAAGTCGCGTCAAGACCGTGGGCGTTGAACATCGGCATGAAGGCGATGATTGACCCCAGAGCAGAGTTGTTGCACAGAGGGACAATCCTTGCCGGCAACCGATGCTTGTCGTCGCGCTGGAACAGCTTTTGGCGGAGGGCGCCAAGTTGCATAGCAGTCAAATTGTTGTTCAATCCAGGGCGCAGCCTCATGATGTCCACTGCGTTCCGGTACTCCCAAGCTGGTCTTCCCCTGCTCTGTAGCGGGGCGATGCGGCGACGGAGGAAATCGAAGGCGATCATCTCCATGGTAAGCCCGGCGGCTTTCAGGCGAAGAATCCTGGTGGTGGCGATTGTGAGCCTCTCGTCCTCCGCGGCAAGGCCGCTCCAATCGCTGCCTCGAACCACCTTCTACCGTCGAGGCGAACAGAACGGATGAGGATCTGCTTCCTTGATCCAGCACCACTGAGACCGCCATTCGTCCCACTTCTCCCGGTAAACTCCCTCTGGGTGTATCTCCTTATTCCAAGCCCGTGGAATCCAGGCGATAGAACCAGAAAGGGCCTCCCCCTTTTGGATGCGAGGAATAAAATAATGGCGGAAGAGGGCGGTATTGGGAACTACTCCGACAAAATTTTCGCAAAGATGGGCGAAGACAGACATACACATTACGGCGTTTGGCGTGAAGTCAAGAAGGTGGAAGCCGTATGTGTACATAATGTCGTTGAAGAAGTCAGAAAATGGAGGACACAGCCCGCAATAGAAGTATGCGATGAAAAAGGGGTATCTGTCTGACCCACTCTTGGAGCAAGAACCTGGAATCACGTGCGTGGCTGGGTGAGCCTGCGTCTCCCTCGCCCACATGCACTGGTACCGCATCTTCAAAGCTTCTGCATCGAGCGACGAGGCGAAAACGGCATATTTCTTCCGCATCTTCACCAGCTCGCTCTCCGGGACATCGGCTTTCGTCTCCTTGCCCTTGCCTTTGCTGGTCTTGGGTGGCATGGCGACTGCAAGGGCAGAAGCCAGGGATGAAGCGGGCGTGGAGGCGACGAGCGGATGAGGAAAAAATTTGCTCTGAGCTCGAGAGAAGGAAAGCAATGGCAACGGCCAGATTGAGAAGAGAAGGGGGGGGGGGGGTAAATAGGCTTGTGCCTCTGCGGTTTCTCCTTTTTATGGGGAAGGAGCGGGGCCACCTCTTTTACTCCCCAATGTGAATGCGCCTCTGCGGGCGCGTTGCAGTTGCAGCTTTTGAGGCACGCTTCCCACGTCGCGCGTTCGGCACGCGTAGTGGGGGACACAGTAAACGAGATATTTACGAGCAGTTAATCCCCTGCCATGTGTGCCCGTGCACTGTTTGTGCCTAGCCCAACAACGCCTCGCACTCGTGTATGGCCTAGGCCCGGGGGCTCCTGTCGGTGTACTAAGTATTGGGCCACTAGTACCCCGTACTTGTGCACGGGCAGTTGTAGCCATACTCGCGGCAAGGCTTGTCGGGGAACAGTTCGAGGTTGACTCAGGCCATCAGGGAAATTCTCAAGTGAAAGATATGAGGATCAGCAGATAAGAAGAGCTGGAATCCGAAGGTCAACTTCCCCGGCAAGATCTTGCCGGGGTGCCCTGCAGCGCCCGGCAAGGTTCGGCGCCCGGCAAGGCTTGGCGCCCGGCAAGATTTTGTTGCTGTGCCGCCGTTCTGGCACAGCAACAAGCCCGACATTCTGGGTCCTTCTTTGGATGCGTGGCAATGCACCAGTGGAGGAGAGCTTAAGCGGTGCTGATGGGATGGCCCCTTTTTCCATCCCCAAGAAAGTGAGGACACCTAAACAGACACCTCACGGTGCATTAAATGCGTTCGTCCTAACCCGTCAGGGGTTAGGTATGATGACCCTGTAGCTACTTTACACCTCAATGTATGTACATTTTGCCACTGTGGTGACCCCTTTGTGGTATAAAAGGAGGCCCAGAGCAACTGCTATAGGGGAGGAAGATCTGCTGGCCCATTCTGCATGCGTAGCTGCTCTTTGAACGTGCTGTTCACTGCGAGCGCTCCTAGAGCCTAGGCTCAAGAACATCGATAATAAAACAAGGCAGGAGTAGGGTTTTACACTGATCAGCGGCCCGAACCTGGGTAAAATCTCCCCGCGTCGATCGTTGGTTCTGCTCTTTGCGCATACCTCTCCCCCCGCCGAGTCGTAAAGGGGTCCCTTAGGATCCCATAGGTGTCGCACACCGACAGCAGGTATTCGGTGGCTTGTTGCGTAGTCTCCTACTGGATTGATACCTTGGTTCTCAAAACTGAGGGAAATACTTATGCTCCTTTGCTGCATCACCCTTTCCTCTTCAAGGAAAAAACCAACGCAAGCTCAAGAGGTAGCAAGAAAGATTTCTGGCGCCGTTGCCGGGGAGATCTACGCCAAGTCAATACATACCAAGTACCCATCATAAACTCTCATCTCTCGCATTACATTATTCGCCATTCGCCTCTCGTTTTTCTCTCCCCCACTTCTAAAATGATTTTCAAAAAGATTTGCCTTTCCTTCGCACTCCTTTTTGTTCAGCTCTTTTTCCATGGCCGAATCTAGAAGAGCTTCGGGTTTTCTCTCAGGTTCAAGTACCTTGGATAGCCCATCTGTCCTTTCTAAGCTTATAAATAATGATGCTATGGAAAAACTTACTGGGATAGTTGAGGAGGATTTCAATCTTGATGAAGATGATCCCGGAATTTTTCGTTATTTGCTTGATGAATCTTTGAAAGATGCTTGGGATCGGTTGTTGAGGATTCGAGCCAGCTATGTGCCCCAATATCAAATTGAGGTTTACTTAAAAAGCTTTTATTTTGGCCTTCCCCCTTCTTTTAAGCTAGTTTTGGATTCTATTTTTGAAAACGGTTTTCTTGGAGGGGATGCCATCGATACTTATGAGAAGATGAAATCCATATTCGGGCACCCCAAGGAAAAGGATGTTGAATCTTCCGTCATTATGAGTTTCGATCAAAACGAAATAATTAAAGAGATGAAGGCAAGTTTAGATGCAAATTTTCGCAATGTGCTTAATCTTTCTTCTACGATCAATGGCCATGTGCTCTCACAAAACAGAAAAATAAATGCCATAGATAAGAAATTTTCTCTTTTCTTCCCCAATGCCAAAGATGATAATACTTAGATCTATTCGTGTTTTTATGGCTAGCTAGGGGCGTTAAACAATAGCGCTTGTTGGGAGGCAACCCCATTTTATTTTTGTTCTTGCATTTTTGGTTCTGTTTTTCAATAAATTTTTCATCTAGCCTCTGGTTAGATGTGGTTTTGTGTTTTAATTAGTGTTTGTGCCAAGTAAGACCTTTGGGATGGCTTACGGTGATAGTTGTGTTGATCCTGCTGGAAATCAGAAACTTTTGAGCTCAGGAAAACAATTCTTATTTTCTTATGGAGAGAGGAAAAACTCTTAATTTTTTACACAAGATTTATATATGAATTTAATATGTTTTCCTAATTTTTCAGAATTTTTAGAGTTACATAAGTATTATAACAATTCGGATCTTCGCAGACTGTTCTGTTTTTGACAGATTCTGTTTTTCGCGTGTTGTTTGCTTATTTTGATGCATCTATGGCTAGTATCGGGGGGTATGAACCATGGAAAAGTTGGAATACAGTAGATATTACACCAATATAAATAAATAATGAGTTCACAACAGTACCAAAAGTGGTGATTTATTTTCTTATACTAACGGAGCTTACGAGATTTTCTGTTGAGTTTTGTGTTGTGAAGTTTTCAAATTTTGGGTAAGGATTTGATGGACTATGGAATAAGGAGTGGCAAGAGCCTAAGCTTGGGGATGCCCAAGGCACCCCAAGGTAATATTCAAGGATGTCAAAAAGCCTAAGCTTGGGGATGCCCTGGGAAGGCATCCCCTCTTTCGTCTTCGTCTATCGGTAACTTTACTTGAGGCTATATTTTTATTCACCACATGATATGTGTTTTGCTTGGAGCGTCTTGTATGATTCGAGTCTTTGCTTTTTAGTTTGCCACAATCATCCTTGCTGTACACACCTTTTGAGAGAGACACGCATGAATCGTGATTTATTAGAATGCTCTATGTGCTTCACTTATATCTTTTGAGCTAGGCAAAAAATTTGCTCTAGTGCTTCACTTATATCTTTTTAGAGCACGGTGGTGGTTTTATTTTATAGAAATTGATGAACTCTCGTACTTCACTTATATTATTTTGAGAGCCTTTAGAACAGCATGGTAATTTTCTTTGGTTATATAATTAGTCCTAATATGATAGGCATCCAAGAGGGATATAATAAAAACTTTCATATAAAGTGCATTGAATACTATGAGAAGTTTGATTCCTTATGATTGTTTTGAGATATGAAGATGGTGATATTAGAGTCATGCTAGTAAGTAGTTGTGAATTTGAGAGATACTTGTGTTAAAGTTTGTGAGTCCCGTAGCATGCACGTATGGTGAACCGTTATGTGATGAAGTCGGAGCATGATTTATTTTTTGATTGTCTTCCTTATGAGTGGCGGTCGGGAACGAGCGATGGTCTTTTCCTACCAATCTATCCCCCTAGGAGCATGCGCGTAGTACTTTGTTTCGATGACTAATAGATTTTTGCAATAAGTATGTGAGTTCTTTATGACTAATGTTGAGTCCATGGATTATACGCACTCTCACCTTTTCGCCATTGCTAGCCTCCCTAGTACCGCGCAACTTTCGCCGGTACCATAAACCCACCACATATCTTTCCTCAAAACAGCCACCATACCTACCTATTATGGCATTTCCATAGCCATTCCGAGATATATTGCCATGCAACTTTCCACCGTTCCGTTTATTATGACACGCTCCATCATTGTCATTTTGCTTTCCATGATCATGTAGTTGACATCGTATTTGTGGCAAAGCCACCGTTCATCATTTTTTATACATGTCGCTCTTGATTCATTGCAAATCCCGGTACACCGCCGGAGGCATTCACATAGAGTCATATTTTGTTCTAAGTATCGAGTTGTAATTCTTGAGTTGTAAGTAAATAAAAGTGTGATGATCTTCATTATTAGAGCATTGTCCCATGTGAGGAAAGGATGATGGAGACTTTGATTCCCCCACAAGTCGGGATGAGACTTTGGACAAAAAAAAGAGGCCAAAAAAATGAGAGAAGGCCCAAATAAAAAAAAGAGAGAAAAAGAGAGAAGGGACAATGTTACTATCCTTTTTGCCACACTTGTGCTTCAAAGTAGCACCATGATCTTCATGATAGAGAGTCTCCTATGATATCACTTTCATATACTAGTGGGAATTTTTCATTATAGAACTTGGCTTGTATATTCCAATGATGGGCTTCCTCAAATTGCCCTAGGTCTTCGTGAGCAAGCGAGTTGGATGCACACCCACTTAGTTTCTTTTTGAGCTTTCATAAACTTATAGCTCTAGTGCATCCGTTGCATGGCAATCCCTACTCACTCACATTGATATGTATTAATGGGCATCTCCATAGCCCGTTGATACGCCTAGTTGATGTGAGACTATCTCCTTCTTTTTGTCTTCTCCACAACCACCGTCTATTCCACCTATAGTGCTATGTCCATGGCTCACGCTCATGTATTGCGTGAAAGTTGAAAAAGTTTGAGAACATCAAAAGTATGAAACAATTGCTTGGCTTGTCATCGGGGTTGTGCATGATTTAAATATTTTGTGTGATGAAGATGGAGCATAGCCAGACTATATGATTTTGTAGGGATAAGCTTTCCTTGGCCATGTTATTTTGAGAAGACATAATTATTTTGTTAGTATGCTTGAAGTATTATGTTTTTATGTCAATATTAAACTTTTGTTTTGAATCTTACGGATCTGAACATTCATGCCACAATAAAGAGAATTACATGGATAAATATGATAGGTAGCATTCCACATCAAAAATTCTGTTTTTATCATTTACCTACTCGAGGACGAGCAGGAATTAAGCTTGGGGATGCTTGATACGTCTCCAACGTATCTATAATTTTTTATTGTTCCATGCTATTATATTATCTGTTTTGGATGTTTTATATGCATTAATATGCTATTTTATATGATTTTTAGGACTAACCTATTAACCTAGAGCCCAGTGCCAGTTTCTGTTTTTTCCTTGTTTTAGAGTTTCACAGAAAAGGAATACCAAACGGAATAAAACTTTCGCGATGATTTTTCTTGGACCAGAAGACACCTAGGAGACTTGGAGTGCAAGTCAGAAGAGCCGTGAGGCGGCCACAAGGGTGGAGGGCACACCCGGGGGAGGGGGAGAGGTGGGGCGCGCCCCCAACCTTGTGGGCCCTCGGCGACCTTCTGACCTAGATCTTCATCCTATATATACTCTTATACCCCAAAAACTTCCAGGGGAGCCACGAAACCACTTTTCCACCGCCACAACCTTCTGTACCCGTGAGATCCCATCTTGGGGCCTTTTTCGGCATCCTGCCGGAGGGGGAATCGATCACGGAGGGCTTCTACATCAACACCATTGCCTCTCCGATGAAGCGTGAGTAGTTTACTTCAGACCTACGGGTCCGTAGCTAGTAGCTAGATGACTTCTTCTCTCTCTTTGATTCTCAATACAAAGTTCTCCTCGATGTTCTTGGAGATCTATTTGATGTAATACTCTTTTGCGGTGTATTTGTCGAGATCCGATGAATTGTGGATTTATGATCAGCTTATCTATGAATATTATTTGAATCTCCTCTGAATTCTTTTATCCATGATTTGATATCTTTGCAAGTCTCTTCGAACTATCGATTTGGTTTGGCCAACTAGATTGGTTTTTCTTGCAATGGGAGAAGTGCTTAGCTTTGGGTTCAATCTTGCGGTGTCCTTTCCCAGTGACAGCAGGGGAAGCAAGGCACGTATTGTATTGTTGCCATCGAGGATAAAAAGATGGGGTTTTCATCATATTGCTTGAGTTAATCCTGCTACATCATGTCATCTTGCTTAATGCGTTACTCTGTTCTTATGAACTTAATACTCTAGATGCAGGCAGGAGTCGGTCGATGTGTGGAGTAATAGTAGTAGATGCAGAATCGTTTCGGTCTACTTGGCACGGACGTGATGCCTATATTCATGATCATTGCCTTAGATATCGTCATAACTTTGCGCTTTTCTATCAATTGCTCGGCAGTAATTTGTTCACCCACCGTAATCATTTCTATCTTGAGAGAAGCCTCTAGTGAAACCTATGGCCCCCGGGTCTATTTTACATCATATAAGTTTCCGATCTACAATTCTAGTTTCCTATTTACTTTCTTTTGCAATCTTTACTTTCCATTCCATAAACCAAAAATACCAAAAATATTATTTTACCGTTTATCCATCTCTATCAGATCTCACTTTGCGAATAACCATGAAGGGATTGACAACCCCTTTGTCGCGTTGGTGTTTGTTTGTGCAGGTATTCGGTGGCTTGTTGCGTAGTCTCCTACTGGATTGATACCTTGGTTCTCAAAACTGAGGGAAATACTTACGCTCCTTTGCTGCATCACCCTTTCCTCTTCAAGGGAAAAACCAACGCAAGCTCAAGAGGTAGCAAAACCTTAACCATCTTTGATCAACGAGCTAGTCAAGTAGAGGCTCACTAGGGACACGGTGTTTGTTTATGTATTCACACATGTATTTAGGTTTTCGATCAATACAATTCTAGCATGAATAATAAACCTTTATCATGAATAAGAAAATATAAAATAACAACTTTATTATTGACTCTAGGGCATATTTCCTTCAGTCTCCCACTTGCACTTGAGTCAATAATCTAGATTACATTGTAATGAATCTAACACCCATGGAGTCTTGGTGCTGATCATGTTTTGGTCGCGGAAGAGGCTTAGTCAACGGGTCTACTACATTCAGATCCGTATGTATTTTGCAAATCTCTATGTCTCCCTCCTTGACTTGTTCACGGATGGAGTTGAAGCGTCTCTTGATGTGTTTGGTTCTCTTGTGAAATCTGGATTCCTTTGCCAAGGCAATCACTCCAGTATTGTCACAAAACATTTTCATTGGACCCGATGCACTAGTATTACACCTAGATCGGATATGAACTCCTTCATCCAGACTCCTTCATTTGCTGCTTCCGAAGCAGCTATGTACTCCGCTTCACACATAGATCCCGCCACAACGCTCTGCTTGGAACTGCACCAACTGACAGCTCCACCATTCAATATAAATACGTATCCGGTTTGTGACTTAGAGTCATCCGGATCAGTGTCAAAGCTAGCATCAACGTAACCACTTACGACAAGCTGTTTGTCACCTCCATAAACGAGAAACTTATCCTTGGTCCTTTTCAGGTACTTCAGGATGTTCTTGACCACTGTCCAGTGATCCACTCCTGGATTACTTTGGTACCTCCCTGCCAGACTTATGGCAAGGCACACATCAGGTCTGGTACATAGCATAGCTTACATGATAGAACCTATGGCTGAGGCATAGGGAATGACTTTCATTTTCTCTCTATCTTCTGCAGTGGTCAGGCTTTGAGTCTGACTCAACTTCACACCTTGCAACACAGGCAAGAACCCTTTCTTTGACTGATCCATTTTGAACTTCTTCAAAACTTTGTCAAGGTATGTGCTTTGTGAAAGTCCTATTAAGCGTCTTGATCTATCTCTATAGATCTTGATGCCCAATATATAAGCAGCTTCACCGAGGTCTTTCATTGAAAAACTCTTATTCAAGTATCCTTTTATGCTATCCAGAAATTCTACATCATTTCCAATCAACAATATGTCATCTACATAAAATATTAGAAATGCTACAGAGCTCCCACTCACTTTCTTGTAAATACAGGCTTCACCAAAAGTCTGTATAAAACCATATGCTTTGATCACCACATCAAAGCGTATATTCCAACTCTGAGATGCTTGCACCAGTCCATAGATGGATCGCTGGAGCTTTCATACTTTGTTAGCACCTTTAGGATCAACAAAACCTTCTGGTTGCATCATATACAACTCTTCTTTAAGAAATCCATTAAGGAATGCAGTTTTGACGTCCATTTGCCAGATTTCATAATCATAAAATGCTGCAATTGCTAACATGATTCGGACGGACTTAAGAATCGGTACAGGTGAGAAAGTCTCATCGTAGTCAACCCCTTGAACTTCTCGAAAACCTTTTGCGACAAGTCGAGCTTTGTAGATAGTAACATTACCATCAGCGTGAGTCTTCTTCTTGAAGATCCATTTATTCTCTATGGCTTGCCGATCATCGGGCAAGTCCACCAAAGTCCATACTTTATTCTCGTACATGGATCCTATCTCAGATTTCATGGCCTCAAGCCATCTGTCGGAATCTGGGCTCATCATTGCTTCTTCATAGTTCGTAGGTTCGTCATGGTCTAGTAACATGACTTCCAGGACAGGATTACCATACCACTCTGGTGCCGATCGTGCTCTGTTCGACCTATGAGGTCCAATAGTAACTTGATCCGAAGTTTCATGATCATCATCATTAGCTTCCTCTCCAGTTGGTGTAGGCATCACAGGAACGGATTTCTCTGATGTGCTACTTTCCAAATTGAGAGAAGGTACCATTACCTCATCAAGTTATACTTTCCTCCCACTCACTTCTTTCGAGAGAAACTCCTTCTCTAGAAATGTTCCATTCTTGGCAACAAAGATCTTGCCTTCAGATCTGTGGTAGAAGGTGTACCCAATTGTTTCCTTAGGGTATCCTATGAAGACGCACTTCTTCGATTTGGGTTTGAGCTTATCAGGCTGAAGCCTTTCGACATAAGTGTCGCAACCCCAAACTTTAAGAAATGACAGCTTAGGTTTCTTGCCAAACCACAGTTCATACGGTGTCATCTCAACGAATTTAGACGTAGCCCTATTTAACGTGAATGCAGCTGTCTCTAATGCATAACTCCAAAACGATAGTGGTAAATCGGTAAGAGACATCATAGATCACACCATATCTAATAAAGTACGGTTACGATGTTCGGACACACCATTACGCTGTGGTGTTCCAGGTGGCGTGAGTTGTGAAACTATTCCACATTGTTTTAAATGAAGGCCAAACTCGTAACTCAAATATTCGCCTCCACGATCAGATCGTAGAAACTTTATTTTCTTATTACAATGATTCTCCACTTCACTCTGAAATTCTTTGAACTTTTCAAATGTTTCCGACTTGTGTTTCATTAAGTAGATATACCCATATCTGCTCAAATCATCTGTGAATGTCAGAAAATAACGATACCCGCCGCGTGCCTCAACACTCATCGGACCGCATACATCGGTATGTATTATTTCCAATAAGTCATTAGCTCGCTCCATTGTTCCAGAGAACGGAGTTTTAGTCATCTTTCCCATGAGGTATGGTTCGCAAGTATCAAATGATTCATAATCAAGTGATTCCAAAAGTCCATTAGCATGGAGTTTCTTCATGCGCTTTACACCAATATGACCTAAACGGCAGTGCCACAAATATGTTGCACTATCATTATCAACTTTGCATCTTTTGGCATCAATATTATGAATATGTGTATCACTACTATCGAGATTCAACAAGAATAGACCACTCTTCAAGGGTGCATGACCATAAAAGATATTACTCATATAAATAGAACAACCATTATTCTCTGATTTACATGAATAACTGTCTCGCACTAAACAAGATCCAGATATAATGTTCATGCTCAACGCTGGCACCAAATAACAATTATTTAGGTCTAAAACTAATCCTGAAGGTAGATGTAGAGGTAGCGTGCCGACGGCGATCACATCGACCTTGGAACCATTCCCGACGCGCATCGTCACCTCGTCCTTAGCCAATCTTCGTTTAATCCGTAGCTCCTGTTTCGAGTTACAAATATGAGCAACCGAACCAGTATCAAATACCCAGGCGCTACTACGAGCATTAGTAAGGTACACATCAATAACATGTATATCAAATATACCTTTGTTCACTTTGCCATCCTTCTTATCCGCCAAATACTTGGGGCAGTTCCGCTTCCAGTGACCAGTCCTTTTGCAGTAGAAGCACTTAGTTTCAGGCTTGGGTCCAGCTTTGGGCTTCTTCCCGGGAGTGGCAACTTGCTTGCCATTCTTCTTGAAGTTCCCCTTCTTTCCCTTGCCCTTTTCTTGAAACTAGTGGTCTTGTTAACCATCAACACTTGATGCTCCTTCTTGATTTCTACCTCCGCAGCTTTGAGCATTGCGAAGAGCTCAGGAATTGTCTTGTCCATCCCTTGCATATTATAGTTCATCATGATGCCTTTGTAGCTTGGTGGCAGTGATTGAAGAACTCTGTCAATAACACTATCATCTGGAAGATTAAATCCCAGCTGAGTCAAGTGATTATGATACCCAGACATTTTGAGTATGTGTTCACTGACAGAACTGTTCTCCTCCATCTTGCAGCTATAGAACTTGTTGGAGACTTCATATCTCTCAACTCGGGCATTTGCTTGAAATATTAACTTCAATTCCTGGAACATCTCATATGCTCCATGACGTTCAAAACGTCTTTGAAATCCCGATTCTAAGTCGTAATGCATGGCACACTAAACTATCGAGTAGTCATCAGATCGAGTTTGCCAGATGTTCAAAACATCAGCATCTGCTCCTGCAGCAGGCCTTTCACCTAGCGGTGCATCAAGGACATAATTCTTCTGTGCAGCAATGAGGATAATCCTCAAGTTACGGACCCAGTCCGTGTAGTTGCTACCATCATCTTTCAACTTAGCTTTCTCTAGGAACGCATTAAAATTCAGTGGAACGGTAGCACGGGCCATTGATCTACAACATAGATATGCAAATACTATCAGGACTAAGTTCATGATAAATTAAGTTCAATTAATCAAATTACTTAAGAACTCCCACTTAAATAGACATCCTCAAGTCATCTAAGTGATGCGTGATCCAAATCAACTAAGCCATGTCCGATCATCACGTGAGATAGGGTAGTCATCAATGGTGAACATCTCTATGCTGATCATATCTACTATATGATTCACGTTCGACCTTTCGGTCTCCAGTGTTTCGAGACCATGTCCGTACATGCTAGGCTCGTCAAGTTTAACCCAAGTATTCCGCATGTGCAAAACTGTCTTGCACCCGTTGTATGTGAACGTAGGGTCTATCACATCCAATCATCATGTGGTGTCTCAACACGACGAACTGTAGCAATGGTGCATACTCAGGGAGAACACTTTTACCTTAAAATTTAGTGAAGGGATCATCTTATAATGCTACCACTGTTCTAAGCAAAATAAGATGCATAAAGGATAAACATCACATGCAATCAAAATATGTGACATGATATGGCCATCATCATCTTGTGCTTTTGATCTCCATCTCCAAAGCATCGTCATGATCTTCATCGTCACCGGCTCGACACCTTGATCTCCATCATCGCGTCGTGGTTGTCTCGCCAACTATTGCTTCTACAACTATCGCTAACGCATAGTGATAAAGTAAAGCAATTACATGGTGATACATCTCCAACGTATCTATAATTTTTGATTGTTCCATGTTGTTATATTATCATTCTTGGATGTTTTATAATCATTTTATAGTCATTTTATATCATTTTTTGGGTACTAACCTATTGACATAGTGCCAAGTGCCAGTTGCTATTTTTTGCATTTTTTTACATCGCAGGAAATCAATAACAAACGGAGTCCAAACACAGCGAAACTTTTTGTGGATTTTTTTTGGACCAGAAGACATCCAGTGGGCCGAAGAAGCACCTGGGGGCTGCTCCAAGGGCAGCACAACCCACCAGGGCGCGCCTGGGGGCCAAGGCGCGCCCTGGTGGGTTGTGCCCACCTCGGGTGCCCCCTGGACCGCCTCTTTACTCTATAAATACCCCAATATTCCAGAAACCCTAGGGGAGTTGATGAAAATCAATTCCAGCCGCCGCAGAGTCCAGAGCCACCAGATCCAATCTAGACACCATCACGGAGGGGTTCACCACTTCCATTGGTGC
Source organism: Thinopyrum elongatum (assembly GCA_011799875.1). Lineage (NCBI taxonomy): Eukaryota > Viridiplantae > Streptophyta > Magnoliopsida > Poales > Poaceae > Thinopyrum > Thinopyrum elongatum. The sequence continues at coordinate 432,678,469 of CM022299.1, read as the reverse complement.
CTCTCCGATGATGCGTGAGTAGTTCTTTGTAGACCTTCGGGTCCGTAGTTAGTAGCTAGATGGCTTCCTCTCTCTCGTTTGATTCTCAATACAATGGTCTCTTGGAGATCCATATGATGTAACTCTTTTTGCGGTGTGTTTGTTGGGATCGGATGAACTTTGAGTTTATGATCAGATCTATCTTTTTATCCATGAAAGTTATTTGAGTTTCTTTGATCTCTTGTATGCATGATTGCTTATAGCCTCGTATTTCTTCTCTGATATTTGGGTTTTGTTTGGCCAATTTGATCTATTTATCTTGCAATGGGAAGAGGTGCTTTGTAGTGGGTTCGATCTTACGGTGCTTGATCCCAGTGACAGAAGGGGAACCGACACATATGTATCGTTGCTACTAAGGATAAAACGATGGGGTCTATTTCTACATAAATAGATCTTGTCTACATCATGTTATCGTTCTTATTGCATTACTCCGTTTCTCCATGAACTTAATACACTAGATGCATGCTGGATAGCGGTCGATGTGTGGAGTAATAGTAGTAGATGCAGGCAGGAGTCGGTCTACTAATCTTGGACGTGATGCCTATATAATGATCATTGCCTGGATATCGTCATGATTATTTGAAGTTCTATCAATTGCCCAACAGTAATTTGTTTACCCACCGTTTGCTATTTTTCTCGAGAGAAGCCACTAGTGAAACCAACGGCCCCCGGGTGTCTTTCTCATATTATTTGCCTTTGCGATCTATTTTATTTGCCTTTTATTTTCAGATCTATTAAACCAAAAATACAAAAATACCTTGCTGCAATTTATTCTTATTTATTTTATTTGGTGTTCGATCTATCAATCTACTACAATTTATTCACGTCCGTTTGCCAATTTCTGGCGCCGTTACCCGAAAGGGATTGACTACCCCTTTAATACGTCGGGTTGCGAGTATTTGTTATTTGTGTGCAGGTGCCGTTTACGTATTGTTGCTTGGTTCTCCTACTGGTTCGATAACCTTGGTCTCATCACTGAGGGAAATACCTACCGTCGCTGTGCTGCATCATCCCTTCCTCTTTGGGGAAATAGCGACGTAGCTTCAAGCCGCATCACATGGCATATGCAATTCATACAATAAAGAGACAACCATAAGGCTCCTGCCGGTTGCCGATAACTTACAAAACATGATCATCTCATACAATAACGTATATCACATCATGTCTTGACCATATCACATCACAACATACCCTGCAAAAACAAGTTAGACATCCTCCATTTTGTTGTTGCAAGTTTTACGTGGCTGCTACGGGCTTCTAGCAAGAACCATTCTTACCTACGCACAAAACCACAATGGTGTTTCGTCAAGTTTGTTGTTTTAACCTTCTTCAAGGACCGGCCGCAGTCAAATTCGATTCAACTAAAGTAGGAGAAACAGACACCCGCCAGCCACCTTTATGCAAAACTAGTTGCATGTCTCTCGGTGGAACCGGTCTCATGTGCGTGGACATGTAAGGTTGGTCCGGGCCACAATACCGCCGAATCAAAATAAGACATTGGTGGTAAGTAGTATGACTATCACCGCCCACAACTCTTTGTGTTCTACTCGTGCATATCATCTACGCATAGACCTGGCTCATGATGCCCCTATTGGGAATCGTTGCATGGAAAACAAAAAAAATTCTATGCACATGCAATGATCTATACATGGAGATGCATAGCAACGAGGGGGAGAGTGTGTCTATGTACCCTTGTAGACCATAAGCAGAAGCATTTCACAACGCGGTTGACGTAGTCAAACTTCTTCTCACGTCAACCGATCAAGTACCGAATGCACGGCACCTCCGCGTTCTGCACATGTTTAGCTCAATGACGTCCCTCGCCTTCTTGATCCAGCAAGTCGTCGAGGTAGTAGATGAGTTCCGTCAGCACGACGGTGATGGTGAAGTGATCCTCACAGGGCTTCGCCTAAGCACTACGAAAATATGACCGGGGGTGTAAACGGTGGAGGGGGGCACCGCACACGGCTAACAATTGATCTCGTGTGTGCTAGGGCGCCCCCCTCCCACATATATATATATAGGTGGGGGGGAGAGGGGAGGCTGCCAGGAGGCGCCCAAGTAGGCCGAATCCTACTTGGGGTCTCCCCTTGGCCGCGCCCTCCTGCCATATTTGCCGGAGGAGGGAGGAGGGAAGGAAGGGGGAGGCCGAATCCCCCCCTTTCCTTTCCCTTCCCCTCTCTTCCTTCTCCTCCTGGTTCGGCCCATATCGGGTGCGTTTCCCTCTTGGCCCATAAGGCCCATATCTTTTGCTGGGGGTGCCCGAAACCCCTTCTGGTGACCCGATATGTACCCGGTACCCTCCGGAACACTTCCGGTGTCCGAATACCATCGTCCTATATATCAATCTTTACCTCTCGACCATTTCAAGACTCCTCGTCATGTCCGTGATCTCATCCGGGACTCCGAACTACATTCGGTCACCAAATCACATAACTCACATAATACAATATCGTCATCGAACGTTAAGCGTGCGGACCCTACGGGTTCGAGAACTATGTAGACATGACCGAGACACCTCTCCGGTCGATAACCAATAGCGAAACCTGGATGCCCATATTGGCTCCTACATATTCTACGAAGATCTTTATCGGTCGAACCATTATGACAACATACGTAATTCCCTTTGTCCATCGGTATGTTACTTGCCCGAGATTCGATCGTTGGTATCTTCATACCTAGTTCAATCTTGTTACCGGCAAGTCTCTTTGCTTGTTCCGTAATACATCACCTCGTGACTAACTCCTTAGTCATTTGCTTGCAAGCTTATGATGTCTATTAACGAGAGGGCCCAGAGATACCTCTCTGATACTCGGAGTGACAAATCCTAATCTCGATCTATGCCAACTCAACAAACACCTTCGGAGATACCTGTAGAGCATCTTTATAATCACCCAGTTACGTTGTGACGTTTGATAGCACACAAGGCATTCCTCCGGTATCCGGGAGTTGTATAATCTCATAGTCGAAGGAATATGTATTTGACATGAAGAAAGCAATAGCAATAAAACCGAACGATCATAATGCTAAGCTAACGGATGGATCTTGTCCATCACATTATTCTCCTAATGATGTGATCTCGTTATCAAATGACAACTCATGTCCACGGTTAGGAAACCTTAACCATCTTTGATCAACGAGCTAGTCAAGTAGAGGCTCACTAGGGACACGGTGTTTGTTTATGTATTCAGTATTCACACATGTATTTAGGTTTCCGATCAATACAATTCAACCTTTATCATGAATAAGGAAATGTAAAATAACAACTTTAGTATTGCCTCTAGGGCATATTTCCTTCAGCGAGGACACGAGCGGACAAGCTCCGCCAGTGGCGTGTAGAGGAGGAACAACGATGTCGTGGATGGGAGAGAGGCCAGTTGCGGGGAGAGGAGGAGCCATCCAACGCCATGGAGGGAAGAGGAGGGGTCGGGAGACTCCGTGTAGCAAAGGGAAGGTGACATGGAAACGATGGCCGAGCGTAGACAATGAGAGGATTGCCCTGTCTTGTGGATGTTGTGTGGTGTTGATAAGGTTGCATAGGTGAACAAAACAGTTGTTTTTAAAATAAAAATTGCTATGTTAGTCTGACTTTTGTTTCTATATATGTTTATATAATATAATTTATACTTTTATGTATTTCACTTTTTGCTCATCGGAGATAAAAAAAGTGATGGATCCAGATGTATCAATTAACGTGGGCACACTGGAATAAATAGCGCACTATAGGGCCGCTAATAGCACGCTATAGTGTATAGAGAATTGTCTCGCTAATAACACGCCAGTAGCATATTTTCAGGGGCAGCGCTATTTTGTATAGCGTGCTATAGTTTTCCTTGCGTGAGCACTAACATAATTATGATGGATCCGACTGAAACACTACGGGAAGAGGTGCATACAAACAATCCTCCTTTCTATGTATATTGTACATGATAATACAACATGGGCATTACCTACATGAATATTTTTACAAAATATGAGAGAGATAGAGATGGATTACGTTAAAAAAGAATCCATCAACAAGAGAATCGAGATGATGTCGTCGGAAGGGGCCAAAAATTCACTGAGTCTTTTACAACAAAATAAAGTGCAAGCAGTGATATCTCATAAGAATCCAAAAAAAAGCAAATATAAATTTTGTCTCACAAGGTTTTTTTAATGTGATTATTGGCCATTCCGTCGTCATAATGTTTTCTGTATTCCACTAATTTGGCTCATTTTTGTATTAGGATGATAGACTATGTTTGTACCCCTTAGAGATATTACAGTCTTTGAATTAATCATGTCCGCTCCCAAGAAAACAAGTTCATGGACATTGGAGAAGCTTTGTGATCAAACACGAGTTGGAATGCCTTATATGCTCTTGCACGAAGGTGTAAGACCAATTATCCATGCATATAATGATGTATTACTTTTAATTAATCCATGTGTATAATAATTTTATTATTTATTTAATTGTGTCTACGACTTATATGATATCTACACTAGCTATTCTTCTGATTAATATTCCTGGGCCCCACTGGTATCTATCAATCATCAATGCTAAAAAACATGGGATGAGTCAAACGGTGCTACTACTGTAACTATTCATTATTTTTGGTGTATGCATTCATGGGACTGATAAATCTTGTACGTCATCAACAAACATGCCCCCTTATATATTATGGACCCTATCCATACATATCAATCGCCAGAGATTAGGCATTTTGTGAAATTACAAAGATTTGAGAGGGAATTCAGCGACACACTTGAAATAGCGTAACTCGGCTGTAATTCCGATATATCTAGAAGGCAGCATATATTTCCGATTGGTGTTCCAACGAGCACAGACAGGTAAATTTATATATTTCATTATCATAACATTCAAGATACAAGCATTTATTTTTGTTATCACTATATTAAAGATAATATTAATTTAGGAAATTGCGGGGATGTGTTTCGCTATTTTGTTTTTGATTTTATGTTCTCGTGGTGGTTTATCCAGTTTGCACGGTAAGTATTCTCGGTTGCACATTTTTAGACCTTCCACGTGAAATATTCGTGCTAACTACATACATTGCTTGTGCAGGATGGTTACGAGTTGAGGGAGAAGGTTTATTATACTTGCTCAAATATCATGCGTAAAGCAAGATACAATATTTCTGATATTGTGCGAGAATATCTTAAGCACATCAAGTAGATCTTAATTTGTAACAACTTATTAGTTTGATCATCGCTCTCTATGTATACATCGTCAACTTACATTACAAGTGAAGTGGATTTCAAATATTACCCGACTGAGCATGTGTTATCTTTCTTATACATGTGAAATTTCACATGCATTATGTTTATATATAACTTCAGCAAGGCATTTTAAAAGCCCATGGCAACGCACGGGCATTCTACTAATTTTTTAGAGCATGTCAGTTTGTAAATGTGTGTTCTCTGCCTTCTAATATCAGATTTTTTTTCTTTTCCGTTGGTATTTTTTTGACAAGAAGCAGTTAACTGGGCCTACCCGCATACTATCTAGACAGTCGGGGGTCGTAGTGAAGCCTGCTCGAGCGAACGTTCCACACTGGACGATTTGGTTTGCTGGAATGAACATTTCCCAGCGAACAAAATGTTCCCTGGAGCCTGCCCTCCAGCTGACAAACGCCACATTTTTGGGTCCAATTTTGATGAGATTAGAGGGAAGGCATATGGGACCTACCTTAGAGGCAACATCACCTCTACACATTAGATGCTCTTATATGATAGAGGAGGTCATGAGCAAAAAAGAAAAGGAAGGGAAGTTATTACGATTGCAGCGGGGAAGAAAGTCGGTCATGACTCACTGCAATATATGTATTGTTGTATTTTTTTATTACAATATTTTAAGATGGATCCGATTATGTTTCAATCGACTGAGATTTTATTAAGCCTCAACTAATCGAGACCTAGCAAAACCATTTTAATTAAAAAACATTATGTTAATATGACGAATTTGACAGCTCCGCGGAGATATAACGCATGGGAACGAGGGCGTGCCAATTCTAGTGTCGGTCGACTTCCTGGTAAGCTACTTGAGATCGATAGTTGCTGCTCAAAAGCATTCCACGGAAGAAATGCTCAAAGGAAAAATGGCAGTACAAGAATCTTTGCCTTGGCTCGCACCTCCATGCAATATGATTGCGCTTCCAGTAGATGGATCCTTTATCGAGAAATAAGAGAGACAGCAGCCACCCAGCCTCCTCAGAGTTCAGACGAATCTGGCCGTCCATCTCGATCTACCCTCGCTCGTTGACCGTTGGATCTCCTGCTGGATGGATCTGGCCCGTCGGATCAAGCCATGTTCCTGTCGCAATGAATAGTCACTGTGAAACGCTGGTCTCATGCAATCTCGCGCACTCCGCGGCTTTGGCTGGCTCTCGTTGACGTGTGGGCCTCGTCCTTGGTGGGGCCCGTCTGTCGGTCGTCATGGCTGGGATGCTGCTCTGTGTGGCCCGTCGGTGCCTCTCAGTGGTAAAAGATCTTATGCCACCGCCTGAAATTCCTCGTCCCCGTTGAGGGCATTCTCGTCATTTTGCCTGCTAGCCAGCTGCGTGGTGGACACTGGTTCGCCCGAGCGTCGATGGGGTGGATGGGAGCGGTCGGCTTGCCTCTTCGTGCTGCCATTCGCCCCCTTCTCTCTCGCCCTCCTCTCCTCTCGCCTCTCGCCGTCGACGCTAAATTTGCCGCCGTTGTTCAGGTGCCTCTCCCCGACCCAGCCGACCACCCCTCCTTTGCGTGCCTCCCTCCTCCTTCTCGCGCCTCGGCGCCCACCTGCACCGCCAGCCGTCCCCGGCGACCCCTCCCCTCCGCGCCGTCTCCACCGGCCGCGGCAAGCGCTCGTCCCCCACCGCACCGCCCCCCGAGCCCGAGGACGAGGGCCTCATGCGCGACCTCTTCGCGCTCTCCCGCGACCCCGGGCACCCGCCGCGCCTGCTCGTGGTGCAGACGTGCCTCCGCCATGTCGCCCTCCACCTAACCCTAGACACGCTCGGCGGCGAGGACATCCTGGGTGGGAGCGGCCCTGGCTCGTGGCAGCGAGGCCATCCCCGACTTGCAGAGACGGCTCCAGGCGAACGACGGCCCTGGGCGCGACAGCGGATCCCGTCTCCCTCCTCTGTCCCTCTATCAACATGCTTTGATTCTCCTATCTCTTCTTGATTTGTTTTCTCTCTGAACTGCAGCATGAAGAGGCCAGATTCGACTTCAGGTCGGGAGTAGGCCCAACATCAGTCTGGCGACCAGCAGATCCATCTTTCTTGGTTGGTGATTTTGCCCTCAGGTAGAACTCTAATTCACCATGTCATGTGCTTCTCCGTTTAGAGATAGCTATTTTTTTCCGGATCAATATTTTGCCTGAGGCAGCTATAGGAAAGCTGAATAAAGTATGTTTTGAGACATGAGGGAAGAACAGATAGCAGGAATGAATACAAAGTATTTTTACAGCTGCTGCTAATGTGTGATTAGTAGTAGGACTTCCTGCGCCTTTTCTGCCTGTTGCTCGTCTCTGATTTTTGTCTTTCTTGTCTTGCAGATTCGTCCATTGTCACCGGTGCCTCCTTCTATCTGGCCCTTTTGCGTCTCCATTCACGGATCAGCGGTTAAACCCTTCTCCTCCTCCTCCTTTACACTCTTCTTCTGTTCTATGGTTGGATATATACCTGTATGGCCATGTGCTTTTGTGGACTCTTTTCTTATTTGTCTTGATTCTGGTAAGGGCCAAGAGTACTTGTGCTTGTTTTTAGTGGGGTGTGGCTATAGGCCTTTTATTTCTTGGCTAGACGTTGGTAGGCCCTGTGACTGATATTCTTCTATGGATGGAACCCTGGTGGTTTTGTTCCTTTTTGCATGCAGGAAGCCTAGGTTTTTGTAAAGGAGTTGTCGTTTCTTATTTGTTTACTACTCTAGCTAGGTTCCAAGGAAGGGGCTCTTTGGAGCTATCTTATTTTGTTAGTTTGCTGTCCAGGGGAGCATTAGATCTAGAAACATTTTTCTGAAGTATGTCTTCGTTGTCAAGGAGAGGTTTAGTCTTGAGGTCATACGATAATTAGGAGTACCCCTGGAGATGCTTTGGTGTGCCCCTTTTGATTGATGTTGTTGCATGAGTAGTCATATGATAGTTAGGAGTGCCGCTGGAGATACTTTGGTGCTTTGGTGTGCCCCTTTAGATTGGTGTTGTTGGATAAGTAGGTGGATCTGATGAGAGATAAAGGTGATTTTTTGGATTTGCCTTGTTTTGTCGGTAACTTGGTTTCCAGCGGAGCATTGGATCTAGCTAGGTTGTTTATAAAGTGTGGCTTCGATGTTGAGGAGGGGGTAGGCCTGCCAAGTGTTTTTATGTCATATGATAGTTATAGGAGTGCCCCACGAGATGCTTTGTGGCTTTAATGCGTTTTCAGTGTATTCCTGGATGAATAAATTGATCTGGTGAGAGATGAAGGCCAAGATAGATTCAGTTTTTTTTGTTTTCCAGGTTCATATTCATATCGTTATGTAATGGTAAATGAGATGGCATTCCGCCGCAGATAGTTAGTGTGGATCATTTGATTGGTGCTCCTGAGTGGTTAGATTGATCAGCTGTTGTGGATGCCAGGGCTGGCTGCCTTCTGTCTACCATGGCGAGAAGTAGCAGCAATATGTTGGCTCAGTCCCAATGGTAATTTTGTTCGCTGTTTTGTATTATTCAACCACATATGTTTGTCTCTTGCTGATGGCCTTGGTAACTTGAAAATCTGCAGTGCCATATTGACTCCCTCTGGCACCGTGGAGGAGGTGAGGGGCTGTTAGGAAGTAGATCAAACATTTGACGAGCGCCGCACGCCTGCACTCGATGTCAGAGAGGTCAGATAACTACAGTTTTACGGTGCCAATTTATTAGGGGGAGAAGTCGATCTCGAAATGATACAAGAGGCAGGTTATTAGGGGGAGAAGTCGATCTCGAAATGATATCCTCTTGGTAACCACAACAAGCTTTTACTTGTACCCTGAAACATGGTGTGGATCCTGTCAATATAATGTATTTGGCAATCTTACTTTTTCCTCTTTTATATTACTACGATGTTCGTACAGAGTGACGCTTTGTGTTTCAAATGCTCTAATCCTTATTTCCGTTTCCTCGATTTCTTCTAGGGTATTTTCATGTTTATTTCCAGTCAAAAAGATTAGAGATGGAGCTTGGGCCAACAATCTCTGAGCAGAGCAGCTGTGTTCCTTCCAAATATGCCTTTAAAGTTCAGCTTCTTAATTGTATAGAACCGTCAAAACTGTTAATTTGCTGCTCCTGTAGGTTGATTTATTTACCTTGTGTTTCTCCCTCCTGGGCAAGTTTTCTATCGCATACACACGTGGGTTGTTGGAATAGTAGTAAAAAAAATTGGAAAAATAAGATGGGTTTAATAGTAGTCATAATAGTTGTATGGAAATCAATTCATTTTATGCAGAAGCAAGTTTTACCGCTAAACTGGAAGGAATTCTCTGATCGACCGAAACAAACTTTTGGCACGCAGCAAAAAATTCTGAGAAACAATTTATTTTCACAAAGTTGGGTACTTATGTTAGTTGAGAAGATATTACAGTTGCGCTATAGTCAGGAATAAATGGTTTTCTTCCTCTGATATATTGCAACAAATTCAGTTTATGCGTCCCCTGATTATTCCTTCTGTTTTTTGGCCTTGTGCTTTTAGCAGTACATGGTCCAGTAGTAACCGGGGACTCAGGGGAAGGGCAGTTCTATCTTCTATGTGAGGTTGACTGCTTCTGATTCGCATGTCCTCCTGGATCAGCTATGTATGAAAGCAGAGGCCCTCCAAATTAGATGGTAGTGTTTAGAATTAATGATTTATCCCATGTGAATTGACCTTTTCTCTGTTCTTTCATCCTTTTTGTTTAGAATTAATGATTTATCCAGTGCTGCCCATTGCATGCTCGCCAGACTTTTAAAAAGCATCTTCTTAGTTTGCCAAATGTTATTTCCTACTGAACTAGCTTCAGAACGATTGGCAGGTTTATTAACCATTTGAACTTTTTGTGCATTGCACATTTGCTACTAACAAATATTCAAAAAAAATAGTGTTCCTGTTAACTTATTTTGGATCGTATTTGTTGTTGATCCTCTCTTCTTACTGTCTGTGCGCCGGATTTGTTGCTGCGACCCTCGATATGTACGTGCTTTTTTCCCGACCGTCCCAGTTGTGGTTGCCTGGAGCTCATCCTTGATTTGCTCTTGTTCCCTTGCAGGTTGGTCCGCTACGGGTGCTCGTGCATCTGGTTGATTCGTCCTGCTGTGTCGGTCATCGTTCTGCAGGTCGATCCCTTTTCTTCTTCTCTTCTCAGTTCTTCAGCCATTTGCTTGCTTGCGCTCTTGTTGGTAGAGGCCTGGCATAAAAGAGTATATTACTGTCTGCTTGTATTTTTGATCTTGCTCGGCTGGGTCGACTAGGAGATGGAATCATGGTTTTTTGTCACTTCTATGGATTCTGGTGGGGCCTATTTTCTTTTTGTGTGTTTCTTCTATGCCCTACAAGTGAGTTGTTGATTTGCTTGTTGGAGTTGCTCTCATCATGTGGGGGAGATTTTCAGGTCTAGCTGGTTCCAAAGAAGCGGTCCTTCTTTGTCTTTGTTGTTTTGCTGGTAGTTCTAGCTGGGTTCCAAAAAGGAGGCCCTTCTTTGTCTTTGTTGTTTTCCTGGTACTTTGCTGTCAAAGTGATACTTTCATATAGCTACATTTCATAGAGTACATCTTGGTTGCTTTGCTTGGTTTGATGGTCGTGTCCTGTCCTATATGTCTTGCTGTCAGATAAAGCCTTAGATCTACCTGTATCTATTTATCCAAGAGCACAAACAAATCATTTTCAGTCATTTGTGCTTCCAAAGAAGGGGTTTCTCTTTCTCTTCTTTTTTTATCTTGTTGACGCTTTACTGTCAAGCAGAGTCCTGGATCAAGCTACTTTTTGCCAAAGTGCATCTTTGTTTTCTTGCTTGATTTGCTGGCTGCCTCGCCTTTTCTTTCTCTGGCAAAATATAATAGCCCAAAGAAAATAAAAGATGTACAACATGAACAAATCTAAACCGTGGCTAGCCAAAAAAAAATTGTTGGAGATGGGGTTGTTAGAGGTGGCTTGACATTTTTAAATGACAAATTAAAATGATCTTTTTCTGGCCGTTCCTGGCGCACTGTTTAATTAGTCACCTTGCCTCTCTTGCACTTAACATTGTTTAATTAGACTTCTCACTATATCCAGGACTGCTTGGCCTCTCGCTTTGATTAGCCTATCATTAAAGTTGGAAACACCATAATTAACGCTTGCATATGAGTGCGTACAGGTTGTCCTTGGGATTTTCTTTGTAGCAAACTTGATGGGTTGTTGATACGGTTTCCTAGGCCATTGTTCTTTGTACAATACATGAAGCAATCTGCTTGTGTGTGTGTGTGACTTTGTCGGATTATTAGGCTTTAGATTTTATGCTGGTTTATCTTATAATTCATGGTAGAATTCAGTTCTTTTTTATCAATTACTATGTCTCAGTTGTCGAACAGGACAGTAAGAGTCTAATAAAAAATTGCACATCAAAGATTGTTGTCCTTCAGTTACCCAGGCCTTTGTTTTTGTGGTATAAAACCAACTGCTGTAAACTTTAGTACTCTGGAAAATCACATAACTATTCTGAAATTTCCCATGACACAAGCCGAGGCAAGGATCACAAGGATCCCAGTTAGAATGATGCTTGATATCCTGTTAGAGCATCTTGGACTTCATAAGGCCATCTGAGACTCGGGCTATATGAGAACATGATGAGTATCATCGTTCTCTGTGACACTGCTGTTGAAGACGACAGGACCTGTCCACCGCTTATGCAGATTACTGGTGTTCACTTCTCCATTCTGAACTTGAATACACCTCGAGCTAGCCACCAGTGTGAAAGGGACAAGCCACCAGTGTGGAAGGGACAAGCCACCAGTGTGAAAGGGACAAGCAAAAAAACTTGATTGACATCAGTGACAATGAAGGTATGTACATATATAACATGTAGCGGTGTTGTTGTCTCAGACTTCCTGTATAAGCTTGATGTATGTTGTTTGTAGATTTATTATCATACCTAACTACATGATTGTATATTTGTTATCTCCGCTGCCACTGTAGATGACTTTTTTAAGTTGGTGAAAAAACATGTGAATCTAAAACATGAAAAAGATAATGTAAATTAGTGTGATACTATAAGGTGTGCATTACATCTATTTTTTGTTGGTCATTGCCTTTAATAATGCAAAACCAGTGTAATTAAAAACACATGCCATAGTTTGAGGCAAAGAAGCAGCATACTCTTGGTACTGAACTTAATGTAGCCTGGTTGGCTTTTTTATCTTATGACCCCACTCTTTAGTACTGGAGTAAGGTTGTCTTGCTTTTGGAAGAGACTAAATACTTTTGCTTTGTCATGGGCATGCAGATCAAGTTATTGTGTTGACTAAACATGCTAAGCTTGCTTCACTATTAAAGTATTCCTGCCACACACGCTTACTAAATTCTATATATATGGAGGCTGACATGGGAGAGGATTAACCTATGCGGTGTTCGATGATAATCCAAGCAGACTGATAGGGAGGATTAGTCTATGCATTTGAGGTAATTTCATTTTTCAGAAATTTAGCTCCAGTAAATGATAACAGGTCAAGTAGTCCGTTTAGTTCTTTGAAATTTTGTAATTCATGAATTGACGGAGATCAAGATGTTTCTGATTTATATTTACCTCATGCTTTGTGCCCCCTCCCCTGTCATGTCCTTAATGTTACGAGAATATTGCAAGATGACATGTTCCTTGGGCTTCTGTAAGGAGAACATGCTTATAAGATACTTTGTTGCTTTGTGATTATGCAATCATGGTGTGCTTCTTTTATCTATTAGATGCCTTCTGTGCCTTATGGCCTCACCCTCTCCTGCTCTCTTAAGGTATACTTTTTGATCGTGTGGGCCTTCTATGCCTTATGCCCTCAATGTCTCTTGCTCTCCTATGGTATACTTTTTGTTCACGTGGTCCTAGAATTGAATTGCATAGTGTTGTTCGATAAAATATTCTGATAGTTTTTGATCGTGTGGTATGGTATCTAAATTTCATTAGCTCGGTAAGTAGTTGCATCGTTTTGTCTGCTCATTTCATGTTTTGGATCTTGCCAGGTTCGATTATGTCAGTGGTGCAAGTAGAGAGGCCGTTGCCTGTACTGTTGCTCCTCCCATCATCTTGGCTTGCAAGTCGCCACTGTTACAGAGCTAGGCGGGGTCCCCAACACGTTGCTTATAGTCCAGGTTGTTGCCAAATTAGCCTTCCCTAGCTTATAAAGGTTTCAGTACTTTTAGCTCCTCATTTGGTTAATGTGTCAAAGTGAAGAGAAAAATGATGCATTGAATTACTAATGAAGTGGTTTGGATGAGAACTGAAACCTTTCACTTTTAATATTTGAGATTGTTATGAACTATGAGTATTTCATAGAGAAATTCAGTTCATATGAAGCAAAAGAAAGGCATGTAGTACCTTTACATTGATAGTGTGATTACTAACCCACTTTGATACTGGAAATTTGATGTGGGACTGGGAGAATCTCAGTTCTATATGTACATAATTCTTCTATTTTTTCATGGTACTGAATGTCCTGACATATACCCATTTGTTATGTTCATATCCTATAAATAATGAAATGGTTTATACGTAAAGTATTGATTATGTTGTTGATGATGTGTAGTTTCGGAACATGGAGATTAACATTAAAGTTTTTAAATCTTCAATCTTCATGTTTTATTATTAACTTGATGCAAACCAGATTTTCCAAACCACTTCAGTGCATTCGTCTTCTCACAATTGAATGTTTCTTCTCACTTTATTGTTATCCTGTATGAATGCATATGATAAACCTGAATTCCTACTAACTTAGTATTACCTGCTTGACAAAAATGTTGGGACCGGCACCCTCGTGCCAAGGCGCGGTACCGATCTAGTAGAGTATGATGGCAGGGCGGCAGTTGGGATAATCCTGCCACGACACGACGATTCAGTCATTTTCTCAGCGTATCGTTACTTATCTAACTGCAGTGACGTTCTTGAGACAGAGATTCATGCATTGATGACCGGCACGATGTTCCCCCTTTCCCCTCCCGAGCTGCACGCGCGGGCGGCTCCGGAGGCCCCCAACCCTAGTGCCAGAAACCCTCCCTCCCCGAGATCCCCCGGCCGTCGCTGCCACCAGCGCCGGCGGTGGTGGCGGCGCCCGGCCGTCAAAGGCGGCGGGCATGTTGAGCGCGCCCCGACGGGCCTCCCTCGCGCGGGGGAGCGGCGTCAGCGGGCGGCGCGGGTGTATCTCTCTGGTGCGGTGGTCCACGGCGAGGGGCGCAGCGGCAGGGCGGAGCACGGCCGGATCTTGCAAAAGAGGCGTAGGAGGGTGCTTTCGTTCGGGAGGCGCCGGCGTAGGAGAGTGGCGACGGCGCGGTTCGGCCATGGTGGTGGCGACGCGGCTCGGCCATGGTGGAGGCGGCCGCGCAGCTCGGCTTGGAAGAGGCGGCGCTTGTCCTGGTGTGCGGCAGCGGCCTCCTGGTGGCGGCGCCCAGCCGTGGTGGTTGGTGGCCTCCTGGTGGCATTTCTGGATCTGGGGTGGGCCCTTGGCCGCGGCCGCTGTGTTGCTGCCAGATGCTGCCTGGAGTGGGTGCGTTTGGCTGTTGCATGTGGTGCGGCGGTCCTTGGCCGTGCCAATAGTGGTGGATGATCTGGAGCTGTGGGATCTTGCTGTGCGGGAGGAGGAAGAAGGGTTGCGTGTCTTCGGCTGTGCGGGGTGTCGGTGTTCCGCGGCATTTTCATCACATTGGCGAGGTGCTGCGGTGGTGGCGGAGTGACTCAACATGGACAGTGGCCTCATTCAGGTGGGTAGGGATGGAGGTGCGCGACGACACGGATGAAAATCCTGCCCGTCTTTGGTCGGTGCTAGCGGCGACGGCGCCTGTGGGTGTCGTTCCCCTCCTTGGAGGCGTCGCGGAGGTGTGCCGGCATCCCCCCTTTCCTACTTGGGTGGTTGACTCCGGGTGAAAGCCCAGATTCGTTCTCAGATCGGCGATGGCGGCGTCTCTGCGGCGTTACTCTGTAGGGAGCATCGTGTGGGGAGACATGGCTGGGAGGTTTCATGTTGCGGTTCTGCGATGCTCGCCGCTGGTCCAGGTAGATCTTCTTTGGCGCTATGTACGCCGTCGACGGAGAGTCAAAGACGATGGCTTTGTCGGGATCAATCGAGTCCTGCCACCCACTCGCCATCTCCTTTTAGGCATTCAAAGGTGGTTGGTGTGTCGACAAGGGAGATCTGGGTTCAGCTGTTGCTCTTCGAGGTGACCGTCGTCGGTAGAGACGCGGCTTAGATGTTTTTGCTTAGGGCAGCCTCCGTGCGTTGTGTTGTAATGTGTACGGGGGTTAATCTTCGGATTTGTCCAGTGTGTGCTACTCTTGTTGTTAGCAACGAGAAGTAGCGTCTTGTAATTGTCTTATGCCTTCTATAAAAATATGGTACGCCGTGGCGTACTCTCGAAAAAAATGATCGGCACGACGCGTGCTCGTCAACATACAGAGCTCCCAGTTATGGTTCAGTCTGAGTCTTCGACTGCTTTATTTTATCTTTCTAGTTCTAGTTTAGATAGGTCATTTATTAGCTGAAGTCAAGTTATTTATGAGAGATTCTCTAAAGATATACCACTAGACATCAACACCAGTAGAGCTCTCGCGGCCGCGTCGCCCCCCCCCCCCAGGCGACCGGCAGCACCCCGGCCCTTCTTCCTCCAGCTCCCCCTCACCCCTTCTTCCCCGTCGCCGTCGTCGGCGCCCGCCACGGTGAAGGAAATATGCCCTATAGGCAATAATAAAGTTGTTATTTTATATTTCCTTATATCATGATAAATGTTTATTATTCATGCTAGAATTGTATTAACCGGAAAATTGATACATGTGTGGATACATAGACAAAACACCGTGTCCCTGGTAAGCCTCTACTAGACTAGCTCGTTTATCAAAGATGGTTAAGTTTCCTAACCATAGACATGTGTTGTCATTTGATGAACGGGATCACATCATTAGTAGAATGATGTGATGGACAAGACCCATCCGTTAGCTTAGCATAATGATCGTTAAGTTTTATTGCTATTGCTTTCTTCATGACTTATACATATTCCTTTGACTATGAGATTATGCAACTCCCGAATACCAGAGGAATACCTTGTGTGCTATCAAACGTCACAATGTAACTGGGTGATTATAAAGATGCTCTACAGGTATCTCCGAAGGTGTTTGTTGGGTTGGCATAGATCGAGATTAGGATTTGTCACTCTGAGTATCAGAGAGGCATCTCTGGGCCCTCTCGGTAATACACATCGTGATAAGCCTTGCAAGCAATGTGACTAATGAGTTAGTTGCAGGATGATGTATTATGGAACGAGTAAAGAGACTTTCCGGTAACGAGATTGAACTAGGTATGAAGATACCGACGATCGAATCTCGGGCAAGTAACATACCGATGACAAAGGGAATGACGTATGTTGTCATTGCGGTTTGACCGATAAAGATCTTCGTAGAATATGTAGGAACCAATATGAGCATCCAGGTTCCGCTATTGGTTATTGATCGGAGATGTGTCTCGGTCATGTCTACATAGTTCTCGAACCCGTAGGGTCCGCACGCTTAACGTTCGATGACGATTTGTATTATGAGTTATGTGTTTTGGTGACCGAAGATTATTCGGAGTCCCGAATGAGATCACGGACATGACGAGGAGTCTCAAAATGGTCGAGAGGTAAATATTGATATATTGGACGATAGTATTCGGACATCGGAATGGTTCCGGAATGTTTCGGGTTTTTATCGGAGTACCGAGGGGTTACCGGAACCCCCCGGGGGAAGTAATGGGCCATATGGGCCATAGGGGAGAGGCAAGGCAGCCCACAAGGGGGTGGCGCCCCCCCCCCCATGGGGAGTCTGAATTGGACAAGGGGAGGGGGCGCGGCCCCCCTTTCCTTCTCCCTCTCCCTCTCCTTCCCCCTTTCCCCCTCCGATAGAAGGAAGGGGGGCGAATAGGACTAGGAGTCCAAGTGGGAGTCCTCCCCACTTGGCGCGCCCTAGGCTGGCCTCCTCCCCTCTCCCTCCTTTATATACGGGGGCGGGGGGAACCTCTAAGGACATCAATTGTTTCTTAGCCGTGTGCGGTGCCCCCCTGCACCGTTTACTCCTCCGGTCATATTGTCGTAGTGCTTAGGCGAAGCCCTGCGCGGATCACGTCACCATCACCGTCAACACGCCATCGTGCTGATGAAACTCTCCCTCGACACTTTGCTGGATCAAGAGTTCGAGGGACGTCATCGAGCTGAACGTGTGCAGAACTCGGAGGTGCCGTACGTTCGGTGCTTGATCGGTTGAATCGAGAAGACGTTCGACTACATCAACCGCGTTAAGCTAACGCTTCCGCTTTCGGTCTACGAGGGTACGTGGACACACTCTCCCCCTCTCCTTGCTATGCATCTCCTAGATAGATCTTGCGTGATCGTAGGAAATTTTTTGAAATTGCATGCTACGTTCCCCTACAGTGGCATCCGAGCCAGGTCTATGCGTAGATGATATGCACGAGTAGAACACAAAGAGTTGTGGGCGGTGATAGTCATACTGCTTACTACCAACGTCTTATTTTGATTCGGCGGTATTGTTGGATGAAGCGGCCCGGACCAACCTTACATGACCACGTTCATGAGACCGGTTCCACCGACAGACATGCAACTTGTTTTGCATAAAGGTGGCTGGCGGGTGTCTGTTTCTCCAACTTTAGTTGAATCAAATTTGACTATGGCCGGTCCTTGTTGAAGGTTAAAACATCAAACTTGACGAAACACCGTTGTGGTTTTGATGCGTAGGTAAGAACGGTTCTTACTAGAAGCCCGTAGCAGCCACGTAAAATTTGCAACAACAAAGTAGAGGACGTCTAACTTGTTTTTGCAGGGCATGTTGTGATGTGATATGGTCAAGACATGATGTGATATACGTAGTTGTATGAGATGATCATGTTTTGTAAAAGTTATCGGCAACTGGCAGGAGCCTTATGGTTGTCGCTTTATTGTATGAAATGCAATCGCCATGTAATTGCTTTTCTTTATCACTATGCGTTAGCGATAGTTGTAGAAGCAATAGTTGGAGAGACGACAACGATGCTACGATGGAGATCAAGGTGTCAAGCCGGTGACGATGGAGATCATAACGGTGCTTTGGAGATGGAGATCAAAGGCACAAGATGATGATGGCCATATCATGTCACATATTTTGATTGCATGTGATGTTTACCTTTTATGCATCTTATTTTGCTTAGTACGGCGGTAGCATTATAAGATGATCCCTCACTAAAATTTCAAGGTATAAGTGTTCTCCCTGAGTATGCACCGTTGCGATAGTTCGTCGTGCCGAGACACCACGTGATGATCGGGTGTGATAAGCTCTACGCTCACATACAACGGGTGCAAGACAGTTTTGCACATGCGGAATACTCGGGTTAAACTTGACGAGCCTACCATGTACAGACATGGCCTCGGAACACTGGAGACCGAAAGGTCGAAAGTGAATCATATAGTAGATATGATCAACATAGAGATGTTCACCATTGAAAACTACTCCATCTCACGTGATGATCGGACATGGTTTAGTTGATTTGGATCACGTAATCATTTAGATGACTCGAGGGATGTCAATCTAAGTGGGAGTTCTTAAGTAATTTGATTAATTGAACTTAATTTATCATGAACTTAGTCCTGATAGTATTTGCATGTCTATGTTGTAGATCAATAGCTCGCGTATAGCTCCCCTATTTTATTTTTGATATGTTCCTAGAGAAAACTAAGTTGAAAGATGATAGTAGCAATGATACGGACTGGGTCCGTGATCTAAGGATTATCCTCATTACTGCACAGAAGAATTATGTCCTTGATGCACCGCTAGGTGACAGACCTATTGCAGGAGCAGATCCAGACGTTATGAACGTTTGACAAGCTCGGTATGATGACTACTTGATAGTTTAGTGCACCATGCTTTACGGCTTAGAACCGGGACTTCAAAAACGTTTTGAACGCCACGGAGCATATGAGATGTTCCAAGAGTTGACATTGATATTTCAGACTCATGCCCATGTCGAGAGGTATGAGACCTCTGACAAGTACTTTGCCTACAAGATGGAGGAGAATAGCTCAGCTAGTGAGCATGTGCTCAGAATGTCTGGGTACTACAATCGCTTGAATCAAGTGGGAGTTAATCTTCCAGATAAGATAGTGATTGACAGAGTTCTCTAGTCACTATCACCAAGTTACTAGAACTTCGTGATGAACTATAATATGCAAGGGATGACGAAAACGATTCCCAAGCTCTTCGTGATGCTGAAATCGGCGAAGGTAGAAATCAAGAAATAGCATCAAGTGTTGATGGTTAACAAGACCACTAGTTTCAAGAAAAAGGGCAAGGGAAAGAAAGGGAACTTCAAGAAGAATGGCAAGCAAGTTGCCACTCCCATGAAGAAGCCCAAAGCTAGACCCAAGCCTGAAACTGAGTGCTTCTATTGCAAAGGAAATGGTCACTTGAAGCGGAACTACCCCAAATATTTGGCGGATAAGAAGGATGGCAAAGTGAACAAAGGTATATTTGATATAAAGATTATTGATGTGTACTTTACTAGTGTTCATAGCAACCCCTGGGTATTTGATACGGGTTCAGTTGCTAAATTTAGTAACTCGAAACGAGAGTTGCAGAATGAACAGAGACTAGTTAAGGACGAGGTGACGATGTGTGTTGGAGGTAATTCCAAGGTTGATACGATCACCATCGCACACTCCCTCTACCTTCGGGATTGGTGTTGAACCTTAAATAAATGTTATTTGGTGTATGTGTTGAGCATGAATATGATTTGATCATGTTTATTGCAATACGGTTATTCATTTAAGTCAGAGAATAATTGTTGTTCTGTTTACAAGAATAAAACCTTATATGGTCATACACCCAATGTGAATGGTTTATTGAATCTCGATCGTAGTGAGACACATATTCATAAAATTGATGCCAAAAGATGCAAAGTTGATAATGATAGTGCAACATACTTGTGGCACTGCCGTTTAGGTCATATTGGTGTAAAGCGCATGAAGAAACTCCATGCAGATGGGCCTTTGGAATCACTTGATTATGAATCATTTGATACTTGTGAACCATGCCTCATGGGCAAGATGACTAAAACTCCGTTCTCCGGAACAATGGAGCGAGCAACTAACTTATTGGAAATAATACATACCGATGTATGCGGTCCAATGAGTGTTGAGGCTCGCAGCGGGTATCATTATTTTCTGACCTTCACATATGATTTGAGCAAATATGGGTATATCTACTTAATGAAACACAAGTCTGAAACATTTGGAAAGTTCAAAGATTTTCAGAGTGAAGTAGAAAATCATCGTAACAAGAAAATAAAGTTTCTACGATCAGATCGCGGAGGCGAATATTTGAGTTACGAGTTTGGTCTTCATTTAAAACAATGTGGAATAGTTTCGCAACTCACGCCACCTGGAACACCACAGTGTAATGGTGTCTCCGAACGTCATAACCATACTTTATTTGATATGGTGCGATCTATGATGTCTCTTACCGATTTACCACTATCGTTTTGGGGTTATGCATTAGAGACAGCTGCATTCACGTTAAATAGGGCACCATCTAAATCCATTGAGACGACACCGTATGAACTGTGGTTTGGCAAGAAACCTAAGCTATCGTTTCTTAAAGTTTGGGGTTGCGATGCTTATGTGAAAAAGCTTCAGCCTGCTAAGCTCGAACACAAATCGGAGAAGTGCGTCTTCATAGGATACCCAAAAGAAACTGTTGGGTACACCTTCTATCACAGATCCGAAGGCAAGATATTTGTTGCTACGAATGGATCCTTTCTAGAGAAGGAGTTTCTCTCGAAAGAAGTGAGTGGGAGGAAAGTAGAACTTGATGAGGTAATTGTACCTTCTCTTGAATTGGAAAGTAGTTCATCACAGAAAACTGTTCCCGTGATGTCTACACCAATTAGTGAGGAAGCTAATGATGATGATCATGAAACTTCAGATCAAGTTACTACCGGACCTCGTAGGTCAACCAGAGTACGTTCCGCACCTGAGTGGTATGGTAATCTGATAACCCACAAGTATAGGGGATCGCAACAGTTTTCGAGGGTAGAGTATTCAACCCAAATTTATAGATTCGACACAAGGGGAGCCAAAGAATATTTGAACGTATTAGCAGCTGAGTTGTCAATTCAACCACACCTGGAGATTAATTATCTGCAGCAACGTGATCAGTAGCAAAGTAGTATGATAGTTTTGATAGTAGTGACAGCAGTAATAGTAACGGTAACAGTGATAGCAGTATTTTTGTAGCAAGTGCAACAGTAACGATAGCAGTAGTAACTTAGCAAGAACAATATAAGGTAAATTCATAGGCATTGGATCGGTAATTTGTTAGATGATATTCATCATGAGACAGTTATAACCTAGGGCGATACGGCACTAGCTCCAGTTCGTCAATATAATGTAGGCATGTATTCCGTAAATAGTCATACATGCTTATGGAAAGAACTTGCATGACATATTTTGTCCTACCCTCCCGTGGCAGCGGGGTCCAATTGGAAACTAAGGGATATTAAGGCCTCCTTTTAATAGAGAACCGGAACAAAGCATTAACACACGGTGAATACATGAACTCCTCAAACTACGGTCATCACCGGGAGTGGTCCCGACTATTGTCACTCCGGGGTTGCCGGATCATAACATGTAGTAGGTGACTATAACTTGCAAGATCGGATCTAGAACATGGATATAATGGTGATAACATAAACGGTTCAGATCTGAAATCATGGCACCCGGGCCCAAAGTGACAAGCATTAAGCATGGCAAAGTCATAGCAACATCAATCTTAGAACATAGTGGATACTAGGGATCAAGCCCTAACAAAACTAACTCGATTACATGATCAATCTCATCCAACTCCTCACCGACCAGCGAGCCTACGAAGGAATTACTCACTCCCGATGGGGAGCATCATGGAATTGGCGATGGAGAAGGGTTGGTGATGACGAAGAACGAAGATCCCCCTCTCCGGAGCCCCAAATGGACTCCAGCTCTGGCCTCCTGATGAAGAATAGGAGGTGACGGCGGCTCCATCTCGTGGATCGCGATAATTCTTTCTCCCTGATTTTTTTCTCCAAATATGTGATTTTATAGTATCAGGGTTGAGGTCTGCAGGGCCACCAGGTGGGGACAACCCACCTGGGCGTGCCTGGAGGGGGGCGTGCCCTGGTGGGTTGTGCCCACCCAGGTGCCCCCCTCTGGTGGATCTTGGCTCCAGAAATTCTTTTTATTGATATAAAAATTCCTCGCAAAGTTTCGTTCCATTCCGAGAAATTTTATTTCTGCACAAAAACAACACCATGGTAGTTCTGCTGAAAACAGCGTCAGTCCGGGGTTAGTTTCATTCAAATCATGCAAATTAGAGTCCAAAACAAGAGGAAAAGAGTTAGGAAAAGTAGATACGTTGGAGACGTATCAACTCCCCCAAGCTTAAACCCTTGCTTGTCCTCAAGCAATTCAGTTGATAAACTGAAAGTGAAAAAGAAAAACTTTTACGAACTCTTTTGCTCTTGTTTGCATAAATAAGCTTAAACAGCACCCAGGTTTTTAGCCAACATTATAACTAACCATGCCGACAATAACTCTTAAAAATTATATTAACTCATATCAATAACATAATCAGCTAGCGAGCAATAATAAGACATCTCAAACAGCAACACGTTGTCAAAACAACCGTGATATAATATGACAATAGTGGTATCTCGCTAGCCCTTTCTGAGACCACAAAACATAAATGCAGAGCACTCCCAAAGTTCAAGCAGCGACTAAACATTGTAATTCATGGTAGAAAAGATCCAGTCATGATGCACCCAACATTAGCTACACACAATGCATCAGCATGACAGCAGTGCTCTCAGGTTCTGCGCTTATTTTAGAGGGTGATGACACGACATAAAAGTAAATAGATAGTCCCTTCGCAGAGGGAAGCAGTGATTTGCAGAGGTGCCAGAGCTCAAGTTTTAAAACAGAGGTAAATGATATTTTGAGACATGCACCCTTCTCATTTACTTCATGACTATCAGTTATCAATATCTTCCATGCTAAGCACGCTAGTGGCGGTTCCCAAGCGATAAAAGTAAAGGTTTACTCCCCCTCCACCAACAATCACATTCCACGGCTTGTCCAAAACAACGGGTGCCGTCCATACTAACAACAGTCCCGGGGGAGTTTTGTTTAATTATTTGCATTTTTGAGTTCGGGACTGGGAATCCCTATTACCGCCCTTTTCTCGTGCGATGGCGAGTGAATAAACACTCGACCTGAGAATAACCCGCTTAGCATGGAAGATACCGACCACCTCCTGTCGTTCCATGAACGATCCAGGCACACAAAAAGGATATTTATTAGAAGTTTTTAAAGGTGGCACATGCAAATTTACTTAGGACGGCAGGGTAATACCGCATATAGGTAGGTATGGTGGACTCATCTGGAATAACTTTTGGGTTCAAGGTTTTTGATGTACAAGCAGAATTCCCACTTAGTACAGGCGAAGGCTAGCAAATAGATTGAGAAGCGGCCAGCTAGAGAGCAACAACGGTCATGAACATGCATTATGCATAAGTAACATTGGACACTAGCATGAGTAGGATATGAACACCATGAACATAAATATCATAGAGGCTATGTTGGTTTTGATTCAACTACATGCATGAACATGTGCCAAGTCAAGCCACTCGAACATTCAGAGGAGGATACCATATCATCATACTACATCACAATCATTTTAACGCAATGTTGATGTCCAAGATAAATCACTATCTACTCCTAGCTACTTATGCATGGCATGAGAAACTATAATCTCTAATTGTCACTGCAAACATGTTTAATCATAATGGGCTGAAGCATGGATACTAGGTTAAACATATTTATACAAACAGAACAAGTCAAGTTCATACCAGTTTCTCTCTGCCACGGCCAGTTCATCGAATATCGTCATTATTGTCTTTCACTTGCATGACCGAACGATATGAAAATAATAATAGTGCAAGAGTGTCGTGGACTAAGTTGGAATCTGCAAACATTTGATTCAACAGGAGAAGACAAGGTAAAATGGGCTCTTTATTAGCTCAACAATTATTCATATGAGAGCCACTCAACATTTTCATCGTGATCTTCTCCTTGATATGACTCGAATAAAAAGAAAAGAAAAGAAATTCAGAGAAACACACTGAAATATTTTTCGAGTTTTTGGTTTTCTTGAACAAGCAAATAAAAGGGAAAAGCAAAAACGAGAAAAACTATTTACACGGGAAAGCTCCCAACAAGCAAAAGAAGAACAAGAAAATCTTTTTGGGTTTTCTTTTTAGTATTACAACTAAGCATGCATAGAAAGTAAACTAACTATGTCGGTGTACTAAGTATTGGGCCACTAGTACCCCGTACTTGTGCACGGGCAGTTGTAGCCATCCTCGCGGCAAGGCTTGCCGGGGAACAATTCGAGGTCGATTCAAGCCATTAAAGAAATCATCAAGTCAGAGATCTGAGGATCAGCAGATAAGAAGAGCTGGAATCCGAAGGCCAGCCTCCCCGGCAAGATCTTGCCGGGGTGGCCTGCAGAGCCCGGCAAGGATTGGCGCCTGGCAAGGCTTGGCGCCCGGCAAGGCTTGGCGGCCGGCAAGGCTTGGGGCCCAGCAAACTTCGGCGCCCGGCAAGGTTTTGTTGCTGTGCCACTGCTCTAGCATAGTGACAAACCCGACATTCTGGGTCCTTCTTTGGACGCGTGGCGACGCGCCAATGGAAGAGAGCTTAAGCGGTGCTGATGGGATGGCCCCTTTTTCCATCCCCAAGAAAGTGAGGACACCTAAACGGACACCTCACGGTGCATTAAATGCGTTTGTCCTAATCCGTCAGGGGTTAGGTATGATACCCTGTAGCTACTTTACACCTCAATGTATGTACATTTTGCCACTGTGGTGACCCCTTTGAGCGTATAAAAGGAGGCCCAAGGCAACTGCTACAGAGGAGGAGATCTTCTGGCCCATTCTGCATGCGTAGCTGCTCTTTGAACGTACTGTTCGCTGCGAGCGCTCCTGAAGGCTGGGCTCAAGAACATTAATAAGAACACAAAGCAGGAGTAGGGTTTTACGCGGATCAGCGGCCCGAACCTGGGTAAAAACTTCCCGCGTTGATCATTGGTTCTGCTCTTTGCGTATACCTCTCCCCCCGCCGAATCGTAAAGGGGTCTCTCGGGATCCCATAGGTGTCGTACCCCGACATCTTTGGTGTGCCAGGTAGGGGGATTGAAGGTTGCGTGAACCTGATCTAGTGATCGGCGCTTCAGTTTCTTCATCATCTTCATCATCATGCCGCCCAAGAAGAAGAGCGCTGTAACGGCGCAACCGTCCGCGTCGGTTTTGCCTACGCCTTCGCGTACGGGCGACGGCGTGGGTGCAGAAGGAAGAGGATTAGAGCCTCCACGGCGTTCCGGTGATCCGAGCCAGGCGAGCGGCATCGTTCGCAGTGGCAGTGGTAACCTGCACGCCGCTGGATCTAGAGACGACGCTGTGTTGCCTACGGGTGGCACAACGAACTCCAGAGATCGGTGGGCGCCTGCTGGAGCTCCCGCGCCGGCGCAAGCATCACGACCTACCCAGGTCATGCATGATGAGCGACGTCATGGTGCTGGTGGTTCAGGGCGTCCACATGAAAAGATCTCTGCGCGTCGATCCCAAGATGCGCGGGACCAGCATGCACACCGAGCTGCTGGCGGGGGTGGCGCGCGGTCGCGTGATCGTGGTGGTGCTCCTTCTAATATGGTTAGGAGTCAGAGCACCTCACGTACCTCGCACCTGTCGCCGCCGCCTACGCCAGCGAAAGCCTTGGCACGTGCGCAGCTGCTCCTCTATTTCCCTCCTGCCCCGGAGAAGATGGAGGAGTGGCGAGCTACTATTCAGAGCCTTATCGGCTTCGCCAACAAAGATGGACCGCAAGAACCAGGGCCCTCGCAACGAAGGCCCATCGATCCGGCGAGAGCCGATGTGGAGAAAACCGGAGGTGGTGCAACCACAGTGCACTCCCCTCCGCAGCACCAGTGGCGGCCGACAACCCAGCAGGTCGACCGCCGTGAATAAGTTTCCACGGCGTCATCCAATCCATGGATGCGCCATGATCAGCGTCAAGTTCTCCAGGAACGAGGCACGGAGGACGCTCGAACTACCATCGAGCGGCGACGGGAAGCGCGCTATCAGTCTAATAAGCGCGGGGGGCTGGCTATCGACGAGCCTTTGCCAGGGGACGTAGGAGACTTGCCTTATGAGGTAGGGACTCCAGCGTTTACCCGTGAGCTGCGGCAAGTCCGGTGGCCCAATTCCCGAACCTTCAAGCCGGAGGTCCCGGAGAAATATGACGGTAAGACCCATCCCTCGGAATTCCTGAGCATCTACACCATTGCGGTGCAGGCTACCGGGGGCCAAGATGACAAGATACTTGCCAACTACTTCCCGTTGGTGCTCAAACCCAACGTCAGGTCGTGGTTGATGCATCTGCCGGAGAATTCTATTTCTTCCTGGTCAGATCTGTGCCATCAGTTTGTTGGCGCCTTTCTCGGAGGCCACCAAGCTCCTGGCCAAGAGAGTGATTTGCATATCATCCCTCAGAAGGAGGGCGAGTCCCTGCGCAAGTTTATGCAGAGGTTCAGCCGGGTGTAGTACAATATTCCTGGCGTTCACCCTGCCGCTGTCATTAGAGCGTTTCACCAGAACATGCGTAACCGCAGAATGCGGGAAGAGCTGGCAATGATCAAAGTCAGGAGTATTGCCGAGCTTTACGCTCTAGCCGATAAATACGCTCGAGCTGAAGCGGGGAGGAAACTCCCTGGCGAGGCTGTTGGCGCGGCGGGCGAATCCGAAGAAGAAGATGCCGCGGCCCCGTCAAGGAAGGGCCGGCGGCGGAACAGGAAACGCGGAGGCAAGGCCGTGCTTGCTGTCGAGGAATCCGACAACCCCGGCGCCGCCAAGAAGGCCAAGGTTGGTGACCCCGGCAAGGATCTTGCCGGGTGCCCTTCCTGTCAGGCCTTGGCGGCTGCCAACAAGTCGGAGAACTCCAGCAAGCAGTATTGCAAGATCCATCGCACCAAGGGCCAAGATCTCCAGAACTGCCGGCAAGTTGAACAGTTTGCCGAGAAACAAAGGGCCGAATATGAGAGGCGAGATAAGGAGAAGGCCCAAGATTATGCTGACGGGTCCGGCAAGAAGCGCGGTGGCCGAGGGGGGCGCCGCGGCAAGGCCAAGCAACTAAAAGATAGGCCCGCTCGGGGCCGAGACAAAGAAGAAGAAGATGACGAGGAAGATGATGAGTCCAGCGAGCAAGAATTCCAGAAGGCTACGGAGGCCATGTGTATCGATGGAGGTGCTTTGCTGCATTCTTCCCACCGTCAACTCAAACAGTGGGTGCGGGAAGTCAATGCGGCAGAGCCATCCCCAGATGCATGTAGGCCCCTGAAGTGGTCCAGCACGCCTATCATTTTTTACGTCGAGGATCACCCTGATCGCACAACTGCGGTCGGGTGCTTGCCATTGTTGGTCTCGCCAATGATCCGCAACCTCAAGGTGACGAAAATGTTAGTTGACGGTGGGGCCGGCCTAAACTTAATCTCACCGGATGTACTCAAAAAGCTCCAAATTCCCGACGAGGACCTCGAAGAAACGGGTACGTTTCAAGGGGTCAATCCGGGAAGAACCCAGCCGAAGGGCAAGATTACGCTGCCGGTGACATTTGGTAGCGAGCTCAACTTCAGGACCGAGAAGGTGGTGTTTGATGTCGCCAAGATCCCCATGTCATATAATGGGATCCTTGGTCGGCCAGCGCTGGCTAAGTTCATGGTGGCATCACACTACGCGTACAACGTTTTGAAGATGCCTGGGCCGTTGGGCGTCATCGCTATCCATTCTGATAAGAAGGATGCGCTCATCTATGCCGACCAACTTTACCGGGAAGCAGTTGCAGCACCTGCCATCAAGGCACCTACTCCAGCCGCTGGAACTCCTGGGGGGAAGAAGAAGACCGGCAAGAACCTTGGCGCGAACTCCGGCAAGCGCACCTCCTCGGAGTGATGTGCTTCCGTCGAGGACGCACCAGAGAGTTCCACCGGCAAGAACAAGAAATCCAAGGCTGCTTCGCCGGAGACCAAGAAGGTGCCCGTCAGGGAGGACGGAACGAGGGGAACTTTCACCATAAGTTCCACCTTAGATGGCAAATAGGAAAGCGCGCTCATTGCTTTCCTGCGGGCGAATGTCGACGTGTTTGCATGGCAACCGTCTGACATCCTCGGTGTTCCCAGGAAGGTAATTGAGCACCACCTTGCTCTCTGTCCTCATGCGCGGCCCGTCAAGCAAAGGGTCAGGAAGCAAGCCTTGGAGCGGCAAGAATTCATTGCCGAAGAAATCAGAAAGCTGGAGGCGGCAGGATTGGTCAAAGGAGTGCTTCATCCAACCTGGTTGGCCAATCCAGTTGTAGTGCGGAAAGCGAATGGGAAATGGAGGCTTTGTATCGATTATACAGATATCAATAAAGCCTGTCCAAAAGATCCCTTTCCCTTGCCGCGTATCGACCAGATTGTGGATGCCACCACTGGTTGTGATCTCCTGTCCTTCCTTGACGCCTATTCAGGGTATCATCAGATTTTTATGGCAAAAGAAGATGAAGAGAAGACCGCATTTATCACCCCATGTGGTACGTATTGTTTTATACGAATGCCTTTCGGGTTGAAAAGTGCTGGTTCGACATTTGCGAGAGCAATCCGAATTGGTTTTGAGCCTCAACTCCATAGAAATATGGAGGCGTATATGGATGATATAGTGGTCAAAACCAAAGGCAAAGCGACGCTCATTCAAGATTTAGAAGAAACATTTGCAAATCTGCGCAAGATCAACTTGAAGCTCAATCCTGAGAAGTGTGTGTTCGGTGTTCCTTCTGGCAAGCTCCTCGGATTCTTTGTATCTTCCCTGGGAATCGAAGCGAACCCCGACAAGATCAAAGCTATTGAGCAAATTGAAGCGCCGAGACGTGTCAAAGATGTGTGTCGTCTTGCCGGCTGTGTTGCTGCTCTAAGCAGGTTTATTTCCAAATCTGCTGAGCGCGCCCTGCCCTTCTTCAAAATTTTGAAGAAGACAGGTCCAATGAAATGGACTCCGGAGGCGGAGGCTGCGCTGCAAGATTTGAAGAAATACCTTTCCTCTCCGCCGACGCTAGTCGCGCCTAAACCACAAGAGTCATTGCTGCTGTATCTGGCAGCAACAAATCAAGTGGTTAGTGTTGCGCTAGTGGCGCAGAGAGAGGCTGATGAGGAAGCAACACCAGCGGCAGGACCGCCAGATGATGCGGCAAGATCTTCCCCGGCAAGGGTTGATCCCGGCAAGACAGAATCTGCGCAAACAGAAGAACCAGTGCAGAAGAAGAAGATGGTGCAGCGCCCAGTCTATTTTGTTAGATCTCTTTTACAAGGAGCTAGGTCAAGATATTCTGGTGTGCAGAAGTTGCTTTTCGGCCTTCTTATGGCCTCAAGGAAGCTGCACCATTATTTTCAAGCACATGAAATCACCGTCATCACTCGCTTTCCGTTGCAACGGATATTGCAAAATCCAGAAGCAACCGGCAAGATCGTGGAGTGGGCGTTGGAGTTGTCGAGCTTTGGCCTCAAGTTTGAAAGCACTTCGACGATCCAGAGCAGGGCCTTGGCGGAGTTCATTGCAAAATGGACCCCAACGCCGGACGAAGAGGTTCAGGAAACAACTCTCCCCGGCAAGGAAATCGATCAGCAATGGGTTATGTACTTTGATGGGGCTTTCTCGCTGCAAGGCGCCGGTGCTGGCATGCTGCTTGTCGCACCCACCGGAGAGCACCTCAAGTACATAGTCCAAATGCACTTTCCCCAGGAGAGTTCGACCAACAACACTGCAAAATACGAGGGTTTGCTTGCCGGTCTCAGGATCGCGACAGACCTTGGTATCAAAAAGCTCGTCATCAAAGGCGATTCACAACTTGTCGTTAGGCAAGTTAACAAGAGTTATCAAAGTCCATTGATGCAAGCCTACGTGGATGAAGTGAGGAAAATGGAAGAGCGCTTTGACGGTCTGCAAATGGAGCACGTTCCTTGTGCCGAGAACAGTGTTGCCGACGACCTGTCGAAGCGTGCCGCCCTCAAGTTGCCTGTGGAACCAGGAACTTTTGTGCTCCAATTGACTCAACCATCCGTGGCGCCATCGATGCGGCAAGAAAAGAGAAGAAAGTTGAACTCTGGCTAGTACTTCCCGGCAGAGCTCCCCGGAGCCGCCGGCAAGGAAGTTGCCGGGATCGACATGCCTGCCGGGGAACAACAGGCTCCGACAGGGCCTCAGGCCCTTGTTGTCGAGACAAACGTTCCCCCGGCGGAGGAGATGCCTTTAGTCCTAGCTGTCGAGCCTCAGGCTCCAGCATGGGCGCAGCACATTGTCCATTTCCTTCAGACAGGAGAACTCCCAGAGGAACAGGAAGAAGCAGAAAGAGTAGCCCGTCGGTCTGTTATGTACAAGTTCGTCGATGACGTCCTGTATAGAAAGAGACCAAACGGTGTGAAATTGAAGTGCATTCCTCGGGAGGATGGACTAGAGCTGTTGGCAGAGATACATGGAGGCATATGTGGTTCTCACATAGGATCAAGAGCACTTGCCGGGAAAGCATTCCGGCAAGGTTTCTTTTGGCCCACCGCTCTCCAGGATGCAACTGCACTAGTCACCAAGTGTGAAGCGTGCCAGTTTCATTCGAAGAAATCGCATCAGCTGGCTCAAGCTCTTCAGACAATCCCTCTCTCCTGGCCATTTTCGGTCTGGGGGCTCGACATACTGGGCCCTTTCCCCCGTGCTACCGGGGGCTTTGAGTACTTGTATGTTGCTATCGAAAAGTTCACAAAGTGGCCGGAGGTGGAAGCAGTGAGGAAGGTGACAGCACAATCAGCCGTCAAGTTCTTTAAAGGGATAGTTTGCCGTTTCGGTGTACCCAACAGGATCATCACCGACAACGGCACGCAGTTCACAAGTCGCACCTTCATGCAGTACGTCCAAGACCTTGGCGGCAAAATTTGTTTTGCCTCTGTTGCTCACCCGAGAAGAAACGGCCAAGCGGAGAGGGCTAATGCTGAAGTGTTGCGTGGTCTCAGGACCAGGACTTTTGACAGACTGAAAAAGTGCGGAAGACGCTGGATTGATGAGTTGCCGGCGGTTCTTTGGTCAATCAGAACGACACCAAATCGAGCCATCGGCCAGACGCCCTTCGCTCTGGTCTACGGAGCGGAAGCAATTCTCCCCACGGAACTCACGTACGGATCACCTCGAGTGCTCGCTTATGATGAGCTTGAGCAAGAGCAACTGCGGCAAGATGACGCTGTGCTCCTTGAGGAGAATCGTCTTCAGGCTGCTGTGCGAGCTGCACGCTACCAGCAAGCTTTGCGCCTCTACCATAGCCGCAAAGTTCATGCCCGAAGCCTTGAGTAAGGCGACCTTGTTCTTCGGCGGATTCAGTCCGCCAAGAATTCAAACAAGTTGACGCCAAAGTGGGAAGGCCCTTATCGGGTAGTATGAGTCACCAAGCCCGGCGCTGTCCGCTTGGAGACCGAAGATGGCGTTCCAGTGAGCAATTCCTGGAATATCGAACATCTTCGCAAGTTCTACCCATAAGGCGCGGTTGCCGGGGGCTCCCGGCAACCATCCTTTTGTACAAGTCTTGCCGGCAAGGCATGTGATCCTTTGTACAAAGCCAGGCGCAGACCCTGAGCGCAGATGAATAAATTTAAGTGTTGTACATTCCCTTATTGATTCCCATGTTCATATTTATATATGCATGTTTGTCTAAGATGTTGTATAACACCTACTCCCGGTAAGTTCTAACGAACCGCTAAGGTTTCATATCTTTATTTTCTCTTCTTTCTTTTTCTTAAAAGACATAAGGATTCCTCGCGTGCACATTTGCCGGGGGGGGGGGGGGAAGGGAGATATGAGTACCAGTTGGCGACGTTCGGAATCGACGCTTGCCGGAGGAAGGACAGTGACAGAAAGCTAAGTTCTAAAAACTCAGAGCAAGTTTCTTTTATTACAAAGTTATTTCCTTGGACGATTCTGACTCTTGTATGGAAAATCTGCACGCGAAGGAACCCTTGTTGTAATCAGTTGCGCCCTTATTTTGTTTCGAGCCCGCTCAACGATTTAAGTGGCTGCATTGAGAACGCCAAGGAGTCTTGCCGGCTACTGCGCCTCCAGCAGGCTGCTGAAGTCCCGCACCCAGCGCTCGCGGCAGGTTGCGTGCCGGCAAGTTTTTTAGTAAGCGTAGGGTGAACTCCATACATAAAGGAATCAGACAAGAAAAGTAGCAAGCATGAACCTAAACATAGGCGAGTTATATTACATTCATGAGCTGCCGCAATTCTAACTTGAGACTTAATTGTCTTTTACATGGAATGACGACGGCAAGAAAAGGGGGAGCACTCAATCCCTGCGCTGGCCTTCAATCCTTTTGATGGAGTCCACCTTCTCAAGGATAGGCGCGATGCGTTCTTCAAGCGCCTCAACATTTGCATCCCTTGGCAGATGGCCGAGCGCGTTGGAGAGGTCGATGCCGGGATTGCTGTGTACCACCTTGATAAGCACCTTGCGAAGGACGGCCCAACAAAGCCGGCGAGTCTCGTTGGCCAATTGGGTCGCCCGGCTAGACTGGAGCACCCTCAAGGCGTTGATGATGCTTTCAAAGAACATCGTCAACCTGGCACTTGGAGATACTCTTTCCTCGGAAGAATACCTGAAGTTCGACAGGCCCATGGTTGACAGTTCTGCAGTGAGTTTCTCCGCAGTGGCGATGAGACGTCCGGTCCAGATCTCTACCCCCTTCTCGTAATCGAGTTGGGCGGCGGCAGCGCTCTTGAGCAGGTTCCTCTCTCCTTGGAGATCCTTGAGTAGAGCCTTCTCACGGGCCCTGCCAGCCTCGAGAGACTTCTGCAACGTGGTCAGCTTCAGTTCGAGAACTGCAATGTCATCAGCCGCAGAGGAGAGCTGCTTGGTTTTATTGGACAGGGCAACTTGCATCTCCGCCAAGGAGTGGAGGGTTTTTTCCCTATCACCTTTGAGCGTCGAGAGCTCCTTGCCGTGCTCTTCGAGATCTACTTCCAGTTTCTTCACCTTGTCGCTCAGCTCGTTCTTGGCGGCCTCTGCAGCTTCGGCAGCATTGACGGCCTCCTTGAGCTTGTCGGCGTGACTTGCAGTCAAAGCTTCGAGTGCCTCTTTATGTTTTTGCTCCAGCTCCTGGGTCCGCCGCGCGACAAGCTTCTCGATATCTTCATCCTTGCTGCGAAGCTTGGCGGCAAGCGCCTGCTCACGTGCGGTGAGATCTTCCTCATGAGCATCAAGAGCAATGCGGCGCCCCGTCAGGAGGGCATCTTCAGCAGCAATCCTTTGAGTAGCTTCATCATGCGCCTTCTCCATATCAGATTGGTTCAGGAG
Source organism: Thinopyrum elongatum (assembly GCA_011799875.1). NCBI lineage: Eukaryota > Viridiplantae > Streptophyta > Magnoliopsida > Poales > Poaceae > Thinopyrum > Thinopyrum elongatum. Next base: position 432,644,769 of record CM022299.1, on the reverse strand, counting down.
GATCTCTGTCCACTGCTGGCTCACTTGTTCCCGGCCGGCAACCAACTCTTGGAGGGCCTCGGCGTGCCAAACTTGCATTTGTTCGACGTGCCTTTGAAAATCTGCTTCGGCCGCCTCGACAACTGCCATTCTGGAGTCCGCCTTATCTTTCCGGGCGCGGTGGAGAGCTTGGAGTTTGCGAAAGTTCTCGCCCATGGCCTGAAGGAGCTGGTCCTCTTCAGATTTGCCGCTGCTAGCGCTGGGATCGTCAACAACCTCGAGCCCGGCAGCAGCGATGGTTTCTTTGCCAAAAACTTCTCCTTCGGCTGGTGCCCCAATGTTTGTCGTCCCCGACAAGTTAACGAATAGGTTCTCGCCAACCTTGAGGTATTTGCTGGATGAGGGGCCTTCAGATGTTGACGGTTGGTCTTCAGCAACTGCCTCACCAGTGGCAGGGGGCTCTGTGGCCGGTGCAACGCCTGGCGCTCCTGCGGCAGGAATGCCGTCAGTACGGTCATCAGCCTCCCTGTCGCCCCCTTCAGTAGGTTCCTTGGCGGGTTCCTCTTGTGCAGTCTTGGCGGCCTCCCCGTCAAGAGCACCACCAGCCTCGATAGTGTCATCCTTGGTGGCTTCGCTGGCAGCGATCCTGTCTGCTTCGGCAGCGGCGTCCCTGGCGGTCTCCTTGATGACAACGTCGACATCCATGTGTTCCATCACAGGGAACTCTAAAGGACGAAGCAGGAGAACAGAATAAGATCGAGATTGAAGTTTGAAGCAACTAAAGACAGAGAGATAAGGGAAAGAGTAACAAGCACTCTGAGGCAATTGATTACCTGCGTCGAGCTGTTGGGAGGTGGCCTCGCCTTTCCCGGCAACTTTTGTTGCCGGGGGAGGGTTGCCGGTGTCCATGCTTGCCGGCTCCTCCTCGATTAAGATGGGCTCGTCGGTAGGGTCTCTTGCCGGGGACGTGCTTGTGGGCGGCGTGGTCGATGGAGGTGGCACGACGGGAATGTCTTCCGACATCTCTCCTTGTTGCCGTTCTTCTCCTGCGAGCCCAAAGATATCAGCGGCAAGAATGGAAGCTTCAGCACCCACCAGCGGAAAAAGAACAGTGAACTTACGCTGGGGGCTGCGCTGGGGGCTGTGCTGGGGACTGCATTGAGGACTAGGCTCCGGGCTGACGACGACGGTTTCTGGCACACTCGTGGAGCCTGCCGGGGGCTCGTCGCCCGTTGAAGTCTTTGTCCTCTTCGCCATCCTCTCCAGCAAGGTTTCTGCATCACTGCAGAGACAATACGAGCAAGTTAGTAAGATCGATCCAAGATTGGAATATAAAAGCTGTGGCAAAGTACTCACTCTTCTTCCTCTCGCTCCGGACTAAAGCCGGAGATGTCGAAATCGGCCTCCGCTTCAATGTCTGAGTGGGGAGGCGGAGGAGGGGTCCTAGGCCGCTTGGCTGTGGCAGGCGCCGGGGCAGCTTCCGGTGCGGTAGTGCGAGACACCCCTGCCGCCCCAGGAATGGCCGCTGGTGTGGGTCTCGCGCGCCGCACAGGTTGTTGATGAGCCCCTTGCCGCGGTCCAGTCTTGCCAGCCACTTTCTTGCCGGGAGCCTCGCCGCTCGAAGAAGGCTAGCTTGTCGGGATGCCAGATGCAGCCTTCCGAAGAACACGCTTCGTCTTCTTCGGGGCTGGGAGCTCCTCTTGCGTTTCTTCTTCGGCCGTGTCCTCGCCGGACGCGCTCTCAGCGGCTGTGCTGCTCTGTTCCCCGGCAGCTCTGTCCTTCCCGGCAGGTTGTACCTCCACTACTACTTCTGCGTCGCTGGCTTCCCATTCTGTGAAGCCAACATTGCCGGCCTTCGCGACAAGATTTGCCTCCTCCACCCTAGTAGCAATGTAAGCTACTTCTTGGTCGGTGGTGGCTCGGATGAAATCTGTCTCTTGCCGGATAGGTCTCTCCGTCAAGTTGTCAAAAAACTTCTATGCTTCCTCCTCGGTTGGCTCAGCCCAAGTCGCGTCAAGACCATGGGCGTTGAACATCGGCATGAAGGCGATGATTGACCCCAAGGCGGAGTTGTTGCACAAAGGGAAGATCCTTGCCGGCAGCCGATGCTTGTCTTCGCACTGGAATAGTCTTTGACGGAGAGCGCCAAGCTGCATAGTGGTCAGATTATTATTCAGCCCGGGGCGCAATCTCATGATATCTGCCACGTTTCTGTATTCCCAAGCTGGCCTTCCCCTATTCTGCAAGGGGGCAATGCGGCGGCGGAGAAAGTCGAAGCCAATCATCTCCATTGTTAGCCCGGCAGCTCTCAGGCGGAGGATTCTGGTGGTGGCGATTGTGAGCCTCTCGTCCTCCGCGGCGAGATCGCTCCAGTCCTTGCCGCGGACCACCTTCTGTTGCCGGGGAAGACAAAACGGATGGGGATCTGCTTCCTTGATCCAGCACCATTCAGCCCGCCATTTGTCCCACTTTTCGCGGTAAACTCCTTCTGGGTATATTTCCTTATTCCAAGCCCTTGGAATCCAGGTAATAGAACCAGAGAGGGCCTCTCCTTTTTGGATGCGGGGGAAGAAGTAATGGCGAAAAAGAGTAGAGTTGGGAATCACGCCGGCAAAGTTTTCACAGAGATGGGCAAAGATGGACATACATAGTACCGCATTCGGCGTGAAATCGAGAAGATGAAAGCCCTATGTGTACATGATATCATTGAAGAAGTCAGAAAATGGGGGACAGAGCCCGCAATAGAAATACGCAGCGAAGAAAGGGTATCTGTCCGATCCACTTTTGGAACAAGCACCTGGGATTATGCGTGTGGCGGGGTGAGCTTGCGTCTCCTTCGCCCACATGCACTGGTACCGCCCCTTCAGAGCTTCAGCATCGAGCGATGGGGGGAAGACGACATACTTCTTCCGCATCTTCACCAGTTCGCTCTCCGGGACGTCGGCTTTCGCTTCCTTGCCCTTGCCTTTGCTGGCCTTGGGCGGCATGGCGGCTGTGAGGGCGGAAGCCGGGGGTGGAGCGAGTGTGGAAGCGGCGGGTGGAAGAGGGAAAAGCTTCACTCTGAGCTCGAGAGGAGGAAGGCGATGGCGACGGCCAGATTGAGAAGAAGAGGGGGGTAAATTGGCTTGTGCCTCTGCGGCTTCTCCTTTTTATGGGGAAGGAGCAGGGCCGCCTCTTTTATTCCCCAATATGAATGCGCCTCTATAGGCGCGTGGCAGTTGCAGCCTTTGAGGCACGCTTCCCACATCGCGCGCTCGGTGCGTGTAGTGGGGGGCATAGTAAAACGAGATATTTACGAGCAGTTAATCCCCTGCCACGCGTGCCCGTGCACTGTTTGGGCCTAGCCCAACAACGCCTCGCACTCGTGTATGGCCTAGGCCCGGGGGCTCCTGTCGGTGTACTAAGTATTGGGCCACTAGTACCCCGTACTTGTGCACGGGCAGTTGTAGCCATCCTCGCGGCAAGGCTTGCCAGGGAACAGTTCGAGGTCGATTCAAGCCATTAAAGAAATCATCAAGTCAGAGATCTGAGGATCAGCAGATAAGAAGAGCTAGAATCCGAAGGCCAGCCTCCCCTGCAAGATCTTGCCAGGGTGGCCTATGGAGCCCGGCAAGGATTGGCGCCTGGCAAGGCTTGGCGCCCGGCAAGGCTTGGGGCCCGGCAAACTTCGGCGCCCGGCAAGGTTTTGTTGCTGTGCCACTGCTCTAGCATAGCGACAAACCCGACATTCTGGGTCCTTCTTTGGACGCGTGGCGACGCGCCAATGGAAGAGAGCTTAAGCGGTGCTGATGGGATGGCCCCTTTTTCCATCCCCAAGAAAGTGAGGACACCTAAACGGACACCTCACGGTGCATTAAATGCGTTTGTCCTAATCCGTCAGGGGTTAGGTATGATACCCTGTAGCTACTTTACACCTCAATGTATGTACATTTTGCCACTGTGGTGACCCCTTTGAGCATATAAAAGGAGGCCCAAGGCAACTGCTACAGAGGAGGAGATCTTCTGGCCCATTCTGCATGCGTAGCTGCTCTTTGAACGTACTGTTCACTGCGAGCGCTCCTGAAGGCTGGGCTCAAGAACATTAATAAGAACACAAAGTAGGAGTAGGGTTTTACGCGGATCAGCGGCCCGAACCTGGGTAAAAACTTCCCGCGTCGATCATTGGTTCTGCTCTTTGCGTATACCTCTCCCCCCGCCGAATCGTAAAGGGGTCTCTCGGGATCCCATAGGTGTCGTACCCCGACAAACTACAACTAATTCTTTTTTTGGTTTTTCTAAGATTTTTCAAACACACAAGAAGAAAGTGAGAGAATAGATCTAACATGGATGATACAATGAAAAAGTGTGGACACCGACAACTGGAATGATAAGTGTGAACATGAATGTAATGTCAGTGGAAAACACATACTCCCCCAAGCTTAGGTTTTTGGCCTAGCTTAGTAATCGATCAGTAGCCTGGATAGTAGTCGGCGTGGTAGCTCACGGAGGCTCTCGGTGTAGATGCCTCGGCCTGCCGTGCTGCCTCAACCACCGCGTTGTGGGCTCGGGCCTCGCTCTCAAGAACAAAATATCTTCCCCTGCTGTGATAATCAAAGAGAGTAGGCACAGGCAAATATGTGTGCACAACAGATGCTTGGTTAAACAACAATTTATAGGTGAAATTATGAATATCTCCTTTAAGGATCTTATGATTTTTCATAGCATCAAAGTCCAAATACTGCGTGGGTAGGATAGGATCAAAGGGCAAAGGTGAAACACCCAGATCTTTTGCTAAACGCGTGGCATAAATTCCACCATAGAAATAGCCACTATTAGCATTGTGTTGTAACCTGCGTGCAACAATCGCCCCAAGATTATAACTTCTATCACCGGTGAGAGCGGTGCATATGAGGCTCAAGTCTGGAGCACAAAGTGTACTACAATCTTGCTTGCCTACGATACATTTCCCATTAAATAATGCAAAGTACTGAATTGCGGGAAAATGAATGCTCTTTATTCTACCTTGCGTCTCTCCCCTCATCTCACTGTAGCAAAGACTAGTCAAGAATGATTGGTACTCAGCCCTTGGCGTTCGTCAAGCGAACCCCAGAATGGGAGTTTGCAGTGGTGAGCAAAACTCTCTAGTGAAATGGTAAATGGATTTTCATATAGCTTAAATGACACCCTAGACTCACGGGGATGGAATTTAAATCCTTTGACAAATGATTCAGTGAGAGTGTGGAGTTGATCGCACTTATCTGAAATGTAGGGACCGAGACCGGCATTGTGAACATATTGTTCAAATTCCTCCTTAATGCCCACACGCACCATATAATCATCGCATGGCCATAGGCATGTTTTGGTGGCGGCATCTCGAGTGGAACTTTCACTTGGTTCAACATAAGACCGACGAGCAGAGCTGTCACCAGAAGATGCCCCCGATGACCTCCTCCTCGAAGAACTCCTTCCAAAAAGGTTCATCGTGTTCGCGTACAATTTTCTGAAAATTTTTGGGTGACAAAAATTTATCAACAAAACTTAACAAGGTTGATAGCAACTACTCATAGGGATACATAGAGGCCATAGCAAGCATTCAAACTACTTAGAACTCTAAGAATTCAACATGCAAGCTCATCTACAGCAGCACCAAGAGTAGCTAATTATTCAAAATATAAACACTAAAACAAAAAATAATTGGACAAACGGTGTAGTCACATACCAAGCAACAATCCCCCGAAATAGTTTCAGAAACGGAGCTTCGAGCAAAGAGATCAAAATCCGCGGGTTTGAGAGCAAGAACACGGGAGAGAGAGCAATGGGGAATTTTTTCTAGAGGTAAGTGATGATGTGGTGTGAAGGGATAAGTGAGGGGGCCGATGTGGGGACCACAACCCACCAGGGCGCGCCTGGGGGTCCTGGCGCGCCCAGGTGGGTTGTGCCCACCTGGTGCACCTCCCTCTGATATTATTTGCACCAGAAATTCTTAAATATTCGGAAAAAAATCATATTAAATTTTCAGAGCATTCTGAGAACTTTTATTTTTGGGTCATTTTTTATTGCACGCGAAATTCAGAAAACAGACAAAACATGGGATTTTATTTTATTTAACTAATAAAAACAGAAAGCAAAAGGTAGGGACAGAAGGTAGTGCTTACTAAATTCATCAACTTCATACCTCTTAAAAATGATTCATTAATAAGGTTGATCAGGTCTTATTAACAACCACTTTTGATTAGCATGAAACCGAGGAACTTTCGTAAATCACTAAGTTACCTCAACGGGGATATGAATGTCCCCCACAATAAGCATTTCATATTTCTTTTTGACAGTAGGTAGAGGTATTTGAAAACTTCCAATAGTGATTGTCGGAGATTTTTCAATAACATTAATACCGTTCACTTGGAATTGTTTCTTCGGAAAGTGCACTGTATGCTCATTACCATTGATATGAAATGTGACCTTGCTTTTATTGCAATCAATAACTGCCCCTGCAGTATTCAAGAAGGGTCTACCAAGGATAATCGACATGTTGTCGTCCTCGGGCATCTCAAGTATAACAAAGTCAGTCAAAATAGTAACATTAGCAACAACAACGGGCACATCCTCACAAATACCGATAGGTATGGCAGTTGATTTGTCAGCCATTTGCAAAGATATTTCAGTAGGTGTGAGTTTATTCAAATAAAGTCTTTTATATAAAGAGAAAGGCATAACACTAACACCAGCTCCTAAATCACATAAAGCAGTTTTCACATAACTCTTTTTGATGGAGCAAGGTATAGTTGGTATTCCCGGATCTCCAAGTTTTTTAGGTACTCCATCTTTAAAAGTATAATTAGCAAGCATGGTGGAGATTTCAGCTTCCGGTATTTTTCTCTTATTTGTGATGATGTCTTTCATATACTTTGCATAAGGAGGCATTTTCAAGATATCAGTCAAGCGAGTACGCAAAAAGACTGGCCTCAGCATTTCAGCAAAGCGTTCAAATTCTTCATCATCTTTCTTTTTAGTTGACTTAGGTGGAAAGGGCATAGGTTTTTGAACCCACGGTTCGCTTTCTTTACCGTGTTTTCTAGCCACAAAGTCACTTTTATCATACCTTTTATTCTTAGGTTGTGGGTTATCAAGATCAATAGGTGGTTCTATCTCAACATCATTATCTAGTTCTTTACTATTTGTTTGAGTGTTTTCATGAACCTCATCATTATATTTTTCATTATCAGAAGGTGAATGTTCATTACCAGACTGAGTTTCAGCATCAGAGATAGAAATTTCATTATCATTATCAGGAGGTTTTTCTACTTCAGGTTCACTAGAAGCATGTGAAGTCCTATCATTTTTCTTTTTCTTTTTCTTTCTAGAAGGACTAGGTGCACTAGTGTTATTTCTTTGTGAGTCTTGTTCAATTCTTTTTGGGTGTCCCTCAGGATAAAGTGGTTCCTGAGTCATTTTACCTCCTCTAGTTGCTACTCTAACAACAAAGTCATGTATATTATTATTCATTTCATCAAGCAACTCTCTTTGAGATTTAGCAACTTGTTCTAATTGAGTTTGAACTATAGAAGCATGCTTTCCAACACCTCTAACATCATTTGAGATTCTAAATAACAAGTCACTCAAGCGAGCAATCATATCAGAATTGTATTTCAATTGTTTCATAACATTTTCATTGAAGTGATCTTGTTTTCTAATGTAGTTTTCAAACTCATAAAGGCATTGGCTAGGGTGCATATTGTGAGGATTGTCATTATTATTGAACTTCATTAAAGAATTTACCTCTACCACCTTAGGCAGTGGTGGTGTATTAAGCCCATGTATTTCTTCAATAGGAGGTAAATTTTTAACATCCTCAACTTTAATACCTTTTTCCTTCATTGATTTCTTTGCCTCTTGCATATCTTCAGGACTGAGATATAATATACCCCTCTTCTTCAGAGTGGGTTTAGGTGGTGGTTCAGGAAGAGTCCAATCATCATAACTTTTTAATATATTATTCAATAATTCTTCAGCTTCCCCAACAGTTCGTTCCCTAAAAACACAACCAGCGCAACTATCTAGGAAATCCCTAGAAGCATCGGTTAGTCCATTATAGAAAATATCAAGTATTTCATTTTTCTAAAGAGGATGATCAGGCAAAGCATTAAGTAACTGGCAAAGCCTCCCCCAAGCTTGTGGGAGACTCTATTCTTTAACTTGCACAAAGTTAAATATTTCCTGTAAAGCAGCTTGTTTCTTATGAGCAGGGAAATATTTTTCAGAGAAGTAATAAATCATATCCTGGGGACTACGCACACAACTAGGAGCAAGAGTATTGTACCAAGCTTTAGCATCACCCTTTAATGAGAACGGGAATAATTTGAGAATAAAGTAATAGTGTGTCTTCACATCATGAGTAAAAAGGGTGGCTATGTCATTCAACTTAGTAAGATGTGCCACAACAGTTTCAGTTTCATAACCATGGAAAGGATCAGATTCAACCAAAGTAATTAATTCTGGGTTGACAGAGAATTCATAATCCTTATCATCAATAAAGATAGGTGAAGTAGCAAACTTAGGATCATATTTCATTCTAGCATTTAGAGATTTTTCCTTATACTTGCATAATAATTTCTCTAGATCATCTCTATCCTTACAAGCAAGAATGTCTCTAGTTGTTTCTTCATTCATAACATAACCTTCCGGTACCTTAGGCAATTCATATCTAGGAAGGCTAGTTCTAGTAGGTGTTTCAGGAATTTCAGTTGCAGGCTCATCATCAGATTCAATAAGATCATGTTGTATTACTCTAGCAATTTGTTCATCAAGAAAATCACCAAGTGGCACATCATTATCATCAAGCAAGGTACTAGCATCATCATAAGTATCATTCATAGCAGAAGTAGCATGATCAATAACTTGCGACATATCAGGATTAATAGCATGTGGTGGTGTTGCAAGTTTACTTATAACAGAAGGTGAATCTAAAGCAGAACTGGATGGCAGTTCCTTACCTCCCCTCGTCTTAGAGGGATAAATCTTAGTCTTAGCATCCTTCAGATTCTTCATAGTGATAAATTGATAATAATCCCAAGTGACTCAACAAATATAGCTATGCTCCCCGGCAACGGTGCCAGAAAAAGGTCTTGATAACCCACAAGTATAGGGGATCGCAACAGTTTTCGAGGGTGGAGTATTCAACCCAAATTTATAGATTCGACACAAGGGGAGCCAAAGAATATTTGAAGGTATTAGCAGCTGAGTTTTCAATTCAACCACACCTCGAGATTAATTATCTATAGCAACATGATCAGTAGCAAAGTAACATGATAGTTTTGATAATAGTGACAGCAGCAATAGTAACGGTAACAGTGATAGCAGTAGTTTTGTAGCAAGTGCAACAGTAATGATAGCAGTAGTAACTTAGCAAGAACAATATAAGATAAATTCGTAGGCATTGGATCGGTAATTTGTTGGATGATATTCATCATGTGACAGTCATAACCTAGGGCTATACGGCACTAGCTCGAGTTCATAAATATAATGTAGGCATGTATTCCGTAAATATTCATACGTGCTTATGGAAAGAACTTGCATGACATCTTTTGTCCTACCCTCCCGTGGCAGCGGGGTCCAATTGGAAACTAAGGGATATTAAGGCCTCCTTTTAATAGAGAATCGGAACAAAGCATTAGCACACGGTGAATACATGAACTCCTCAAACTACGGTCATCACCGGGAGTGGTCCCGACTATTGTCACTCCGGGGTTGCCGGATCATAACACATAGTAGGTGACTATAACTTGCAAGATCGGATCTAGAACATGGATATAATGGTGATAACATAAACGGTTCAGATCTGAAATCATGGCACCCGGGCCCAAAGTGACAAGCATTAAGCATGGCAAAGTCATAGCAACATCAATCTTAGAACATAGTGGATACTAGGGATCAAGCCCTAACAAAACTAACTCGATTACATGATGAATCTCATCCAACTCCTCACCGACCAGCGAGCCTACGAAGGAATTACTCACTCCCGATGGGGAGCATCATGGAATTGGCGATGGAGAAGGGTTGGTGATGACGAAGAACGAAGATCCCCCTCTCCGGAGCCCCAAACGGACTCCAGCTCTGGCCTCCCGATGAAGAACAGGAGGTGACGGTGGCTCCATCTCGTGGATCGCGATAATTCTTTCTCCCTGATTTTTTTCTCCAAATATGTGATTTTATAGTATCAGGGTTGAGGTCTGCAGGGCCACCAGGTGGGGACAACCCACCTGGGCGTGCCTGGAGGGGGGCGTGCCCTGGTGGGTTGTGCCCACCCAGGTGCCCCCCTCTGGTGGATCTTGGCTCCAGAAATTCTTTTTATTGATATAAAAATTCCTCGCAAAGTTTCGTTCCATTCCGAGAACTTTTATTTCTGCACAAAAACAACACCATGGTAGTTCTGCTGAAAACAGCATCAGTCCGGGGTTAGTTTCATTCAAATCATGCAAATTAGAGTCCAAAACAAGAGGAAAAGCGTTAGGAAAAGTAGATACGTTGGAGACGTATCATAATCCTGTTCTGGAAGTCATGTTACTAGACCATGACGAACCTACGAACTATGAGGAAGCGATGATGAGTCCAGATTCCGCGAAATGGCTTGAGGCCATGAAATCTGAGATAGGATCCATGTATGAGAACAAAGTATGGTCTTTGGTTGACTTGCCCGATGATCGGCAAGCCATAGAGAATAAATGGATCTTCAAGAAGAAGACTGACGCTGATGGTAATGTTACTGTCTACAAAGCTCGACTTGTTGCGAAAGGTTTTTGACAAGTTCAAGGAGTTGACTACGATGAGACCTTCTCACCCGTAGCGATGCTTAAGTCTGTCCGAATCATGTTAGCAATTGCCGCATTTTATGATTATGAAATCTGGCAAATGGACGTCAAAACTGCAATACTTAATGGATTTCTTAAAGAAGAGTTGTATATGATGCAACCAAAAGGTTTTGTTGATCCTAAAGGTGCTAACAAAGTGTGCAAACTCCAGCGATCCATCTATGGACTGGTGCAAGCATCTCGGAGTTGGAATATACGCTTTGATAAGGTGATCAAAGCATATGGTTTTATACAGACTTATGGTGAAGCCTGTATTTACAAGAAAGTGAGTGGGAGCTCTGTAGCATTTCTGATAAGTATATGTGAATGACATATTGTTGATCAAAAATGATGTAGAATTTTCTATAAAGCATAAAGGAGTGTTTGAAAGGAGTTTTTCAAAGAAAGACCTCGGTGAAGCTGCTTACATATTGGGCATCAAGATCTATCGAGATAGATCAAGACGCTTGATAAGATTTTTCAATGAGTACATACCTTGACAAGATTTTGAAGGAGTTCAAAATGGATCAGTCAAAGAAGGAGTTCTTGCCTATATAGTAAGGTGTGAAGTTGAGTAAAGACTCAAAGCCCGACCACGGCATAAGATAGAAAGAGAATGAAAGTCATTCCCTATGCCTCAACCATAGGTTCTATACAGTATGCCATGCTGTGTACCAGACCTATTGTGTACCTTGCCATGAGTTTGGCATGGGGGTACAATAGTGATCCAGGAGTAGATCACTGGATAGCGGTCAAAATTATCCTTAGAGGACTAAGGAAATATTTCTCGGTCATGGAGGTGGCAAAGAGTTCGTTCTAAAGAGTTACGTCGATGCAAGCTTTTACACCGATCCAGATGACTCTGGGTCTCAATCTGGATACATATTGAAAGTGGGAGCAATTAGCTAGAGTAGCTCCGTGCAGAGCATTGTAGACATAGAAATTTGCAAAATACATACAGATCTGAATGTGGCAGACACGTTGACTAAACCTCTCTCACAAGCAAAACATGATCACACCTTAGTACTCTTTGGGTGTTAATCACATGGCGATGTGAACTAGATTACTGACTCTAGTAAACCCTTTGGGTGTTGGTCACATGGCGATGTGAACTATGGGTGTTAATCACATGGTGATGTGAACTATTGGTGTTAAATCACATGGCGATGTGAACTAGATTATTGACTCTAGTGCAAGTGGGAGACTGAAGGAAAAATGCCCTAGAGGCAATAATAAAGTTGTTATTTTATATTTCCTTATATCATGATAAATGTTTATTATTCATGCTAGAATTGTATTAACCGGAAACTTGATACATGTGTGGATACATAGACAAAACACCGTGTCCCTAGTAAGCCTCTACTAGACTAGCTCGTTCATCAAAGATGGTTAAGTTTCCTAACCATAGACATGTGTTGTCATTTGATGAACGGGATCACATCATTAGTAGAATGATGTGATGGACAAGACCCATCCGTTAGCTTAGCATAATGATCGTTAAGTTTTATTGCTATTGCTTTCTTCATGACTTATACATATTCCTTTGACTATGAGATTATGCAACTCCCGAATACCGGAGGAATACCTTGTGTGCTATCAAACGTCACAACGTAACTGGGGGATTATAAAGATGCTCTATAGGTATCTCCGAAGTTGTTTGTTGGGCTGGCATAGATCAAGATTAGGAATTGTCACTTCGAGTATCGAAGAGGTATCTCTGGGCCCTCTCGGTAATACACATCGTGATAAGCCTTGCAAGCAATGTGACTAATGAGTTAGTTGCGGGATGATATATTACGAAACAAGTAAAGAGACTTGCCGGTAACGAGATTGAACTAGGTATGAAGATATCGACGATCGAATCTCGGGCAAGTAACATACCGATGACAAAGGGAATGACGTATGTTGTCATTGCGGTTTGACCGATAAAGATCTTCGTAGAATATGTAGGAACCAATATGAGCATCCAGGTTCTGCTATTGGTTATTGATCGGAGATGTGTCTCGGTCATGTCTACATAGTTCTCGAACCCGTAGGGTCCGCACGCTTAACGTTCGATGACGATTTGTATTATGAGTTATGTGTTTTGGTGACCAAAGATTATTCGGAGTCCCGGATGAGATCACGGACATGACGAGGAGTCTCGAAATGGTCGAGAGGTAAATATTGATATATTGGACGATAGTATTCGGACATCGGAATGGTTCCGGAGTGTTTCAGGTTTTTATCGGAGTACCGAGGGGTTACCGGAACCCCCCGGGGGAAGTAATGGGCCATATGGGCCATAGGGGAGAGGCAAGGCAGCCCACAAGGGGTGGCGCCCCCCCCCCCCCCATGGGGAGTCCGAATTGGACAAGGGGAGGGGGCGCGGGCCCCCTTTCCTTCTCCCTCTCCCTCTCCTTCCCCCTTTCCCCCTCCGATAGAAGGAAGGGGGGCGAATAGGACTAGGAGTCCAAGTGGGATTCCTCCCCACTTGGCGCGCCCTAGGCCGGCCTCCTCCCCTCTCCCTCCTTTATATACGGGGGCGGGGGGGGCACCTCTAAGGACATCACTTGTTTCTTAGCCGTGTGCGGTGCCCCCCTCCACCGTTTACTCCTCCGGTCATATTGTCGTAGTGCTTAGGCGAAGCCCTGCGCGGATCACATCACCATCACCGTCAACACACCGTCGTGCTGACGAAACTCTCCCTCGACACTTTGCTGGATCAAGAGTTCGAGGGACGTCATCGAGCTGAACGTGTGCAGAACTCGGAGGTGCCGTACATTCGGTGCTTGATCGGTTGAATCGAGAAGACGTTCGACTACATCAACCGCGTTAACCTAACGCTTCCGCTTTCGGTGTACGAGGGTACGTGGACACACTCTCCCCCTCTCGTTGCTATGCATCTCCTAGATAGATCTTGCGTGATCGTAGGAAATTTTTTGAAATTGCATGCTACGTTCCCCTACACAAGGGGCCTGGCCCGGGCGACGCTGGCGGCGACGGACCCTGGGCATTCCCCTCTCGGTTGCTCTCCGACGCGGGGCGGAGCGGCGCCGAGGGGTGTTCCTAGGCGGTGTCGGTCCAGCGTGGCGACAGGGTTTCCTGGCGTGGTGCGGGAGATCAGCTGGGCTACGGCGTCGCTGTTGGCGGCGAGGTGGCGCGGTGATGTCTACTACGCAACCTTCTTCTTGTAGACGTTGTTGGGCCTCCAAGTGCAGAGGTTTGTAGGACAGTAGCAAATTTCCCTCAAGTGGATGGCCTAAGGTTTATCAATCCGTGGGAGGCGTAGGATGAAGATGGTCTCTCTCAAACAACCCTGCAACCAAATAAAAAAGAGTATCTTATGTCCCCAACACACCCAATACAATGGTAAATTGTATAGGTGCACTAGTTCGGCGAAGAGATGGTGATACAAGTGCAATATGGATAGTAGATATAGGTTTTTGTAATCTGGAAATATAAAAACAGCAAGGTAGCAAGTGGTAAAAGTGAGCGAAAACGGTATTGCAATGCTTAGAAACAAGGCCTAGGGTTCATACTTTCACTAGTGCAAGTTCTCTCAACAATGATAACATAATTAGATCATATAACAATCCCTCAACATGCAACAAGAGTCACCCCAAAGTCACTAATAGCGGAGACCAAACGAAGAGATTATTGTAGGGTACGAAACCACCTCAAAGTTATTCTTTCTGATCGATCTATTGGGCTATTCCTATAAGTGTCACAAACAGCCCTAGAGTTCGTACTAAAATAACACCTTAAGACACACATCAACCAAAACCCTAATGTCACCTAGATACTCCAATGTCACCACAAGTATCCGCGGGTTTGATTATACGATATGCATCACACAATCTCAGATTCATCTATTCAAACCAACACAAAGAACTTCAAAGAGTGCCCCAAAGTTTCTACCGGAGAGTCAAGACGAAAACGTGTGCCAACCCCTATGCATAAGTTCACAAGGTCACAGAACCCGCAAGTTGATCACCAAAACATACATCAAGTAGATCACGTGAATATCCCATTGTCACCACAGATAAGCACATGCAAGACATACATCAAGTGTTCTCAAATCCTTAAAGACTCAATCCGATAAGATAACTTCAAAGGGAAAACTCAATCCATTACAAGAAGGTAGAGGGGGACAAACATCATAAGATCCAACTATAATAGCAAAGCTCGTGGTACATCAAGATCGTGCCAAATCAAGAACACGAGAGAGAGCGATCAAACACATAGCTACTGGTACATACCCTCAGCCCCGAGGGTGAACTACTCCCTCCTCATCATGGAGAGCACCGGGATGATGAAGATGGCCACCGGTGATGATTTCCCCCTCCGGCAGGGTGCCGTAACAGGGTCCCGATTGGTTTTTGGTGGCTACAGAGGCTTGCGGTGGCGGAACTCCCGATCTAGGTTCTGTTATGGAGGTTTGGGGATATAAGAGGTGTTGGCGTCGAGAACAAGTCAGAAGAGTCCACGAGGGGCCCACAAGGTCGGAGGGCGCGCCCTAGGGGGGTGGAGGCGCCCTCCACCCTTGTGGAGGCCTCGGGACTCCTCTGGTGCATCTTCGGTACTCCGTGGGCTTCTTTTGTTCCAAAAACAATCGTCGTAAAGTTTCAGGTCATTTGGACTCCGTTTGATATTCCTTTTCTGTAAAACTCAAAAACAAGGAAAAAACAGAAACTGGCACTGGGCTCTAGGTTAATATGTTAGTCCCAAAAATCATATAAAATAGCATATAAATGCATATAAAACATCCAAGATAGATAATATAATAGCATGGAACAATCAAAAATTATAGATACGTTGGAGACGTATCAAGCATCCCCAAGCTTAATTCCTGCTCGTCCTCGAGTAGGTAAATGATAAAAACAGAATTTTTGATGTGGAATGCTACCTAACATATTTATCCATGTAATTTTTTCTTTATTGTGGCATGAATGTTCAGATCCATAAGATTCGAAACAAAAGTTTAATATTGACATAAAAACAATAATACTTCACGCATACTAATAAAGCAATTATGTCTTCTCAAAATAGCATGGCCAAAGAAAGTTATTCCTACAAAATCATATAGTCTGGCTATGCTCCATCTTCATCACGCAAAGTATTAAATCATGCACAACCCCGATGACAAGCCAAGCAATTGTTTCATACTTTTGATGTTCTCAAACCTTTTCAACTTTCACGCAATACATGAGCTTGAGCCATGGATATAGCACTATAGGTGGAATAGAATATGGTGGTTGTGGAGAAGAAAAAAAAGAAGGAGATAGTCTCACATCAACTAGGCGTATCAACGGGCTATGGAGATGCCCATCAATAGATATCAATGTGAGTGAGTAGGGATTGCCATGCAGCAGATGCACTAGAGCTATAAGTTTATGAAAGCTCAAAAAGAAACTAAGTGGGTGTGCATCCAACTTGCTTGCTCCCGAAGACCTAGGGCAATTTGAGGAAGCCCATCATTGGAATATACAAGCCAAGTTCTAAAATGAAAAATTCCCACTAGTATATGCAAGTGACAACATAGGAGACTCTCTTTTATGAAGGTCATGGTGCTACTTTGAAGCACAAGTGTGGTAAAAGGATAGTAGCATTGCCCCTTCTCTCTTTTTCTCTCATTTTTTTGTTTTTTTTGTTTGGTCCTTCTCTCTTTTTTTTGGCCTCTTTTTTTATTTTTATTTTTCGTCCGGAGTCTCATCCCGACTTGTGGGGGAATCATAGTCTCCATCATCCTTTCCTCACATGGGACAATGCTCTAATAATGAAGATCATCACACTTTTATTTACTTACAACACAAGAATTACAACTCGATACTTAGAACAAAATATGACTCTATATGAATGCCTCCAGCGGTGTACCGGGATGTGCAATGAATCAAGAGTGACATGTATGAAAGAATTATGAACGGTGGCTTTGCCACAAATACGATGTCAACTACATGATCATGCAAAGCAATATGACAATGATGAAGCGTGTCATAATAAACGGAACGGTGGAAAGTTGCATGGCAATATATCTCGAAATGGCTATGGAAATGCCATAATAGGTAGGTATGGTGGCTGTTTTGAGGAAGGTATATGGTGGGTGTATGGTACCGGCGAAAGTTGCGCGGTACTAGATAGGCTAGCAATGGTGGAAGGGAGAGAGTGCGTATAATCCATGGACTCAACATTAGTCATAAAGAACTCACATACTTATTGCAAAAATCTATTAGTTATCGAAACGAAGTACTACGCGCATGCTCCTAGGGGGATAGATTGGTAGGAAAATACCATCGCTCGTCCCCGACCGCCACTCATAAGGAAGACAATCAATAAATAAATCATGCTCCGACTTCATCACATAACGGTTCACCATACGTGCATGCTACGGGAATCACAAACCTTAACACAAGTATTTCTCAAATTCACAATTACTCACTAGCATGACTCTAATACCACCATCTTTATATCTCAAAACAATCATAAGGAATCAAACTTCTCATAGTATTCAATGCACTTTATATGAAAGTTTTTATTATATCCCTCTTGGATGCCCATCATATTAGGACTAAATTCATAACCAAAGCAAATTACCATGCTGTTTAAGACTCTCAAAATAATGTAAGTGAAGCATGAGAGTTCAACAATTTCTTCAAAATAAAACTACCGCCGTGCTCTAAAAAGATATAAGTGAAGCACTAGAGCAAATGACAAACTACTCCAAAAGATATAAGTGAAGATCAATGAGTAGTCGAATAATTATGTAACTATGTGAAGACTCCTTCTCATAAATAAAATTTCAGATCTTAAGTACTTTATTCAAACATCAAGCAAAAAAAATGACATTGCAAGGATAGCACATATCATGTGAAGAAGCAAAAACTTAGGCTCAACCGATACTAACCGATCATTGTTGAAGAAGAAAGGTGGGATGCCTACCGGGGCATCCCCAAGCTTAGATGCTTGAGACTTCTTGAAATATTAATTAGGGATGCCTTGGGCATCCCCAAGCTTGAGCTTTTGTGTCTCCTTAATTCCTCTTATACCACGGTTTCCCGGAATCTTAAAAACTTCATGCACACAAAACTCAACAAGAACTCGTGAGAAAATTTAGTATAAATCAAATGCAAAACCTATCATTATCTACTGTAACAAATCACTAAAATTATTATTTGACATTGCATACTAAATGCCTCTGCATATTTAACACGCCTATCCTCAAATAGAATCATTAAACAAGCAAACATATGCAAACAATGCAAACATAACAGCAATCTGTCAAAACAGGACAGTCTGTAAAGAGTGCTATTGTACTCATACTTCCCTAACTCCAAAAATTCTGAAAACTTTCCACACTGTATATAATTTGTTGTTACTCATTGTGTAAAAATTTCAAGATTTTATCATGTTCTGACTTTCCAGAAGAATCCAGAAAATGATAGAAAACTTTCTGTTTTCAAAACAGCAACATATAGACATGCAAAATAAGCATGGTAAAGGCTATACTTGCCAATTTTATTGAACTAAAAGATGAAAAACATTATTCTAAATAGCAGCAAGCAAATACTAATAAATTAAAATGATGCTCCAAGCAAAACTCATATCATGTGACGAATACAAATATAGCTCCAAGTGAGGTTACCGATAATGTTGAACACGAAAGAGGGATGCCTTCCGGGGCATCCCCAATCTTAGTTGCTTGGATATTCCTTGAATATTACCTTGGGGTGTCTTGGGCATCCCCAAGCTTAGGGTCTTGTCACTCCTTATTCTCCTCATATCGATATCTCACCCAAAACTTGAAAACTTCAATCACACAAAACTTAACAAAACCTTCGTGAGATCCATTAGTATAATAAAACAAATCATTCACTTTGGTACTGTCAATACAAGATTCATAATTTTTCTCACATGATGCCTACTGTACCCTATCATTTCTACAATTTATATTAAGCAATATAAGCCATAGAAACTAGAAAACAAGCAAACTATGCATTGAAAATAGAATCTGTCAAAAACATAACAGTCTGTGAAGATCTGAATTGAAATCATACTTCTGTAACTCCAAAAATTCTGAATAATTAGGAAAACGTAGAATTTTTTTATATCAATCAACTGTAAAAATTTCAGAAGTTTTCTGCGTTCCAGTAAAATATAGGAATTTCTGCACTGGACGCAAAAGTTTCTGTTTTTGCACAGAATCAAGTCAACCATCAACCACACTATCCCAAAGGTTTTACTTGGCACTTTATTGAAACAAAAGCTATAAAACATGATTACTACACTAGCTTAATCATGTTAACACACAAAAACAGTAGGGGTAAATATTGGGTTGTCTCCCAACAAGCGCTTTTCTTTTATGCCTTTTTAAGCTAGGCATGATGATTTCAATGATGCTCACATAAAAGATAAGAATTGAAATATAAAGAGAGCATCATGAAGCATATGACTAGCACATTTAAGTCTAACCCACTTCCTATGCATAGGTATTTTGTGAGCAAACAACTTATGGGAACAAGAATCAACTTGCATAGGAAGGCAAAACAAGTGCAACTTCAAAAAATTCAACACATAAAGAGGAAACTTGATATTATTGCAATACGTAAAAGCATATGTTCCTCTCTCATAATAATTTTCAGTAGCATAATGAATGAATTCAACAATATAACCATCACATAAAGCATTATTCTCATGATGCACAAGCATATAAATTTTACTACTCTCCACATAAGCAAAATTCTTCTCATTCGGAATAGTGGGAGCAAACTCAACAAAATAACTATCATGTGAGGCATAATCCAATTGAAAATTAAAATAATGATGACAAGTTTCATGGTTATCATTATTCTTTATAGCATACATGTCATCACAATAATCATCATAGATAGCAACTTTGTTCTCATAATCAATTGGAACCTCTTCCGAAATAGTGGAATCATCACTAAATAAAGTCATGACCTCTCCAAATCCACTTTTATCAATATTGTGAAAAGATTCAACACCCTCCAAAATAGTGGGATCATTAGTACCTAAAGTTGACACTCTTCCAAACCCACTTTCATCAATATAATCATCATAAATAGGAGGCATGCTTTCATCATAATAAATTTTCTCATCAAAACTTGGGGGACAAAAAATATCATATTCATCAAATATAGCATCCCCAAGCTTGTGGCTTTGCATATCATTAGCATCATGGATATTCAAAGAATTCATACTAACAACATTGCAATCATGCTCATCATTCCAAGATTTAGTGCCAAACATTTTATTAACTTCTTCTTCTAACACTTGAGCACAATTTTAATTTCCATCATTTTCACGAAAGATATTAAAAAGATAAAGCATATGAGGCAACCTCAATTCCATTTTTTTTGTAGTTTTCTTTTATAGACTAAACTAGTGATAAAACAAGAAACTAAAAGATTCGATTGCAAGATCTAAAGATATACCTTCAAGCACTAACCTCCCCGGTAACGGCGCCAGAAAAGAGCTTAGTTGACGGGGTGTTAGTGCCGCTTACCTAGCCTCCTCGGCAATGGCGCCAGAAAAGAGCTTGATGTCTACTACGCAACCTTCTTCTTGTAGACGTTGTTGGGCCTCCAAGTGCAGAGGTTTGTAGGACAGTAGCAAATTTCCCTCAAGTGGATGACCTAAGGTTTATCAATCCGTGGGAGGCGTAGGATGAAGATGGTCTCTCTCAAACAACCCTGCAACCAAATAACAAAGAGTCTCTTGTGTCCCCAACACATCCAATACAATGGTAAATTGTATAGGTGCACTAGTTCGGCGAAGAGATGGTGATACAAGTGCAATATGGATAATAGATATAGGTTTTTGTAATCTGAAAATATAAAAACAGCAAGGTAGCAAGTGGTAAAAGAGAGCGAAAACAGTATTGCAATGCTTAGAAACAAGGCCTAGGGTTCCTACTTTCACTAGTGCAAGTTCTCTCAACAATGATAACATAATTAGATCATATAACAATCCCTCAACATGCAACAAGAGTCACCCCAAAGTCACTAATAGCGGAGAACAAACGAAGAGATTATTGTAGGGTACGAAACCACCTCAAAGTTATTCTTTCTGATCGATCTATTGGGCTATTCCTATAAGTGTCACAAACAGCCCTAGAGTTCGTACTAAAATAACACCTTAAGACACACATCAACCAAAACCTTAATGTCACCTAGATACTCCAATGTCACCACAAGTATCCGCGGGTTTGATTATACGATATGCATCACACAATCTCAAATTCATCTATTCAAACCAACACAAAGAACTTCAAAGAGTGCCCCAAAGTTTCTACCGGAGAGTCAAGACGAAAACGTGTGCCAACCCCTATGCATAAGTTTACAAGGTCACAGAACCCGCAAGTTGATCACCAAAACATACATCAAGTAGATCACGTGAATATCCCATTATCACCACAGATAAGCACATGCAAGACATACATCAAGTGTTCTCAAATCCTTAAAGACTCAATCCGATAAGATAACTTCAAAGGGAAAACTCAATCCATTACAAGAAGGTAGAGGGGGAGAAACATAATAAGATCCAACTATAATAGCAAAGCTCGTGGTACATCAAGATCGTGCCAAATCAAGAACACGAGAGAGAGAGAGAGATCAAACACATAGCTACTGGTACATATCCTCAGCCCCGAGGGTGAACTACTCCCTCCTCGTCATGGAGAGCGCCGGGATGATGAAGATGGCCACCGGTGATGATTTTCCCCTCCGGCAGGGTGCCGGAACAGGGTCCCGATTGGTTTTTGGTGGCTATAGAGGCTTGCGGCGGCGGAACTCCCGATCTAGGTTCTGTTCTGGAGGTTTGGGGATATATAAGAGGTGTTAGCGTCGAGAACAAGTCAGGAGAGTCCACGAGGGGCCCACAAGGTCGGAGGGCGCGCCCTCCACCCTTGTGGAGGCCTCGGGACTCCTCTGGTGCATCTCCGGTACTCTGCGGGCTTCTTTTGGTCGAAAAACAATCGTCGTAAAGTTTCAGGTCATTTGGACTCCGTTTGATATTCCTTTTCTGTAAAACTCAAAAACAAGGAAAAAAAACAGAAACTGGCACTAGGCTCTAGGTTAATAGGTTAGTCCCAAAAATCATATAAAATAGCATATAAATGCATATAAAACATCTAAGATAGATAATATAATAGCATGGAACAATAAAAAATTATAGATACGTTGGAGACGTATCATGCGGCGGCGCCCGCTCGGCCCAGATATGGGCCCTTTGGGCCCCATCTGGGTCTGAGCGGGCCGATGGCAGGGCGGGCCGGCCGCGTGACTTCTGGGAGGCGAGGGAGCAGCGATGGTTGTTGGGGTGCTGGCGCCGCCCTGCTGTAGCGTGGCCGGGAGGGCTTAGCGGGCCCGATTCGGGCCTGGCCGGGCTAGGGGTGGCCTGGTATGCCCCGCTGCCACGTTTGGACGGCGACCGCGATGGTGCCGGAGGCACGGGCCTCCCACACAACGACGTTGGAGGTGGTTCCCTCCCGCGCGGCTACGATGCTACTGCTCCCGTCGCACGACGCTTCTCTCCTTGTCTTCTTGGCCTCGTGGTGGTGATCTCAGTGAGGCAGCGTGGGTGGCGTCGTGACCGCGGTGGCGCATGGCGGCGGCGAGTTGGCTGGTGGGCTCCGGTCCGGTTGGGCGGTAAGGCATGGAGCGCGGGAGAAATCCTTGCCGGTTCTTTCGGCTCCGATGCGGTGACGCCTGCGGGTGCCACCATTCCTTCCTGGAGGGTGTCGGTGGTCTCCATCCCCCACTCCCCTCCGCGTGTCGGAGGAAACCCTAGAACACGTCCGGGCAGCAATGTCGTCGGCGTCGCATTCCTTCTTGGAGGTGCTGCTTGGTACGCCGCGGATCGGAGCCTTGTATCGTGGTGGGTCGATTCCGGAGGGCGCAGCGGTGGCGGGTCATCCGCGCTTTGTCGAGCTGCCGTTGTTGACATTTGTTTCTTCTTCTTTTTTTGGGGGGGGGGGGGGGGGGCTTAATGTGCTACTCGCTCCAGCATTTGCTATGTGATCGGTGTTAATTGCTTTGGAATACAAAGCAGGGGAAACCCTTTTTCGGTAAAGTTATTTATTATCGATAGAGTGTTTATTCCTCAGAAACTTCATAGATCTAATAGCGTTGCAGATTGCCTTGTACCACCTCCTTCCTGGTTTATTGGTCCCCATTGTATTATGTGCCAAATTTTGACTATAAATTTAACTCACAAAATGTTCATGCATATCACCAAAAATTATATCATTGAAAACTATGTTCAAAAACGAATCCAACGATATATTTTTTGTTGACATGCATTGACATTTTATTAGTTAAATCTTTAGTCAAAATTTGACACAAATTACAAAGCTAGTAATGTATAGTCGCTCGCTCATAGCACAGCCTTGTGGCTCCGCAGAGGACCCCCTGAGGATTGTAACACTATGGAATAAACTATTATTGATCCTGCAAAAAGAAAACATCTAGCAAAAAAGACTCACTTAAAACCACATAATCCTTAATGGAAGCACTTCACATCACGACATTGCAAAAACACTATGCATTTACACGTGTTTTCATAGTTGCCGTTGTCCTCCTGCATTATCTGAGAAAGGGCTCACGCCTAGGCTCTCGTCTTCGTCCCGGTGCGGCGGCTGCGAGAGCTGGAGAGACTCGAGCCCCCTCATCTGGGGCTCCACGTCCATGAAGTCCACGGCCTGCGGAAGATCGTCGTAGTTCACCATCTGGCTCGGCGCCGACGCCGCGGAGTACGCCGGCTGCAGCACCGCCAGTTGCTCCGCGCTGTCCGGGTGCGTGCTCGCGAGGGCCAGCCTGCAGTTGAAGAGCTGGGTTTGCAGCACGGAGAGCTGGCCCTGGAGGAGCGCTACCTGCCGTCGACAACGATCAGAAGAAAGAGAGCACAGTACGTTTTCTGAAGCGTGGTCAGTGCAATAACCTGGTGCTGGAGGGCGAGGATGGTGCCGACGCAGCCGTAGACGGGGTCGGCGATGCGCGCCTGCGCCTCGTAGCAGACGGTGCGCGCCGTGTCCCGGCGCAGCGCCACCGGCACGCGCGACAGCAGCTTGGCCACGTTGCTGGCCCCGAACACCCGGTGCACCGCCGCGAACTGCGCCGCGCCGCGCTCCCGCCCGCTACCGCTGAAGTGCGGCGCGAACACGCACCCCGGCACGCACCGCCGCCGCAGGAACTTGCACGCGCCGCACGGCGCCCCCGGCCCCGCCGACGACGACGTCTCGTCCGCCTGCTGCTGCTGCTGCTGCTCCCTCGCCGCCGACCCGTGCACGGCGCCCCCGCGCTTCCTGGGCGGCGCTGGCTCCTCCTGCATCGCGCTTCGCATGCGCACGCACGCCCGTACTGCGTACATGCGCGTGCGCCACGGCAGCGCGCGTGGCGTGAGCCGGGCGGCGAGTTTTAAAAGGGGTGGTAGCTGGTGGGTGGGTCCTCGCTCGCCGGAGCCCCGGTGGTGTCCATGCAAGATTTATGAGGTCCGTGCCGCGCGGGGCCGCGGATCTCACGCTCACGGAAGACAACGGTAGTGTTAGCTCGGGAGCTGTTTTGCCTCGTTGCCGTCAAGCTAGAAAACACACCAAACTCAACATCTCTCGGATCAATCAATTTTCTCATGAAAGGTTCACGGAATCGCACATTTGATGCAAATGGCATCGTGTATGGTTTTCACTTTCAGTGAGATTTCAATGAAATTCAGTGATTTCAGTGGACACTAAAATATTTGCCTTTCAGTCAAAACATTGCACTTTCAGTAATACACGAAATTTAAATATTTTTCAAAAAAAAACAAATGTTTGGTTGAATTCTAGTGAATGTTTCAGCCCTTTAGCCAAAATGCAAACCGAGAACACTGAAATTTGGTGATTTCGATTGTTGCTGAAATATTTCTAAAATTGAAAGGAGAAACATAAACCAGAGAAGAGAAAACGGAACAGAGGAAGGGAATGTGTGCCCGACTGACAACACAAACTCCATTGTCAACATATTTAAGAGACAATGCAGGTTTTAGTAAGAAACAAGCCTCATTCTCGTGGCGAATCGATCTGTTGTGCAAGTTTACTTCCCTTGCAGCAAATCTCTTGTTAAGAAAGAGTACATTATCCAATTTGTTACAAAGTCGGCAGTTACAATTGATGTCATATTAAAAGGAATACATGAAATTTGTTAGGAACAAATTACAACTGATGAAATGAAGGAATAATAACTCATCCTGAAGCTAGCCAACATTCTTGTAAAGTACAAACAGCGCATAACAAAATTTGCTTGGAAGGAATTACAACCGATGAGACGAACTTAGGTTTCTTCTGCAGGTAATACACCAGGGCAACACGAGCTTTCACAGAAGCACGGTAAGCCCTTAGGATTGGGTTTAGCATCCCCGTAACTGAAGGCGAGCTCTTCCCCGTCCACTATATCTCTGGCAGCAAAAAGGCAGAGCCTTGGGAGCAACGAGCCGGAGCTCCTCACTAAGATAGGGCGCAGGTTGCCTCCATCACATGAATGGTTGATGAAACGAGCCACGTTTCCCACTTTTGTTGCATCGATGTTAACTCGCATGCATACTCTCCCAGAAGGAAGATGCTCTCGTATGACCAGGAGTGCAGGAGAGAGCTTACCAACCGAGGCAAGCTCGTCATACAGCCTATGCCTCCTCCGGGCTTCTTCTGTTGTCAAGAACTCACCTATAATAATTCAAACATAAATATAGCATAGTTAAAGTCAATGTTGGCAGGAACATAACCCGCAATTAATAAACCAATGTAAGCTAAAGCTGACCTAAAGAAAGTTATGTGAAGATTACGAAAGGGATTTTCCAATCAGCCCTCTAATTCTCACAGGCTACAGCCCTTATATTTATCTTTCAGATTAAAAACTGGAAAATTGTAAGCTCAGTCTGCCATTCAGAATACGAAGTAATCTAGTCACCAAAACATAAGCACACCCGACCGCCGAGCCAAAAAAAACTTTATATGCAGCCCTTCACATTTCAAAAGGGATTTAACAATAAATGCAGCCTAACAAACCAATGGAGTAGGCCAACAACAAACGGTATTTTGGAAGTACCCAAAACTTGAGTAGCTCATAGATGATGCCAGGTAAAGATGATGAGGGCTCACATGAATTTCAGTGATCCCAGTCATTGGTATATGAAGTTCAGTTTTTTCAAACAACAATGCTCTAATGCAGTGCAATAATTTTCTAGCCACCCACAAAGTAGGCATTTGCATTGCCGGTGTGCACTCTAAAGTCTATGATTCTGTTCAGATAAAACTGGAGATTGGGCTTCGATATTCCAAACCTCCTTCAAATATTTATCAATGTTGGCACATTATTACTGCCTACAGATACCTATCCTGAACCACACCTTACACCCGAAGTGCATGATTCTTTCAGTTATTTTCATGGGATCCTCTATCCTACCTGACTGAAAATGCTTTTGACATGAACCACGATACAGTAGCAAGTTCTTGCCCTCTAAGCAACTAATTATCAAGTCCGTTGATTTTCTTTGAAGCTTTGACGCAATTCAATGTAAACCGAAACAAACACGAGTCACAACTAATACACCATATTGAGACCAAAACTGACCACGGGGATCAGTTGTGAAGCACATCTGCAGGTGAACTTATCTGCATCCAAGCATCATCGTTTGACAAAAATGTAAGGGAAATCATGACTTTGCATACTCGAGTGTAAATTCATAAATCATCAATCTAGCATCCATTGATCGACAATTTTGACAAGGATTCAGCAACGTCATCGGAACTAGGGAGGGGTGTATTCTAGAATTGTACCAGCATACTCGCAGACGAACTGGCCGCGGTGAATGGCCTCGGCGGCGTGCAGCGCCCACCCTTTCTTCAGTTGGCGCAGGACGCGCAGCCGCACCGTGACGCCGCGCTGCGTCCGCCGGTTCTCGCACGAGGGCCCGCACGCGCACCCGTCGCCGCACTCGCTGAGGCTCGCCATACCCGCCCCCGACGCATCCGCCGCCTCGGCCTCCGCGTCGGCGCACGCGCACCCCGCGCCGCCGCACTCCCCCCGGGCGCACGAGCACCCGGCCAAGGGGAGGCCTAGGTCGGGGCGGGGCCAGGTGGGGCCCGGCGTCCGGGACCATGCGCAGCCCCACGGCTGGGCGTTGAAGGAGGCCGCGGAAGGAATGAGGGAGAAGGGCGTGTAGATGAAGTAGGAGTAGGGCTGGGAGTCGATGGGGTTGACGAAGGGGGCAGGGAAGGCCTCCAGGCCGCGAGCCGAGTCGGCGGCGCGGCGGGCGGTGACGGCAGACGCGGCCGCTCGCATGGCGCGGCTGGCGGAAGCCGCGGCGGCAAGGTCGGGCGGCGGCAGCCACGGGAGGACCAGCTCCGCCAACTCGCTAACGGCACCGGCCGCCGTTGGATTTCTCATCCCGGGCAGGGGCCGGTGGAGCGTGAGAAAGATTTTTTTTTATAAACTGGAGCGTGAGAAAGATTATTATTCCTACAGCAGGGGGGACGTCTGTTTAGTTTTGTTTTTAGCAAGGGACATCTGTTCGTAACGTGCATATACCATGTGAAACTTAAAGCATTTCTGGACATGGCTTTGGAGAAACTCTTAAATCGGCAGTTTTTTCAAGAGCTAGTCTGAGGAATGCAACACAACACACGTGTGGTGGAGGCGAATGTACGTGCGGGAGACGTCGTGTTGTTTCAGGAGGCGGCGTCATAAATCCCCGCACCCTTCTCTCATCGCTCACTCTCTCCTCTCTTTCCACTCTCATCGATGGCGGAGACCACAAAGATCTGGATGAGGAGCACTAATAGCGAGCATCGGTGGCAAGATCTGGACGGAAGGCAACGACGGTTTCATCACCTCTCCTTTACGCGTCCAGCAATGGCGGTTAGCTATCTACCCATTTTACATGATTGTAGTTGTACCCTTTGATTTGCATCGATTGTAGTTGTAGGCTTCGATTTAGGCATCGATTGTAGTTGTAGTCGCTGATCCAGGCATCAATTGTAGTTGTAGGCTTCGATTTAGGCATCGATTGTAGTTGTAGGCTTCGATTTGGGCATCAATTGTAGTTCTAGCGGTCGATTTAGGCATCAGTTATTGTAGGCTTCGATTTGAGACCGAACAAAGTGCATCCGATCAGTTTTTTTTTGCTTCGATCCGATCCGATTTGATTCACCTCTAATCAGGTTAATCCATGCTGCGTGCTTCCATGCTTTGTGCTTATGACCAGAGTAGGAATAAAAGTGCCTACTAGGAATGGTATCATGCTCACCGGCCAAGGTAGTACATTTTGAGCATAGATCAAGGTTCCTTCATTGACTTGTCATTCATATGTTCAATGCAGAATGACAGGCTTGTCCTCGACAATGCAGCTTCAGGGAACTCCTCAAAGGGCAAGAAGGTTTTGTTTGACAAGAAGGGCAAGGCGATGGTGGAGCTCGCAGCGCCCCGAAGAAGCGTAAGAACTATGACCACTTCCATGAGGACGCCGCCCAAGTCACTTATGCAAGGTCATCCTTGCACCCCAGTTGGAGTGTCTGCCGCCTTGTGACTTCACCAAGCACTTGACCATTGTCCCACCAGAATTCGTGCCGAGGACAAGCACCAGCTGCGTTTGGAGGATCACGGTCCGGACGATCAACAACAGGCTTACCCTTGATAAAGGTTGGCCCCCTTCACCGTTTCTCACCATATCAAGATCGGGTACCTCCTCACCTTTCAAGATGCCGAGTCCCGACACCTTGCTGGTGATCGTCTTTAACGACGACGGGGTTGAGTTGGTGGCCAAGTGCAAGGAGCATGAAGAGGCATTTGCCATGGACCCTTCGGGTGTTATCTTTGCGCCTTTTAGTTTAAGACTTTCGTGTTGGACAATTAGTTTGAGACTCTGGTTAAGACTCTTTTAGTAAGTGTGTGTTACTCCCTCTTGTACTAAATCAACAACAATTAATATGAATAGAGGGAGTAGTTTAACTAAGTGTGAGTACTGTTTAAGACTCTGTTTATGTTATGCTTGTTATTAGTTGTCTTGCCTATGACTATGGTGTCTGTGTGTGTGCGCGCGCGCGTGTGTTGATAACCTCATCACTCGAACAAGAGATAAACAAATCACATTGTCTTGTAGTATGTAACCAAACAACAAAACAACAACACTTCGCATCTGCGAAGAACAAGCTTGCAACCAAACATCAATCCTTCCGTGTTCGCTCAGCCAGGCTGGAGGGATGCAGGCAAACAAAGTATGTGCAGAACATGACCACAGATGCAAAGTGCCTGGTTGAGTCAGACCACACAGATGCAAAGCGCCTAAAATTCGTGCAGGCTACCAAACGCTCCCTATTTTTCTTTTCTACTACTCCAGCATGCATATCCGGTACTAGTACCCAAAGCAGGTAGGTTGTATAACTCCAGGCCTGAAGCAAGTTCATGGAATGGAATGCACAACTGCACAAACAATTACGATTAGTATCATCCAAACAATGATTTTTGGTCATAACCAAAAAGTTGGTAGAGTAGGCTTTGATCACAATCCAAACATCCCATAAGGCAGAGAAGACCAAGACTTCATATACACAGAAACATCAACAACTTTTCCTTCGGGACACAAGGATGCTGAAAACTCAGGATCCTTGATACGGCAAACCGTGGTATAACAAGATATCTCGAGGCTTATACAGCGTAAAAATTACTTTTGCAAAGAACCAGATGAAGCATACGCGATTCATCAGCAACTAACAGGCTGGAGTCAGAATCTGTCGATGACCCACATTCAACTTATCAGAGCATACGGGCTTCTAGCTCTCAGGTATAGCATATCATAAGAGATGATATAGACTTCAGGTCGCGCTAGTGTCCTCAACAGACTTCTTGTATTCAGGCTTGAGCTCATGCGTCCCTTGATTCGGTCCTCTCTTGTTGTAGACACAAAGATCGTTCATTATCTCCTTCAGGAATTGCTGCATGAATAAGGTGTCGTCAGGTCGTAAGTGAATGCATTAACTGTAGCAAGCAACGGATCAACATCTTATCAGTAAATAAATGCTTCTAGGAATCAGGCAAAATACCTCTGGTTGATCAGTTTCCTGCATTAGATGCCTCAGTGACCAATTCGGCTGCCTCTCAAATAACTTGAATAGGATGTTTTCAATGTCCCCACGATCCCTGCGTGTTCTTTTCACTTCAGGAGTTCTGGTTGGCGCCGGCTTCTTCTTGTCCTGATAAGCACGAAAATTAGGAGTGATGAGACTCTTTAAAGAAGACCAATTCAAACGATCTGTTTACTGGGAATGCTTTTGTTGCCAGAGAAGGTAATTGTTGAAAACATAACATGTAAGGTATAAGATGGAAATCCTAACTTCAGAACCATTTATTACTACTCTCGAGACCCCTAGCAATCTTGAGAGTTGTCTTAGCTATCTTGAGCAAGAATGACTACCTTTGGAGCAGAATGAGGCCCGCCACCAATCATGCTAATCATTGTGCGCACGTTCACATGCTCCTTGTCAAGTACCTACAAAGAAATGAAGGGGAAAGGTGAATTTACATGACAACACTTGGAGGATGTAAGAGACAGAAAAGGGCAACATCAAATTAAAATTCTCACATGCACTTTTCTTGTTTTAATCATAGAATTTTTAGTCCTCTCACGGCATAATTTTGCATAGTCTGAAAGGTTTTCTTTGTGCGGTTCCATGTCAAATTTGTGCTCGACTTTTCCTTCGCATGCAAGCTTCCCTGAAATAAACAGAACGCAGTAATTATGTGACGCAGAAAAAAAATTAGTGCTGTGTTGTTCCGAATAAACAGCTTGTGTAAATTGTATTGGTTCAGCAAGGTGCATATAACATGTGGTAGAGGAGAATCTACCACAAAAACTTCCAAAGGCAACAGCATAAAACGTATCTGATGCCAGTACGACGTGACAAGACACAACCAAGAAACTGTACAGAAAAAATGGATACTAAAAGCAGTACAGTTAAACGTTAGTTATTGCCCTTAACCTTGTTATTAAAGGGAAACATCAAACAGGCATGATAAACCAAAGGCCAAATATATAATTAACTAGCCATCAACTAGCAAGTAGGATTTCTGAGCTATAGCATGATCATGTACTGACTGAAGCTTCGTGTGATAGCTTTATGGAAACACGTATTTGATGGGATACACATGACATGAGTCGGTAGGTATACTGAAATGACTATGTATGAAGTTGCTTGCAAAATCTAAAATGTAGAGAGCCCACAACAAACCATATATTGAGTGGATTAATTAGAACTGAAACATCAACAAGGTGCTTAAAGAGCAAGTTCAAACTAAACAGACTTATAGAAGGAAATAGTTTGACAAGAGGACCCAATTTGTGAGCAGCCTGACAGTATAATGATATCGACAAATTAGCACTATCCCAATATCACAATATGTACAATCAAACCTGGACTATATATAAATTGTAGTTCTAGAGCTCCTGGTCGTTGCCCAAAACAAAGCTCAATGACGCCAATAAGGCAATAACTATAGATAATTGGGGCCTGAGGACTCGGGACTCTAGAATTAATTAAACACCTTAATTTCAGGACTACGGCGGGGTTCGTTGGCATGAGGTGTAACTAGCTTCTGAACCAAATTAGACAATGCAATACATATTATTATTACATTAAGAAACATATATTGGTAAAACAAGCATTCTTTATTTCTCACTTACGGAAACAACTGATCTCAACGTTTTCTGAGAAAAATAAATTAAATGCATGTGGATATCATAAAAAGGTTAAAGACAGCATATTACCTTGGTTAGACTCCGAGAAAACACACATTGGCACAAAATCCTTGAACATATTTAAAGAGTAATTCTTCGGTGTGTTGCCATTATTAGTTTGAGCCATCTCCATCTTGAACTGTTATTTCACTAACACCGTATAAGAAACATAGGTACCATAACAAAAACATCTCAAATGGATGTTATTATACAAATTTAGTGAACAGTGCTGTCTTATGGCCTCTGGGGAAACTGGGGCACAAAGAGAGAGGAGATGGATGAACAACATTTATATGACTGTAGGCAACTGAGAACCGAGTTCTGGAAAGGAAAAATGGAAAAGACATGTACAAGGCACTACTGTTTAACCACCAGAGATAGCGTTAGTTTTTAAGCCTCGTTGTAGAGCATACATGCTTACGCAGTTATGCTAAGCCCTTTCACGATTTGTTTCAGTACAGAATGTTGCTTAATGCCTCCAGACTGCATAGGCTTTTCTCCCAGAAACTACCGACAAATTTTATGCTCATAATTCATCAGAGAGTGATAGCTGAAAAATTCTGAATAACACACATACATTATATATCAAGATCCAAAGTGCAGTGCTATAATTGCTCAAATTGATCGAGTTAAGTCTCGAAAAATAAGTTACCCATGGCACTTCGAGGTGAAACATACGGACTAGAGACAGGCCTTACATATCTGAAAAACTAACATCAATTAAAGCATACAGTAACGCAACTGAAGGCAAACATAGTTCACCATTCTAGTAAGGGATAAGTATATTTTTCATCCTCGAACTCTGCCGACAGTATAGAAATCGTCCCTCAACTACGAAACCAGCAAAACTCAGTCCTCGAACTATCAAAACCGGATACTTTTCGTCCCTCGGGCGGTTTTAGTACGTGGTGAACAGTAACTCGGTGAACAGTAAAATAAAAAATCACAAAAAAAAAACTCAAATTTTACAGCATCGAACATACTCTGGTGCGCAAGGTACGTGCAAAATTTCGTGGTGTTTCGACATTCGAGCAGCTCGTGGCATAGAAAAAACTGTAAATATGTACGTCGGTGAACAGTAAAATTCAAAAAAAATAGCAAAATAATTCAAAACAATATGAATTTTTTTGGCATCAAAGAGGCTTGGGTGCGCAACGTGCGTGCAAATTTTCGTTGTGTTTGGGCATTGTACGAACTCGTGGCAAAAAAAACAAAATTTGGCTCAGTATATTTTTTTGAAAAAGTGCACTATTTTGTTTTTTTTGGCTAGAGCTCCTCGTATGTCATTTGATCACGAAATTTTGCACGCACCTTGCGTACCTAAACATCTTTGATGCCAAAAAGTTTCATATATTTTTGAATTTTTTTGCTATTTTTTTTAATTTACTGTTCACCGACGTACATATTTACAGCTTTTTTTTTTGCCACAAGCTGCTTGAATGTCGAAACACCACGAAATTTTTGCACGTGCCTTGCGCACCAGAGCATGTTCGATGCTGTAAAATTTGAGATTTTTTTGATTTTGTCTGCTATTTTTTTCATTTTACTGTTCACCGAGTTACTGTTCACCACGCGCTTAAACCCGTCCAAGGGACGAAAAGTATCCGGTTTTGATAGTTCGATGAATGAGTTTTGCTGGTTTCGTAGTTGAGGGACGATTTCTATACTATCTGCCAGTTCGAGGACGAAAAGTATACTTATCCCTTCTAGTAACGCGCCTGGACAGAAAAGTTCGTGCTTAAG
Organism: Thinopyrum elongatum; assembly: GCA_011799875.1. Lineage (NCBI taxonomy): Eukaryota > Viridiplantae > Streptophyta > Magnoliopsida > Poales > Poaceae > Thinopyrum > Thinopyrum elongatum. Next base: position 432,611,467 of record CM022299.1, on the reverse strand, counting down.
ACAGAAAGAAAATCCAATAGTTCATCATCGTTTAGGCAATGCGATCCTAGTAGGGGTTAGCTGATCTTATCTCGGAGCTCACCTTCTGCCCACCACAACCCCAAACAACATACATTGGAATAACTTAGCGGCTACGTTTCGATGGAGGCAAAGCCACGCAAACGGGAGCGAAGGGGGAGACTCTTGCCTGGTTCGGGTCCTCGTCGGTGCTGAGCGGGTCGAAGGAGAGGATGACCTTGGAGACGACGGGGTTAGGGTTAGGGTTGGGACCTCCGGCATCGGCGGCGGCGGCGGCGGCCTCCTGCCAGGCGCGCGAGACGATGGTCGGGCACTTCATGAGCCAGACGGAGCGGTCGGCCCGGCCCGTCTCCAGGTGCTTCCCCTCCTCGGCCATGCCCGCGGGTCGGTGGTGCTCCGGTGAGCGGTTCCCCTCGGGGTCGAAGGCTGCGCGGCTCGCCGGCTCGTGTGCCGGGAATCGAGGCGCGTCCTGCTTTAACTCGGGGATCGGGACGGTTTGGCGACGGGAAGAGGCGGTGGGTATTGTACACTAGGAAAAACAGGGCTTTTCCTATTTGCCGCTCTGTGCGGCAGATTGCCAGACAATCCCATACACCAAGCAGCGAGCCACTGGCCCAGCCCATTTACCTTAGCCAGTGTAACACCTTTTAAAAGTTTCTGGTCGATTTTATACAGTTTTTTTTGTTTACAGGCTTTTTTGGTTTTTATTTTCTTTCTAAAAAATATACAAAATATAAAAAAATATGTTAAAAGTTGTTCTTATTTTTTAATGATCGAAATTTCAAAAAATGTTCATAATTTTTAAGAAATATTCAGTTAAAAAGCACTTCTAAAAAGGCTAAAAAAATCAAAATTTGTTTAGTTTTCTAAAAAATTCAAAAAATATTTTCAATTTTACAAATTGTTTCTGTGTAAAAAATTTCATTTAAAAAAATAAATATATTTTTATTTTCCTAAAAAACCGTAATAAAATCTGGAAAAAAACATCTGAGCGCTCGCTATACACTAGCTTCGCTACATGGGCAGGCCCAGCCGGGTGGGGGTCGCCTGTGCAACAAATAGGAGCTCCCGAAAAACTGAGAGAAACCCATCGAATGCATGTGTGTCATGTGGATGGGTTGCGGTATTTCTTGTTTAGGTCGGTTGTGGGTGAGCTCCTACTCCATTCCTTCAACAAAGAATTGCTTGTAAAACGCCTGGCCTAGAATGGCTCCTAGACGTCGCGCTAGATATTGTAATTACATGGTACACTGCCAGATGCATCCATATAGAGTTGCTTTCATGTTCATAGTATGAGCTATGTTTATATTGAGTTAAATTTAAGAAAAATGTATTAATCATTGTTGTAAAGTGTTGCTTCTACCACGAGGGAAAAAAAATATGACATGTATCATGACTATATATAAAACTAACACTTACATTAAACCTTATGAAAAATTCTACTTGATCCCATTTGCAAGAGATGCACATGCAACTTCCGTGTGTCAAAGGGTTTTGCAATGATGATGCATATGTATGTGTCCAAGCTACTATGGTTTTGTTTGTATGTCAGATGACGATGCTTCCTCTACTTGATCATGTTTGCAATAGATGCATATGCATCTTCTGCGGGGTGAAAGGGTCTTGAAATGACGGTGCACCGTCTGCGTGTTGAAAAGTCTTAAGATGATGATGATGACGATGGTGTGTGTGTGTGCAAGCTGCACTCCAACCATTCAGTTCACATGACTAACAAAAATAATCCTAATATGGAATGCTATTCGTTTAAGTTTTTCTAATAGTTCGCATGGTTTTAAGTTGTTATCCATTGTCACTAATACTATTGTATGCAACTTTAATTGGATTTTGGAACAATGTAAAGTTTAAATAATGTTTTATTTGTAACAAAATGACTTTTGAGTTTGCTCCGGTTGTATCTTCACTTAATGATGTTTGAACGATACGCTAGCCAACGACAAAGCGGTTGCTCCCCCTCCCAAATATTCGTATATTTACTGAACACTTTTTTGTCATGGGGTCAGGTTGAAGAAATTGAAGTCTTCCCCCACCCTAACATGCATATTTTCTCTTTTGCTCCACCACCACATGGATACCCCAGTAGTATCGTTTTTTCTAGCAACGGACTCTCTCATCTTCATGGCACAATAGAAGCCACTACATGCATTTATGTTATCGTCTAAAATAGCATGTATCAGCAAATAAATAAAAAGCCATGGTCTTGTCAACTGACAGAGCCCGATGCACAAAACTGGTGGAATGACAGAACCTTAGCACAAGAACACTACTAGAGCCTGTTTGGGACTGCTCTGCTCCTTAAAATTCAGCTCCGCTCTAGAAAACACAAGCCAAACGGGGTAGCTCCATGATATGCCGCTCTGCAAAAAAACTATAATCTGGGGTACAACTCCCAGTTTTGTATGAAGCTCTTCAGGGGGTGCTCCAAAAAACTTTAGAAGCTGGAGTTGGGTGGAAATTACCCACCACTGCCACCAGTAAGTGGATACCCGTTCGTTTCTTCCCCCTTAACCAATCAAATAGATCCTTTCCACCAAATTTCTCATTCTTGAAGCTAGATCTAGATGGAAGCCAAACATTCTCTTTGCTAGTGCTACAACTTCTGCATGAAACTGCTCGAGTGAATTTAGTGGAGCGAAACTGATTTTGGTGAAGCAGGGCAGTCCCAAACATGCCCTAAGTGAGCACAAAGAAATATAAACTCGAATTAAGTGCATAGCACCTGACAAAAATCAACCAACGATGCGTGGCATGTTGTCGCCCACAAGCCTAGCTAGTGGTTATGAGAGGAAAAGAAGTACTTCCACGTGTATATATTCCATATCATGAAAGACAGTGTAAAGACATAAATATAAGAAATGTAATTCCCAGTAGCAAATACGATACTAATACCCTATGTATATGTGATTGTAGGATAAAAATGATGATTATAGGTACATGTATTCAACATAAAGCAACTATTAAAGAAATACAATTTAATGTCGTGAGTTGGAGGGGTCTCGCTCCCTACCCTAAGACTAGCCATAGTGGGAGTAACTTTAACAGTAACATAGAGTCTAACTCGGCAAATTTGTCTATGTGGTAATGATTTAATGAGGAGAGAGGTAGTTTCAGTAACTTAGCTAGTTATCGTCATATCACATATCCCAATACAATATGAGTCTATAACCTAATAAATGAATCTTTGCATGACACCATACTTATGTTACAAGTGTCATGTGTATGCTACTAGTGTAAGTTACTCTCCACTATGGCTAGTCTAACATCAGATGGGGGTAGGAGGGTCAAGCCCCCTAATTCTTATTTAACTAGTCTTTTAGCGGGGTCATATACCCATCAAAAATATTATTTTTTAGTAGTGTTGGTACTTCAAAATATATTTAAGTGTTTTGGGGGAACATATTTTGGCTACTGCGACCCGATGAGTATAAAAAACTCGACAATCCGACACCGAGGATGACTTTTTTGTATGCCCTTTCGGAGACGTGGAACGTATTCGGTGCTTGACGTCTCGCGTCAGTGGCTGCCACTCTCACCTCAGTAATTGTCGCTTGCTCTTTCGCCCCAGCCTCCCTCTGCTCTACCACCAGCTCCACTCACATGCTCCGCCATGGCCAACCACTCCTCCGCCTTAGCCACCATTTTTGCTCCGCAAAGTCCTCTAGTCTACCCATCAGTGAAACTAGAGACATGTCTTTGATGGAAATATGCCCTAGAGGCAATAATAAAGTTGTTATTATTATATTTCCTTATTCATGATAAAGGTTTATTATTCATGCTAGAACTGTATTGACCGAAAACTTAAATACATGTGTGGATACATAAACAAATACCGTGTCCCTACTGAGCCTCTACTAGCTAGACTAGCTCGTTGATCAAATATGGTTAAGGTTTTCTAACCATAGACATGAGTTGTCACTTGATAACGGGATCACATCATTAGGAGAATGATGTGATGGACAAGACCCATTCGTTAGCTTGGCAAATGATCGTTCAGTTTATTGCTACTGCTTTCTTAATGTCAAATACATATTCCTTCGACCATGAGATCATGCAACTCCCGGATACCGGAGGAATACCTTGTGTGCTATCAAACGTCACAACGTAACTGGGTGATCATAAAGATGCTCTACAGGTATCTCCGAAGGTGTCTGTTGAGTTGGCGTGAATCAAGATTGAGATTTGTCACTCCGTGTATCGGAGAGGTGTCTCTGGGCCCTCTCGGTAATACACATCACAAGAAGCTTGCAAGCAAAGTGACTAAGGAGTTAGGTGCAAAAATGATGTATTACGGAATGAGTAAAGAGACTTGCCGGTAACAAGATTGAACTAGGTATGGAGATACCGACGATCGAATCTCGGGCAAGTAACATACCGACAGACAAAGGGAATTACGTATGTTGTCATAAAGGTTCGACCGATAAAGATCTTCGTAGAATATGCAGGAACCAATATGGGCATCCAGGTCCCGCTATTGGTTATTGACCGGAAAAGCGTCTTGGTCATGTCTACATCATTCTCGAACCCGTAGGGTCCGCACGCTTAACGTTCGTTGACGATGTAGTATTATATGAGTTATGTGAGTTGGTGACCGAATGTTGTTCGGAGTCCCGGATGAGATCACGGACATGACGAGGAGCTCCGGAATGGTTCGGAGATGAAGATTGATACATAGGACGATGCTATTCGGTCACCGGAAAGGTTTCGGAAAGTACCGACTATTTATTGGATCACCGGAAGGGGGTTCCGGGAGGCCCCAAGAGTTTATTGGGCCAAACAGGCCAACGAGAGAGTCCACACCAGCCCACATGGGGCTGGTGCGCCTCCACCTCATGGCACCGGCCCTAGGGAAGGAAAGGGAGAGGGCTAGCCCCTCTTGCCTTTTCTCCCACATGAGAAAAAGGGAAGGGGGGCCACCCCCTCCTGCCTTCTCCCAAGCGCTAGAAAAGGAAGGAGGCGCGCCATAGGGCAGGCGACCACCCTTGGGGCGCACCCTGGCTGCCTCCCCTCCCCCACCGATATATATACATGAGAGGGATGGGGTGCCACACACCACAACAATCCCGAGCCGTGTGCGGTGCCCCTCTCCCCGGTTTCATCCTCCGTCAAGTTTTTTCGCAGTGCACGGCGAAGCCCTGCGGAACAAGTTCACCACCACCGTCACCACACCGTCGTGCTGCCGGAACTCATCTACTACCTCGCCCGACTTGCTGGATCAAGGAGGCGAGGACGTCATCGAGCTGAACGTGTGCTAAACGCGGAGGTGCCGTGCGTTCGGTACTTGATCGAGCGGATCGTGAAGGTGTACGACTACATCAACCGCGTTGATAAATGCTTCCGCTTAACGGTCTACGAGGGTACGTAGACATACTCTCCCCTCTCGTAGCTATGCATCTCCATGGATAGATCTTGCATGTGCATATAATTTTTTTGTTTTCCATGCAACGTTCCCCAACAATGGCATCATGAGCCAGGTCTATGCGTAGATGATATGCATGAGTAGAACACAAAGGAGTTGTGGGCGGTGATGTTCATACTGCTTACCACCAACGTCTTATTTTGATTCGGTGACATTGTGGGATGAAGCAGCCCGGGCCAACCTTACATGTCCACGTACACGAGACCGGTTCCACCTACTGACATGCAACTTGTTTTGCATAAAGGTGGCTGGCGGGTGTCTGTTTCTCCTACTTTAGTCGAATCGAATTTGACTACGGTTGGTCTTTGAAGAAGGTTAAAACAGCAAACTTGATAATCACCGTTGTGGTTTTGCGTAGGTAAGAACGGTTCTTGCTAGTTGCCCGTAGCAGCCACGTAAAACTTGCAACAACAAAGTAGAGGACGTCTAACTTGTTTTTGCAGGGCATGTTGTGATGTGATATGGTCAAGATATGATGTGATATATGTTGATGTATGAGATGATCATGTTTTGTAATAAGTTCACGACTTGCATGTCGATGAGTACGACAACCGACAGGAGCCTTAGGGTTGTCTTTAATTATTGTATGATCTGCGTGTCAATCACTAAGCGCCATGTAATTGCTTTACTTTATCGCTATGCGTTAGCAATAGTTGTAAAAGCAATAGTTGGCGAGACGACCCCGACGCTATGATGGAGATCAAGGTGTCGTGCCGGTGACGATGGAGATCATGCCGATTGTCGTGGGATACCACGGCCACCTATGGGGCCATCAGCCCCTTGTGGTTCGGCAGGGGGGATGAGCACATTGCACAAAGAGTGGAGAACGTAGCACAGCACGGCACAGATCACACGGGCAGTTTTACCCAGATTCGGGCCGCTGCGAGGCGTAAAACCCTACTCCTGCTTTGGTGGATTGATGGTGGATTGTGGTGGAAATGCAGCGCTCTAGCCCGGCAGGGTTGCCTCGGGACGAGAACAACTACGCGCGTATGAATGTACAAGGGTCCGAATCCTTTCTCTGGTTGCCATGGCCCTCCTTTTATAGATCAAGGGGTCACCACAGTGGCAAATCAGTCATTGTGTACTGATTAGATAGAGAACAATGCTATCATACCTAACTCTATAGACAGAGCAGAGCGCATTAAATGCGCCGCTTAGTGTCACATCATGGCAAGCCTTGCCGGGCTATTCGACCACCTTCTCGTCTGTCTGCTTGACACGTCTCTGGACGGGTGTCATTTGGAGGTGATTTCCATAGGAAGTGGCTGCCACGTGCCAAATAACAGCCACTTAGTCACTTGGGGGCTTGACACCGCACCGATCGATGACTTGCGTCACTGTGAGGTGGAGCGGTGGAGCCTTGGCGGGGTAGTTTGCCTTCGTCGTGCCCGGCAGGCCTGCCGGGACAGTCTTGAGGCCTTTCTTCGGTGCCACCTCAACCTCGCCAAGGTCGCCTGCCCGGCAAGGGAGGCTTTCCCTTAATGGTGTCTTGCTCATTTAGCTTGTCTTGGTCTTCTTGATCTGCCCTTTGATTCCTCAAAGAGCTATCTCTTCAACTCGATCTCGTCTTGGATATTGCAACCTTGCTCTTTTAGGACTGTGCACGGTCTGGGCAACAGACCCATGGTTTGTTGCACCGACAGGAGCCCCCGGGCCTGGTCCGAACGTGCTGCCGGGCGTCATCGGAGTAGGCCCTATCCAGTGCACAGGCAAGAGGGTAGCAGTTGCTTGTCCTTTGAGATCTTCTTTGCTTCTTCATTAACCTGAGCCCAGGTCAGTTTTCGGTTCTCCCGCGCATCGCGGAACGCCAATTGTGGTGGGAGAGATAATGAGCCACGATCCGTGGGGTACCCACGTCCCACGTTCACGGGGCGATAACCGCCACCCCATTATCTTTCCCGCTCCAAGCGCCTCCGCCACGTGTATTGCATGCACTGCGCAAAGTTGGTGGCGGATGCGGAGGGCGCGAGAATGAGCGCCGTGGCAGAAAGCCAGGCGTCACGGATTGGGACCAACCTCTGGAGTTCATCATCAGATTGTACAAGCCTCCGCGCGGCCGTCTCCGTCTTCGCACTCCATTAGCAAGGGCGATGGAGCTCGAACAGCCGCGCACATTGAAGCTGCACATGAGGGGTTGCGGGAATGGCGGTATGCGGGTGGATGTAGACTTCCCTGCCCCTCATGTCATGTTCTTCTGATGCGGTTGGAAGACCTTTGCTCGCGCCCATAGCTTGTTGGAGGGGCACGTCCTCCATTTTAAATTAATTGAGGCCGACCTGCTCTCTGTCAAGGTCTTTGGGTGCTCGGGTGCTCGCTTAGGGTGCTGCGCGGAGAGCTCGACCGATGACGAAAGCTCCTCCTCGAGCGATAGCGATGAGGAGGACAGTGACGGCGATTATGACGGCACCGATAGGGAGGACGACGGCTTCGACTCCGGCTGAACACCAGCCACACCATCACTGTCAGGCCGGGGCACCAATATCTGCACCTGCACTCCTTTCCCGGCAAGGCGATTTGCCGCGGAGTTGGATGCAAAGGTGGGAGTGGTGCCCCAGGCTCCTCCAGCAGCCTACCTGCTGGATCCCGATAGGCTTCCTCGCGGGCTGCAGCTCTGTTCGCCATGCCGCGCCCTCCTGGCCCTGGTGGCGGCGGCTGGGGGGTCGTCTCCACCGATCTCTTCACCGTCACCTTCGCCTGCGCCCTCCCGCCCCTGCCAGGCTCCTTGCCAAAGGGCCTGACGAGGTCAGGCTGGGCTTCTGCCCAGACGCTCTTTTCGCCCTCTTCGCCTCCCATCGTAGTGCCTAGGAGGAGAGGGACAAGAAAGGGCATCACGGGGCACTTATCTTTTTTCAATCTAAAATATGTAGGCATTTGCCAAACTTTAGTCTAAATTATGTAATCTTCTTTATCTATGTTTGTGTTCTGTAAGATTTGTACTTGTTAATCAGCATATTAATAAAAAAGACAAGCCTTGCCGGGTACTTGTGCATGTAACATATCCATGCAGAGGTGAAATGCCTCTATACATTAAAGTAAACAAGTTTTCCCCGGCAGGCTATCCTGCCGGTACCCTCAGTTCGTTGCCGCGGGGCTAGGCCTGTCCGGCACAAACCACAGGGAGGGACCAGCCCCCTGCCAAATCTTTTCCGCCAAAGGCCACTACAACCATCCCGACCGAAGCAATGTTCAAGTCAAGGGATGGGAGCACCTAGGTTTCAAAGGTGGTGAGGTTTTCATATGCACAAGTTTCTCTTCACAGAACATGTATGGATAAGAGATAAAACTTATCTGTTTGGCTTGCCGGGGATCGCAACGTAGGCTTGTCTTCTCTTCTCTTCTTCAGGACCAAGTCCACGGTAAGAGCCCTGCAACCTAGTGTAGATGAAAATGATGCCATGTGCGATCTGATCTACATGATCATGCTATGCTCATGATATATGCTTATGCATGCATGCAAGTTTCGGGGGCCCCCAGCGCTTCTTTTATTTCTCTGTTGCTCAGGGTCTGCGTCTGGCTTTGTACAAGGGGTTACATGCAACATCGGCAAGGCCTGTACAAAAGGGTGGCTGCCGGGCAGGGCCCGACAGCCGCGCCTTACGGGTAGAACTTACGGAGATGCTCAATGTTCCATGAGTTTTGCAATTGAATGCCATCTCTGGTCTCCAGACGGACTGCGCCAGGTCTGGTGACTCGTACTACACGGTAAGAGCCTTCCCACTTCGGCGTCAACTTGTTTGTACCCTTGGCGGACTGAACGCGCCTAAGGACAAGGTCGCCTTCCTCAAAACTCAAGGCATGAACCCTGCGGCTGTGATAGCGACGCAGGGCTTGCTGGTAGCATGCAGCACGCGTAGCAGGCTAGCAGCCCGGAGACAGTTCTCCTCGAGTAGCACAGCGTCGTCACGCCGGTGACGTTCTTGCGCCACTTCATTGTAGGCAAGCACTCGAGGTGACCCGTAAATGAGTTTCGTGGGGATAACTGCTTCTGCCCCATAGAGTAGGGAGAAGGGAGTCTGCCCGGTAGCTCGATTTGGTGTTGTTCTAAGGGACCAAAGAACCACCGGCAACTCGTCGATCCATCTCCTGCCACACTTCAGCAGCTTATCAAATGTTCTTGATAACCCACAAGTATAGGGGATTGCAACAGTTTTCGAGGGTAGAGTATTCAACCCAAATTTATAGATTCGACACAAGGGGAGCCAAAGAATATTTGAAGGTATTAGCAGCTGAGTTGTCAATTCAACCACACCTCGAGATTAATTATCTACAGCAACATGATCAGTAGCAAAGTAATATGATAGTTTTGATAATAGTGACAGCAGCAATAGTAACGGTAACAGTGATAGCGGTAATTTTGTAGCAAGTGCAACAGTAATGATAGCAGTAGTAACTTAGCAAGAACAATATAAGATAAATTCGTAGGCATTGGATCGGTAATTTGTTGGATGATATTCATCATGTGACAGTCATAACCTAGGGCGATACGGCACTAGCTCCAGTTCATAAATATAATGTAGGCATGTATTCCGTAAATATTCATACGTGCTTATGGAAAGAACTTGCATGACATCTTTTGTCCTACCCTCCTGTGGCAGCGGGGTCCAATTGGAAACTAAGGGATATTAAGGCCTCCTTTTAATAGAGAACTGGAACAAAGCATTAGCACACGGTGAATACATGAACTCCTCAAACTACGGTCATCACCGGGAGTGGTCCCGACTATTGTCACTCCGGGGTTGCCGGATCATAACACATAGTAGGTGACTATAACTTGCAAGACCGGATCTAGAACATGGATATAATGGTGATAACATAAATGGTTCAGATCTGAAATCATGGCACCCAGGCCCAAAGTGAGAAGTATTAAGCATGGCAAAGTCATAGCAACATCAATCTCAGAACATAGTGGATACTAGGGATCAAGCCCTAACAAAACTAACTAGATTACATGATGAATCTCATCCAACTCCTCACCGACCAGCGAGCATACGAAGGAATTACTCACTCCTGGTGGGGAGCATCATGGAATTGGCAATGGAGAAGGGTTGGTGATGACGAAGAACGAAGATCCCCCTCTCTGGAGCCCCAAACGGACTCCAGATCTGGCCTCCCGATGAAGAACAGGAGGTGACGGCGGCTCCGTCTCGTGGATCGCGATAATTCTTTCTCCTTGATTTTTTTCTCCGAATATGTGATTTTATAGTATCAGGTTGAGGTCTGCGAGGCCACCAGGTGGGGACAACCCACCTGGGCGCGGCTGGTGGGGCAGGCACCCCCTGGTGGGTTGTGCCCACCCAGGTGCCCCCCTCAGGTGACTCTTGGCTCCAGAATTTCTCTTTTATTGTATAAAAAATCCTCGCAAAGTTTCATTCCATTCCGAGAACTTTTATTTCTGCACAAAAACAACACCATGGTAGTTCTGCTGAAAACAACGTCAGTCCAGGGTTAGTTTCATTCAAATCATGTAAATTAGAGTCCAAAACAAGAGGAAAAGCGTTAGGAAAAGTAGATACGTTGGAGACGTATCAGTTCTCGTCTTGAGTCCTCGCAACACTTCAGTGTTCGCCCTCTCAGCTTGCCCATTGCTCCTTGGGTGAGCAACAGAGGCGAATGAGATTTTGCTTCCGAGGGCATGAACGTATTGCATGAAGGTGTGGCTCGTGAATTGGGTGCCATTGTCGGTGATGATTCGGGCAGGGACCCCGAAGTGGCACACCAATCCTTTCAAGAACTTGATAGCTGGCTGAGCAGTCACCTTTCTCACAGGCTCTACTTCCGGCCACTTTGTAAACTTGTCAATTCCAACGAACAAGAATTCAAAGCCCCCGGTAGCATGGGGGAAGGGGCCCAAGATTTCGAGCCCCCAGACCAAAAACGGCCATGACAAAGGGATTGTCTGCAGAGCTTGGGCGGGTAGATGGATATTCTTGGAATGGAGCTGGCAGGCTTCACATTTGGTGAGCAACTCAACAGCATCTTGGAGGGTTGTGGGCTAGTAAAATCCTTGCCGGAAGGCTTTCCAACCAGAGCCCTCGATCCAATGTGTGAGCCGCACATACCCTTGTGTATCTCTGCCAATAGTTCCTTTCCTTCTTCCCGGCAAATGCACTTCAATTTCACACCGTTGGGCATTCTTCTATGTAGTGTGTCATCAACAAACTGATACATATTGGCCCTCCGGGCTACTCTTTCAGCTTCTTCTTGCTCTTCGGGAAGTTCTCCAGTTTGGAGGAAATGGACTATGTGCCGCGCCCAAGTTGGAGCCTGGGGCTCGGCAACGAGGACTAGCGGCACCTCCTCATTCGTGGGAGTGCATTCCTCAACCGTAAGGACCGGTGGTCTGGCGGGAGGGTGCAGCTCAGCGATCAAAGGGGAGTTGTTCCCACCAAGCTCTCTGCCAGGGGCCTCGGGAGGCTCTACCGGGAGAAACTTGCCGGAGTCTAGTTTCCTCCTCTTTCTGGCCATTGTTGCCGGGGATACGGAGGGCTGAGTCAGATGGAGAACAAAAGTCCCTGGTTCCACAGGGAGTTTTTGCGCAGCGCACTTCGACAGATGATCAGCGATGCTGTTTTACGCACGGGGTACGTGCTTTGTTTGCAATCCGTCAAAGCGTTCCTCCAACTTCCTCACTTCCTCAACGTATGCCTCCATCAATGGACTTTGGTAATCCTTGTTCACTTGTCTCACCACAAGTTGCGAGTCTCTGCGGATGATCAGCTTCTTGATTCCCAGTTCTGTTGCAATCCTGAGCCCGGCAAGGAGCCCTTCATACTCTGCAGTATTGTTGGTAGCCTCCTCCCTGGGGAAATGCATCTGGACGACGTACTTTAGGTGCTCCCCAGTGGGGGCAACAAGAAGCACGCCAGCTCCTGCACCTTGTAAGGAGAAGGCACCATTGAAATACATAATCCATTCTTGGGGCGCCTCCTTGCCGGGGATGACTGTCTTCAACACTTCTTCATCAGGGGTTGGCGTCCACTCTGCAATGAACTCCGCTAATGCTCTGCTCTGTATGGTTGACGTGCTTTCAAACTTTAAACCCAAGCTGGACAACTCCAAAGCCCATTCCACAATCCTGCCGGTGGCCTCAGGGTTTCGGAGTATGCATTGCAAGGGGAAGCGGGTGACAACCGTGATCTCGTGGGCTTGGAAATAGTGCGCAGTTCCCTTGAGGCCATGATGAGACCAAAAAACAACTTTTGCACGCCAGAGTACCTCGATCTAGCCCCCTGCAACAGGGAGCTGATGAAGTACACTGGGCGCTACACCACTTTCTTCCTTGCCGCGACCATAGAACTGCTTCCGCTGCCTTGCCTTTCTTCGCTTTGGACTGACTCTGGTCTTGCCGGGATGGGTTCACTTTCTTCTCCAGAGGGGACGGCGGTGGCTGCCGCTTCATCTACTTCCCACCGCGCCACCAGTGCTGCACTAACCACTTGATTGGTTGCCGCTAAGTATAGCAGCAATGGCTCTTGTGGTTTGGGAGCGACCAACGTGGGCACAGAGGAGAGATAGGTCTTCAAATCTCGTAACACAGCATCCGCCTTCGGGGTCCACTCCATAGGCCCTGCCTTCTTCAAGATTTTAAAGAACAACAAGGCGCGCTTGGCAGACTTGGAAATGAACCTGCTAAGCGCGGCAACACATCCAATCAAACGCCTCACGTCCTTAAATGTCTTGGGTGCTTGAATCTGCTCGATAGCCTTGATCTTGTCGGGGTTGGTCTCTATCCCCCGATGGGACACAAAGAAGTCAAGTAGCTTGCCGGAAGGGACGCCAAACACACACTTCTCTGGGTTTAGCTTCAAGTTGATCTTACGCAGATTAGCAAAGGTTTCTTCCAAATCCTGAATGAGGGTTGATCTGTCCTTGGTCTTGACCACAATATCATCCATGTAAGCTTCAATGTTTCTGTGCATCTAGGACTCAAAGCCAATCTGTACTACTCTTGCAAAAGTGGATCCGACGCTCTTTAACCCCGAAGGGCATCCGTACGAAGCAGTACGTGCCACATGGGGTTATGAACGCGGTTTTCTCCTCATCTTCCTTGGACATGAAAATCTGGTGGTATCCAGAGTATGCATCCAGAAAAGAGAGCAAGTCACACCCGGAGGTGGAATCCACAATCTGGTCGATGTGCGGCAAGGGAAACGGGTCCTTCGGGCATGCCTTGTTCAGATCCATAAAATATATGCAAAGCCTCCATTTTCCATTAGCCTTGCGCACCACCACAAGATTTGCTAACCATGTTGGATGCAGTACTCCTCTGACCAGACCAGCTGCCTCAAGTTTCTTGATCTCCTCGGCAATGAACTGCTGCCGCTCCAAAGCTTGCTTCTGGACCTTCTGCTTGACGGGTCGGGCATGTGGGCAGACAACAAGGTGGTGCTCAATTACCTCCCTGGGAACACCGGGGATATCAGATGGTTGCCAAGCAAACACATCGATATTCGCCTACAGGAAGGCAATGAGCGCGCTTTCCTATTTGTCATCGAGGGTGGCACTGATAGTGAAGGTACTGATAACCCACAAGTATAGGGGATCGCAACAGTTTTCGAGGGTAGAGTATTCAACCCAAATTTATAGATTCGACACAAGGGGAGCCAAAGAATATTTGAAGGTATTAGCAGCTGAGTTGTCAATTCAACCACACCTGGAGATTAATTATCTGCAGCAACGTGATCAGTAGCAAAGTAATATGATAGTTTGATAGCAGTAGCGACAACAATAGTAATAGTAACAGTGATAGCAGTATTTTGTAGCAAGTGCAATAGTAACGATAGCAGTAGTAACTTATCAAGAACAATATAAGATAAATTCGTAGGCATTGGATCGGTAATTTGTTGGATGATATTCATCATGTGACAATCATAACCTAGGGCGATACGGCACTAGCTCCAGTTCATAAATATAATGTAGGCATGTATTCCGTAAATAGTCATACGTGCTTATGGAAAGAACTTGCATGACATCTTTTGTCCTACCCTCCCATGGCAGCGGGGTCCAATTGGAAACTAAGGGATATTAAGGCCTCCTTTTAATAGAGAACCGGAACAAAGCATTAACACACGGTGAATACATGAACTCCTCAAACTACGGTCATCACCGGGAGTGGTCCTGAATATTGTCACTCCGGGGTTGCCGGATCATATCACGTAGTAGGTGACTATAACCTGCAAGATCGGATCTAGAACATGGATATAATGGTGATAGCATAAACGGTTCAGATCTGAAATCATGGCACCCAGGCCCAAAGTGACAAGCATTAAGCATGGCAAAGTCATAGCAACATCAATCTCAGAACATAGTGGATACTAGGGATCAAGCCCTAACAAAACTAACTAAATTACATGATGAATCTCATCCAGCTCCTCACCGACCAGCAAGCCTACAAAGGAATTACTCACTTCTGGTGGGGAGCATCATGGAATTGGCGATGGAGAAGGGTTGGTGATGACGAAGAACGAAGATCCCCCTCTCCGGAGCCCCAAACGGACTCCAGATCTGGCCTCCCGATGAAGAACAGGAGGTGACGGCGGCTTTGTCTCGTGGATCGCGATAATTCTTTCTCCCTCATTTTTTTTCTGGAAAAATAGGATTTTATAGCATCGGGTTTAGGGTCTGCGGGGCCACCAAGTGGGGACAACCCACCTGGGCGCGCCTGGGGGGCAGGCGCGCCCTGGTGGGCTGTGCCCACCCAGGTGCCCCCCTCAGGTAACTCTTGGCTCCAGAAATTCTCTTTTATTGTATAAAAAATCCTCGCAAAGTTTCGTTCCATTCCGAGAACTTTTATTTCTGCACAAAAACAACACCATGGTAGTTCTGCTGAAAACAGCGTCAGTCCGGGGTTAGTTTCATTCAAATCATGCAAATTAGAGTCCAAAACAAGAGGAAAAGCGTTAAGAAAAGTAGATACGTTGGAGACGTATCAGGTACCATCAGCGCCAGCCAGCCCTGCTGGGACCTTTTTCACAGCAGGTGTAGCTGCCTTGGATCTCTTGCTATTGGAGCTCTCCGGCAAGTCATCAACGGGCATAACGTACTCCGAAGAGGCACGTTTCCCGGATTCCTTGCAGGCATCCTTGCTATCTCTCTTCTTCTTGTTGTTTTCCTTGGCGGGAACACTGGCTTCCACGGCCTCTGCCACGACTGCTTCCCGGTACATCTTATCCACACAAATGATTGCATCCTTCTTGTCTGACGGAATGGAAATGACGCCTATCGGCCCTGGCATCTTTAAGGTGTTGTAGGCATAGTGGGATGCCGCCATGAATTTGGCCAGGGCTGGGCGACCAAGGATTCCATTGTACGGCAGGGGGAGGTCAACCACATCAAAAACAATCTTCTCAGACCGGTAGTTTGACTCCCCCCCGAACGTCACCGGCAGCATGATCTTCCCCTTAGGACGACTCCTGCCGGGGTTGATCCCTTCAAACGTGCTAGTAACCTTGAGCTCTTCCTCTGCAATCTGAAGTTTGCTGATGACCTTTGGAGAAATCAGATTCAACCCGGCCCTGCCGTCAACCAACATCTTTGTGACCTTGAGGTTGCGGATTGTTGGCGAGACCAACAACGGCAAGCACCCTACCGCAGGGGCGCGGTCAGGGTGATCCTCTTTGTCAAAGATGATGGGAGTGCGGGACCACTTGAGCGGCTTCCGAGAATATACCGCTGGCTCCACGACATTGACTTCACGCGCCCACTGTTTAAGTTGGCGGTGAGAGGAGTGCAGAGATGCACCCCCGTCAATGCACAGGGCATCAGTGGCTTTCTGGAACTCCTGCTCGCTGGTTTCCTCGTCATCTCCTCCGTCACTCTCATCATTGCAATCCTCCTTCTTACGGCCTCTGGTGGGTTTCCCTTGATTCTGAGGAGCCTTGCCGGGGCGGCTTGCTCCGCCGCCTCGGCCCTTCCCGCCAGCGCCATCTTGATCTTTCTCCTTGTCACGCTTCTCGTACTCAGCCCTCTGCTTCTTGACTCGTTGCTCGACCTGATGACACTCCTGGAGATCATGGCCCTTGGTCCGATGGATCTTGCAGTACGGACCATCACCTTTCCCAGCCTTCTCGGAAGCCGCAGCTTCCCGACAATCAGTGCATGCGGCAACTTCCTTGCTGGGAACTTCGGTCTTGGCCTTCTTGCCGGTACTAGGTGCGCCCGATCCCTCAACAGTCATCACTGCCTTATCCTTGCGCCTTTTGATGTGCTTCTTGTTCTTCTTCTTCTGACTAGTGGCCTCGTCGTCATCCTCTGAGTCGATGTCGATGCCATCCTGTTCACCGGGGAGCTGCCTCCCCTCCTCTACCCGAGCACACTTATCCACTAGAGTGTAAAGCTCCTTCACAGTCTTGGGCAATCGGACGTTCATCTTGGAACGTATCCGACGATTGCGCACGTTGGACTGGAACGCAGCTATCACAGCTGCCGGGTGGATGTCTGGAATGTTCCTGTGTACTTGGTTGAACCTCTGCATGTACTTCCGTAGGGTCTCTCCTTCCTTATGCGGGAGGAGTGGCAAGTCGCTGGGTCGCCCTTGATGGCCGCCCGTGAAGGTGATAACCCACAAGTATAGGGGATCGCAACAGTTTTCGAGGGTAGTGTATTCAACCCAAATTTATTGATTCGACACAAGGGGAGCCAAAGAATATTCTCGAGTATTAGCAGTTGAGTTGTCAATTCAACCACACCTGAAAGACTTAATATCTGCAGCAAAGTATTTACTAGCAAAGTAGTATGGAAGTAACGGTAACAGTGGCAAAATTAACAGTAGCGATATTGTAGGAATCGTAACAGTGGCAACGGAAAAGTAACGAAGCAAAGATCAATATGTGAAAAGCTCATAGGAAATGGATCCATGATGGATGATTATGTCGGATGGCATTCATCATGCAACGGTTATAACATAGGGTGACACAGAACTAGCTCCAGTTCATCAATATAATGTAGGCATGTATTCCGAATATAGTCAAACGTGCTTATGGAAAAGAACTTTCATGACATCTTTTGTCCTACCCTCCCGTGGCAGCGGGGTCCTATTGGAAACTAAGGGATATTAAGGCCTCCTTTTAATAGAGTACCGGACCAAAGCATTAGCACTTAGTGAATACATGAACTCCTCAAACTACGGTCATCACCGGGAGTGGTCCCGACTATTGTCACTCCGGGGTTGCCGGATCATAACACGTAGTAGGTGACTATAACTTGCAATATCGGATCAAGAACACAAATATATTCATGAAAACATAAAGGGTTCAGATCTGAACTCATGGCACTCGGGCCCTAGTGACAAGCATTAAGCATAGCAAAGTCATAGCAACATCAATCTTAGAACATAGTGGATACTAGGGATCAAACCCTAACAAAACTAACTCGATTACATGGTAAATCTCATCCAACCCATCACGATCCAGCAAGCCTACGATGGAATTACTCATGAACGGCGGTGAGCATCATGAAATTGGTGATGGAGGATGGTTGATGATGACGATGGCGACGGATTCCCCTCTCCGGAGCCCAAAATGGACTCCAGATCTGCCCTCCCGAGGAAGAACAGGGCTTGGCGGCGGCTCCGTAACGTAAAACGCGATGAATCCTTCTCTCTGGATTTTTTTTCTCCCCGAAAGTGAATATATGGAGTTGGAGTTGAGGTCGATGGAGGTCCAGGGGGCCCACAAGGTCGGAGGGCGCGCCCCCCACCCTTGTGGCTAGGGTGTGGGCTCCCTGGTGCTGATTCTTTCGCCAATATTTTTTATTAATTCCAAAACTTATCTCCGTTGATTTGCAGGTCATTCCGAGAACTTTTTATTCTGCACAAAAATAACACCATGGCAATTCTGCTGAAAACAGCGTCAGTCCGGGTTAGTTCCATTCAAATCATGCAAGTTAGAGTCCAAAACAAGGGCAAAAGAGTTTGGAAAAGTAGATACGATGGAGACGTATCAACTCCCCCAAGCTTAAACCTTTGCTTATCCTCAAGCAATTCAGTTGATAAACTGAAATTGA
Source organism: Thinopyrum elongatum (assembly GCA_011799875.1). Taxonomy (NCBI): domain Eukaryota; kingdom Viridiplantae; phylum Streptophyta; class Magnoliopsida; order Poales; family Poaceae; genus Thinopyrum; species Thinopyrum elongatum. Next base: position 432,593,010 of record CM022299.1, on the reverse strand, counting down.
TCAAGAAAAAACTTTTACAAACTCTGTTTGATCTTGTTGTTGCAAATATGTAAAGCCAGCATTCAAGTTTTCAGCAAAGATCATGAACTAACCATATTCACAATAACATTTAGGTCTCACATTTACTCATATCAATGGCATAATCAACTAGCGAGCAATAATAATAAATCTCGGATGACAACACTTTTCTCAAAACAATCATGATGTGATATAACAAGATGGTATCTCGCTAGCCCTTTCTGAGACCGCAAAACATAAATGCAGAGCACCCCTGAAGATCAAGGACTGACTAGACATTGTAATTCATGGCAAAAGAGATCCAGTCACAATCATACTCAATATAAATTAATAACAATGCATACAAATGAAAGTGGTGCTCTCTAACTGGTGCTTTTTATAAGAGGATGATGACTTAGCAATAAAAGTGAATAGATAGGCCCTTCGCAGAGGGAAGCAGGGATTTGCAGAGGTGCCAGAGCTCGAGTTTTGAAATAGAGATTGAATAATATTTTGAGCGGCATGCTTTCATTGTCAACATAACAACTAAGAGATCTCGGTATCTTCCATGCTACATACATTATAGGCGGTTCCCAACAGAATGGTAAAGTTTATACTCCCCCACCACCAACAAACACACTCCACGGCTGGTCCAAAACAACGGGTACCGTCCAACTAACAACAATCCTGGGGGAGTTTTGTTTGCAATTATTTTGATTTGATTTGCTTTAAGCATGGGACTGGGCATCCCGGTTACCAGCCATTTTCTCATGAATGATGAGCGGAGTCCACTCATCATGAGAATAACCCACCTAGCATGGAAGATATTGACAGCCCCAGTTGGTACATGAGCTATTCAAGCATACAAAACAGATTATTATTTGAAGGTTTAGAGTTTGGCACATGCAAATTTACTTGGAATGGCAGGTAAATACCGCATATAGGAAGGTATGGTGGACTCATATGGAACAACTTTGGGGTTTATGGAAGTGGATGCACAAGCAGTATTCCCGCTTAGTACAAGTGAAGGCTAGAAAGAGACTGGGGAGCGACCAACTAGAGAGCGACAACAGTCATAAACATGCAATGAGATTAACCAACATTGAGTGCAAGCATGAGTAGGATATAAATCACCATGAACATAAATATCGTAGAGGCTATGTTGATTTTGTTTCAACTTCATGCGTGAACATGTGCCAAGTCAAGCCACTCAAATCATTCAAAGGAGGATACCATCCTATCATACTACATCACAACCATTTTAATTTCCATGTTGGCACGCAAGGTAAACCATTATAAACTCCTAGCTAATTAAGCATGGCATGAGTAGCTATAATCTCTAATTGTCATTGCAAACATGTTTCATTCATAATAGGCTGAATCAGGAACGATGGACTTATCATATTTACAAAAACAAGATAGGTCGAGTTCATACCAGCTTTTCCTCATCTCAATTAGTTCATCATATATCGTCATTATTGCCTTTCACTTGCACGACCGAACGGTGTGGATAATAGTAAAAGTGCACGTGCATTGGACTAAGCTGGAATCTGCAAACATTTATTCAGAGGAGAAGACAAGGTAATATGGGCTCTTTTGTTAGATCAACAATAATGCATATGAGAGCCACTCAACATTTTCATCGTGGTCTTCTCCTCTCGACCCACAAAGAAAAGAAAAGAAATTCAAAGAAACACACTGAAATATTTTTGGAGTTTTTTTTTTCTAAGGAAGAAGAACAAGAACGAGAAAAACTATTTACACGGGAAAGCTCCCAACAAGCAAAAGAAATCTTTTTGGGTTTTCTTTTAAGTTTACTACTACTAAGCATGCATAGAAAGTAAACTACAACTAATATTTTTGGTTTTTCTTAAGGTTTATTAAACACACAAGAAGAAAGCAGAAAAAGAAATAAACTAGCATGGATAATACAATGAAAAAGTATGAGCACCAACAACTAGAATGAGTGTGTGAACATGAATATAATGTCGGTGAGAAATACGTACTCCCCCAAGCTTAGGCTTTTGGCCTAAGTTGGTCTACGGCCACTGGCCTGGTGGATATCCAAAGTTGTAGTTGGGGTTGTACTGAGACGCATCAGCTACTGCCTGAAGGGCTGCAGCATGGAGGCGAGCAGCCTCCGCTACTCTCTCATACTCGCCTGCCTCCTCTCTAGTTATAAAATATCACCCATTTGCCTGAAAGTTAAAGAAAGCAGGAGCAGGAAGAGTAACAAGGACGGCACGCCGTCTATCGAAGATTAGTCGGTACTGGAGGATCTGTTCGTTCCTCTTAAGAAACTGGTGATGTACCATAGCCTCATAATCCAGAAAAGCAGGTGGCAACTCAATATCATAACTTCTAATAGGTACATTCAAGTAGTTAGCTAAACGAGTTGCATAAATCCCACCAAATAATCTCCATCTTTAGCATTAAGATGTAATCTCCTAGCAATAATGGCCCCCAGATTATATCGTTTATCACCTAACACCGCACACTTGAGGATACTAAGATCTGGAACGCAAACATGGCAAAGCTCATCTTTACCATTAATACACCTACCAATAAAGAGAGCAAAATAATGTATGACAGGAAAGTGAATGCTCCCTACGGTTGCTTGTGTGATATTTCTAGTTTCTCCAACAGTGATACTAGCAAGAAAATCATTATATTCAGATTTATGAGGCTCACTAAGGCTACCCCATTGTGGAATCTTGCAGGCATCGCAAAAGTCTTCTAGGTCCATGGTATAAGATTCATCATAAAGATCGAATAAGACAGTATGAGTGTTGCGCTTGGACGAAAACTCAAACCTCCGCACGAAGGAATCGGTGAGATAATAATATTGCAGGCACTTGTCCGATAAGAAGTCCTCAAGGTCGGCATTTTGCACGTATGCGTACAATTCTTCTTTGAAACCTGCGCGCTCCATAAATTCATCCGACGGCCATTCACAAGGCCTCACTTGAGCTTCCCTTGGTAGTTCAGGGTCCGCATCAGGTATCGCACGCCTCGGTGCTTGCTTCCTTGAAGAACCACCTTGGTACATTTTCCTGGACATTTTCCTTCCTCTGAAAAATTTCTGAAATTTTTAGTAACTCAAAATAAAAGTGAACCAAACTCAACAGAATTGATAGCAACTACTCCTACAAGTGCCTAGAGGCTATATCATGCATTAGAACTACTTTGGACCATATAAATTTGACATGCAAGCTCAAGAACAAGGTCACCACAGCAGCAAAAATTTGCAATGAATAAAACACTAGAACAAAAACTAATTGGACCATTGGAGGAGTCACATACCGAAGAACAATCCCCCAAAGCAGTTTTGTGAATGGGGCTTTGAGCAAGGAGATCGAAAATGGCAGCAAGATGAGCAAGAACATGAGTTTGAGCAATGGAGTGATTTTTTCTGGAGGAAGAAGGAGAGGATGGGTGCTGGAATAAGTGGAGGGGGGCCACGTGGGGCCCACAAGGTCAGGGGGCGCGCCCTCCACCCTTGTGGCCAGCTGGTGAGGCCCCCTGGTGTGTTCTTTGCACCAGAAATTCTAAAATATTATGTAAAAAATCATGTCCAATTTTCAGGGCATTTGGAGAACTTTTATTTTCGGGACATTTTTTTATTGCATGGATAATTTAGAAAACAGACAGAAAATACTATTTTTACTTTATTTAAACTAAATAACAGAAAGTAAAAGATGGGTATGGAGAGTTGTGCCTTCTAAATTCATCCATCTCATGCTCATCAAGAGGAATCCATTAACAAAGTTGATCAAGTCTTATTAACAAACTTCTTCCGAATGACATGAAACCGGAGAACTTTCGAGTAACACTAGACTACCTCAACGGGGATATGCATTTCCCCAACAATAAGAATATCATATTTCTTCTTGGCAGTAGGTAGAGGGAATTCAAAACCTCCAATAGAAATAGTTGAAAATTTTCCAACAGAATTGATACTATGAACTTGAGGTTGTTTCTTCGGAAAGTGTACCGTATGCTCATTACCATTAACATGAAAAGTGACATTGCCTTTGTTGCAATCAATAACAGCCCCTGCAGTATTCAAAAAGGGTCTACCAAGGATGATCGACATACTGTCGTCCTTGGGAATATCAAGAATAACAAAGTCCGTTAAAATAGTAACGTTTGCAACCACAACAGGCACATCCTCACAAATACAGATGGGTATAGCGGTTGATTTATCAGCCATTTGCAAAGAAATTTCAGTAGGTGTCAACTTATTCAATTCAAGTCTACGATATAAAGAGAAAGGCATAACACTAACACCGGCTCCAAGATCACATAAAGCAGTTTTAACATAGTTTCTTTTAATGGAGCATGGTATAGTGGGTACTCCCGGATCTCCAAGTTTCTTTGGTATTCCACCCTTAAAAGTATAATTAGCAAGCATGGTGGAAATTTCAACTTCCGGTATCTTTCTTTTATTAGTAACAATATCTTTCATATACTTAGCATAAGGAGGCATTTTAAGCATATAAGTCAAACGCATACGCAAAAAGATAGGTCTAATCATTTCAGCAAAGCGCTCGAAATCCTCATCATCCTTTTTCTTGGATGGCTTAGGAGGAAAGGGCATGGGTTTCTGAACCCATGGTTCTCTTTCTTTACCATGTTTCCTAGCAACAAAATTTCTCTTATCATAACGTTGATTCTTTGATTGTGGGTTATCAAGATCAACAGCAGGTTTAATCTCTACATCATTATCATTACTAGGTTGAGCATCAACATGAACATCATTATTAACATTATCACTAGGTTCATGTTCATCACCAGATTTTGTCTCAGCATCAGAAATAGAAATATCATTGGGATTCTCAGGTGCATCTATAGCAGGTTCACTAGCATGCAAAGTCCTATCAGTTTTCTTTTTCTTTTTAGTACGAGGACTAGGTGCATTAGTATTAGTTCTCTGAGAATCCTGCTCAACTCTCTTAGGATGGCCCTCAGGATACAAAGGTCCTGGGTCATTTTACCACCTCTAGTCATAACCCTAACAGCATTATCATTGTTCTTATTATTCAACTCATTAAGCAATTCATCTTGAGCTTTAAGTACTTGTTCTACTTGAGTTGTAACCATGGAAGCATGTTTACTAATAAGCTTAAGATCATTTACAGTTCTGTTCATATAATCACCCAAGTGGTTAAGCATGTAAGCATTACGTTTCAATTGTCTACTAACATAAGCATTGAAATTTTCTTGTTTAACAATAAAATTATCGAACTCATCCAAACATTGTCTAGCAGACTTATTATGAGGAATATCACCTTCATCAAATCTACGGAGAGACTTTACCTCTATTACCTGTGTCGGGTTATCAAGACCATGTATTTCTTTGATAGGTGGTAGATTCTTAACATCTTCAGTTTTAATACCTTTTTCTTCCATAGATTTCTTTGCCTCTTGCATATCTTCAGGACTGAGAAATAGAATACCCCTTTTCTTCAGAGTTGGCTTCGGAGTTGGTTCAGGAAGTGTCCAATCATTTTCATTACTCAATATATTATTCAATAGCAATTCGGCTTGCTCAACAGTTCTTTCCCTGAAAACACAACCAGCACAACTATCCAGGTGGTCTCTGGAAGCATCGGTTAGTCCATTATAAAAGATATCAAGTATTTCATTTTTCTTGAGAGGATGATCAGGCAAAGCATTAAGTAATCGGAGAAGCCTCCCCCAAGCTTGTGGGAGACTCTCTTCTTCAATTTGCACAAAGTTATATATTTCCCTTAAAGCAGCTTGTTTCTTATGAGCAGGGAAATATTTTGCAGAGAAGTAATAAATCATATCCTGGGGACTATGCACACAACCAGGAGCAAGAGAATTAAACCATATCTTATCATCACCCTTTAATGAGAAAGGAAACAATTTGAGAATATAGTAATAGCGAATTTTTTCCTCATGAGCAAATAGGGTGGCTATATCATTCAATTTAGTAAGATGTGCCACAACTGTTTCGGATTCATAACCATGAAAAGGATCAGATTCAACCAAAGTAATTAACTCAGGATCGACAGAGAATTCATAATCCTTATCAGTAACAAAGATAGGTGAAGTAGCAAAAGCGAGATCATATTTCATTCTAGCATTCAAGGATTTTTCTTTCAACTTAACTAACAATTTCTTAAGATCCTCCCTATCATTGCAAGCAAAGAAGTCTCTAGCAGTTTCTTCATCCATAACATAACCCTCAGGAACAACAGGCAATTCATATCTAGGGGGAGAATCATAATCATAATCTTCAATAATATCATCAGTTTCAGTAATTTCATTATCTCTAACCCTAGCAAGTTGTTCATCAAGAAATTCACCTAATGGCACAGTATTATCAAGCACAGAAGTAGTATCATCATAAGCATCATGCATAGTAGAAGTGGCATCATCAATAACATGCGACATATCAGAATCAATAGCAGGTGTAGGTGTCGCAAGTTTACTCAAAACAGAAGGAGAATCAAGTGCAGAGCTAGACGGCAGTTCCTTACTTCCCCTCGTAGTTGAGGGAAAAATCTTAGTTCTTTGATCTTTCAAATTCCTCATAGTGATCAACAGATATAATCCCAAGTGACTCAGAGAATAGAGCTATGCTCCCCGGCAACGGCGCCAGAAAAAGGTCTTGATAACCCACAAGTATAGGGGATCACAACAGTTTTCGAGGGTAGAGTATTCAACCCAAATTTATTGATTCGACACAAGGGGAGCCAAAGAATATTCTCGAGTATTAGCAGTTGAGTTGTCAATTCAACCACACCTTGTGGCTAGGGTGTGGGCCCCCTGGTGCTGATTCTTTCGCCAATATTTTTTATTAATTCCAAAACTTATCTCCGTTGATTTTCAGGTCATTCCGAGAACTTTTTATTCTGCGCAAAAATAACACCATGGCAATTCTGCTGAAAACTGCGTCAGTCCGGGTTAGTTCCATTCAAATCATGCAAATTAGAGTCCAAAACAAGGGCAAAAGAGTTTGGAAAAGTAGATACGATGGAGACGTATCAGAAGGCGCCAACAAACTCATGGCACAGGTTAGCCCAGGTCGAAATGGAGTTCTCCGGCAGGTGCATTAGCCAAGACCTCACATTTGGCTTGAGCGCCAAAGGGAAGTAGTGTTGGGGAACATAGAATTTCAAAAAATTTACCTATGATCACGCAAGATCTATCTATGTGATGCATAGCAACGAGGGGAAGAGTGTGTCTACATACCCTTGTAGACCGTTAGCGGAAGCGTCTCACGACGCGGTTGATGTAGTCGAACTTTCTTCGTGATCCAACCGATCGAAGTACCGAACGTACGGCACCTCCGCGTTCAACACACGTTCAGCTCGATGACGTCCCTCATGCTCTTGATCCAGTTGAGGCCAAGGGAGAGTTTCGTCAGCACGACGGCGTGGTGACTGTGATGATGAAGTTACCGACGCAGGACTTCGCCTAAGCACTACGACAATATGACCGAGGTGGAAATCTGTGGAGGGGGGCACCGCACACGGCTAAGACAAATCTTGGTGTCCTCTAGGGTGCCCCCCTGCCCCCGTATATAAAGGAGGGAGGGGGAGGCCGGCCGGCCGGCCTATGCTAGGCGTGCCGGGAGAGGGGAATCCTACTAGGACTCCAAGTCCTAGTAGGTTTCCACCTAAAGGAGAAGGGAAAATAGGGGGGCTGCGCCCCCAACCCCTTGTCCAATTCGGACTGGGCTTGGGGGGTGGGGCGCGCCACCTCCTGGCTGCTGCCTCCTATTTCCCATATGGCCCAATAAGGCCCATTACTTCTCCCGGTGAATTCCCGTAACTCCCCGGTACTCCAAAAAATACCCGAATCACTCGGAACCTTTCCGATGTCCGAATATAGCCTTCCAATATATGAATCTTTACCTCTCGACCATTTCGAGACTCCTCGTCATGTCCATGATCTCATCTAGGACTCCAAACAAATTTCGGTCATCAAATCACATAACTCATAATACAAATCGTCATCGAACGTTAAGCGTGCGGACCCTACGGGTTCGAGAACTATGTAGACATGACCGAGACACTTCTCCGGTCAATAACCAATAGCGGAACCTAGATGCTCATATTGGCTCCTACATATTCTACGAAGATCTTTATCGGTCAAATCGCATAACAACATACGTTATTCCATTTGTCATCGGTATGTTACTTGCCCGAGATTCGATCGTCGGTATCATCATACCTAGTTCAATCTCGTTACCGGCAAGTCTCTTTACTCGTTCCGTAGTGCATCATCCCGTAACTAACTCATTAGTCACATTGCTTGCAAGGCTTCATATGATGTGCATTACCGAGAGGGCCCAGAGATACCTCTCCGATACTCGGAGTGACAAATCCTAATCTCGATTTATGCCAACCCAACAAACACCTTCGGAGACACCTGTAGAGCATCTTTATAATCATCCAGTTATGTTGTGACGTTTGATAGCACACAAGGTGTTCCTCCGGTATTCGGGAGTTGCATAATCTCATAGTCAGAGGAATATGTATAAGTCATGAAGAAAGCAATAGCAATAAAACTTAACGATCATTATGCTAAGCTAACGGATGGGTCTTGTCCATCACATCATTCTCCTAATGATGTGATCCCATTCATCAAATGACAACACATGTCTATGGTCAGGAAACTTTAACCATCTTTAATGAATGAGCTAGTCAAGTAGAGGCATACTAGGGACACTCTGTTTTGTCTATGTATTCACATATGTATCAAGTTTCCAGTTAATACAATTCTAGCATGAATAATAAACATTTATCATGATATAAGGAAATATAAATAACAACTTTATTATTGTCTCTAGGGCATATTTCCTTCAGTCTCCCACTTGCACTAGAGTCAATAATCTAGTTTCACATCGCCATGTGATTTAACACGAATAGTTCACATCACCATGTGATTAACACCCATAGTTCACATCGACATGTGACCAACACCCAAAGGGTTTACTAGAGTCAGTAATCTAGTTCACATCGCCATGTGACCAACACCCAAAGGGTTTACTAGAGTCAGTAATCTAGTTCACATTGCCATGTGACCAACACCCAAAGGGTTTACTAGAGTCAGTAATCTAGTTCACATTGCCATGTGACCAACACCCAAAGGGTTTACTAGAGTCAGTAATCTAGTTCACATCGCCATGTGATTAACACCCAAAGAGTACTAAGGTGTGATCATGTTTTGCTTGTGAGAGAAGTTTAATCAACGGGTCTGCCACATTCAGATCCTTATGTATTTTGCAAATTTCTATGTCTACAATGCTCTGCACGGAGCTACTCTAGCTAATTGCTCCCACTTTCAGTATGTATCCAGATCGATACTCAGAGTCATCTGGATTAGTGTCAAAGCTTGCATCGACGTAACCCTTTACGACGAACTCTTTATCACCTCCATAACCGAGAAACATTTCCTTATTCCTCTAAGGATAATTTTGACTGCTATCCAGTGATTCACTCCTGGATCACTCTTGTACCTCCTTGCCAAAACCATGACAAGGCACACAATAGGTCTGGTACACAGCATGGCATACTTTATAGAACCTATGACTAAGGCATAGGGAATGACTTTCATTCTCTCTCTATCTTCTGCCGTGGTCGGGCTTCGAGTCTTACTCAACTTTATACCTTGAATACAGGCAAGAACTCTTTCTTTGACTGATCCCTTTTTGAACTCCTTCAAAATTTTGTCAAGGTATGTGCTTTGTGAAAGTCCTATTAAGCGTCTCGATCTATCCCTATAGATCTTGATGCTTAATACTTAAGCAGCTTAACCGAGGTCTTTTTATTGAAAAATTCTTATTCAAGTATCCTTTTATGCTATCCAGAAATTCTATATCATTTCCAATAAACAATATGTCATCCACATATAATATTAGAAATGCTACAGAGCTCCCACTCACTTTCTTGTAAATACAGGCTTCACCGTAACTCTGTATAAAACCATATGCTTTGATCACTTCATCAAAGCGTATATTCCAATTCCGAGATGCTTGCACCAGTCCATAAATGGATCGCTGGAGCTTGCACTCTTTGTTAGCTCCCTTAGGATCGACAAAACCTTCTGGTTGCATCATATACAACTCTTCTTTAAGAAATCCATTAAGGAATGCAGTTTTGACATCCATTTGCCAAATTTCATAATCATAAAATGCGGCAATTGCTAACATGATTCGGACAGACTTAAGCATCGCTACGGGTGAGAAGGTCTCATCGTAGTCAACTCCTTGAACTTGTCAAAAAACTTTCGCAACAAGTCGAGCTTTGTAGACAGTAACATTATCGTCAGTGTCAGTCTTCTTCTTGAAGATCCATTTATTCTCAATGGCTTGCCGATCATCGGGCAAGTCAACCAAAGTCCACACTTTGTTCTCATACATGGATCCCATCTCAGATTTCATGGCCTCAAGCCATTTTGCGGAATCTGGGCTCATCATCGCTTCCTCATAGTTCGTAGGTTCGTCATGGTCTAGTAACATGACTTCCAGAAAAGAATTACCGTACCACTCTGGTGCAGAACGTACTCTGGTTGACCTACGAGGTTCTGTAGTAACTTGATCTGAAGTTTCATGATCATCATCATTAGCTTCCTCACTAATTGGTGTAGGCATCACTGGAACTGATTTCTGTGATGAACTACTTTCTAATTGAAGAGAAGGTACTACTACCTCATCAAGTTCTACTTTCCTCCCACTCACTTCTTTCGAGAGAAACTCCTTCTCTAGAAAGGATCCATTCTTAGCAACAAATATCCTGCCTTTGAATCTGTGATAGAAGGTGTACCCAACAGTTTCTTTTGGGTATCCTATGAAGACGCACTTCTCCGATTTGGGTTCGAGCTTATCAGGCTGAAGCTTTTTCACATAAGCATCGCAACCCCAAACTTTAAGAAACGACAGCTTAGGTTTCTTGCCAAACCACAGTTCATACGGTGTCGTCTCAACGGATTTAGATGGTGCCCTATTAAACGTGAATGCAGTTGTCTCTAATGCATAACCCCAAAACGATAGTGGTAAATCGGTAAGAGACATCATAGATCGCACCATATCTAATAAAGTACGGTTACGACATTCGGACACACCATTACGCTGTGGTGTTCCAGGTGGCGTGAGTTGCGAAACTATTCCACATTGTTTTAAATGAATACCAAACTCGTAACTCAAATATTTGCCTCTGCGATCAGATCGTAGAAACTTTATTTTCTTGTTACGATGATTTTTCACTTCACTCTGAAATTCTTTGAACTTTTCAAACGTTTCAGACTTGTGTTTCATTAAGTAGATATACCCATATCTGCTCAAATCATCTGTGAAGGTCAGAAAATAACGATACCCTCCGCGAGCCTCAATACTCATTGGACCGCATACATCGGTATGTATTATTTCCAATAAGTCCATAGCTCGCTCCATTGTTCCGGAGAGCGGAGTTTTAGTCATCTTGCCCATGAGGCATGGTTCGCAAGCATCAAATGATTCATAATCAAGTGATTCCAAAAGTCCATCAGTATGGAGTTTCTTCATGCGCTTTACACCAATATGACCTAAACGGCAGTGCCACAAATAAGTTGCACTATCATTACTAACTTTGCATCTTTTGGCTTCAATATTATGAATATGTGTATCACTACGATCGAGATTCAATAAACCATTTACATTGGGTGTATGACCATAGAAGCTTTTTATTCATGTAAACAGAACAACAATTATTCTCTGACTTAAATGAATAACCATATTGCAATAAACATGATCCAATCATATTCATGCTCAACGCAAACACCAAATAACATTTATTTTGCAATAAACATGATCCAATCATATTCATGCTCAATGCAAACACCAAATAACATTTATTTAGGTTCAACACTAATCCCGAAAATAGAGGGAGTGTGCGATGGTGATCTTATCAATCTTGGAATCTCTTCCAACACACATCGTCACCTCGTCCTCAACTAGTCTCTGTTCATTTTGCAACACCTGTTTCGAGTTACTAATCATAGCAACTGAACCGGTATCAAATACATTGGGGTTACTATGAACACTAGTAAAATACACATCAATAACATGTATATCAAATATACCTTTGTTCACTTTGCCATCCTTCTTATCCGCCAAATACTTGGGGCAGTTCCGCTTCTAGTGACCAGTCCCTTTGCAGTAGAAGCACTCAGTTTCAGGCTTAGGTCCAGACTTGGGCTTCTTCCCGGGAGTAGCAACTTGCTTGCTATTCTTCTTGAAGTTCCCCTTCTTCCCTTTGCCCTTTTTCTTGAAACTAGTGGTCTTGTAAACCATCAACACTTGATGCTCCTTTTTGATCTTTACCTTCGCAGCCTTTAGCATCGCAAAGAGCTCGGGAATTGTCTTATTCATCCCTTGCATATTATAGTTCATCACGAAGTTCTAGTAACTTGGTGATAGTGACTAGAGAACTCTGTCAATCACTATTTTATCTGGAAGATTAACTCCCACTTGATTCAAGCGATTGTAGTACCCAGACATTCTGAGCATATGCTCACTGGTTGAGATATTCTCCTCCATCTTGTAGGCAAAGTATTTGTCAGAGGTCTCATACGTCTCGACACGGGCATGAGTTTGAAATACCGATTTCAGCTCTTGGAACATCTCATATGCTCCGTGGCGTTCAAACCATTTTTGAAGTCCCGGTTCTAAGCCGTAAATCATGGCACACTAAACTATCAAGTAGTCATCATATCGAGCTTGCTAAATGTTCATAACGTTTGCATCTGCTCCTGCAATAGGTCTGTCACCTAGCGGTGCATCAAGGACATAATTCTTCTGTGTAGCAATGAGGATAATCCTCAGATCACGGAACCAGTCCGCATCATTGCTACTATCATCTTTCAACTTAGTTTTCTCTAGGAACATATCAAAAATAAAACAGGGGAGCTATATGCGAGCTATTGATCTACAACATAATTTGCAAATACTACCAGGACTAAGTTCATGATAAATTAAAGTTCAATTAATCATATTACTTAAGAACTCCCACTTAGATAGACATCCCTCTAGTCATCTAAATGATCACGTGATCCATATCAACTAAACCATGTCCGATCATCACGTGAGATGGAGTAGTTTTCAATGGTGAACATCTCTATGTTGATCATATCTACTATATGATTCATATTCGACCTTTCGGTCTCAGTGTTCCGAGGCCATATCTGCATATGCTAGGCTCGTCAAGTTTAACCCGAGTATTTCGCATGTGCAAAACTGTCTTGCACCTGTTGTATTTGAACGTAGAGCCTATCACACCCGATCATCACGTGGTGTCTCAGCACGAAGAACTTTCGCAACGGTGCATACTCAGGGAGAACACTTATACCTTGAAATTTAGTGAGGGATCATCTTATAATGCTACCGCCGTACTAAGAAAAATAAGATGCATAAAAGATAAACATCACATGCAATCAATATAAGTGATATGATATGGCCATCATCATCTTGTGCCTTTGATCTCCATCTCCAAAGCACCGTCATGATCACCATCGTCACCGGCTTGACACCTTGATCTCCATCGAAGCATCGTTGTTGTCTCGCCAACTATTGCTTCTATGACTATCGCTACCGCTTAGTGATAAAGTAAAGCAATTACATGGCGATTGCATTTCATACAATAAAGCGACAACCATAAGGCTCCTGCCAGTTGCCGATAACTTTTACAAAACATGATCATCTCATACAACAATTTATATATCATCACGTCTTGACCATATCACATCACAACATGCCCTGCAAAAACAAGTTAGACGCCTTCTACTTTGTTGTTACAAGTTTTGCGTGGCTGCTACGGGTTTAGAAGAACCGATTCTTACTTACGCAAAACCACAACATGGTGTAGTGATTGCTTTTTGATCTTCTAAAAGAACCCTCTTCATTGAAACCGGTTCAACTAAAGTGAGAGAGACAGACACCCGCCAGTCACCTTTAAGCAACGAATGCTCGTAGCGGTGAAACCAGTCTCGCGTAAGCGTACGCGTAATGTCGGTCCGGGCCGCTTCATTTCACAATACCGCTGAACCAAGTAACAACTAGTAATGTCAAGCAATATGTATACACCCACGCCCACAACTCCTTTGTGTTCTACTCGTGCAAATCATCTACGCATAGACCTGGCTCTGATACCACTGTTGGGGAATGTAGAATTTCAAAAAAATTACCTACGATCACGCAAGATCTATCTATGTGATGCATATCAACGAGGGGAAGAGTGTGTCTACATACCCTTGTAGACCGTTAGCAGAAGCGTCTCACGACGCGGTTGATGTAGTCAAACTTTCTTCGCGATCCAACTGATCCAAGTACCGAACGTACGGCACCTCCGCGTTCAGCACACGTTCAGCTCGATGACGTCCCTCGTGCTCTTGATCCAGTTGAGGCCGAGGGAGAGTTTCGTCAGCACGACGGCGTGGTGACGGTGATGATGAAGTTACCGACGCAGGGCTTCGCCTAAGCACTACGACAATATGACCGAGGTGGAAATCTGTGGAGGGGGGCACTGCACATGGCTAAGACAAATCTTGGTGTCCTCTAGGGTGCCCCCTGCCCCCGTATATAAAGGAGGGAGGGGGAGGCCGGCCGGCCTATGCTAGGCGCGCCGGGAGAGGGGAATCCTACTAGGACTCCAAGTCCTAGTAGGTTTCCACCTAAAGGAGAAGGGAAAAGAGGGGGGCTGCGCCCCCAACCCCTTGTCCAATTCGGACTGGGCTTGGGGGGGGGCACGCGCCACCTCCTGGCTCCTGCCTCCTATGTCCCGTGTGGCCCAATAAGGCCCATTACTTCTCCCGGTAAATTCCCGTAACTCCCCGGTACTCCGAAAAATACCCGAATCACTCGGAACCTTTCCGATGTCCGAATATAGCCTTCCAATATATGAATCTTTACCTCTCGACCATTTCAAGACTCCTCGTCATGTCCGTGATCTCATCCGGGACTCCAAACAAACTTCGGTCATCAAATCACATAACTCATAATACAAATCGTTATCGAACATTAAGCGTGCGGACCCTACGGGTTCGAGAACTATGTAGACATGACCGAGACACTTCTCCGGTCAATAACCAATAGCGGAACCTGGATGCTCATATTGGCTCCTACATATTCTACGAAGATCTTTATCGGTCAAACCGCATAACAACATACGTTATTCCCTTTGTCATCGGTATGTTACTTGCCCGAGATTCGATCGTCGGTATCATCATACCTAGTTCAATCTCATTACCGGCAAGTCTCTTTACTCGTTCCGTAGTGCATCATCCCGTAACTAACTCATTAGTCACATTGCTTGCAAGGCTTCATATGATGTGCATTACCGAGAGGGCCCAGAGATACCTCTCCGATACTCGGAGTGACAAATCCTAATCTCGATTTATGCCAACCCAACAAAAACCTTCGGAGACACCTGTAGAGCATCTTTATAATCACCCAGTTACGTTGTGACGTTTGATAGCACACAAGGTGTTCCTCTGGTATTCGGGAGTTGCATAATCTCATAGTCAGAGGAATATGTATAAGTCATGAAGAAAGCAATAGCAATAAAACTTAACGATCATTATGCTAAGCTAACGGATGGGTCTTGTCCATCACATCATTCTCCTAATGATGTGATCCCATTCATCAAATGACAACACATGTCTATGGTCAGGAAACTTTAACCATCTTTAATGAATGAGCTAGTCAACTAGAGGCATACTAGGGACACTCTGTTTTGTCTATGTATACACATATGTATCAAGTTTCCAGTTAATACAATTCTAGCATGAATAATAAACATTTATCATGATATAAGGAAATATAAATAACAACTTTATTATTGCCTCTAGGGCATATTTCCTTCAAGTAGTTGGTGAACACCTTCTCGTCTCTTCCCCCGGCAGCTTGAACAGCGATGGTGTAGATGCTCAAGAACTCTGCCGGGTTTAGTTTCCCGTCGTACTTCTCTGGTATATCTTGCTTGAACATGCGGGTAGATGGCCAACGGACTTGTCGTAACTCACGAGTGAAGGCAGGGCACCCAACCTCGAAAGGTAGGTACCCACCTTCACCGAGAATGGGCTCGTCAATGTCAGGGCCATTGTGCCTATCGGACTGGCGGTGGGTGTCGCGGCGTCGCTCGATGGTGACGCGTGCGCCTTCCCTTTGCCTGTCCTCCAGGACTCGCCGTTGGCCTTGACGCGCTCGAGGGTCGGACGAAGCCATCGATACATTGTCGTGTTCTTGATCACGTGGCTCCGGCTGTGGCCCCTGCGCAGGCTGCCGCGGAGGGGACTGCATCGTGGGGGTGGCCCCTTCAGTACGGCCAGCAGCGCGGGCCGTTATCGTTGCCTGGGGAGGCCGTGGCGGGCCAGCTCGCTATGATCCTCCCGCCTTGACGAAACCAACCAGGCTTTGAATGGTGGTTCTCCACTCATCCATCTGATCAGCTGCCGGCAGAAATCTCAACAATAGCTGGGCCCACGCCATGGCCTCCGAAGCGGTGCTTGGCATGGATGACGACGTAGACCGTAGCGTCGCCTGGCTCCTTACGGTGCCGGAAGTAGTCGCGCCGTGTCCTCGTCGTCGTGAGGCGTCGCCAGGGTGGTGTGGTGACGAGGTGGAGGCGCTTGGGGGCCAGCGGCTCCGTTTGGCGCATCGGCTGGGTCAGCTCATTTCGGGGGTGGCGCATGCCTTGCAGCCTTGCCCGCAACGGGAGCGGTCGGAGAGTTGTGATTCACCCCAGAGTGAGTGCCACTGCTGTGGCTGTGCCCTTCGGCCGGGCAGAGAGGCGCAGACGGAATGTTTTCTCCATCCGTACCTCGTGGAGCGTGGCCGCTGGGATGCTGTTGGTGCTGTCCTTCTCCGGTGCCTTCTGCCCTTGTTTCGGCCGCAGGGGAGGTAGTGACGATGCCGCCTACGCCGACCATATCCCCCGCAGCACCCACGTCTCCGTGCGTCCCCGTAGCCCCCGCGGCGTTGGCGGCCGCATACGACGGGGCCTTCAAAGTTGACGGATGGGCTGCAGCACCGGGCTTCTTCTTGGGCGCCATGGACGATGGAGCCGTCGATGAAGAAGATGATGACGCGCTGCGTACGCTTCTCGAGTTCGCGCAAGTGCTAGCCCCTACCTGGCGCGCCAAAGATGTCGTGGGATACCATGGCCACCTATGGGGCCATCAACCCCTTGTGGTTCGGCAGGGGGATGAGCACATTGCACAAAGAGCGGAGAACGTAGCACAACACGGCAGAGATCACACGGGCAGTTTTACCCAGGTTCGGGCCGCCGGGAGGCATAAAACCCTACTCCTGCTTTGGTGGATTGATGGTGAATTATGGTGGAAACGCAACGCTCTAGCCCGGCAGGGTTGCCTCGAGACGAGAGCAGCTACACGCGTACGAATGTACAAGGGTCCGAATCCTTTCTCTGGTTGCCATGGCCCTCCTTTTATAGATCAAGGGGTCACCACAGTGGCAAATCAGTCATTGTGTACTGATTAGATAGCGAACAGTGCTATCATACCTAACTCTGTAGACAGAGCAGAGCGCATTAAATGCGCCGCTTAGTGTCACATCGTGGCATGCCCGGCAAGCCTTGTCGGGCTGTTTGGCCACCTTCTCGTCTGTCTGCTTGACACGTCTCTGGACAGGTGTCATTTGGAGGTGATTTCCATAGGAAGTGACTGCCACGTGCCAAATAACAGCCACTTAGTCACTTGGGGGCTTGACACCGCACCGATCGATGACTTGCATCACTGTGAGGTGGAGCGGTGGAGCCTTGGCGGGGTAGTTTGCCTTCGTCGTGCCCGGCAGGCCTGCTGGGACGGTCTTCAGGCCTGTCTTCGGGGCCACCTCGACCTCACCAAGCTTGCCTGCCCGGCAAGGGAGGCTTTCCCTTAATGGTGTCTTGCTCATTTAGCTTGTCTTGGTCTTCTTGATCTGCCCTTTGATTCCTCAAAGAGCTATCTCTTCAACTCGATCTCGTCTTGGATATTGCAACCTTGCTCTTTAGGCCTGTGCACGGTCTGGGCAACAGACCCAGGGTTTGTTGCACCGACACCGATGCTTGGGGGATGGAGATCAAAAGCTCAAGATGATGATGGCCATATCATGTCACATATTTTGATTGCATGTGATGTTTATCCTTTATGCATCTTATTTTGCTTAGAACGACGGTAGAATTATAAGATGATCCCTTCACTTAATTTCAAGATAAAAGTGTTCTCCCTGAGTATGCACCGTTGCTAAAGTTTGTTGTTTCAAAGCACCTCACGATGATCGGGTGTGATAGACTCTACGTTCACATACAACGGGTGTAAGCAAGTTTTGCACATGCAGAATACTTGGGTTAAACTTAAGGAGCCTAGCATGTACAGACATGGTCTCAGAACACTGGAGACCGAAAGGTCGAACGTGAGTCATATAGTAGATTTTATCAACATAGAGATGTTCACCATTGAAGACTACCCCATCTCACGTGATGATCGGACATGGGTTGGTTGATTTGGATCATGTATCACTTAGACAACTTGAGGGATGTTGATTTACGTGGGAGTTCATTATTAATTTGATTATTTGAACTAAAAATTTATCATGAAGTTAGTCTTAATAGTTTTTGCATATCTATGTTGTAGATCAATGGCCCGTGCTACCATTCCCTTGAATTTTAATGCGTTCCTAGAGAAAGCTAAGTTGAAAGATGATGGTCGCAACTACACGGACTGGGTCCATAACTTGAGGATTATCCTCATTGCTGCACAGAAGAATTATGTCCTTGATGCACCGCTAGGTAACAGATCTGCTGTAGGAGCTACTGCCGATGTTATGAATGTCTGGTAGACTCGATCTGATGACTACTCAATAGTTCAGTGTGTCATGCTTTACGGCTTAGAACTGGGACTTCAAAGACGTTTTGAACGCCACAAAGCATATGAGATGTTGCAAGAGCTGAAGTTGATATTTCAAGCTAATGCCCAGGTGGAGAGATATGAAGTCTCCAACAAGTTATATAGCTGCAAGATGGAGGAGAAAAGTTCTGTCAGTGAACACATACTCAAAATGTCTGGGTATCATAACCACTTGACTCAGCTGGGAATTGATCTTCCAGTTGAGAGTGTTATTGACAGAGTTCTTCAGTCACTGCCACCAAGCTACAAAGGCTTCGTGATGAACTATAATATGCAAGGGATGACGAAAACGATTCCTGAGCTCTTCGCGATATTGAAATCGGCGGAGGTAGAAATCAAGAAGGAGCATCAAGTGTTGATGGTTAACAAGACCACTAGTTTCAAGAAAAAGGGCAAGGGAAAGAAAGGAAACTTCAAGAAGAATGGCAAGCTAGTTGCCGCTCCCGTGAAGAAGCCCAAAGCTGGACCCAAGCCTGAAACTGAGTGCTTCTACTGCTAAGGAAATGGTCAGTGGAAGTGGAACTGCCCCAAATACTTGGCGGATAAGAAGGATGGCAAAGTGAAAAAAGGTATATTTGATATACATGTTATTGATGTGTTCCTTACTAATTCTCGTAGTAGTGCCAGGGTATTTGATACCGGTTCGGTTGCTCATATTTGTAACTCGAAACATGAGATGCGAAATAAACGAAGATTGGCTATGACGAGGTGATGATGCACGTCGGGAATGGTTCCAAGGTTGATGTGATCGTCGTCGACATGCTACCTCTACATCTACCATCGGGATTAGTTTTAGACCTCAATAATTGTTATTTGGTGCCAGCGTTGAGAATGAACATTATATCTGGATCTTTTTTATTGCGAGACGGTTATTCATTTCAGTCAGAGAATAATGGTTGTTTTATTTATATGAATAATATCTTTTATGGTCATGCACCTTTGATGAATGGTCTATTCTTGTTGAATCTCGATCGTAGTGATACACATATTCATAATATTGATGCCAAAAGATGCAAAGTTGATAATGATAGTGCAACATACTTGTGGCACTGCCGTTTAGGTCATATTGGTGTAAAGTGAATGAAGAAACTCCATGTGGATGGACTTTTGGAATCACTTGATTATGAATCATTTGATACTTGCGAACCATGCCTCATGGGTAAGATGACTAAAACTCTGTTCTCCGGAACAATGGAGTGAGCTAATGACTTATTGGAAATAATACATACTAATGTATGCAGTCCGATGACTGTTGAGACACGCGGCGGGTATCGTTATTTTCTGACCTTCATAGATGATTTGAGTAGGTATGGGTATATCTACTTGATGAAACACAAGTCTGAAACATTTGAAAAGTTCAAAGAATTTCAGAGTGAAGTGGAGAATCATCATAACAACAAAATAAAGTTTCTACAATCTGACCGCGGAGGCGAATATTTGAGTTACGAGTTTGGCCTTCATTTAAAACAATGTGGAATTGTTTCACAACTCACGCCACTTGGAACACCACAGCGTAATGGTGTGTCCGAACGTTGTAACCGTACTTTATTAGATATGGTGCGTTCTATGATGTCTCTTACCAGTTTGCCTTTATCATTTTGGGGTTATGCATTAGAGACAGCTGCATTCATGTTAAATAGGGCACCATCTAAATCCGTTGAGACGACACCGTATGAACTATGGTTTGGCAAGAAACCTAAGCTATCGTTTCTTAAAGTTTGGGATGCGACGCTTATGTCAAGAGGCTTCACCCTGATAACCTCGAACCCAAATCGGAGAAGTGTGTCTTCATAGGATACCCTAAGGAAATTATTGGGTACACCTTCTACCACAGATCCGAAGGAAAAATCTTTGTTGCCAAGAATGGGTCCTTTCTAGAGAAGGAGTTTCTCTCGAAAGAAGTGAGTGAGAGGAAAGTAGAACTTGATGAGGTAATTGTACCTTCTATCGAATTGGAAAGTAGCACATCAGAGAAAACCGTTCCCGTGATGCCTACACCAACTAGAGAGGAAGCTAATGACGATGATCATGAAACTTCGGATCAAGTTACTACTGAACCTCGTAGGTCAACCAGAACACGTTCCGCACCAGAGTGGTACGGTAACCCTGTCCTGGAAGTCATGTTGTTAGACAACGATGAACCTATGAACTATGAAGAAGCTATGATGAGCCCAGATTCCGACAAATGGCTTGAGGCCATGAAATCTAAGATAGGATCCATGTATGAGAACAAAGTGTGGACGTTGGTGGACTTGCTCGATGATCGGCAGGCCGTTGAGAATAAATGGATCTTCAAGAGGAAGATGGACAATGATGGTAATATCACTGTCTACAAAGCTCGACTTGTCGCAAAAGGTTTTCGACAAGTTCAAGGGGTTGACTACGATGAGACTATCTCACCCGTAGAGATGCTTAAGTCTGTCCGAATCATGCTAGCAATTGCCGTATTTTATGATTATGAAATCTGGCAAATGGACGTCAAAACTGCATTCCTTAACGGATTTCTTAAAGAAGAGTTGTATATGATGCAACCAGAAGGTTTTGTCGATCCTAAAGGTGTTAACAAAGTGTGCAAGCTCCAGCGATCCATCTATGGACTGGTGCAAGCATCTCGGAGTTGGAATATATGCTTTGATGAGGTGATCAAAGCATATGGTTTTATACAGACTTACGGTGAAGCCTGTATTTACAAGAAAGTGAGTGGGAGCTCTGTAGCATTTCTGATATTATATGTGGATGACATATTGTTGATTGGAAATGATATAGAATTTTTGGATAGCATAAAAGGATACTTGAATAAGAATTTTTCAATGAAAGACCTCGGTGAAGCTGCTTATATATTCACTGGTACAGCGAGGTGCTATACAAACGGTTTTTAACCCCTTTCCGTGACGGTGTTCTGAACCATCGCCTAGTGAGTTACTGCGATAGGGGGGTCCTTCCCACACGACCCAGAAACCATCGGGGATCGGCCATCCTAGCACACACGCTCGGCAAAATGAGTTCGTGTGCGACAGGCGAGTGATCAAATACGATTATACAGGCCCAATCGGTTTTGGTCGTAAGTACATCCCACACAGTCAGTCCCAAACAAACGTTTCCGTTTGTTATTTACATTCCACACAGTCAATCCAAGGAATACGTTTCCGTTCTTATGTACATCCCACACAGTCAATCCAGGGAAAACGTTTCCGTTCGTATGTACATCCCACACAGTCAATCCAGGGAAAACGTTTCCGTTCGTATATACATCCCACACAGTTTTATGTATAGGCTCGTGTGTGATAGGTGTAACTATCACACACGCTCTGCCTCGGTTAACCGTTTGCTTTTATTGAACTACATCACACACGATTTGATGAAGAAAACTGTATGGCATTGGGCTATCCATCACAAGCGCTTTTACTGCTAGAACCATTTGCAAAGTTCCATGACCGATTTAGCAGGTTTATTAGTTTTCTATTAATAATTCCAGTATTACGCAAATTCACATTTCATATCGAACAGCTGTTTGCAAATTTCATATCAGGCACATAAATATATTTTGACATCATAGTACGATAGCTACCTGAAAACAGCACAGTACAGCATATAGCTAGTTCAGCTTCATAAGAACAATATTAGAACAATATATTCATTTCCCTAATCGAGATCATCCAGGCTCGTCTTATCCACCTATGCTTTTAGTTCAGTAAGAACCTGTTTTGCACTGGCCAACCGGGAAAGTGCCTCCTTCGCCAACACCATCTTAGCAAAGTCTGATTTAAAAAATCTGAGCTCATTCTCCACCTTCCTCTTTTTATCCCGCATCTTCAAATATTCTTCAGTGTTGACAACACTTTCTCTAAGCCTACCTCTGTTCTCTTCCTCATACATGCTCCAGAGCTTTGCTAGGCACATCTTCAAAGACTGTGGCCACTCTTGATCAACCCACTCTAGATAAGAACACTTCCGTTCATCCTATAATATTTAAAACTAGATCAGTAACAATTGTAGGGGAAATGGGTTTATAGCAACATAGAAAATCACCAATACTTATTTTGAAAAACTGAAGAAACAGGTTAATTATGACATATCTTCTCAAAAAGATCAATGTGCAAATGAATTAATTGCTACTAAGACAACAACCAAATTTTGAAACATCAGAAGCTATAATTAACTACAACAACGCTACAAGTTCTTAGTCATGTACTATAAATAACAAATTGAACATTTTATGAGGAAGCTAAATATAACTGCAACAACATAGCTACAGTGTTTGGATGACAGCAAATTGATACTAACAGGTGTGAACATGCACAAATTTAGTAACATAGAACTAATAGCACTAAGGCTGTCCACTATGTATGCCAAAACCGGTGTAAAGACAACTGTTGCTACATTTCGCACCGGTGCCCTGCACTGGCAAGCCGATGCAGCGGAAAAAAATCAGGGACCTGGACTCCGGAGCACCTAGTTGCTCCGATGCCCAGTTCCTTCGTGCCATAAAGATTTAGTATTTTACTGCTTGGCTGCTCGGATGTGTGGACCAAAGTTGGCTGCACAAACTGCTGAAGTGGTGCCAAATAATTTTCTAATGGAACCGCTAATGAGATGGCAACATTTTTAGATACTAGGTACAAACTGTGACACTGTCTTAACATCCAGAATAACATAGCATGGTGACAGTGTCTGAATCACATCTAACAAATTATTTGTAACAACGAACGTGGGGCTAACCTTCTCTACACATGCCAAAAACTTCCTCCCACTGTCCACAAATTCAAACACAACTAGCTTCACGCATGGAGATTGATGGTGACAACGAGCAGACAGATCTTCAGCCACCCCGCTCCATTCATTGCAACTGATGGTCCTAGGGAACTACAAGAGGAAGAAATGACTCAAATCGACCGCCGGGTTAAAATCCTTCATTCCAAGTCATAGCCCGAGAGAGAGAAGAGAGGCATACCCGGGTGGTGAAGGAGTTGTCGGAGGAGGAGGAACCGCTGGAGAGGTCATTGAAGAAGACCATGGAGACCCCGGCGGTAGGATGCGAGACGGCGAGAGCGAGGAAGCAAGCGAGGAAGCGGCTATAGCTTAGGAAGGAAGGAAGAAGGAAACAGTGGAAATGTGACTTGTGGTCGGGGAGAAAGGGGTGGGGAAGGGGGGGTGGGGCGGGGGTAGACATTTCGGTGGTAGGCCAAAAATTTCGAAATGTGGAGGAAAACTTTGCGCGCGGTGCCGCTGGACACCATTCACTTTGAACGATTGTGTGCATCGCAAATGATTCTTCTGCTTTACGCGCATGGGATGAGTTTGATAATTCAAATTTTGGTGGAAATTTCCCTAGGTACTGTCCTCATCCACGTCATTGCATAATTTAACATCGCTTGCTAATTTGGGCACACAAAAGAGTGTACAGCACATAGACCACACTTACTGAATCGAGAAATTTTAGTAATTAAACAGAGCCAGTTGGCCTAAACATTGCTCTAACAAAAGACCAGCATTAAAAATAAAGCCTAAGTACGCATAATTTCAACAAAGCCGCCGCCGCGCCGGCCTATGCATCGCCGGTGTGAGATGAGACGTTGATGACTTGTCCTGGCGACATGCCGCCGTTGGTGGACTCCGCGCCCCCTGCTGAAGTCGATCGCGTCCTCGTCCTCATCCTCGTCCTCAGCGCCGCCCTCAAGGTTGTAGTACTCGTAGTAGTGGCTGCGCCAGAGCTCGAGTTGGTACTCCATCGCCAATTCCTCAACGGACAGACTCTTATCTACCTCGACCTCGGCCACGTGCAACTCCTCCTCCCGGCGCTCCCCGATCTCTGCCGCCTTCTGCATCTCCAGCTCCCGCTCGGCGGTATCATGAGGAAGCAGGTGCTCCATGGCCACCGCCGCCTTTTTGGACATGGGTTGCATGCTGGATTCCGAGGTGGCCTGGAATATCTTGGCGTGGATGGCCTCGACCCGGGCCAGGGCGACATCGGCGGCACAGACGGTAGCTTGAGCGCTCTCGGCGTTTGCAGCCGCCGTCGTCGCAGCAGCTGCAGCCATCTCGGCTGCTGCAGCTGCCCTATAGGCTGCCGCATATGCCCTCTTGGCGGATGCGGCGGCACTCTCAGCGTAGGCGGCCGCGCTCTCGGCGCAGGCGGCGGCGCTCGGGGAGGACGCGGCCATCGTACAGGCCTTCACGAAGCGTTTCCACGGTGTCATCTTTCCAAGAAGGGGTTGCGGGAATGGGGATCGAGATTCATGGATTCGGGGGTTGCCGGCACTAGAGCAGACCAGCCGGTGAAGCTTAAGGAGGAAGACTTAAATAGACCCACGAGTTTTCATCACAAACGATTCCTACAAAAAAATGTGTGTGATGTTGTTGATATTTTTTATTAGCTGTGAAAGACGAATTTGGAGTAAAGTGGCAACGGATGGTGTTTTAAATGTACGGGAAAATTTGTGGTACTAATACAATTGTCATGTCAAATTTTGGAAAATTTCAGGGGTCATTTGACCTTTTAAGACATTTAAGTGATTTTCTAGCCATTTAATGACCTTAATTCAAATTTGAACTACATGTACATGCAACAGCTAACCATAACGGTTTGAGAAGTCATATTTTGTGTACTTGTGTGCGAGTTAATTCCATGTGCAGTAAATTGGAAGAAATTTTCAAACATATTGGTCTCACGGCTATGGCACAATTAAGCATGGAGTGCCATGGCATTTAAATTCCAAAAAAATAAAAAAAGATCAGAAACACATGAAACCTTACTTGATGTAATGTCATGCGACCAAGATGATGTGGTAAAAAATTTGGCATGTTTGACGAAAGTTTGGACACACACCCTCATAAACCGAAGCAACTCACTAGAAGGCTCATGGTTCCGAGAGGGAACAATGCATGTTTGATGACGAACGAGCGATAGCTTCCTCTTACGGGATTCAAAAAATTTCTACAGTTAACGTGCACTAATACAACTATCGTGTTAAAATTTGGAAAATTTCAGGGGTCACTTGACCTTTTTAAGACATTTAAGTGATTTTCTAGCCATTTAATGATGGTAATCCAAATTTGAACTACATCTACATGCAACGGCTAACCATAATGGTTGAAAAATCATATTTGTGTACTTGTGTGCGAGTTAATTCCATGTGCAGTAAATTGGAAGGAATTTTCAAACATATTGGTCTCACGCCCTGGACACATGCATGGAGTGCCATGGCATTTAAATTCCAAAAAAATAAAAAAGATCAGAAACACATGAAACCTTGCTTGATGTAATGTCATGCCACCAAGATGATGTGGTAAAAAAATTGGCATGTTTGACGAAAGTTTGGACACACACCCCTCACAAACCGGAGCAACTCACTAGAAGGCTCGTGGTTCCGAGAGGGAACAATGCATGTTTGATGACGAACGGGAGATAGCTTCCTCTTACGGCCTTCAAATTTTTTCTACATTTAACGTGCACTAATACAACTATCATGTGAAAAATTGGAAAATTCTAGGGGTCATTTGACCTTTTAAAGACATTTAAGTGATTTTCTAGCCATTTAATGACAGTAATTAAAATTTGAACTACATCTACATGCAATAGCTAACCATAACGGTTTAAAAAAACATATTTGTGTACTTGTGTGCGAGTTAATTCCATGTGCAGTAAATTAGAAGGAATTTTCAAACATATTGGTGTCACGGCATGGACACATGCATGGAGTGCCATGGCATTTAAATACCAAAAAAATAAAAAATGATCAGAAAAACATGAAACCTTGCTTGATGTAATGTCATGCCACCAAGATGATATGGTAAAAAAATTGGCCTGTTTGATGAAAGTTTGGACACACACCCCTCACAAACCGGAGCAACTCACTAGAAGGCTCGTGGTTCCAAGAGGGAACAATGCATGTGCTACTTCTTGAGCTTGCGTTGGTTTTTTCCCTTAAAGAGGAAAGGGTGATGCAACAAAGTAGAGATAAGTATTTCCCTCAGTTAGAGAACCAAGGTATCAATCCAGTAGGAGGTACAAGCAAGTCTCCAATCTATGCACCTGCACAAACAATCAAACACTTGCACCCAACGCAATAAAGGGGTTGTCAATCCCTTCATGGTCAATTGCAATGGTGAGATCTGAAAATGTATGATGGAAAATAGACCCGGGGACCATAGGTTTCACTAGAGGCTTCTCTCTTGAAGGAAAATAATACGGTGGGTGAACAAATTACTGTCGAGCAATTGATAGAAAAGCTCAAAGTTATGACGATATCCAAGGCAATGATTATGCATAAAGGCATCATGTCCGTGTCAAGTAGACCGACTCCTGCCTGCATCTACTACTATTACTCCACACATCGACCGCTATCCAGCATGCATCTAGAGTATTAAGTTCATAAAGAATGGAGTAACACCTTAAGTAAGATGACATGATGTAGAGGGATAAACTCAAGCAATATGATGAAAACCCCATCTTTTTATCCTTGATGGCAACAATACAATACGTGCCTCGCTACCCCTACTATGTCACTGGGTGAGGACACCGCAAGATTGAACCCAAAACTAAGCACCTCTCCCATTGCAAGAAATACCAATCTAGTTGGCCAAACCAAATCGATAATTCGAAGAGAAATACAAAGATATCAAATCATGCATATAAGAATTCAGAGGAGATTTGAATAATATTCATAGATAATCTGATCATAAATCCACAATTCATCGGATCTCGACAAACACACCGCAAAAGAATATTACATCGGATAGAACTCCAAGAACATCGAGGAGAACATGGTATTGAAGATCATAGAGAGAGAAGAAGCCATCTAGCTACTAGCTATGGACCCGTAGGTCTGAGGTAAACTACTCACGCTTCATCGGAAGGGCAATAGGGTTGATGTAGATGCCCTCCGTGATCGAATCCCCCTTCGTCAGATCATCGGAAAAGGCCCCAAAATGGGATCTCACGGGAACAGAAGGTTGTGGCGGCGGAAAAGTATTTTCGTGGATGCTTCTGAGGGTTGGGGAATATTTGTGAATTTATAGAGCTGAGAGGGAGGTCGGTGGACTCCCGAGGGGCCCAAGCCAGGGGGGCGCGCCCTGAGGGCTTGTGGTGCCCTCGGGACTCTTCTGACTTCATCTCCAAGTTCCATGGGTGTCTTCTGGTCCAAGAAAAATCATCGTAAAGTTTTATTCCGTTTGGACTCCGCTTGATATTCCTTTTCTGCGAAACTCAAAAACAAGGAAAAAAACAGAAACTGGCACTGGGCTCTGGGTTAATAAGTTAGTCCCAAAAATAATATAAAATAGCATATTAATGCATATAAAACATCCAAAACAGATAATATAATAGCATGGAACAATCAAAAATTATAGATACCTTGGAGACATATCAAGCATCCCCAAGCTTAATTCCTGCTCGTCCTCGAGTAGGTAAATGATAAAAACAAATTTTTTGATGTGGAATGCTACCTAACATATTTATCCATGTAATTTTCTTTATTGTGGCATGAATATTCAGATCCATAAGATTCAAAACAAAAGTTTAATATTGACATAAAAACAATAATACTTCAAGCATACTAATAAAGCAATTATGTCTTCTCAAAATAACATGGCCAAAGAAAGTTCTCCCTTCAAAATCATATAGTCTGGCTATGCTCCATCTTCATCACACAAAGTATTAAATCATGCACAACCCTGATGACAAGCCAAGCAATTGTTTTATACTTTTGATGTTCTCAAACCTTTTCAACTTTCACACAATACATGAGCGTGAGCCATGGATATAGCACTATATGTGGAATAGAATATGGTGGTTGTGGAGAAGACAAAAAGAAGGAGATAGTCTCACATCAACTAGGTGTATCAACGGGCTATGGAGATTCCCATCAGTAGATATCTATGTGAGTGAGTAGGGATTGCCATGCAACGGATGCACTAGATCTATAAGTGTATGAAAGCATAAAAAGAAACTAAGTGGGTGTGCATCCAACTCACTTGCTCACGAAGACCTAGGGCAATTTGAGGAAGCCCATCATTGGAATATACAAACCAAGTTATATAACGAAAAATTCCCACTAGTATATGAAAGTGACAAAATAGGAGACTCTCTATCATGAAGACCATGGTGCTACTTTGAAGCACAAGTGTGGAAAAAAGATAGTAGCATTGCCCCTTCTCTCTTTTCTCTCTTTTTTTTGTTTTGGGCTCTTTGGCCTCTTTTTTTCTTTTCTTTTTTTTTCTCTTTTTTTCGTCCGGAGTCTCATCCCGACTTGTGGGGGAATCGTAGTCTCCATCATCCTTTCCTCACATGGGACAATGCTCTAATAATTATGATCATCACACTTTTATTTACTTTACAACTCGATACTAGAACAAATATATTGACTCTATATATGCCTCCGGCGGTGTATCGGGATGTGCAATGACTCAAGAGTGACATATATAAAAAATATGAATGGTGGCTTTGCCACAAATACGATGTCAACTACATGATCATGCAAAGCAATATGACAATGATGAAGCGTGTCATAATAAACGGAACAGTGGAAGTTGCATGGCAATATATCTCGGAATGGCTATGGAAATGCCATAATAGGTAGGTATGGTGGCTGTTTTGAGGAAGGTATATGGTGGGTGTAATGCACCAGTGAAAGTTGCGCGGTACTAGAGAGGCTAGCAATGGTGGAAGGATGAGAGTGCGTATAATCCATGGACTCAACATTAGTCATAAAGAACTCACATACTTATTGCAAAAGTCTATTAGCTATCGAAATAAACTACTACACGCATGCTCCTATGAGGGTAGATTGGTAGGAAAAGACCATCGCTCGTCCCCGACCGCCACTCATAAGGAAGACAATCAATAAATAAATCATGCTCCGACTTCATCACATAACGGTTCACCATACGTGCATGCTACGAGAATCACAAACTTTAACACAAGTATTTCTACCAATCCACAATTACTCACTAGAATGACTCTAATATCATCATCTTTATATCTCAAAACAATCATAAGGAATCAAACTTCTCATAGTATTCAATGCACTTAATATGAAAGTTTTTATTATATCCTTCTTGGATGCCCATCATATTAGGACTAAATTCATAACCTAAGCAAATTACCATGATGTTTTAGAGACTCTCAAAATAATATAAGTGAAGCAAGAGTGTTCAACAATTTCTATAAAATAAAACCATAGCCGTGCTCTAAAAAGCTATAAGTGAATCACTAGAGCATATTGCCTAGCTCAAAAGATATAAGTGAAGCACATAGAGTATTCTAATAAATTCACGATTCATGCATGTCCCTCTCAAAAGGTGTGTACAGCAAGGATGATTGTGGCAAACTAAAAAGCAAAGACTCATATCATACAAGACGCTCCAAGCAAAACACATATCATGTGGTGAATAAAAATATAGCCTCAAGTAAATTTACCGATAGACGAAGACGAAAGAGGGGATGCCTTCCGGGGCATCCCCAAGCTTAGGCTCTTGCCACTCATTATTCCATAGTCCATTAAATCTTTACCCAAAATTTGAAAACTTCACAACACAAAACTCAACAGAAAACTCATGAGATCCGTTAGTATAAGAAAATAAAATCACCACTTTTGCTACTGTTGTGAACTCATTCTTTATTTATATTGGTGTAGTACCTACTGTATTCCAACTTCTCCATGGTTCACCCCCCCCCCCCCCCCCCCCGATACTACCCATAGAATCATTAAAATAAGCAAACAACACATAAAAAACAGAATCTGTCAAAAACAGAACAGTCTGCGAAGATCTGAAATGTTCTACTACTTATGTAACTCCAAAAATTCTGAAAAATTAGGATAACAGAGTAAATTTGTATATAAATCTTGTGTAAAAAATTCAGGGTTTTTCCACGCTCCAGTGTATTTAAACAATTCTGTTACTGGACACAAAAGTTTCTGTTTTTCAGCAAGATCAAATCAACTATCACCGTAAGCCATCCCAAAGGTCTTACTTGGCACAAACACTAATTAAAACACCAAAACACAATTACTACAGAGTTAATAATGTGTATTTTATTCAAGAACAGTAGCAAAACAAAAAACACAAAAATAAAAATTGGGTTGCCTCCCAACAAGCGCTATTGTTTAACGCCCCTAGCTAGGTATATTGCAATAGATCTAGGTATTGTCCTCTTTGGTATGCAATCCATAAGTAGCTCTCATAATAGATTGATATGGCAACTTAATTTTATTTCTTGGAAAGTGTTCCATGCCCTTCCTTAACGGAAATTGAAATCTAATGTTTCCTTCTTCCATATCAATAATTGCACCAATCGTTCTAAGGAAAGGTCTACCAAGAATAATAGGACATGTAGGATTGCAATCTATATCAAGAACAATGAAATCTACGGGCACATAATTCCTATTTGCAACAATAAGAACATCATTAATCCTTCCCATAGGTTTCTTTATAGTGGAATCCGCAAGATGCAAATTTAAAGAACAATCATCAAATTCACGGAAACCTAGCACATCACATAAAGTTTTCGGAATCGTGGAAACGCTAGCACCCAAATCACACAAACCATGGCACTCATAATCTTTAATTTTAATCTTAATAGTAGGTTCCCACTCATCATAAAGCTTTCTAGGGATAGAAACTTCCAACTCATGTTTTTCTTCAAAAGATTTCATCATAGCATCGACAATATGTTTAGTAAAAGCTTTATTTTGATTAAAAGCATGAGGAGAATTCAACATGGATTGCAGCAAGGAAATACAATCTATCAAAGAAAAATTATCATAATTAAAGTCCTTGAAATACAAAAGGGTGGGTTCATTGCTACTTAAAGTTTTGACCTCTCCAATCCCACTTTTATCAATTTTTGCATCAAGATCTATAAACTCCGAATCATTGGGACGCCTTCTAACTAAAGTTGACTCATCTCCAGTCCCATATTTATCAAGATTTATATTAGAAAACAAAGATTCAATAGGAGTCACATC
Source organism: Thinopyrum elongatum (assembly GCA_011799875.1). Lineage (NCBI taxonomy): Eukaryota > Viridiplantae > Streptophyta > Magnoliopsida > Poales > Poaceae > Thinopyrum > Thinopyrum elongatum. Next base: position 432,561,133 of record CM022299.1, on the reverse strand, counting down.
AATCACTTTAAGATCTTCATCATTATTTTCACAAGAAATCGAAGAACACGCTTTTACAAACCATTCTCGCTTAGCACGCATCCTAGCGGTTCTTTCTTTACATTCATCAATATAAATTCTCATAGCTTTTAGAGACTCACTAATATCATGCTTGGGTGGAATAGATCTAATTTTCAAAGAATCAATCTCAAGAGAAATTATATCCACGTTCCTAGCCAAATCATCAATCTTAAGCAATTTTTCTTCAACCATAGCATTGAAATTCTTTTGGGAACTAATAAATTCTTTAATATTGTTCTCAAGATCAGAGGGCATCTTATTATAATTTACATAAGAATTGTTGTAGGAATTACCATAATTATTAGAGGAATTACTAGGAAATGGCCTAGGGTTGAAATTACCTCTATACGCGTCATTACCAAAATTGTTCCTACCAACAAAATTCACATCCATAGATTCATTATTATTCTCAATCAAAGTGGACAAAGGAATATCATTAGGATCAGTAGGGGCACTCTTACTAGAAAACAATTTCATAAGTTCATCGGTCTTTCCACTCAAAACATTAATCTCTTCAATCGCATGCACTTTTTTACTAGTAGAGGATCTTTGGGTGTGCCATTGAGAGTAATTAGCCATAATATTATCTAGGAGTTTAGTAGCTTATCCTAATGTGATTTCCATAAAAGTACCTCCCGCGGCCGAATCTAAAAGATTTCTAGATGCAAAATTCAATTCGGCGTAAAAATTTTGTATGATCATCCATAAACTCAAACCATGCGTAGGGCAATTTCTTATCATCAATTTCATCCTCTCCCAAGATTGTGCAACATGTTCATGATCAAGTTGCTTAAAATTCATTATATCATTCCTAAGGGAGATGATCTTAGCAGGAGGAAAATACTTGGAAATAAAAGCATCTTTACACTTATTCCATGAATCAATACTATTTTTAGGAAAAGATGAAAACCAAGTTTTAGCACGATCTAGTAGTGAGAACGGAAATAGCTTCAATTTAACAATATCATTATCCACATATTTCTTCTTTTGCATATCACACAACTCAATGAAAGTATTTAGATGGGATGCGGCATCTTCACTAGGAAGGCCGGAAAATTGTTCTTTCATAACAAGATTCAGCAAAGCGGCATTAATTTCATAAGATTCCGCACTAGTGGCGGGAGCAATCGGAGTACTAATAAAATCATTGTTATTAGTATTGGAAAAATCACACAATTTGGTATTTTCTTGAGACATCGTGACAAAGCAAGCAATCTAACACACGAGCAAACAAAAGGCAAACGAAAAGACGAACGGAAGAAGGGCGAATAAAAAGGCAAATATTTTTGTATTTTTCTAAAAATCATTTTAGAAGTGGGGGAGAGGAAAATGAGAGGCAAATGGCGAATAATTTAATGCAAGAGATGAGAGTTTATGATAGGTACTTGGTAGGCTTGATGTAGACCTCCCCGGCAACGGCGCCAGAAATTCTTCCTGCTACTTCTTGAGCTTGCGTTGGTTTTTCCCTTGAAGAGAAAAGGGTGATGCAGCAAAGTAGAGATAAGTATTTCCCTCAGTTAGAGAACCAAGGTATCAATCCAGTAGGAGGTACAAGCAAGTCTCCAATCTATGCACCTGCACAAACAATCAAACACTTGCACCCAACGCGATAAAGGGGTTGTCAATCCCTTCACGGTCAATTGCAATGGTGAGATCTGATAGGGATAGGTATAAAAGATTACTAAAACATAAAACCAAATAAAAGTAAATAAATTGCAGCAAGGTATTTTTGGGTTTTTTGGTTTATAGATCTGAAAATATATGATGGAAAATAGACCCGGGGACAATAGGTTTCACTAGAGGCTTCTCTCTTGAAGGCAAATAATACGGTGGGTGAACAAATTACGGTTGAACAATTGATAGAAAAGCGCAAAGTTATGACGATATCCAAGGAAATGATTATGCATATAGGCATCACGTCCGTGCCAAGTAGACCGACTCCTGCCTGTATCTACTACTATTACTCCACACATCGACCGCTATCCAGCATGCATCTAGAGTATTAAGTTCATAAAGAACGGAGTAATGCCTTAAGTAAGATGGCATGATGTAGAGGGATAAACTCAAGCAATATGATGAAAACCCCATCTTTTTATCCTTGATGGCAACAATACAATACGTGCCTCGCTACCCCTACTATGTCACTGGGTGAGGACACCGCAAGATTGAACCCAAAACTAAGCACCTCTCCCATTGCAAGAAATACCAATCTAGTTGGCCAAACCAAACCGATAATTCGAAGAGAAATACAAAGATATAAAATCATGCATATAAGAATTTAGAGGAGATTCAAATAATATTCATAGATAATCTGATCATAAATCCACAATTCATCGGATCTCGACAAACACACCGCAAAAGAATATTACATCGGATAGAACTCCAAGAACATCGAGGGGAACATGGTATTGAAGATCATAGAGAGAGAAGAAGCCATCTAGCTACTAGCTATGGACCCGTAGGTCTAAGGTAAACTACTCACGCTTCATCAGAAGGGCAATAGGGTTGATGTAGATGCCCTCCGTGATCGAATCCCCCTCCGATAGATCACCGAAAAAGGCCCCAAGATGGGATCTCACGGGAATAGAAGGTTGCGGCGGCGGAAAAGTATTTTCGTGGATGCTTCTGAGGGTTTGGGAATATTTGTGAATTTATAGAGCTGAGAGGGAGATCGGTGGACTCCCGAGGGGCCCACAAGCCAGGGGTGCCCCCCTAGGGCGTGCCCTGAGGGCTTGTGGCGCCCTCGGGACTCTTCTGACTTCATCTCCAAGTTCCGTGGGTGTCTTCTGGTCCAAGAAAAATCATCATAAAGTTTTATTCTGTTTGGACTCCGTTTGATATTCCTTTTCTGCGAAACTCAAAAACAAGGAAAAAACAGAAACTGGCACTGGGCTCTGGGTTAATAAGTTAGTCCTCAAAATAATATAAAATAGCATATTAATGCAGATAAAACATCCAAAAGAGATAATATAATAGCATGGAACAATAAAAAATTATAGATACGTTGGAGACGTATCAACATGTTTGATGACGAACATGAGATAGCTTTCTCTTATGGCCTTCAAATTTTGTCTACATTTAACATGCACTAATACAACTGTCATGTGAAAAATTGGAAAATTCTAGGGGTCATTTGACCTTTTAAAGACACTAAGTGATTTTCTAGCCATTTAATGACCGTAATTCAAATTTGAACTACATCTACATGCAACGGCTAACCATAACGGTTTGAAAAATCATATTTTTGTGTACTTGTGTGCGAGTTAATTCCATGTGCAGTAAATTGGAAGGAATTTTCAAACATATTGGTGTCACGGCCTAGACACACTTGCATGGAGCGCCATGCCATTCAAATTCCAAAAAATTTAAAAAATGATCAGAAACACATGAAACCTTGCTTGACGTAATGTCATGCCACCAAGATGATGTGGTTAAAAAATTGGCCAGTTTGACGAAAGTTTGGACACACACCCCTCACAAACCGGAGCAACTCACTAGAAGGCTCGTGGTTTCGAGAGGGAACAATGCATGTTTGATGACGAACGAGCGATAGCTTCCTCTTATGGGCTTCAAAAACTTTCTAGAGTTAACGTGCACTAATACAACTGTCATGTCAAAATTTAGAAAATTTCAGGGGTCATTTGACCTTTTTAAGACATTTAAGTGATTTTCTAGCCATTTAATGACCGTAATCCAAATTTGAACTACATCTACATGCAGCGACTAACCATAATGGTTTGGAAAAAAATATTTGTGTGCTTGTGTGCGAGTTAATTCCATGTGCAGTAAATTGGAACGAATTTTCAAACATATTGGTTTCACGGCTTGGACACATGCATGGAGAGCCATGGCATTTAAATTCCAAAAAACTAAAAAATCATCCGACAATGTAAATATCTGGTGTTCAAAAAAGAAAATGTAAAGATCTGGCAAGATAACTGGCCCCCACACGATTGGCACTCTATTTCATGCCTCGAGGTTTGGAAGGTGAGTGGCGCGGGTTATTAATCAGACACGGTTCTGTATTGGAATCCGTCAGCTATTAAGTTCACACACGGATTTTGCTGCGGGAATCGTGTGTAATTCAAACTACAGTACTCGTAAATTCCGGCGACCGGCGTGTGTACTATTCTCGTCGATCTAGATTCCAGCCGCCAATAAATACTACCTTGCTCATTTCGTCCCGCCTGCATTCTCATCTACATCCTTCCCTCGCTCGCCCTCTCTCTCTCTCTCTATCTATCTATATATCTATCTCAAATCTTGGCCACTGACGGCCGATTAGCTTCTTGGCAGCGACGTGGAGTCAGAGAGCTGAGCTGGAGAAGAAGCTTCTATTCGGCTCAGCCACACACGGGAAATGGACGTCGGAGATCATAGATTAGGTTAATTAATTATACCTCCAGCGCACCCCTTTTTAGTTGAAGAATGTATGAAATGTAATGATTATGCATCTCAATGATTCACACGTCAGAGCCAATATTTACTTCACAACTAAAGAATAAAGAAAAATCGATCGATGCTGCTGACGGCAAAGGGCGTCCCATTCCAAAATATCAAACGCATGTCTTCTTGTTAACATCAATGAGCAAAATTTGAGAAGGTTGTCCATTCCAAAATATCAAATGCGTGTCTTTTTGCGTACATCAATGAGCAAACTTTGACAAGGTTTTCCCATTCCAAAATATCAAATGCTTTTTTGTGTACATCAATGAGCAAACTTTGACAAGGTTTTCCCATTCCAAAATATCAAATGCCTACGATTGTGGAATGGGCCGGGTTTGCCATCAGTTCGGACATTGACATGTCACCTCGTGCTAAATAAACCAGCTATTCTTTTTGTGTAGTTCCACTAAAATCAACCAACTTTGCGTGTAGCTTGTATGATTTCTCCTTTATATGTTGCAAGGCCTTGAACATATTGGCACCTCCTTTCTTGTAGCTAATTTTGTGGCTGGAGGTGGAAATGAATGATTCGAGAACATTCGATCTATTGTGCATGATGAAGTATAATGGAGGGCACGAACCATCAGAACATTTTGTGCAGTTCCCATTGAAATCAAGCTGAGCATCCCTGTTTGTATAAATACAAAAAAGTGATTAGTACAAAGCAAACTGTATTATGAATTTACAGTTTAAACAGGCAACCTACATGATCCATGCAGAGCACACATTTAAAAAAATAGAACTCACCAGAAAGAATCCTAAAACAATATTGTATTGGCCATCACAGCAACAAAGATGAAGATCTATGAGTCCTTCTGAGCTGAAGTTAGTTTGTTCTTGTGGGCAGTAATGTAACCATCCTTCAACTGCTCCTTCTGATAAGAAGAGAAGGGCTTGGCTTCTTCATCCTGGCATATTCTTCTTCTGAGGAGGATGATCCTGTTGTGCAAAGACAAGAGAACAACTAAATGCTAGCATTCATGTTTGCTCGAAAAGAAGGAAAGGAAATATTAAAAAAACATTACATTAACAATGGGAGTAACGGATGAAATGTATAGTCACAAAGAGATGCATCCTCATTATCCTCATAGGAAATGATATGTTACCAAACACATCAGCTCAACTTGAACTGTATTATTATTTAATTTTATAAGTGGCTATAACGGTGGCAAACCGGTGCCTCAATTTATTAGCAGCCTTAGATTAACATGCGAAACAATACCACTTTCTCATGACAGTAGCTAAAGAGTAGCACAACACCAATAGAGATGACAAAGCTCGATCATATGGATGAAATCCATGGGCTGGTACCAACCTTTGTCAGGAAGCTTATTGTGTAGAGCATGCAGATGAAGCACTTCTCCGGAACCATCCGTTATTATCTACTGTGGTTGCCATGCTTACTATAAACTCCTCAATTAGTTTAATGTTTCCAACATCTTCTTGTGCAGTTCCACTAAAATATATGTTATCTTCAAACAAGATCCCTGTTTGCACAAGTAGAGATAATTACATATTACATTAAGAGTGGCATCAAATCACAGTGGCAAAACAATTGCTCGTTCTAGCCATAGCAATAAATTAAGATGCAAAACTATATCATTACTTGTGTCATCACAGTTCCAGTGCTTCATTACAGCGCCGGGAGTTGATTTTTGTTCTTCTTCCGCTTGTTCTTCCCCTTCATCACTTGGGTCAATAACAGACAAGCTTCGCCTTCAATGTAAGATTTGGCATGCCAATTAGGGAGCACAAGTATAGCACTAAACAACAACATTACTTTTCTGATGACAGTAGCAATGTACAGGCTAACAGTTGCGAAATATCATTATCTTACCTCAATGGGATATTACGATGCACATACAGATTGGAAGTCTGGTCTCCTTTTGTGCAGTTCACTAAAGCAAGCAACATTACCGTATAAGTAGTAAAACATATGAAAGCACACTACACAATCATGTGGAAGAAGGCCAGTACTGACCTCTCATGACGCGGAATTGAAACTACTCACAAGAAGAAGATCTGAAACAAATTTGCCAACACAGATAGGAAGTCAGATCTCCTCTTGTGCAGTTCCGCTAAGATCAAGCAATCAAGCAACATTGTCGGTGTGACATTTTGGTTGAACTGCACAAAACACTCTTAAAACAAAAGTGTTTTGTGCAGTGCAACAAAAGGTCACAATAGCAATGAGGTGAGGTAAATAACCCTGTTTACATTGAGGTGCAAAGGAAACAATTAGTGGTCAATAACGGTGGATGACACAGAAGCCCACAAAAAGAAGCATCTAACTTATCTAAATGGGAAAGAAAGCAAGATAGTAGCATTTCTCAAACAGTGGCATTGATTCATATTAACAGAGAGATTATATTAACAATAAAATTCGTTAAACATGTAATTTGCTTTTAGCTGTGGCATTGCTTCAATTTTCCAGCGGCATTATTAGATTAACAACAGCTAAAGAGTTGTATGGGACAGTGGACGCACATGCACCATGTGCATGTACCGATGTATAAAGGGGTGATGCACAGTCTGTTGCAACAAACAACCAAGGAACATATTTGTGTTGGTCCCATTTTTGTTATCTTTAGACACCTTTCCCTATGTGAGGGCAGCAACTCTAGTCCTACTCAAACTATACAACCTTGTCCCCCACCCACAGAAAGATCAGTTCCTTACAGATGTGTGTACTGCCTTTGTCATTGTTTTCCCTTTTCGACCAACATAGGTGTTGGATAGCTAGTCTGTACTACTTTCCCCCCTCCCTTTCCTCTTTGAACCACGTCCTAGATTCATGCTATACAACTTTCCCCACTACTTTCCTGTTTGATCCAACACCTAGATTCAAGTGCAGAAGCAAAAAAATTCCACATGCAGCTAGAGCAATGCCTGTGGATTAAGAAAATTCTACCTTAAGGTTCTCGGGGTGCGGCTCGGTGGGCGGCCGGAGGCCGATCTGCCCACACTATGTACGGCGGTGAGGAAGAAGTGGTCGGAGGCCCTCCCGCACCGCCGTTGGGTGAAAGAGAACAGCGGCACCAGCAGTGGATTCCCTTCCTCACCAACGGCGACAGCGTTAAGCCTCCTTGCCTTCCCCAACGGACGGGATCCTGCCGGCTCTTTGACTAGCAATGAGGTGAGAGAAAGAGAGGAGAGGCCAACGCAGTCTTGTTTAGATCTGGATAGGGTGAGAGAGTGTGTAGAGAGCAACTACAAGCGCTAAGGCTCCAACGTGTATATATATAGTGGAGAGAGAGTGTGAAGAGAGCAAACCCTAGAAAACAAGCACTGAGGCTGCAGCGTATATAGTTGGAGTGGTTTTCTTTTTCTCTCCATAAAAATTGTTTTAAATTATGCACGAAATAGAACTCTTTATTTAACGTACAACTAGTGAAGAAAAATACTACTAGTAGGCAAAGCTAATACTACTACGTGAAGAAAATTTAACGCTCCAGGGAGTCAACTCGAAATTAACGCTCCACGCCTCCCGGTCGCACTTACTATCGTTCATGTGTGGTATGAAGCAACAACTGAACCACACACGGTCAAAATATCGGAAAGGTGGGCTGCACCATCCTCCAATTTTAAATATTTTGGGCACTTGTATTCGGCCTAAGTCAGTGTGCCACCGTATGTACTAAGGGTTACAGCGGGTGCTAAGAAACTAGGGCGTATTGAGAGTAATTGCCATGCCGTTTATTTGTAGGGTCTCTTGAAAACCGTCAAACTCTATTCCCCTCTTATTTAATGGATGAGGCAAATCTTTTGCCTCCATTTAAAAAAAACGAGAAATTCAATTTTAATTATTTTGTATGTACACTTTGCTCTCTTCCAATAATTTTGGGCACTTGTATTCGGCCTAAGTCAGTGTGCCACCGTATCTCGTACTACTCCCTCCGTCTAGGTGTATAAGTCACGTTAGAAGGTGCAGCGGGACCAAGGTGCAAGCAGATTGGAGGAGAAGGAGAAACTTGATCGGTCCTTCCTCCAATCAAAGCCCTGATTTCTCTCTCTAAACGCAACAATTAATCACAGCAATTAAGACATGCCATTTTAGCTACCATGCAGGGCCACGTATTAACTCAAATGCAAGCCGGGTTCGATTTCTTGACTAATCAACGCGTAGTTGCGCTCCATGCATTGGGTTTCCGGGGGAGATAACAAGGCAGAGTAAGTAACGCTTGCTAGGAACGAGGCTAGGAGGGGATTGAGATGCGAAGTTAATGGACGACGCCTAAACATTTGGGGAATATCTGATTTTCGTAAGATGGCTTAACATCTAGACGGAGGGAGTACTACCTCAGTCCAAGTTTTTACGCCACGTCATATATTTTTTGTCAAAGTTTGACCAAAAAATTTAACTACTCACTACTTTCCGGTTAATAGGGCATAAATTTGAAATCTCATCAACCAAGGCAGATGATGAATGGAGAAATGTAGTACTCCATCTCGTAGTTTACAAAATTACTCAAACTTTAATCTGCATTAATTACAACATATTCATGGGTAGGAATGGTTACAAGCACTGGTTGGTTTCTTTTAATCCTTGCATGCATCAATTTAATGCACCTTTGAATGTGAACACATTTATTTTCCAGCACATTTCTTTATTTCATCAATGACATTTTGATACAGGGAAGTACATTCACCAATTATTTGCTAGGAGAGCAAGGCCAAAGAAAACAAGAACCACAATTAGACATTTTAAAAGATATCCAATTTCCATAACTGCTCCCACTAATTGTATTAACATCTTCTCTATGTCTTCATTGTTGATCTATGGCTTCTCGAGCTTGCACACTTCTTTCTACTTTGATTCTAAAGAACTAGACGTTGCTTCACATCTAATATCATCTCTAGCCTCTATTCTAGCAAGGAGTGCACGACCATCTACCAAATTTTGTGCTATCAATAGATCGATGTATTCTTCTTCCCAAAACAAAAACTTGCATCCATCCTACACACAAGTTTGAGTATAAGCTGCCGAACATGCCCCGAATAAGGGAGCACAGCCGAATCAAAAGAAGTATTACGCACCTTATCTTTTTTGCACTTGATGAACACCCATCCGAGATGTTGTGGCGTGGTCAAAACGCGGCGCAGTACCTGCCGCAGGCAGCCATCACACTTTATGAGCGGCAACGGTGAACCGACTAGCCGCTGGGCCAGGGCCGAGCCCGGACGGTGGCCGGCCGTGTCTTTGCCGGTGATCCGCCGACGGGATAGATCCGAGCGGCTAGAGGTGGATTCAGTACCTGCACGCAACGTGGAGGCATTGCCATTGTTGTGCGACCCGGTACCCGGACACTCCATGGCAAGGAACAGTCGCAGGCGACCGGAATGCTCCAAATCCGGCAGCCGCGTGCATCAAATCCTGCGGCCACAGATATAGCGGCTGACCATCGGCGCCGGGACGAGAGGCACAGATCCGACCGTCGTGGTGTGGTCGGCTGGGCTATAGCGCGAGGCTCCGACGGATGTGCGTGTACCTCTTCTCTTCTTGTATGTACTCCATTTATCTCACTTCCTGTGGCTTCCCACCCCCACGATATTCTTATTCTATGAACCTGTGTGTGCGTGTGTGTGTTAGAGAGAGCGACACATCGACCTACTCCTACAGAGAGATGGTGCATAGTACTACGATTTAGCCGCGAGAGTCGGTGCATCCTCTCGTTTTCGGGCGTCCGGTCGGGACAGCTGCCACGCTCGCTCCTGACCAACCTGGCCCACCCAAAACCCCTCCATCGCCCGCGCGCGCTTCCCGCCCGAAACGGTCAGCGCCGCTCCAGAGAATCGGTGCCACATTCATGCCCGGGCAGAGCGGGCGCGACCTCTCACTGGCGCCTGCGTTGAAGGGAGAAGTGCATTCAAGAGTGATGGTTGCTTCATCCGTCCAACTTACTGCTGGGTCTATGTGATTTGATGGCTCATTGGTCATTCCCACTAAGGTGGTACAACCGTGCTGAGTCTCATTTGCACTGTACACTTTACTTTGGTGCATGACACGTGCACCGAATGTTGGATGTCCCACGTTTCAGCAAAAGGAGGTAGACCATCTCCACCCTTTACAATTTTCTCCATTCTTACAGCGGAGGAGTGCGAAAGCAGTGAAAACACGCAAGCTCAGTGATTACATGGCCCACCTCACACTATCACCATATTTTCTGGACACCGTGCGACACATAACTCTTTAGTACATAGTAGTACGTACTGTAATTTCTCAGCGAGATAAATTTGTACAATGCTATGAAGCTTCCAGCTTCTATTTCATGTATCTTGTGTCCAAGGTTGCCCCGTTGCAACATTCCATCAAATACAAAGGATACTAACATGCATGCTATTGCATCTCAATGATTGACATATCATAGCCAATATGTACTCCATTCCAAAATAAGTGTCTCAACTTTATGCAAACTTTAGTACAAAGTTGTACCACTACTAAAGTTGACACTTATTTTGGAAAAGAGACAACTAAAGAAAAAAATGATCCATGTAGTCCCTAGGCCTTGAACCCTAAACCCTAACCAGGCTTTAATTTGTAGGCGATGTTGAACCTTCCGAAGAAATGAGGTTTGCAACCCTTTGACCGTCGGATCATTTTGTGCAGTTTCACTAAGCATCCCTGTGGCAAAGAAATTGAAGAAGCGTGATTATAATAAGACTAGTGGGACTAGTTGATGCGACATAAACTCATCACAAATACAATAGAAGCCAGTAGAGGTACGTGCGAGGCAAAGAAGTAGATAAATATCCACATGGAGCGATGTGGGCAGCTGGGGCAGTGGTGCAAGCCGGCTGTAAAGGAAGTTTTACCTGAGGGATGTCGGGATGTAGCTAGCTTAGAGGAGGGCGGCGGGAGACGGCAACTGCCCACGTCGTGGCAGTGAGCAAGGGACGAAGGCAACCGCACTGGCTTTGTGAGAGAGAATGGAGGGGACCCCTGATCGAGACGCGCCGACAGTGGGTTTTCGCCATCGGGGACGGCAACCGTATCTACACAAAGCATCCACCCCTTCCCCCGGCGGACGTGATCCACCCGGATGTTAGAGATGTGGCCACAGTTGTTTTGTGCGAGTGAGTGTGAAGAGAGCAACCCGAGCAAGCAACCGTGTAGGCTTGTCCTGGCTATGTATATAGTGGAGCGATTTCTTTTTCTCTCCATATGAACCTATTTATATTGCGTACGTGCCACTAAAGAAAAAAAACTTTATTTATAAATGACGCGACACCATTCATGCGTGGTTCCCGACCCTCCATTGAGTGAGTAACTACTACTAGACGCGTCAAATTATCACGTGGGCTGCATCATCGTACAGAAATGAGCTCCACCGTGTCACGTGTGTGGTTGGGGAAGACGCAAAAGACGCAAAGAGTGCTACTAGTACTACGTGCGTGGGTGCGTGCACCTCTTCTCTTTGAGCATGCTTATTAAAAGTATAGCCCACTACTCTACCACGCGATTATTATATGGGCAAAGAGTATAGGCAGTAATAATGACTAATAAGCCGTCAAATCACGAGGCCCACCTTTATCTATGTTTGACCGAGGAAGCAGCCATCATTTCACTCCTCGTTGAATATCCATCCGCTGCTACCTCCGCAAATAAATAAAAATCCGCTTCTACCTCCGCAACATGGTTAATAATATAGCCATGTCAATCACGACGTAGAAATATCATTCACTGATACAATAGGACTGGCTCTAAGGCTGGTGATTTTTTTACTTTGTCTCTTTCTCTTTTTGTCTCATTTACTCATTTTACATAGGAGCAGGTGTAGAGGATGGCTACTCATTTCGATGGGACTTCTTCATGGGGTTTAAGACTAAGCAACTCCGAATTATTCCCGCTGCCCACCACTCTGAATCGTGCCATCTATGATAGTACTCCCATTGCAACAATGAGGTCCACTAGGTCTAGCACGTCCTGTAAGAAGAGACTGTCACGCAAAACATACATTCTTTTTGCCTTCTTCCTCATACAGTACGTACCACTGGTACGTACTACTAGTACTACTACTACTCGTTCTCCTATAAACCTTGCACTTGGCATCTCAAAAATATTAACCTTGCGCTTGGCTCTTCGCCTCTTCCGGAAGTCGAGCAATAATGGTACTACAGTATATGGTTCTAGCTATCTGAGAGCGAATGAATTGCAGCACGTCCACCACGTGGTCGAGGGTCGAGGGGCGAGGGAGAGTGCGTACTACTATGTCCATTTCAATATGGACTACATACGGAGCAAAATGAGTGAATCTACACTCTAAAATATGTCTATATACATCAGTGTTTGGAGTATGTACTAGTAGTTCATATTGAAATCTGCTAAAAGACATATATTTCAAACAATATGATAATCTCTCTAACCAAGGTAGGGACGAGGAGTGTATGTACGTCTAACGAAGGGAGTAGTAAAATTTTCAACTCGTCCTGCGAGCCACCGCGCGTGTGGGCGAGGGAGCGGGCGTAGGCATAGTAAGCAAAACTTCCCCTCGTCCTGCGACTCTGCAAGCCACCGCACCCATGGGCGGGGGAGAGGGTGTACTAAGCAAGCTTCTCCTCATTCTGCGAGTTGACGGGACACATCAAAAGTAATACAGAGCATCTCCAGTGTATAGAGCCTTGCCTCTAAGGTAGGCCCCACATGGTTTGCCTCTTTTTTTAAAATAACACATCAAGTCGCAATTTGTTTGTTCACGCATGGTACACAATCCTCCATCAAGTGGACAACTAGTACACGTGTCAAATTACCACGTGGGCTGCCTTTTCGTACATAAATGAGCTCCACCGTGTACCCGCGTGGGTGTGGTTGGGAAAGAGACGGGAGTACGTGCACCGTGTGTGCACCTCTTCTCTTCGTGCATGTCCCCCACCTACATGGGTGTGTGAGAGAGAGATACAAACCTAGAGAGATGGCGTGTGCGTTCATGAGTGTTTTTTGTTATGGGGGGTGATTTCGTGAATGTATTTGTGGGAATATGTGTCGATATCTTAAACAAAAATTTGACACATGCAATGTGTGTGAAATAGAGGCCTATCTATATCATATATAGAGGGGGCGATCCACGAGAAGAGAGGGAGGGGTCATAGATATCGATAGAGTCGAAGCGAGGATCAAGTGTGTGGGTGCGAGATCAATGAAGAGAGCCATCGAAATTGTGTGTGTGCACGTCAAAGATATAGGGCGACTGACCTACCGGAACGTCAGAGGGCACATGGCAAGTTTGTGTGTGGCAGGGAGACATGAATAGAGCGCTCGATGTATCGGTGTGTGTGGGGGGGGGGAGGGGGAGGCAGAGACCTAACTAGAGAGGTAGATCGACTCGTATATGTGTTGAGAAGGAGAGACCTAGCTATGTCTTGAGGGAGATCAGTCGACATCCATACATAAGTGAAGGACGGGGAATAGGTTGGGACAGAGAGACAGAGATAGAGGGAGAGAGAGAGGGAGAGAGAGAGGTAGAGTGCCGGAGGGGTGGTGGAGTTGCTTCTCGGAGATGGTGGGAGAGGCCTACTAGACAAACTGAGGGTACAACTGCAATATTATCAAGAAGAGTGGGGATGTGTTTCTGTGTGTGCGTGTGCGTGATAGATGTGTCGGGAGGCATGCATGGATGATGAAGGGGGACCATGTGTTTGGTAAGCAGACCTAACTAGATCGGTAGATCAATTGTTGTGTGCCGGAGGAAGGGAGAGACATAACTAATGAGGTAGATCGATCGGCGTGTGGGGAAAACGAGTTATAAATGACCTAGGTAGCTATATGTATAGCGGGAGATCGGTCGGTGTACATCCATTTGTTAGAGGCAAATAAGGCCCAGAGAGATGGATAGAGAGAGAGAGAGAGATGGAGCTTGAAGGTGGTGCGAGAGGCCTACTAGCTAGATAGGGGGAGGAGTGTGTGATTGTGAGATCGATGAAAAGAGGGGCGAGAGTTTACACGTGTGTGGGACCGTATGAGAGACACGAGGCATGGACACAGAAAGGAGGAGATGGAAAGTGCGTGTGTATGTGCTAGGCAGACATCGCTAGAGAGGTTTATCGATCGGTGTGTGTCGGAAAGGAGTTGTGGAGACCGTGGGAGAACGACCTAAAGAAAAAAATGAATGTGCGCGATGGATAGAATGCTGGGGGAGAGGGAGGGCGAGGAGGGCGTGTGCATGCACGAGAGAAAGTTAGTGCTAGCTACAAAGGTTAGAGGATTGTGTGGGTGTAAAGAGACTAACAAAGATCATAATTCGATATGAAAGTGGATTCATATATTTGAATAAGAGATCATAGTGCTATAAACATATGCAAGCATGAATATAGTGGTGATACGCGTGGTGTGGTTTTGGACATGTTATACCATAATGTGATAATGCATGGCGTTTGCAACTCACAGCTAAATATCGAACAATCTAAACCATACTATATATCGAACAATCTCACATTTTTTTGAATTTGTGATAATGTGTGGCCTTTGCAGCTCACAACTAAATATTGAACAATCTAAACCATACTATATATTGAACAATCTCACATTTTATTTGAATTTGTGATAATGTGTGGCGTTTGCAACTCACATCTAAATACTTGTAGGCGTAGGGGGCGGGGCACCATGCATTATGTGATAAACACATTATACATATGAGACATGGTTTAGATTATGAAGATCTAGCTAGAGCTTGAAATGTACTGTGATTTGAAATCAACATAAAGTGGATTCAAAAAATCGAGTTCGAGTTCATATAGTACACATAGTTCATATCTAACTCGACAGTAATCATGTGGTGTGCTATGAAGATAATATACAAACGATGGTTTAACTTGACAATAATGATGATTGTAGATCTTCTTAAAATAGAGAAACGATTTCAAATGGTTTAACTTGACAACAATCATGATTGTAGATCTTATTCAAATAGAGAAACGAATTCAAATTTAGTTCATATTGAAGCGGTAGTATATACGTTTGCAATGCACTAAAACATTCATTTGAGTAGCAGGTTGCATGCATTATACACGTGGTGAAATATTTTAATTGAACATAGCATGGATTCAAAGTTTTGAATGACATTTGTAGTGCGAATTGATTTGGTACAGTACACGGGACTAGACTCTTGTGTGGTGCGAATTGATTTATTTTTGTTTTTTCGTCGAGGGAAGTGCGAATTGATTTGATATAGGGTGTGTTTGGATTGTGGCCAAAGTGCACCTTACCAAAATTTTGGTCATGACCCAAAGATTGGTCTTTGTTTGGATGGTTGCCAATTTTTTGGCATGCCAATGAACTCTAGCCAACTCTAGTTCATTTTTCTTGCCAATGTTGGCCAAATCATGTGCAACCAAAACCTCAACCAAAATTTTGGCTAGCCAATGCTTTGGTGGGGCAACCTTGGGCACAAACCAAACACACCCATAGTATACACGTTAGGCTTGTCCGGAAATTTCAACCCGCACCTTGTTATCTCGAAATTTTAAGATATCTCTTTGTCTCGTTGTGCTCCTAAAATTCCCTCCATCTCAACCCGTGCCTTGCTATCCCAAAATAACAACGCGCGCGAAAACTCCCACCTCCTGCCAAATCCCGACACGCGAAATTCCCGTGATACCCCTGAACCGAAAGAACCACCTAGTTCAAATTGGTGGGGCTACTTTCGTAACTTACCCCACATTTCGGACAAGCGCGTCCCTACGCCATGGTTCCCCCCTCCCATCCCCTCCACCCCCCATTCGTACACCAAGGCCGCGAAAACCCACGAAGCCCCACACCCTCCTCCGTCCGCCCACCCAGTCGGAGCCTCTTCCCTGACGATGTCGTGCACAGCAACACCTCGACGTCCCTCATCCACCGCACCGGATGAGGATCCGTCGTCGATCTCGTCATCCCGCCGGTTCAGCCACCCCGTCCACCACCTCCGAGGAGCTGCCCCGACGTTCCCCTCATCTTTCGCGCCACCTCCATTCCCATACCGCCGTCTTCACCTGCACCACCAGAAGAGCAGCATCATCACCGATTCCTCGGACAAAGCTGAGGCCTAATCGGCGCCACCAAAGAGGTTCTACACTAATCGCTGCATTTTCTTCTTGATTCGATCTCATGGTGTTGCCGGCGCTCGGTCACGAGCCGACATGGCACGGCTCCATCTACGGCAGCATCGCCGGCCACTTCCTCCACGACGTCACTCCCTCAGCGGCGACGTCCACATCAGTAGGAGCTGCTGCTGCATTGGCTCTCGCTCGCGTTGCTGCTCTGCTCTTCCTCTCAGTCCCCTGCCTGGTATGCTCTTGCTTTTGCTCGCGCTGCTACTCTCGCTCTTGCTCTTGCTTGTGCTGCTGCTCTACTCTTGCTCGCGCTGCTGCTGCACGAGCAGCAGATCCTGCTCTCGCTCGAGCCCCTGCAGCTGCTACCCGAGATGCTACTACACGACCAGCTGCCCCGGCTCTCGCATGCACTGCTGCTCCAGGCGCTGCTGCTGCTGCTTTTCTGCTACTAGTGCGTTCAGTTTCGACAGTAAAATTCAGTTTCGACAGCAAAATTCAGTTTCGACAGTTAAATTTAGTTTCGACAGTTAAGTTCAGACATGAGCGGCTGATATATTTTACATCTAGCACTTTGTGGTTATGTATTTTACATCATCTATTGGAGATGCTATTAGAATTCCACTCAGGTTAATGTTGTCTCTCTTGTCCTGCTTCAGCCTCGCCATCGTACAACTCACCGGAGCTGCTCCAACGATGAAACCCTCCATCACAGCGGAGCAGTACCCTCGGCTCCATCTCCAGACGCCTAAGATCTTCTTCCCCTCCTCCGACAGCCACATCAGCCGGAGCATTCTCACCGACCAACCCAATCATGCTGAGATCGACATGGCTTCGCCAAAGAGGTTGTACACTTGTTGCATCGCTTTTTTACTCTACATGTTATATATATTGTCCACTGAGCACATGCTGTAACGTGAAATATGATTAGTTTCTCCTACTATATGACAAGCAGTGAGGTACTAGGTAACTTAGCTATCCGTGATGGACTCTCTCGAAAGCCATCATTATTTATTTCTGCACGTTTGAGCTGTGCATGTGTAGATGGGCCTGGGAGTTGAGTTAGTAGGGCAGTGGCCTGGGTCCAAAGTAGTACAAGTAGCACAAAAACATTTTTGGAGTGTAGGCTTTTGCCTGTTCAAGCCTGCCTACTAGAATTGCCAGTGGTTGAAAGGAAAAGTGAAGGAAAAACATAGGAATTGGAAAGGTTCCTATGGTACTACTATTAATGCATTTGGTTCAAAGGAATGGAGCAAAGGAAAACTGTAGGATTTGTTCCTTTAGTGTCCCTTTCAAAGAAAAATCATAGGAATTTTAATATCCACTTGGCCCTCCTTTTCAAATTCCTATTCATGAAGATCAAGACTAAGTGATAGTAGCATAATAGCATTATAACTGTACATTTTCTTGTGGTTTGACTTAATTTGACCATGCTTCTTTGCATTCCTGTGACCTTCCAATTCCTATGAACCAAACACCCAGATTGACCGAAATCCTGTGATTTTAAATTCTTTGCACATGCATTCCTATCCTATTACTGTGTATTTCCTATCCCCACGTTGTTAGAATCCTCCAATTCAAACGAGCCCTTACAGAATTACTTCTCTTACAGATAGTTGTCAAAGAAAACCTTGTGTGGTTTGTCCCGCTCCTGCGGCGCCGTGGTCCACCCCAGCTCAGCTGCTCCAACGACAGAAGGGTCCACCACAGCAGGGATCCGCCCTCCAGACTGTCTTTCGCCGCCTCAGATCTTCTTCCCCGCCGCCGGCAGCCACGACAACTGCATTACCATCATCAACTGAGCAGATGACCTCGAGGACTACATGGGTCCACAAGAGAGGTCGCACTCTTTCGTGTCTGCTTACGTTATGCATCGCTTAATATTACATGCTACTTTATTGTCCTGTTCACCGATTAGACTCTGAGTCAGCTCCAAACTAATGCTCAAACTTGAGTTTTTAAATGTTTGTGGGGTACATATCAGGGCCGCAATCAATAGTATATGTCTACTATCTGGTTAATCTCTGGTGTCTACTATGAGTTTCATGTTGGGTGGGAAACAAACAGTAAAGAAGCCATTATCTGTATTTTTTAACTGAAGCCATTATCTGCCTGCTATCATTGGTTTTGGGTCTATCCACAGGTTGCTACCATCACTCTGGATTTCTGCATGCACTCCTTACATAATCTCACTATGTTTTATTCCTATGCATGTCAGTTATTGTACACAATGGAATTGAACATGTAGAGCAAAAGAGACGAGCCTTGCGTGGCAATAAAATTTCATGCAGACGTCGCTCCATGGTGGGCGCAAAGGCAGCCCACCGCCACCCATTTTAGATTGTAATCAAGAGGAAGATAACTTTTCTGAGGGGGATTCAGAAGGAGAAGACCACTCCTATTTACCCCCTGAGGTCTTCGCTCTAACTTGGCATGCTGATGTTGGTCATATCATGCACATGGTGCCTTGCATTGCTTACTTTATACATCAAATATGTCATCTGCTTAGTTTAGACATGCTTTGTGTGAATGCCATATGTTTAGTTTCTTTATCGTATATGTGAATTATGCAACGCCATCTTGTTTAGCTAGGCATCATATATGTGAATTTTGCAATGCCATCCTGCTTAGCCGGTCATCTTATATGTGAATTATATCATGCCATCCTTTTTTTTCATTACGTATTACATTTGTCAACAGTGTTAGTACATTCAACTACTCTTCGTGTGCATCAGCCATTTGACACTGTGATGGAAAATTCTGGAGTGAAAACAAAGTCTTCAGAGCAGACTATGCTATCTGATGAAGCACATATCTTGCTGGTTACGGATAGCTCCTCAGAGGAGGATTCAAAGACAGATGACCAGTCCTATTCCCCCCCCCCCCCCCCCCGAGGTGTATGCTCTAACTTGGCAGGGTTATGTTACTCATATCGTGTGTATGGTGTCTTGCATTGCTATGTCATTTGCTTAGTTTAGACATGCTTTGTGTGAATGCCACCTGTTTAGTGTCTAATTACCATATATGTGAATTATGCAATGCCATCTTGTTGCAAGACATTATATATGTGAATTATGCAATGCTATCTTGTTGCAAGGCATTATATATGTGAATTATGCAATGCCATGCTATTTAGCCAATCATCATATATGTGAATTATATCATGCTATCCTTTTTTAGTATTATGTACTCCATTTGTCGACAACATTTGTATATTCAACTACTCTTCCTGTGCATCAGCCATTTGAAGCGGTGATGGAAGTATCTGGAGTGAAAACAAGGTATTCAGAGCAGGCAATGCTACCTGCTGAAGCAGACATCTTGCTGGTTACAGATAGCTCCTCAGAGGAGGATTCAGAGACAGATGACCAGTCCTATTTCCCCCCTGAGGTCTATGCTCAAACTTGGCAGGGTTATATTACTCATATCATGCATATGTTGTCTTGCATTGCTTAGTTTTTACATCATATATGCGATTGCCATCTGCTTACTTGCTTACTATATAAATCATATATTTGAATTATATCATGCCATCATGTTTACATACACAGCATCTATCTGAATTATGGCATGCCAACCCATTTAATAAAGACATCATATAGTTATATCATCTCATCCTGTTTAGTGTTTACAGTCATCATATTTTGAATTATGTCATTCTATCCGTGAATTATATCATGCTATCATGTTTCCATAGGCGGCATGTATGTGAATTATGGCATGCCAACCTATTTAATAAACACATTATATAGTTATATCATGTCATCCTGTTTACATAGTCATCATATTTTGAACTATGTCTTTCCATCTTTTTTAGTTAGCCATCATATATGTGAAATTGTGTCATGCTATCCTGTTTAGTTAGCCATCATATATGTGAAATTGTGTCATGCTATCCTGTTTGGTTAGACAACATAAATGTGAATTATTTCATGCCCTCTTTTATTCCCCACTATCCATTGCACCTATCTATCATACAATGTCTGTACATTCAATTACTTTTCTTGTTTATCAGCCATTTGAATTGGAGAGGGTGATGGCAGTATCTAAGGGAGTAACAACACGGTCTTCAGAAAAGATAGTGCTACCAGTCGATGCAGATAGAACCACAGTTGTACTTGCCCAAGAACCAGCCCCACCACACATAACTTAGACTCTCGCAGATTGTACCCCTACCCAGTTGGACATAGAACCGGCTACACCCCTTCTAACCCCAACCCCAGCAGATAGTAATGCGGTTCCAGTTGACACAACACTGTCTCCACCACAGAGCACCCAAACACGAGCAGTTAGTAAGGCAACTGTAGTGCCCAAAGCACGAGGACCACCACTCCGAACCCCAACTCAACGCTTAAAGCAGAAGAAAAATTGTTCTCAGGTCAGGTTCTGTAGCTATGGTTCATACTCCTTTGCTCTTGCATCACCGTATTTACCCATACCAACTATTTTCAAATTTGAAGGATGGAATTGAAACTCCAATGGTGCAACAGGTATGTTTTAAACCCGTTTCTTTAACTGGTTTGCTGTTTTAACTTGCTCTATGTTGATTTCAGTTTCAATTGAATAAACAGTTATGTTCTCATGTCATGCACATTACAAATGTTGTTATTACTCTGTAGTTTCCCACACTTATAATCTATCTATGCTGCTTTGTCTTAAACAGATATTATTTGAACTGTGTCTCTATCTTGATTTGGCAACAAAAACTAGAATGATATAGACCATACAGTGACCATGGTACATAGATATATGTTTGTTTCATGCTGTTATCCTATCCACTTTACTACTGAACTGATTTACCAAAATGAGTTTCATATACAACATGGTAAACCTGTGATGTGTCTGCTTGTTTCTCTTTTAGAATGCAGACAAAATATTGGAGAAGAGTACCCCGTTATGCAATGGTAAAGGAAGTAATGCAGATAAGGTTCAAGATAGTGAGACAACCCTGTTGGTATCCAAGAAAGCTAATAAAAACTATCTTGATGACAGTGAGACAACCCAAAAGTCCTGTCTTGATGTAGTGTTCGAGTTACTGGCCACTACTGTTGGCACAAGCTCTTCGAACTCACTTCCTGAATCAGTTCGTCTTCTTGAGTCTTAACTTCAAGTTGAAAGACATCGATCAGATGTGATGCGACATGAAGCCGAAGGACTGAGGAAGTCCCTGCAGAATTCAGATGCATACTTTCTGGTGCAACAGCAAGCGCTGGAGGATTTAAGCGCCAAACAAGAGAAAGTTAATAAGCTTGCTAAGCATCTTGCCAGCATGCTGGGTACCCAGGATATTGTTTCTTGAGCTCTTCTGAAGTGGTTTCAGTTCTGGACTTGTTTTGTTGCGGCGTTTATTTGCACTGGTCGCCAACTTTGACAACCAGTGTATGTGATATGCTGCTTTGTTCCCTATATTTGCACTGGTGGCGAACTTTGATGCTCAGTGGATGTAATATGTGTAATAGCCGTAATAGCCTAGCGTTAGTTGCTTGCTTATTTATTTCCTTATTGTCTTGTTTAGTTGTTTGCTTGTAGTCACTGTAGTTCTTTTTTCGCATTTTTCTAGTGGCCACAATAACCTATTTTTTATAACTAGGCCACAATAACCAAGGGCAACATACGGACCGTTGTAACCATGGTCCTGCTACCTGCTGTAGTGACCATGGGCCTCCTATGGGCCGTAGGATACATGGGCCCTCGATGGGCTGTATATTCAATGGGCCTTATATGGGCCGTATTATTCGTGGACCAATGACGGTCCATAAAATGGGTCGTAAACGGGCTAGAGTGGAAATCGTGTGTTTATGGCCCGACCATAACGGGTTGTTAATAGGCCAAAATGTATAACGGGCTTAATTCTATCGACAGGCATCACAAGTCGTTAATGGGCCGTATTTGATGACGCTATGAAAACAGCCCAACGGGTTAACGGGCCACAAATGGGCCGACTGTAACCACGGACTGAATTTGGCCCACAAGCAGAACAGGCCAGTAACGGGCCGTAAGTAACTGAATGCTGGAAATGAGCCCAAGAATAAATGGGCCCTTAGAAGGCCGAAAGGTAACACGGGCTGGAAACGGCCCAACGGAATAATGGGCCGTTAATGGGTGTAAAGCGTTACACCGTTCATTATGGGCCAGTTTCACCACGGGCCTTTAAAGGGCCAAGAGTTACAAAGGATCTCGTATGGGTCGAAAGACGTCATGGGACATACATGGGCCAGAAGTTACAATGGGCTAGAATCATATTGGACGGCCCAGATAACGCTATTGGGCCCAATTCGGATAGGCCATAATGGGCCGTGAGTTAGCGGGTTGTAAATGGGCTATATGCGAACAGGCCGTTAACAAGCTTTTCGTGGGCCGGCCCGCTACCTTTTGACCAAGTCAAATGGGCCAGCCTTTTCACCTGAATGGGCCTCTGTTGGGCCATGCCACGTGTCGACGTATCATAGGCGCCACCCGTCCAAAGAGTGGATGACATCTGTCCCAACGCTGAGCCGACACGTGGTTCCTCTGGCCATTGAGAATTTTACAAGTGGAAAATCCCCATTGGTCCGGGCTGTTAATGGGTTATCGGATCCAAACCAGAACCCGATAGCTTAATGGCGACCCGCTATGGTGGATGCCACGTGTCGGTTACCCTTGACGAAAGCACTTCCATGACGAGCCATTTATCTTCATGGAAGTGGACACTTCCATGATGATAATTTTGGTAATGTCATGGAACACTTCTACGACAGCACAGGTATGACTATCTTGATTCTGTCATAAAATCGTCATGGATGTACATGCATGACAGAAAACATGACCTACTGTGACAAACACGTATCATCACGGAAGTGTATTTTTTTTGTAGTGCTAGCCCCTCTTGCCTTTTCTCCCACATTAGAAAAAGGGAAGGGGGCACCACCCCCTCCTGCCTTCTCCCAAGCGCCAGAAAAGGAAGGGGGGCGCGCCAGAGGGCAGGCGCCCAAGGGGGCCAGTGGCCACCCTTGGGGCGCATCGTGGCTTTCTCCCCTCCCCCACCTATATATATACATGAGAGGGAGGGGGCGCCACAAACCATGACAATTCCCAAGCCGTGTGCGGTGCCCCTCTCCCCGGTTTCATCCTCTGTCAAGTTTTTCCGCAGTGCATGGTGAATCCCTACGGAACAAGTTCACCACCACCGTCACCACGCCGTCGTGCTGGCGGAACTCATCTACTACCTCGCCGACTTGCTGGATCAAGGAGGCGAGGACGTCATCGAGCTGCACGTGTGCTGAACACGGAGGTGTCGTGCATTCGGTACTTGATCGGGCAGATCGTGAAGGTGTATGACTACATCAACCGCGTTAATAAACGCTTCCGCTTAACGGTCTACGAGGGTACGTAGACATACTCTCCCCTCTCATAGCTATGCATCTCCATGGATAGATCTTGCCTGTGCGTAGAATTTTTTTTGTTTTCCATACAACGTTCCCCAACAGTCTCATGAAGGCAAACAACAAAAGATGGATGTTTTGTCTTTGTGTGTGGGGGAGGGTGGTGGGGGAGCGGGTTAAAAATAATTTCTTCCATCTAAGCCCCTCCCACCCCAAAAAATTCCTTCAATGATCTTTCCTAGGCTTGGGTTAGAGCATGGCGCGCCCGTCATAAATGTAGCAATGAGCCTTAGGCATCGATTAGTCAACTATATCAATCGAATTCAAATATGAGGTATTATAATCTGAGTTTCCTGGAGTGATACCCTGTCAACCCTCCATGCTGAAGCACATGGATAGACCCAACTTACCCGGACAAGCATATATTAGACGGAACTGTCAGGATATATAATTAACCATGTGTTAACTAAGGATAGTCTCTGCTTATCCAACTAACATGTGGTTACCATCTTGCAAACCAATATCTCCATTCCCTCTAAATAAACTATAGACCAGGTAACCATGGCTGGCACCGTCATTGTTGGTTTAGATCTAGTGGGAAATAAAGAAAAAAGTGCATGGAGAAGAAGCTCAAATGTCGGCGCTATAATTTTAGGCTTTGGCGCTAAACTATGCTCGTCTGGGTGCACTGTAGCAGTCCCGGGAAAAAGAGGTCAGGTGGGCACACCAACTTGTCGGAATCCTGAAGCTCAATATTGATGCTTCTTTTTCATAGAAGATGATTATTGGTCCTGTCGTGCTATGATCCAAATGACGTTGGGGACTTGGTGGCGGCGAAGAATCATTCCCTTGCCTCGACGATAAACACCCATACCGTCGAGCCGATGACACTTAAACACGGTCTGATCATTCTATAGGAATCCTACGGTTAATTGTCTACCCCGACTATCTCGAACTGGTGGACTGGATGAAGAGCTTAATGGGGTTAGCATCCATGTGATGGCGAGCATCAATGATTGGTTTGAAGCGTCCAAGGATTTTTAGGAAGGTACTTTTTTAGCACTGCACGCGTAAAGCTAACCGCGTGGCTGGCGAGCTTGCTAGATTAGCTAAGATTATCACCGGAAGTTGTGGTTGAATAATCTTCCTTCCTCTATTCTCTCGCAAGTTGTTGATGATGTATCCCTGTTTGGAAAGAAATAAAGTAGCGATGATGTTTTTCCTAAAAAGAATGTCCATTCTCTCTCTAGGCGGTCACATCCCTTTAAGGCGTATATATGCTCTGTTACTCATCAATATTATTAACACATATTCCCTCCGTCCCGATTTACTTGTCGTGCACGTAGTACACTAGATATTTTGCACACAAAAAACTCATACTTTCAAACATCCAACAAAAACGACCCCGTCTTCTTCTTTCGGCCTCCGCCCGTCGCCCATGTGTCGCCTGGGCCAGGTGATGACCCACAAGTAAGGGGAGCAATTGTAGTCCTTTCGATAAGTAAGAGTGTCGAACCCAACGAGGAGCAGAAGGAAATGACAAGTAGTTTTCAGCAAGGTATTTCCTGCAAGCACTGAAAGTAACGGTAAGAGATAGTTTTGTAGTAGGATAATTCATAGAAAATAATAAGTAATAATGGCAACAAGGTGCGGCAAGGTGGCCCAATCCTTTTTATAGCAAAGGATAAGCCAGAATGTTTTCTTATAATAAGCAAAGCGTTCTCGAGGACACATGAGAATTATCGTCTAGTCACTTTCATCATATTTAGTTGATTCGCGTTCGTTACTTTGATAATTTGACATGTGGGTGGACCGGTGCTTGGGTGTTGTTCTTACTTGAACATGCAACCCACTTATGATTACCCCCTCCCGCAAGCATCCGCAACTACGAAAGAAGAATTAAGATAAATCTAACCATAGCATGAAACATATGGATCCAAATCAGCCCCTTACGGAATAATGCATAAACTAGGGTTTAAGCTTCTGTCACTCTAGCAACCCATCATCTACTTATTACTTCACAATGCCTTCCCTTAGGCCCAAGTATGGTGAAGTGTCATGTAGTCGACGTTCACATGACACCACTAAAGGAAGCAACAACATACATATCATCAAAATATCGAATGAATACCAACATCACATGATTACTTATGACAAGACTTCTCCCATGTCCTCAAGAGTGGAAGTAACTACTCACAAATCATATTCATGTTCAAGATCAGAGGGGTATTGAATATGCTTGAAGATCTGGACATTTAATCTTCCACCAAATAAACCAACTAGCATCAACTACAAGATGTAATCAACAATACTAGCAACCCACACGTACCAATCTGAGGTTTTGGGACAAAGATTGGATACATGAGATGAACTAGGGTTTGAGATGAGATGGTGCTGGTGAAGATGTTGATGAAGATTGGTTCTCCCATGATGATAGGATCGTTGGTGATGTCGATGGCTTCGATTTCCCCCTCCTGGAGGGAAGTTTCCCCGGTGGAATCGCTCCGCCGGAGAGCAAAAGTGCTCCTGCCCAGGTTCTGCCTCAAGACGGCGGCGCTTCGTCCCGAAAGTCTTCTCTCATTTTTTTTTCTAGGTCAAAACCCTTCTTATAGCAGAAGATGGGTACCGGAGTCCAGCTATGGGCCCCACAAGGCATCAGGGCGCGCCCAGGGGGTGGCCGCGCCCTGTTGCCTTGTGGGCAACTAGTGGCCCCCCTCTAGTATTTCTTTGCTCGAGTATTTTTTATATATTCAATAAAAAATCTCTGTGAAATTTCAGGTCATTTGGAGCTCCCTAGAATAGGCATCTCTATTGTAGCTCTTTTAGGTCCAGAATTTCAGTTGTTGGTAATCTCCCTCTCCATGTAAATCTTGCAAATTAAGAGAAAAGGCATTAGAATTGCATCATAAAGTGGAATAATGATAAAAACAATATAAATAACAGTAGGAAAACATGATGCAAAATGGACGTATCACCAGGCACCGTCGGATTCGTCGTCGGATTTTGCCGCCGTGCTGACGACTCCGCCGCTCGCAGCCCACCCAGTCTCGATTCCGTCACCGCCCACGTGTTCTCGATTCCGTCACCGCCCACCCGTGACACAGCTCCACGGAGGCAAGCTGGTCTCGACTGCACAATGGCAAAATGTCATCACGACATCTAAATCGGGACGGAGGGAGTAGTTGATTCATTTTCTTTAACACAGTTGATTCATTTGTTACTTGTGAATTATGTGTGCAATTTACTCTTCACAACATATAGTGATTACCCAGAGCAAGACCCTGACAACCGTTGTACTGAAACACGCGGATAAACCCCAACCCACCCATGAAACAAACGTTATACCACTAATGGGTTTGTGGATGAAGATGATGATGAAGTTGTTCTAGCTTCGGTGCTCGTCGTTCTGTTGACATTTCGATGGGGTCCCTTTAATAAAAGTTGTTCTGGTGGACGATCTACCTCAAAATCCACGCCAAACGGGCACTCGCGCCCATATGGAACATCGTCTTTTGCTCTATCTTCGCGTAGACGCCTCTTGTTGATTCCTTCTTCCGCTATTTTCCTTCCATTCCATTTCTACACGTGATTTCTTCCCTTTTTAGCCCATTTCCTGTGGAAGCACATCAAAAACAGGATTTCACTACTGCATGATGCTGCTAACGCGACACTACGATCAGAGACCCTTCGATGAAACTGTGTGCGATGCAATAATCGCAAACGGTGGTGTAAAATAACCGTCAAAAAAGGTGCAAACCATTTGTGATGGCGGGCACATCAAACACGGTTCAGATTTTAGTTGCGTGTGCGATGCTGGGCATACGGTTGATCCATACGAACTGCTTGCGATTAGACAGAACAACAGAAATGGGCAGCCATATCCATGTGTGTGCGATATAAGGCATACAGTTCACTCCGATGAACTGTTTGCGATGATCGAGGTGAACACAAACGATTTGGCGTAACAAGATGTGTGTGATACCCGGCAAACAGGTCGGTAATCAGAATTGTGTGCGATCATTATAGACAGCCCATACGGTCTTTTTTTGTGAATTGTGTGCTCGTCAAGGCACACAGTTTAACAAACCAACCTGTGGGCGATAATGTAGAAGATCTCTATCGAATACGTATTACTAACCGTCTGCAATGAGATTGACAGGATAAACAGAGATAACAAATTAATATGAGCGAACGGAAACAGAGATATGTACAGTCTGCTTAATTTAGTCCTTCTTCTTCTTCTTGTTGTTGTTATTGGATGGCCCTGTGACATCGTCTTGGCAAGGACGCTTCTTGCTGCTGACGGTTGGCTTTTCATCGCTGCCGCCATCGTCATCGTCGTTGCTGTCGTCGTCCTCCTCCTCCTTGTTCGACCATTCCTCCTCATCATCATCGTTGTCCTCTTCTCTGTCCTCCGACGGCTCCTCATCCATCTGGTTGTCGTCTGACGACTCCGCAGGCAGTGTCCCTTCCATGATCCAGATATAATTGAGGTCTGGGCTTGACGCCGGACTCATGGAAGACGAGCGAGATGATTCCGATGTTGACTTATCATCAGACGCCAGACTATTGGCCGAACTGTCGTCCTTGCTGTCGCTCGACATGGCTGCAGAGTGTGTGCCAGTGTGTAGCACGGCCTGTCGGGGACGATGAAGATGGTGGACACTTAAGCGGGGTATATATGCAGAGAAGAGGAAATGCCAATTGAAGCGGGGGTTGACGTATTATGTAACCGCTGATATAATCAACCGCAATTATTTGTACCCAGTCGCTCCAAATTCCCGGGGTTGCGCAGGACTCCTATTGGCTGGTTTATTTTTTCAGGACAAAAAGAGGAACGAGTTTTGGGATTATGCACCGGTACCAGTACGAACGGAGTAGGACAGTTGGCAAGCAATACATTGAGCTCTTATTATTGACAAAGCCAGTAATAATCAAACTACAAAGGAAAAGAAAAAAAGACAAAGGAAAATATCTGCACGAATCTTCGTGTAACATCAATGGCATAGGACCAAGATGTGCATTACTTAGAGCACATCTAGATGTGCTTTAGCAATACTGTCAAACAAAACCCCTAAACATCATTGCAAACAGGGCATAGAACATGGCTAATGCGACAACCACAACTACACACGCTAGTTCCTTCTTGTCTCTTGCTTTCATCTGTTGCCTGTGATTGATTCTTTCTTGCTTCATCGTACTGATTGTACATTCCAGATCAGCCAGTTTCTTCTTCAGCTTTACGTTATCTTTCTGCGAGCTTGGTGATAACACTCCGAGCCCTGCCATGCCATTCTTCATCCAGCCAGTTAACAAAGGCACAAGCCTCATATCCCTGCCAATGTTAAATAGTATTCAGGATGAGCGGTGGCATTAACTGAAGTAAAATGATGAACTTAGCACTAACCTCTAAGGGGCAACTGAGAAACCGCCTGCCAATGTTGAATCCCTCCGTGCATACACGTCGAGCGGGAGTGTGCCCGTGCACACAACTCAGCTTTTGGTACTTCTCGGTGGCGCAAAACTCAGAGTCGAACTCGTGTTGTGGGAGTCTGGAGTCATGCTCCGGATCTGGTGGCAGATCGCTTTCCGGGGGGGGTCATTCAGGACGGATTCAGCAAGGAGCTATACTTTGGACATGCTAAAAAAGATCGGGATAGATTGGAACCTGACAGGATGATTCGGATCCATAGTACACCTGCCTTCTGATGACCTTAGGCAAGTGCTCGGCGGCGACCGCCGTCGTGGCGGCGATACGAGCAGGAGCAGCCGCACCGAAACCATCAGCACCACTCGTCCACATTCCCCCAATTTCAGTGCCACGCGAGGGAATTTGGAGGCTATGTAGGGATTTGGGGGAAATGGGGAAACTGTGGGGATAAGCTAATGGTCGGGAACTACTTATGGCACTATATGTTGTATACGGCACACTGTTTATACATGTCGTTTGTGTTAGGTATTACAACGTCACACACGATTTCCGCACCAAACCGTGTGAGAAGACAACGTAGGTTATACACGGTTGCTGTTACATAACTGTATGTGATGTACTACCCTGTCCATATAATTGAGTTACAGTGATACCGTGTAAACAACCGCTCTGCGGATATCCATAAAAAAACAGCCGCTCTGCATATAGAGATGGCGGCGGCGGCCTAGGCAGCGGCTACCGGAGAAGAGGTCAATCCTCGGTCGGTGGGAGGTGGCAGCGTCATAGGAGGTCAATCCTCGGTCTGCGGCGGGATATAGGAGGAGTTCAACCATCGAGGTCGGCGGCGGCGTGATTCGAGCACATCCATCGCGGTCGATGGCGGGATAGTGGAGGTCGAACTTCAGGCGGCAGCCGCACTAAGCTTTGCTCCTCGACCCTGCTGTCTCGGCATGCCGCCGCATCACGCTTCTCTGTCTGCTGGGTGGAGGTCGCCGCACGGCTAATTAATTAAGGTATTATTTTCGTGAGTGGCTTAATTAAGGTATTCAATTCCTAAGGGTAGTGTTGTACTAGTACTCTGTGTGTAAATTGACTGGCCATTAATTTTTGTCATTGCACGTCTGGATAACAATATGGAGCGCCCTCAGTAATTATGAAAATAAAACCTTATGATTTATGCACGCATCTTTGGGCAGCAGTTAATCCGTGTATTAATGTTGTTGTTTTGTTTTTAATTACCATTCGTGTGGTGCAGATGGAATGATCTCGATGGATGAAGAATCGGAAAATCGCAGATTTTATCAGTGGCGTGACAGAGTTCATGAATTTGGCTGAAAGTACAAAGAGGAGAATTGGTGATGCGGATTACATCCTTTGTCCATGTACTGATTGTGCCAATACAGAGTCACATGAAGTTGCAGATGTCCAGTTGCACTTAGTCTCTAGGGGATTCATGGATGGATATACACGTTGGACCAGACACGGTGAAGAGGAGGTCATGGATGAAGATACCCAGGGCTGCGAGATGCCAAACCCTGATCAGTGTCACATGGATGTTGAATCTAACATCGGGGCAGAGGCGTCAAGCTACCAATGGAACACCGAAAAGCCGAAATGCCCACTGGAAAACCAAGACATCGACGCAGATGATGACGATCTTGATATGCCAGATTTTGTTGCTATGATTGCAGATTTCGAGGGCCCAAAAAAGGATATGATTGGGTACAAGGATCTACCAACCATTGATGCGGACTCCAAGAAAGAATTGTATCCAGGATGCAAAAAGAAATATTCCAAGTTGAGTGCCACCCTGGCGCTTCTCAGATTTAAAGCAGCAAACGGTCTATCAAACAAGGGCTTCACAGAGATGTTAGGTCTTCTCAAAGAAATTCTTCCGGAAGATAATGTGCTCCCCAGAAGCACGAATGAAGCGAAGAAAATTGCTTGCCCATTGGAACTTGAAGTACAGAAGATACACGCTTGTGTGAATGATTGTATATTGTACCGTGGTGAGTACAAAGGTTTGCGTGCATGTCCCACATGCAAGCATGCACGATACAAGCGCAGGAGAGCAAAGGACAAGTACAAATTGGATGACGAGATCAAGACAGGAATCCCGTTCAAGGTTGTTTGGTACTTGCCTTTAATTCCAAGGTTGAGGCATTTGTTTGCAAACCCTAGAGAGGCAAAGAGGTTGCGGTGGCGTCATGATGAGCGAATTGCCGATAAGTTTATGAGGCACCCGAAAGATGGGGCTCAGTGGGAATTAATCGACAACAAGTTTCAAGACTTTGCCAAGGATCCTAGAAGTATAAGGCTCGGGGAGTGTACTGACGGGATGAATCCTTTTGGCGATATGAGCACCAATCACAGCACATGGCCGATGCTTCTGTGCATATATAACCTAGCTCCTTGGTTGTGTATGAAGAAAAAAATACATTATGATGTCAATGATTATCCAAGGCCCGAAGCAACCTGGAAATGACATCGACATATACTTTCAGGTACTGGTAGAAGAACTACTGACAGTGTGGATAGATGCGCCTGCTGTAAAATGTTATGATGCTTACAGAAAGGAGATTTTCGATCTACATGTGATGCTGTTGCACACCATTCAAGATATGCCGGCATTAGGCAACACATCAGGGCAGAAAACAAAGGGAGATGTAGGGTGTGTCACATGCATGGATAGGACAGCTAGCAGAAGACTTCCCAACTCGCACAAAACCGTGTATTTGCGTCATCATAGGTTCTTACGGAAAAATCACCCATACCGAAAGATGAAAGCTGAATTTGATGGTACGGCAGAGGCAGGTGTGGGCCCAAGACCCTATGAAGGGAAGGAGGTCCACAACATGGCTAAAAAAAATAATGTTGTGCTTGGCAAGAACCACCCTTTGACGGTGAAATAAACACCCAAGGGTCAAGTGTTTAAGAAGAAATCGGTGTTCTGGAAATTACCTTACTGGGAGATTCTACATGTACGTCACTGCATCAATGTCATGCACATAGAGAAGAACGTATGTGAAAGCATCCTTGGTACTCTGCTCAAGATTAAAGGTAAAAGAAAGGATGGTGACGGTTCACGGCTCGATATGCTTGCTGATCAATCAAAACGCAAGAGTGAAGCAGAAGATGATGACAAATTCATCAAAGCTCGCCAGAGTTACAATTTCAGTACAAAAGAAGCAACACAGTTCTTCACCTATTTGTTGTCAGTTAAGACACCCTCTTCCTACTGCGCAAACATCAGAAGTCTCGTGGATGTGAGCTCAGGTAAAATGAAGTTGGGACACATGAAGTCACATGATTGCCACGTAATGTTGACACAAATCCTCCCGGTGGCCATCAGGAATCTGATGGACAAAGATATAAGAAACACACTCATTGACCTCTGTGATTTCTTCAACCAACTATGGCAGAAAGTTGTAGATCCTGAAGAGTTGGATCATATGCAAGATGATATTGCAAGAATATTGTCCAACCTAGAGATGTTTTTCCCACCGTCATTCTTTGATGTCATGGTCCATCTCACTGTGCACCTTGTCGACGAGATAAAGTATTGTGGTCCTGTGTTTCTTCGCAACATGTATCCCTTCGAGCGGTTCATGGGAATACTGAAGCGCTTTTGTCGGAACCGAAACCATCCAGAGGCAAGCATCCTACAAGGTTATACCGCGGAGGAGGTGGTTGAGTTTTGCACCGAATACATGAAACAAAGACCTATAGGTTTGCCCCTCTCTTTCCATGAGGGAAGGCTGAAAGGTAAGCCGGTCCTTATAAAAGGGTATACTATGGAACTATTAAAGAGATTTGGGAGCTTGACTATGTGAAAGTTAAGGTGGCATTATTCAGGTGCGCATGGATCCCTCTTGGTCATGTAAGGGTTGATGATTATAGGAAGACCTGTGTTAACAGGACAACGATGGCATATCACGTGGACCCGTTCATTCTTGCCAGCGATGCTACCCAGATTTTCTTTGCGGAAGACCCCTTGCATAAGAACTGCCATGTAGTGATGCATGGGAAGAGAAGGGTACTGGGTGTCGACGATGTTGCCGATGAGGACGAGTACGATGAATTTGATGAGTTGCCAGCCAAGGGATCACGCACCCGTGTAACAGAGAAGCATAAAATCATCAGAAAACCCAAGTTCATTCGGGGTCAACGTAATGATCCCAGTTCCCCCATGTACATGGGAATTAAGCCGTAAGACTAGTCTTTATGCGTACCCTGCAACTTAATTCGTTCAATTTAGAACTGTCGCGTGTACTGAATTTGTGAGTTATGCCCGGTTTTCTGATGATGTAAGAACCGTTAATATGTTGACCTTGATATGCTGTTAGCTCAGGTAATGAATATGAACTATTTTTTGTTATTATTATTATTATATCATAGAGGTAGCACACTCAATTGATCTCACTACAGTATGTGTGAACAAAAATATGCAATCTGGTTTGCGAATAGCACATGGTTCGTTGATGAAAGCCGTGTGCCGACCAAACCCCGCCCACGATCTGAGTCGTGCTTTCTGATTGGCCAGAACCCAAACCCCACGGATCGTACGTCTGCACCATTGGATGCTTCCAGATCGAACGGCGATCCTCATCCCTTTCGACAGCACATGCAGTTCCGGTTGTAATTTTATTTTTATGCACAAAATGCATGTTAAACTCAAAAAATGTCTTAAATATAGCTAACGATACCTGAAATGCGCCAGAAAATCAAACCATGATATAATGGTGATTGCGTACCGTGGAAATTTTTATGAGGCCAAACGATGAAGTCACCGGCCACAGGAGTTTGAATTGACACATCTCCTTTTGGAAACCATGATCCTTCATGTGAGATGCTCCAGTTTGGAAGGAGCGGTCATCAAAACTTGTGCCAAACTTTACCAATTTTTTTCCACAGGGTCGTGAGAGCACGCCACAGGCACACATCGATTTTGATGATGTCCGAACTCCATCTGAATTTCCTGTAATTAAAATACCAACTAGGCCTACGCCAGTGGCCGCACCTCGCGGCCAAAATGTTTGAAACTTCTCCCCGCTTCTCGAACA
Source organism: Thinopyrum elongatum (assembly GCA_011799875.1). Taxonomy (NCBI): domain Eukaryota; kingdom Viridiplantae; phylum Streptophyta; class Magnoliopsida; order Poales; family Poaceae; genus Thinopyrum; species Thinopyrum elongatum. The sequence goes on along the minus strand of CM022299.1, from coordinate 432,526,751 downwards.
AACGGATGAAAACTCACAAAGCGACGCACAAATGATCTGTACACCTTCTTTGCTAGGCTGATAGTAAGGGGGTATCATAGCTAGTATCATGCATGCCAACTAGGCAATTTTGATGAGCTGTCATAGAATTAAATGAAGAAAGAGAGGGTTAAGTATCATATCATGAAACCGTATCATAATAAATGCTATGCTACTATGTGTCATGCATGACAATAAATAAAGTACTACTCCCTCTGTCTAGGTGTGTAAGTCATCTTACGAAAACCAAATAATCCCAAAACACTTAGGCACGGTACATTAACTCCCTCCTCGTTTCTTGTTTCGTGACATATCAACCAATAAGGGATGTGGACCATGCATTCTTTCAATGACTTGAGACTTTCAAACGTGACATGCAGTGGTTAATTCATTGCATGCATTGCTATTAACTAGAAAAAAAATTAAGTTCTCTCGTTTTCCTCTTCGCCTTGGTCGCGATGCACAACCTAAGATGACTTATACACCTAGACGGAGGGAGTACATGATACTACTCTATGATACTATGCATTAGAGCAAGTACAATAGAGTGACATAAGCAGGCTATAAGGAATAGAATAATATATATGTGCTTAGTTGGAGGAAAGAGAAGAGGAGAGAGAAGAGAAGCGGGCTCTTGGTTAGTAGCCAGCTGCAACACGAGACCCAAGACTCTTTGTGAGGATGTAAGGTGGGCCAACTATTGATAAACTAGTACATATTTAAAACTTATTATTGTACATGCCGGCTAAGAGGTTGGCTGTATATGACATGGCAACTTCTTATAGCCGACCGTTGATTGTATTATTAACCATGCATGCTCTTAGTGAGGTAGCTAGTATATCATAGACTAGCAGCTAGTATCATATATATGCATGATACTAGTATATGATCGATAATACCTCCGTAATGCGCGCATAGTATCATAAGTTAGTATCTTAGGTTGCCTTATTAATTGCCATGCATGACACAAAGTAGTACAACATTTAATATAATACGGTATCATGATATGATACCACACCCTCTCTTTCCTTATTTAACTGTGTGCCACATCATCCAAAAAGTCTATTCGGCATGCATGATACCGCTTGATACTCCCATATATATTACGACTAGCCTTAGGGTGGCCATAGTGGGGGTATCATATATAGCCTGTATCATGCACTCGGGAATAGCAAATATGATGATGTGGCAAAGAAGCAGTAACATAGGTAGATACCATAACATATATAATAAATGCTATACTACTTTGTGTCATGCATGGCCATAAATACGGTCATCTATGATATATACTACTCTATGATACTATATATGCACTATGAAGGTACGTACGTAGTATCATACACTAGTATCATATGCATAATACTATAGTAAATGATACTCACCACTATATAAGGCTGGCCATAGTGGTGGTATCATAGCCGACGATATCATGCACTCGGAAATAGCAAGTATGATGATGTGGCAAAGAATTAAATATAGAGAGGGTTAGAGTAACATATAGGTAGATACCGTATCATGTTAAATGCGATGCTAATTTGTGTCATGCATGGCAATAAATATGATCTATGATACTATACTCTATGTATTATACTATGCGCTATAATTAAAGGTAGTATCATACACTAGTATCATATATATATATGCATGACACTAGTATATGACACTCTCCACCTATGAGTAGCCTAAGTATAGCCTAACTAAAACACCCACATGTAGTTGTAGTAGGGTTTTTGACTTTAATTATATGCACTAAAATGCAAGGTAAGTGCAAAGAATGACTTAAACATAGCAGACGACCTGAAATGGGCCGGAACGATGTAGCTAGTAACTAATGATTTGTAGTCCGAAGTGCCGCGTCTCCTTTTGGAAACTATGATCCTTCTTGTGAGATGCTCCGGTATGGAAGGTGCGAGCACCAAAACTTGTGCCAAACTTTACCAAAAAATTTCCATGCGATCGTGAGAGCACGCGACAGTGACACAATGATTTTCGTTATTTTCCGGACTCTATATGCATTTCCTGAAATTAAAATACCAACAGGCCTACGCCCCTGGCCGCACCCTGCATCCGAACTGTTTGAAGTTTTTTCCCGTTTCTCGCACAATGAATGAAAACTCACAAAGCGACACACAAATGATCTTGCTAACACGCACGTGTAGTTGCGACTATATATATATACATACAAACGAGATCTCTTTTTTTTGCATATTCAAAGTTTGAGACTGTTAGCGAGGCCTGCCGCGTGGTAAAATGTACCAGAAAATCAAACCATAGGGTACAATCATGATTTCTTACCGTGGAAAAAAATTGGAGGCGAAACGATGAGCTCATGTTTTCATTCAAACAAAAATATGCTGTTAGGTAATGTAAATGTTTTCAAATAGCACACGGTTCACTCACGAGAGCTGTGTGTCCACTAAACAGTGACCGATGCCCCCCCTCTGCCACGCATGCGATCTGAGTCATGCGTTCTGATTGGCCAGAACCCAAACCCCATGGATCGTACGTATGCACCGTTGGATTCTCCTTGATCGAACGGCGATCCTCATCCCTTTCGACAGCACATGCAGTTCTGGTTGTGATTTTATTTATATCCCTAATTTGCACCTTAAATTCAAAAAATGCCTTAAATATAGCAAACGATTCCTGAAATGCGTTAGAAAATCAAACCCGTGGTATAATGGTGAATGCGTACCGTGGAAATTTTTATGAGGCCAAACGATGAAGTCACCGACCACTGGAGTTTGAATTGACACGTCTCCTTTTGGAAACCATGGTCCTTCATGTGAGATTCTCCGGTTTGGAAGGAGATCATAAAAACCTGTGCCAAACTTTACCAAAAAATTTCCCCGGGGTCATGAGAGCACGCCACGGGCACACACCGATTTTGATGAAGTCTGGACTCCATCTGAATTCCCAGTAATTAAAATACCAACTAGGCCTACGCCGGTGGCCGAACCTCGCGGCCGAAATGTTTGAAACTTCTCCCCGTTTCTCAGACAATGGATGAAAACTCGCAAAGCGACACACAAATGATTTGTACACCTTCTTTGCTAACTAACACCCCAGATGTAGTTGTAGAACGGTTTTGAATTTAATTATATGCACTAAATGCAATGTAAGTGCAAAAAAATGACTTGAATATAGCAACGAGACCTGAAATGGGCCAGAAAATCAAACCTAGGGTATATACGTGATTGTTTACCATGAAAATAATTCAAAGCGGAACGACGTAGTCACTGACGATTGGAGTCCGAAGTGCCGCATCTCCTTTTGGAAACTATGATCCTTCTTGTGAGATGCTCCGATTTGGAAGGTGTGAGCATCAAAACTCGTGCCATCTTTACCAAAAAAATTCCATGTGATCCTGAGAACACGGCACGGTGACACACCGATTTTCATTATTTCCGGACTCTATATGCATTTCCTGTAATTAGAATACCAACAAGGCATACGCCTCTGGCCGCACCCTGCGGCCGAACTGTTTGAATTTTTTCCCGTTTCTCGAAGAATGAATGAAAACTCCCAAAGCGACACACAAATGATCTTGCTAGCTAGTTAGCACCCACGTGTAGTTGCGACTATAGCAAATGACTCAAATATAGCAAACGATACCTCAAATGCATGAGAAAATCGAACCATAGGGTACAATGGTGATCTCTTACCGTGGAAAACAATTTTGAGGCGAAACGATGAACTCTTGTTTTCATTCAAACGAAAATCTGTTGTTAGTTCATGTAAATGTTTTCAAATAACCCCTCGCAAAAAAAAGTTTTCAAATAGCACACGGTTCACTCACGAAAGCCGTGTGCCTACCAAACTGTGGCCGATGCCCCCCCCCCTTTGCTGCGCGCGCGATCTGAGTCGTGTGTTCTGATTGGCCAGAACCCAAACCCCACGGATCGTACGTCTGCACCGTTGGATGCTCCCAGATCGAACGGCAATCCTCATCCCTTTCGACAGGAAATGCAGTCCGGCTAGGAATTGATTTATATGCCAAAATGCACGGTAAATGCCAAAAAATGTCTTCCATATAGCACACGAGACCTGGAATGCGCCAGCAAATCAAACCCGTGGTATAATGGTGATTGCTTAACGTGGGAAAAATTTAGAGGTGAAACGATGAACTCACGTCTTCATTTCAAAATTAGTATGTCTTCATTTCAAACGAAAGTATTCTCTTTGTGCACACTAGCGCTTAGAGGCAACCGTTTGCATAGGCCTTTCCGCGCGGCGACCGGGGATATTTTTCACCCTTTTCACCTAGGCCGCCAACACCCCCACACCGCCCGCCCGCGTTTCACTCAACTAGTCCACCCAATCTCCATCGCCAGCTCCCCCCTCCCCCAGATCCACAGCAGAACCCTCTCCAGCGTCGTCGTGCTCACCCCGGCCGTGTACCCGCTCTTCGGCGTCAAGCCTACCTCCACTGCCGTTCCCAACACGCGGCTGCCCGCGCCTCGCCGTCTTCGTTTGCTCGCCAGCCACCCTCGAGCATATCGATGCTGTAACCCTCGCCTCTCCTGTGGTCCGGCCGGGTTTGCATTAAGAAGCCTGTTAGTTACTGCTCTCCATCGCGGTGAGGCATATTTCCTCGCAATCCCTCTTCCTATTTCGTTCTGTATGTTCCCAAATTGGCTATAAAATAACGAAGAGCGTATATATGTTCATTATCTACCTTCCTAACTACATATAAGTTGTATTTGTTCCAATAAGTTACTACCTATTTACAGATCGCGGGCGCCCGAGTCACATAAACTTAACAAATTAGCCGTACATTTTATAAATTATTGCATGACATGTTTAGAAAGCTTGATACCAAGTTGTAGTTTTATGCTTATCCTCCTTTCCTGAGTTTCGCATGTGTTCTCTGTAGATGCCGAGTAGCAGCGACAGCACTCATGCTTCAGGCGATGTATCTTCATCTGATTCCAACAACCCTAGGTCTTCAGCAGATTGTGAGGGATCAAGTAATCTTGAACGGGATAGAGCTGCAGCAATTACCCTTCCAACCAGGACACGGAGGAACGCTCCAAGGAAGCCCACACACCAGCCTAAAGGTGTATATGAAGTAACCAAGATTGATTTAAAGTCTTGGGCTCCAACTAAACCAGATAAAGCACGCACGAGGTTCAGGAGTGTGTGTGGATTTGTTGGCAGGGCAAGGCTCAACATTAATCTGCCGGGGTATTGGAAGGCTGACACAGAAACACGGTGAAGGATAGTCCGGGAGATCATGGATCACTTCAACGTTCCAGAGCAGTGGAGAATGTAGGTGGAACACGCTGCACTGAAGAAGGCTAGGGATGCTTGGAGAAACTGGAAGCATGTGCTGTACAAGAAGTACTTGAGTGAAGGCAAGGACCCAATCCCCGCATACCCCCAAATTACAAAGGCAGACTGGGCAGAATTCAAAAGGGTCAGGGCAACTAAAGATTTTGCTGAGAAGAGTTTCAAGCAATCGGAACTTCAGAAGAAGAACATACACCCCCACCGTATGGGTGTGGTAGGATACTACGGCATGAAACTGATATGGGACCAGGAGGACAAAGAAGCAGTAGCGGCGGGTGGGAATCCGGCCTTTAGTGAAATCAGGGGCCAACGCGCCAGAGACTACTTGCGGGCACGTGCAAGGAGGCGTGATGATGGAACTTATTACTTTAAAAACTCACATGACGAAGAACTGTATCAAGTGATGTTAGAGGCTTCCAAGATCCCTGGAAGGTTCTACAGGAACTCAGGGCCATGTGACATTCTGTCCGTTGCTCTGGAAACAAAAGATCCCCCTGGCCGTGCAAGGGGTATAGGTGTTAATGTCCTGCACAAGAGGACTTTCACACTCAGCAAAGAAGAGAGGCTCAGCATGAAAAAAGCGAGGAGTGAAATGAAGCAGAATGCATTGTATGAAAGGTTGAGGAAGGAGATGTATCCGGCTGTTCGAAAGGATGTTGAGGAGTCAATGATGATGCAGAAGACTCTAACACTGACAGATAGCCAGCAGATGGGAGGGGATGCGGGCATGGAGGATGCTGCTTATTGCGCGACAACACTGCACAAGAATAGTTGTGCATCAGCTAACCCCAGCGACACTGAGACTGCAACTGCTCGTGATGATGCTATATCTGATCTATCTGGAATGAAAGACAGACTGAAGGGCGTGCTTACACATTATGAAGGTACATTAAAATGTGCAACAGCCTGGGTTTGCCCACCCTTCTTGGAAGATGGCCTCTTATTGGACAATGTGCCATTGAAGCCGGGTTGTGTGAAGTGCTACGTGACTGAAGTAAAGCCTGGATTCAATGAATTTGCCCGGAAGAATGTCCTAGGAGACTTCAATGAGCAAAGGACCTTGGAAGAAACACTGTTACATCACATCCAGTGGCCACGAAAGGAAATAGAGTTCATCAATGAGATCCCTGAAGCCCCGCCAAGAGCAACCAATGTCGCCCCTCAACCGGTGACGCTCTCCTTGCCACAGCAGCTCTCGCGTGCTTCCCCCAAAGAACCTAATACTTGTAATCCGACGGCTGATGCATCAACCTGTGATCAGCCGGCCCGACTTTGTGTCGTACAGGCCATGTCATCCTTCGTCCCAAAGCAGCCGGTGGCAAGGCCTACAACTGCTGAAGACGCACCACCGGCTCAGATGCCGGCCGCTGAAGCAGCGGGGGGAGACCCAGCTGCAGCGCATGCTCAGCAGACCAACCTGGTGGAACGGACTGCTAAGTAGTCTGATGCTTCGGAACCGCCTGCTAAGCAGTCTGTAGGTCCAGAATCGACTGCTCATCAGTCCGTCGGTCCGCAGTCGTGTGATCAGCATACCAATGCGTCAGCACTTCCTGCTCAGCAAACCAACGCATTGGCACGGCCTCCTCAGCACACCGACAAGTTGGCACCACCTGCGCAGAAACCCGACATAGCTTCAACACATGGTCAGTAGTCCGATGCCTCTGCTCCTATAGCCCAGCAGTCCGTCACAGCAGCACTGCCAGCTCAGCAGTCCGGCATAGATAAACTGTCTGCTAAGCAGTCCGTTGAAGCTTCATCGTCTGCTCGGTAGTCTACCTTGCAGCCAACCAGACGTTCTGCCAGAAATGCTTCAAGTACCAAGAAGGAAGTGGCCAAAAAGGCTACACCCACGAGGAAGCGCAGCGGGAGAGTGAAGAGGAAAGAGAACGATTGCCTCTTACTTAAAGCACTCATCGCCCAGAACCAAATTAACAGCAGCTTGTTCGAATCGGGGAGTAATATTATTTCTGACAGCATGGATGATGAAGAAGTACATTTGTTGCTTGCTAAAAGTAAAGCAGATGTACTTCAAGCACGCAATTACGTCCATGGCCAGCCATTTCTTGTTGGCGAATACTTTGATGAGTGCAGCTCCAGTTGCCGTGAGTTACATGAATATTGCATGGATCAAATGTCAGCAGGTCATCATGGTTTGCTAGTCCACTACAACAGAGATCATTTCCGACACGATGCTGGTTCCATCAATGTGAGTTTCGAGGACTTACATCTCTTCTTCAACTTCAACGAGCTCGATGCCACTCTTGTTAGATGCCTGATTTTGTAAGTACTTAACAAACTCTGATCAACTTCTCCATACAAGGTTGTAAATGATAAACAGCTCACTGCATTTTATTCCTCTCAGGGGATTGAACACGCAGAGAAGAAAAAGGAAGAGTGTGTATTTCATAGATCCTGAATTAGCAAATGGCACAACAATACATGGTAAGGACCTACGGGACTGGGCCGTTAACACGGTCGTCTGTCTCTTCGAAAACATGTCCCATGCAGAATCATTTCTCTGGCCATATCATGAACGGTAAGTCAAGTAAACAACCATGCATACACTGATTGTCTTTCAGATTTCGACATAATTCGTAAGTTCATGGCTTTCTTAATATGTAGCGATCAATGGATATTGGTATTCATTGTTCCAAACAAGAACACAGTTTACTACATCGATTCTCTCAGAGAGTCAACAAACGCTCAGGATCTGACGCATCTTCAGCAATTCATGGATAGGTATTGAATTCTATGATGTTGAAATTAATTTGCATTCATATCTGGTTCAATAATTGATGTTGTCAAAATTCATCTTCATTTGCAGTGTGCTCGCATTGTGGAAAACTAAACCAGGGAACCTGTTCAAAAGGGAACTACCTCTGCAGCACGAGATCGTTTCTCCGGTAACACACCGAAATCCGTTATTTTCGGAAAATTTATCCAACAGTCTGCAAATACCTTTTCTTACGCTAGTCAAATGTTCAAGCTTCTAAATAAACCTCTTTCTATTTTGTCCAAAGAAAAAATAATACATCTAACACCGGTTAGGTTGTTCCTAACAGGACAAATACATGACTAATTTTGTACAAAAAATTTCAGTGTCCTCAGCAAGAAGCAAGGACCAGCCTTTGTGGATACTATGTTTGCACACACATGATCTCCATCTACAAATCTGCTGATAGTTGTGACGATCCTCGCGAATTAGTACCAGTAAGTCTATCTTAATTAATATCTTCTACTCCACTCATATGGCACATTCTGATCTTAAAAATACTGCAGCTCATCTTAAAACCGAGGACCCCTGAACCGCTCCCGGCTGGTGAATTGCTGATGGTTCGGAGATTTATCAGCGACTTCTTCCTGAATCACTACATCAATCCCACTGGTGATAATGAAGATTTCAGCATGCGTTCTCCTGAAACATTGATTAAGAGTTAGCCGCTAAAAATATACGCATGGATCCATTGTTTTCCATCTGATGAGGTCTTCGTATTTTGTACACTATGATTAATTATGTAATGCATATATGTGTGGACAAATCATTGGAATTTAGCTACCATATGTTCAATTGCAATTGTTGCGAAATCTGATGAGTGTTCTTCCTGTGGACACTATTTATTCAATTGAATATTGTGGCGAATTTGCTTTTTGCATGCCGATTCAAAATGGGATATTTTTGTTTTAACCTGGCAATTGCTCCGCGCACGATTCAACTAAATGAGTGTGTGCGATCCACATCGGAAAGCATACGTCAATCGTAGCGGAACCGTCGGTGATACACAGCAGATCGCAAACGATTTGCAGTGCTACTACGTGTGCGTAGGGTCTCCGGAACCGTTTGTGATATCGCGTTATCGCACATGAGAACTCGGAGTAAACCGTGCCCAATGTAAAATACAATCCCAGTCGTAATTTTTTCAGGAAATGTGTGGGATCCCAAACGAAAAGCACACGTCACTCTTGCCGCAACCGTTGGTGGTACACAACAAATCACAAACGGTTTGCCGCACTTGTATGTGTGCGAAGGGGCTCCTGAACCGTTTGTGATAGAACATTATCGCAGACGTAATTGTTGGGAAACATGTGCGATGGAGTCTTGCATGGCAGACGGGTTACGCAGAAAACTCATGTGCGATGGGGCACAAATCGCACACAGTTCATATGTTGGCCCGTGTGCCTTACATACTGTTTCCCAAATGGTTCATTACGATACACCGTTTGGTTTCACTGCATCATTAGAAACGTTTAATCACCGATCCCACACGTGCGAAAGAATTTAGTGTGTGTTGCATCGCACACGATTACATTTTGGAAGGCCTCTGGATCATTGCTCCATATCCCCGACGGTTTCTGGGTCGTGTGGGAAGGACCCCCTATCGCCCACACTCACTTGGCGACGGTCCCAAATGCCATCGCGGAAAGGGGTTAAAAACCGTTTGTATAGCACCGACGCGTACCAGTGTTTGTGGAATCCTTCACATTCATTTGTCATTAGTAGCAATATCAGAGCGGATATCTCTTTCTAAATGAAATATCTCGATTTAAACAAAGGTGAAATGAGTGTAAAAATATCGCTCATTAGTGACGTTTGTGCAACCCCAAAGTCCACCGTAAGATAAGGAATGACTATGATACTCTCATGGTCTAAGGAGCGAAATCACTGATACGTCTCCATCGTATCTACTTTTCCAAACTCTTTTGCCCTTGTTTTGGACTCTAATTTGCATGATTCGAATGGAACTAACTGAAGGAAATATGCCCTAGAGGCAATAATAAAGTTGTTATTTATATTTCCATATATCATGATAAATGTTTATTATTCATGCTAGAATTGTATTAACCGGAAACTTGATGCATGTGTGAATACATAGACAAAACAAAGTGTCCCTAGTATGCCTCTACTTGACTAGCTCGTTAATCAAAGATGGTTAAGTTTCCTAACCATAGACATGTGTTGTCATTTGATGAACGGGATCACATCATTAGGAGAATTATGTGATGGACAAGACCCATCCGTTAGCTTAGCATTATGATCGTTAAGTTTTATTGCTATTGCTTTCTTCATGACTTATACATATTCCTTTGACTATGAGATTATGCAACTCCCGAATACCGGAGGAACACCTTGTATGCTATCAAATGTCACAACATAATTGGGTGATTATAAAGATGCTCTACAGGTGTCTCCAAAGGTGTTTGTTGGGTTGGCATAGATCGAGATTAGGATTTGTCACTCCGAGTATCGGAGAGGTATCTCTGGGCCATCTCGGTAATGCACATCACTATAAGCCTTGCAAGCAAAGTGACTAATGAGTTAGTTGCGGGATGATGCATTACGGAACGAGTAAAGAGACTTGCCGGTAACGAGATTGAACTAGGTATGAAGATACCGACGATCGAATCTTGGGCAAGTAACATACCGATGACAAAGGGAATGACGTATGTTGTTATTGCGGTTTGACCGATAAAGATATTCGTAGAATATGTAGGAACCAATATGAGCATCCAGGTTCCGCTATTGGTTATTGATCGGAGATGTGTCTCGGTCATGTCTACATAGTTCTCGAACCCGTAGGGTCCGCACGCTTAACGTTCGATGACGATTTGTATTATGAGTTATGTGTTTTGGTGACCGAAGATTGTTCGGAGTCCCGGATGAGATCACGGACATGACAAGGAGTCTCGAAAGAGTCGAAAGGTAAAGATTGATATATTGGATGATAGTATTTGGACACCGGAATGGTTTCGAGACGTTTTGGATATTTATCGGAGTACCGAGGGGTTACCGAAACCCCCCGGGGAAAGTAATGGGCCTACATGGGCCATAGGGGAGAGGGGAGGCAGCCCACAAGGGGTGGTCGCGCCCCCCTCCCGTGGGGAGTCCGAATTGGACTAGGGGAGGGGGCGCGCCCCCCCTTTCCTTCTCCTCTTCCCTCTCCTTCCCCCTTTTTCCCCCTCCATGAGAAGGAATAAGAGGAGGGGCTGAATCCTCCTAGGACTAGGAGTCCTAGCAGGACTCCCCCCTCTTGGCGCGCCCCCTAGGGCTAGCCTCCTCCCTCTCCCTCCTTTATATACATGGGCAGGGCACCCCTTGGAGACACACCAATTGTTCCAAGCTGTGTGCGGCGTCTCCCTCCACGGTTTACTCCTCCGGTCATATTCACGTAGTGCTTAGGCGAAGCCCTACGCGGATCACATCACCATCACCGTCACCATGCCGTCGTGCTGACGAAACTCTCCCTCGACCCTCTGCTGGATCAAGAGTTCGAGGGACATCATCGAGCTGAACGTGTGCTGAACTCGGAGGTGCCGTATGTTCGGCACTTGATCGGTTGGATCGCGAAGACGTTCGACTACATCAACCGCGTTAACCTAATGCTTCTGCTTTCGGTCTACGAGGGTACGTGGACACACTCTCCCCCTCTCGTTGCTATGCATCTCCTAGATAGATCTTGCGTGATCGTAGGAATTTTTTTTGAAATTGCATGCTACGTTACCCAACAGTGGCATCCGAGCCAGGTCTATGCGTAGATGATATGCACGATTAGAACACAAAGAGTTGTGGGCGATAATAGTCATACTGCTTACCACCAACGTCTTATTTTGATTCAGCGGTATTGTTGGATGAAGTGGCCCGGACCAACCTTACATGACCACGTTCATGAGACCGGTTCCACCGACAGATATGCAACTTGTTTTGCATAAAGGTGGCTGGCGGGTGTCTGTTTCTCCAACTTTAGTTGAATCAAATTTGACTACGGCCGGTCCTTGTTGAAGGTTAAAACAGCACACTTGACGAAAAATCGTTGTGGTTTTGATGCGTAGGTAAGAACGGTTCTTACTAGAAGCCCGTAGCAGCCACGTAAAACTTGCAACAACAAAGTAGAGGACGTCTAACTTGTTTTTGTAGGGCATGTTGTGATGTGATATGGTCAAGACATGATGTGATATAAGTTATTGTATGAGATGATCGTGTTTTGTAAAAGTTATCGGCAACTGGCAGGAGCCTTATGGTTGTCGCTTTATTGTATGAAATGCAATCGCCATGTAATTGCTTTACTTTATCACTATGTGGTAGCAATAGTCGTAGAAGAAATAGTTGGCGAGACAACAACGACGCTATGATGGAGATCAAGGTGTCAAGCCGGTGACGATGGAGATCATGACGGTGCTTTGGAGATGGAGATCAAAGGCACAAGATGATGATGGCCATATCATGTCACATATTTTGATTGCATGTGATGTTTATCTTTTATGCATCTTATTTTGCTTAGTACGGCGGTAGCATTATAAGATGATCCCTCACTAAATTTCAAGGTATAAGTGTTCTCCCTGAGTATGCACAGTTGCTACAGTTCATCATGCCGAGACACCACGTGATGATCGGGTGTGATAAACTCTACGTTCACATACAATGGGTGTAAGACAGTTTTGCACATGCAGAATACTCAGGTTAAACTTGACGAGCCTAGCATGTACAGACATGGCCTCGGAACACTGAGACCGAAAGGTCGAACGTGAATCATATAGTAGATATGATCAACATAGAGATGTTCACCATTGAAAACTACTCCATCTCACGTGATGATCGGACATGGTTTAGTTGATCTGGATCACGTGATCATTTAGATGACTCGAGGGATGTCTATCTAAGTGGGAGTTCTTTAGTAATATGATTAATTGAACTTAAATTTATCATGAACTTAGTCCTGATAGTTTTTACATATCTATGTTGTTGTAGATCAATGGCCCGTGCTACCGTTCCCTTGAATTTTAATGCGTTCCTAGAGAAAGCTAAGTTGAAAGATGATGGTAGCAACTACACGGACTGGGTCCGTAACTTGAGGATTATCCTCATTGCTGCATAGAAGAATTACGTCCTGGAAGCACCGCTAGGTGCAAGGCCTACTGCAGGAGCAACTCCTGACGTTATGAACGTCTGGCAAGCTAAATCTGATGAGTACTCGATAGTTCAGTGTGCCATGCTTTACGGCTTAGAATCGGGACTTCAAAGACGTTTTGAACGTCATGGAGCATATGAGATGTTCAAAGAGTTGAAGTTAATATTTCAAGCAAATGCCCGAGTTGAGAGATATGAAGTCTCCAACAAGTTCTATAGCTGCAAAATGGAGGAGAACAGTTCCGTCAGTGAACACATACTCAGAATGTCTGGGTACCATAACCACTTGACTCAACTGGGAGTTAATCTTCCTGATGATATTGTCATTGACAGAGTTCTTCAATCACTGCCACCAAGCTATAAAGGCTTCGTGATGAACTATAATATGCAAGGGATGGAAAATACAATTCCCGAGCTCTTCGCGATGCTTAAGGCTACGGAGGTAGAAATCAAGAAGGAGCATCAAGTGTTGATGGTTAACAAGACCACTAGTTTCAAGAAAAAGGGCAAAGGGAAGAAGGGGAACTTCAATAAGAATAGCAAGCAAGTTTCTACTCCCGGGAAGAAGCCCAAGTCTGGACCTAAGCCTAAAACTGAGTGCTTCTACTGCAAAGGGACTGGTCACTGGAAGCGGAACTGCCCCAAGTATTTGGCGGATAAGAAGGATGGCAAAGTGAAAGGTATATTTGATATACATGTTATTGATGTGTACCTTACTAATGCTCGTAGTAGCGCCTGGGTATTTGATACTGGTTCTGTTGCTCATATTTGCAACTCGAAACAGGGGCTACGGATTAAACGAAGATTGGCTAAGGACGAGGTGATGATGCGTGTCGGAAATGGTTCCAAGGTCGATGTGATCGCCGTCGGCACGCTACCTCTACATCTACCTTCGGGATTAGTTTTAGACCTGAATAATTGTTATTTGGTGCCAGCGTTGAGCATGAAAATTATATCTGGATCTTGTTTGATGCGAGATGGTTATTCATTTAAATCAGAGAATCATGGTTGTTCTATTTATATGAGTAATATCTTTTATGGTCATGCACCCTTGATGAGTGGTCTATTTTTGTTGAATCTCGATCGTAGTGATACACATATTCATAATATTGATGCCAAAATATGCAAAGTTAATAATGATAGTGCAACTTATTTGTGGCACTGCTGTTTAGGTCATATTGGTGTAAAGCGCATGAAGAAACTCCATGCTGATGGGCTTTTGGAATCACTTGATGCTTGCGAACCATGCCTCATGGGCAAGATGACTAAGACTCCGTTATCCGAAACAATGGAGCGAGCCACTGACTTTTTGGAAATAATACATACTGATGTATGCGGTCTGATGACTGTTGAGGCTCGCGGCGGGTATCGTTATTTTCTGACCTTCATAGATGATTTGAACAGATATGGGTATATCTACTTAATGAAACATAAGTCTGAAACATTTGAAAAGTTCAAAGAATTTCAGAGTGAAGTAGAAAATCATAGTAACAAGAAAATAAAGTTTCTACGATCTGATCGCGGAGGCGAATATTTGAGTTACGAGTTTGGTCTTCATTTGAAACAATGTGGAATAGTTTCGCAACTCACGCCACCTGGAACACCACAGTGTAATGGTGTGTCCGAACGTCGTAACCGTACTTTATTAGATATGGTGCGATCTATGATGTCTCTTACCGATTTACCACTATCGTTTTGGGGTTATGCTTTAGAGACGGCTGCATTCACGTTAAATAGGGCACCATCTAAATCCGTTGAGACGACACCATATGAACTGTGGTTTAGCAAGAAACCTAAGCTGTCGTTTCTTAAAGTTTGGGGTTGCGATGCTTATGTGAAAAAGCTTCAGCCTGATAAGCTCGAACCCAAATCGGAGAAATGTGTCTTCATAGGATACCCAAAGAAACTGTTGGGTACACCTTCTATCACAGATCCGAAGGCAAGATATTTGTTGCTAAGAATGGATCCTTTCTAGAGAAGGAATTTCTTTCGAAAGAAGTGAGTGGGAGGAAAGTAGAACTTGATGAGGTAGTTGTTCCCTCTCTCGAGTTTGAGAGTAGTTCATCACAGAAATCAGTTCCAGTGATGCCTACACCAATTAGTGAGGAAGTTAATGATGATCATGAAACATCATATCAAGTTACTACCGAACCTCGTAGGTCAACCAGAGTACGTTCCGCACCAGAGTGGTACGGTAATCCTGTTCTGGAAGTCATGTTACTAGACCATGACGAACCTACGAACTATGAGGAAGCGATGATGAGCCCAGATTCCGCGAAATGGCTTGAGGCCATGAAATCTGAGATGGGATCCATGTATGAAAACAAAGTATGGACTTTGGTTGACTTGCCCGATGATCGGCAAGCCATAGAAAATAAATGGATCTTCAAGAAGAAGACTGACTTTGATGGTAATGTTACTGTCTACAAACGACTTGTTGCAAAAGGTTTTCGACAAGTTCAAGGAGTTGACTACGATGAGACCTTCTCATCCGTAGCGATGCTTAAGTCTGTCCGAATCATGTTAGCAATTGCCACATTTTATGATTATGAAATTTGGAAAATGGATGTCAAAACTGCATTCCTTAATGGATTTCTTAAAGAAGAGTTGTATATGATGCAACCAGAAGGTTTTGTCAATCCTAAAGGTGCTAACAAAGTGTGCAAGCTCCAGCGATCCATTTATGGACTGGTGTAAGCTTCTCGGAGTTAGAATATACGCTTTGATAGTGTGATCAAAGCATATGGTTTTATACAGACTTTTGGAGAAGCCTGTATTTACAAGAAAGTGAGTGGGAGCCCTGTAGCATTTCTAATATTATATGTGGATGACATATTGTTGATTGGAAATGATATAGAATTTCTGGATAGCATAAAAGGATACTTGAATAAGAATTTTTCAATGAAAGACCTCGGTGAAGCTGCTTATATATTGGGCATCAAGATCTATAGAGATAGATGAAGACGCTTAATTGGACTTTCACAAAGCACATACCTTGATAAAGTTTTGAAGAAGTTCAAAATGGATCAGTCAAAGAAAGGGTTCTTGCCTGTGTTACAAGGTGTGAAGTTGAGTCAGACTCAATGCCCGACCACTGCAGAAGATAGAGAGAAAATGAAAGTCATTCCCTATGCTTCAGCCATAGGTTCTATCATGTATGCAATGCTGTGTACCATACCTGATGTGTGCCTTGCTATAAGTTTAGCAGGGAGGTACCAAAGTAATCCAGGAGTGGATCACTGGACAGCGGTCAAGAACATCCTGAAATACCTGAAAAGGACTAAGGATATGTTTCTCGTTTATGGAGGTGACAGAGAGCTTGTCATAAATGGTTACGTCGATGCTAGCTTTGACACTGATCCGGATGACTCTAAGTCACAAACCGGATACGTATTTATATTGAATGGTGGAGCTGTCAGTTGGTGCAGTTCCAAGCAGAGCGTCATGGCGGGATCTACGTGTGAAGTGGAGTACATAGCTGCTTCGGAAGCAGCAAATGAAGGAGTCTGGATGAAGGAGTTCATATCCGATCTAGGCGTAATACCTAGTGCATCGGGTCCAATGAAAATCTTTTATGACAATACTGGAGCAATTGCCTTAGCGAAGGAATCCAGATTTCACAAGAGAACCAAACACATCAAGAGACGCTTCAACTCCATCCGCGATCAAGTCAAGGAGGGAGACATAGAGATTTGCAAAATACATACGGATCTGAATGTTGCAGACCCGTTGACTAAGCATCTTCCATGAGCAAAACATGATCAGCACCAAGACTCCATGGGTGTTAGAATCATTACAATGTAATCTAGATTATTGACTCTAGTGCAAGTGGGAGACTGAAGGAAATATGCCCTAGAGGCAATAATAAAGTTGTTATTTTTATTTCCTTATATCATGATAAATGTTTATTATTCATGCTAGAATTGTATTAACCGGAAACTTGATGCATGTGTGAATACATAGACAAAACAAAGTGTCCCTAGTATGCCTCTACTTGACTAGCTCGTTAATCAAAGATGGTTAAGTTTCCTAACCATAGACATGTGTTGTCATTTGATGAACGGGATCACATCATTAGGAGAATGATGTGATGGACAAGACCCATCCATTAGCTTAGCATTATGATCGTTAAGTTTTATTGCTATTGCTTTCTTCATGACTTATACATATTTCTTTGACTATGAGATTATGCAACTCCCAAATACCGGAGGAACACCTTGTGTGCTATCAAACGTCACAACGTAACTGGGTGATTATAAAGATGCTCTACAGGTGTCTCCAAAGGTGTTTGTTGGGTTGGCATAGATCGAGATTAGGATTTGTCACTCAGAGTATCGGAGAGGTATCTCTGGGCCCTCTCGGTAATGCACATCACTATAAGCCTTGCAAGCAAAGTGACTAATGAGTTAGTTGCGGGATGATGCATTACGGAACGAGTAAAGAGACTTTCCGGTAACGAGATTGAACTAGGTATGAAGATACCGACGATCGAATCTCGGGCAAGTAACATACCGATGACAAAGGGAATGACATATGTTGTTATTGCGGTTTGACCGATAAAGATCTTCGTAGTTCTCGAACCCGTAGGGTCTGCACGCTTAACATTCGATGACGATTTGTATTATGAGTTATGTGTTTTGGTGACCGAAGATTGTTTGGAGTCCCGGATGAGATCACGGACATGACGAGGAGTCTCGAAATAGTCGAGAGGTAAAGATTGATATATTGGACGATAGTATTTAGACACCGGAATGGTTTCGAGACGTTTCGGATATTTATCGGAGTACCGAGGGGTTACCGGAACCCTCCGGGGAAAGTAATGGGCCTACATGGGCCATAGGGGAGAGGGGAGGCAGCCCACAAGGGGTGGCCGCGCCCCCCTCCCATGGGGAGTCCGAATTGGACTAGGGGAGGGGGCGCGCCCCCCCTTTCCTTCTCCTCTTCCCTCTCCTTCCCCCCTTTTCCCCCTCCATGAGAACGAATAAGAGGGGGGGGGCAAATCCTACTAGGACTAGGAGTCCTAGTAGGACTCCCCCCTCTTGGCGCGCCCCCTAGGGCCGGCCTCCTCCCTCTCCCTCCTTTATATACGCGGGCAGGGCACCCCTTGGAGACACACCAATTGTTCCAAGCTGTGTGCGGCGTCTCCCTCCACGGTTTACTCCTCCGGTCATATTCACGTAGTGCTTAGGCGAAGCCCTGCGCGGATCACATCACCATCACCGTCACCACGCCATTGTGCTGACGAAACTCTCCCTCGACCCTCTGCTGGATCAAGAGTTCGAGGGACGTCATCAAGCTGAACATGTGCTGAACTCGGAGGTGCCGTACGTTCGGTACTTGATCGGTTGGATCGCGAAGACGTTCGACTACATCAACCGCGTTAACCTAACGCTTCCGCTTTCGGTCTACGAGGGTACGTGGACACACTCTCCCCCTCTCGTTGCTATGCATCTCCTAGATAGATCTTGCGTGATCGTAGGATTTTTTTTTTGAAATTGCATGCTACGTTACCCGACACTAACATGGATCGACGCTGTTTTCAGCTGAATTGCCATGGTGTTGTTTTTCTGCAGAAATCAAAGTTCTCAGATTGACCTAAAAATTTACGAAGAATTTTTGTGCAATATATAAAAATACTGGCGGAAAAAGATACCAGAGGGGGGCCCACCCAGGAGCAACAAGCTTTGGGGGTGCGCCTACCCCCCAGGGCGCGCCTCCCAGGCTTGTGGGCCCCCTGGACCTTCGGCAACCCTAAGTCCAACTCTGTATATACCTATTCGCGGAGAAAAAAAATCAGGGAGAAGGATTCATCATGTTTTACGATACGTAGCCGCCGCCACCTCCGGTTCTTCATCGGGAGGGCTGATCTGGAGTCCGTTTGGGGCTTCGAGGGTGGAATACATCGCCGTCGTCATCATCGACCTTCCTTCACCGCCAATTTCATAATGCTCACTGCCGGGAGTGAGTAATTCCTTTGTAGGCTTGCTAGACGGTGATGGGTTGGATGAGATTTATCATGTAATCGAGTTAGTTTTGTTATGGTTTGATCCCTAGTATCCACTATGTTCTGAGATTGATGTTGCTATGACTTTGCTATGCTTAATGCTTGTCACTAGGGCCCGAGTGCCATGATTTCAGATCTGAACCCTTTATGTTTTCATGAATATATTTGTGTTCTTGATCGTATCTTGCAAGTTATACGCACTACTACTTCTTGAGCTTGCGTTGGTTTTTCCCTTGAAGAGGAAAGGGTGATGTAGCAAAGTAGAGATAAGTATTTCCCTCAGTTTGAGAACCAAGGTATCAATCCAATAGGAGAAGAACGCACAAATCACCAATACCTACACAAACAATCAAACACTTGCACCCAACGCGATAAAGGGGTTGACAATCCCTTCACGGTCACTTGCAAATGTGAGATCTGATAGAGATAGATAAATAAAACTAAACAAAAGATAAAATATTTTTGGGTTTTTTGGTATATAGATATGAAAATAAAAGATTGCAAAATAGTAGATCGAAAAGTAATATGATGGAAAATAGACCCGGGGGCCATAGGTTTCACTAGAGGCTTCTCTCATGAAGGCAAATAATACGGTGGGTGAACAAATTACTGTCGAGCAATTGATAGAAAAGCGCAAAGTTATGACAATATCCAAGGCAATGATTATGAAATATAGGCATCACGCCCGTGTCAAGTAGACCAACTCCTGCCTGCATCTACTACTATTACTCCACACATCGACCGCTATCCAGCAAGCATCTAGAGTATTAAGTTCATAAAGAACGGAGTAATGCCTTAAGTAAGATGACATGATGTAGAGGAATAAACTCATGCAATATGATATAAACCCCATCTTTTTATCCTCGATGGCAACAATTCAAAACGTGTCTCGCTACCCCTACTTTGTCACTGGGTGAAATCACGCAAGATTGAACCCAAAGCTAAGCACCTCTCCCATTGCAAGAAAAACCAATCTAGTTGGCCAAACCAAGCCGATAATTCGAAGAGAAATACAAAGATATCAAATCATGCATAAAAGAATTCAGAGAAGATTCAAATAATATTCATAGATAAGCTGATCATAAATCCACAATTCATCGGATCTCGACAAACACACCGCAAAAGAAGATTACATCGGATAGATCTCCAAGAACATCAACGAGAACGTTGTATTAAGAATCAAAGAGAGAGAAGAAGCCATCTAGCTACTAGCTATGGACCCGTAGGTCTGAGGTAAACTACTCACGCTTCATCGGAAGGGCAATGGTATTGATGTAGAAGCCTCCGTGATCGAATCCCCCTCCGGCAGGATGCCGGAAAAGGCCCCAAGATGGGATCTCACGGGAACAGAAGGTGCGGCGGTGGAAAAGTGTTTCCATGGATGCTTCTAGTGGTTTGGGAATATATGTGAATATATAGGAGGAAGATCTAGGTCAGGGGGTCACCGAGGGGCCCACAAGGTAGGGGGCGCGCCCTACCCCCCTAGGCGTGCCCTCCACCCTTGTCGCCGCCTCGTGGCTCTTCTGACTTCAACTCCAAGTCTCCTGGGTGTCTTCTGGTCCAAGAAAAATCATCGTGAAGTTTTATTCTGTTTGGACTCCGTTTGGTATTCCTTTTCTGCGAAGCTCAAAAACAAGGAAAAGCATAAACTGGCACTTGGCTCTAGGTTAATAGGTTAGTCCCAAAAATAATATAAAATAGCATATTAATGCATATAAAACATCCAAAACAGATAATATAATAGCATGGAACAATCAAAAAATATAGATACGTTGGAGACGTATCAAGCACCCCCAAGCTTAATTCCTGCTCGTCCTCGAGTAGGTAAATGATAAAAACAGAATTTTTGATGTGGAATGCTACCTAACATATTTATCCATGTAATTTTCTTTATTGTGGCATGAATGTTCCGATCCATAAGATTCAAAACAAAAGTTTAATATTGACATAAAAATGATAATACTTCAAGCATACTAATAAAGCAATCATGTCTTCTCAAAATAACATGGCCAAAGAAAGCTATCCCTGCAAAATCATATAGTCTGGCTATGCTCCATCTTCATCGCACAAAATATTCAAATCATGCACAACCCCGATGACAAGCCAAGCAATTGTTTCATACTTTTGGTATTATTAAATCTTTTCAACTTTCACGCAATACTTGAGCGTGAGCCATGGACATAGCACTATAGGTGGAATAGATGGTGGTTGTGGAGAAGACAAAAAGAAGGAGATAGTCTCACATCAACTAGGCGTATCAACGGGCTATGGAGATGCCCATCAATAGATATCAATGTGAGTGAGTAGGGATTACCATGCAACGGATGCACTAGAGCTATAAGTGTATGAAAGCTCAAAAAGAAACTAAGTGGGTGTGCATCCAACTTGCTTGCTCATGAAGACCTAGGGCAATTTGAGGAAGCCCATCGTTGGAATATACAAGCCAAGTTCTATAATGAAAAATTCCCACTAGTATATGAAAGTGACAAAATAGGAGACTCTCTATCATGAAGATCATGGTGCTACTTTGAAGCACAAGTGTGGAAAAAAGATAGTAACATTGCCCCTTCTCTCTTTTCTCTCATTTTTTTTGTTTGGCTTCTTTGGCCTCTCTTTTTTGTATTGGCTTCTTTGGCCTCTTTTATTTTTTTACCTCACATGGTACAATGCTCTAATAATGAAGGTCATCACACTTTTATTTACTTACAACTCAAAAATTACAACTCGATACTTAGAACAGAATATGACTCTATATGAATGCCTCCGGCGGTGTACCGGGATGTGCAATGACTCAAGAGTGACATGTATAAAAAAATTATGAACGGTGGCTTTGCCACAAATACTATGTCAACTACATGATCATGCAAAGCAATATGACAATGATGAAGCGTGTCATAATAAACGGAATGGTGGAAAGTTGCATGGCAATATATCTCGAATGGCTATGGAAATGCCATAATAGGTAGGTATGGTGGCTGTTTTGAGGAAGGTATATGGTGGGTGTATGGTACCGGCGAAAGTTGCGCGGTACTAGAGAGGCTAGCAATGGTGGAAGGGTGAGAGTGCGTATAATCCATGGACTCAACATTAGTCATAAAGAACTCACATACTTATTGCAAAAATCTATTAGTCATCGAAACAAAGTACTACGCGCATGCTCCTAGGGGGATAGATTGGTAGGAAAAGACCATCGCTCGTCCCCGACCGCCACTCATAAGGAAGACAATCAATAAATAAATCATTCTCCAACTTTGTTACATAACGGTTCACCATATGTGCATGCTACGGGAATCACAAACTTTAACACAAGTATTTCCACAATCCACAATTACTCACTAGCATGACTCTAATATCACCATCCTCATATCTCAAAACAATCATAAGGAATCAAACTTCACATAGTATTCAATGCACTTTATATGAAAGTTTTTATTATATCCCTCTTGGATGTCTATCATATTAGGACTCAATTCATAACCAAAGCAAATTACCATGCTGTTTAAAAAGAATCTAAAAATAATATAAGTGAAGCATGAGAATTCAACAATTTCTATAAAATAAAACCACCGCCGTGCTCTAAAAAGATATAAGTGAAGCACTAGAGCAAAATTGCCTAGCTCAAAATATATAAGTGAAGCACATAGAGTATTCTAATAAATCACGATTCATGCATGTCCCTCTCAAAAGGTGTGTACAGCAAGGATGATTGTGGCAAACTAAAAAGCAAAGACTCATATCATACAAGACGCTCCAAGCAAAACATATATCATGTGGTGAATAAAAATATAGCCTCAAGTAAATTTACTGATAGACGAAGACGAAAGAGGGGATGCCTTCCGGGGCATACCCAAGCTTAGGCTCTTGGTTGTCCTTTAATATTACCTTGGGGTGCCTTGGGAATCCCCAAGCTTAGGCTCTTGCCACTCCTTATTCCATAGTCCATCAAATCTTTACCCAAAACTTGAAAACTTCACAACACAAAACTCAACAGAAAACTCGTGAGATCCGTTAGTATAAGAGAATAAAATCACCACTTTTGGTACTGTTGTGAACTCATTCTTTATTTATATTGGTGTAATATCAACTGTATTCCAACTTCTCCATGGTTCATACCCCCCGATACTACCCATAGATTCATCAAAATAAGCAAACAACACAAAGAAAATAGAATCTGTCAAAAACAGAACAGTCTGCAAAGATATTAATTGTTTTAATACTTTTGTAACTCTAAAAATCCTGAAAAACTACGAAAACATAGGAAATTTGTATATAAATCCTTTGTAAAAAATTCAGGGGTTTTCCACGCTCCAGTGAATTAAAAAAATTCTCTGACTGGACGCAAAAGTTTCTGTTTTTCAGCAAGATCAAATCAACTATCACCATAAGCCATCCCAAAGGTCTTACTTGGCACAAACACTAATTAAAACACCAAAACACAATTAATACAGAGGTAATAATGTGTATTTTATTCCAAAACAGTAGCAAAACAAAAGGCACAAAAATAAAATTGGGTTGCCTCTCAACAAGCGTTGTTGTTTAACGCCCTTAGCTAGGCATAAAAACACATAGATCTAGGTATTGTCATCTTTGGTATGCAATCCATAAGTAGCTCTCATAATATATTCATACGGCAACTTAATTTTATTTCTAGGAAAGTGTTCCATGCCCTTCCTTAACGGAAATTGAAATCTAATGTTTCCTTCTTTCATATCAATAATTGCACCAATCGTTCTAAGGAAAGGTCTACCAAGAATAATAGGACATGTAGGATTGCAATCTATATCAAGAACAATGAAATCTACGGGGACATAATTCCAATTTGCAACAATAAGAACATCATTAATCCTTCCCATAGGTTTCTTAATTGTGGAATCCGCAAGATGCAAATTTAAAGAACAATCATCAAATTCACGAAAACCTAACACATCACATAAGGTTTTTGGAATCATGGAAATGCTAGCACCCAAATCACACAAATCATGGCACTCATAATCTTTAATCTTAATATTAGTAGTAGGTTCCCACTCATCATAAAGTTTTCTAGGAATAGAAACTTCCAATTCAAGTTTTTCTTCAAAAGATTTCATCATAGCATCAACGGTATATTTAGTAAAAGCTTTATTTTGATTATAAGCATGATGAGAATTCAACATGGATTGCAACAAGGAAATACAATCTATCAAATAAAAATTATCATAATTAAAATCCTTGAAATCCAAAAGAGTGGGTTCATTGCTACTTAAAGTTTTGACCTCTCCAATCCCACTTTTATCAATTTTTGCATCAAGATCTATAAACTCCGAATCATTGGGACGCCTTATAACTAAAGTTGACTCATCTCCAGTCCAATATTTATCAAGATTTATTTTGGAAAACAAAGATTCAATAGGAGTCACATCAATCACTTTAAGATCTTCATCATTGTTTTCACGAAAACTAGAAGAACATGTTTTTACAAACCAATCTCGCTTAGCACGCATCTTAGCGGTTCTTTCTTTACACTCATCAATGGAAATTCTCATAGCTTTAAGAGACTCATTAATATCATGCTTGGGTGAAAGAGATATAATTTTCAAAGAATCAACCTCAAGAGAAATTCTATCCACGTTCCTAGCCAAATCATCAATTTTAAGCAATTTTTCTTCAACCAAGGCATTGAAACTCTTTTGCGAAATCATAAATTCTTTAACACTATTCTCAAAATCAGAGGGCATCTTATTATAATTTCCATAAGAATTGTTGTAGGAATTAACATAATTATTAGAGGAATTACTAGGAAATGGCCTAGGATTAAAATTGCCTCTATACGTGTTATTACCAAAATTGTTCCTACCAACAAAATTCACATCCATAGATTCATTATTATTTTCAATCAAATTAGATAAAGGCATATCATTAGGATAAATAGGAGCACTCTTCTTAGCAAATAATTTCATAAGTTCATCCATCTTTCCACTCAAAACATTAATCTCTTCAATCGCATGCACTTTTTTACTAGAAGAAGATCTTTTGGTATGCCATTGAGTCTAATTAACCATAATATTATCTAGGAGTTTAGTAGCTTCTCCTAAAGTAATTTTCATAAAAGTACCACCCGCGGCCGGATCTAAAAGATTTCTAGAAGCAAAATTCAATCCGGCATAAATTTTTTGTATAATCATCCATAAATTTAAACCATGAGTAGGGCAATTTCGTATCATCAATTTCATCCTCTCCCAAGATTGTGCAACATGTTCATGTTCAAGTTGCTTAAAATTCATAATAACGTTCCTAAGGGAGATGATCTTAGCGGGAGGAAAATACTTGTAAATAAAAGCATCTTTACAATTGTTCCATGAATCAATACTATTTTTAGGCAAAGATGAAAACCAAGTTTTAGCACGATCTCGTAGTGATAACGGAAATAGCTTCAATTTAACAATATCATTATCCACATCTTTTTTCTTTTGCATTTCACCCAACTCAACGAAACTATTCAGATGGGATGCGGCATCTTCACTAGGAAGGCAAGAAAATTGATCTTTCATAATAAGATTCAGAAAAGCGGCATTAATTTCATAAGATTCCGCACTAGTGGCGGGAGCAATCGGAGTACTAATAAAATCATTATTATTAGTATTGGAAAATTCACACAATTTGGTATTCTCTTGAGTCATTGTGACAAAGCAAGCAATCTAGAACACAAGCAAACAAAAAGCAAACAAAAAAGACGAATGGAAGAAGGGCGAATAAAAAGGCAAATCTTTCAAAAATCATTTTAGAAGTGGGGGAGAGGAAAACGGGAGGCAAATGGCAAATAATGTAATGCAAGAGATGAGAGTTTTATGATGGGTACTTGGTATGTCTTGACTTGGTGTAGATCTCCCCGGCAACGGCGCCAGAAATTCTTCCTGCTACTTCTTGAGCTTGCGTTGGTTTCCCTTGAAGAGGAAAGGGTGATGCAGCAAAGTAGAGATAAGTATTTCCCTCAGTTTGAGAACCAAGGTATCAATCCAGTAGGAGAAGAATGCACAAATCGCCAATACCTGCACAAACAATCAAACTCTTGCACCCAACGCGATAAAGGGGTTGTCAATCCCTTCACGGTCACTTGCAAAGGTGAGATCTGATAGAGATAGATAAATAAAACTAAACAAAAGATAAAATATTTTTGGGTTTTTTGGTATATAGATCTGAAAAAAAAAGATTGCAAAATAGTAGATCGGAAAGTAATATGATGGAAAATAGACCCGGGGGGCATAGGTTTCACTAGAGGCTTCTCTCATGAAGGCAAATAATACGGTGGGTGAACAAATTACTGTCGAGCAATTGATAGAAAAGTGCAAAGTTATGACGATATCCAAGGCAATGATTATGAAATATAGGCATCACGTCCGTGTCAAGTAGACCGACTCCTGCCTGCATCTACTACTATTACTCCACACCGCTATCTAGCATGCATCTAGAGTATTAAGTTCATAAAGAATGGAGTGATACGTCTCCAACGTATCTATAATTTTTAATTGTTCCATGCTATTATATTATCTGTTTTGGATGTTTTATATGCATTAATATGCTATTTTATATGATTTTTGGGACTAACCTATTAACCTAGAGCCCAGTGCCAGTTCCTGTTTTTTCCTTGTTTTAGAGTTTCGCAGAAAAGGAATACCAAACGGAATAAAACTTTCGCGATGATTTTTCTTGGACCAGAAGATACCCAGGAGACTTGGAGTGCAAGTCAGAAGAGCCACGAGGCGGCCACAAGGGTGGAGGGCGCGCCCCCCGACCTTGTGGGCCCCTCGGTGACCCCCTGACCTAGATCTTCCTCCTATATATTCTCATATACCCCAAAAACTTCGAGGGGAGCCACGAAACCACTTTTCCACCGCCGCAACTTTCTGTACCCGTGTGATCCCATCTAGGGGCCTTTTTCGGCATCCTACCGGAGGGGGATTCGATCACGGAGGGCTTCTACATCAACACCATTGCCTCTCCGATGAAGCGTGAGTAGTTTACCACAGACCTACGGGTCCATAGCTAGTAGCTAGATGGCTTCTTCTCTCTCTTTGATTCTCAATACAAAGTTCTCCTCGATGTTCTTGGAGATCTATTCGATGTAATACTCTTTTGCGGTGTGTTTGCCAAGATCCGATGAATTGTGGATTTATGATCAGCTTATCTATGAATATTATTTGAATCTTCTCTGAATTCTTATATGCATGATTTGATATCTTTGCAAGTCTCTTCGAACTATCGATTTGGTTTGGCCTACTAGATTGGTTTTTCTTGCAATGGGAGAAGTGCTTAGCTTTGGGTTCAATCTTGCGGTGCTCGATCCTAGTGACAGAAGGGGAACCGACACATATTGTATTGTTGCCATCGAGGATAAAAAGATGGGATTTTCATCATATTGCTTGAGTTAATTCCTCTACATCATGTCATCTTGCTTAAAGCGTTACTCCGTTCTTTATGAACTTAATACTCTAGATGCATGCTGGATAGCGATCGATGTGTGGAGTAATAGTAGTAGATGCAGAATCGTTTCGGTCTACTTGACACGGACGTGATGCCTATGTTCATGATCATTGCCTTAGATATCGTCATAACTTTGCTCTTTTCTATCAATTGCTTGGCAGTAATTTGTTCACCCACCGTAATAATTTCTATCTTGAGAGAAGCCTCTAGTGAAACCTATGGCCCCCGGGTCTATTTTCCATCATATAAGTTTCCGATCTACAATCTTAGTTTCCTATTTACTTTCTTTGCAATCTTTTACTTTCCGTTCCATAAACCAAAATACCAAAAACATTACTTTACTATTTATCCATCTCTATCAGATCTCACGTTGCAAATAACCGTGAAGGGTTTGACAACCCCTTTATCGCGTTGGGTGCAAGTTGGTGTTTGTTTGTGTAGGTATTCGGTGGCTTGCGCGTTGTCTCCTACTGGATTGATACCTTGGTTCTCAAAACTGAGGGAAATACTTACTCTACTTTGCTGCATCACCCTTTCCTCTTCAAGGGAAAAACCAACGCAAGCTCAAGAGGTAGCAGGAAGGATTTCTGGCGCCGTTGCCGAGGAGATCTACGCCAAGCCAAGACATACCAAGTACCCATCATAAACACTCATCCCTCGCATTACATTATTCGCCATTTGCCTCTCGTTTTCCTCTCCCCCACTTCTAAAATGATTTTCGAAAAGATTTGCCTTTTCTTCGCCCCTCTTCCGTTCGTCTTCTTCGTTTGCCTTTTGGTTGCTCATTTGCTAGATTTGTTTGCCGCCACCATGTCTGAAACTGGGGATGTTATCGCTAAAAATCTTGAGGAAAATCCTGAAACTTGCTTTTTGGATCCCGGAGCTGAAAAGCCTCCTAATTACAAAACTAAAATCTTTCGTATAGGAGATGGTAATATCATAGGGAAAAGTATTATTCAAGAATTCTTTGATTGTACGGGATCCTTGCCTATTAATAAAAGAACTATTATTCTTGAGACAAATTGTTATGCTGATGCTATTGTGATGCTTGTTGAGAAATTAGAAAGAAAATTTGTGCATCTTCATCCTGCTTTGCAAACGGTGTTCTATGAACTTCCTAAAATCAATCATCCTATAGCTAAGAAGATTGCCACTATTATTCTTATGCGTGAATTTGATTTTATTATCCAAGAAGCTAGGGATATTTTTGCTTTCTATAAAAAGGATGTTGAACACCCACCAATTATAGATATCCTTCATGATAAAGAAACTATGCGTAGTTTGGAATCTAGGGATTATCAATCTTATAGTGAAAATCTTAGGAAAAGAGTTCCCCATTCTGAGATCTCTCAATCTTTGTATCTTGAAACCTTTGAGGAGTTTGATTGGATAATTAGGGGAATTTATGTAGGGTTTAATAGAGATTGGTTGAATAAAATGATGAAGGAACCTGTTAAAAATGAGCTACGTATTTTGTATGATGACATATACGATGATGATACCAATTATGGGTTCATGAACGTTAAGATCACCAATCAAAGTCCCTTTCATGATTTAAGTTCATCTACTAGGAAGGAGATAAAAGAAAGAATAGAATTTTTTAGACGAGTTTTGGAAGACTTGATGAGAAAAGAATTGAATACCGAAGATGAGAATACCTAGATCTATTCGTGTTTTATGCCTAGCTAAGGGCGTTAAACAATAGCGCTTGTTGGGAGGCAACCCAATTTTATTTTTGTTTTTTCTTTTTAGGTTCTGTTTTGCAATAAATTTTTCATCTAGCCTCTGGTTAGATGTGGTTTTGTGTTTTAATTAGTATTTGTGCCAAGTAAGACCTTTGGGATGGCTTACGGTGATAGTTGTGTTGATCCTGCTGGAAATCAGAAACTTTTGCGATCAGAAAAACAATTCTTGTTTTCTTATGGAGTGTGGAAAAACTCTGAATTTTTTAAAAAAAGATTGATATACGAATTGTATCTGTTTTCCTAAATTTTCAGAATATTTGGAGTTACATAAGTATTATAACAATTCGGATCTTCGCAGACTGTTCTGTTTTCGACAGATTCTGTTTTTCGCGTGTTGTTTGCTTATTTTGATGCATCTATGGCTAGTATCGGGTGGTATGAACCATGGAAAAGTTGGAATACATTAGATACTACACCAATATAAATAAAGAATGAGTTCACAACAGTAACAAAAGTGGTGATTTATTTTCTTATACTAACGGAGCTTACGAGATTCTCTGTTGAGTTTTGTGTTGTGAAGTTTTCATGTTTTGGGTAAGGATTTGATGGACTATGGAACAAGGAGTGGCAAGAGCCTAAGCTTGGGGATGCCCAAGGCACCCCAAGGTAATATTCGAGAAGGCCAAAAAGCCTAAGCTTGGGGATGCCCCGGGAAGGCATCCCCTCTTTCGTCTTCATCTATCGGTAACTTTACTTGAGGCTATATTTTTATTCACCACATGATATGTGTTTTGCTTGGAGCGTCTTGTATGATTTGAGTCTTTTCTTTTTAGTTTGCCACAATCATCCTTGCTGTACACACCTTTTGGGAGAGACACACATGAATCATGATTTATTAGGATGCTCTATGTGCTTCACTTATATCTTTTGAGCTAGGCAATTTTGCTCTAGTGCTTCACTTATATCTTTTTAGAGCACGGCGGTGGTTTTATTTTATATAAATTGATGAACTCTCTTACTTCACTTATATTATTTTGAGAGTCTTTATAACAGCATGGTAATTTGCTTTGGTTATAAAATTAGTCCTAATATGATAGGCATCCAAGAGGGATATAATAAAAACTTTCATATAAAGCGCATTGAATACTATGAGAAGTTTGATTCCTTATGATTGTTTTGAGATATAAAGATGGTGATATTAGAGTCATGCTAGTAAGTAGTTGTGAATTTGAGAAATACTTGTGTTAAGGTTTGTGAGTCCCGTAGCATGCACGTATGGTGAACCGTTATGTAACGAAGTTGGAGCATGAGATGTTTTTTGATTGTCTTCCTTATGAGTGGCGGTCGGGGACGAGCGATGGTCTTTTCCTATCAATCTATCCCCCTAGGAGCATGCGCGTAGTACTTTGTTTCGATGACTAATAGATTTTTGCAATAAGTATGTGAGTTCTTTATGACTAATGTTGAGTCCATGGATTATACGCACTCTCACCTTTCCGCCATTGCTAGCCTCTCTAGTACCGCGCAACTTTTGCCGGTACCATAAACCCACCACATATCCTTCCTCAAAATAGCCACCATACCTACCTATTATGGCATTTCCATAGCCATTCTGAGATATATTGCCATGCAACTTTCCACCGTTCCGTTTATTATGACACACTCCATCATTGTCATATTGCTTTGCATGATCATGTAGTTGACATCGTATTTGTGGCAAAGCCACCATTCATCATTTTTTATACATGTCGCTCTTGATTCATTGCACATCCCGGTACACCGCCGGAGGCATTCATATAGAGTCATATTTTGTTCTAGTATCGAGTTGTAATTTTTGAGTTGTAAGTAAATAAAAGTGTGATGATCTTCATTATTAGAGCATTGTCCCATGTGAGGAAATAAAAAAAAGAGAGAAAAGGCCAAATAAAAAAAAGAGAAGGCCCAAGAAAAAAAAGAAAAAAAAGAGAGAGAAAAAGAGAGAAGGGACAATGTTACTATCCTTTTTGCCACACTTGTGCTTCAAAGTAGCATCATGATCTTCATGATAGAGAGTCTCCTATGATATCACTTTCATATACTAGTGGGAATTTTTCATTATAGAACTTGGCTTGTATATTCCAACGATGGGCTTCCTCAAAACGCCCTAGGTCTTCATGAGCAAGCAAGTTGGATGCACACCCACTTAGTTTTCTTTTTGAGCTTTCATAAACTTATAGCTCTAGATCATCCGTTGCATGGCAATCCCTACTCACTCACATTGATATCTATTAATGGGCATCTCCATAGCCCGTTGATATGCCTAGTTGATGTGAGACTATCTCCTTCTTTTTTGTCTTCTCCACAACCACCGTCTATTCCACCTATAGTGCTATGTCCATGGCTCACGCTCATGTATTGCGTGAAAGTTGAAAAGGTTTGAGAACATCAAAAGTATGAAACAATTGCTTGGTTTGTCATCGGGATTGTGCATGATTTGAATATTTTGTGTGACGAAGATGGAGCATAGCCAGACTATATGATTTTGTAGGGATAAGCTTTCTTTGACCATGTTATTTTGAGAAGACATAATTATTTTGTTAGTATGCTTGAAGTATTATTGTTTTTATGTCAATATTAAACTTTTGATTTGAATCTTACGGATCTGAACATTCATGACACAATAAAGAGAATTACATGGATAAATATGTTAGGTAGCATTCCACATCAAAAAAATTGTTTTTATCATTTACCTACTCGAGGACGAGCAGGAATTAAGCTTGGGGATGCTTGATACGTCTCCAACGTATCTATAATTTTTGATTGTTCCATGCTATTATATTATCTGTTTTGGATGTTTTATATGCATTGATATGCTATTTTATATGATTTTTGGGACTAACCTATTAACCCAGAGCCCAGTGCCAGTTCCTGTTTTTTTCCTTGTTTTAGAGTTTCGCAGAAAAGGAATACCAAACGGAGTCCAAACGGAATAAAACTTTCGCGATGATTTTTCTTGGACCAGAAGACACCCAGGAGACTTGGAGTGCAAGTCAGAAGAGCCACGAGGCGGCCACAAGGGTGGAGGGCGCGCCCTCCGACCTTGTGGGCCCCTCGGTGACCCCCTGACCTAGATCTTCCTCCTATATATTCTCATATACCCCAAAAACTTCGAGGGGAGCCACGAAACCACTTTTCCACCGCCGCAACCTTATGTAACCGTGAGATCCCATCTAGGGGCCTTTTCCGGCATCCTGCCGGAGGGGGATTCGATCACGGAGGGCTTCTACATCAACACCATTGCCTCTCCGATGAAGCGTGAGTAGTTTACCACAGACCTACGGGTCCATAGCTAGTAGCTAGATGGCTTCTTCTCTCTCTTTGATTCTCAATACAAAGTTCTCCTCGATGTTCTTGGAGATCTATTCGATGTAATACTCTTTTGCGGTGTGTTTGCCAAGATCCGATGAATTGTGGATTTATGATCAGCTTATCTATGAATATTATTTGAATCTTCTCTGAATTCTTATATGCATGATTTGATATCTTTGCAAGTCTCTTCGAACTATCGATTTGGTTTGGCCTACTAGATTGGTTTTTCTTGCAATGGGAGAAGTGCTTAGCTTTGGGTTCAATCTTGCGGTGCTCGATCCTAGTGACAGAAGGGGAACCGACACGTATTGTATTGTTGCCATGAGGATAAAAATATGCGGGTTTCATCATATTGCTTGAGTTAATTCCTCTACATCATGTCATCTTGCTTAAAGCGTTACTCCGTTCTTTATGAACTTAATACTCTAGATGCATGTTGGATAGCGGTCGATGTGTGGAGTAATAGTAGTAGATGCAGAATCGTTTTGATCTACTTGACACGGACATGATGCCTATGTTCATGATCATTGCCTTAGATATCGCCATAACTTTGCGCTTTTCTATCAATTGCTTGGCAGTAATTTGTTCACCCACCGTAATAATTTGTATCTTGAGAGAAGCCTCTAGTGAAACCTATGGCCCCGGGGTCTATTTTCCATTATATAAGTTTCCGATCTACAATCTTAGTTTCCTATTTACTTTCTTTGCAATCTTTTACTTTCCGTTCCATAAACCAAAAATACCAAAAACATTACTTTACTATTTATCCATCTCTATCAGATCTCACGTTGCAAATAACCGTGAAGGGATTGACAACCCCTTTATCGCGTTGGGTGCAAGTTGGGGTTTGTTTGTGTAGGTATTCGGTGGCTTGCGCGTTGTCTCCTACTGGATTGATACCTTGGTTCTCAAAACTGAGGGAAATACTTACTCTACTTTGTTGCATCACCCTTTCCTCTTCAAGGGAAAAACCAACGCAAGCTCAAGAGGTAGCATGGAGTAACGCCTTAAGTAAGATGACATGATGTAGAGGAATAAACTCATGCAATATGACATAAACCCCATCTTTTTATCCTCGATGGCAACAATTCAATACGTGTCTCGCTACCCCAACTTTGTCACTGGGTGAAATCACGCAAGATTGAACCCAAAGCTAAGCACCTCTCCCATTGCAAGAAAAACCAATCTAGTTGGCCAAACCAAACCGATAATTCGAAGAGAAATACAAAGATATCAAATCATGCATAAAAGAATACAAAGAAGATTCAAATAATATTCATAGATAAGCTGATCATAAATCCACAATTCATCGGATCTTGACAAACACATCGCAAAAGAAGATTACATCGGATAGATCTCCAAGAACATCAAGGAGAACGTTGTATTGAGAATCAAAGAGAGAGAAGGAGCCATCTAGCTACTAGCTATGGACCTGTAGGTCTGAGGTAAACTACTCATGCTTCATCGAAAGGGCAATGGTGTTGATGTAGAAGCCCTCCGTGATTGAACCCCCCTCCGCCAGGATGCCAAAAAAGGCCCCAAGATGGGATCTCACGGGAACAGAATGTTGCGGTAGTGGAAAAGTGTTTTCGTGGATGCTTCTGGTGGTTTGGGAATATATGTGAATATATAGGAGGAAGATCTAGGTCAGGGGGTCACCGAAGGGCCCATAAGGTAGGGGGCGCGCTCTCCACCCTTGTCTCCGCCTCGTGGCTCTTCTGACTTCAACTCCAAGTCTCCTGGGTGTCTTCTGGTCCAAGAAAAATCATCGTGAAGTTTTATTCCGTTTGGACTCCGTTTGGTATTCCTTTTCTGCGAAGCTCAAAAACAAGGAAAAAACAGAAACTTGCACTGGGCTCTAGGTTAATAGGTTAGCACCAAAAATAATATAAAATAGCATATTAATGCATATAAAACATCCAAAGCAGATAATATAATAGCATGTGATACGTCTCCAATGTTTCTATAATTTATGAAGTATTCATGCCATGTTTACAACAATTCTATATGATTTTGGTATGATTTGATTAGAACTAACCCGGACTGACGCTATTTTCAGCAGAACTACCATGGTGTCGTTTTTTGTGCAGAAATAAAAGTTCTCGGAATGAGCTGAAAATTTACGGAGAATACTTTTGGAAAATATAAAAAATATTGGAACGAAAAGATATCGGAGAGGAGTCCCGAGGCCACCACAAGGGTGGAGGGCGCCCCCCCTAGGGCGCGCCCCCCATCCTTGTCGTCGCCTCATGGGCCCCCTTGACTTGTCCCTGACATCAACACCTCCTATAAATCCCAAAACCTCCAGAAGTAAACCTAGATCGGGAGTTCCGCCACCGCAAGCCTCTGTAGCCACGAAAAACCAATCGGGAGCCCGTTCCGGCACCCTACCAGAGGGGGAAACCATCACCGGTGGCCATCTTCATCATCCCGGTGCTCTCCATGACGAGGAGGGAATAGTTCACCCTCGGGGCTGAGGGTATGTACCAGTAGCTATGTGTTTGATCTCTATCTCTCTCGTGTTCTTGATTTGGCACGATCTTGATGTACCTCAAGCTTTGCTATTATAGTTGGATCTTATGATGTTTCTCCACCTCTACCTTCTTGTAATGGATTGAGTTTTCCCTTTGAAGTTATCTTATTGGATTGAGTCTTTAAGGATTTGAGAACACTTGATGTATGTCTTGCATGTGCTTATCTGTGGTGACAATGGGATATTCATGTGATCTACTTGATGTATGTTTTGGTGATCAACTTGCGGGTTCTGTGACCTTGTGAACTTATGCATAGGGGTTGGCACACGTTTTCTTCTTGAATCTCCGGTAGAAACTTTGGGGCACTCTTTGAAGTTCTTTGTGTTGGTTTGAATAGATGAATCTGAGATTGTGTGATGCATATCGTATAATCAAACCCGCGGATACTTGTGGTGACATTAGGGTTTTGGTTGATGTGTGTCTTAAGGTGTTATTTTAGTACGAACTCTAGGGTTGTTTGTGACACTTATAGGAATAGCCCAATAGATCGATCAGAAAGAATAACTTTGAGGTGGTTTCGTACCCTACAATAATCTCTTCGTTTATTCTCTGCTATTAGTGACTTTGGAGTGACTCCTTGTTGCACGTTGAGGGATTGTTATATGATCTAATTATGTTATCATTGTTGAGAGAACTTGCACTAGTGAAAGTATGAACCCTAGGCCTTGTTTCTAAGCATTGCAATACTGTTTTTGCTCACTTTTGTTACTAGTTACCTTGCTGTTTTTATATTTTCAGATTACAAAAACCTATATCTACCATCCATATTACACTTGTATCACCATCTCTTCGCCGAACTAGTGCACCTATACAATTTACCAATGTATTGGGTGTGTTGGGGACATAAGAGACTCTTTGTTATTTGGTTGCAGGTTTTTTTGAGAGAGACCATCTTCATCCTACGCCTCCCACGGATTGATAAACCTTAGGTCATCCACTTGAGGGAAATTTGCTACTGTCCTACAAAACTCTGCGCTTGGAGGCCCAACACGAGTCTACAAGAAGAAGGCTGCGTAGTAGACATCAAGCTCTTTTCTAGCAACGTTGCCGGGGAGGTGAGTGCTTGAAGGTATATCTTTAGATCTTGCAATCGAATCTTTTAGTTTCTTGTTTTATCACTAGTTTAGTCTATAAAAGAAAACTACAAAAAAAATGGAATTAAGGTTGCCTCATATGCTTCATCTTTTTAATGTCTTTCGTGAAAATGATGGAAAGGAAAATTGTGCTCAAGTGTTAGAAGAAGAAGTCTATAAAATGTTTGGCTCTAAATATTTGTATGATGAGCATGATTGCAATGTTGTTAGTATGAATTCTTTGAATATCCATGATGCTAATGATATGCAAAGCCACAAGCTTGGGGATGCTATGTTTGATGAAGATGATATTTTTTGCCCCCCAAGTTTTGATGAGCAAATTTATTATGATGATAGCATGCCTCCTATTTATGATGATTATATTGATGAAAGTGGGTTTGGAATAGTATCAACTCTAGGTAATGATCCCACTATTTTGGAGGGTGTTGAATCTTATAATATTTATGAAGGTGGATTTGGAGAGGTCGTGACTTTATTTAGTGATGAATCCACTATTTTGGATGAGGTTCCAATTGATTATGGGAACAAAGTTGCTATCTATGATAATTATTGTGATGACATGTATGCTATAAAGAATAATGATAACCATGAAACTTGTCATCATGATTTAAATTTTCAATTGGATTATGCCTCACATGATAGTTATTTTGTTGAGTTTGCTCCCACTACTATTCATGAGAATAAATTTGCTTATGTGGAGAGTAATAAATTTTCTATGCTTGTAGATCATAAAAATAATGCTTTATGTGATAGTTATATTATTGAATTCATTCATGATGCTACTGAAAATTATTATGAGAGAGGAACATATGCTTCTACATATTGCAATAATATCAAGTTTCCTCTCTATGTGTTGAAATTTTTGAAGTTGCACTTGTTTTGCCTTCCTATGCAAGTTGATTCTTGTTCCCATAAGTTGTCTGCTCACAAAATCACTATGCATAGGAAGTGGGTTAGGCTTAAATGTGCTAGTCATATGCTTCATGATGCTCTCTTTACGTTTCAATTCTTATCCTTTATGTGAGCATCATGGAAATCACCATGCCTAGCTAGAAAGGCATAAAAGAAAAGCGCTTGTTGGGAGACAACCCAATATTTATCCCTACTGTTTTTGTGTGTTCACATGATTAAGCTACTGTAGTAATCATGTTTTATAGCTTTTGTTTGAATAAAGTGCCAAGTAAAGCCTTTGGGATAGTGTGGTTGATGGTTGACTTGATTCTGTGCAAAAACAGAAACTTTTGCATCCAGTGCATAAATTCCTATATTTTACTGGAACGTGGAAAAATTCTGAAATTTTTACAGTTGATTTTTATACAAATTTTATACGTTTTCCTAATTTTTCAGAATTTTTGGAGTTACATAAGTATGATTTAAATTCAGATCCTCACAGACTGTTCTGTTTTTGACAGATTCTGTTTTCGATGCATAGTTTGCTTGTTTTCTAGTTTCTATGACTTATATTGCTTAATATAAATTGTAGAAATGATAGGGTACAGTAGTCATCATGTGAGAAAAAATTTATGAATATTGTCTTGACAGTACCAAAGTGAATGATTTGTTTTATTATACTAACAGATCTCACGAAGGTTTTGTTAAGTTTTGTGTGATTGAAGTTTTCAAGTTTTGGGTGAGATATCGATATGAGGAGAATAAGGAGTGACAAGACCCTAAGCTTGGGGATGCCCAAGGCACCCCAAGTTAATATTCAAGGAATATCCAAGCAACTAAGCTTGGGGATGCCCCGGAAGGCATCCCCTCTTTCGTCTCCAACATTATCGGTAACCTTACTTGGAGCTATATTTTTATTCGTCACATGATATGAGTTTTGCATGGAGCATCATTTTAATTTCTTAGTATTTGCTTGCTGCTATTTATAATAATGTTTTTCATCTTTTAGTTCAATAAAAAGGTCAAGTATAGCCTTTACCATGCTCATTTTGCATGTCTATATGTTGCTGTTTTGAAGACAGAAAGTTTTCTATCATTGTATGAATTCTTATGGAAAGTCAGAACGTGGTAAAATCTTGAAATTTTTACACAATGAGTAGAAACAAATTTTCTACAGTGTGGTAATATTTCAGAATTTTTGGAGCTAGGGAAGTATGAGTACAATTGCACTTTTTACAGACTGTCCTGTTTAGACAGATTGCTGTTATGTTTGCATTGTTTGCATATGTTTGCTTGTTTAATGATTCTATTTGAGGATAGGAGTATTAAATATGCAGAGGCATTTAGTATACAATGTTAAATAATAATTTTTTTGATTTTCTACAGTAGAGAATGATAAGGTTTTGCATTTGATTTATACTAACTTTTCTCACGAGTTCTTGTTGAGTTTTGTGTGGATGAAGTCTTTAAGGTTTGGGGAAACCGCGATATGAGAGGAATTAAGGAGACACAAAAGCTCAAGCTTGGGGATTCCCAAGGCATCCCTAGTTAATATTTCAAGAAGTCTCAAGCATCTAAGCTTGAGGATGCCCCGGTAGGCATCCCACCTTTCTTCTTCAACAATGATCGGTCAGTTTTGGTTGAGTCTAAGTTTTTGCTTCTTCACATGATATGTGCTATCCTTGGAATGTCATTTTATTTTGTTTTGCTTGCTGTTTGAATAAAGTACTTAAGATCTAAATTTTCTTTATGAGAGAGAGTCTTCACATAGTTACATAATTATTCGACTACTCATTCGTCTTCACTTATATCTTTTTGAAGTAGTTTGTCATTTACTCTCGTGCTTCACTTATATCCTATGAGTAAATGGTTGAATGAATTGAATATCATAAATCTGAATTTATGTATGTTTCATATGCTTATCCCATGGGGAGTAATGACTTTACATATAAGAAGTAGAGGTGGTAAATTTATTGAAAGTTAGCAAACATAGTATTGGTCACTTGAACAATTCATGAAAGAATATTGAAGGAAGAGAGATTTCACATATAAATATACTATCTTGGATATCTTCTATGATTGTGAGCCCCATTAATTATTTTCAAACTTGAGCAAATTAGTTGAAGTTGGACAAGGAAGACAACATAATGAGTTATGCTTGGGTATATTTGTATAGAAGTTATATTGTTATGGATCCTCCAACATGTGGTGCTTGCTATTTAGAATCTTTTGCTAGCCAAAATTTCTGTACTAAGCGGGAATACTGCTTGTGCATCCAAAATCCTTGAACCAAGTTTCTTCCATGAGTGTCCACCATATCTACCTATATGCGGTATTTACCTGCCGTTCCAAGTAAATTTGCATGTGCCAAACTCTAAACCTTCAAATAATAATCTGTTTTGTATGCCCGAATCGCTCATGTAGCGACTAGGGGCTGTCAGTATCTTCCATGCTAGGTGGGTTATTCTCACGATGAGTGGACTCTGCTCATCATTCACGAGAAAGTGGCTGGTAATTGGGATGCCCAGTCCTATGATCAAAAGATCAAAAAAAATCACAAATAAATTAAACAAAACTCCCCCAGGATTGTTGATAGTTGGACGGTACCCGTTGTTTCGGACCAGCCGTGGAGTGTGATTGTTGATGGAGGGGGAGTAAAATCTTTACCTTTCTGTTTGGGAACCGCCTATAATGTATCTAGTATGGAAGATATTGGGAACTCTTGGTTGTTATGTTGACAATGAAAGCATACCTCTCAAAATTATTCTCATCTCTATTTTAAAAGCTTCGAGCTCTGGCACCTCTGCAAATCCCTGCTTCCCTCTGCGAAGGGCCTATCTTTTACTTTTATGCAAGAGTCAGTAGTACTCCTTCTCATTTCAACCTACTCTTTAGTTGGCAAGCATCATGTGGTGGGGAAAGATCTAAGCATATATGGCCATTCAAATATATTTGATCATGAATTATTATTGTTCACAATTATCTATATGATAAATAAGTTGGGTGGCGAAACATTAAGCCCCTATCTTTCTCTGTGTTCGATGGATGCTATTTGTTCTAAAAATATGCTTTGAGTGGTAGCAATCATGGAAGACTATATGATAGTTGAGTA
The DNA here is from genome assembly GCA_011799875.1 of Thinopyrum elongatum. Taxonomy (NCBI): domain Eukaryota; kingdom Viridiplantae; phylum Streptophyta; class Magnoliopsida; order Poales; family Poaceae; genus Thinopyrum; species Thinopyrum elongatum. Next base: position 432,486,416 of record CM022299.1, on the reverse strand, counting down.
TGTGGGATTTGCTAAATCAAAGCTCTTATATAGACCCTTCCTGAAAATAAGATGAATTGCAATTGTTTGATGACTAAGAACCTAGTTTGTTGGTTTTCAAGAAAGTTTATGATCTATGCTTTAACATGTGAATAGCTTGTTACTTGATCATCAAAAGTTTTATGATATGAGCTACTGTTATGATATATAATGATGCTAGAAAAAGTGATTGAAATTATCATTGATCAAACTTGTGCACTTGCTAGCATTCACACTTCATAAATTATTTCTTTTATCATTTACCTACTCGAGGACGAGCAGGAATTAAGCTTGGGGATGCTGATACGTCTCCAACGTATCTATAATTTATGAAGTATTCATGCCATGTTTACAACAATTCTATATGATTTTGGTATGATTTGATTAGAACTAACCCGGACTGACGCTGTTTTCAGCAGAACTACCATGATGTCGTTTTTTGTGCAGAAATAAAAGTTCTCAGAATGAGTTGAAAATTTACGGAGAATATTTTTGGAAAATATAAAAAATATTGGAACGAAAAGATATCGGAGAGGAGTCCCGAGGCCACCACAAGGGTGGAGGGCGCCCCCCTCCCCCTAGGGCGCACCCCCGTCCTTGTCGTCGCCTCGTGGGCCCCCTTGACTTGTCCCCGACGCCAACACCACCTATAAATCCCAAAACCTCCAGAAGTAAACCTAGATCGGGAGTTCCGCCGCCGCAAGCCTCTGTAGCCACGAAAAACCAATCGGGAGCCCGTTCCGGCACCCTGCCGGAGGGGGAAACCATCACCGGTGGCCATCTTCATCATCCCGGTGCTCTCCATGATGAGGAGGGAGTAGTTCACCCTCGGGGCTGAGGGTATGTACCAGTAGCTATGTGTTTGATCTCTCTCTCTCGTGTTCTTGATTTGGCACGATCTTGATATACCGCGAGCTTTGCTATTATAGTTGGATCTTATGATGTTTCTCCACCTCTACCTTCTTGTAATGGATTGAGTTTTCCCTTTGAAGCTATCTTATCGGATTGAGTCTTTAAGGATTTGAGAACACTTGATGTATGTCTTGCACGTGCTTATCTGTGGTGACAATGGGATATTCACGTGATCTACTTGATGTATGTTTTGGTGATCAACTTACGGGTTCTGTGACCTTGTGAACTTATGCATAGGGGTTGGCACACTTTTTCGTCTTGACTCTCCGGTAGAAACTTTGGGGCACTCTTTGAAGTTCTTTGTGTTGGTTTGAATAGATGAATCTGAGATTGTGTGATGCATATCGTATAATCAAACCCGCGGATACTTGTGGTGACATTGGAGTATCTAGGTGACATTAGGGTTTTGGTTGATGTGTGTATTAAGGTGTTATTTTAGTACAGACTCTAGGGCTGTTTGTGACACTTATAGGAATAGCCCAATAGATCGATCAGAAAGAATAACTTTGAGGTGGTTTCGTACCCTACAATAATCTCTTCGTTTATTCTCCGCTATTAGTGACTTTGGAGTGACTCTTTGTTGCACGTTGAGGGATTGTTATATGATCTAATTATGTTATCATTGTTGATAGAACTTGCACTAGTGAAAGTATGAACCCTAGGCCTTGTTTCTAAGCATTGCAATACCGTTTTTGCTCACTTTTGTTACTAGTTACCTTGCTGTTTTTATATTTTCAATTACAAAAACCTATATCTACCATCCATATTACACTTGTATCACCATCTCTTCGCCGAACTAGTGCACCTATACAATTTACCAATGTATTGGGTGTGTTGGGGACACAAGAGACTCTTTGTTATTTGGTTGCAGGGTTGTTTGAGAGAGACCATCTTCATCCTACGCCTCCCACGGATTGATAAACCTTAGGTCATCCACTTGAGGGAAATTTGCTACTATCCTACAAAACTCTGCGCTTGGAGGCCCAACACGAGTCTACAAGAAGAAGGTTGCGTAGTAGACATCAGCATGGAACAATAAAAAATTATAGATACGTTGGAGACGTATCACGCACCTATTACGAGTTATGATCCGCATACCCCAAGGTGACAATAATTGGGATTCTTTCCGGTGATTACCGTAGTTTGAGGAGTTCATGTATTCACTAAGTGCTAATGCTTTGTTCCGGTTCTCTATTAAAAGGAGGCCTTAATATCCCTTAGTTTCCTTATGGACCCCGCTGCCACGGGAGGGTAGGACAAAAGATGTCATGCAAGTTCTTTTCCATAAGCATGTATGACTATATACGGAATACATTCCTACATTACATTGATGAATTGGAGCTAGTTCTGTGCCGTCCTAGGTTATAACTGCTACATGATGAATATTATCCAACACAATTATCCATCGCTGATCCGATGCCTATGAGCTTTTCACATATTGATCATTGCTAAGTTACTTTCGTTGCTACTGCTGTTACAATCACTACAAAATTGCTACTGTTGCTGCCATTGTTACCGTTACTATCATACTACTTCGCTACTAAAAACTTTGCTGCAGATATTAAGTCTTTCAGGTGTGGTTGAATTGACAACTCAGCTGCTAATACTTGCAAATATTCTTTGGCTCCCCTTGTGTCGAATCAATAAATTTGGGTTGAATACTCTACCCTCGAAAACTGTTGCGATCCCCTATACTTGTGGGTTATCAAATCAACTACACATCTATTACCTTTTGGAGAGTGGTGTCTCCTAGATTGGTTACGTGTCACTTGGGAACCTCCGAGAGATTGTGGAGTTGAACCAAGGAGTTTGTAAGGGCAAGGAGATCGCCTACTTTGTGAAGATCTACCTGAGTGAGGCTAGTCCTTCGTGGACGTAAGCCATGATGGAATAGACAAGGTTGCTTCTGCATGGACCCTTCGTGGGTGGAGCCCTCCGTGGACTCGTGTAGCTGTTACCCTCTGTGGGTTGAAGTCTCCATCAACATGGACGTATGGTAGCACCACCTATCGAAACCACACCAAAAAATCACCGTGTCTTCATTGCGTTTGATTTCTCCAACCACTCCTTTATGTTCATATGCAAAGTCTTTACTTTTCGCTACTCAACTCTTAGATTTGCATGTGTAGGGTGTTGCTTGACTTGGTAGAATTGCTAAAACTTGCCTATAACTAAAATTGGGAAAAGGATAAGTTTTTATTTGGTCAAGTAGCCTAATCACCCCCTCTAGACATACTTTCGATCCTACAGGCTTAGGTCAGAGCGTGGAGCACCCGACATAAATGTAGCGATGAGCCTTAGGCATCGATTAGTCAACTATATCAATCGAATTCAAATATGATGTATTATAATCTAAGTTTCCCAGAGTGATACCCTGTCAACCCGCCATGCCGAAGCACGTGAATAGACCCAACTTACACAAACAAGCATAGATTAGATGGAACTGTAAGGATATATAATTAACCATGTGTTAACTAAGGATAGTCTCTGCTTATCCAACTAACATGTGGTTACCATCTTGCAAACTAATATCTTCATTCCCTCTAAACAAACTATAGACCAGGTAACCATGGCTGACTTCATCATTCTTGGTTTACATCTAGTAGGAAAGAAAGTGTAACACGCCCAATGTCATGCTTCAGTAATCTCCCCTAATGGTGCCATGTCATCAAGATTGACTAAGTCAAATTGCCCTTGATAAAGACCTAAGTCCAATTCAAAATTCAAGTGAAAATTTTAAATTCAGAAATAAGAAAACTAAAAAGTTCCTGTGATGGTAGATAATCCATAGTTAATTATGGTGGAGTAAAACTAGGTCACTTGTTTTCTTATTCAAAAGTTATCATCCAAAAACAATGACTAAAACAACCCTTTTAACCCATTTGCTTTTATGCAAAATTCAAATGAATTCAAATATCTCCCAAACTTTTTGTCGCAGTGCCAATTAATGCAATGTAAATATGTGGACAATTCCCATATTTTACAAAAATCATTTACTAGCTAAACTAAATGTTAACAATGATGAAATAAGAAAAACAGAAAATAAAAATAAAAGGAAAAGGAATAAGGCAAAGTGCTACTATGCACTTTGGCCCAGCAAGCACAGTAGCCGGCCCAGCCCATCAGGCCTCCCCATCCCCTACCTCTGTTCACTGCGCCCCAGTGGACGCGGGGCGCCCGTCCACGGCGCCGATGGCTACGGGGCGGCCATTCGGCGGCTCCTCGGTAACCACAAGACGACGTCGACTCCCCTGTCGCCAACCCTACCCCCCCCCACTTTCCCCCTCGCTCCTCCTCTCGCCCCTCTCCTTCTCCAAATCCGCCCGCGTCCGAGCACCGCCGCCATGACCGTCGACGCCCGCACGCCCACCTAGCCTCCCATCGTCCCTGCTCGCACTAGGAGGGCCGCTGTCGACCGATACATCGACTACGGCCATCAGCTAAAGCCGGGACCGCTACGACGCCGCCCCAACCGCTTCTTCTTCCTCAGGACCCCGCCGCCGCCTTCTTCAGCTCCGGTGCCTCTGTTGCTCCCGTTGCTTGCCGGGCCTTCGTGCGCCCCCCCTGAGCCGCTGTTCCTCCCTCTACCTCCTCTAGCACATGCGCGCACCCCCTAGCTAGTTCCCCGCCACAGCCTATTTGCTCCACAGCCCGCGCTCATCTCCGGCGTGGCCCCTGTGATCGTTTGGCCCCGTGGGTGCCACCGTCGTGATCACCGCACCGAGGAGGCCCCGTAGAACCTCATCCCGGCCAAGTAGTGGCCGGGAGCGCCGCCCCCGTCTCAGCCCGTGTGATACGTCTCCAAAGTATCTATAATTTTTGTTTGTTCCATGCTATTATATTATCCATCGTGGATGTTTTATATGCATTAATATGCTATTTTATATCTTTTTTGGGGACTAACCTATTGACCTAATGCCCAGTGACAGTTGTTGTTTTTTTCCTTGTTTTTGTCTTTTACAGAAAATCAATACCAAACGGAATGAAACTTTTTGAGGATTTTTCATGGACCAGAAGACAACCACGGAGCTTCGGGAAGAGGCCAGAAGACCCACGAGGGAGCCACAAGCCCTAGGGGCGCGCCCCGAGGGGGCCTAGGCTTGTGGGCCCCTCGCAGACCTCCTAACCCTAATCTTGGATCCATAAATACACAAATATTCCCCGTATACCATAGGGCACACCAAAAATACTTTTCCACCGCCACAAGCTTCTGTTCTCGTGAGATCCCATCTTGGGGCCTTTTCCGGCACTCTGCCGAAGGGGGATTCGATCACGGAGGGCCTCTACACCAACCTTGCTGCCCTTCCGATAATGTGTGAGTAGTTTACCACAGACCTACGGGTCCATAGCTAGTAGCTAGATGGCTTCTTCTCTCTCTTTGATCTTCAATACAATGTTCTCCTCTATGTTTTTGGATATCTATTCGATGTAATCTTCTTTTGCGGTGCGTTTGTTGAGATCCGATGAATTGTGGATTTATGATCAGATTATCTATGAATATTATTTGAGTCTTCTCTGAACTCTTTTATGCATGATTAAAATAGCTTTGTATTTCTCTCTGATCTATCGATTTGGTTTGGCTAACTAGATTGGTTTTTCTTGCAATGGGAGAGGTGCTTTGTGATGGGTTCAATCTTGCGGTGTCCTCACCCAGTGACAATAGGGGTAGCGAGGCACGTATTTGTATTGTTGCCATTAAGGATAAAAAGATGGGTTTTTACCATATTGATTGGATCTATCCCTCTACATCATGTCATCTTGCTTAAGGCGTTACTCCGTTCTTGTTAACTTAATTCACTAAATGCATGCTGGATAGCGGTCGATGTGTGGAGTAATAGTAGTATATGCTGGCAGGAGTCGGTCTACTTGTCACGGACGTGATGCCTATATTCATGATCATTGCCTTAGATATCGTCATAACTTTGCGCTTTTCTATCAATTGCTCAACAGTAATTTGTTCACCCACCGTATGTGTTCTTTCAAGAGAGAAGCCTCTAGTGAAAACTATGGCCCCCGGGTCTATTTCTCATTATATATATTCATATCTATAAAACCAAAAACCCAAAAATACCTTGCTGTAATTTATTTATATTCTCTTTTTTTGCCTTTTATTTATCTTTTATATCTATGTCTATTAGATCTCACTCTTGCTAGTGATCATGAAGGGACTGACAACCCCTTTTTCGCGTTGTGTGCAAATGTTTGTTAGTTTGTGCAGGTGCATCTATTGGGGACTTGCTTGTGCCTCCTACTGGATTGATACCTTGGTTCTTAACTGAGGGAAATACTTATCTCTACTTTGCTGCATCACCCTTTCCTCTTCAAGGAAAAAATCAACGCAAGCTCAAGAAGTAGCAGGAAGAATTTATGGCGCCGTTGTCGGGGAGGTTCTACATCAAGCCTACCAAGTACCTATCATAAACTATTATCTGTTGCATTACATTATTTGCCATTTGCCTCTCGTTTTCCTCTCCCCCACTTCTAAAACTTTTTCAGAAAAACACAAAAATATTTGCCTTTATGTCTTACTTGGCTTGTTTGCTCGTTTGCTTGGCATAATTGCATATTTATTCCAAATCAGAAAGCAAAAAGTTTATGGATCCTCATCCACTTGCTAATCTTTTTAAAAGATCCAATTATGATGAACCAATTGCTAGTGAGTCGAGTGCATTAGATTATCTTTATGAAGTTTTTCTTGAAATTCGTAAATCTGAAAATTGTGATGAAGTGTTAAAAGAAAAAATTTATGAAGTGATTCAGGATGGCTCCTTGAAAGAAAAGCATGATTGAAATTATGTTATTATAAATTTTACTAATGTCAATTGTGCTAATAATATGCAAAACCCCAAGCTTGGGGATGCTAGTTTTGCTATGTCCACTACTTATTGTAATGATCATGATTGGGGTGATAATGCTTCTTATGATCTTGAAAATTTATTTAAGCCTCATGATGAATATGTTTGCCATAATATTTAAAATGGGTTTGGAAGAGCATCAACTTTAGATAAAAATAATCCCACATATTTGGAGAGTGTTCAATCTTATGGAATTTTTGATAAAAGTGGGGTTGGAGAAGTAATGACTTTATTTTATGTTAATCCCACTATTTTGGAAGAGTGTCAACTTTGCATGCATGTGGATCATGTAGAGGATATGTTATGTGATACCTATATTATTGAATTTCAATATGATCCCACATGTAATTATTATGAGAGAGGGAAATATGGTTGTAGAAATTTCATGTTACTAAATTACCTCTCTTCATGTTGAGATTGTCAATGTTTTATTCTTCTTCCTTGCATATGCTAGTTTTTGCTTGTTTTGATAATTTGTTTTCTTATAAGATGCCTATGCATAGGAAGTATGTTAGACTTAAAAGTGATTTTAACATGCTATATGATCATCTCTTTGTGCTTCAATTTTTGTCTTTCATGCGAGCATCATTAAAATTATCAATGCCTAGCTAAAAGGCTTTAAAGAAAAGCGCTTGTTGGGAGACAACCCAATATTTTCATTTTATGTTTTTATGAGTTTACACAATATTAACTCTGTATTAATTGTGTTTTGGTGTTTTAATTAGTGTTTGAGCCAAGCAAGACCTTTGGGATGCTTTGGTATATCGTTGATTTGGTTTTGCTGAAAAACATAAACTTTTGCGTCCAGTAACAGAATTGTTAAAATTCACTAGAGCATGGAAAAATTCTGAATTTTTTACACAAGATTTATATATGAATTACCTCTGTTGTACTAATTTTTCAGAATTTTGGAGTTATATAAGTATGACTAATATTCTGGTCTTTACAGACTGCTCTGTTTTTTGACAGATTCTGTTTTCGATGTGTTGTTTGCTTATTTTGATGAATCTATGGGTAGTATCGGGGGTATGAACCATGGAGAAGTTAGAATACAGTAGATATAACACCAATATAAAATTGGAATGAGTTCACAATGGTACCTAAAAGTGGATATTTGTTTTATCATACTAACGGATCTCACGAGTTTTTTGTTGTGAAGTTTTCAAGTTTTAGGTAAAGATTTGATGGACTATGGAATAAGGAGTGGCAAGAGCCTAATCTTGGGGATGCCCAAGGCACCCCAAGGTAATATTCGAGGACAAACAAGCATCTAAGATTGGGGATGCCCCGGATGGCATCCCCTCTTTTGTCTTCAATCCATCGGTAAATTTACTTGAGGCTATATTTTTATTCATCACATGATATGTGTTTTGCTTGGAGCATCTTGTATTATTTGAGTCTTTGCTTTTTAGTTTGCCACAATCATCCTTGTTGTACACACCTTTTGAGAGGGACACACATTGATCGTGAATTTATTAGAATACTCTATGTGCTTCACTTATATCTTTTGAGCTAGGTAATTGCTCTAGTGCTTCACTTATATCTTTTTAGAGCACGACGGTGGTTTTATTTTGTAGAAATTGATGAACTGTCATGCTTCACTTATATTATTTTGAGAGTCTTAAAAATAGTATGGCAATTTGCTTAGGTTATGAATTTGGTGCTAATATGATGGGTATCCAAGAGGGATATAATAAAAACTTTCATAAAGAGCATTGAATATATGAGAAGTTTGATTCCTTGCATTTGTTTTGAGATATAAAGATGGTGATATTAGAGTCATGCTAGAGAGTAATTGTGGATTAGTAGAAATACTTGTGTTAAGGTTTGTGATTCCCGAAGCATGCAGTATGGTCTATCGTTATGTGATGAAGTTGGAGCATGATTTATTTTTGATTGTCTTCCTTATGAGTGGCGGTCGGGGACGAGCGATGGTCTTTTCCTACCAATCTACCCCCCTAGGAGCACGTGTATTAGTACTTTGCTTCGATGACTAATAAATTTTTGCAATAAGTATGTGAGTTCTTTATGACTAATGTTGAGTCCATGGATTATACGCACTCTCACCCTTCCACCATTGCTAGCCTCTCTAGTACCGCGCAATTTTCGCCGGTGCATTAAACCCAGCATATACCCTTCCTCAAAACAGCCACCATACCTACCTATTATGGCATTTCCATAGCCATTCCAAGATATATTGACATGCAACTTCCACCATTCCGTTTATTATGATGCGCACCATCATTATCATATTGCTTTGCATGATCATGTAGTTGGCATAGATTTGTGGCTTGGCCATCGTTCATATTTTATACATGTCACGCTAGATCATTGCACATCCCGGTACACCGTCGGAGGCATTCATATAGAGTCATATTTTGTTCTAGTATCAAGTTGTAATTCTTGAGTTGTAAGTAAATAAAAGTGTGATGATCATCATTATTAGAGCATTGTCCCATGTGAGGAAAGGATGATGGAGACTATGATTCCCCCACAAGTCGGGATGAGACTTCGGACTTAAATAAAAAAAAGGAGAGGCCAAAGAGCCCAAAAGAAAAAAAAGAAATAAAAAAAGAAAAAAGAAAAAATGAGAAAAAAAGAAAAAAAATGAGAGAAAAAGAGAGAAGGGACAATGTTACTATCCTTTTACCACACTTGTGCTTCAAAGTAGCACCATGTTCTTCATGATAGAGAGTCTCCTATTTTATAACTTTCATATACTAGTGGGAATTTTTCATTATAGAACTTGGCTTGTATATTCCAATGATGGGCTTCCTCAAAATTGCCCTAGGTCTTCGTGAGCAAGCAAGTTGGATGCACACCCACTTAGTTTTATTTTGAGCTTTCATACAATTTGATAACCCACAAGTATAGGGGATCGCAACAGTTTTCGAGGGTAGAGTATTCAACCCAAATTTATAGATTCGACACAAGGGGAGCCAAAGAATATTTGTAAGTATTAGCAGTTGAGTTGTTAATTCAACCACACCTGGAGATTAAATATTTGCAGCAAAGTGATCAGTACCACAGTAATATGATAATTTTGATAGCAGTGGTAACAACAGTAGTAACGGTAACAGTGATAGCAATGATTTTGTAGCAAGTGTAACAGTAGCAATGGCAGTAGTAACTTAGCAAGAGCAATATGTGGGAAATTCGTAGGCATTGGATCGGTGAATTCGTTGGATGATATTCATCATATAACAGTCATAACCTAGGGCGATACAAAACTAGCTCCAGTTCATAAATATAATGTAATCATGTATTCCGTAAATAGTCATACATGCTTATGGAAAAGAACTTGCATGACATCTTTTGTCCTACTCTCCCGTGGCAGCGGGGTCCATAAGGAAACTAAGGGATATTAAGGCCTCCTTTTAATATAGAACCGGAACAAAGCATTAACACATAGTGAATACATGAACTCCTCAAACTACGGTCATCACCAGAAAGTATCCCAATTACTGTCACACTGGGGTTTACGGATCGTAACACGTAATAGGTGAATATGACTTGGAAGATCGGATCTAGAACATAGATATAATGGTGAAAACATAAATGGTTCCGATCTGAAATCATGGCACCCGGTCCCTAAGTGACAAGCATTAAGCATGGCAAAGTCATAACAACATCAATCTCAGAACATAGTGGATACTAGGGATCAAGCCCTAACAAAACTAACTCGATTACATGATGAGTCTCATCCAACTCCTCACCGACCAGCGAGCCTATGAAGGAATTACTCACTCCCGATGGTGAGCATCATGGAATTGGTGATGAAGGAGGGTTGGTGATGACGAAGACTGAAGATTCCCCTCTCCGAAGCCCCGAACGGGCTCCAGATCTGGCCTCCCGATGAAGAACAGGAGGTGGCGGCGGCTCCGTATCGTGAAACGCGATGAAACTTCCTCCCCTATTTTTTCTCCGAAAATAGGATTTATAGCGTCGAAATTAGGGTCTGCGGGGCCACGAGGTGGGCACAACCCACCAGGGCGCGCTAGAGGGGGGGCACGCCCTGGTGTCTTGTGCCCAGCCAGGGCCCCCCCCCTCCGGTGGTTCTTGGCTCCAGTATTTTTCTTTTATTGCAAGACAATTCTCCAAAAAGTTTCGTTCCTTTCCGAGAACTTTTATTTCTGCACAAAAACAACACCATGGTGGTTCTACTGAAAACAACGTCAGTCCGGGTTAGTTTCATTCAAATCATGCAAATTAGAGTACAAAACAAGAGCAAAACCGTTAGAAAAAGTAGATACGACATAGACATAGCACACTTATAGCTCTAGTGCATCCATTGCATGGCAATCCCTACTCACCTGCATCAATATCAATTGATGGGCATCTCCATAGCCCATTAATTTGCCTAGCTGATGTGAGACTTTCTCCTTTTTGTCTTGTCCTCACAATGTCCACCATACTCTATTCCACCTATAGTGCTATATCCATGGCTCACGCTCATGTATTGCGTGAAAGTTGAAAATGCTTTAGAACATTAAAAGTATGAAACAATTGCTTGGATTGTCATCGGGGTTGTGCATGATAAATACTTTGTGTAATGAAGATAGAGCATGACAAGATTATATGATTTTGTAGGGATAACTTTCTTTAGCCATGATATTTTGAGAAGACATGATTGCTTTATTAGTATGCTTGAAGTAATATTGTTTTTATGTCAATATTAAACTTTTGTTTTGAATCTTACGGATCTGAACATTCATGCACAATAAAGAGAATTACATGGATAAATATGTTAGGTAGCATTCCACATCAAAATTTCAGTTTTTATCATTTACCTACTCGAGGACGAGCAGGAATTAAGCTTGGGGATGCTTGATACGTCTCCAACGTATCTATAATTTTTTATTGTTCCATGCTATTATATTATCCATCTTGGATGTTTTATATGCATTAATATGCTATTTTATATCAGTTTTTGGGACTAACCTATTAACCTAGTGCCAAGTGCCAGTTGCTATTTTTTTCCTTGTTTTTGTCTTTTACAGAAATCAATACCAAATGGAACGAAACTTTTTGAGGATTTTTCTTGGACCAGAAGACAACCACAGAGCTTCGGGAAGAGGCCAGAAGACCCACAAGGGAGCCACAAGCCCTAGGGGCACGCCCCCTAGGCTTGTGGGCCCCTCATAGACCTCCTAACCCTAATCTTGGCTCCATAAATACCCAAATATTTCCCGTATACCAGAGGGCACACCAAAAATACTTTTTCGTCGCCGCAAGCTTCTGTTCTCGTGAGATCCCATCTTAGGGCCTTTTCCGGCACTCTGCCGAAGGGGGATTCGATCACGGAGGGCCTCTACACCAACCTTGCGGCCCTTCCGATGATGTGTGAGTAGTTTACCACAGACCTATGGGTCCATAGTTAGTAGCTAGATGGCTTCTTCTCTCTCTTTGATCTTCAATACAACGTTCTCCTCTATGTTCTTGGAGATCTATTCGATGTAATCTTCTTTTGCGGTGCGTTTGTTGAGATCCGATGAATTGTGGATTTATGATCAGATTATCTATGAATATTATTTGAGTCTTCTCTGAACTCTTTTATGCATGATTAAAATAGCTTTGTATTTCTCTTCGATCTATCGATTTGGTTTGGCCAACTAGATTGGTTTTTCTTGCAATGGGAGAGGTGCTTTGTGATGGGTTCAATCTTGTGGTGTCCTCACCCAGTGACAGCAGGGTAGCGAGGCACGTATTTGTATTGTTGCCATTAAGGATAAAAAGATGGATTTTTTACCATATTGATTGGATCTATCCCTCTACATCATGTCATCTTGCTTAAGGCGTTACTCCGTTCTTGTTAACTTAGTTCACTAGATGCATGCTGGATAGCGATCGATGTGTGGAGTAATAGTAGTAGATGCAGGCAGGAGTCGGTCTACTTGTCACGGACGTGATGCCTATATTCATGATCATTGCCTTAGATATCGTCATAACTTTGCGCTTTTTTATCAATTGCTCAACAGTAATTTGTTCACCCACCGGATGTGTTCTTTCAAGAGAGAAGCCTCTAGTGAAAACTATGGCCCCCGGGTCTATTTCTCATTATATATTTTCAGATCTATAAAACCAAAACCCAAAAATACCTTGCTGCAATTTATTTATATTTACTTTATTTTGCCTTTTATTTATCTTTTATATCTATCTCTATTAGATCTCACTCTTGCTAGTGACCGTGAAGGGATTGACAACCCCTTTTTCGTGTTGTGTGCAAGTGTTTGTTAGTTTGTGCAGGTGCATCTATTGGGGACTTGCTTGTGCCTCCTACTGGATTGATACCTTGGTTCTTAACTGAGGGAAATACTTATCTCTACTTTGCTACATCACCCTTTCCTCTTCAAGGAAAAAATCAACGCAAGCTCAAGAAGTAGCACCGTGCTCCGGCCACCACCCTCACCGCTCGCCGCCGCCACTGCAGTCCCACTCCAGCCACGCCACCACCACAGATGGACGTGGCTCGCTCCGCCCGTTCGAACGGCACAGCCCGCGCCTCGTTTGGTCGCCGGAGGGCGTTTTCTGACGAGGTCCGAGGCACGCCGCCGCGGATTTGGTCGCTGGATCAACTCTGGCGCCGCCTGCCGACGTGGCCGCCCTAGGGCCACCCCTGGGTCGCTGACTCGTGGGCCCCAGTGGCTCCGCTGACTAGTTTGACCAGTCAATGGTGCTGACTGGGCAGCCCTAGTCGCTGACTGGCGGGCCCCCTGTTTAACTAATTAAAGTAATTAATTTAATTAGTTAGATTAGTTAGTTACTCACATGTGGGCCCTGCTAGTATTTAAACCTGTTCATTTAAATAAGTCACTGACAGTGGGGCCCCACTTGTCAGTTTGACCACTCAACTGACTGTGTTGACTGCTGATGTCAAGCTGATGCAATAATCTAATTTTTGATTTAATTTAAATAATATTAATTTCAGAAAATGTTTAAATCTTTAAAAAAATCATATAAAATAATCTATAATTCAGATAAAAAAATTGTATATGAAAGTTGCTCAGAAAAATGTAATGAATCTGAATATGCTATCCGTTCATCTGTCACACGCCTCTATCATGATGAACATGGATCCTTCCCCTCCGATTCATCTATCCGAAAAATGCCAAACGCTGGAAAAACATTCCCTAATGTTTTCCCGCTTCGTCTGTCTCGTGTAGCAATGCGTTAGGTCACCTCTAGCACTACATATTGCCATGTCATGCAACGTGATGCATCTGTTTGCTTTATATTTATTGTTTCTTCCCCCTCTTCTCTCCGGTAGAAACCGAGACTGACGCTGCTCCCTAGATCGACTACACTCTTGACGACCAGTCCTTTTCAGTAGAGCTTCCAGGCAAGCAAACCCCTTTGATCATTCCTATATCGCCCATTCCTTCTCTCTCATGCTTGCATTAGAATTTGCTACTGTATTTGATTGCTCCTATTCTGATGCATAGCCTGATTTTGTAACCTGCTATTGTTACCTTACCTGTTATCCTACATGCCTAGTATAGGTTGGTTAGTGATCCATCAGTGACTCCTCACCTTGTCCCTGTTGCCCCCGCTTTGTTACCAGATGACTCGACCAAAGCGATCGATGTCCAGAGCCCGACACATCACCTCACACCCCCTTAGTTGTACGACACTTCAGAGCTACTATCGAGTGTCGAGGGTGATACCTCATATAGCACTTCTGATGAGATCTTTGTAGTGTAGCTAATCGGTCGTGGTCTATGGAGGGTGATTCCTCCTTCACCACTTCCGATAACGACTCTGTCATGCAACACCTCAAGTGTGTGTAGGAAATATGCCCTAGAGGCAATAATAAAGTTGTTATTTTATATTTCCTTATTCATGATAAATGTTTATTATTCATGCTAGAATTGTATTAACCAGAAACTTGATACATGTGTGAATACATAGACAAAACAATGTGTCCCTAGTAAGCCTCTACTAGACTAGCTCGTTAATCAAATATGGTTGAGTTTCCTAGCCATAGACATGTGTTGTCATTTGATGAACGGGATCACATCATTAGGAGAATGATGTGATGGACATGACCCATCCGTTAGCTTATCATATTGATCGTTCAGTTTTATTGCTACTGCTTTCTTCATGTCAAATACATGTTCCTCCGACTATGAGATTATGCAACTCCCAGACACCGGAGGAATGCCTTGTGTGCTATCAAACGTCACAACGTAACTGGGTGATTATAAAGATGCTCTACAGGTATCTCCGAAGGTGTCTGTTGGGTTGGCATAGATCGAGATTAGGATTTGTCACTCCGAGTATCGGAGAGGTATCTCTAGGCCCTCTCGGTAATACACATCATATGAAGCCTTGCAAGCAAAGTGACTAATAAGTTAGTTGCGGGATGTTGTATTACGGAACGAGTAAAGAGACTTGCCGGTAACGAGATTGAACTAGGTATGAAGATACCGACGATCGAATCTCGGGCAAGTAACATACCGATGACAAAGGGAACAACGTATGTTGTCATTACAGTTTGACCGATAAAAGATCTTCGTAGAATATGTGGGAGCCAATATGAGCATCCAGGTTCCGCTATTGGTTATTGACCGGAGAGGTGTCTCGGTCATGTCTACATAGTTCTCGAACCCGTAGGGTCCGCACGCTTAACGTTCGATGACAATTTATATTGTTTGAGTTATGTGATTTGATGACCGAATGTTGTTCGGAGTCCTGGATGAGATCACAGACATGATGAGGAGTCTCGACATGGTCAAGAGGTAAAGATTGATATATTGGACGATAGTATTCGGACACCGGAATGGTTCCGGAGTGTTTCGGGTACTTATCGGAGTACCGGGAGGGTTACTGGAACCCCCCCGGGGAAAGTAATGGGCCACATGGGCCTTGGGAGGGAGGCACACCAGCCCACAAGGGGCTGGCGCGCCCCTCACTTGGAAGGGGTCCGAATTGGAGTAGGGAAGGGGGCGGCGCCCCCCTTTCCTTCTCCTTCTCCCTCTCCTTCTCCCTTTCCCTCTCCAGTAAAAGGAAGGGGGGTCCGAATTGGACTTGGAGTCCTAGTAGGACTCCTCCCCACTTGGGGGCACGCCTTGGCGGGCCTCCTCCCCTCTCCCTCCTTTATATACGTGGGAGGGGGGCGCCTCCTAGACACATAATTGTTCCAAGCCGTGTGCGGTGCCCCCCTCCACAGTTTACGCCTCCGGTGATATTTTCGTAGTGCTTAGGTGAAGCCCTGCGCGGATAACTTCATCATCACCGTCACCACGCCGTTGTGCTGACGGAACTCATCTACTTCCTCGACGCTCTACTGGATCAAGAGTTCGAGGGACGTCATCGAGTTGAACGTGTGTAGAACTCGGAGGTGTCGTACGTTCGGTGCTTGATCGGTCGGATCGTGAAGAAGTTCGACTACATCAACCGCGTTAACAAACGCTTCCTCTTTCGGTCTATGAGGGTATGTAGACACACTCTCCCCTCTCGTTGCTATGCATCTCCTAGATAGATCTTGCGTGATCGTAAGAATTTTTTTGAAATTGCATGCTACATTCCCAACAGTGGCATCATGAGTCAGGTCTATGCGTAGATGATATGCACGAGTAGAACAGAAAGAGTTGTGGGCGGTGATCGTCATACTGTTTACCACCAATGTCTTATTTTGATTCGGCGGTACTGTTGGATGAAGCGGCCTGGACCAACCTTACATGACCACGTTCATGAGACCGGTTCCACCGACAGACATGCAACTAGTTTTGCATAAAGGTGGCTGGCAGGTGTTTGTTTCTCCTACTTTAGTTGAATCGAATTTGACTGCGGCCGGTCCTTGTTGAAGGTTAAAACAGCAAACTTGATAAATCACCGTTGTGGTTTTGATGCGTAGGTAAGAACGGTTCTTACTAGAAGCCCGTAGCAGCCACGTAAAACTTGCAACAACAAAGTAGAGGACGTCGAACTTGTTTTTGCAGGGCATGTTGTGATGTGATATGGTCAAGACATGATGTGATATACGTTGTTGTATGAGATGATCATGTTTTGTAAAAGTTATCGGCAACTGGCAGGAGCCTTATGGTTGTCGCTTTATTGTATGAAATGCAAACGCCATGTAATTGCTTTACTTTATCACTATGCGTTAGCGATAGTTGTAGAAGCAATAGTTGGCGAGACGACCACGACGCTACGATGGAGATCAAGGTGTCAAGCCGGTGATGATGGAGATCATGACGGTGCTTTGGAGATGGAGATCAAAAGCACAAGATGATGATGGCCATATCATGTCACATATTTTGATTGCATGTGATGTTTATCTTTTTATGCATCTTATTTTGCTTAGTATGGCGGTAGCATTATAAGATGATCCCTTACTAAAATTTCAAGGTATAAGTGTTCTCCCTGAGTATGCACCGTTGTGACAGTTCGTCGTGCTGAGACACCACGTGATGATAGGGTGTGATAAGCTCTACGTTCACATACAACGGGTGCAAGACATTTTTGCACATGCGGAATACTCGGGTTAAACTTGACGAGCCTAGCATGTACATACATGGCCTCGGAACACTGGAGACCGAAAGGTCGAACGTGAATCATATAGTAGATATGATCAACATAGAGATGTTCACCATTGAAAACTACTCCATCTCACGTGATGATCGGACATGGTTTAGTTGATTTGGATCACGTGATCATTTAGATGACTTGAGGGATGTCTATCTAAGTGGGAGTTCTTAAGTAATATGATTAATTGAACTTAATTTATCATTAACTTAGTCCTGATAGTATTTGCAAATTATGTTGTAGATCAATAGCTCGCGTTGTAGCTCCCCTAGTTTTTTGATATGTTCCTAGAGAAAACTAAGTTGAAAGATGATAGTAGCAATGATACGGACTGGGTCCGTGATCTGAGGATTATCCTCATTGCTGCACAGAAGAATTATGTCCTTGATGCACCGCTAGGTGACACACCTATTGCAGGAGCAGATGCAGACGTTATGAACGTTTGACAAGCTCGGTATGATGACTACTTGATAGTTTAGTGCGCCATGCTTTACGGCTTAGAACCGAGACTTCAAAAACGTTTTGAACGCCATGGAGCATATAAGATGTTCCAAGAGTTGAAATTAGTATTTCAGACTCATGCCCGTGTCGAGATGTATGAGACCTCTGACAAGTACTTTGCCTACAAGATGGAGGAGAATAGCTCAGCTAGTGAGCATGTGCACAGAATGTCTGGGTACTACAATCGCTTGAATCAAGTGGGAGTTAATCTTCCATATAAGATAGTGATTGACAGAGTTCTCTAGTCACTATCACCAAGCTACTAGAACTTCGTGATGAACTATAATATGCAAGGGATGACGAAAATGATTCCCGAGCTCTTCGCAATGCTGAAATCGGCGAAGGTAGAAATCAAGAAAGAGCATCAAGTGTTGATAGTTGACAATACCACTAGTTTCAAGTAAAAGGGCAAGGGAAAGAAAGGGAACTTCAAAAAGAATGGCAAGCAAGTTGCCACTCCCATGAAGAAGCCCAAAGCTAGACCCAAGCCTGAAACTGAGTGCTTCTACTGCAAAGGAAATGGTCACTGGAAGCGGAACTGCCCAAAACATTTGGCGGATAAAAAGGATGGCAAAGTGAACAAAGGTATATTCGATATACAGGTTATTAATGTGTACCTTACTAGTGTTCGTAGTAGCCCCTAGGTATTTGATACCGGTTTAGTTGCTAAGATTAGTAACAGGAAACAGGAGTTACAGAATAAACAGAGACTAGTTAAGGGCGAGGTGATGATGAGTGTTGGAATTGATTCCAAGGTTGATATGATCAAACATCGCACACTCACTCTACCTTCGAGATTAGTGTTGAACCTAAATAAATGTTATTTGGTGTTTGCGTTAAGCATGAATATGATTCGATCATGTTTATTGCAATACGTTTATTCATTTAAGTCAGAGAATAATTGTTGTTCTGTTTACATGAATAAAACCTTCTATGGTCATACACCCGATATAAATGGTTTATTGAATCTCGATCGTAGTGATACACATATTCATAATATTGATGCCAAAAGATGCAAAGTTAATAATGATAGTGCAACATACTTGTGGCACTGCCGTTTAGATCATATTGGTGTAAAGCGCATGAAGAAACTCCATGCGGATGGATTTTGGAATCAATTGATTATGAATCATTTGATGCTTGCGAACCATGCCTCATGGGCAAGATGACTAAAATTCCGTTCTCCAGAACAATGGAGCGAGCTAATGACTTATTGGAAATAATACATACCGATGTATGCGATCCGATGAGTGTTGAAGCATGCGGCGGGTATCATCATTTTCTGACCTTCACAGATGATTTAAGCAGATATGGGTATATCTACTTGATGAAACACAAGTTTGAAACGTTTGAAAAGTTCAAAGAATTTCAGAGTGAAGTGGAGAATCATCGTAACAAGAAAATAAAATTTCTACGATCTGATCGCGGAGGCAAATATTTGAGTTACGAGTTTGGCCTTCATTTAAAACAATGTGGAATAGTTTCACAACTCACGCCACCTGGAACACCACAGCGTAATGGTGTGTCCGAACGTCATAACCGTACTTTATTAGATATAGTCCGAACTATGATGTCTCTTACCAATTTACCACTATCGTTTTGGGGTTATGCATTAGAGACAGCTGCATTCACGTTAAATAGGGCACCATCTAAATCCGTTGAGATGACACCGTATGAACTATGGTTTGGCAAGAAACCTAAGCTGTCATTTCTTAAAAGTTTGGGGATGCAAAGCTTATGTCAAAAGGCTTCAGCCTGATAAGCTCGAACCCAAATCCGAGAAGTGTGTCTTCATAGGATACCCAAAAGAAACTGTTGGGTAGACCTTCCATCACAGATCGGAAGGCAAGATCTTTGTTGCTAAGAATGGATCCTTTTTAGAGAAGGAGTTTCTCTCGAAAGAAGTGAGTGGGAGGAAAGTAGAACTTGATGAGGTAATTGTACCTTCTCTCGAATTGGAAAGTAGCTCATCACAGAAAACTGTTCCCGTGATGCCTACACCAACTAAAGAGGAAGCTAATGATAATGATCATGAAACTTCAGATCAAGTTACTACCGAACCTCGTAGGTCAACCAGAGCATGTTCCGCACAAGAGTGGTACGGTAATCCTGTTCTGGAAATCATGTTACTAGACCATGACGAACCTACGAACTATGAGGAAGCGATGATGAGCCCAGATTCCGCAAAATGGCTTGAGGCCATGAAATCTAAGATAGGATCCATGTATGAGAACAAAGTGTGGACTTTGGTGGACTTGCCCGATGATCGGCAAGCCATTAAGAATAAATGGATCTTCAAGAGGAAGATAGACGCTGACGGTAGTGTTACTATCTACAAAGCTCGACTTGTTGCGAAAGGTTTTCGACAAGTTCAAGGAGTTGACTACGATGATACTTTCTCACCCGTAGCGATGCTTAAGTCTGTCCGAATCATGTTAGCAATTGCCACATTTGAAATCTGGCAAATGGATGTCAAAACTGCATTCCTTAATGGATTTCTTAAAAGAAGAGTTGTATATGATGCAACCAATAGTTTTGTCGATCCTAAAGGTGCTAACAAAGTGTGCAAACTCCAGCGATCCATCTATGGACTGGTGCAAGCATCTCGGAGTTGGAATATACGCTTTGATAAGGTGATCAAAGCATATGCTTTTATACAGACTTATGGTGAAGCCTGTATTTACAAGAAAGTGAGTGGGAGCTCTGTAGCATTTCTGATATTATATGTGGATGACATATTGTTGATCGGAAATAATATAGAATTTCTGGATAGCATAAAAGGATACTTGAATAAGAATTTTTCAATGAAATACCTCGGTGAAGCTGCTTACATATTGGGCATCAAGATCTATAGAGATAGATCAAAACGCTTGATAAGATTTTTCAATGAGTACATACCTTGACAAGATTTTGAAGTAGTTCAAAATGGAACAGTCAAAGAAGGAGTTCTTGCCTGTGTTGCAAAGGTGTGAAGTTGAGTAAGACTCAAAACCCGACCACAGCAAAAAATAGAAAGAGAATGAAAGTCATTCCCTATGCCTCAGCCATAGGTTCTATAAAGTATGCTATGCTGTGTACCAGACCTATTGTGTACCTTGCCATGAGTTTGGCAAGGGGGTACGATAGTGATCCAGGAGTGGATCACTGGACAGTGGTCAAAGTTATCCTTAGTTACCTAAGAGGACTAAGGAAATATTTCTCGGTTATGGAGGTGATAAAGAGCTCGTCGTAAAGAGTTACGTCGATGCAAGCTTTTACACCAATCCAGATGACTCTGAGTCTCAATCTGGATACGTATTGAAAGTGGGAGCAATTAGCTAGAGTAGCTCCATGCAGAGCATTGTAGACATAGAAATTTGCAAAATACATACGGATCTGAATGTGGCAGACCCGTTGACTAAACTTCTCTCACAAGCAAAACATGATCACACCTTAGTATTCTTTGGGTGTTAATCACATAGGGATGTGAACTAGATTATTGACTCTAGTAAACCCTTTGGGTTTTGGTCACATGGCGATGTGAACTATGGGTGTTAATCACATAAAGATGTGAACTAGATTATTGACTCTAGTGCAAGTGGGAGACTGAAGGAAATATGCCCTAGAGGCAATAATAAAGTTGTTATTTTATATTTCCTTATTCATGATAAATGTTTATTATTCATGCTAGAATTGTATTAACCAGAAACTTGATACATGTGTGAATACATAGACAAAACAATGTGTCCCTAGTAAGCCTCTACTAGACTAGCTCGTTAATCAAAGATGGTTGAGTTTCCTAGCCATAGACATGTGTTGTCATTTGATGAACGGGATCACATCATTAGGAGAATGATGTGATGGACATGACCCATCCATTAGCTTAGCATATTGATCGTTCAGTTTTATTGCAACTCCCGACACCGGAGGAATGCCTTGTGTGCTATCAAACGTCACAACGTAACTGGGTGATTATAAAGATGCTCTACAGGTATCTCCGAAGGTGTCTGTTGGGTTGGCATAGATCGAGATTAGGATTTGTCACTCCGAGTATCGGAGAGGTATCTCTGGGCCCTCTCGGTAATACACATCATATGAAGCCTTGCAAGCAAAGTGACTAATAAGTTAGTTGCGGGATGTTGTATTACGGAACGAGTAAAGAGACTTGCCGGTAACGAGATTGAACTAGGTATGAAGATACCGACGATCGAATCTCGGGCAAGTAACATACCGATGACAAAGGGAACAACGTATGTTGTCATTACGGTTTGACCGATAAAAGATCTTCGTAGAATATTGTGACGCCCCCGGTTCAATCGTACACTAGTCATACACGCAAACGTGTACGATCAAGCCCAGGGACTCACGGGAAGATATCACAACACAACTCTAAACACAAATAAACGGAGGTCCACAATATTACAGACCAGGGATCCGAAGATCCGAATACATAAGTCAGTCATACAAATAATATCTGAGTACAGACATAGTTAGACAAGTTTTGCCTTAAGAAGGCTAGCACAAACAGCGACACTAGATCGAAAGGCGTTGGCCTCCTGCCTGGGAGCCTCCGATCCTACTCCTGGTCAGATGGCTCGATCCAGTAGTACGTGCCCTCTGGACCCGCCTGGTAGTAGGCTCCGGTGGTGGCGTCTGGCTCCTGGACTCCATCGTCTGGTGTATCATCAAGGTGGGGTATATGGGGGAAAAGAGAAAATAAAGCAACCGTGAGTACTCATCCGAAGTACTCAGCAAGCAAGGATCTATACTACATATGCAACATTATCAATGGAGAAAAGGCTGTATATGTGGACTGGGCTGCAGAAATGCCAGAATAGAGAGAAAGGCCTAGTCCTATCGAAGACGAGCATCTTCAAACATCTTCTCAAAGCCATCATCTTGCAGCAGTAGAAGAGAGTAGAATAGCGTTTTATTTAGCAAACATGTTGAAGTACAGCTCAAAGATCCTTCCTCGACTCCCAGCGAGAAAGTAATCCCGAAGCTTCAATTAAGTAACAAGTATCCAGTTTAAGTAGTAGATCGGGATACACAAACTGAGCGTCCTTTACCGTAGGACCGGCTATCGATAGAAGATTCATCCCTGCAGGGGTGCACTACTGTTACCCAACACGCTCGATCAACTCTGGCCGGACATACTTGCTGGGTAATGCCCGTCCTCGGAAGATCAACACGAAGCAGCGCTCTACCTAGGCTCAGCAGAGAGGTCAGCACGCCGGACTAACCTATGCACCCAGGGGTCTCGGGCCATCGCCCTGGGCACCCTGCGCGTTGCGTGGCTGGCCGGGGTGCAGGCACGACACTGAACTCGCCAGTGAAGTATCCAGCCCAATCCCGACGATCAGCCCGCACGGTGAATCGTGACGTCTGATAAGCTTTCGGCGAAACGTACATCGCAGAGGGCCCCATAACCATTATCCCGCGTGGTGGCAGTGCGTATAGGGCACGTCGACCCACTCAGATCACACACCCAAATCCAATAGGCTCAATTAGTATCAAGCGGAGACAATCAGAGTCTCTGATGCTCCGCCACAATGTCACACTCGAGTGCCCTTCTGGCACACCCGAAATCATAGATCCCCAGCGGGTACCCACCAGGGTGGACCCGCCTGTGAAAAAGGTCAAGTAACCGTGTGGTCATAATCATCAGGGTGAACGTAAGAGGTATCACCCTCGAGGTTCACACTGAGGGGTTGCACGACAGAGTCGTATCGGACATGGAGAAGGAGGAATCACCCTCGATGACCACGACCGTACAGCTATGCTGCAGAGTATTCATCAGGAGTGCGTTACGAGGTATCACCCTCGGCACTCGATAGTTACTACGCAGAGTCGTACAACTAAGGGGGGGTGTGAAGTGAGGCGTCTGTCTCTGATCGACGATCACGTTGATCGAGTCGTCGATGAACAAGCAGGGGCGACAAAGTAAGGTGGTGGGGTCACAGATGGTTCATACCAACCTATACTGAACAGTTTATCATAGGCAGGTAAGGTAGCAATGAACAGGTTACAACAGCAGGCTATGCATCAGAATAGGAGCATACATTAACAGTAGCAAAATCTAATGCAAGCAGGAGAATAGAATGGGCGATATCTGGAATGCTCAAGGGGGGGGGCTTGCCTGGTTGCTCTGGCAAGAGGGGAAGGTCGTCAACGGGCTGCTCGTCGGTAGAGTAGTCGTATCCTGGTGCAGCCTCGTCGGTCTCGGCGTCTATCGAGAGAGAAGGAGGGGGAGAGAAACAATAAATTCCACGGCAAATATGCAAACAATATGTATGACATGTCTAAATGATATGCCGGGGTGTTCTACTGCCTAACTAAATGATTTAGTTAATTTAGGAATTTATTCGGATTTATTTAATTAAAGTTGGACACTATTCATTTATCGAAATCGGTCTAATTGTTCAACGTTCTTATATTTGCGGGCATCTGACGGAGATACCGAGGGCGTATCCGGGTTCGTATCGTCGTTCTGAGCAAGTTTCATGTACAAAGTATTTTCATCGGAGTTACGGTTTATTTAATATGATTTTCTAAAGTTTTTATTAATTTCTGAAATTTAATTAATTATTTAATTCAACATTATCCGAAACAGTGCTTGATGACGTCAGCATGACATCATGCTGACGTCAGCAGCCACCTGACAGGGTGGGTCCCACCTGTCATAGGCTGTTAGGTTAATTAGGTTTAATTAATTTAATTACTGATTAATTAACACTTAACTAGTTAATTAAATTAACCTAATCAGGATTAATTAACTAATTAATTAATTATTTTAATTAATTATTTTTATTTTTTTATTTTTATTTGGGTCATGGGCCCCACTGGTCAGTGGACCAGGGGCGGACACGTCCGGGGCGTGCCCCTTTTGGGACCGGACATGTCCGGTGCCCAAAGGGGACGCACGGGCGGGCGCGGGCAGTCGGGGGCGCGGCGAAGCGCGGGCGCAGGCGAGCGCACGCGGGGCCGGAGGCGGGGCGGCGGCGCGGTGGCTGGAGCGGCAGCGGGCGGCGGCGCGGTGGCTGGAGCGGCAGCGGGCGGCGGTCGCGCGGAGGCGAAGCGGGGCAAGATCCGCGAGCAGTAGCGAGGCAGGGCACGCGCGCGCGTGTGCGAGGCCCGGCGAGGCTGCGGTGCGCGCGGGCGCGTGCGCGAGCAGGCGAGCGCGGGCGGAGCGGCGGCACGGGGGCGCGGTGCGCGCGGCGAGGTGCGGGAGCAGAGAGGGGGAGGAGAGGCCCGAGGCCTCACCGTGATCCGTAGGGACGGGGCAGCGGGGGTCGGGGTGGTCGACGGGGACGACGGCGACGGAGACGAGGTGCAGGCCGGCGGGGAGGCGCGGGCTCCGGGCGGCGGCGAGGTCGTCGCGGCGTCGGGCGACGGGATCGGGGGTTTGCCCCGATCCGGATCCAGTCGAGGGAGGGGGCGACCGAGCGCCAGGCGGCTGGTCGGGGAAGAGGAGAGGACGGGGCGACGTCGGTGTGGCGGCGGCGTCGGCGCTGGCCGACCGGCGCGGGAGCGGGGCGGCGTCGGCGAGCGGCGTCGGGGGATCCCGATCCAGATGGGGGGGTGGAAGGAGAAAGCGAGGGGGGGATCGGCTAGGGTTCGGCCGGGGGCCTTATAGGCCAGGGGCGACGCAGGTGGGCCGGCCGGCTGGGCTTCGGTCCAGTTGGGCCGGGGGGGGCGTTGCTCTTTTTTCCTTTTCTGTTTCTTTTTCCTTTTTCTTTATTCTCTTTTCTCCACTGTTAAATGTTTAGGCCCCAAATGGCTTTTGTAAAAAGTGTGACCTATTTCATAAATACCAGTGCATTATTCCCTAACACCTAAAATTAGTTTGGACAAAACATAATTCCATATTTATTTCAGATTCAATAAATGGTTATTAAATATTACCTTTATCCACTGTTTGAGGTTGTTCGAGTCACTTATCCAATTCCAATGATGTTGGTTTCAATTTTAGAATAGCCTCTGGAATATTTGCTATATATCTGACATTTTAGCTCCTATGTTGGACAACTTTCATATTCCACTTTCATTTAAATTTGAATTTGACTTAGGAGTTGAAATGCAATATGATGCTAATGATGATTATGCACTGTTGATCATGCTAACATGTCATTATCAAAAGTGATTACTGTTGCTAATCACCGGGGGTGTTACAACTCTCCTCATCTATTAAGAATTCTCGTCCCGAGAATTAAGAGGAAGACTGAAAGAAAGAGGGGTATTCTTCGCGAAGACGATCCTCGCGTTCCCAAGTGGCTTCATCTTCAGAATGATTTGACCACTGAACCTTGAGGAACTTGATTGACTTTTGACGTGTTCGACGCTCAGCTTGATCAAGAATACGGATGGGATATTCTGGATATGACAGATCTTCCCGTAATTCAAGCACTT
This sequence comes from Thinopyrum elongatum, assembly GCA_011799875.1. Lineage (NCBI taxonomy): Eukaryota > Viridiplantae > Streptophyta > Magnoliopsida > Poales > Poaceae > Thinopyrum > Thinopyrum elongatum. Next base: position 432,460,215 of record CM022299.1, on the reverse strand, counting down.
CATGATCCACAGCTCGAATAGGATCCTTGAAGCAGCGGCGGAGTTGGGATACATGAAAGACGTCATGAACTTGAGAAAGGTTTGGCGGCAATTGCAACTGATATGCCACTTCTCCTCGACGGGCAAGAATACGGAACGGGCCAATGTAGCGAGGGGCTAACTTGCCTTTGATTCCGAACCGATGAGTGCCTTTCAACGGAGTGACGCGGAGGTAAGCTTGCTCGCCAGGTTGATAGACTATTTCCTGGTGCTTTCGGTCATAGTTGCTCTTCTGACGAGACTGAGCAGACTTCAAATGTTCACGAACAATACGGACTTGTTCTTCAGCTTGCCGAATAATGTCCGGTCCGACGAGTGAGCGTTCCCCAGTTTCTGACCAATTCAGAGGGGTTCGACACTTACGGCCGTATAGAACTTCAAACGGTGCCATCTTCAGACTAGCTTGATAGCTATTGTTGTAAGAGAATTCGGCATACGGGAGAGATTCCTCCCATTTCTTACCGAAGGAGATGACGCAAGCTCGAAGCATATCTTCGAGCACTTGATTAACTCGTTCAACTTGACCCTGTGACTGAGGGTGAAAAGCGGTGCTGAAAGACAGATGAGTTCCCATAGCTTCTTGGAAACTATTCCAGAATCTGGAGGTGAAGAGGCTGCCACGATCAGAACTGATCTCCAACGGAACACCGTGGAGTGACACCATCCGGGAAACATACAAGTCTGCTAACTGGCTAGCAGTGATTGTCTCCTTAACAGGCAGAAAGTGGGCAACCTTAGAGAATCGGTCAATGACAACAAATATAGCATCATTACCCTTCTGGGATTTGGGAAAACCAGTAATGAAATCCATCTGGACCTTGTCCCATTTCCATTCAGGAATTTCCAGGGGTTGCAGAGTTCCTGCGGGCCTTTGATGTTGAGCTTTAACGCGGCGGCAAACGTCACACTCAGAAACATAACGAGCAATGTCTCGCTTCATATTAGGCCACCAGAATCTTTGACAAATGTCACGGTACATCTTTGTGCTACCAGGGTGAATGGACAAGGGAGTGTCATGAGCTTCCTTCATAACGTTTTCCCTCTCATTCTTGAACTTGGGTACGAAGAGACGGTGTTGGAAAAATAGGATCCCATCTGCATCAAGATGGAATTCCGACGGCTTTCCTTTCTCGAGGTATCGCTTGATCTTTTCAACTTCAGTGTCATACCTTTGCATAACCTTAATGCCGTGTTCTAAATCTGGTTCGACAACCAGGGTATTGAGATAACCCTGTGGAACAATATGGAGGTTCAATTTGCAAAGCTCTTCATGGAGAAGAGGTTGTGTTTCTTGAACCATAAGATTGTCGCTATAGGACTTGCGACTCAACGCATCGGCCATTACATTAGCCTTGCCGGGGGTATATGAAATATTCATATCATAATCGGCAATTGTTTCGAGCCATCTTTGTTGACGAAGGTTCAGATCTGGTTGAGTATATAAATACTTCAAGCTTTGGTGATCCGTGTATATCTCGCAACGGTTACCGAGAAGGTAATGTCGCCATAGCTTCAAGGCATAGATAACCGCAGAAAGTTCAAGATCATGCACGGGATAATTCTCTTCATGAGGACGCAATTGTCGGGAGGCATAAGCAATCACTTTGCGCTCTTGCATTAGGACACAGCCTAATCCTTGACGAGATGCATCACAGTATATCACGAAATCCTTTTGGGAATCCGGGGGTGCTAGTACTGGGGCAGATGTCAATTTATCTTTTAGTGTCTGAAAGCTTTCTTGACATTTTTCTGTCCACTCAAATTTAACACCTTTGTGAAGCAGATTTGTCAATGGTTTTGCAATCTTGGAAAAGTTCTCAACGAATCGACGGCAATAACTAGCGAGTCCGAGAAAACTTCTGACTTGCTTAACATTCTTTGGGGGAGTCCAGTCGAGAATAGCCTGAACTCGTTCGGGGTTAACAGCAATTCCATCCTTGGAAATCACATGCCCAAGGTAAGTTACTTCAGGAAGCCAAAATTCGCATTTGGAATACTTGGCATACAACTGGTGTTCTCGGAGCCTTTCTAGAACAAGGCAGGGATGTTCAGCATGTTCCTCTTTATTCTTAGAATAGACCAGAATATCATCTAGATATACCACGACGAATTTGTCGAGGTAATCCATGAATATATAATTCATCAGGCGGGAGAATGTAGCTGGAGCATTCGTTAGGCCAAATGACATGACGGTGTATTCATAGGAGCCATAACGAGTGACGAATGCAGTCTTGGGAATGTCCTCTTCACGGACACGGATCTGGTGATAACCCAACCTCAAGTCGAGTTTAGAGAACACCGATGATCCAGCGAGTTGATCATAAAGATCATTGATCCGGGGTAGTGGGTATTTATTCTGGATTGTGGCTTGGTTAATGGGCCGGTAATCCTGAACCAATCGGTTAGTTCCATCCTTCTTCTTAACGAAGAGTGAAGGTGCTCCCCAAGCAGAGGAACTGGGGCGGATGAAACCACTCTTAAGTGACTTGTCGATTTCTTCCTTAAGCTCAAGAAGGTGATGCGGAGGCATCTTATAAGGTCGCTTGGCAATAGGAACGGTGCCAGGCTTCAAGTCGATGACGAACTCGACAGCTCTAGCCGGGGGTATTCCTGGAAGTTCTTCTGGAAAGACGTCTGGAAAATCTCGAACGACAGGAACGTTCTCGATCCCTTCCAGAGGTGAGGCGTTCAAAGCATTCATAACATATATCTTAGCTTCAGCGTCTCGAGTAATGCGGGCGGTATAGTTCACTATCTCATCGGAGGGGTGAAGAAGTTGGACGACTTTAGTGGCACAATTGATCGAAGCAATGTGAGCTTTCAACCAATCCATTCCGAGTATGAGGTCTATGGTGGAAGACTTCAGGATAATAGGGGAAGCTAGGAATTCAAATTCCTCGATTTCAACAGGGACATTATGTGCCATCATAGTGGTTTGACATTGGCCTCCAGGGGTACGGACAACTATTGGCAGGTTCATCTTTTCAAATGCAATGTCATGAGATAATGCAAATGCTTCAGACATGAATGAATGCGATGCTCCTGAATCAAATAATACAGAAGCAGGTACTGAGTTAACAAGAAGGGTACCCATCACAGTAGCAGGTTGATCCTGGACTTCTTCAATGTCAATGTTGTAAGCCTGACCACGACCACGTGAAGCAGACCCAGTATTATAGTTGCGGGTCTGATTGTTGCCACGGCCATATCCACGGCCAGCACGAGGAAAATCTAACTGATTCTGAGTCTGGCGGTAGTCTTTAGCCTGGTGGCCTGGTTTGCGGCACTTGAAACACAAACCATCTTCAGGACGAAGAGGGGCATTGTTCTGAATAGCTTGAGCCTTTGACGTTCTCGGTGGTGGAGGAGGCAGACGTGGTGCAGCATTGTTCTTTGGCGCAGAGGTATTGGGACGGAACGCGTTGTTGGGAATCCAAACTCTACGCTTCGGTGCTGAGCCCGAAGATGAGCCAGCATCACGATAGCGCTTCTGCGAGTCCTTGTGTTCCATCTGAGCGGTCTCAACGAGAATAGCCTTGTTCACTAGAGTTGAGAAGTCATTGATGTCTTGAGCAGCTAGTGCAAGCTTGAGGTCAGGGTGTAGTCCATTACGGAACTTCTCCTGTCTGCGAGCATCTGTGGCGATGTCTTCTTCAGCATAGCGGGAGAGATCAAGAAATTCCCGCTGATAAGCTTCGACGGTTTTATTGCCCTGTGTGAGGTTGCGGAACTGGGTCTTCATGCGTTCCATAATTGCTTGAGGGATGTAACGTGTACGGAAAGCAGCCTGGAACTCATACCAAGTGATGACTGTTCCAACAGGCAGAGTACGCTTGTGTGTGTCCCACCATTGAGCAGCGGGGCCCTTTAAGAAAAAGGCCGCGAAGGTGACAAAGTTGGCGGGGGCGACATTAGCAGACTCCATCTTGTGAGTGATGTCGCGGAGCCAGTCATCGGCATCCAGGGGCTTGTCAGAGTTGCGAAACTGCGTTGGGTTGAGTCGCGTAAACTCTGTCAAAGTTACTGAAGCTGGGTTCTGGTTCTGGTTGTTCTGATGCGGAAACTGAGCCATGATTCCAACCATGAACTGGCGGTTGAGCTCGAACTGTTGCATCATAGCTGCCATATAGTCTGGCGGTGGTGGACGTTCAGGGGTACGACCACGACCACGACCACCTGGTCTAACCATCCTGCTACGTACCAACAGGGGGTAGTTTAGTAAAAGCAATTGCGAGTGTTTAGCGACAAGTATGAAGTAACACGACAATACCTTAAGCAGTGTAATAGATACATAACAGTAGTCGATTAAGACATACAGATCCATACACAAAGCCGGGTACATGCGGACAGCATAACGGCGCAAATTAAAAGCTAGACATACTAGGCGGCGCGCAGGCACGCGGTAAGGAAGTACACAACGAGACATAGCAAAGGCTACATCAACGTCGGAGATAACCACTGTAACGGGGTAACTGCGAGTGCGGACGACGAATATTCGTCGCGGAAGGATCCTGTGCTCCATGTGCACTCTGATGCAGAACCCGGTCTCGAACTGTAAGAAGAGGTCCACGTGTAGGTGTGTGACCTCCAACAGCAGGCCAGTCAATACCAGCATACATCTGAGTCCTGCGCGGGTAAAGGATGTGCTCCGGATGTATCCCTGCACGAACAGCGGGCATCAACTGCGTCATAGCATCGTAAAGACGTGCTCGAGTGGCAACCAACTCGACGGCAAGAGCCCGAACAGTGCGATCCAGAGCCTGAGTGCACTGAATCAGAACGCGGTGGTCATATCGGCGAGGCTCGTACGGGGCACAGATAGCTGTGTAGTATCCTGTAGCATCTCCAGCAGGGGCATACGGAATGTATCGGAACTCAGAGTCATCCAAGATACCACTGAACTGTCCTCGAAGACGTGCGACAGCAGAGTAGGCGGCATCATGTACTGCCATCTCAATCGTCACGCCGATACCGTGGAAAAGGTGCAGCTCGGTGTCTGAGTCATTCTGCCGATCATAGATACGAACATCAGCATGGTACTGCTCCTGATTAAACTCGCGGTAATCCTCGTAAACCATGTACTCAGGGTACCAGCGGTAGCCAAGTCTGGTCATGAGAGCGATCAGGACAGCTGGAAACCCAGGGGTATTACGAGCCCAAGTGCGAAGCACAAGCTGTGTCGTAGGACGCGGTGGAAACAAACGGTCCATCTGAAACAGAGGAAATTCAGATTTGTCAAATGACAACGAGAAGTTTAACACCACTCGGAGAGAAAGGTTAAACAAAACAATGGAAAGGAAAATGATTATCAGACTAATCAGATCAACGACAGGGAAATCGCACAGATATCTAGCTCTCCGGGTAGACGGGATTTACGAGATCCTAAGTGTCGGCGTTAGTAAAATTTATTTAACCCGAATAGAAGAGATATTAGAGTCCCAGAGTATAGACGAGGAATAAAAGATCCTAATACCACCCAGTTGGCGACGTGGGCCCGTAAGCCACACAGCCAAGTTAGTAAATTAGTTTCTCGGTTTCTAGACTCAACTTCGGCCAAGGAATTTGGAGGGGGCTTCCTACAGGCAGTCGGCTCTGATACCAACTTGTGACGCCCCCGGTTCAATCGTACACTAATCATACACGCAAACGTGTACGATCAAACCCAGGGACTCACGGGAAGATATCACAACACAACTCTAAACACAAATAAACGGAGGTCCACAATATTACAGACCAGGGATCCGAAGATCCGAATACATAAGTCAGTCATACAAATAATATCTGGGTACAGACATAGTTAGACAAGTTTTGCCTTAAGAAGGCTAGCACAAACAGCGACACTAGATCGAAAGGCGTTGGCCTCCTGCCTGGGAGCCTCCGATCCTACTCCTGGTCAGCTGGCTCGATCCAGTAGTACGTGCCCTCTGGACCCGCCTGGTAGTAGGCTACGGTGGTGGCGTCTGGCTCCTGGACTCCATCGTCTGGTGTATCATCAAGGTGGGGTATATGGGGGAAAAGAGAAAATAAAGCAACCGTGAGTACTCATCCGAAGTACTCAGCAAGCAAGGATCTATACTACATATGCAACATTATCAATGGAGAAAAGGCTGTATATGTGGACTGGGCTGCAGAAATGCCAGAATAGAGAGAAAGGCCTAGTCCTATCGAAGACTAGCATCTTCAAACATCTTCTCAAAGCCATCATCTTGCAGCAGTAGAAGAGAGTAGAATAGCATTTTATTTAGCAAACATGTTGAAATACAGCTCAAAGATCCTTCCTCGACTCCCAGCGAGAAAGTAATCCCGAAGCTTCAATTAAGTAACAAGTATCCAGTTTAAGTAGGTAGATCGGGATACACAAACTGAGCGTCCTTTACCGTAGGACCGGCTATCGATAGAAGATTCATCCCTGCAGGGGTGCACTACTGTTACCCAACACGCTCGATCAACTCTGGCCGGACATACTTGCTGGGTAATGCCCGTCCTCGGAAGATCAACACGAAGCAGCGCTCTACCTAGGCTCAGCAGAGAGGTCAGCACGCCGGACTAACCTATGCACCCAGGGGTCTCGGGCCATCGCCCTGGGCACCCTGCGCGTTGCGTGGCGGGCCGGGGTGCAGGCGCGACACTGAACTCGCCAGTGAAGTATCCAGCCCAATCCCGACGATCAGCCCGCACGGTGAATCGTGACGTCTGATAAGCTTTCGGCGAAACGTACATCGCAGAGGGCCCCATAACCATTATCCCGCGTGGTGGCAGTGCGTATAGGGCACGTCGACCCACTCAGATCACACACCCAAATCCAATAGGCTCAATTAGTATCAAGCGGAGACAATCAGAGTCTCTGATGCTCCGCCACAATGTCACACTCGAGTGCCCTTCCGGCACACCCGAAATCATAGATCCCCAGCGGGTACCCACCAGGGTGGACCCGCCTGTGAAAAAGGTCAAGTAACCATGTGGTCATAATCATCAGGGTGAACGTAAGAGGTATCACCCTCGAGGTTCACACTAAGGGGTTGCACGACAGAGTCGTATCGGACATGGAGAAGGAGGAATCACCCTCGATGACCACGACCGTACAGCTATGCTGCAGAGTATTCATCAGGAGTGCGTTACGAGGTATCACCCTCGGCACTCGATAGTTACTACGCAGAGTCGTACAACTAAGGGGGGTGTGAAGTGAGGCGTCTGTCTCTGATCGACGATCACGTTGATCGAGTCGTTGATGAACAAGCAGGGGCGACAAAGTAAGGTGGTGGGGTCACAGATGGGTCATACCAACCTATACTAAACAGTTTATCATAGGCAGGTAAGATAGCAATGAACAGGTTACAACAGCAGGCTATGCATCAGAATAGGAGCATACATTAACAGTAGCGAAATCTAATGCAAGCAGGAGAATAGAATGGGCGATATCTGGAATGCTCAAGGGGGGGGCTTTCCTGGTTGCTCTGGCAAGAGAGGGAGGTCGTCAACGGGCTGCTCGTCAGTAGCGTAGTCGTACTCGACAGCAGCGACGTCGGTCTCAGCGTCTATCGAGAGAGAAGGAGGGGGAGAGAAACAATAAATTCACGGCAATAATGCAAACAATATGTATGACATGCCTAAATGATATGCCGGGGTGTTCTACTGCCTAACTAAATGATTTAGTTAATTTAGGAATTTATTCGGATTTATTTAATTAAAGTTGGACACTATTCATTTATCGAAATCGGTCTAATTGTTCAACGTTCTTATAGTTGCGGGCATCTGACGGAGATACCGAGGGCGTATCCGGGTTCGTATCGTCGTTCTGAGCAAGTTTCATGTACAAAGTATTTTCATCGGAGTTACGGTTTATTTAATATGATTTTCTAAAGTTTTTATTAATTTCTGAAATTTAATTAATTATTTAATTCAACATTATCCGAAACAGTGCTTGATGACGTCAGCATGACATCATGCTGACGTCAGCAGCCACCTGACAGGGTGGGTCCCACCTGTCATAGGCTGTTAGGTTAATTAGGTTTAATTAATTTAATTACTGATTAATTAACACTTAACTAGTTAATTAAATTAACCTAATCAGGATTAATTAACTAATTAAATAATTAATTATTTTAATTATTTATTTTTATTTTTTTATTTTTATTTGGGTCATGGGCCCCACTGGTCAGTGGACCAGGGGCGGACACGTCCGGGGCGTGCCCCTTTTGGGACCGGACATGTTCGGTGCCCAAAGGGGACGCACGGGCGGGCGCGGGCGGTCGGGGGCGCGGCGAAGCGCGGGCGCAGGCGAGCGCACGCGGGGCCGGAGGCGGGGCGGCGGGGCGGCGGCGCGGTGGCTGGAGCGGCAGCGGGCGGCGGTCGCGCGGAGGCGAAGCGGGGCAAGATCCGCGAGCAGTAGCGAGGCAGGGCACGCGCGCGCGTGTGCGAGGCCCGGCGAGGCTGCGGTGCGCGCGGGCGCGTGCGCGAGCAGGCGAGCGCGGGCGGAGCGGCGGCACGGGGGCGCGGTGCGCGCGGCGAGGTGCGGGAGCAGAGAGGGGGAGGAGAGGCCCGAGGCCTCACCGTGATCCGTAGGGACGGGGCAGCGGGGGTCTGGGTGTTCCGACGGGGACGACGGCGAGGGGGAGGCAGGCCGGCGGGGAGGCGCGGGCTCCGGGCGGCGGCGAGGTCGTCGCGGCTTCGGGCGACGGGATCGGGGGTTTGCCCCGATCCGATCCAGTCGAGGGAGGGGGCGACCGAGCGCAGGCGGCTGGTCGGGGAAGAGGAGAGGACGGGGCGACGTCGGTGTGGCGGCGGCGTCGGCGCTGGCCGATCGGACGGCGCGGGAGCGGGGCGGCGTCGGCGAGCGGCTTCGGGGGGGGGGGATCCCGATCCAGATGGGGGGGGGAAGGAGAAAGCGAGGGGGGGGATCCGCTAGGGTTCGGCCGGGGGCCTTATAGGCCAGGGGCGACGCAGGTGGGCCGCCGGCTGGGCTTCGGCCCAGTTGGGCCGGGGGGGGGGGGGCGTTGCTCTTTTTTTTTTCCTTTTCTGTTTCTTTTTCCTTTTCTTTTTCTCTTTTCTCCACTGTTAAATGTTTAGGCCCCAAATGGTTTTTGTAAAAAGTGTGACCTATTTCATAAATACCAGTGCATTATTCCCTAACACCTAAAATTAGTTGGGGCAAAACATAATTCCATATTTATTTCAGATTTAATAAATGGTTACTAAATATTATCTTTATCCACTGTTTGAGGTTGTTCGAGTCACTTATCCAATTCCAATGATGTTGGTTTCAATTTTAGAATAGCCTCTGGAATATTTGTTATTTATCTGACATTTTAGCTCCTATGTTGGACAACTTTTATATTCCACTTTCATTTAAATTTGAATTTGACTTAGGAGTTGAAATGCAATATGATGCTAATGATGATTATGCACTGTTGATCATGCTAACATGTCATTATCAAAAGTGATTACTGTTGCTAATCACCGGGGGTGTTACAAATATGTGGGAGCCAATATGAGCATCCAGGTTCCGCTATTGGTTATTGACCGAAGAGGTGTCTCGGTCATGTCTACATAGTTCTCGAACCCGTAGGGTCCGCACGCTTAACGTTCGATGACAATTTATATTGTTTGAGTTATGTGATTTGATGACCGAATGTTGTTCGGAGTCCTGGATGAGATCACAGACATGACGAGGAGTCTCGACATGGTCGAGAGGTAAAGATTGATATATTGGACGATAGTATTCGGACACCGGAATGGTTCCGGAGTGTTTCGGGTACTTATCGGAGTACCGGGAGGGTTACCGGAACCCCCCGGGGAAAGTAATGGGCCACATGGGCCTTGGGAGGGAGGCACACCAGCCCACAAGGGGCTGGCACGCCCCCCACTTGGAAGGGGTCCGAATTGGAGTAGGGAAGGGGGCGGCGCCCCCCTTTCCTTCTCCTTCTCCCTCTCCTTCCCCCTTTCCCTCTCCGGTAAAAGGAAGGGGGGGGTCCGAATTGGACTTGGAGTCCTAGTAGGACTCCTCCCCACTTGGGGGCGCGCCTTGGCCGGCCTCCTCCCCTCTCCCTCCTTTATATACGTGGGAGGGGGGCGCCTCCTAGACACACAATTGTTCCAAGCCGTGTGCGGCGCCCCCCTCCACAGTTTACGCCTCCGGTGATATTTTTTGTAGTGCTTAGGCGAAGCCCTGCGCGGATAACTTCATCATCACCGTCACCACGCCGTTGTGCTGACGGAACTCATCTACTTCCTCGACGCTCTACTGGATCAAGAGTTCGAGGGACGTCATCGAGCTGAACGTGTGTAGAACTCGGAGGTGCCGTACGTTCGGTGCTTGATCGGTCGGATCGTGAAGAAGTTCGACTACATCATCCGCGTTAACAAACGCTTCCGCTTTCGGTCTATGAGGGTACGTAGACACACTCTCCCCTCTCGTTGCTATGCATCTCCTAGATAGATCTCGCGTGATCGTAGGAAATTTTTTGAAATTGCATGCTACGTTCCCAACAGTGTGAACCCTCGAGGGTGATTCCTCCAAGTTCACCTTGACGATTACATCAAGTGGAATCCATCGAGGGTGATTCCTCAGATTCCATGGACACACGGTTACTTTGACTTTAACCCCAGAACCATGTTAAAGACGGTTCGGCCCCGAGGGGTACCTGCGAGAGTTACTGTTTCTGCGGGACTGGAGGGATAGGCGGTACCACCCCGGTAGAGGTGGACCTGAGTTCCCGACGGTCTCTTGTGAGTCGGGTTGACCTGGAGGGTACCCACGAGTGATGTGGAGTCGGGTTGACCTGGAGGGTACCCGCGAGATAACTACGCGACACGGCCGGGCATTCTTAGCCCGTGCCGTAAGTCCGTGAGATGAGGCGACGGGACCACGGAGCGTGGATCATTGATCGTCTCCGCGCGCTCCCAAGACACTAACAGTTTGGATATGTGATCCGATTAGGCCTCTGGCCTTTTTGCACTGACCACCACGTGGGAATAAGTATGGGCACTCTACGTCGTACGATTCTCCGAAAGCTCTTCGGACTTCAGCGATTGAGTGGCGCGCGCCCGGTTGGATGGGAACCACCCGCGCTTGTATTAAGGGGGTGGGTCTGCTCCTGGCCGCGTACGCAATGTGCATGAGTGCAAAGGGCGATAGGCCCAAGACCCCTACGCGCTTAGGATGTAGACCGCGTGTTGGCCTCTCTGTTGAGCCTAGGTAGAACTACGACGTGTCGATCAGCCAAGGCGGGGCATGACCCGGGAAAGTGTGTTCAGCCGGAGTTAATCGAGCGTATTGGGTAAGTTTGTGCACCCCTGCAGGGAAGTTAATCTATTCAAATAGCTGTGTCCACGATAACGGACGCTCGGAGTTGTATCCCGATCTATACAACTAGAACTGGATGTTGAGGCATGAAATGGATATGAGGCTCCGGGATTGCTTTCTCGTAGGGAGTCGAGGAAGGATCTCTGGGCATGGATGCTACAACTTAATAACTACTATATATTATGCTAATATGTACTCTTCTAATGCTGCAAGATGCTTCAAGATGCTAGTCTTCAATAGGCTAGGCTTTTCCTTCTCTTTTGGCATTTCCGCAGTCTAGTCCAAAGATATATCCCCATTCCTTTGATACCTATGCATACTTAGCATAGTTCTGATGTAAGTCTTGCGGGTACTTTGGATGAGTACTCACGGTTTCTTTGTTACTTCTTTTCCCCTATACTCGATTGCTGCGATCAGATGACGGGTCTCAGGAGCCAGATGCCACCACCGATGGCTACTACTACCCTAACGGAACCTACTACTACGTGGAGACCACCGACGACCAGGAGTAGTTAAGAGGCTCTCAGGCAGGAGACCTTGCCTTTTCGATCGTTATTGATGTTTGTGCTAGCCTTCTTAAAGCAGACTTGTTTACCTTATGTCTGTATTCAGATATTGTTGCTTGCGCTGACTCTTGTGTATTCGAGCCCTCGATGCCCCTGGCTTGTAATATAAAGCTTGTATTATTTTAATTTGTGTCTAGAGTTGTGTTGTGATATCTTCCCGTGAGTCTCTGATCTCGATCATGCACATTTGCATGTATGATTAGTGCACGATTAAGTTGAGGCGTCATAGAAAGAAAAAAGTGCATGAAGAAGAAGCTCAAATGTCGGCGCTATAATTTTAAGTTTTGGCGCTAAACTATGCTCGTCTGGATGCACTGTAGCAACAACAACAACAACAAAGCCTTTAGTCCCAAACAAATTGGGGTAGGCTAGTTTCGAGAAAAAGAGGTCAGGTGGGCACACCCACTCGTCGGAACCCTGAAGGTCAATATTGACGCTTCTTTTTCATATGAAGATGATTATGGGTCCTGTCGTGCTATGATCCAGATGACGTTGGGGATTTGGTGGCGGCGGAGAATCATTTTCTTGCCTCGATGATAAACACCCATACCGTCGAGGCGATGACACTCAAACATGGTCTGATCGTTCTATGGGAATCCAACGCTTAATTGTCTACTCGATTGTCTCGAACTGGTGGACTGCATGAAGAGCTGAACGGGGTTAGCATCCGTATGATGGCGAGCATCAATGATTGGTTTGAGACGTGCAAGGATTTTTGGGAAGGTATATTTCTAGCACTGCAGGCGTGAAGCTAACTGCGCGTGAGCTTGCTACATTAGCTAAGATTATCACCCGAAGTTTGGTTGAATTGGGCGGCGCGCCTGCTCTATTGTTGCATAGCAATAGAAGCCTGCTCATTCTGCTTCGGCGGCACTTTTTCGCCTTCTCTTCGCTCTGGACAGGAGCGCTAATGGACACGGGGAGGGAGCAGGCGAAGCGTGTTGTTCGTAATGGAAAGAAAGACACCACTACTTCGCCTCTTTGTTGGACCGCCGGCGCGAACACGGTGGTCTCTGACCAGGACAAGGAACCAATCTTCCTTCCTCTATTCTCTCGCTAGTTGTTGATGTATCCCTACTTGAAATGAAATAAAGTATCGACGATGTTTTTCGTAAAAAGAATGTCCATTCTCTCTCTAGGCGGTCACATCCCTTTCGGGTGTATATATGTACCGTTACTCATCAATATTACTAACACATACTCCCTCCGTCCCGATTTACTTGTCGTGCGCGTAGTACACTGGATATTTTGCATAAAAACCCTCATACTTTCAAACATCTAACAAAACGACCTTGTCTCCTTCCTTCGGCCTCCGCCCGTCGCCCTGTGTCGCCTGGGCCAGGCACCGTCGGATTCCGCCGCCGTGCTGACGACTCCACGGCTCGCAGCCCACCTGGTCTCAATTCCGTCACCACCCACCTGGTCTCGATTCCGTCACCGCCCACCCGCAACACAGCTCCACGGAGGCGAGCTGGTCTCGATTACACAATAGCAAAATGCCATCACGACGTCTAAATCGGGACGGAGGGAGTAATTGATTCATTTTCTTTAGTTGATTCATTTTCTTTAACACAATTGGTTCATTTGTTGTGAATCGTGTGTGCAATTTACTCTTCACAACATAGTGGTTGCCCGGAGCGAGACCCTCACAACCGCCGTACTGAAACACGCGGATAAACCCCAACCCACCCACCAAACAAACGTCGTGCCACTGAACCGAAGCCACAAAGGAGCGTGAAGGAGCATCAATCCAGGGGAGGGGGAGCGAGCCAGGCGCAATAAACGTGAGAAGTCGAATCCAGCGAGCAGATCAAAGCGAGCGATAGCCCCGAAGAATTCCCCATCGGGAGAGGCCGGGTCCCAATCTTCCGCGGCAATGTCCAAGGCGCAGCTGAATCAGCTGTGCCAGCAGCGGCGGTGGCCGGCGCCGGACTACACCCACCGGAGCGAGGGGCCGGCCCACTCGCTGAGGTTCCGCGCCACCGTCGCCGTCAACGGCGAAGTGTACCACTCGCCGGACGAGGGCGACGGGTTCAGCACGGCCAAGGAGGCGCAGAACCTCGCCGCCAAGGCCGCCTTCGAGCGCCTCTCCGCCCTCCCGCCCCCTCCCCCGCCGCAGTCCGGTGAGTGCCAGATCCCCCAGTTCCCTACTAGCGGGTACATCCGGGTCCTTACTTGCGCGAACACTTCGTGGTCGGATTTTGGTTCCCAACTTTCGGTTTCAGGTTTTGTTCCCGAGTAGCGCCTTACTTGCACGATTCGTGGACGGCTGTTGGTTCAGGATTCATGAGTGTAGTTAGCGTCTTTCTGGTTACATCTAGATCATGTCCACATTAGGTGCATTTTCTTTTCTTTTTGTCTGGGCCTGAACAAAGTGGTATCATCAACTGTAAAAAGGCTTAAGCCATTTTGATGGCGGTTGAGATTCTAGTAGAAATGGATAGTTTACTGGCTATTGGGATTCTAGTAGAAATGCATAGTTTATTGTTTATTGAACCAGTACGAGTCAACTTACACTGGTATTATTACCTCGCAAAAATAAAAACTGTACTGGTATTATCATCACAGACAAATGGAAATGATGCTCAGTTTTACCTGAAGGAGTACAATGCATTCATATCAGTAGATAGACTCACCATCACTAGCACACAATATCACTTGATTTGGTATTGATGGGGAGTTACTGCATTCATTTTCTCAACGACCTCCTGTTTATTTGGTAGCTATCTGATTCTGAAATGGTAGAAGTTTGGTGACGCTATAACAAACATAGTGAATCTGCTCGGTGGAGCGTGTACACAGTAAGCTACAGAGAAGCTGTGTTGAACTCACTCGTTCCATGTTTGATTTTAATGTGGGCATATAACTGCCTACTTTTGAATAAGTTCTCTCTGTGTAATAAGATCCTTATCGTAACTGACAGAAACGTCGATGATATACATGCTCACCTATCAGTAGTATATTTTTTTTAAGATTTTGTAAAACCATTCAACCGCATATAAGTGCCAACAAATATTATCAGTGTTCACCTAAACCCCATATTGCGCTGTAGTTTATCCCTCTCGGAACTAGATACGAAGTTATTTCCTTATGACGAGTAAAAAGTTGCACATCTGTTGATACTTTATTTTCTGCATAAAAAGTTGCACATCTGTTGATACTTTATTTTCTGCATACATTGAACAGTAAAGGCACCTAAACCCCATATTGCGCTGTAGTT
The DNA here is from genome assembly GCA_011799875.1 of Thinopyrum elongatum. Classification (NCBI taxonomy): domain Eukaryota; kingdom Viridiplantae; phylum Streptophyta; class Magnoliopsida; order Poales; family Poaceae; genus Thinopyrum; species Thinopyrum elongatum. The sequence goes on along the minus strand of CM022299.1, from coordinate 432,445,088 downwards.
TATCCCTCTCGGAACCCCATATTCCTTCACTACCTATGTAAATATATAAATGTCTCTCATCCCTCAAATTGATTTTATTTTTACACCTCTCATGCTGCTGTGAAGTTCTTTATTCTTGCCACTAAAAAGGTTCTTGATATTCTTTCACACTTGTTTCTCTATATTTGCAGTACTAACTATTCTGTATATTACAGAAACCCAACTTCCCTACAAGTCTCAGTTGCAAGTTTATGCTCAGAAGAGACATAAAGATTTGCCTTCATATGACACCATTCGAAGTGGTCCACCGCATGCACCTCTGTTCAGGTCTACAGTAACCATAGATGGGCGCAAATTTGAAAGTCCTCAAGACTATCACACAACAAAGGAGGCAGAATTTGCTGCTGCAAGAGTGGCTTTAATGTCATTGTGTCAAGAAGCAAACCCATCAGAGCAAATGCCGGTTGGTTGCACCTATTTTTTATTCCTATGGATGGCTTTAATTTGCACCGGATTACCTATGCATCAGCACTAACATCCTTCAGCATTTATCTGTATTATGAGTAAACGTGTTCTCCCATTTTACAATATTCAAGAACTGAGTAAAAACTGAATTGAAACCATTATTGACTTCATTTACACTGTGCGGAAACATTGTCAATTTTCGTCTAATAAAATACTCTACCTTTTGTAGGCTGGATCAGCTTCATGTATTTCTTTGCCTGGAATCCAGATTAATCATAAGCTTCAATTGCAAATGTATGCTCAGAAGAGAGGAAAACAACTGCCTTGGTATGACCGTATCCAGGAAGGTCCATCTCATGCACCTCTGTTCAAGTCAATAGTGACCATAGATGGGCAAACATTTGAAAGCCCACGGTATTGTCATACAATTAAGGAGGCGGAATATGCTGCTGCAAATCTTGCTCTGGTGTCCTTAGCTCAAGAAGTAAGCTCTGGTGTCATACAATTGCCGGTTGATCCAGTATTTAATTATGGAAAAAAATCTTACCATCGCCTCACCTATTTATGATAACTAATCTAATCGCCATCATTTATCTGTACAACTGATAAACATACGGTCCATTTTCCCGAATTGAATAGATTATTACTCCCTCCGTTCCTAAATGTAAGTCTTTTTAGAGATTCTAATATGGACTACATACGGAGCAAAATAGGTGAATCTACACTCTAAACTATGTCTATATACATCCGTATGTAGTCCATTTTGAAATCTCTAGAAAGACTTATATTTTGGAACGGAGGGAGTAGATAACACCTAGGAGCAATGCAAAACGAATTGTTACTGGTACGTATTGGAACAGTGAAGTATATTGGATGACTTGGCTTTTGTAGTGAAATTTTAAGAAAGCAACCTTTAAGGGGAACATAGGACAATGGCTTTTACATGGAATAGTTATGGAAGGGCCTGCTACAGTTTCTAATATCTTAAATAGCTTGCACAGACAGAAATATCTCCGTAAGGTATTTGCTGTTTAGTAAATTCTAATTTGATGGACCGCTCTACCTTTTGTAGGTTCAAGGAATGCAATATACAAATCCCCGGCATGAATTAGCTGAGAAAGAAGGCTCTTCCTTGCCTATCTATAATACTTCATCAGATAATTTAAAAAATTCCTCCATCTCCAAATCAACCGTGCACACTCAAGGCGAAAGTTTTCAGGAGGGACCTGGTAACACTAAGAAGCAAAAACAGATGATTGTTGCTGCTTTTCAACCTTCCAAAGACAGTAAGTAATTTAAACTCCTGAAATGAAGCTTCATATTAGGACGAACTTGACGAGTAGTTTTTGGTGGTGTGTCAGATTAGAGAAATTTTAAGATGCCCCCAAATGATTAGGGACTGCCAATTAATATTGATCTAATGGCTAAGATGATGTATTTGTTACCTTATAGAGGGTAAGAGGTCACTTTGACCTTATCAAGGGTAATGTTGTCTCTGCAATAGTTTACTCCACGTTAATATGTAGGATTTAAATGGAAATTATTATGTAGGATGGACATGTTGATACACATTATTATGGCATAATCAAATCATTAATGGCATTAATATTTGACATGCAGACCATATACGTAATAGAATGCATTATCACCTTTTTTTTAGTTCGTCCAAAACTAATGGATTGAGAGAGAAAATATTTAAATTTAACAAATGTCTTAAACTAACATGTCTGAATGGTAATGAATTACTATGGTTTATTCATACCTTGAAATTTTATATCTATGTTATATTTCTAATCAAGAAGGGGAGCCTTGGCGCAGTGGTAAAGCTGCTGCCTTGTGACCATGAGATCACGGGTTCAAGTCCTGGAAAAGCCTCTTACAGAAATGTAGGGAAAGGCTGCGTGCTATAGATCCAAAGTGGTCGGACCCTTCCCCGGACCCTGCGCAAGCGGGAGCTACATGCACCGAGCTGCCCTTTATATTTCTAATCAAGTGATGTATGTATTCCAAATTCATCATTTCATCGAGCTATTTACAAATTTGTGTCATTGAAATAGCCTGTCAAAATTACGGCTTCCATTTTATTGCTCGACGAGTCTTTGCATACCATCCTGGGTACAATTTATTTAAGGAACACATCTCTAATCTCTTGCAAAAAGTTTTTCAAAATCATACGCCACACCGGCTATCAAAATCATACATGACACGTACTACACAGCCGTCTCCCTATTCACGAGCATTAGGAGGCACATTTGTCTATTCATCACTTATGGCTATGCAATCAAGCATTTCATTGTGGATAGGATGCATAGATTCAGACCAACTAATTGGAACGTGATCAAGATCCCATTGTGATCAATTGCCAGATTGTAGCCATTTTTACCAGAGAAAGCTGGTTACCATTTGTTATGGAAGGATTCATGCCAATTATACATGCCTTACTAAATATGATACTGGTTGCCAGCATTATTTCTGTTAAGGTCAAAACTAACCTCCCTCAATCAACGGCTCAGATTTAAACCTTATCTTACCTCTGGTGAGGTAAGGTGGAGCATCTTAAAAGAGCTCATCAGATCATTAACTCCTTAAATAAAGGAAATTCCTGAACCTAGTTGACTGTAGTACTTCCCAATAATCCTACCTCTAAAACAGAAATCCCCTAAATGACAGTATTACCACCAGCCTATGCCTAATGTACCATTTGTTGTATGCCCTTCACTATGAAAATGATAGAGTCAATAACGAGACTAATCTGATTTCTCTAAGCATAGCCTCAATAGTTTCCCAACCATTTTTTTGCTATACTTCTACTTGTATACGATACTTTAAAATTATGCTCTGCATATTGCTTTGTGGATTATATTTAAAGGCTTTTATATTCAATTGCTCCCACCTTTTTTTTCTCTCTTGAATGCACAATCTCTCGTGGAACTTTTGTGCATGGCCACCAACATTTTTTCTTCTAGTAGGGTCACAGATGCAACAAGGAACCGAAACCCTCACTGAGCAAGAGGTCAAGACTGTAGAATCTGATTCTTCATTTCCCCAAGTGTCAATGGGAACAAGTGACGGGCAGAATGACTCTAATGCTAGTGAGTTTTCTGCCTACCTTCCTATCTTTTTTGAAGAAAAAGCTTCTTTCTTTCTTTTTCTACATACTATTGACATGTGATGAAACCTCAGTAGACTTCTTCTGAACCAGCTTCTGGTCCACGTTCCTGTTTATAATGTGATTTCTGTAAGAAACACATGACCTATAACAGAATTTTTATGTGACAAGTAAACTGCGGGTGATGTGTTTACATACTAATAACATGTGAATTTTATATTGTTATCCATCATGCATGTTTCACAAGTTCTCTGTTCTACAATTTGCAGGAGCTTAATTTATGCTGCTTTAACTTGGAAGACTTCAGAGTTTGGACAGTCCACTGATCATGCAATCATAGATCTAGTTTTGGACATTGTAGCAATCTAAATGAACTATACCTTTTCTGTTGATTGTTATCTTGTATGTATGTATTTGATGTCAATGATTGTGTCATACTGCAATATGAGTTTGTATTTGCTTGTATTTGATATTAATGATTGTGTTTCTCTTTGTATCTATTTATCTTGATTGTTCCATCTATTGACTCATATGGTTTGGCCATTTTGCAGCTGAGCATGATTCTTGCTCTGTTGGCTCCCGTATTGATCTTCCTGTTGCTGACAAAACACAATCTCTTGATGAACCTATCCAATCTGGCAGTACGGAAAATGTTAAACCAGCTGCTCCAGAGCCAAGCATCAAGGCTGAAGTAATGGACTTGACACAAGAATGCAGGTCACCCCCGTTAGTTTCAGTGCCACCAACTGATATGCTCAACCTTGTGGCAACAACAAGTACAGTGCCTGTTGCTTTACAATCTCCTGTTGAAACTATCCAGCCTGTCAAGATGGAAAATGATAAACCAGCCATTCCAGAGCCAAGCACCGAGGCTGAAGTAATGGACGTTGCAGAACCAAGTGCTGAGGCTGAAGTAGACGTTCCAGAGCCAAGCATCAAGGCTGAAGGAATGGATGTTGCAGAACCAAGCGCTGAGGCTGAAGTAGACGTTCCAGAGCCAAGCATCAAGGCTGAAGTAATGAACTCTACTCCAGAACACACATCTCTCCCCTTGGGCTCAATGCCACCAACCAATACTTCCAACCTTGCGGCGAAAGCAACTGCAGTGCCTGTTGATTCTGCCCGATGCGGTTACTCGATGTCAACTAACCGAATCCAGATCTACCCATGCCGTCCTGACCAGAAATTACCAGAGGGGGCGACCGTGCTTCCCTTTAGTGACGACAAGTGGGTGGCCGTGAGCCTACCTTTTCCTTGAACCATGAAGGTATTCTTAGCTCAGTGTCCCTTGTTTTATCAGTGTCCTTTGCTCTCTGCTAAGTTGTTTTCTGTGTCCAAACTCAAAATGCAGGGGTAGCACCGCGGCTTTAGGTCCATAAGAGATGGAGCCAGCCAATGCACCTGTCGTGTCGTAGGTTGTAGTTTCACCCCGAGTTTAGTTCCACGCCCCTCTTGTGTTCTGCTAGTAAAGTTGGCGAATCGTATCCTCACTGCAACTCTAATTATTCTCCTGGGACAACGTTAGACTGATGTAAGTTATGCTATCTAGCCGATGGTACTGAGCTCGACCATCTCACTGAACCTGAATTTGTGTTGTTGCCAAGTTGTCACTTTTAATTTAGAAGACTACGAACTTTATTGGGACCATTCGGAGTTTTGATCTTGAGCTTGCTCTCTGGTTGGCTTTCTATTTTGTTTAGACGGGCCTCTGATTGCTGATATGCCGGTCGGCCTTTGCTCTCTCGAGGCATGTTGCACGATTTTTTCTTCTTTCTTCCATTGCTGTATTTGCATTCATAGCGCTGTGTGGTCTATTCTAGAGGCACTTCATTGCGGAATGCCCTAGAGAGACTCTTGAGAGTTTTAACTGGCTACACTTCTAGCTAGTTAGTCTTGAGTTCCTTTGAGACACTCCTGAGTCTGGGTGTTCTGGTCAGGCTTAACTTTGCCGTTTGCATTTTGGTTTATGCTGCTTAGCTTGAGAAACGATCTTATATCATGTGACGGAGGGAGTAGATAATTAACTGTGCATTGCAATAGGATATAAATAGTAGAGAAAACAAATGAAAACGGAGAGAGAAAGGAGAAACGAGCACCTACTTATGTGAAATACATAAATAGGCTGTTGATAGCTAGGAAAGCCCCAAAAAGGTTCGCTTTCGACTCTTCCAATTTTGGTACTAGCAAAAGAGTCTGCATTGCAACGGAAGAAAAAAAAATACCACACTCCCCTAATCCAATAATCACGAGTCAAGACTCCAATAGGTTAAGGCATTTTCTTTCAACACGTGACATTCCATCTGTGTTGCCACTTATTCTCCTTTCCAACATCGCCGACGGTGGTCTCAGTGCTCACACAATCACATGGCGTTTGAATGTTAACAATCCTAAGACGTTTCTTTCGGCATAAGATGAGAAATTTGTTTTTTTTTTCTGTGAGATTTTGGCTAGGCGTGAATGTGTGGTTATAGATGGTTTCTTTTGTCTCAAATCCTGATTTTGCTAAGGTGTTCATTTTTAATCTAGATCGGTACTGGTATGAAAGAAAGGCGGATCATGCGCTATTGATTAAGTTTACACCCTAAATAGCATTTTAAAATTGGTTAACAGGCAAAATAACATCATATTCAGTTCTACATATTTTTCTAATCAAATTCCATATATAACATGTTAAATTTGAAATTAGGGTTTAAAAGATATGAATATTTTAAAAAGAATTTGATATGTACTGCGGGTTTATTAACTCAATTGTCAGGGGGTTTGCTATAAAATCAAAAATCTGTCTTAAAACTGGTCTGTGAATTGACTAATAGAAACATTAGGGATTTTATGCAAAAGCAAAAAAATCTGACAAAAACTGAGCTACGGGTTGATTATCAGAAACATTAGGTTTTTTTTGCAATATAGCATGACAGACCAAGAGTACCTATTTTCTTTATTAGTAGGTATTGATAGATTGTATTTCACGCCAGCATCTAGCAGGTTGATCAACAGATCCCTCAGAACCCAACCTGGAGGCTATTTGCGCTCAAACACCGATGGTCGACTGTATTATATTTCAGGCCGGCATGTGGCAGGTGATCGGCGGATCCTAGAAGAGCCTGGGGGCTACTTGCGCCCAAACACCGTTGGTCTGCTATATTATATTTCAGGACAACATATAGTAGGTTGATCGACGGATTCCTCAGAACCGAGGGCCGGCTGAATTATACTCCAACCCGGGTTGGAATAAGAAGACCGAGCTAGTTCCCGAAGGAGATTCTCCACCCTCAGGCTGGCCTTCAAGCCGGGCTTGAGTCTCGGGGCTATTGCGTTGGCGTTTTAATTAAAATTCTAAGTGCAAGCTAAAATCAGAGGAGATTTGATCCAAAGGTCGACCATTCCATGCAACCTGTCAACCTTCCATCCCAACCCGAGTCTTGTGGGCTACCGGATAAGCCTTTTTAAGCGCAAAAGGCTGAATTCCAACAAGATTCGATCCCCGGTCGGCCATTTTGCCCGACTTGAGTCTCGTGGACTACCGCATCCCACACTAAGTCCTAGTTATAGAGATCCGCAACCCAGTTTCATTACGGTGCGTAGCAGGAAAACTTTTCTGCGGGGCCAACCATATTCATCAACGATTCAAGATTGGAGTGGTTCATCCGACTTCGAGAGCAGGTCGGCCGAGAGGGATCGACAACGAGCATTCACTGTTAAGGGATATTCAAAGAACCAGTTTCAACCTAAAAAAATCAAGAAGATGGTGTTGCATATCGGTGTCGGTCAGGATGCTGCCAAGCTTGAAGTCCAATTCAGAGGCTAGTAATGGTGTTATGGCTTGGCTGTGTGCATATTAGTTATGCAGAGGTCGGGTGTGTTCATTATGTGTTGTATCCCTGAAAGGACATGCGGTGCCCCCATGTGTGTTTTTGGTAATTGATGAAATTCTCTATGGACTAATGGTTGCATTGAGTTATATTTGAAGGATTTGTCCATAGGCATTTCTTGAAGTCCATGTGTTGGTTTCAAGGAGTTTATGAGTTGACCAAGGTGCTATTAAGGAATTATCCAAAGATTGGTCATGTGAGTGTTGAGCTTATTGCAAGCATGTCTTGAAGAAGAAGAGTGTGTGATCATTCATGTCTACCTTCAAGACATCATCCAAATGAAGAGAGTTGGAAAGATTCAAGGTTGATCAAGACTAAGTCAAAGAGTGAATCAAGTTGATCAACACACAAAGCGTAGAAGATGTACCGAGAGGGATCAAGTGATCCCATGGTATGGTAAGCATTGTCAATTACGCTTTGTGTACTAACCCATGGTCTTCGTGAGAGTTCTTTGTGGGGTTAGGTTGCGGTGTGCACGTTCAAGTGATGCATCATGAAGAGATCAAGTGCTTGAAGATTGCCGTCCATTGTGGTGACAATGGACTTGTGAAGATGTGCCAAAGAGTGGCTCACCCATAGTGGAGTATGGGGGAGCAATCAACTAGTCTTCATCGAGCGAACGCAATCAAGAAAGGTGGTCCAACTTGAGGGAGTCAAGATCGTCATCATCTAGCTCAAGTGGACTTCGTGCAAGGCAAAGGTTTGCCCTTGATAGGTTTTATATTTTACCGGTCTCATGGTGATAGTTTGGAGACCGGGTTATAGGATCGATAGTCGTACTATCAAGGGGGGCTCTCAAGTGAGTATCTTGATCGTATCGTTCGTCGAGAGCTCAAACCATTGCATCCTTGCATCATCTTTCTTGATTCTTATTTGTATTTTATTTTGAGGTTTTAGATCTTGTGGTTATATTCGTGACAAGCTCTAGTACATCGAAAACGGATTTCATATGCTTCTTCTATCGCGTTTTTAGTGTTGGAGGTTTTACCGGTCTTTTTCGAGGAAGGGTTCTCACCATTTTCTCATGGGACTTTTCTTATTTGCTTCTTATTGATATTTCTACCAAGATTGTGTTAGCCCATGTCGTTAGCTTTCCAACAAACTTGGTTTCGTTGAATTTGGAGTCCGTTTGCAGAAGTTGTGGCAGTTTTGGTGTTCTGAAAAGGCTGCAGCGGTACTACCGCGGATTGGAGCGGATGTAATTTTTTACTACCGCTCCAGAGCGGTACTACCGCGGCTACTACAGCGGTAGTACCGCTCCGGACCAAAATCTCGTATTAGGTCCAGCGGTGGTAGGCACGGATGTATTTTTTTAGTACCGCTCGCTAGCAGTAGTACCGCTACCCTTTGCGGTAGTACTGCTATCCCTAGCGGTAGTACCGTGAGGACTAGCGGTAGTACCGCTCCGGCGGTTCTACTGGCCTTTTGCCTCCTCGCTGTTGTTTCTCAAAGGGCTACTACCGCCCTAGCGGTAGTACCGCTCCTTGGAGCGGTAGTACCGCTCTGTGCGGGCTGTGAGGATAACGGTTGATTTTTTCCACACCTATAAAAGGGGGTCTTCTTCCCCAATGGACCTTATCTCTTTAGCTCGTGTTCTTCCCCCATTGTTGACCTTCTTCGAGCTTGCTAACTCTCAATCCCTCCAATGATTCTTGCTAGTTCTTGAGGGAAAAGAGAGAGGAGATCTAGATCCACGTTTCCACCAATCACTTTCTCCTCTAAGTGAGGGGAACCCCTTGGATCTAGATCTTGGAGTTCTTCGTGTTCTTCTTTTGTTCTTCCTCTCATTTTCCTCCCTAGCATTAGTTGCTTTGGTGGGATTTGGGAGAGAAGCACTTGGGCACTCTGTGTGCCCTTGCCATTGCATTTGGTGCATCGGTTTGAGTTCTCCACGGTGATACGTGGAAGTGAAGTTTGAGAAGCTTATTACTCTTGGGTGTTTGGGCACCCTAGAGCTTGTTCCTCTTGGGTGCCTTGGCGCCCTAGACGGTTGGTGTTGTTCGGAGCTCAATCATTGTGGTGTAAAGCTCCGGGCAAGCGTCGGGGTCTCCAATTAGGTTGTGGAGATCGCCCCGAGCAATTTGACGGGTACCGGTGACCGCCCCCAAGGGTTGCCAAAGTGTACGGGTTCGGTGACCGCCCCCAAGGGTTGCCATTTGTACGGGTTCGGTGACCGCCCTCAAGGGTCCCTTAGTGAAATCACGGCATCTTGCATTGTGTGAGGGCGTGAGGAGATTACGGTGGCCCTAGTGGCTTCTTGGGGAGCATTGTGCCTCCACACCGCTCCAAACGGAGATTAGCATCCGCAAGGGTGTGAACTTCGGGATACATCGTCGTCTCCGCGTGCCTCGGTTATCTCTTACCCGAGCCCTTTACTTATGCACTTTACTTTGTGATAGCCATATTGTTTCTTGTCATATATCTTGCTATCACTTAGTTGGGTATCTTGCTTAGCATAAGTTGTTGGTGCACATAGGTGAGCCTAGTTGTTGTAGGTTTTGTGCTTGCCAAATTAACCGCTAGGTTTATTCCGCATTTGTTCAAGCCTAAACCGTAATTATTTTAAAGCGCCTATTCACCCCCCCCTCTAGGCGACATCCTCGATCTTTCAATCCCCTTATGCTTCATTATGATTCAGTAAGAAACACCCTTTATCAAAACTAATGGTGTTATGGCCCAAGGGTGCCTCACCTCTCTGGTTACCGGCCCAAATGGGTCGGCCCGAGGCCCCCCAGGTTGGTTTTATCCATGGGCTATCAAGTCGGCCCATGGGTCCTATATAAGGAAGATTCAGGAAGCCTTGCCATTCAAGATAAGGAAGTCGGATCCGTGGAGGACTCCCATCCACTGATACAGCCGACTAGGACTCTTGTAACCCTAGGGGCCCTGATATCTTATATAAGTCGGGTCGGGGCCAACCTAGTCGATAGAACACATTAGAATCTCTTGGTATACCTGTACTTTGTACACCCCAATCACAATATACACGAGTGGGCAGGGCCGGGCCCACTATGGTGCCAAATGTGCGGCCCGCACAGGGCCCATATTTTTGGGGGGCCCCAAATTTATATCTAGGCCTAGTATTTCTCAAAAAAAATTCCAGATCAAGGCCGCACTGGGCCGCGAGGCGCTGGAGCTGGGCCTAAGTCTTGAGGCCATCGAGCGCTACGCTCTACGCTACAGATCGTGCGTGAGATGGAAATAGATCGTCCATAAAAAACGATCATAAGATGGAAACAGGTCGTCGGTAAAGAAAAACGAGATCGTTGTGCTACGCTAGAGGCTACGATCGGGAATCGGGATCGTCTCGAACTCTCGATCAGGCCCTGGTCTCGATCACGAAACCGTCGCGTCGGGTCGCCACTGGAAACGGGATCCGCGGATCATCTCGTCGCCTTCGCCTCATCGGATCAATCGGATTCAGGCTGCTGCCATTGTTGCCTTCATGTTCATGACTTCCTCTCCCATATTTTAGACTCGTTGCCTCATTGCATCGTCGGATCGATCCGTCACCGACTCCAGCCTCCAGGTGCTTAGCCAGTCCTTTTCGATTAACTTCGGTTCCTACTTCTAATTCCTAATTTCCTAATTAACTTTTGGCAGGGATTGTTACTTCGTGTCTTTGTTAGAGATCACACTCACAGTGTAGCAGTTCAACCGGACAGGACCCAAAACTAGGTGAGTTAGACGGTTCGTCTAATTGCCAAACACTGACCCATGATCTTTAATTGATATATGCTACTGTATAACTTCAATTGTATTTTTTTAATCTTGTGTTTCAATAATACAGATTTGAGTAATCATGGGGAACCATCAATCTGGTGCCTCTAAGCGCAAGAGAAAAGAAAGAGAACAGAATTTGATTGATACATCTTATAAAGGTGGAGTGGACAGATTTGTTACAAAAAAAAGCACCTTAGACTCAACAAAGACTCAACGATTTGGCCACAATAGCACTTGAGAGTGAAGTGTTGGAGAAGATTGATTATGAGGATATCATTGAAGATTTCATTTCAAAGAATACTAAAAGAATGAAGTTTTTCAAATAAATAGCAACCGGGAGTTGAATAGGTATGATTTTTTATACGTCAAATTATTATGTAAGACATTATATTATACTTATAAAAAAATTATGTGAGATATATATACATTATAATTGCTCGTTAGTTTATTGTTTTAGTGAGATAGGGCCCCATTTTTTAGTTACGCACAGGGCCCCGGATTTTGTCCGCCCGGCCCTGCGAGTGGGAGTAGGGATTTACCTCATAACAAGAGTCTGGACCTCGTTAAATCCGTCTCTTGTTTCCCCTCTGACCTAAACACTGCACCAGGATACCCTACCGAGGGATCTGCTGGAATAAGCACTGACAGTAAACAAATAAATGCTTACCAAATAAGGGTTTCTCAAGTAACATCCTATTCTTGTACACAATCACACTAATATGGGCAAGCAAATCACGACTAACCTAATTTTTTTATCTCCCGGTTGCATTGCACAAGTAGTTATCAATGTTTTTGACAAATGTCATATATTAAGAGCATTTCCAATCGTACTAGGCAAATATGACCCCCTAAATGTCTACAGATATGAGCTAATGGTGGCCGGTGGTGGCTGCGCTATGGGTTGGGGACGATGGCGGAGCTAGGAAAGGGAGGACGCGGACAAGGAAATAAGTGCCATGGGCAGGTCGCGAGGCTTGGGGACGATGTGAAGGGATTTGGAGTGGGTCTGGGTTGTCGAATCCGGCATGGCAAACGTGCCCCGACGGCCCAAATCTACCCCACATATAGGCTGGGTCTAAGGGGTGCTTTACAACTGGGTCATTTAAGATGGGTTTAGGACTTTAGGGGGACCGGTTGGGTGGTTGTTTTTGGTCTGGGCGGAGGAGTGGGGATCCGGTTGGATATGCTCTAAGAGCAACTCCAATAGCTCCTACATCCCTGAAAAAACTACCCTTCACGGGAAGTTGGGCAAAAAAAAAGAGCCTCTAACAGCTCTCGTAAACTTGATCTTTTTTACGGGATCCTGTATATTCACCTTCCTCGCCCTTTACGTTTATGGGAAGATGGCCCTCCCATATAATTTTGACGGGCGAATAACCGCCTAAAACTTCAACAGAAGCGACCCTTGCATCACGTCGGGCCGCCGCCGTCGCACAACCCCCGCCTCCTCCCCTGCCCGCGTCGTTGCGAGGTCGCACCACCGTTGTCGCCACTCCGTCTCCTCCCCTATCCCGCGAGGACGTGTTGCCGTGAGGCTGACGCCAAGTTACGCTACCGCATGGGCTCCCGCCGCCAGGTTGCGCCATTAGCGCCGCTCCGCCGTGCAGCCCCGCCTCCTCTCCTCTGCCCTGCGAGACCGTGCCTCCAAAAGGACGACCGCCAGGTTCTGCCACCGCTTCGCCTCCTCTCCCCTGCCTCGCGAGGCCGCATCGCAGGAAGGGCGGCTGCTAGGTCACACCGCCTCACTGTTGTGGCCGTCATTGCCATGCCATCTCACTGACTTGCGGGCCAAGCGTCGTGTCACTGACTTGCAGGCCCCAACGTCGTTTAATGGGAAATAGGAAAGAAAGGATTTAGGGGAAGGAGTTTTACGGGAACTGAGAAAAAATAGATGTTGGAAAACTTCCCCTAAATTATACGCCTATCCCGTAAAACGACATTTACAGGATGATTTTTACAGGAGCTATTGGAGTTGCTCGACTAGGTGTGTTTGGTTTGAGGACCAAAATGCATGGAATGTCATGGTTTCATTCTTGAGGTATTGGTTGGTTCCATTCTTGTGTTAATTGGCATGGGTTTATCCCGTGCATACGTTTGATTGAAGAGGTGGAATGAGAAGAATCCGAGTCCACTCACTTTTTTCATGTGACAATGAGAGTTTTCTGTAAGCAACAGAGAGAGGAATAACCGGGTGATTTCACAAATTATTTAAAAAAAAGAGGTGATTTCACAAATTTCATGGTATGACTCGGTGAACCATGCTGAGAGTATATTCTTTACTTGAGGATGTCTAGATTCCGGTTCCACACCAACCAAACACTGGAATGAGATGCTAGCAATGAAACCAACCCGCCTAGTGCCGCTATATCCTCTAACAAAAACCCACCCTAAGTAGGACAACCCCTTACACTAGTATCCTTACAAAAATTAGAAAAACACATTCAAATCCATACTCCCTCCATTCCAAAATATAGTGCGTCCTTAATTTTCGTGCTTCAACTTTGACCATAAATTTAACCAACAACACCGACTGCGGCGGGAGCAAAAGTTATACCAGTGGTCTCGTTGGTTAAATTTATGGTTAAAGTTGAACCTCAAGAAACACGGGCGCACTATATTTTGGAACGAAGGGAGTACCGTTCATCTAGTTTAACATGAAAACACAGATATCAGAGCTTTTGTCGATGTGAATAATACGTGCGGCGGCTCAGCGAGGGGACTGTAATTTCGTGGCGAGAGGCGCTTTCAGGAAAAAAAAAAGGAAAAAGAGCGGAAAAGCAGGCCGAGGAGCATAGCAAACGATGATGAGAGTCTCACTGTAAAAAGAAGAAAAAAGAGTAAAAGAGAAAGGAAAAGGAAAAGAAGGAAGGGCAGCAGTGAAGCTGTCCAAAGCGACGACACCGTACGTGGGGGAGCGGGACGGTCCTCGGAGCGAGCAACGACCCCACCCTGTCATTTACCCATCAGTGTGCCACTGACCATTACCACCCCTGGTCTGGTCATTAGTGCCCGGCTGCCAGCCTAGCGACCGCCGTGTGTACTCCGGCATCCAATCCCAAGCCCACGCCGCTCGCCCCAGCAGATACACCCCCCCATTCGCAGCGGCGAGCAGTCGCCGCCGCTCCTCCTCTCTCCTTCACCGCCCCCGGCTCGCTCGGCCTCGTCGGCAGAAGGTGAGTGAGCTCGGCTTGCAACGGGAAGCACGCACGCGCCAAGCGAATCAATCCCCGGCCCGTCCTCCTCCGCTTATCCGCGCTGAGGTGAAACCCCCGACCTTCGTTGCTCTGCTATTTCACCTGGCTTTCTGCTTAACCGCCGCCCCCAGCTGCTGCTGCTACTCTCGCTTTAGATTAGCTGTTGTGCTTGGCGCGAATTCGGATTCATCCGTGTGGTGGCTACTTTACGGGGGCATTCTCTTGTAGTAAAAGACCCTAGGGAATGAATGTGTTTGTCTGTTTGACACTGATGTTTTTTTCCAGCCGAGTCAATGGACCATTGACCTAGAGTGTTACTAGTAGTTTATTTGGGTTTAGTTGTTCTTTTTTTTAGCGCACGGCTCACAATGGAGTGAATCATCATCAAGTTTTTTAAGATGCCATCAATTCAGCTCTTCTTTCCTCGCTGAGAATGAATAATTTACTAATTCTCACCATGCAATGTCAAAACCCCTCTGTACATTGTAAACGCCCTGTATGAACTACCACTATTACATATACTCTACTCATACTCTGGTATTTTCTTCAGGGCCGTCAGGTTGACCACGCTGAGGAGACACTTGGGGATTTTCAGAGATGGTATGCCCCAACGTTTCTTGGGGATGCCTTCTTCTACTGCTCTGTTTTGCTTGGATGGGAGATGCAGAGCACATGAAGTACAAGGATCCAAAGCAGCCTGTCAACACCAGAATCAAGGACCTTATTGGTAGAATGACTCTTGCTGAAAAAATTGGCCAGATGACACAGATTGAGCGTTCGGTTGCATCTGCAGACGTCATGAAAAACTACTTCATAGGTACGTTCTGTGACAGCTCCTAGCTTCCTGCAGTAAAGGCTTAGTGCGAGAATGTTGTTCGATAGCTCACACATGTTTGCTATCCTGCATCCGGAGTAGCTGTTTGGAGGTTGACAGCACAAAGCTTTAACACCACATAGCTAGAGTCACCATTGTGGCATTGCCGCATGTCCAAGCTGTGATTATGCAACCCTTTCTTCATCCTTCAATGAGGCAATTCAACTTCTAATCCCGAAATTTTATGATGTTCTCTAGGTAGCATCTTAAGTGGTGGTGGGAGTGTCCCTGCTCCTCAGGCCACACCTGCAATGTGGGTCAACATGGTGAATGAATTCCAGAAAGGTGCCTTGGCAACACGTCTGGGAATTCCTATGATTTATGGGATTGATGCTGTTCATGGTAATAACAACGTCTACAACGCCACCATATTCCCTCACAACGTTGGGCTTGGAGCTACAAGGCAACTCTCTAACAATATATATTTTATTTAATGTAAACGCATGGTTGTGTGTGAAACAACAGGCTTCCTAAATGGCCGTTTTGTTGAAAATAAAATGATAGTGCTTGGCTGCTTGCCTTGCAATTAAATTCGCTAAAATGTTCAATGAGCATTTCATTTCCATGTGGCAAGTAGCAACATAAATTCTGTCCAGCAAAACACCCAAAGATGGTAAAAAA
Organism: Thinopyrum elongatum; assembly: GCA_011799875.1. Taxonomy (NCBI): domain Eukaryota; kingdom Viridiplantae; phylum Streptophyta; class Magnoliopsida; order Poales; family Poaceae; genus Thinopyrum; species Thinopyrum elongatum. The sequence continues at coordinate 432,429,254 of CM022299.1, read as the reverse complement.
ATATGGGTAGCTATATCTTCGAACGGAATTGTATAACTATTTATCTCTTTATATATTTTGTTTATTAGGGATCCTGACCTAGTAAAGAGGATTGGTGAAGCAACTGCTCTTGAAGTACGCGCAACAGGCATCCCATATACCTTTGCTCCATGCATTGCAGTAAGCACAAGAGACCTTTTACAGTACATCAGATCAATATAGGCCGTTTATTTTTGTGTTTGGATGGCCCAGATTTGGAAATACTACTGCAGATTTTCGGTAGTATATTTTGTGATCAGGGGCAGTTTCGGTAGTACTGCAGCCAAGACGGAATTAACTCGCGTAATAATAGCATCAGAGATTAATTGCTGTGATTAATTGTCTCCTACATGCAGCATCAAAGGGCACCTCCCGCGTTCTAGTACGCATTGGCCATCGCATGCACTGAGACGAGCATGCATTGCGCATTAAAGAGAAGAATTACTATTTGAGAGTTGAGATATGAAAGCGGGCTCATTTGGAAAGGAGGAGGAGACTTGCGGAGGAACCGATCTCGGGCGCCGTCCGAAGATCATTCGACAGAGAGAGGGCCGACAGGCAGAGCGAAGCGGCTGCGCCGTCAAAGATCATGGAGCCGCCGTCAAAGATCATGGAGCGGCGACCGGAGGCCGGGAGACGGAGCGGCCGGCCCTGTGCGACTAGACGGCCGCCGGACTGCTTCGGCTGCTGACGAACTACCCGAGAATGAAGGGCAAACCTACGAACTAAGATGAAGGATAATTCTTTTTACAGATCTGATTACCTAGGATATTAATCATTACAATTATCATTAAGAAAAGATAAATCTACCCTAACAGCCAATTACCAAAATGTCCTACTTAGAAAAAAATCAGGGATCAATAATGACCATTGGATCAGTTATATACTACCCACTATTTCCGGTAGTACGATGCACCGTAAAAAGTCTCAAGCACAATACGGTGTTGTCTTGCTTTATTAGGTGTTACATCTGCAGTGGAACAGTTATGAGTGTACTCTTAGTTCACTAAAAGTTATGTTGATTAGAAATGCTTCTTGTATATATAGGTTTGCAGAGATCCAAGATGGGGTCGATGCTATGAGAGCTACAGTGAAGATCATAAGATTGTTCAGCAGATGACAGATATTATCCTTGGTCTGCAAGGAGAGATCCCAGTGAATCATACCAAAGGAGTTCCTTATGTTGCCAAGTAAGATATTCTTTTCTCAGTGTTAATGTATATGGTAGATAAGATGTGAGCCAATCTGTAGGCATCTGCATTTGATGCATGAAACTGTACTTTGAACTGACAGGTAATCTGCCTAGATGGACATTTTGTTAGCAATTCAACTTTTTATGGCAAGCAGCATTTCCTGCTTAGTGAAATATCTACTACATTGTTCGAGAACAGTTTAGGATATAATCATTATCAATGTCTTGCAGCTTGAATGCTTTCTATCTTATGTATCAGCTTATGGATTCTAACAGGAATAAAGTTGCTGCTTGTGCTAAACACTTCGTTGGTGATGGTGGAACGCATAATGGAATCAATGAGAACAACACGATCATTGACGAGCACGGACTGCTAGGCATTCACATGCCACCATATTATGACTCCATTATCAAGGGTGTTGCTACTGTTATGGTTTCATATTCAAGCGTTAATGGTGAAAAAATGCATGCCAATCATGATCTAGTCACTGGCTACTTGAAATCCAAACTGCACTTCAGAGTTAGTGCTAATCTGCAATTTATTAACATTCCTCTGCTGTTGTCGTAAACTGACTTCAGAATGGTGACTGATTGCAGGGTTTTGTGATATCTGACTGGCTAGGAATAGACCGGATAACCTCACCAGCTGGTGCAAACTATACGTACTCTGTGCAGGATGGAATAAATGCTGGTATTGATATGGTATGTTTTTTTTTTTTGAGAACACACTTGCTTATTATTATTATTTTGCTAGCTACAGAAAATATGTTTACTTGTTTGTTGTTCAAAAAGTATCTGGTTCCAGACGGAGAAGTGCTCATAACATACCCCTCTACTTTCGATCTGAATTTGTTCGCATAATTAGTTTGGACTTCATTTCTTGCATCTAAGACCACAACCCAAGATCACCTAAATGAAGCCTTATTCTTTGTACTCAACGTTGATTGCCAGCCTTAACCGCGTAATATCAGCTGCTTAGAGGTACTATCTGTATTGTGGTACTGCAACATGAAGTGGTTAATACTTACTGAGCAGCAACGGCTCTGATTTCTAATCAAAATAATCTAGACAAACGTTGGCCCTGCAGTAACTTTCTTTCAATTCCATTCCAGGTTATGGTCCCTTTCAATTACACCGAGTTCATTGAGGATGCAACATCTCTTGTTAACAAGCGTATCATCAGTATGAGCAGAATTGATGATGCTGTGAGTCGCATCCTTCGAGTGAAATTTACAATGGGCCTCTTCGAGAACCCTTTAGCTGATCTTAGCTTTGCAGATCAGCTTGGAAAGAAGGTTCATGATCTACAACGTGTTTTTTAATACTAGTATGAAAAAAGTGTGGAAATATACCTAGAACCAAGTAACCGAGTAATTAAATTTAACAGGAGCACAGGGAATTGGCTAGAGAAGCTGTCAGGAAATCACTTGTTCTATTAAAAAATGGCAACACTCCTAATCAACAATTCTTGCCTCTCCCAAAGAAAGCTAGTAAGATCCTCGTAGCTGGAAGTCATGCTAGCAATTTAGGCTACCAGTGTGGTGGATGGTCAATTCAATGGATGGGGGGAAGTGGAGATATTACAGCTGGTACGTGCTTTCTAATATGCCTTTGGTTGCTCTGGTCTTTGAGTTTATTAAAGACAGAATTTCAATATTTTAGATTACTGCCTGCCAAAACTATACCCTGGTTGGAACAGATGGTTGCTTAGTGAATTTGAATTGTCAATTTTGAAGTATCCCTTCGGAATATTTAAACCGACGTTTATATATAATTTTGACGGTCATGATTCAATATTCTTTTCAGGAACAACAATCCTTGATGCCATAAAGTCCACCGTTGGTGATGCAACACCTGTAGTCTACTCTGAGAACCCTGATGACAGCTTCATGAAGAAAAACGACTTTTCATTTGCTATTGTTGTTGTTGGCGAGGCACCATATGCGGAAACAGTAGGCGATAACACTGATCTGACTATCCTAGACCCTGGCCCAGACACAATCCGAACCGTCTGTTCGGCAGTTAAATGCGCAGTGGTTGTCGTCTCTGGACGGCCTGTAGTTATTGAACCATATCTTCCTCTGATGGAAGCGCTTGTTGCCGCCTGGCTTCCTGGCACAGAAGGGCAGGGTGTTGCTGATGTGCTATTTGGGGACTACGGCTTCACCGGAAAGCTTTCACGCACTTGGTTCAAGTCTGTAGACCAGCTGCCCATGAATTTTGGAGACCCACACTATGATCCGCTCTTCCCTTTCGGCTTCGGTTTGGCCATAAATTCATCACAGCCAGGGTAAATAACTTCATCACTCACACTAGTGAAACAATGCTACTGGCCTAGTTTGAACTACTTTCTGAAATTTGAAATCTTTCGTCTTGTTTGCCGTTTCAGGTTCTCGGGTGCCAGAAGTCGCGGAGATAAGAAGGAAATTACGGTATGGGCCGCGTTGAGTTTGCTACTGTCAATGATGCTAGCTTGGGCATAGGTGTATTTCACCGCTAATCTGCTCTTTTGTAGCAGTAGCATGATCAATCAATCCCCTTGCTAGGAATCCTTGGTCCACATGGATATTGTTCCCTGCAGATGGCGTTATGCTAACCTAGGTCACCAGTCAGTAGATTTGTTGATTCATCAAATTATCTTTGGTTCACGTCTTGTATTTGTTTTTAATCTAGTGGTGAGGACAAAGTAGTAGTAAGATTTTAAGAACACGCAAGTCCTGTTGGATAATGAATTACAGCAGTACATTCAGCTTCGAATTGAATCATTGCACATAAATTTCCTACGAAATTTCATACAGAACTTGATTCCTTGAAAATTCATCGGAAAATCCTTAAACCCAAAGATGGTCTACGATTTATCGCTGAATCTGTCATAACTGTGAGGCCGTAGAGAATACCATGGGCAAGGTGGCGACTCCGACGGACGTCCGTCGGCCGCCACCTAGCAGCGCACCACCTTGTCACGGGTGTTGCCGCCGAGGTAGCCCCACCGCTGGCCTTCCCCGGTCTCCCTGTAGACCGCCACGTCGACGTCGAGCTCCACCGGCCCCGAGCGGCGCCACTCCGACGCCATGCGCTCCCGGAGAGGCCTTGAGAGCCCCACGCCGTCGGCCCTGGCCACCACCTCCACGCCCCTCCCCCAGGGCTCCCGGGAGACGCAGCCGCGCGGCTCCACGCGCGCCCAGCCGAGCGCGACGCCGGAGTAGGTCAGGACCACCTCGGCGCGGTCGGCGCACGTCTTGTTCATGCGCAGCGTGAGGTTGAACGCCGGCGAGACCACGCGGCCGGGCCTGGCCGGGTCGATGCCCTCGTAGCCGGCGAGGCCGACGGAGAACGACACGACGTTGGCCTGCTCCATGTAGTACATGGGGAAAAGCATGAGCGCCACCAGTGCAACCGAAAATACCACAAGCAACAAGAGCCTTTCTTTGTCGCTGGACCTCGCCGCCGGCGCGTTGCCCAGCACTGGCGCCTCGTCGTCGTCGTCGTCGCCGCGCGGGTCGGAAGGGATGGCATGGTAGGCCGCCTGCTCCAGGTCGAAGTCCATGCTTCGATATTGGTTGTCCTGAATCTTTTTCTAGTCTATATACGATTGAGAGCCCAACTGCTGCATCACGAATATATCGGCCAGGAGTCCCGAGGCAGTCCGTTTGGGCAGCGACGGGATATATCTGGATCTGAACCGAACTTCCTCGCGTGTAGGGATCGAGATCCTCACGTATTTTCTGGAAGATAAACGGCTGCATCCGTCTACTCGGAGCGTTCCAAACCTCGGCCCCAACTATTGCTCGGCGGCCTCGTCAGCTCGGAGCTAGCATCCATCCATGGAAGAACGTCAAAGTTTCGGACAGAGCCATCCTGTGCTCGTGGGGGTGCTGATCGGATCCGTTGTGCTCGGTGCGATCCTCATGACCGTCCTCATCAACACGCTCGACTCCACCCCGCCCGAGTTCTCAACGACCGTCTCCAGCTTCGATGGCCTCGACCGGCGCGCCGGCGCGCCGCCCACCTTCCACGTCGACCTGCGCGTCAAGAACGGCAACGTGTGGCGGCACTGCTTCGAGCCGGCGGGCGCGGTGGTGGAGTACGACGGCGTGCCCCTCGCCAGCGCCGATCTCGGCGAGCTCTGCGTCCCGGCACGGAACGTCCTGAACATGTCCTTCGTGGCCACCGGCGAGGGGCTGGGGATGCCCGACCGCCTCTACGAGCATCTCGACGGCCTCCGCCGGCGGCAGGAGCGCGTGCCGTTGGCGGTGCGGCTGACGCTGGAGGAGAAGGATACCGTAAAGCAGGTACGGCCCTTGCTGCTGCGGTGCACGGCGATGCTGGATGGGCGGCCGGACCTGCCGTCTCGTTGTCTGCTCTTCTTCCTCGTGGAGCCGGGTAGTAGTTACTACAAGTAGTAGTTAGGTTCGGGGTGGACTTCTTCTCTGCTCCTTAGTATGCTGCGTAAGTTGTATGGAACGATGAACGCTTGTGATCTCTCTCAATAAAGAGTAAGTTGCGTTTTTTTTTTGTTTTTTGCTTGCACACGAGTTACAGGTTTGTAAGCCTTGCATAAAGCATTGAATCTCTACTTCGACTTTGGGATTTTACTTGCGGTGCATGTTGTTCATACTAACGAGCGTAAGGGAATTCCTGATTGGTCATAACTGACGGCCTGTCAGTGGTACCAACACCACTCAAGGGTTGGCTTGGACCCTGTGGACAACGCACAACGTGATGGTTATTGAGTGTGTTTTTTACGAGGGGCATCTGACTTCATATTCAAATTTCTCGTCTTTTTTCAAGCATTGGCATTCGCTATCTAGGCAGTGGTACCGTGACCGGCTTGGCAACACAATGAACGCAATAATTGTAGCAGAGCGCCGACTTGCCTCGCCCAGACAACCTGACCTTTCTGGCCACTTGATGGCCTTTTTTTTTTATCTGGGCTTGTTTGTGTCGTTGCCTCAACATAGTTTTTATGTACTTTGCTGTACTTGAGCTTGTTGTATGGGTACAATGGTTGCTTTATCTATAAAAGCAAGATGAAAGCATGTTTCGAGAAGCTACACGCGTTGAGGATGAATTTCACAAATTTGATGGAAACCTATCACTTAGAGGGTGGTGATCAAAAGGATCTCATCGCGGTGGTTTTGCTCAGGTTCAAATCCCGGATGGACGATAGCAATATGTCAAAAATGATATCACAACCCACCACCACCACACAGAATCCATGTCGTTTTTCCTGTCATCACCGATGATGGCCATTCTCCCGGGCAACGTGTCCAAACATGGTCAATTCCAAAGGATGAGCCCAGCCGCCACACTTCGATTGAAGTGCACCGGCGTAAGGGAAAGCTTACAATTTAGAAAACTAACCTCGTCTAGCTAGACATGAGGGCCGCCGTACGCAAGTTACTCCATGATGCTCGTGCGTTGCCACGGAAATAAAATTTTCCTAGCACTCGATACTCGTCAATTCAGTAAAATTTGTACTGCACCAAGCTTACAATTGAAGTATATGAATAAATGAAACAGAATATTTGCAACAAAAATCTAAGTTGTCAAGAAATCATCCAGTGAAATACAATTTTCCATCTGTCCACCGAATGTAAAATGCAAGGAACTCACACTCAAATATTAATGTTGGTCATTGAAGGCTTTCGTGCTTTTTATTCAAGCAACTCCAGTTCGACTCAGACAATACACGCATGTACACAAGGTTACCGAACGAAAGTACCCTTGTGTACATGCGTGTATGCTTTACCCTTTGGATGCTCATCCACGACTTCCATCTCAACGAACACTCTTTTTTTTTTGCATGGTAATACGTGTCTTATTCATATCAGAAAGAACAAAGTATAAGTCACGTAAAGACCGACATGACAAAACTGAAAAGATAGCAGAACATCTCTGAGCTTGACACCAACGCCCGTCACCTGCCTCCGGTACCACCACAGCAGCCACCGAAGAAAAGAATGACGAATCACCTCCTCACCTGAGCTCGACGCGGCTTCATCGCTGATATGCAGCTTTGCGGACCTCCAAGGTGGCTCACCAAAAGTGAAGCCCTTACCGTTGAACGAATCAGACCGGGGCAACACCGCGGACACGCCATCGAACTCCAGATCTGGCACCCCACCACGACTAAAACGCCGAAGGAGGAAACCATATCTGCCATCCACGAACCACGAGCCCAGCACATGCTCCATCTTCCAGATGTCGTCGATGCAGACCACAATCTGCATCCGCTCCTGGACTACCTCCCAAGCTCCGCGCCGACGCTGGAGCAAACGCCGTCGCAACGGCAGAGCCCGAGGACACAAGTCCACCACGAGGATGCCGCCGCCGCCACGCCATCCTTGCTTGAACAGACTGGTTTCCAAATCCATCCCCAGCCATAGGACCGATGGCCTCGTCAGGGAAGGATCCGAAGAATCTTTATTCAGCATTGTCATCGTCGCCGCCGAAGCAAAGACGATGAACAACCTAAAAACCTAGACTACGAGAGAGTAAAAGCGATCCACACGCGTGGATCCGGCGACCCCCCTCACCACCGACGACCGAGGTCGCCGGCGGAGGGGAGCCGCCGGAGAGCGGCGTTGGAAGATCGGCCTCCCCTGGCGGCGGCTAGGGTTCCAGCCGCCAGGGACGAGAGGAAAACAGGAAAGAGTACGTACGCTTGCGATTTCTTATCTCAACGAACACTCTGAGGACGACATTATATGAAAGCACTTTATGGACGGTTCATACTCGGCGTCGTCCGTGTACAAGGCGCAGTTCCTTGGTGTGACACTATCCCCCATGGACTTCATGGTCTGGAAGGTGTGGGCGCCCCCGAAAGTCAAATTCTTCGCTTGGTTGGCCTTACAAGATCGGATTTGGACCGCCGACCGGCTTGAGCAGCGTGGTTGAGCTAATTGTGGCCTTTGCCCCCGTGCAAACAAGAGCAGGAGACGGACATCCATCTCTTCGTCAAAGGCCATTTCACTACTAGGCTTTGGCGATTGATCATTGATAAGTATGATCTTGTGCACATGGACACTAGTGGCTGGCATCTTACGGAGTCTCTATTCGAGTGGTGGGATAGACGAACCAACTCGAGCAACCCTGATCGGCGTGCCATGGCCTCTCTTACCATGCTTGTGTTGTGGACAATTTGGAATGAGAGGAACTCTAGTGTGTTCCGCCACAAGAATGCACCGCCGCCAAATCCTACTAAAGCTTATAGTGGATGAGGCCAAGCTTTGGGTTTCCGCAGGGGCTAAGAAATTAGGGAGAATTGTATTAAGCGAGGAATTGTCATGCCGCTCGCCCGGCCTTTTGTAACACTATGTAACTCTACTCTCCTCTTATTTAATCAATGAGGCAAATCTTTTGCCTCCATTTCGGAAAAAAAAAAGGTTACTGAAGGTGGTTACTATGAATTTCCTACGAATTTTCATAAATTACAGCAGTGCATTCAGCTTCGAATTGAATCATTGCACATAAATTTCCTACGAATTTTCATACAGAACTTGATTCCTTGACAATTCATCCGAAAATCCGTAAATCCAAAGGCAGTCTACGAGTCGTCGCTGAACATATCATAACTGTGAGGCCGTAGAGAATACCATGGGCAAGGTGGCGACTCCGACGTTGGTCCATCGTCCGCCGTCACCTTGCAGCGCATCACCTTGTCGCGGGTGTTGTCGCCGAAGTAACCCCACCGCCGGCGTTCTCCGGCGTCTCTGTAGACCGCCACGTCGACGTCGAGCTCCACCAGCCCCGAGCGGCGCCACTCCGACGCCATGCGCTCCCGGAGAGGCCCCGAGAGCCCCACGCCGTCGGCCCTGACCACCACCTCCACGCCCCTCCCCCAGTGCTCCCGGGAGACGCAGCCGCCCGGCTCCACGCGCGCCCAGCCGAGCGCGACGCCGGAGTAGTTCAGGACCACCTCGGCGCGGTCGGCGCACGTCTTGTTCATGCGCAGCGTGAGATTGAATGCCGGCGAGACTACGCGGCCGGGCCTGGCTGGGTCGATGCCCTCGTAGCCGGCGAGGCCGACGGAGAAGGACGCCACGTTGGCGCCTTCCATGTAGTACATGGGGCCTAACATGAGCGCCGTCACTCCAACCGAAAGTAGCAGCAAGATTAGAAAGGTGGGTCCGTCCATGTGGCTGGACCTCGCCGCTGGCGCGTTGCCCAGGACTGGCGGCGCCTCGTCGTCGCACGGGTCGGCAGGGATGGCATGGTAGGCCGCCTGCTCCAAGTCGACGGCCATGCTTCGATCTTCGACTACTACTTTGCTGTGTTCAAGCTTCTTCTAGTAGGAGTATTTGTTTGGGATGCCGCTAACTGCATCACGGATATATCGGCCAGGAGTCTTGAGGGAGGCAGTTCGTTTGGAGTTGGCTCCGTATCCTGCGATAGGATATCTGGATCTCAACCGAACTTCCTCACGTGTAGGGATCGAGATCATCATCTGTTAGGAACGGCCTGTACCTTAATTGTCCTCGCCTCATACGTGTATTTTCTGGAGGATAAACGGCTGCATCCATCTACTCAGAGCGAGCTATCATCTGCTAGTTCCAAACCTCGGCCCCAACTATTGCTCGGCCGCCTAGTCAGCTCGGAGCATCCATGGAAGAACGTAAAACTTTCGCACAGAGCCATCCTGTGCTCGCGGTGCTGCTGCTCGGATCCGTTGCGCTCGGTGCGATCCTCATGACCGTCCTCGCCATCACGCTCGAGTCCACCCCGCCCGAGTTCTCCGCGACCGTCTCCAGCTTCGAGGGCCTAGACCGGCGCACCGGGGCGCCGCCCACCTTCCGTGTCGCCCTCCGCGTCAAGAACGGCAACGTGTGGCGGCACTGCTTCGAGCCGGCGGGCGCGGTGGTGGAGTACGACGGCGTACCCCTCGCCAGCGCCGATCTCGGCGAGCTCCGCGTCCCGGCACGGAGCGTCGTGGACGTGCCCTTCGTGGCCACCGGCGAGGGGCTGGGGATGCCCGACCAGCTCTACGAGCGCCTCGACGGCCTCCGCCGGCGGCAGGAGCGCGTGCCGTTGGCCGTGCGGCTGACGCTGGAGGAGAAGGATGCCGTAACGCAGGTATGGCCCTTGCTGCTGCGGTGCACGGCGATGCTGGATGGACTGCCAGACCTGCCGTCTCGTTGTCTGCTCTTCTTCCTCATGGAGCCCGGTAGTACGAGCGGCGTCTGACTCGATCGTAAAGCTGGGCTCGCGGTGGACTTCTTCTCTGCTTCCGCATATGCTGTGTGCTTACTGCTTACCATGAAACGATGAATTCATATATCTGTCTCAATAAATAGTTGAATTATTTATAAAGCAGGTCCGATCCTTTTTCAGTACAAATAGTCTTTTTTTATTGCACACTACACACTAGTTACAGTTTTGTAAGCCTTTGCAGAAAGCATTTGAATTTCTACTTTGGCTTTAGAATTTTATTACTTGCGGTGCAATATTTTTCATATACTCATAAGTGGCGTCGTTAGACCTTGTTCATTCAATCCAAATGATAAGTGTCACATGTTAGGTGCATGGCATTACAGCCCTTATGTTTTGCACTGGTAATTTCAGTCACGCAATGATAGCAATTTTCAGTGACACGCGGCAAGTTTCTGTAAAGAATAAACGAAGCACGAACGTTGCCATACTTGCTAACTAAAATTGCCATCCTCGTGTAAAAAAAATCAGAGTTGCCATGTGCTTGTGCCACACGTCAGGTACTTATCAGGGTCCAAAATCCCACCCCCGTCGGTATTGGGTCAAAACCTGACCGATCCGCGTGGGTTTAGCCCCAACCAGGGTCGGATCCCTGCCTGTCTTATATGCGCCTTCGGTTGGACCTGGCCGGCTTATAACCCTTCCAAACCCACCCGAAACCACCAGGTTTCCGCCGGGATTTAACCCACATCGGCTCCACGTGTGGAACAAAACTGCTCATGCTCGAAGGAAAAACGAGAAGGGGAGGGCGGGAGCGGTGGCGGTGGGAGGACTGGACGCAGGAGTAGGGGAGGGAGAGGCCGAACGCTCTCTACCACCAAAGACCAGCTGCTGCCCTAGCCCGCTCCCTCGACCCTCGTCCTCTCAGTCCGCAGAAGATCTGCCACGGTGACCCTCTTCTTTCCTTCCCCGACACGACCTCGGCAGCGACAACAGCCTACTCCGATGTCCCTACCCATTGTTTCTCTCCGGTGATCTTCTGCCCATCCTTCTTTTCCTTCCTTTATCCCCCTTTTAAATTTTAGGGTTCCGTTGCTTGTGCGTACATTTGTTCCAGGGTTCAGGGGTTTTTGATCTCATGTTGATAATGCACTCAACACTTGTTACCTTAACTTAGTCTATATTTTTGTGTGTTAATTTTTCCTTGTGAGTGCGCGCGCCGTGGTAAAATCCACAAATCAATCCTCTAGTTCAAAGAAAGACACTGGTTCCTATGCCCAGATTCTACACTAATTATATTACACAAAAGTTATCTGTTGACAATTAGATTATTAGTTCAACTCTCCACTAATAGCCTAATGTTTGTGTTAGGCCTAAATCCCCAATTTTTGTACTGATGATTAGCTCAAATCCCACAGACACGTTCTATGTTTGTTCTCTCTTAGAACTAGCACGTCTGAAACAAAACACTAGAATGTAGGGAATTTCCGATCGGAGTGCTTGAAGCACAATACACAAATGTTGGAAGCATAGTTGATTGGTGTACAACAAAAACTTTATTTGTCTGCTTAGGAAGCATGAAGCGCTATTTGTCGAAATCTTGATTGTTATGAAACAGAAAATGTGGCCAGCTATGTAAGAAGCATGAGTGTTTTCTACAGAGGCTTTATCTGGAAGCATGATACATTATCATTAGAAGCATGATTAGTGTGTAAGAGACTTTTTTCAGCTGTGTGGAAAGCATGGAGCTTTATGAAACTTGCAATATTTAGTTTTGTGCATATACGAAGCAAAAAAATAGAGCAATGTTGGATACAATGAGAGGAGTGGCAACATATTACATGTATTGTATGTACAAATTACATATGTTTTAAACAAAATAAAAATATGCTTCAAAATAAGCGAAATTCTTTTCCAACATTAGTTGCAAATCTCCACTGTAATCTAAATCTGATTCACGCATTTTTCCATCTAACTGGCATGACCACTCTATGAAGAGATCGACCACCATTAATTAGGAGCACGGCCATCCAGCGGCGATGAAAATCACGAGGAGATCAGAGCATAGGAGCTGCCCTGAGTGGGGGAGCGCGACGCCGTAGAAGAGGTCTGCACGTTAGAGATCAGAGCGGTGACCGCAAGGAGGAAGGAATAGATGTGACGCCGAGGAAGACCGTGGGCACAACACGCTACTACAGAGGTGTGCATCGATGATAACGGGCAGTGGCATGCCGGCTTCAACAGAGGCAAAGGCAACATTGGTGGAGCCACCCGGGGAGAGTTGAGGACATCGACGGTGGAGACACCTGAGGGTAGGCCTGGGCGTTCGGTAGAAACCGAAAATTCAGTTTCTTCTGTTCATTTTTTGGAAATTCGGTTAGGAAAATGAAACCCATATATAGACATGGAAAATCAGCTAACCAAATTTTTTGGTTAACCAATTATTCTGTTTGGTTTTCTATTTAAACCGAATATGGGATCAGAAGTACAAAACGGACAGTTTCAATGCAATTTGCATAAATTTTAAAGGGGAATTGACACACAAGACGCCATCGAGCCGCTGAGATGGACTGAGGGTTGCCTCCTCGCCGGAGTGGAGAGTTGGGACACTGTCGATTGTCCAAGCTCGAAGATGGGTGGACTAGACGGGCAAGCGGGCGACGGCCATCGAGGCCATTCGGGGCACCGCGCTCCTCCTTTGGTCCTCTCCTCTGTGTGCAGCGACGGTCGGCGGCCGGTGAGAAGACGAGGGTGGAGATGGGAGAGATGCTCGGAGCAGGCGGTGTGAATACGGGCCGATGTGGAGTCAGGGTCGGGGGTGGGAGAGAAGGTGCAGTGGCGGCTCAGGTGAGTGGTGGCAACAACGGCTGAGTTGGGTACGGGATGGAAAAAGAATGTGGTTACACCTATGTACATGCGGGGGATAGAGATTGGCCTCTAGCCAGTCACGCCGTAACTGGAGGCCAGCCAACCGTTGGATGAAGGATGAGTAGCCCAGATTAAATACTATAGCCCTGAAGTGACTCCAGATCATGCCTCCCGATGAAAAACAGGAGGTGACGGCGGCTACGTATCGTAAAATGCGATGAAACTTTCTCTCCGAATTTTTTTGTCTAGAAGACGGTATATGTAGACTTGGAGTTAGAGCAAATGGAGGCTCATGGGTCCACAAGCTCGCGTGGCGTGCCCTAGGGGAGGCGCACCCTACGAGGGCGTGCCCCCGAGCTTGTGGCTCCTTGGTGGCCCCCCACCGGTGGTTCCTTGCGCCAGTATTTTTATATATTCCAAAATAATTCTCCATAAAAAAATTTCCAATTCTGAGAACTTCTTATTTCTGCACAAAAAACAACATCAAGGTAGTTCTACTGGAAACAACGTTAGCCCAGGTTAGTTTCATTCAAATCATGCAATTTAGAGTCCAAAATAAGAGCAAAAGAGTTTGAAAAAGTAGATATGTTGGAGACGTATCAACTCGCACAAGCTTAACTCATTGCTTGTACTCAAGCAATTCAGTTGACAAACTGAAAATGATAAAGAAAAACTTTTACAAACTCTTTTGTTTCTATTGTTGTATATAAGCTTAACTAGTAATCAAGTTTTCAGCAAAGATCATGAACAAACCACATCTATGATAACATTTAGAACTCATATTTATTCATGTCAATGACATAATCAACTAGCGAGCAATAATAATATATCTCAAATATCAACACTTTGTCAAAACAACCATGATACAATATGATAGAATGGTATCTGGTTAGCCCTTTCTGAGACCACAAAACATAAATGCAGAGCATCTCTGAAGTTCAAGCAGGGACTAAATATTGTAATTCAGGGTAGAAGACATTCATTCATGCTCACACCCAACATTAATTAGACCAAATGCATGTTAAACTAAGAGTGACAATATCACTCTCAGGATTGGTGCTTGAATGAGAAGGTGATGACTCGACAATAAAAGTAAATAGATGGACCCTTCACAGAGGGAAGAAGGGATGTGCTTATGTGCTAGAGCTCATTGTTTTTAAACAAAGATGAATTGCATTTTGAGTGGTGTAATTTTTAGACCATAGTTTACGACGTAGTTTCTAATATCTTCCATGCTAAACACATTAATGGCGGTTCCCATGCAAATTTTTACTCCCCCATCCACCATACCATGGCTAGCCGAATCCATGTGTGCCTGCCAACAATCAACTGTCCAGGGGGTGTTTTTTTATAAAGTAAAGCAGGACTCGCATCCCTGTTATCGGCCTCCCTCATAATAGGCTGAATAGGGACTATTGAGTTAAACATATTTACAAAAACAAAAATAAATAGAGTTCATACTAGCTTTTCTTCGCCACGATCACTTCATCAAATCATCGTCATTATTTCCTTTCACTTGCATGACCGAATGATGTGGAAATTATAATAGTGCAAGTGTGCCATGGAAATCTGTAAACACTTTATACACAGGAGAAGGCAAAGAAAAATTTGGTCTTTAATTAGATTGACAATAAAGCACATAAGAGCCACTAGGAAATTCTTACGAAATCTTCTCTTTGCAACGCCTCAAGAAAAGAAAAGAAATCCACAGAAACACACTAAAATATTTTTTTAGATTTGAGCTTTTTTGAAGATAGCGAACGAAAGAAAAAAAATTATTTACACCGAAGAACTCCCAACAAATACAAAAGAAGAAACTAGAATTTTTTTACTACGAGGAAAAGAAAAACCGAAAAGAAACGAGAAATATTTTTTTTGGATTTATCAAAGTTTTTTTTTCAAACATACAAAAGAAACAAATAAAAACGGACAAGAATAAACAAAGAAAACGAAGAACACTGACAAGTGTAATGAATATGTGGTATATGAATGAAATCTCGATGAGAATAAGTGCCCTCCCCCCCCCCCCCCCAAGCTAAGGCTTTAGGCCTAACTTGGTCAACGCCACTCAAAGAATCCCTCCGGTCCAGGTAAGAACTAATTCGATGGTCGAAACTGGTCATCCCAAGGGTGGACCTTCTCTGCTGCCGCCAACTCGTTCTTATAGTTGATGATGTCCTCTAGCAATACAATACATCTTCCCTTGGAAAGGTGAAACAGAGAAGGGGCAGGCAGAGTAATAATATCACAGGTGCCCTGGCTGACCACCAAGTTATACCGATAAAATGGGGCACATGTATTAATAAAATCATGATCCACCATGCACTCATAATTTAAGTATTTCTTAGGTAGAAGACTATCCTCAGTAGGTCTGATTGCAATATTAAAGTGTTTAGCAAGGTGAGTAGCGTAAAGAGGGAAAATGCAAACTAACTAATCTAGCCTTAGAAACCCCTCTAGTCTCTCCCACAGTGACAGTCTGCAGGAATCTCCCTGGCGGCACTAGTGCAGGATGGTCCAAACGCGACACTAGAATCAGAGACCCTTCGACGAAACTGTGTGCGATGCATTAATCGTAAACGGTGTTGTAAGAAAACCATAAAAAATGATACAAACTATTTGCGATGACGGAGACATCAAACACGATTCAGATTAGAGTTGCGTATGCGATACGTGGCAAACAATTCACTCGAATGAACTACTTGTGATGAGCATAACAACAAAACGGTCAGCCAGATCAAGATGTGTGCGATATATGACATACAGTTCACTCGAATTAACTATTTTCTATTAGGCAACACAACAGAAACGGTCGGCGGCATCAACGTGTGTGCGATATACGGCAAAAAGTTCACTCTGATTAAATGTTTGCGATGAGTGAAAACAATAGACAAGGTAAGCCAGATCAAGGCGTGTGCGATATATGGCATACACTTCACACAGATGAACTATTTGTGATTAGCCACAACTAATAGAAATGGTCAGACAGATCAAGGTGTGTGCGCTAGACGGGCACACATTCTAATTAAAAAAAGTGTGCGCGATGGTAATAACGAGCGCGCACGGTTGATGGAACAAATCGTGTGCTGACATCGCCGATTGCGGTGCATCCTATGGTGCAAACGCCATGTACGCATCCGAGAACGCGTGCCCACTTTACGCCATCCGGGCATCGTACCACACTTCGAAATATGAACCGTCAATAAATTTTGAGCTTGCTTCCTGTCACATTCCAAATTACTGTTCACACCAATCAAAACATGTTCACACTGATCAAAACCTAAACGGTTTCCCACTTAGCAGCGTATTACTAGGTTATAAATACTACCTACTTCAAGATGAGTGCACATTCCTCCTCGCCCTCCTCTTCACCAAACGAACAAGTCTTTCTTGGTCCTTCCTTGTCTCTGCCGTGGCCCGCGTGAGTTCTGGGCCGAGAAATTACCAGGGAGAGGCGAGCATGGAAGCGGAAGCACGAGAGATGTCCCGCCTCGCGGAGAAAGCTGCTGACATGTCCCGCCATGCCGCCGAAGCAGCACAGAGTTCCCATCGTGCCGTCAAAGCAGAACAGATGTCCAGTCGCGTAGTCGAAGGAACAGACTGGTTCGATTGCGCCGCAGAAGCAGCACATATGTCCCGCCGCACCGCGGATGCAGCAGAGAGGTCCTCCCGCGCCGCGGTGGCCTGGGAAGATTACTCACGGGCAAGCGAGGACTCTCACAGGCACATGCACGCTATGCTAGATAACCTGATGGATCAGATCTCCGGCTGGGCGAAGCTGTAGGAGGAGATGAATGCCTCGTTTGATAGTGCTACCGGCGTCATCCAGGGACTTAGGGATGAGAATGCCATGCTCCGCACCGAGCGCGACCTGCTGAGGGTGAAGATCGCCAGAAGGGCGAAGTAGCAGGAGGAGACCACTGCCTTGTTGAAGAAGACGGGCGTCATCGTCAAGAAACTTATGGACTAGAATGCCATGCTCCGTATCGAGCGCAAAAGGCTGGTGGAGGAATCTGTGGCTGCTGCCGAGCAACATATTGAGGACGGGAAAGAGATCATCGCCGCTCGCCGCGAGAACTAGTCTGCGTCTTCCTTCTTCTTTTTTTGGTGGGGGTGTCTTCCTTATTCCTTTGCCCTTGTGTCTTTCGGGCGTTGCCGCATGTTGCATTTTTAATTATCTTCCTAGTATGTAACACAATTACACAATTATTATCCATTGCCATCATCATTATATTTATATCAGTCTTGCTAAGTTTTGGTCGATGCTATATATGTCCGTCAGATCTTACATCAAGATCCATGCAAAATTTTCTTTTCAGATTTTCTTTTTCTCTTAAATCTCAGTAGAGTGAGACATAGCCACACCATTGAGCGCCTATAAATCAGGGGCTCAGGCGCCACTAATGGAGAAGTTGGGAGAGAGGTGCACGACGGATGGAGGGCAAAGGGCTCGCCTCCCGATAAGCATGCGCAACGGTTTGTTCGCATGCCTCCCGTACTCAAATAGCTATCCAGCACGGCGCCTCACAACACCCACGGTTTCAATAATACTTGTGTTTCCGATTGTAACGTGACAACTCTTGTTCCAAAATGACTTTGTTGGTTGTTAATGTGTGCGTCTTCGCAAAACGGACAATTTTTTTACCACAACATGTTGGTGCCATGTCATGACACCATGCCAAGTTTCATAATTTTTAGGCAAGTTTTGGATTTACAGGAATTTAAAAACCAAGTTTTTCGATGTTTTCGGCCGAGCCATGACGCCTAGATGTTTGAATTTCATTCCCATTTCTTGCATGGGACCTAGAAATTCACCCAAGTACACATAAATGATTTTTTCTATCCATTTTGGCGCTCTGGAGCATGTGCACTTCAAATTTGAATTATGCACATTAAATGCCTAAAAAATCAAATAATTTATAAAAAAGGTCAAACGAACCCTGAATAATTCCAAAGTTTAGCACGAAACTCCTATTGGTCTATGTTGCCTCTGTAAAAAAAACCAAGTCGGGAAAAGGCAGCGTATGTCGTTTCACACACAGAGGTGACACGTCCCCTCTCGGAACCACGAGCCTTCTTGAGAGAAGCTCCAGTTTGCAAGAAGCTTATACCAAAACTTGTCCCAAATTGGGCAAAAAATTTACCACAACATGTTGGTGCCATGTCATGACACCATGCTAGGTTTCATGATTTCCAGGCGAGTATTGGATTTACAGGAATCTAAAAATCAAGTTTCTCAATGTTTCCGGCCGAGCCACGACGCCCAGATGTTTGAATTTCATTCCCATTTCTTGCATGGGAACTAGAAGTTCACCCAAGGACACACATGTGATTTTTCAACCAACTTTGGTGCATTGGAGCATGTGCTTGCAGTTCAAATTTGATTATGCACATTAAATGCCTAGAAACTCAATCAATGTATAAAAAAGGCTAAACGAACCCGGAATAATTCCAAATTTTAACATGACACTCATATAGTTGCATGTTCATTGCAGATAAATGTTCTAGCAATTCAAACAGCGTCCTTTCCCTCCGTAACACCATTTTGTCTTTCAAATTAGAATGAAAAAATTAGGTACACCACAAAAAGTTTACTAGCAAGAATCGTGTTGGATGCGATATAAAATATCTTGGCACACCCTCTTGTATGGCTTACACAGGAAGCTTCATTGTCTATAGTCCACCACCCGCGCTTGAACCACACTTGCACGCCAATTTCTTGCGGTACCGAGCGAATTTTTTCTGCCACCGCGGAAATATCTAGCTCCCCACCCCCCTCCCCCGACCAAAATCCATATTTCTACTGTTCCTCCTCCATTTCCAAGTTGAAACCTTCACTGTTTACTGGCAGCACCGCCTCCTCCCCAGCGACCCTTCTTCTCGCAGCGCCGCCTCCTCACTGGTGACCCTTCTTCTTGCTACGTGGCCTCGTCAATATGGTCAGGTAATCCACATCCCCATCCTCCTCCTCCTTCTCCATCCCACATGCCCCAACCGACGGTGCGACACCTTCTGCCCAAATCACCACCCCGTCCTCCAATTAAGCGCCGCCCCACAACCATTTTGCACGTAGTATAGCGAGGACCTCAGGAGCATCTGGCAGCGAAGAAGCAAATCGCGGCCGCACACGCGGATGAGGTCACGATGGCTGCCATGCGTGCCGACCGCCAGATCTTGGAGGAGCACCTCATCTTTGAGGCCACCGTCGACGCCGCCATGCGGTTGGCTACTTTAAAATAGAGTTCGTGGTGTTTTCTCGATGGCACCGCCGGTGCCTTCTAGTGAATTCTCCTCTTTAATGTTAATATGCAATCTGATCTTCTGAAATGTAATGTTCTGCTAACAGTTTGGTCCAACAATTGCTACATTTCCTAGTAGTTCTCAAGCATTCTTGGTTTCATTAACTATTTTATCTTCTAGTATATGTTCTATTCTGCAATGTGGTGCTCAGTTAACTATTTTGGTTCATTTGTTCCGTTGTCCAGTTAACTGTTTGGTACAATTCTGCAATCTGATGTCCATTTGTTGTGGGTACAATTTTGTATTGTTATGCATGTGAGAAATAAATTGAATTTGGTTGTACTCAATACACGAGAAACATATATAATTGCTCTATTTCCAAGTTGTTTAGCATGCTTGGTTTGGTTAGCTGACTTCTCCATGCGTCTGGAGTTAATGTGTTGGATCTGCAATTTTTTTATTTTTCATTAACATGTTCTACTGATAGTATGCCAACTCTCAGTTAACCTCATCAAGATCTTCCTTATATGTGTTGCAGGGAAACAATGGGAGGCACTAAGGTTTACCATCGAGGTTTGCTCATGCATGGTCCTTTCGCTAATAGCACATTATTGTGCAGTTGCAAGAATCATTCTAATATTTAGGTTTTAACAATTTGGTCTTGCACATGTAGGTCTTGCTGTCAGAGGTTTAGACCCACTGTTCAACCCATTTTGCATATGGGGAAATGAGATGTCCATGAATATCAGTCAAGTCAAGAAACTCAGAAAGATTGTTAGGATAAAGAAACTTGTGGCGAATAATAGCAAGATCTTTGTTTGCACAATGAAGAAGACATCAGTCAACTATAGGATGGTACTAACTCTTTTACCTTGTTTTTCCCCTTATGCAATTTCAAAATTTATAATGGCTATTTATCCATATCTTTGTTTTCAGTACTTTCCAAAGCAGTTCACCGATGATTACCTCTCAGACCACCTGCATGGTCAATAGGTGAGGAAGGTATTCATTCAACACCCACGGTACAATATTGAAGTCTTCCTCAAGAGGACGAAGGTTGGGCGGGCAATTATCCATATCCACTGGCCTAAAGTTGCAAGGACATTCAACATCACTGAAGGCTCAATATTCGCCTTCCGCTTCTACAGTTTCCTAGTTGAGATTCATCTGTCTATTTACCATGCATGATGCTACTTTCCAAAGATTTTTGATGTTGCATGTGAAACTTGGTGTTGTTGTGTAATGGCGTAGCTAGCTATATGCCTATATGGTGTAACTGAATCCTGAAGCTATCTGATGTAATTCAATTATGAAATCCTGGTTGCCGTTATACGGATATGAAATATATGGTGTGTTTTATAAGAAATGTCAATTTGATTACTAAATGGATTATCAATAATAGGCCAATTAGCCTGCTTATTGTGGTTTTCTATTGCAGACGGTTTCTCAGACAACACTGTGGGCGATGAACTCAAACAACCCACACGGTTTCTAGAAAGTAGGCGTGCTGGATCAATTAACAATCACACACGACCTCGGCCAAAGAACTGTTTGCGTTAGGCCACCTTGCACAAACGTTTGCACATAAAAAATTGTATGTGATATACATACGAACGGAAACATTTTTCTGGGATTCACTGTGTGGGATGTACATACAAACGGAAATGATTGGGCCTGTATAATTGTCTCCGATGCCTCACCCGATCACACACGAGCTCATTTTGCCCTGCGTGTGTGACCGGAGGGCCTATCCCCGACGGTTTCTGGGTCGTGTGGGAAGGACCCCCCTATCGCACACACTGACAAGACGACGATTTAAAACTCCGTCATGGAAAGGGGGTAAAAACCGTTTGTATAGGACATCTTTGCACCAGTGCAGGGTCCTGTACCGGGGGTGGCTAACGGCTAGGGAGCCCGGCCTCATCGACTACAAAGGGCCTGCTATGCCCAACATAGGGGGAAAACCCTAGGAGGCGCAGACGACTTCCGTGATCTCCAAGACTAGAAGGCGGCAGTACCCCAGATCGCATCCACCATGTAAACCCTAGACCTCTCCTGCCTATATAAAGGGAGGACTAGGGTCCTCATTGATCATCTATCCACATATAGGAAAACTCTCGGTAGAATCTCATACAACATTGTAACCCCTCGCACAAGGTATCCCTCCATTATGAATCATCAAAACCAGCAGGACATAGGGTATTACTCTCCGGAGGCCCAAACATGGATAAACCCCTCATGTGACCTCTGATCCATGACTTGCAGCTATGCTTGGACCCCCTACCGAGGGATCTGACAGTAATTTGCACCATCAGTTGGCGCGCCAGGCATGGGCGACGCTGACTGATACGTCCATTTTGCATCATGTTTTCCTACTGTTATTTATAGTGTTTTATGCATTTTAACACTTTGTGGAGTAATTCTAATGCCTTTTCTCTCATAATATGCAAGGTTTACACAAAGAGGGAGAATATCGGTAGCTGGAATTCTGGACCTGAAAAAGCTGTCGGATTCAGGGCTCCGCAGACCCAAGAGAGGTTCGAACTCTGGGGCGTGTGCGAAGAACTCAACCTCTCCAGCCAACCAGTTCACCAACCCCACGGCCTAGCTCGATGAACAAGAAAGGAAAGGGACACAACAGTTTACCCAGGTTTGGGCCACCTTGCGGTCTAAGACCCTACTCCTGCTTTGGGGTGGATTAGCCTCGCGAGGGGCTGAGGATGAACTAGTATAGAGGAAGAACAACCTCAGGAGGTCTGTTCTTGTGTGGGTGTGAGATAGTGAGGATTCGGATCCTCCCCTACGGTGGTGGCTAAGCTATATTTATAGTGGCCTTGATCCTCTTCCCCCAAACGAAGGCGGGAAGGGATCCCACAATGGCCAATTTTGAAGGGGGACAAGAAGTACATCCTATCCGGACAAAAGGTGGTCTTCGCCTGCAAAGCTTCTGGTCATGACGACGTGGTGGGCTCGGCGATGACATTCGTCCTGCCGTCCTAGCGGTCTTTGTCTCGTTGCATGGGAATGGAAACCTTTGGGCGATTCCTCAGGACCCCGCGTCTGCGCTTGTCTCCTTAGCACCAAAGAGGAAACCTGCTGCTCTGCGCCCGCCTGACTTTGGTCATCATGGCTTGCGTCACCTCATCCTCACAAGGTGGGCGCCTGCATAGGAATCTCCACTCCTCGGGAGCCAGCCTGGGGAGGCCGCCCCCTCCGGAGGTCTTGGCGTCATCCGCCTCGTGAGGCTTGGCCCCTCGCGAGGGTCTTGTCTTGCTGATGCTGAAGATGGGCCGTATCAGGCCATCAATGGAGCCACGCCGTGGGCCGTAGGCAGGCAAGTCTGGGTACCCTGGTTCCCAGAACGCCGATAGTAGCCCCCGGGCCCAAGGCGCGCTCGGACTTGGCTTCGAGGTGAAGCCAAAGATCAAGGGCGAAGCGCCACGGGCCCCAATCGCCTGTGGACCGAGTCGACGCGTGGCGCTTGATGGGACGTGGGCGTCTCCACTTCCCCATGCTACCTCGGCAACTGTCCGGGCTGACAAAAGGACTGGCACCTGCCGCCGAGCCTTCATTGCCTTCTCTTCGCCTTGCTCCGGATCCCCTTTTCTCCGTGCCGAGAGCACCTGCAGATCTGCCAAATTTCTCCCCCAAGTTCTTCGCTGATGGCGTCCAAGAAAGTGAAGCCCGCCGCTCCGGCCGCACACTCTTCCTCCGCGCCCGCACTGGCCCTCAGTACATCCTCCATCACCGAGGTGAGGCACCTTGCCGCCGTGCTCCCGCTGACGGCAAGCAATGACAACGAGGGGAGGGAGCCGGCGCTCCGGGCTGGCTCCACCGAGCGGGGGACCTTGGCGGGGACATTCTATCCCTTCTTCCTCCACAGCGTCTTCGCGGGGCTCGTCCTGCCCTTCTCCAAGTTCTTCCTCGCCGTCCTCGACCATTACCAGGTTCACGCTTTGCACCTCTAGCCCAACTCCATGCTTCTCCTATCGATCTTCGCCTTCTACTGCGAGGCGTTTGTGGGCGTGATGCCCTCCGTTGCGCTGCTCCGCCACTTCTTCTTCCTCCGGATGCACGCCCCGACCCAGTGCTCCGGCTGCGTCTCCTTTGTCGCGGCCCATAGCGGCAACACGCTCATGAGGGCCAGGAAGAAGGTGGAGGACTTCCGGCGTAAGTGGATTTACATGGACGCCAAGGGCCTTCACACTCGGCTGGAGCTGCCGACCGAGATGCTGGAGAAGCTAGACCAGTGGGCTCATGAGAAGCTCACCGACCCCCGGGCGGCGCCGGTCCTGAGGCTGATGCAGGCGGACATGGAGTCTGGGGCGCTTACGGGGGCCATGCTTGTCAAGGAGTTCCTGACGCAGCGCCTGGCACACTCACGCCCCATGTGGGATTTCAAGGGCGCGAAGGACGACATCCGGCTGCGCCCAGGGAGCTTGACAGGAGAGGAGCTGAGCAAGGCTGTGCGTACCTTGCTTGAGAAGGACCCGGGCAGCCTCCCGGTGGCCTACCTCCCGCTGTACCGCCGTGGCGACGGGGCGGAGCTAGCCGCCACCATGCCCATCTTCAACGAGCTGGGGCTCGTGCCGCCCAAGCTCCCCAATTCCCCGTTGCCGGTGTCTTCTGGTGAGGACTCTGGGGGGAAGGGAGAGGAGGACTCAGAGGCGACCGTAGACGATGTGGCGGAGACCTCTCCCCCATCACAGACCAAGCTTCTCCGCGGTCTCTCTGATGATGACGACGCCAGTGAGCACTTGGTCGAGGGATCCCCGCGCTCCATCGGGGTCGTTACGAGGTTCGGGGCCACCCCTTTGCGGAGGCTGGGATGAGTGACTCCGAAGAAGAGCGAGGCGGCATCGCTTCCTCGGGGCGACGCCCCCGCCTTGTCGTCCGTCGCCGCCGCTTCGGAGCTGGCTGTCGTGCGCCCGGCTGATCCTCAGGGCACGATGAAGCCCGCGCTCAAGAAGATCGGCGACGCTGTGGTCCTGGCCAGGAAAAGGGCGTGCATCGCCACCGACAAGTAAGTATCTTACCTTGTTTTCGTTCGCCATCCTCGACGCCATGCCCACGATGCTCTTCTCCTGGCGACCAGGGCGGAGCCCATGGTGAAGAAGAAGAAGGAGGAAGCCGGGACCCATGAGGCCGCATCGCCCGCCACGGCCGCGGTGACCCTAGCATGGACGGAGGAGGCCGCCTCGCGCTCCCCTGTGACGGAGCGGGCCCCTCAGGACTCGGCGGCAGAGCCTCAGGAGGAGGCCGCTTTCGCGGCCCAGCAGACTCCGGAGCCGCCCGTCCCCGTCGCATCCGCGGGGGGTTTGGGGGCTCCAGAGCCCCCTGCTGCCCTTGCCTCTGCGGCGGCGCCAGTCCAGGCACCGGTGCCGCCTCCTCCCCAGGCCCTCGTACTGGCGGACCGTGGCTCCTCTGCCAGGCCCGGTGTTCTGGAGGAGGCCTACACCGTGCTGGACCAGCTCCGGACCGATCTTCAGGGCGCCGAGAGGTGCATGGCGACAAGGCGTCTGGGGCTGATCTCAGGGTGGCTCCAGGCCGACGCGTCTGTCAGGACGGCCTGGGGCCGAGTCAAGGCTGCCGCCGCGGAGGGCAGGAAGGAGGCCGGCGAGGCCACAGTGGATCGTGACGCGGCGCTGGTCGATGCAACGTCCGCCAAGGAACGTTGCAACACGGTGGAAGCCGAGCTGAAGGCCTTCCGTGAAGAGCAGGCTGCCACACCCGTCGGCTCCAGGAGCTGGAGGAGGAGCTCAAGGCCCGGGAGGCTGCGCTCGCCGACCGCAACGCCGAGCTAGCACTACTGCAGGATGCTGCTAACGCGACACTACGATCAGAGCCCTTCGACGAAACTGTGTGCGATGCAATAATCGCAAACGGTGATGTAAAAAAACCGTCAAAAAGGTGCAAAACATTTGCGATGACGGATGCATCAAACACGGTTCAGATTTTAGTTGCATGTGTGATGCAGGGCATATGGTTCAGTTCAATTAACTGTGTGCGATGAGGAGGAACAAAAGAAACGGGCAGCCAGATGAAGGTGTGTGCGATATACAGCATACGGTTCACTCGGATGAACTGTTTGTGATTAGGCAACACAAAAGAAACGGTCAGCCAGATCAAGGTGTGTGCGATATACGACATGCGGTTCACTCGGATGAACTGTTTGCTTTGAGCCAAGAGAACAGAAATGGTTCAATATTACAAGATGTGTGTGATACGCGGCAAACAGGTCTGTAATCGAAAACGTGTGGGAAGACCTATAACAACACAGATGATTCCTGTTAACAAGCCGTGTGTGTTGTGAGCAAACGATTGCTGGTATACAATTGTGAGTGATTAATGAAAACATCACCGACAAGTTCCATTGTTTAGTCCATGTGCGATGTGATTTTCTTTGTCCGCACAACATCTACGCTCTGTCTACAGAGCATCAACATATATACTTAAAAAGACAGCATTGCATAACCAAATTAAGCATACAATTACACAAGTGACTATGCATATAACATTTCCACACACCAAAGTAAGCAATTACATGCATACTAAACTAGGAGAAACGAGGATCTAATCATCTACTTATTGTTGCAACGACGCTTGCCATTGCTCTGCTTCCGGCTGGATCCTTGGCCGTTTTGGGGAAGGCGGCACTTCCTCATGTCAACGATCCGCCTTTACATGTCGTAGCTCGTGCACGCCTCCTTGGCCGCGTACACGACGTGAGCTTTGTCGAGTATCTCCATCCAGGCCGAGTGCCAGGCACGCTTGTCCTTGTTGCAGGAATCCTTCATGTCTCTGTGGTAGGGGTCGATGATGGCCTCGGCGAGGTGAACCAGTGAGTCCTTCTCATGCTCCTTGCTCCCTCAGATCTTGTATTGGCCCTGGATGTCGACAAGATTCTGGCAGGCGATGCCCGAATTCTCAAGCGCCTTTACATCGTTGGTGATGTCCACCGTAGCGAACATGTAGTGGGGGCTGTTGACAAACCTGGCGAAACGCTCGCAAGGTCTTGTGGCCAAGCAGTAGTGGTAGACGAGGACGTGGTGGCGCACGCACATCTGGGCGACAACGACCTTGAGACGAGACCCGGCACGAGCGCGGGTGTCCTCGAGGTCGAACCCGACCATCTTGTACTTCTCCTTGGCAAGCAACAGCTCCATGATGTGGATGGAGTGCTCCACCCAGACCGGGTCATTGGTGTACACCACCGAGAGGTCCATGAACCTTCTGTGGGTGTCCACCACGGCATGCATGGTGAACTGCTGCTCGTCGTCGGCAGCCGCTCGGAGCGCCATTGGAGCCGCGCAGGATACCCTCTAAGAATTTCTCGTGGTGGGTGTGCTTCTTGCAATGGTGGGGCGCGATCGAAAGGTTGAAGAGACACAAGGGTTAAATGGCCGCTGTAATAAATGGGGGCCGGCCGGCCTGTAATCGTCACGTCTTGTCACGGCGTTCATAGCGGAGGATTCCAGTGCACGCTTGACAACACCGCACCGCACGTGTTTTGTTTGACCACGCGTGGGCTCGAAGAGGCGCCAAATGTATCATCGGTGAGCCTGTTCCCGCGCTACCGCGTAGTTTACCGCGCTAGCTTCCCGCCCGGCTAGTTTGGCCACGCCTCGGCTAGAAGAGGGACAAATCATGGGCGTTTATTGGCAAAAAGCTTTGTAAAAATGAAGTGTGTGGAATGACTTCGGTCATAATTTTACCCGTGGTTGATGAGGTCAAAGTTACACAGAAGGGTGATGATGGACACTCGAGTGCGATAATTAATTCTGCGCTCTACAGGGCACACGGTTGAAGAAACCAATTGTGTGCAATAATGTCGAAGATCGCAGTCGAGTTAGCTATACAGATCGTGTGCTGTGAGACCGATAAGGTAAACAGATTCGAGAATGGTTAATAAAATCTAAGACCATTGCATATTAAGGTCAAAATAGTGCTACCAATATACGAGTCTCATACGACGCCATTTCAACGATTGTACCACAAAAGCTTGAAATATTACAAGGTTCAAATTCCAGAGTTATATGGCTCAAATTCGAAGATTACAAGGTTCAAACTGATATTAGAAATGAAATTCAGCTCATCAGCTGCAAACGCTCATGCTGATCCGCTGAACATGGATGTCAAAGGGGTTCAAACTAATATTACCACTTCTAAGTTTGGTTTCGAAACCTCATAATTTTTGCAAAGGGGTCAGCCACTGAGAAGTCATGTATGGGGTTGACACGATGACTTCCGATTACTCTGTCATCTGAAGTTCCAAAATGAAATTCAGCATTTTCAGAGCATATCCCATTCTGCCGCAGGCGCCGGCGCTAATCAACAAACCATTCATTTTTGCGAAATAAATGTAGGGCAAACCTCATTACCTTCAGCACCTTTGCTCTCAAAACAAAGAACCTGGCGAATATAATATCCGGTAAGGTCCCTCGGTAGGAGTTCAAAGTAATTTCTGAGAGATGCAGATCTAGGCATTTAACGTGATTGTTATATTGTGTCACATTATCCACCACTGGGCCTAATCTTATCTGCAAAAGAAGAAAATGTGTTAGTGCCTACATGCAGTTTTGAACACTACTACAAGCCTATTTGGTTTGTAGGATTTGTAAAATGCACTAACATGCCATCTTCGATCTGACATGATTAACATGGGCATTTGATTACATTCTAGAAAAATGTAGCCTTCTTCACAAGAGGTTGGAGTGGATGAAAAGTTCCCTAAGAAAACTAGTACAGATGAATCCAAAGGAGAAATGCTTATGGATTGTAACCATATGGATCAAGCAACCAATATGGGGGGGGGGGGGCATGTATGTACTGAAATCCTCCAAAAGAATCCTTCAAAAATCGTAGTACATTGTCATTGTAAACTTGGAAAAAGGTGTCACAAATTGAACTCCCTTATGGTTAACATTTAACAGGAAAGGAACATCACCTCAATATATAGCTTCTCCAGGCACGGAAAGCATCTCAGGAAACTGACAACTTGCTCCAGGTTGGGGCCGATAGATTCTAGTGCCAAGACCTTCACTGTGCGCAGTTTCGGGGTCAAGCTTGTCGGAATCATTTTCTGGATGACAGACGAACAAACATCTTCAAAATTAGAAATAATGTTAATTTGTAGAAGGAGAGGTAGAAGGCAGCTGTTGTACCTGAACGGGTGTGGATTCAATAACAAGTTCAGAGTATTTGTCAGACGAGTAGCCCGCCACTGTTAATTTCGGCGCAGAAATGACATTGATTCTTGTTGGACCTTCTTGATCAACTACAAGTAATCTCTCAAGTGCAGGTGTGTCCTCAATGACAATACCGTGGTACACATCTTTTGATGTCTTCCTGCCGCACCAGCAACACACATAAATAGTCCGGAGAGTCATGGAGGTGATGTGGAAGCTACTCAACCCATTTATCGCCTGAAGACGAAGGTACTCGAGTGCAGTACAACCATGGAGCAGGCGCTCCATGTCACCGTTTGGGAGGCAGACGACGACGAGCTCGAGGTGCTTCAGTCGTGGTAGAATAAGAGCGGGCGCGTCATTAAGGGGGGGAGGAAATGGCAGTTCCTGAACTTGGCGATGCGCAGCGTGGGCATGAGGCGGAGCGTGGACGTTGGCAGCGAGCGCATATGCCCATCATTAAAAGTGAGCTCCTCGAGCTGATCTAGGGCGGGGGATCGGAACCAGTCGTCAAGCTTGGCTCGGTCCTTGCCGTTGGAACGGAACTTGCCCATTCTAAGGCCTCTGGTTGGGCCAAGGTGACTGCCGAGGATCTTGGAGAATGCATCCAAGCTTTTGCGATAGCCATGGCAGAGCTCGTGGGTGTCGATGAGGCCGAGAGGGGTGGAGTTCCATAGGGGGCGCCACCGCTGAGAAAGGACGGTTGTCTGCGCCCCATATTTGATTGGGAGGAGGGAGATGATGACTGTCAACATATCATCGGGGAGGTTGCTGATGAAGTCTAGGCCTACTGGAGTCGCTTGCGGTTCTTGCTGGCCCCGCCTCCGCTTGTTGGCAGCCCCGTTCTCCACCTCCGGAGTCTCCTTGTCAGCGGCGCTTTCTGATAGAAGTGGGAGTACAGGGAATATTTAGTTAAAACAGGGCAATAGAAAAGTGTATTGGTAACTAGAAGTTATTAGGTAGGAATATAGTAAGAAAATGGAATAACAATTGGTTGCTTAAATACTAGACAATTCATTTGATATTGCTGGGTAAGTCAACATGCAGATACTTGAAAAGAAAACTTACTTCGAACAAAGTCTGGACGGATGATATCGTCGGGGAAGTTAGCATATATCTCATGACCAGGCCCTTTTATGTGCAGTGCAATTATAGTGCCAGCTTTCAGTACATAAAACTTAGAAATTTCTTTCCAAAGGCCAGTGCCAAAATAGGAGTCACCACGTTCATCAAGTCTTATAGTAGCAACGATTGTAAATCCATGGTTTGTGTTCAGTATGACATCCCTGCAGTCTTGATTTATGTAAAGGGAAAGATTGTGCACTACAGATTCTGTTGCATAGCAAGGGACGCGCTGCAGAAAATGGTAGGATTGTTAAAGAAAATATGGTAACATGCAAATATGGGCCCAAATTGAAAGAACTGTACAGCAGTTGAAATCGAAAGACAAAAATCTATAATTAAACAGATAGGGTAAACATGATGTCATGGAAATATGAGAGTAATCGAAAGAACAATACATCATTAATTTTCCTAATATAGAAAGAAGAGGGGAAAAAATCCCCTTTGATGTATATGGTGCATGTGGCACCTTTTATCCAAATGTAGCAATATTTAGAATATGTTCAGGAAAGTAGGCCATGCCAACCGATTTAGGGTGAGATTGAACATACCGCACGCATCCTCAAGTCATCTAGTATGGTGAGATGGAATGTCTGGCGGAGGCCGCAAGGTCCTGATGTGTCCGCGCACTGTACACTCTATGAACGGAAGAAAACCCTCAAATCAGCTCGAATAAAAATGAATTCACGGCGATTTCGGCCGGGTGATTAAAGAAGGCAGATGAACTGGGATAAGAGATGAGATAATATCTCATTAAATTAGTTACCTTGTTGTCCATAAGAAAGAACCCTCAGTACGGCAGATTCCCCAACCGAGCGGAGCTGGGTCGACCGCGAGCAGCGTCGAGAAAGTCGATGGCGATAGGCGGCGGCAAGCGGAAGTGGTGAAATGCGGTGGGCTTTGCCGGCAGCCTGGCGGCGACGGCAGGCGTCGAGCTAAGTGGTTACCGCCGCGATAGGCGTTGCCATGCATAGACGCGGAGGAGCTTTTGCAGGTGTGAATGGGGACCGGAGGGGGTGGCGGGCGGGGTGAGGGTTTTTATGACGTGGGGATGGTGAGGGTTTTCTTTTTTCTTTTTTGAATTGGGTGGTGAGGGTTTTCTGTCCCATAAAGAATTTTGGAGGCGACGGTTTGCTAGAGCCAACCGTGTGTGATTTACGCAACATGCAAAATGAAAGTCATTGCACACGGTTCCAATTTTGGGAACCGTGTGTGATTGACGTACTACCTCCATCCTGGTTTATTGGTCCCCTTTGTAATTTTTACCAAATTTTGACCAAATATTTAACTAAGAAATGTTTATGCATGTCACCAAAAATTATATCATTGAACACTATGCTCAAATACCCATCCAACGATATAATTTTTGCTGACCTGCACTAACATTTTGTCAGTTAAACCTTTGGTCAAAATTTAACACAAATTACAAAGGGGACCAATAAACCAAGACGGAGGTAGATTCCATCAACCGAACTGATTGCATCCACATCCCACGGTTAGACATAAGTAAACATAGATTAAACATACTCAGACATAGATAATAAGCGTACACGTACACAAGCATAGTTCAACCATAAGTACATAGTTCAACCGTCATTAAGCATACTCAAGCATACATAGTTCGATCCCACATCTCATCTCACATGCCGGCACGATCCTGAAGCTTCTTCAGGTACTCGGCTTACGCGTCGTGCGCCACCCTGCGAGAATACTTCTGCTTGAAGGAGCCAACGGCCCGTCCTCTTGTATGTGCCAGAACACTTAGATACGCGCCATGAAGCTTGTGGTTGCAAAATGGGCATCGATAGCCGCCGTTCCAGGTCCTAATACGCCTGTTACGCTTTCCCGCATAAAGCTCCCTCAGGATTTGCCTCTTATACCTCCTCTGGCCATCTTCATCCTCGCTGTCCACATCGTTAGACAGCACCTATACAAATAGTAAAACAAATTTGGCATCAAATCAATGTTTACATGCCGTGAAGTAGGATTAGGAATTTATGGCTATTTATTTATACATATCCAGAGATTATGGTTCGATTTTTAAGCACAATCGTCTATGTACAGACCAATCTTGAAGAAAATAATGGCACAAACATATGTAGGTCATTCAAAATTAATTGTCAAGTCCTGGCTAGGAATTATTAGCACAAACACTAACCCTAGTCGGATTACTAGCAGAAATCATTTGCACAAATGAAACAACTAATCACTTATCACTTGTACCATTTGACGGTGTCCTAGACTAGGGGGTACTCACCACGTCGTCTCCCGACCAGTGGGTCGGGCCGAGGACCCCCATGGCGGTTCACTAATGGGCCAGTTCGGACAGCCGATGACATATACGAGGAAGATTCCACAAGACTTGGTGATCAAGACAAGGACTCCTCTCCACCGACGTATTCGACTAGGACTCTTGTTATCCTAGGCCTCTGGTACATTATATAAGCCGAGGCCAGACTAGTCGATAGATCATTATGACATTACTCATCATACCCCTAGGGTTTAGACCACAATATATGATCTCGAGGTAGATTAACTCTGTACCTTGATACTTCATCAATATAAACAAGAGCAGGACGTAGGGTTTTACCTTCATCAAGAGGGCCCGAACCTAGGTAAAACGTCATGTCCCTCGTTCCTGTTACCACTGATCCAAGAATCCACAGCTTGGGACCCCCTACCCCGAGGTCTGCCGGTTTTGACACTGACATTGGTGCTTTCATTGAGAGTTCCATTGTGTGATCGGCAAAGGATCAATGGCTCGCCTGCAGGTCAACTGCGACGTTGGCATCTTTGTCTCTGGCTCGACTGGTTACCTTGGCTCGACCGAGGACTGTCCTCTGCCTCTGATCATCATGTTCGGATGAGGGCCTTCATCAACATCAACTCCGATCTCTATTATGATCATGGAGGAATCATCTATGGAGCTCGGGGGCTCAACGTCAACATTGCCCTCGGGCGACCGTGCTGTTTTTCCGAACAGCGTACTTGTATCCGCAGCCACCGCCTCCTTGAGCATTGCTTTGATGATTTCTTTGGTGGAATTGTGCGGAATTGAGTTTATAACAACCCTGTAAAATTTCGTCGCGTTCCGATAGAGCAATTTCCGCCGACCTCCGATATACCGGAGCCCTGTCGAATCTGAACGAGAATCCAAATGAGTTTGGAGCCTGGTGTCCAGAATCTAGCTCGGACGTCCTTTGGAAGATCCAACCGTTGATCGGCTGCGGAATTCCTATATGTACCGCCCCTCAAAATTTCAGCTCGATCCGACCGTTCAAACTCCGGGAAACCTCCGATGAGCGCATCGATTTTCAGATCTGTTTTCTGCGCGAATACGAATCCGACCCGAGTTCATCTTTCTTCATGAACGGGATATTGAACAACCTTTTTGGAGGAATCTCTTTCTAGGGTATTGTGTTTTGTTTCCGAACACATGCTCACAAATTTTGCTCTTTTTCGGAGGTAATCTTCACCGTTGCGCCGGTGTCAAACCAGCCTGACAACGTTGCTGCACGGCTGCCGACCTGCGCCAGACGGGTCGTCGCTTCATCGAGCCGAACTCAACCTCTTCGGATCATTATCTCGGCAAGCCGAACAAGAGTTCGGCATTGTGAAGGGTAAATCATCACCAACATTGTCGCCCCATGAATTATACGGAGCGAGCACACCGGCATCGCTGCATGGTCACTTCATCAAGCGGGCATCGACCGCGTCATAAGGTCCGGCCCGCGTCGGCATCGCCGCACTATTGCTTCTTCAAGCCTGGATGTGACCTCTGCGTCCGAAGATCGGGAGTCAATTCCGGCCGGACTCGCCTCTCTTATCACGTATCCAACTTCAATCCTGGACGCGACTTTGGCGTCCGAACATCAGGAGTCAACCCTGGCCGGACTCGCCCCTCGCACCATAGTACTGGAGGACGATTCCGAAGAAATCCCAAATACTAATCCGGCTGACCAAGCCGATGTCCACCACGCCGACCTGCTTCGACACCTCGGCCGGCATGGGACTGCAAACGCCATACTACTGACCTGCCCCGTCACCTCGGCTAGACCGGGGGCTTCGCCATCTCTTCATCAACCTACTCCGGTGACTTCGGCATCACCAGCTGACCAGCTTCGTCACGTTAGCTGGACCGGGGGCTTCGCCTCGCCACATCGACCGTGCGGCATCACCACCTCATCAAGCCGAACTCCTCGCTCGGTTACCTCGGGCTTGGGGGCTGGGACCTTGGCTAGGCTACGGACTACGTCTTTGTCCCGCCACGAGCTCGGACCTCGTCAACAATACCGAGCACATTAACCAGCTAAGTCGCCTCCATGCTCAGTTTTTTTCTTTAAATTTTTTTATTTTATTTTATTTCTTGTTCGGTTCAACCAAACATTATATTTGTGTTAAACAAAAAAGTTGTTCGTTCAAACGTTGATTGTTAAACACTTCTTTTTTCCGCCGAGCTCTTCGTCACCTCGGTCATGAGGGTTTTTGTCACCTCGGCTGGACCAGGGGCTTCGGCTCGCCACATCGATCGTGCGGCATCGCCACTTCATCGAGCCGAGCTCTTCGCTCGGGCACCTCGGGATCGGCTTGGGGGCTGGGACCTCGACCCGCCGCAAGCTTGGCCCACATCATCAACGCCGAACACATTAACCAGCTAAGTCGCTTTCATGCTAAAAGTTTTTACATTTTTTATTTGTGTTCGGTTCGACCATGCTCACATGCGTTGTTTGTTAAAAACACTTCCTGTCATAGGTTAACTGGGGGCTCTTAAATTTATACGAGCCATTTTATAATGAATGTTTTTCTTCTCAGTCGTTGCAAAGTCTTTTTCTACCACTCCTTTTTTTGACTCGAGTGTGTGGTCAATAGCCGGATAGCCTGGCTTCTCTCTAAAAGCCGCTTGAGTTTAGTTCGCTAAACTGGCCTTGGAGAAGCACTCCGCCTTTGGGATAAGGAGATTGAAGCCGAAGGTTGACCTACTTGAAGTTTAGAGATCGGATGTGTCATGTTAAAGCACGACAGAAGCACAAATTTTTTTAAGACCAATTTTGGATTGGCACAAAAAACTTGTTTTAGTTCGGATGTAAAGTTTTTACTAAAGTTTTTTGGTTTTCCATGCTTATGGCACTTTTAATCTATTTGTGTGTTTCCAGCATAAGTCTCACAGTATGACGCCTGACACATTTAAAGCTTCGGCAATATCAACGGGGGGCTGCGACTAGAGCCGAACCCACCAAAAGCCAAGGCACTCCGAGGAGTCCTCGGCAAAACGTTCTCGGATATTGCTTTATATGCACCAGTTTCGAATTGTGTCTTCGGTCAATAGTTGGGTTGCCCGGCTCCTGTGCTTGCCTCCTACGTTCTGCTTTGTTCGGCTAGGAGTGCAAAGGGAGAACCACTGCGATTGTATTTCCGGTTTAACTGGTCAAGTACCTCAGTGGAGAAAGTCGAAAACTGACTGTCACAATGAGCGTAAACTGGTCGGCGATCCGATGACCGTATTAAACAATGGGCCTTTCATAAGATTGGCCGAAGTGTTACTGGTTTGACCCCGGCTGACGCTGAACACTAACCAGGGGCTAGTAACTGGCCCCGAACTTCAAACTCCTATGACTAAGTGAAAGTTATAAAGCCCGCATATCTGATTGCCTCGTTTCCGCTAACACAACCGCCTCCAGGAACCGAGACGTCGGCTAAGGGTTGTATTGTTAGTATGGAAACACCCTGTGTAGCATCTACAAAGGGGTGGAAGCCGACGATGGGCCACTTTCAGGTTATAAACAGTCTGAATGGAGAATTTACCTTCCATAATTATCGTAGTAAAGCCATAAATATGCATCAATTTGACTTAAGATTTTGGCCAAGCTGGGTTGCCTGGCTCCTGTGCTTACCCCTACGTTCCCGATTGTTCGGCTAGGCGGTAAAGGGAGCACCTCTGTGATTGTTACTACCGGGTCATCCGGATTAGTACCTCAGACTGGGTGAAGCCGAAAGCTAGCCATCTTAAAGGATATAATTGGTCAGCAACAATGGAAGCAAAAATTCTGGTTCATCATGGACCACAGAGTTCGGGAACTTTCCCCTAACTAAATCCTCCATATTTTCCTCCCACGTTGATCAGAGATGAGGTTTCATGATCATGGTCAGCATGAGAACTCAAAGAAAGGAACCGATAGCGGAACTATTTCTTTGAAATATGTTTCTTACATAGTAATATAACATATCTCTCCGCATACCTTTGTTTATAAAACCGTATGGCCGGATTGCCTTGTTTGCCATAAATCTTTGCCCTCATAAAGGCTTTATAAAGTGGGACAAACACTCCTCGGCTACTGGTTGAGGAGGTTGAAGCCGATGGTCGGTCAACAAAGTTTTGTACAATACGGATCCGAGCTTTAATGATGTAAAGTACTTAGGCACATAGAATCATTACACATAAATTGCGAGCAAAAGTCAAATAATTGTAGCCAATCTTTCAAAGAGTCAAGGGCACAATCTCGCTGAGACAACCGAGCAGCTAACATAACGCTCTCATAATTACCTATTGGCATTGATTTCCTATCTATTAAGCCCCTTGAGGCCGACCTTGGCGAGATCAGCTTTCGTTAGCTCTCGCTCCTTTAAGAGATCTTTATTCTCTTTCTGAGAAGTTTGTGTTAAACACAACAAAATTTTCTGTCAAACGGATATCGATCCTTAATTCGGCCACCCGTGCCCACATTAAGGCTCGGGGGCTACTGGGCTTCGCGCTTATCATTTATAAATATTAAAGGGGCACATCGATCCCCTGATCTGGTGTTGCCACCCGACCAGTGGCTCGGGGGCTACTGCATTGCCTATTCAATGCAGAAAATTCATAATGCCCAGTGTTCGGCTTGACCGATCTATGGGCAAATGCGTCTTCGGACAATAGTAGGTACCATCTGGACCTATCCGGCATCAAGCTAATATATTACGGCAACTTCTCAAGACCCTCTCTCACGGACCCGTCTGCCGATCACTATTTCCTCTAATATATTACACCGTGTTTCTATTCCTACGTATGCTTCCGAGCTAGGAGTTGATCCTCAGGCCGATTTCTCGAATCGACCTGAGTCTCAGGGGCTACTGAAATCAGTGGTTTCATGTTTTCCTTTAGGTGCATCTCAGGTTTTAGACCGATATGCACCTTGAGGGCTACTGGCTATACATCTCGTCAGCAAACAAATTGCAAAGATGAAGAAAAATATACCGGCAATAAAGCTCGGATGCAAGTAGTCCAACATAAAGCTCGGATGCAAGCAGTCCGGCATAAAGCTGAGATACAAGTGGCTGGCTCCATAGAGGGCATTTCCGGCATTAAGCTCGGCTGAACTCCTTCAACTTTTTTGAACCAAGGTGATTTATGACACCTCGGATACAGTCCGGCGTTGGAGCTCGGAAGCAGTCCGGCGTTGGTGCTCGGCTGCAAAAAGACACCTCGAATGCAGTCCGGCATTGGAGCTCGGACGCAAGAGGACACCGCCGCATGGGAAACACTTAAAACCCGAGGTGTGGCGTAAAAATAACAAGGCATTGATAAAGGCCGAAGACTTAAAGGGCTCCTCGGATGCCCGACGTGTAAACTCTTCGGATTTAGCTCGGCAATCCTCAAGATCGAAGATGGGAAGATTTGTTGAACCAGTTTTCAAGACCGACGGCCGAAGATGAAGAAAGTTTGGAGGAACCGAGGAGCGTCCCCAACTTGAAGACTGGTTCAGGGGGCTACTCACGGTGTCCTGGACTAGGGGGTACTCACCACGTTGTCTCCCGACCAGTGGGTCGGGCCGAGGACCCCCATGGCGGTTCACTAATGGGCCAGTTCGGACAGCCGATGACATATACGAGGAAGATTACACAAGACTTGGTGATCAAGACAAGGACTCCTCTCCACCGACGTATTCGACTAGGACTCTTATTATCCTAGGCCTCTGGTACATTATATAAGCCGAGGCCAGGCTAGTCGATAGATCATTATGACATTACTCATCATACCCCTAGGGTTTAGACCACAATATATGATCTCGAGGTAGATTAACTCTGTACCTTGATACTTCATCAATATAAACAAGAGCAGGACGTAGGGTTTTACCTCCATCAAGAGGGCCCGAACCTGGGTAAAACATCATGTCCCTCGTTCCTGTTACCATTGATCCAAGAATCCACAGCTCGGGACCCCCTACCCCGAGGTCTGCCGGTTTTGACACCGACACCATTCAAACAATCAATACACTACACAGATCTAATGAAACTTACTCAGATTTCTTGGATTGAGAGAACATAACCATAGGATTTCTATTCCAAAAAGGGGGAGGCAGGAGTAACCAGAGAAACCCTAGGATCTATTTGACACATAAATGGGTATAGATGACTAACCAGTTGTCCGTCGTCATCGGAGTCGTCGCCAGAGTGGTCGTCGGAGTCGTCGCTGGGGTCGTCGCCCGAGTCGTCACCAGAGTCGGTGTGGAACTCCGCCTCCGGCTGTGGAAGCTCGATGTCGTCGACGATGTCAGGGTGCAGTGATAACTCGCCGCCGGTGACGGCAACCTCTGTCTCCATCTCCATGCCGTGCTCCGGTGCTTCAGCAGCCCCGGCGTCGCCACTCCCTCCGATGGGGAGCTTCGGCGGCATCCTCATACACTGACGACTTTGAGGACTGAGAGCGGCGTCGAGGATGCAAGCGGACAGAGAGGATTGTGTGTGCGTTGAGGATGGGGGGGGGGGGCGGCCGCTCGGGCGCACCATTAATATGGAGTAGTGGGAGAGAGGCGGGCGGCGGTCAAACCGCTGGCTCGCCTCCCGGTGAGCCTGTGCACCGGACTACTGGCATGCCTACCCTCGTTTCACACAGCTACTCGCACGCCTCCCGATGACACTGTGCAGCGAGCACGCCTCCATCAATTCAAACACCTACACTCACGCCTGCTCGCACGACACACGGGTCGCGTGGCGGCACGTGTATTGTTTTTCTAGTTGGATGATTAATGCTGCCGCTTTATTGCTTAACCGAAGCATGGCACGTATCTATTGTTGGTCTAACGCTCACGGTTCGAATAAATAATCCATTTGGGATATTGGTTCCCAATTATTAATAATCTCCCTTTTGTAATTAGATAAAGATTACATCAAAACTGGTCTCAAATTTGACAAAAATAAAGTACAATGCCACTTTGTATTAGTGTCCATATGACAACACGATAAGTTTCATGAACTTCAAATAAGTTTTGGATGTACTAGAATTTAAAAATCAAGATTCTCAATGTTTGAAATTTCTTCCACGGGGAGTAAAACATGCACCCAGTGAGACACATGTGTTTTTGCAATCCATTTAGGTGCACTGTCATGTGTGCATGTAGCTCAAATTTGATTTTTGCACATTATACCCGTAGAAAATCGATCAATTAATGTACTAAAATGTCTTAATGATCTCTATTTTTTTTTGAAATTAAAACGTCCCTCCTTTGGTAACATATGTTCACCACGGGATAATTTAACATGCATCGTAGTTGCGGTGGATTCGCGGTGTGTGTGTGTGGGTGTGTGCGTCTGGGGGTGGCGGGTGGCTCGCAGTACACTACGAGTTGTGAGCCACCGTGTGGGTTGGCTGTTTTGTTAGGCAGGTGCCACATCAGAGTCGTGAATTCGTTATTTAAAACATTACACAACCCTTTCATACATACATGTTTTGGCCACATGCAGTCGATGGTTGTCCTACACGACACTCGATACTCGCATGTGACGCTTTCTGTGGGCCCGCGAGGTCGTCGTCCATCACTTTGACGAACAGCCGGCAGTGAGGTTAATTTGACCAACAAGGTAGAATCTTTTTTGTTTGTGTTATGGTGGTATATAGTACGCATCGAAGAGGTGGGAGGGGACTAGCATATATACTATACGTACGCGTCCATGAACAAGTACACCTCACTCAGTGTCGGGACTTTTCGGTTTCCAAGGCACGTGCCACATCAAGTTGTGAAATTGGCTATTCAAACATCACACAACACCTCTTTGGCCCACATGCATGCAGGCAGTGGTTATCCTAGCTAGGACACTCACGTGTGACGCTTCCATCTGTGGGCCCACGAGGCCATCGTCAATGCATGCATCACTTTGACCTACATCGGGAGAGGTTAATTAATTTCACCATCGAGGAGGATTCTTTTTGGGTTGTATTATGGTAGGAGCATATAGTATGCGTCGAAGAGGGGGAAGGGGACCATCATATGTAGTACGCTTCATGAACCTCGCTCTATGTGGGGGGTTTACGGTTTTTTAGGCATGTGGCACATCAAAGTTGTGCATTTTGGGTATTCAACATATGTTTGGCCCACATGCAAAGCGATGGTGGTTGTCCTCTCGTACCCACTTAAGCGGTTATCAGCGATATCGATGCTTTCCATCTGTGGGCCCACTTGGTCCATCACTACTTTTTGCCTGACAACGAGAGAGGTTAATTTGACTTAGGAGGGATTATTTTTTTGCTTGTAATACGGTATATATATAGGTCATGCTCTGGGATGACATGATACAGTTTGAGCACACACACATGCATGTGTACGCATGAATCCCTCCCATCGAGTCGAAGTGGCTAGTACAACGACACGTCATGAACCGATCTCGCTCTGTGTGGGGACTGTATGATTTTCGACGCACGCGCCACAACAATGTTGTGAAATGGTATTCAAACATGCATGCACGCATCACCTCCATACATATGCATGTAGTGGTTGTCTTCGAACGGTACACTCCCTCGCGTGGTTATCGGTGACAAACCTATATATTCGTGGGCCCGCATGGACATCCATGATCACCTTGACCGACAACAAGATTGGTTACCATGGCGGATTCTTCCTTTGGTTCGTGTTATCGTAGTATAGGTCATGGTGAGATTCAGACCTAATTAAGTTTGAGTGGATATACTATGCACGCATGCATGCATGAATCCCCGTTGTCGGCTTGAAGTGTGGTGTAACATACATATGCATCGTCAACCTAATAACCCTCACTCAGTGTGGGGAT
The DNA here is from genome assembly GCA_011799875.1 of Thinopyrum elongatum. Taxonomy (NCBI): domain Eukaryota; kingdom Viridiplantae; phylum Streptophyta; class Magnoliopsida; order Poales; family Poaceae; genus Thinopyrum; species Thinopyrum elongatum. The sequence continues at coordinate 432,388,439 of CM022299.1, read as the reverse complement.
TTCTAGTTCGAAATCACGGTGCCACATCAAAGTTGTTCCACTGTGTATTTAAAAACACACCTCTCCATACATATATATGTTTGGGCCACATGCATGCAATGATTGTCTTCGGGGACTAGCTATTTGCGTGATTATTGGCGAGCTAGCCCATCTCCGGGGTCGCATGGACGGCCATCACTTTGACCAACAACAAGAGAGAGGTTGTACAACCAAGGTGGATTATTCTTGGTCCGTTTTACGATCCATCTTGGTGAGATGCCTCTCTGGCCCACCGACTGAAAGTGTGTGCATGTGTGGGGGGGGGGGCTGATACTTCGCACTTTGCTAGGTGAACCTCGGTTGGGGGGGGGGGCATTCATAGCTTAGGATTCCCTTCATGCGACCAAGAGGGGGGGAGGGCTTCTAGCTACTTCGCACTTTGCTAGGTGGACTTCGGTTGGGGGGGGCATGCATTCATAGTTTAGGATTCCCTTCGTGCTGACACGAGGGGGGGCATGCATTCATAGCTTAGGATTCCCTTCGTGCCGACACGAGGGGGGGGGCTGCTAGCTACTTCGCACTTTTCTAGGTGAACCTCGGTGGGGGGGGGGGGGCATGCATTCATAGCTTAGGATTTCCCCTTCGTGCCGACATGAGGGGGGGGGCAAGCAATACCGTGCGCTTTGCGAGATAGGTGCCACATCGAAGTTGCATTTGGTATTTGAACATCAAACCACCCTTTTCATACATAAATTTGGTCCACATGCAAGCGTGTTCGTGTTCTGACCCTCCCCGCGTCATTTTTCACCAAATTTATGAACATTAGACAAGTCGGATGACGCAACAGACACATTTCACTCAAACTAACCGTGTGCCACGCCGGTGCCACTGTCACACACACATTCGCACAGTACATTGGGCTCCACGAGGGCACGAGGCTTCCCCTCTCAAAAATATCTACCCGCCTGCAGCTTTTTTCTGTTTGATAACACACAGTTATTGTGTTTCGACCGTGTGTGATGTTTCTTGTTCCCAATCCCGCCTGCATCCCTCGAAAATATCTGCCCGCCTCGAGGGTTTTTCTATTTCATAACACACGGTTGTTATCTCCGGACCGTGTGTGATGTTTCTTGTTCCTAATCCCGCCTGCATCCCTCGAAAATATCTGCCCGCCTCGAGGGTTTTTCTGTTTCATAACACACGGTTGTTATATTCGGACCGTGTGCGATGCACCATCATCAAAATTTTCAATAGCCCCGGCATTTCACTCCTGCGTTTGAATCCCGCGTAGTAAAAATTTTAGTACCCGCGTCATTTCCTCTAACACACCCCCGCCCCCAGCCCCCCCCTCCACACACACACACACACAGACACACACACACACACACACCAAAACCTCCTCGGGCGCGCACACACACACACCCCCTCCCTCGCTCGAAACACTAGCAAGGTCCCCGCCGCCGTCGCAAGGCCTCCATTGTCAACATCTGCCGGTTTGCCCGTGCAACTTACCCACCGATCTCCATACCCAGGCCGCCGTGAGTTTCTTAGATGACGCCTGCCAAACGCCCCCTTTCCCACAGATCCCCATCCCCATCCCCCACTCCAGAGCATCGCAGCCTAAGCCTGGCTACGCTTCCCATGGAGCTCGAGGAGCGACTGGACCAAAAGAGGTGTATCGCGGTCTCTTCGCCCGACGTCGCCGAGGAAGCTGACGACCATTACTGTCCGCATGCACTCAAGCAGCGGGCTAGAGTATGCGGGTATGTCTCAGACGCCAGCTATGACATCGAGGTCATCGACAGTGACGGCCTAAGGCAGGCTATGTCACAGGTTAAGTGGCCCACCCCCAACCCCTCGGGTTCAACCGCCCTCGATCTCATCCATGGCCCCGCCGTTGATCTCCTCTGGCTCGCTGTCAACAATTTGCCATCCTACATCGCCATCGAGCCCCTTTTGTCATTTCTGAAGGACACGTTCTACGACGCTGGCTTGGGATCCACAGCTTCCAAGTCAGACCTCATCGACGGCGACCACGAGGAGGGAACCTTCTCTGGCTCTTCCAAGGGGAAAGAGCCCATCTGCTCTTCCAAGGGGAAAGAGCTTGTCTGCGACATCAGGGAGGGCACCCTACAGCCATGCTCTTCCAAGGGGAAGGAGCCCATCTGTGACAACATGGAGCGCATCCAGGGTCCGTGCTCTTCCCACGTGAATGAGCCCATCTGTGACAAGTGAGGAAACCCATGATTTGTTTTGCCGTACCTCTTCACAGGGGAAACCCATGATTTGTTTTGTCGAGTCCCTTTTGTAGTGTAGTGAGAATATGTTCAGTTTTAATTGCTATATTTGGTTGTTTGTAGTATGCCTTGTTTATTTCAGTTGTTCACAATGTGATGCTCTATATGTGCAATTATTTACTGTGCAGTACATTTCATCAATCCAGTTTTAAACATACCGATAGGAATGCATATATTTGCTTGCTGTTAAGCCTGTTATAGCTAGCATATGCCTCTTTTAAAGTTTTTTGATTGTTTGTAGTTAGCATATGTCCAGTTTCAAATGCTATCTTTGGTTGTTCGTAGTATTCCTTGTTTATTCCAGTTATTCACAACATGATGTTCTATATGTGCAAGTATGAACTGTGCAATTCAATTTCATCAGTACCAATTTCAATAATACCACTATGAATGACTAGATTTGGTTGCTGCATCTTGTAGTTAACACGCCTTTCCATTTTTATTTAACAATAACCAGTGTACTTAGACCGGCACAATACTAGTTTGAATGAATATGTTTGCTTGTTGTTAAATGTTTGGCCTGTTGCAGTTAACACACCTTTCCACTTGTTTTGCTTTACTAGCGTGCTTAAACCTGCACACTGAAGCTATCTTTTGGAGATTATTTTGTCTGCCATGGATAATTTTGGTTGATGTTTAGCCTGTTGTGCTTAACATGCCTCTCGATGTACCTACACAGGACAATTTTGGGAACGACTGCTGTTTTCCATCGAGGTTAGTTTCATCCCATGGCTTATATATACTCACTGTTCAGGATATCAGTAGCTGGTACCATATAGGCCGGGGGCTGATAAGGGACTAATCGGTGAATCAGACTTTTAACTGAATATATTTGTAACCCATTTATCGTTAGGTTAACTAGGGCCATATGTAATATATCTAAGGCTACATAGCAACATGCACTGTACTTAATGTCTAAATATGCAATCCTAGGCTACATAGCAACAAGGAAGAGTGTTACCTTAATGTTCTGATGATGTCTAGATATACGTAGAAGAGCAGCAGCAGTAGCAACAACAACACAACCCTGTTTGGATACTCAACTTAGCTAGAGGTTAGAGTTAGTTTCTAGCTCATGACTAACCCTGAACTAACTCCATCCAAAGAGGTGTTTGGATGACAGGGTTAGATTGACAATAAATGCACTAGGAGAACTAGCTCCAATTAGCACCTCTTGGGTTGGATATTTTTTTGGGTGGGTTAGATGCAACTAGCTCAAACTAGCCCTCATGTTTGGATATACTTTAGGGCTATTTGAGCCCGAACTAGCTCGAACTAACTCTAACCCATGGATACAACAGCAGTTAATCAGCCGATAATTTGTAAGAATGCAATAAACTCATTCCGGCCCATAATATAAGATGTTAATTCATCTAATATGTGAGTATATTGGATGTTATAAGATATTATAAAAGAGTGTTGTACTACATCATTGTGCAATTGCTGTTTAGCGTCTAATATTAACTTGGTGCTTTTAGGTACATATGTCATTGGTAAAGATCCGCGCTTCGACCCTTTCTGCGTATGGGGCAATGAGATATCGATGAACCAGCATCAGGTGAGGAAGCTGATAAATATTGTTAGTAAAATGGGTCAAAAGATGGCAATTAAACTATTTGTTTACACTTTATCCAAGACAACAGCGAACTGCAGGATGGTAAGTAAGAACTCTGCAACCTTCTTTTTACAGCCCATAATGAGTTGTGTTAGATGACAATGTCTGAATCTTTTTCCTTTGCAGTGGTTGCCAAAGCAGTTTACTCAAGATTACCTCTCAAACTACATGGTTGGTGGGAATGCAAAGGTTAAAGTATTTCTACCAGAACACGATGATTATCTAGATGTTTTCATGAAGACTGTGAAGGATGGGCGGTCGGCCATCACAAGGGGTTGGACTAGAGTCATACGTGCCTTCTGCATGGAGGAGGGCACAATATGGGCATTCCGCTTCACCTTGTTCAGCAACCAGAATGTATTTCGCCTCTTTCTTTACCGTCTTTAATAGTACTAGTATACAACTGTGGTTCATCATTCTTTATTTGGTTCTTATGTAATTCTTGAACATATGTACCTATGAATCGAATAATGCATTGGTTGTTTGAACCTGATGGATATGAATAAAGCTACAACATACATTCAAATTCAAATCCAAATCCGGTACAATTTGAAATAGCAGCAATTAAATTACGGTGAAATTACGCCCTCCAGGTCGTTACGGCACACACGGTTGGTAAAACACAAACGTTTGCGATATACACCATAATCCGACACGGTTCATAGAGAGGAAACATGTGCAAGCATGCACACAGTTGCCGTTTGCAAAGCGTGTGCGATGTCAGACAATATCACAAACGGTGCGGGCAAACTAAATGTTTGTGTTAGTTGCCTTATCGTACACAATTCGCAACCATGAACTGTTTCTGATGAAGTATGCATCGTAAACGTTGCACCACAGAATAGCGTATGTGATAGTTGTCGTGTACGACGATGTTACGACGGTCCGATGTTTCGTAATCCTGTCTGACACTCGTACGACGATTAGCTAATCTTCTTAATTAGTTATCGCATACGGTTTGGAAAAAGCGAATGTGTGTGATTGTATGCTTATCATGCATGTTCTATAATAGTGAACCGTTTGTGATGGGCCGCGCTGAGGGAGTCCTGGATTAGGGGGTCCTTGGGTGTCTGGGCTATTCGATATGGGCCGGACTGATGGGCCGTGAAGATACAAAGCGGAAGACCTTCCCCCGTGTCCGGGTAGGACTCCCCTATGCGTGGATGGCAAGATTGGTGTCCGGATATGTAATTTCCTTCCTCTACAAACCGACTCTATACAACCCTAGGTCCCTCCAGTGTGTATATAAACTAGACATCTAGGGTTTGGCCATTACGATCTCGAGGTAGATCAACTCTTGTAACCCCCATACTCGTCAAATACAATCAAGCAGGACGTAGGGTTTTACCTCCATTAAGAGGGCCCGGACCTGGGTAAACATTGTGTCCCACTTGTCCCTTGTTACCTTTGATCCTCAGACGCACAGTTCGGGACTCCCTACCCGAGATCGGCCGGTTTTGACACCGACATTGGTGCTTTCATTGAGAGTTCCACTGTGTTGTCGGCAGAAGGTTCGATGGCTCGTTTGATCATCGACAACGATGCTGTTTCCGGGGAAATTTCCCTCCCTGGTCAACTTTTTGTGTTTGGCGGCTTTGCTCTGCGTGCCAATTCAACTGGTCACCTTGAACAGATCGACAGCTACGCTCCTGGTCACCAGATCAGGTTCGGAAGCCTGAATTATATCGCTGATATCCGAGGAGACTTGATCTTCGAAGGGTTCTCGGCCTCGACCGCCGCTCCTCATCTACATGAAGGAAGCCCGTCGGATCCACCACCAGGCTCCATTCAAGGATCAACTATAGTTCCTGCCCTAGCCTTAGATCCAGAGCAGACCACCCTGTCCGAAGACGGGAGTATGAACCCCACCGGACCCTCTCATACTACGGAGCTCCCTGCCGGAGACCCAGAGGTGACCATATTATCGGCAGGCCTGGAATCAAACAGGGCTCTCCCTGTCATCGGGAAGCCGGACTCACCTCTAGATGTTATCTCCGAACTCTTGAGGTCTGCATCCATTGAGCACTGTCAAGCGGCGATTTCCAGACCCAGCTCCGCAGGCCCTCAGTCACCCGTCCAGCTATCGCTCCTAAACGAGGCTCTGGACTTAATGCGATCTCTCACTATCACGGAAGTGTCACTTCCGAACTACGCCCAGCTTGAACAAGGGGCTGAGCGCAGGGAATTTTGCATCCCACCCACCACCCACTTAATAGCCACTGTCGAGGACTTGACCGACATGCTAGACTACGCCTCCAAAGACATCGACGGTATGGACGACGATGCCGGAGCTGAACCAGGCCAAAACCCACCTATCACTAGGCGTTGGACGGCCACTTCTACTTATGACGTGTACATGGTGGATACCCCCGAAAAGAAGGACGACGATAGCGCTCAAGACCCGATCGTGGACAAGCCTGTCGAGGCACCACCAAAACACCGACATCAGCGGTGCCGCTCACGATCGCGTCATGAAAAGGAAAGCAATACCGGCACCGAAGACAATAACACTCCGGAGAATGCCGAAGACTCCGACCACCCCATCGAGCCTGCTGTTGAGCAGGATGAGTGGGAAGATGGACAAGTCAATCCGGACAAACTTGTCGAGCATGAGGATTCGGAAGATAGTAACTATCTACCGGCCTCCGAGGAGGATGTCAGCCTCGGCAACGAAGATTTCATCATGCCAGAGGAACCCTTTGAGCAAGAGCGCTTCAAGCGACAGCTCATCACCACTGCGAGGAGTCTAAAAAAGAAACAGCAACAGCTTTAAGCCGAATAGGATACGCTCAACGACAGATGGACCAAGGTCCTGGCTGCCGAAGAATACGGCTTCGAGTGCCCAACAAAAAGCTACCCGAAGCGTAGGCTACTACCACAATTTGACGACAAGGCCCTTGAGCCAATACCGTCAAGATATAATCATGCTGATGAACCAGACCGACCACCACGTCGACGGGACAAAGCAGCTACTTACGCCGAACACCAGCCCGCGCCACCTCGCCGTCGAGACAAACAGGTAGCAGCTCCGGGCTATACCTACGACTTACGTCAGGACCTGGACAATAGAGCCAGTCAGACTAGATCAATCTACGGATCAAGGGGACGTGCTCTAACACGAGACGATGGCCATCAAGCTTTGCGCAATAAGCATAACCAAACTCGGGCCGAACACCAAACACGGATGTCATCCAAACTCTATCGTGACGTTGCCCGATACAGAGGCGCCACACACCCCTTGTGCTTTACCGATGAGGTAATGCAGCACCAATTTCCAGAAGGGTTTAAACCCGTAAACATTGAAGCATATGATGGAACGACAGATCCCGCTATATGGATTGAAGATGTTCTTCTCCATATTCACATGGCTCGCGGTGACGATCTCCACGCCATTAAATACCTCCCCCTAAAGCTAAAAGGACCAGCACAGCACTTGTTGGGGATATAACTATTGAGTATAAACCGCCCAGGAGGGGCCGGGTTATGCTCATAGTGATTTACCTGTATTGAAGCCCATGAAGACATTGAAGATGGCGACTTACAAAGGAGACTTAATAAGAAGGACCAAAGCCCAAAGGCGAGTTAGGGCCCATAGATGTAAACCGCCATAAGTATATGACTTGTATTGTAAGATAGGAAAGAGTGGATACCGAGCCGGACACGTTTATGAGCCAGCCGGGATTCTGTGAACCGCCGAGCGTCAACCTGTGTATATAAAGGGACGACCCGGCGGCGGTTTAGGGACAAGAAACAACAGATCGAGAGCCAGGTTAAGCGTATTCGCTCCCTGGTCATCGAAACCCTAGCAATACCACCTCAAACTGGATTAGGCCTTCACCTTCACTGCAAGGGGCCAAACCAGTATAAACTCCCCGTGTCCTTTGTCCTGATTAACCCCTTTAAACTAACCTCATTGCGATGGCTCCACGACTAAGTCCTCACCCTAGGACATCTGCCGTGACTATTCCACGACAGTTGGCGCCCACCGTGGGGCCAGCGCATGGTGGTTTCGAGTTCTTGAAGGGCAACTTCGAAGGGATCAAGGGATACGCTGTGGGCCGGATGACCAAGAGTCATCGCGGCAAGCTCTACATCGACGACGAAGGCTGGGGCCCCGAGGCCGGCTCAATTGAGTATGGGTACCGGGTCCCCTTTGGTGGAATTCATGTCTTCATTGGCAAGATCAGTGAACCGGGCCCTGAGCCGGACACCTGCACCGACATCATCGAGATGGCTCAGCGTGCAAAACCCGCCCGAGTTCAGCCCGCCATGAGTCGTGCCTTCGTGGGATTCATCAATGGTGCGGAATCTGAGGATAAATCGGTATCTGACGGTGAGACAGTTGTCTATTCTGATGGCGAGTCATCCACCGGTGAAACCGAGTCATTGTACCAACTGCAAGACGGTCGGCTTGGGGGCTGTTCTGATGGCGATAGTATTCCGGACCCCTACGAACCGCCGAACCGGGTTGCAATCTTCATGGTCAAGCTGAGAGAGCCAATCAAGAGATCCTGAGAGGCATCAAGCCCCGGCTTATGGTTCCCTTACAGAGAACGCTGGGTTGTTGGGTAGAGGAGTTACCCTCGGTGCTATGGAGCATCAACACAATGCCCAACAGATCTACGGGTTACACGCCTTTTTTCATGGTTTATGGAGCAGAGGCGGTTCTCCCCAGTGACATCCGTCACGACTCACCCCGTGTGGCGGCTTACGTTGAAGCTGATAATGAAAAGGCATGTCAGGATGCACTTGACCTGTTAGACGAGGCGCGTGATCTCGCAGCGGCTCGTTCGGCGATTTACCAGCAAGATCTACGTCATTATCACAGCCACCGGGTCAAGACCAGAACCTTTCAAGAAGGCGACTTAGTGCTTCGGCTTATCCAGGATCAGATTGATATGCACAAGTTATCCCCACCTTGGGAAGGACCCTTTGTGGTCAGCAAGAATCTGAACAACGGGTCATACTACCTTATTGATGTTCGAGACCACAAGGACTCACGCACGTCGGAGGAAGAGACTCGTCGGCCGTGGAATATTGCTCATCTTCGGCCTTACTACACCTGAGCCATTGGCTCTTCTGATGTACATATTTTTGACAATGTATATATTGTGATCAATATAATAAACCGGCACCCCTGCTAAAGCAGGGCCTCTGTCGTTTTTTCTTAATGAGTCTTTGGTTACTTGGGGGCTTCCGGCTTATGAGCGAAGTTATAATTACCCTTTGAACCGGCTTATAAGCCAATTGAAAAACAAAACTTGGGGGCTTGCTACCCAGGTTAAAGGTACCAAAGAGAGTCTATTGCAAAATCACAGCTCAAACATAGGTGCCCCTTGAGCACAGCTCAAAAATATTACTTGGGGGCTCCTTGATTCTAAAGAACAAAGAGTTTGTATAACCCTTGTAATAGGCTTAAAAGCCAGGCTTGGAAGCCAGGTGTATTCACCTAAAACCCCAGGTTATCCTGCCTTTTTAAGTAAGCCATTCCGCCCAGGTATTCCTGGAATGACCCGCTGAATGTTTGACAAGTCAATCTTATACAGACCCTGAACTTGTCAAAGTTAAAACGACGATTGGTTATGTGAGGTCCATCTTATAAGGTTTGTATATAGGTTTAACTCAGTAGCTGTGCAGCCCGTGAAAGCCCTCGATTTTCGGCCTGGCAGCCCATGAAAAGCCTCGTTTTTTCGTTTGTTTTATTCCACAGTTTTTTTTGAGGTTTATTTGATGAGGCTTATAATGCTTTATGATCATAATTCATCCGCTGTTTATTAATCCGGCCTGGTTTTTGACTATAAGTCGCCAGTATGAGATAAGATAACATTCGGTGTTTATTAACCCGGCCTGGCTTTTGACTATAAGTCGCCAGTATGAGATAAGATAATATCTGGTGTTTATTAACCCAGCCTGGTTTTGTTCATAAGCCAAGCAATCTATGATAATTACCAGTGCTCAAAGTTTGGGTTCTCCCCCTTACTACACCGGTTTGGTAAACCAACAGTGTGATCAAATATCACAGGTATGATATATTTCAAATTTGGTTATTCTGAAAGTCCAGCCTTGGGTATAAGCTATGTTAGTTTCCATGGTTTTATATTGGGCGTTATGACCCGTCCAGCGGTAAACCGCCAGGACACTTTTAATTCGTTGCATGCAGGAGCAGAGTCCACATTGTTAATATTATAAGCATAAGTGGCATATCTTAACATGGTGGATTAGCAGTGTCATGCAAAGTAAATATGCACGATGGCATAGCAGAACAATAGTTTAAGCTAGCCTATTACAAGGCGTTTGGTGCCCAAAAGAATAATTGTTTTAACAAGTCTTAAAGAAAGCAGCTGCTAAAATGGCCCCCGGTTTACGAGTCCTGGCCTGGCTGACTTGAAGGTTGCGGATCATCCAGCGCCGGTTCATCTTCCTCCTCTCTACCCAGTGGCTGGAAGTCAATGGTGGTCCAATCGATCCCAGTTAAGGCCTTGAATACAACTTCATCACTTATAAGTGTGGAGGGGTCAACATCAGGGGCATAGGTATGCTTACGGATTGGAGGAATAAGATTTGGAGCATCATAAGTTGGCGCGTTAACTCTCTTGTTGTTGGCATCATAAATCGACTGATAATGTGAAAGATCGGTTTCTTCAGCCAATTTGCTAGCCAATGGGCGCATTTCCCTCGTAAGGCTCTGAGGTCATCGTTATTAAAGTCTGACCCGTCCTCCTTTATGCTCGGGTAGCCGTTTCTCACATTGGCCGGATCAAGATCAGATATCCAAGCTTTGGCCCGAGTCAGTGTAGTAAGAGCACCCGCCCTGGCAGCTGACTTCTTTAGCTCTTCAAACCATGCAGGCATCATCGCCAGCCTTTCCAACGTCTCCTTGATCAAGGTTGGGGGCGGTTTATTATGGGAAGTTGTGCAGATAACCCGTTGTACGCCGGTATATAATTGCTCTATAAGTGTATAGGCGGCTTTCAGTTTTTGCCGCATATCTGAGCCAAGATGAGCAATGCGAGTTCCTGCATCATCAAAAACATCGGTAAACCAGCAGTCTCTTACATAATACATGTTCAAAGCTTATGAAGAAGTTATTTACCAAATACGGCAGCGGTCATGGCATTTATTTGCTGTTTCAAGCCAGTCAGCTCCTCAGCTACCAGATTAAGGGCAGCCTCAGCATCCTCAGCCCTCTTCAGCAGAGTTGACTTTTCTGTATCCCAACTTGCCCGCTCGTTCTTGAAGCTCTCCTTCAGTTTTTCCATTGCTGTTAAGGCACTGGTCAGTTCTTCCTTGGCTTTGGAGGTCTCGGCTTGTTGCGACTTGATATTTTCTTGAAGGTCGGCGATTTGAAATTCCTTCTTGTTAAGGTCAGCCTGCAAGAGACATGTAATTAATTAGATAGCAGTGCATATTCAAAGTCCCAAGCACATAACAAGTAATATACTTGGCACTTGGGGGCTAATGTCTATTGCTTCTTATCAAATTTTTTTTACAAGTCCCAAGCACATAACAACTATCAGCTTGATGGTCAACCAGATTATAAAGGTCCTAAGTAAGAATTTTGAGCCTTACAGCAGAATTAGTCTCAACTTAACATATTTGTTAAGTCGACCCTTGGGGGCTACGCAGGCGAAATTGAAGAGTTATTATTCTAAAGTCCCGGTTCATATTGACATTATAAACCGGCCCTTGCGGGCTAGTGGAGTTGGTCTATATGGTTCTTGAAAGTTTGCAGAACATTCTATTCTTTTATGTCCAGTAAACTTGGCGGCTAAGGGAAGAATATTTATGCAGAGTTAACAGCATTTACCTCATATCGCTCCTTCATCATGTTTAGTAAACTGGCTTCATAATCACGGCTTGTGTACAAATGGTTTAAAAACCCAGAATGAATATCTTGGGCGCTGAGGTGGGCATAGCTTTCCAAGTTCACCTTCCACTTGCCCTTGTCAACAGCAGAAAATTCTTCTTTGGCACTATGTTTTGACAGAGCAGTGGGGTTGCCTGAGGCTGTATAACTAACACCGGTAAGTACAACATCGTCAGATTTATCATCAGCAGCCTTAGTTGGGCTTGGCGGTTTATCAGCATGACCCATCGGATCAATTTCCATCTGTTCAACAAAGGTCTCATGATCTTGCGGTGGCGGATCATCAAGAATAGCTTCAGTATTTGGTTCAAACTGTTCCGGGTTCTTTTCCGGATCAGTTGGCGCGTTGTCATCAGCAGGTTTGTTCAATTTGGCCTTTTTACTGGGTCTGGCCTTGGCTCTGACAGAGATGCAAATAACAGGTTAGTATAATGATCAAGCATAAGGTATAAAGGGTTGGTTAAAAATGCTCGCCCAGGAACAGTTTTGTGGGTTGGAATTTGTGTCCCTGTGGACTCGCCAGAGGATGAATGGGAAGTTCCCTGATAGTTTAAATCAGACGGATTAAGAGGTTGTCAGAAATAACCCGCCTTGGGATAAGATGTGTCAGAAATAGAAGAGACCTCTGGGCGGCGTTTACGAACTGGCGAGTTCGGTAAACCGGAAGAAGTGACCACATGGCCGCTATGCCGGGTTGTGCGGCGAGCTTCGTGTTGCTGCTTCTTCAAAAGAAAGTTTGGATCCAAGTAAGCTAGGGGGTGAGAAAATCTTACTTTCCGGCTTGCTTGTCGGGTTTTCTGTGTGGGCAGAGGTTCTGAACCGGATGAGAGAATAGTTACCTCTACGTCATTTGCGCGGCTAGCTTCTGCGTCGTCCTGATAAAAATCATCGTCAATGAGATGTATGAAAAAAGAGCCAAGTGAATCAAGTTCTACCTCTGACTCCAGATTATCATCGTCAATGTTTAACTCGGTAGGCTCGGTGTTTTTCTTATTAGCGGGCTTCTTGTTGACCTTGGTCTTGACACGAGGTGTTTTGGCTGGTTTATCCTGCGGTTTCTTCTTCCAGAATGGATCATCACCCTGTTTAAAGATTGAAAAGATCATAAGGGAGTATTAAGAATATGGATTAAAGCAGGAGTGGGGCAATTCTTACAGCTGGCGGTTTATTTGAAGCGAAGAAAGGACTAAGTCCTGTTTTGCTATAGTCGGTCACCGGTTCATCCAACATCTTCTTGACAGATTCAGTAATTTCAGCATCAGTCAGCTGAATATTAGTGTGGCGTTGAGGGTCTTTCACATCCCCTGTGTACTCACACATTAAACCGGAGTGACGGCTTAAAGGCAAAATGCTCCAAGATACCCAGCAACAGACAAAATCAATCCTTGTCAAACCGTTTGCCACAAAGGCTCTGAGCTTTGAAAGCTGTGGTGCATATTTGGACCATTCCTTTGCATTGAGTCTTTGGGGGAATGGATGTGCATCGGTAAGCTGGTGAGCACGGTAACCCGACAGAGGATTCTCGCCAGCTGGAGATGTATCTTGGCAATAGAACCAAGTTTGATTCCAATCTTTGGGATGGCTATGATGCTTAGCGTGAGGGAAGCTGACGTCTTTTCTCTTCTGAATTGAAACCCCACCAAGTTCAGTATTGGGCCCATCCGTAAATTTAGTACGGCGGTTTAAATAGAAGAAATCTCTGAACAGGTCGACTGTGGGCTCTTCTTGCAGGTAGGCTTCACAAAACACTTGAAAATTGCAAATATTGGACATGGAGTTAGGCCCGATATCTTGAGGGTGAAGTTGGAAGAAGTGAAGCACGTCACGGAATTTTTTTGATCCGGGAGGGCTGAACCCTTGACTCAGATGATCAACAAAAACGATCACTTCCCCATCCTTGGGCTCAGGAGGATTTTCTGGACTGGGGGCTCTCCAGTGGATGTCTTCCTTTTTTGCTAAAGCGCCGGTTGCAACACACCCGTTCAGTTCTTCTTCTGTAACCCGGGATTGAACCCAGTTACAGGAATAAAAGGATTTGGCCATTTATACGATAACCTGGAAAAGATTTGTGCCGGTTTAAGGTTCATGGTTAACAGGCAGAAAGTGTTGAAGCATGCATAAATGTTAAACCGGACAGTGACGTTATCAAATTACAAAGACGAGCACTTGGCGGTTTAAGAGGGGACTAATGGTACCTGGCAGGTTATTATTTTTTGAAGTTAAACCGCCTACACGGATATTGAAAGTATAGATCTGAAGTTGGAAAATGGCTAAGTGATGAAAAACAGGTTTCATAGATTGGTATTGCAATTTTGGATCTACCGCGTGTCAGAAAATGAAAATATATTCAGACCTAAAATACTGGTACTTGAGCAGTTTATGAAGGTCCAGATCGGATTTTTCTACCTAAAAGAGATGCTCTCATGAGGAAAAAGGGACTAGGATTATTGCCGCACAGGATAAATATCAAGCTTGAATCAGACCTCATGCTATAGCGAAGAACAGGTGAAGAACAGTACCGAACCTCCATGAATTCGTTCAAACCCTAATGAGATCTACGGAGGGGGAAGGAGGAAGAACTTACCAAGGCTGTTGAACGGCGGAGGCGCGTGAGCAAAATCTGGACCAAGTCAGGTTGATGCAGCGGCCAATGGTGATGCAGAGGAGAGGGTCGATGGCGGCGGCTAAACTCAAGAGCAGCGCGTCGCGAGGAAGATGATGAAGACGAAGAGGCCGAGGGGGGAAAGTGAAAAGGACCCCTGGCCCTATTTATAAGGTGAATGGATAAGTGGCATGCGCGGGAATCGAGGAGCTCCAAATTGGATATGTGATAGGGCTGACGCCTTGATTTTCGGAGGTTCATTAAAAAGGAGATGCATATATGATTTCTGGATGTTTATAAAATTAATGACAGGTGACATCATGGCGGGTTATCATGATCTCGGAAGATGACGTCACGGCGAGTTACAAATTTTTGCGAAGGTAATGAAGAAGGAATTTTCCTAAGTGTTGAAGATTGACATGAACAAGTTCAAATCAACCTGGGGCCTAATGTTGGGGATATAACTATTGAGTATAAACCGCCCAGGAGGGGCCGGGTTATGCTCATAGTGATTTACCTGTATTGAAGCCCATGAAGACATAGAAGATGGCGACTTACGAAGGAGACTTAATAAGAAGGCCCAAAGCCCAAAGGCGAGTTAGGGCCCATAGATGTAAACCGCCATAAGTATATGACTTGTATTGTAAGATAGGAAAGAGTGGATACCGAGCCGGACACGTTTATGAGCCGGCCGGGATTCTGTGAACCGCCGGGCGTCAACCTGTGTATATAAAGGGACGACCCGGTGGCGGTTTAGGGACAAGAAACAACAGATCGAGAGCCAGGTTAAGCGTATTCGCTCCCTGGTCATCAAAACCCTAGCAATACCACCTCAAACTGGATTAGGCCTTCACCTTCACCGCAAGGGGCCGAACCAGTATAAACTCCCCGTGTCCTTTGTCCTGATTAACCCCTTTAAACTAACCTCATTGCGATGGCTCCACGACTAAGTCCTCACCCTAGGACATCTGCTGTGACTATTCCACGACAACACTGGTTGAATAGCCTCCCAGAGAACTCTATTGGCAGCTGGGAAGACTTGGAGGATGCTTTTTGAGACAACTTCCAAGGTACTTATGTCTGGCCACCGGACGCTGATGACCTTAGTCACATAGTCCAGCAACCCGGAGAGTCAGCCCGCAAACTCTGGACTCGGTTCTTAATTAAAAAGAACCAAATCATCGACTGTCTGGACGCCGAAGCCCTAGCGGCCTTTAAACACAGCATCCGTGACGAATGGCTCGCCCGACACCTCGATCAGGAAAAGCCGAAGACTATGAAAGCTCTTACCGCACTTATGACCCGCTTCTGTGCGGGCGAAGATAGCTGGTTGGCTCGTAGAAGCAATAGTACCAGCGACCCTGGCACCTCTGAAGCCAGGTATGGCAACGGAAGGCCATGACGTAACAAAAACAAGCATCGGAACAACAATGAAGAAACTGAAGATACGACGGTCAACGAAAGGCCACTAAGGGACGTCTACGCCCCAAAATTCAACCCATGGTCGGCTTGTCCGATCACCTTCGATCGCAGGGACCACCCAACTAGTATCCGTCATGGAGGATCGGTGGCCCTAGTACTCGACCCAATCATCGATGGATACCATCTCACTCGAGTCCTTATGGACGGCGGCAGCAGTCTTAACCTGATTTATCAAGACACTGTCCGTAAGATGGGTATTGACCCGTCAAGAATCAAGCCCAGTAACACTACCTTTAAAGGAGTGATTCCCGGCGTAGAGGCCCGCTGCATGGGCTCCTTAACATTGGAAGTCATCTTCGGTTCACTGGATAACTTCCAAAGCGAAGACTTGATCTTCGACATTGTCCCTTTTCGCAGTGGTTATCACGCGCTGCTCGGACGAACTACTTTCGCTCGTTTCAATGCAGTCCCACACTATGCTTACTTAAAGCTCAAAATGCCCGGATCGCGTGGCGTTATTACAGTCAATGGAAATATGGAGCGCTCCCTCCGTACTGAGGAGTACACCGTGGCCCTTGCAGCCGAGGTACAGAACGGCCTCATAAAGCTGAACAATTCATCGGTTATTAAGACCCCTGACACTGCCAAGCGAGTTCGGTCTACTCTGCAGAACGACAGCTCGGTGGATCCAGAGCTTGAATAGCAGTTTCGCCTCCGCCGATCACCCCATAAAACCGTGGCATACGTACCGCGCGTGCATAATTACGCACTTAAAATACCTTGGGCAACGATGGAGGCACACTGCGGAAAAGGTCTATAGTGCGGCTTGACCCTATTCGGACCTCAACTTTTTTCTCCTTCTTTCTTTTTTCTTTCTCTCTCGTACTACAGGTTCATTAAAAACCTACCTACCCTACGGTCGTGCAAGGGCTCTTTTTTAGGCCCCCCTTCCATATAGACGACCGTCGACTTCTCCTCTCAAAGGATCTGTTACCAAGGAGAAACGGCGCAGACATGCGGCAGGGCACCACTGGGATCTTCAAGACTACCTTTTTCTTTTAGGCCCTGTATACAGCTTCCCCTTGTGTAAAAATTCTCGGCATGTAAAATAGCCTTGATGTTCATGGCATTATCTGTAATAGCACGTCTTGACGTATTAACCAGGGTATAAAGGAAACAGTTGATCGCCAAATTCTGTTCGGTATTGGTTTATTTTACCATCTGTATTCCCTCCTTGCTTCAGATTGCCACATATGCTTTGGTCCGGCCTAAATGCCGGTAGCTCTATCCGCCTATGCATATTTTCAAAAAGTCCGAACACCTATAGGGTACTCTTCGGCGTCCCGAATATTGCAATATATGCATTAGCTCCGAATCATGTCTTTGGTCTATAGTTGGGTTGCCCGGCTCCTGTGATTACCACCTTACGTTCCGCTAGTTCGACTAAGGTAGTAAAGGGAGAACTAGTGCGATTGTGTTTCTGGTTCGTCCGGTCAAATACCTCGGTAGAGAAAGCCGAAAACTGACTGTCATGATATGGCGAGAGCTGGTCGGCATTTCGGCGACTTACTACAAATCATTAGTGATTTACTCCGTGTTATACGAAGGGCTGGTCTTCGCCCAGTCATGCGACAAAGGCATCCTAGTTCGGATTGCCGCATACACACCAGGGGCTAGTACTTAGCCCCACCGTCAAACTCCTATGGCTAAGTGAAAGTAATAAAGCCGCATAGTCTGATTGCCTGGTTCACTGCGCGGACACCTCCTTTACGGACCAAGATGTTGGATAAAGTGTGATCACGCGCTATACCGAGCACCCCCGTAGCATCTACGTGGGGGCTGAAGCCAACTACTGGCAAACTTTCAGAATTAAAACGGCCGCAGAGGAGGAAAATAACTCAGGATAAAGGCATAAATATATGACAAGCCTTGGTTCACAAAACAAAGGTTTTACAGCCCAGATACATTTACTCAAACATAACGTCCTTTGAGCATTGGCCCTCTACTATTCGGGCACCCGCTAGGACATCTTCAAAGTATCTCTCCGGCTTGCGGTGGTCCTTGCCTTCGGGCGGGCTTGCGGTCGCCACGTCGGTGGCCTTCATCTTTGCCCAGTGCATCTTGACACGGGCAAAGGCCATCCGCGCACCCTCTATGCACACTGAGCGCTTCACAGCTTCAACTCTAGGCAGCGCATCGACGAGTCGCCTCACCAAGCTGAAGTAGCTGCTAGGAATTGGTTCGGCTGGCCAAAGCCGGACTATGAGATCCTTCATGGCCAAGCCGGACACCCTATGCAGCTCCGTCAGCTGCTTCATCTGGTCGTTCAGAGGCGTCGGATGCTCCGGCGCCAGGAACTGTGACCAGAACAGCTTCTCGGGTCGAGTTCCCCTCCTGGGCTCGGAAGAACTGTGCGGCGTCGGCGGCACTACTCGGAAGATCCGCAAAGGTGTCTGGAGAACTCCACAGTCGAGTGAGCAAGGCATATCTTTGACCCCCAAATATACTCTGCAAGAGAAAGGGCTTACCAGCCGCTATCTGTTTGGCCTGCCGGATCTCTTCACGAGCACTCCGGGACTCGATCCGCGCCTCTTTAGCCTCCTGGAGGGCTTTGGCGAGTTCGGTCGCTTGGGCCGGAGTCTTCTCCTCCAAGGCCTCGCAATTGCCGATGGCATCCTTCAGCTCTTGCTCCACTTCGGCCACCCTATCTTCATGCTGGCGGCGGGCGACCTGTTCGGTCTTTAGTTCCGCAGCCGCTTTGTCAGCGGCTGATTTATTCGCCTTCGCCTCCTCCTTGGCCTGGGCAAGGGCGCTCTTGAGGGTCTTGACCTCGGCCACGCCAACTGCGCTCATAATCATAGCAGTACATGAGTTAAACTCTGAATTTGCATATCACTTCAGATATATGATCAAACTCTTTAAAATACACGCATACCTTGTGTCTCGTCGAATCGCTTGTTGATGTGATCTATTTCATCATCATCCACCTTTAGTTTCCGATTGAGTTCAGAAACTTCAGCGGCCTGGGCGGTTGCCGCCAACAGGGAAGCCTGTTATACAATAGAAAAGTATGTCACCTCTTCCGAATATTATGTGATCCTCTGTCCGGCTTTTTCAAAACCAGATAGAGTCTCAGGGGCTACTATCTATGCACTGGTATATTCCTTTATAAAAAAAGCGTCTAGAGCATTACGTCGCATACCTCGAAGCCTGTCAGTAGGCTGGCGAAGGCTTCATTCAGCCCGCTCTTGGCAGACTGAACCTTCTATACCACCACACCCATCAGGGTGCGGTGCTCCTCCACGATGGAAGCACGTTGTAGTGCTTCCACTAGAGTATTCGGCGCCTCCGGATTAGTGGAGGCCGCCGTCGGAGCTGATGCTCCTCCCTCCTTTGAAGGGGGCTGCTCGCCTGATTCTGGAGCCATGTTGGTCTCCAGAATTATGTCCGGCTGGGGGCCGGATTGATCAGGGCCCCCACCGTCGGTCGCCATGGGGGTCGCCCCCCCATGTCTTCGGCAGCCGAGGTATCACCCTCGGGCGCCTTCTCGGCAGCTTCGCACGCCCCTCCGCGGCCAGGAGAGGTCCTTCGGGACAACACGTCGGTGTCATCTGCGGTGATTGGCGAAAGGGCTCACGGTGGCGTCTCGCTCTCTGCCATCTCGGGCGGCAAAGAAGTCCCCTTAGATAGCGAAGGGTTGGGGAGGTCGCGAGCAGGGCTGAAAGGCACACGGTGTAATAAGTTATATTATAAAAACATAAAGGACCGAAGAAAAATAATAGACCCTTTGGTGCTTACGATTCGGCCAGGGGTTCACCCAGGGAAGTCTCTTGGGGACTGGTTTGGCTTCTGAATCCGAACCATCTGAGAGGGCCATCTTTCCCCTCTTGGGCGCCTCCTCCTCCAGGTCTGTGGAGGCCGCCCTCTTCTTCTTCCTCCCCCTAAGAGGGGAGTCACTTTCCGCTTCCTCCTCCTCTTCTTCCTCATCTCCCTCGTGGAAGGGGGGGGGGGGGCTTCGGTCTCTCCGGACACTGCGTCCGAAGGACCCTTGTGGCGGAGGCCGCCTCTGGCCTCCTTTCCCTTCTTCTTCTTGGCCTTCTTCTCCGGCGCCTGATAGGGCGCCGGGACCAGCATCCCTGTCAGCTGGGGTGTGGCCAGGTCTTCAGGCAGCGGTGCCGGACACTTAATCCGCTTTGCCTTTGCTATCCAGCCCTGTACGAAGGACAAAAAATTCATTATGTCTAAAACTTATTGACCGAATAGATATTCGGGAAAATCATACTTACCGGTGTGGCCGGATTCTCGATGTCAAGACCAATATCTTCGGTCTTCTTCGGCCACGTTTTTTGGGCCTTGAAGAGCAGCTTCCAGATGTCTTCGTGCGTTGTGCCGAAGAAGCGCTTCAAGGTCCGTGGATCTTTCAGATTGAACTCCCACATGTGAGAGGGCCGGAGTTGGCAGGGAAGAATCTGGCAGAAGAGCATCACCTGAATCACGTTAGTGAGACTAGTGTTCTTGCCTATCATATTTGTGATGCGCTTTTGCAGCATCAGCACTTCCGCCGTGGATCCCTAGTCCAGACCCTTAGCGGTCCACGAGGTAAGCCACGTCGGGGGTCCGGATCTGAACTCAGGAGTGACCGCCCACTTGGCGTCGCGGGGTTCGGTGATATAGAACCACTCCTGCTGCCACACCTTGACAGTCTCCACGAAGGCCCCCTTGGGCCAAACGGTGTTGGGGAGCTTGCTTACCATGGCGCCGCTGCAGTCCGCATGCTGCCCGTCGACCACCTTCGGCTTCAGATTGAAGACCTTGAGCCATAGGCCGAAGTGTGGGGCGATGCGGAGTAGCGCCTCGCACACGACGATGAATGCCGAGATGTGGAGGAAAGAATTCGAGGCTAGATCATGGAAATCTAGCCCGTAGTAGAACATAAGGCCCCGGACGAAGGGATGGAGGGGAAACCCTAGCCCACGGAGGAAGTGGGGGATGAATACGACCCTTTCGCCGGGCTCCGGAGTGGGGATGACTTGATCCTTGGCAGGGAGCCTGTGCGCGGTGTTCGCGGACATATATCCCGCCCCCGGAGCTCCTTGACGTCCTTCTCGGTGACGGAGGAGGCCTCCCACTTTCCCTTTGAACCAGATCCTGACATGGCTAGGGAGGCTGGTGGCGGTGGGAAAGATTGAAGTTTGGGCGCTGGAGCTTGAAGATGGGAAGGCAGGAGAAGAAAGAAGGCGTTGGGAAAAGAGGAATCTTTACCCTCTTATATAGGCGGTGAATATCAAGCGCCCCCTCAAGCCTTAAAACTCGCCTGTTCCCAAGGGATCGTGCGAATGGCACGATTGGATTACCCAAAACCGTATTGATGAGGATACCGTAATGGGCCGGAACGATCTCTATTTTGACAGGACGTGCCAATGGAGGCTGTGCCCCAAAACACGAAGCAGGAGGCGTGAAAACGGTTCGAAATGTTAAGAGGCCAGACGTGACGTTTCACCGAAAAAAGTTGTCAGTGGAAAGACACTGTTTTTCCTTCGTGGCTAAGGGTTGTAACAATTATACAGAGCTGGATGCAGTTCTTTTGTTCAGAAAATTGCTTTGAAGTATTCAGGAGGAGGAACCCACCTTGCAATGCCGAAGACAATCCGTGTGCCGAACATATCGTCATTGAAGACTGGTTCAGGGGCTACTGAGGTAGTCCTGGATTAGAGGGTCCTTGGGTGTCCGGGCTATTCGATATGGGCTGGACTGATGGGCCGTGAAGATACAAAACGGAAGACCTTCCCCCGTGTCCGGGTAGGACTCCCCTATGCGTGGATGGCAAGATTGATGTCCGGATAT
Organism: Thinopyrum elongatum; assembly: GCA_011799875.1. Classification (NCBI taxonomy): domain Eukaryota; kingdom Viridiplantae; phylum Streptophyta; class Magnoliopsida; order Poales; family Poaceae; genus Thinopyrum; species Thinopyrum elongatum. The sequence goes on along the minus strand of CM022299.1, from coordinate 432,366,813 downwards.
GTAATTTCCTTCCTCTACAAACCGACTCTGTACAACCCTAGGTCCCTTCGATGTGTATATAAACTGGAGTGTTTAGTCCGTAGGGCCAATCAGAATTCACATAGGCTAGACATCTAGGGTTTGGCCATTACGATCTCGAGGTAGATCAACTCTTGTAACCCCCATACTCGTCAAATACAATCAAGCAGGACGTTGGGTTTTACCTCCATTAAGAGGGCCCGAACCTGGGTAAACATTGTGTCCCACTTGTCCCTTGTTACCTTCGATCCTCAGACGCACAGTTTGGGGACCCCCTACCCGAGATCGGCCGGTTTTGACACCGACACGCGCATCGTAAACGTAGCACCACAGAATACCGACTATGATGGCAATGCGAGCACAAATGAGTAGGAGTACTGTACATGGATCTTGGCTCCCTATCCCCGACGGTTTCTGGTTCGTGTGGGAAGGACCCCCTATTGCCCACACTCACTTGGCGACGGTTCCAAATGTTGTCGCGGAAAGGGGTTAAAAACCGTTTGTATAGCACCGACGCGTACCAGTGTGGCCCAGGCAGCCAAGGACCAGGCCGCGGGGTAGAGCCGCCTGGGCAAGCTGAAGGAGGAGGTGGACAGGGCCCAGGCATCCCATGCCAAGCTTGTCTCTGAGGAGACGGCCCGACTGGAGGCCAGGGAGAAGACCCTCGCCACCGCCGAGAAGGCGGCAGCCACGGGGCACGAGGCCTTCGTCTCCCTCGAGCCGAGGTCCCGCACGGTGCTACACTCCCTTTACAGATAAGGGTACGAGAAGCCGCTGGCGACTCTGGAGGATGGCCTTGTCGGTCTTCTCTCCAAGCTCGCCGAGGCGCTCGAGGGCATCGCCGCCAGAGTGGGTTCCATGGTGGAAGGGGAGTGCCACGCGCTTTTCACCGTGGCGGCGACACGTGTCTTCAGCCACCTCCATCTCCAGGACCCAAGCTTTGACCTTGGTGCGCTGGTCGAGCTGGTGGCTCCTGAGCCCCGTGACGCTGCTGCCGAGGCCGTGAAGAAGCAGGTGGAAACCCTGCTGCAGAAGTTCCTCTGCGTCGACCCTGCGGCTGCGACGACTGGGGCCGGTGGCGAAGATGACGGCGGCGTTGTCGACGACGGGCTCCCCAAGGCGGGCGACCGCGGCAACCAAGGTTGAAGGCGGCACTTCCTCCTAGTTTGATCCTGTGACATTCACCGTGCCTCACGGAGGCGTGATAACTTCTGCTTTGAACTTATGAGACATTATGTTTTGTAATAATTTGCTGGGACTCCGCTATTTCCTTTTCGTGCTCGATTTCCTTTCTGTTTGGTTTAGTGTTCTACGTCGGCAGGGCCCGGCCCCACGCATACCTCAACCGCCGTTGGGGCGTCCGGATCGCCAGGACGAGACCAAGGGGTGAGGGGCTATGTGACCAGTGATGCTCCTGAGTCGCGATGCTCAGGGGTCCCCCTTGACGTACGAACAGCCCTCAAGAAGGAAATGTGAGCAGCGTCTGGGTTAATCCGGAGCCCCCATACCTTTCCTCGCCAGCTTTTGCCTGGAGGGTCGCGAGAAGACCAGGTGTGAGAGACCTCGTGACGTGGCGTGCGCCAGACGTGACCTGGGCGCAGCCCCCGTGCCCAGCCCCCTCGCACGGCCCTCCCGTGGGGAAAGCAGCGCGTTGAGGCCGGGCAGCGTGCCTAGTGGGCCTCCTGAGGTTATTGCAGCCGCTAGGGTTCCCTCAGTTGTTTATTCACCAGCACGGAGTATGGTGCTTCCACTCTTGCGTGGGCATAGCCGCTCCTCGACCGTGTCGTCCGCCAGCGCGGAGCATGGTGCTTCCACTGGTGCGTGGGTGGGAGCTCCCTCTGAGGGGAGACTCCGGGGCATGTACAACCCTGTCCTGGCACGTGGCTAGCATGGCAGGACTAGAGGAGATGTATATGGGCACCTGTGAGCCAGCGCGGGACTCACGAGGCCCTACCTCAAGGCGGGTTGCGCCTGAATTTGGTTCAGAACATTTGTAAGGATCCTGCGAGATGTTTAGGTGGCCTGCGCCGAGTGAATCTCCAGAGGACATCGCATGAGAAGGCCAAACACCAGCAACCCCAGGAGGTGACATGAACGGGGCCGGCCCGCCAGACAGAGCTTAGCCGCTGGTTTTATCGACGCTACAGCGACGGACCCAAGCACAGACGCCGTGCCCAGTCTTCTCATGCAACAATCCCATGGAAAGACAACCGGCGCGTGGCTCCCGTGGTGGCGAGGCACCAGGTTGCGCGCCCTGACTTGTCCACCCTCGATTAGCTCATGCGAGAACAAGGCACCAAGGACCACGGGAGGTGACGTACACGGGAGCTGGCCCATGAGATAAAGCTCGGCCACTTGGGTTTAGCGATGTTGCAGGGACAGACCCGAGCACAAACGCCGTGCCAGTCCTTAATCATGAGGCGGTCATGGGTGGGTTTGTGAGGGCGCACGACATTCATGGTGGCGAAGCACCGGACATGCAGGTGGTAATATAAAGCAACTCATGAAAGGGTAAGGCCAGTTCTAATATATGCGCAAAACGATACATGCTGCAGGGACGGACCCACACAGCTTGAGGATAATGCAGCCCGGGGGCGCCCTCAATTGAATAAACCAAAAAGTCACCTGGCACCGTCGTTGAAGAAGTGTTGGGGTAGCTGAAGATGCGCGCTCAAGAGGTCGTTCTTCATGAGTCGTCCGGCTCCTGAGTCTCGGGAAGCTCCGGAGGTCCAGGGGGCTCGCGAGGGTCCGGAACCTCCTCCGTCAAGATTGCCTGGCGCCTGGCCTCGTGAGCCGCTAGGACGCCCTGCATGTAGCGCTAATGTGTGGCAGCCATGTTCAGCAGGCCGAACGACATGCGGACATAGCTTCTGGGGCAGCCCCCACTTCGCCCAATGCGGGATGGCCAGAAGAGCTCCTGAGAAGCAGCCCTGTTGGGTCCTGGGATGTTGATGTAGACGCGCAACTTGCCACCCATGTCAGGGGCAGCAGCTGCACTGAGCGATGCGGGGCGCCGCTCGCGGCACATGGCTCATGCCTCCTGAAGTTCCTTGATTACCTTGGTGATGAACTCCTGAGCGCCTGGCACCTCACGCCCTGCACCCTGCTCACGGAAGCGCGCATTGAAGCACGCCTCCACATGGTGCCCGAACGCCTCCCTTGTGACGCTGGTCAGGTCAGAGGCCCTCCAGAGGAGAGCCCCCAAGCCCAACCTGAGAAGGGCGCCGGGCGCGCCTTCCTATGCGAGGGAGGGAGGCACCCCAGCGATGGGCGTGGGGCTTGAGGCACGATCGTCGGCAGCCCCAACCTCCTGAGGGCCTATGAGGAGGAGCTGCTTCTTCTTCTTGGGGTCGGCCTCAGGAGGATGGATGGCACCCTCGCCATCTGAGTTCTCGGCTGCCGCGGCCTGATAGGTGCGCTCGAGGGAGCACACCACATCCTTCTCGTCGCAGGCGACCGTGATGATGCCGCCACTCTCCTGGCATATTGAGGACATTGTAGCCATGGTGAGTCACTACCATGAACTTGGCGAGGGCCGGATACCCGGGGATGGCATTGTACGGGAGGCGAATGTGGGCAACATCGAAGTCGATGAGTTCGGTGCGGTAGTTGTCGCGCTTGCCGAAGGTGACAGGAAGACGAATCTGCCCCAGGGGGACGATGGAGCCACCAGTCACCCCCGAGAAGGGCTTGGTGGGGAGGAGCTAGTCGTAGGGCACTTGGAGTCTTTCGAACGTCTCAGCAGAGAGGACATTGAGCCCCGCGCCACCGTCGATGAGTGTCTTGGTGATGAGGACATTGCTGATGGTCGGCGAGCAGAGCATCGGGAGTGTGCCAGCAATGGTTGCACACTTGAGCTGATCCGTAGAGTCGAAAGTGATGGTGTACTTGGACCACCTGAGGGGACGCGCCGCCTCGAGCTTGGGGAGGGCCGCGTTCACCTCACGAGCGAACTGCTTGAAGATGCGATGAGAGGTGGGGGCTTGAGCGCCACCCAGGATGCAGGCAATGGTAGGAGGCTCCTGGAAGCCCCCAGCCCCATCGTCTTGGCGGTGGTCGTCATTCCTCCTTGGCGGTGGCGGCAGCGAAGGGAGACCGGCATTGCCCTGAGGACAGTCCTCACGAGGCTGGTCCCTCCAGGGGCCATCGCGAGGCTGGCCCTGCCAGCGGTCCTCACGAGGCTGATCGCGCCAGTCCAGGCGGGGGTCGCGATTGTCCCAGCGGCCTCCACCGCGGCCTCCTCCACGGCCGTAGCCACGGTCGTTGCACTCAGGGCGGCGGCCTAGGCGCCCATGACGGAATCACCCTGAGCTCTTGGCAGTCGTTGGTGTTGTGGCTGTGGACATTGTGGAAGACGCAGAATGGGCGGCTGCCCTTGGAGGACTCGGGATGGTCACAGCCTGCTTCATCTCAGTTCGGCCGCGAGCACGGCAGGGCCCTTGCGTTTCACGTCCTAAGCCTTGGCCTTCTTGTCTTCAGGATCGACCTCCGGAGGCTACAGGAGGGAGAGGCGGCCTTCCTCTGCCCTCGCGCACCTGGCTGCCATGTTGAACATCTCCATAGCAGAACACAGGTCCTCATGGATGGCGAGCTCCTTGATGCGGCTTGACCTACGTCGGTATTTCCCCAAAGAGGAAGGGATGATGCAGGACAGCTACGGTAGGTATTTCCCTCATTGATGAGATCAAGGTTATCAAACCAGTAGGAGAACCACGCAACACCACATAAACAGCTCCTGCACACAAAGAACAAATACTTGCAACCCGACGTAAGAGAGGGGTTGTCAATCCCTCACGGGTAAAAAGATAGGTAAAATTATAGTAGATTGGATAAATAGATCTCACGGGAACGTGAGATAAAATAAATAAACAAAAATTGCAGCAAGGTATTTTTGGGTTTTTGGATTAATAGATCTGAAAATAAAAGCAAAGGAAAATAGATCGCAAAGGCAAATATGATAAAGAAGAGACCCGGGGGCCGTAGATTTCACTAGTGGATTCTCTCGAGAAAAAATAGCATATGGCGGGTAAACAAATTACTGTTGGGCTATTGATAGAACTTCAAATACTCATGACGATATCCAGGCAATGATCATTATATAGGCATCACGTCCAAGATTAGTAGACCGACTCCTGCCTGCATCTACTACTATTACTCCACACATCGATCGCTATCCAGCATGCATCTAGTGTATTAAGTTCATGGAGAAACGGAGTAGTGCAATAAGAACGATGACATGATGTAGACAAGATCTATTTATGTAGAAATAGACCCCATCTTGTTATCCTTAATAGCAACGATACATACGCGTCATTTCCCTTTCTGTCACTGGGATCAAGCACCGTAAGATCGAACCCATCACAAAGCACCTCTTCCCATGGCAAGAAAAAATGATTTAGTTTGCCTAACTAAACCAAAGATTCGAAGAAGAAATAAGAGGCTATAAGTAATCATGCATATAAGAGATCAAAAGACTCAAATAACTTTCATGGACAAAAACATAGATCTGATCATAAACTCAAAGTTCATCGAATCCCAACAAACACACCGCAAAAAGAGTTACATCAAATAGATCTCCAAGAAACCATTGTATTGAGAATCAAAAGAGAGAGAGGAAGCCATCTAGCTACTAACTACGGACCTGTAGGTCTACAATGAACTACTCACGCATCATCGGAGAGGCACCAATGAGGATGATGAACCCCTCCGTGATGTTGTCTAGATTGGATCTGGTGGTTCTGGAACTTGCGGCCGCTGGAATTGATTTTCGTCAACTCCCCTAGGGTTTCTGGAATATTGGGGTATTTATAGAGCAAATAGGCGGTGCGGGAGGCCATTGAGGTGGGCGCAACCCACCTGGGCGCGCCTGGGCCCCCAGGTGCACCCTGGTGGGTTGTGCTCCCCTCAGAGCCCCCCTCTGGTACTTCTTTGACCCAACATGTGTCTTTTGGTCCAAAAAAATCTCCAAAATGTTTCGCTGCATTTGGACTCCGTTTGGTATTGATTTTCTGTGAAGTAAAAAACAAGCAAAAAACAGCAACTGGCACTGGGCACTATGTCAATAGGTTAGTCCCAAAAAAATGATATAAAGTTGCTATAAAATGATTGTAAAACATCCAAGAATGATAATATAGCAGCATGGAACAATCAAAAATTATAGATACGTTGGAGACGTATCAGCATCCCCAAGCTTAATTCCTGCTCGTCCTCGAGTAGGTAAATGATTAAAATAGAATTTTTGATGTGGAATGCTACCTAACATGTTCATCACATATTCTTTTGTTTATAACATGGACATTTGGACTTCTATATGATTCAAAGCAATAGTCTAGTTTTGACATGAAGATTTTAATACTCAAGCATATCAACAAGCAACCAAGTCTTTCAAAATATCAATACTGAAGCAAGTTATCCCTAGCCCATCATGCTCAATCATTGATCCCTTCATGAAAAACACTCAAATATTAGCTACACCCAATGCTCAAGTATGATCATAGTGCCCCTTAGTTGGTGCTTTATAAGAGAAAATGGAGAATCAAAATAAAAATTGCATAAAGTAAATAGAAAGGCCCTTCACGGAGGGAAGTAGGGATTTGTAGAGGTGCCAGAGCTCAAAGCGAAAAAGATAGAGATAAAAACATTTTGGGTGGCATGCTTTTCCTATCAACGAAAACGATCAAGTAGTTCCCAATACTTTCCATGCTAGATATATCATAGGCGGTTCCCAAACAGAAAATAAAGTTTATTCCTTTTTCAACCATACTTTCACTTTCCATGGCTAACCGTATTCACGGGTGCCTTCCATACCAACACTTTCCAAGGAATTTATTATTTTACAACATAAAATAAATTCATTTTTCATTTCGGGACTGTGCATCCCTAATACCTTTGCCGCACTCTCGTGTAATGACAAGTGAATGAACACTCATCTTGAGAATAACACATCTAGCATGGAAATATATCAGCCACCCCCTACCGTTTCATGAGCGGTACGAGCACACAAAAGAGAAATTTATTTTGAAAATTAGAGATGGCACATACAATTTTCTTAGAACGGCACAAGAATACCGCATATAGGTAGGTATGGTGGACTCATATGGCAAAACTGGTTTAAGGATTTTGGATGCACAAGTAGTGATCATACTTAGTGCAAATGAAGGCTAGCAAAAGATTAAGAAGCATCCAACCAAGAAACAAAAAATCTCATAAGTGAGCATTAAGCATAACTAACACCGAATAATGCACCACAAGTAGGATGTAATTTCATTGCATAACTATTGACTTTCGTGCTTGCATAGGGAATCACAAACCTTAACACCAATATTCTTACTAAAGCATAATTATATGACTCACATATTATATCATCATATCGCAAAACTATTACAAGGAATCAAGTTTATTTTGTCCAATGATCTTCATGAAAGTTTTATTATATCCCTCTTGAATATCTATCACTTTGGGACTAGTTTCATATGTTGCTTTTGATAGCTCAAACAAATCTAAGTGAAGAACATGAGCATAAAATTTTTCTTCTCTCAAAATAATTTAAGTGAAGCAAGAGAGAATTTCTAAAAAAAATTACTAACTCTCAAATAAATCTAAGTGAAGCATGAGAGCATTTCTTCAAAAATACTAAAGCACACCGTGCTCAAAAAGGTATAAGTGAAGTACTAGAGCAATTCCATGGCTCATAAAAAATTTAAGTGAAGCATAGAGAGCAATTCTAACAAGTCATAGCATAATTTTGGCTCTCTCAATTAGGTGTGTCTAGCAAGGATTCATGACTAAAAATAAAAATCAAAATAGGCAAAGCCTCATATCATACAAGACGCTCCAAGCAAAACTCATGATATGTGACGAATAAAAATATAGCTTCAAGTAAAATACCGATGGTCATTAGAAGAAAGAGGGGATGCCACTCGGGCATCCCCAAGCTTAGTTGCTTGCTTCTCTTTGGATAATAACTTGGGGTGCCATGGGCATCCCCAATATTAGCCTCTTCTTACTCCTTATTCCTTGATCCATCGTGATCTCACCCAAAACTTGAAAACTCCAATCACACAAAACTCAACATAACCTTCATGAGATCCGTTAGTATAACAAAGCAAATCACTACTCTAAGCACTGTTGCAAACCCATTCATATTTTTTTTGCATTATATCTACTGTATTCCAACTTTGTCATGGCTCAAACCCCTCAAAAGAGTCCATAGATCAATCAAAATAAGCACACAACGCAAAGAAAACAGAATCTGTCAAAAACAGAACAGTCTGTAGCAATCTGAAAACTTCGAATACTTATGTAACTCCAAAAATTCTTAAAAATTAGGAAAATGCAGGAAATTTGTATACCAATCTTGTGTAAAAAATTCAGAAGCATTAGTCAATTATGTGATTTTTGAAAATTGTTTTTCTGGACGCAAAAGTTTCTGTTTTTCAACAAGATCAAATCAACTATCACCCAACATAATCCCAAAGGCTTTACTTGGCACAAAAACTAATTAAAACATAAAAAACACAATAATAACAGTATAATAGTTGTGCAAACACTCAAGAATAGAAAGAAAAATACAAAATAAATATTTATTCATTGGGTTGCCTCCCAACGAGCGCTATCGTTTTACGCCCCTAGCTAGGCATAATGCAAAGATTCAAGTATTGTCATTTGTTTTGGCAACTTTTGTAAGGGCCTTTTCAAACCCGGGAGGCTCTTTACGCTTCCCAAGATTTTCAGGAAAAGAGACCATCTTGAGATCCAAAATATCCAAACGCTTATTGCAAAGAGTGATCAAGGTATTCATTCGATTGAGATTCCCACTGATATGTTTCAGAGGTTCATTGTATTTTTGTAACTCAACCAAATATTTATGTAAGTCACTCAACTTATCCAAAATTTGAGCTCCTTCTTGAGTAAAAGAAATCCCCTTTTTAAGAGTAATTCCTAACATCCCTTCTAGGATCTCATAAGCGGTATTAGCATCAAGCTCAATAAAATTCCCTTTAGCGGCAAAATCCAAGAGTTGTCTATGATGCAAGGCTAAGCCTATGTAAAAATTTCGAAGTAAAATCTTTGCATCCCCTTTTAGATTGCAAATGCGATAAGATTCCATTAGCCTATACCAAGCATCTTTCAAATTTTCTCCTTGTCTTTGTTTGAAGTATAGAACTTCAAAATCTGGTGACAAAGGAGGTGTAGGAACGCTAGCCATAGCAACGAGATCACAAAAAAATAAATTTGACAAGAAAATGACGAACGAAAAAGAGGGCGAATAAAACGACAAATTTTTGTGAAGTGGGGGAGAGGAAAATGAGAGGCAAATGGCAAATAATGTAAATTGCAAGGAGATGATATTTGTGATTAGGAACCTGGTAGATGTTGATGATGTCTCCCCGGAAATGGCGCCAGAAATTTCTTTTGATGCGGCTTGAACTACGTCGGTATTTCCCCAAAGAGGAAGGGATGATGCAGCACAGCTACGGTAGGTATTTCCCTCAGTGATGAGACCAAGGTTATCGAACCAGTAGGAGAACCACACAACACCACGTAAACAGCTCCTGCACACAAAGAACAAATACTTGCAACCCGACGTAAGAGAGGGGTTGTCAATCCCTCACGGGTAAAAAGATAGGTAAAATTGTAATAGATTGGATAAATAGATCTCATGGGAACGCAAGATAACATAAATAAACAAAAATTGCAGCAAGGCATTTTTGGGTTTTTGGATTAATAGATCTGAAAATAAAAGCAAAGGCAAATAGATCACAAAGGCAAATATAATAATGAAGAGACCCGGGGGCCGTAGATTTCACTAGTGGCTTCTCTCGAGAAAAAATAGCATACGACGGGTAAACAAATTACTGTTGGGCAATTGATAGAACTTCAAATACTCATGACGATATCCAGCCAATGATAATTATATAGGCATCACGTCCAAGATTAGTAGACCGACTCCTGCCTGCATCTACTACTATTACTCCACACATCGATCGCTATCCAGCATGCATCTAGTGTATTAAGATCATGGAGAAACGGAGTAATTCAATAAGAATGATGACATGATGTAGATAAGATCTATTTATGTAGAAATAGACCCCATCTTGTTATCCTTAATAGCAATGATACATACGTGTCGTTTCCCTTTCTGTCACTGAGATCAAGCACCGTAAGATCGAACCCATCACAAAGCACCTCTTCCCATGGCAAGAAAAATCGATCTAGTTGGCCTAACTAAACCAATGATTCGAAGAAGAAATACGAGGCTATAAGTAATCATGCATATAAGAGATCAAAAGACTCAAATAACTTTCATGGATAAAAACATAGATCTGATCATAAACTCAAAGTTCATCGGATCCCAACAAACACACCGCAAAAAGAGTTACATCAAATAGATCTCCAAGAGACCATTGTATTGAGAATCAAAAGAGAGAGAGGAAGCCATCTAGCTACTAACTACGGACCCATAGGTCTACAATGAACTACTCACGCATCATTGGAGAGGCACCAATGAGGATGATGAACCCCTCCGTGATGGTGTCTAGATTGGATCTGGTGGTTCTGAAACTTGCGGCGGCTGGAATTGATTTTCGTCGACTCCCCTAGGGTTTCTGGAATATTGGGGTATTTATAGAGCAAAGAGGCGGTGAGGGAGGCCACCGAGGTGGGGACAACCCACCTAGGCGCGCCTGGGCCCCCAGGCGCGCCCTGTTGGGTTGGGCTCCCCTCGGAGCCCCCTCTGGTACTTCTTTGGCCCAACAGGTGTCTTCTGGTACAAAAAAAAATCTCCAAAAAGTTTCGCTGCGTTTGGACTCCGTTTGGTATTGATTTTCTGCGAAGTAAAAAACAAGCAAAAAATAGCAACTGGCACTGTGCACTATGTCAATAGGTTAGTCCCAAAAAAATGATATAAATTTGCAATAAAATGATTGTAAAACATCCAAGAATGATAATATAACAGCATGGAACAAAAAAAAATTATAGATACGTTGGAGATGTATCACTCCTCCTTCATCTTGACATCCCGGACGCCATCAGAGAACGCCGAGATGATAGCCTCATCTGACACCTTTGGGATCTTGAGGCGAACGTTGGTGAAGCGATGTATGTACTTGTGTAAGGTTTCGCCTGGCTGCTGCTTGATGCACCGCAGATCGCCTGCTGCGGGGGCGCGGTCATGGGTGCCCTGGAAGTTGGCGATGAAGCACTCGCGCAGCTCGTCCCAGGAGGAGATCGACCCGACTAGAAGGTTCAGAAGCCAGGAGCGCGCGCCATCCTTGAGGGCCATGGGAAACCAGTTCGCCATGTCTTTGTCATTGCCGTTGGCCGCCTCGATACTCAGCTTGTAGAGCTGGAGGAACTCAGCGGGGTCAGGGGTGCCGTCGTAGCGCGGGGGCAGATCTGTCTTGAACTTGCCGGGCCAGACGACGCGACGCAGCTCTGGAGTGAAGGCATGACAACCTGCTGCACTCACAGGGGTCAGCCGTAGTGGGGGAGCCTGATCTTGGTGCCCGTGCACCACCGCCTGTGGTGGCACACGGTCTTGATGTGGTGGAGCTGGAAGCGCACGCACCTCCCCTTGGGGCTGCTGCACCACCTGGCAGCTTTCTTCGTCGCGCGCCGGCGCCCTGCGCGGTGGGACGCGCTGGGGTGCCTCACTCCTGGGCTCGAGAACGACGTTGCACTATGGAGGAGGAGGAGGAGCGCCATGGGCCACATCACCCGCCTGCCACAGCGGGGGAGGCAGCGAGCGGGACAGCACGGGGGCCTCTCCAACGGTGCTGACGAGCTCGGCGATACGGCCAAGCCAATCCTCGTAGAGATCATTGGCCGGACGATAGCGCAGGAGCTGACGCGCCATGAGCAGTGCGGCCTGCGCGTTGGCCGGTCCACGCCGAGCGTGGGAAGACGACGCCGTGGCCGGAGTGGGTGATGGAGTTGCGGTGCGGCCGTCGCGCCGCACGGATGGTGGCAGCGACGAGTCCTGCTGTTCACGGGTAGCACGGTCGGTGGCAACGTTGGCCATCGGGGAGGCAGAGCGGCGAGGGGCGCGGTTTCCCATAGGCGCCGTCTGGGCGACACGAGCGGCCCGGCGCTCGGCACGGACATGGCGAGCGTCGGCCATTGGAACGTTGGAACGGCGGTGGAACGAACGGTGGAAGAGAAGCTTCGACAAGCCCCTACCTAGTGTGCCAAATGTCGGATTTAGGGCTCCGCAGACCCCAAGAGAGGTTCGAACTCTCGGGCATGTGCGAAGAACTCAACCTCTCCAGCCAACTAGTTCACCACTCCCACGGCCTAGCTCGATGAACAAGAAAGGAAAGGGACACAACAGTTTACCCAGGTTTAGGCCACCTTGCAGTGTAAGACCCTACTCCTTCTTTGGGGTGGATTAGCCTCGCGAGGGGCTGAGGATGAACTAGTACAGAGGAAGAGCAACCACAGGAGGTCTGTTCTTGTGTGGGTGTGAGCTAGTGAGGATTCGGATCCTCCCCTATGGTGGTGGCTAAGCTATATTTATAGTGGCCTTGGTCCTCTTCCCCCAAACGAAGGCGGGAAGGGATCCCACAATGGCCAATTTTGAAGGGGGACAGGAAGTACATCCTATCCGGACGAAAGGTGGTCTTCGCCTGCAAAGCTTCTGGTTGTGACAACGTGGTGGGCTCGGCGATGACATCCGTCCTGCCGTCCTCGCGGTCTTGGTCTCGTTGCACGGGAATGGAAACCTTTGGGCGATTCCTCGGGACCCTGCGCCTGTGCTTGTCTCCTTAGCACCAAAGAGGAAACCTGCTGCTCTGCGCCCGCTGGCGCCCGCCTGGCTTTGGTCGTTGTCGGTGTCAAAACCAGCAGATCTCGGGTAGGGGGTCCCAAGTTGTGTGTCTGAGGATCGATGGTAACAAGGGACAATAGGGACACGATGTTTACCCAGGTTTGGGCCCTCCTATTGGAGGTAAACCCCTACGGCCTGCTTGATTATATTCGGTGTGTGTATAAGGGTTACAAGAGCTGCTTGATTATATTCGGTGTGTGTATAAGGGTTACAAGAGTTGATCTACCTCGAGATCGTAATGGCTAAACCCTAGCCGTCTAGCCTATGAATCTTCCCCCCTCTATGGACCTAACCCTCTGGTTTATATACACACCGGAGGGGCCTAGGGTTGTACAGAGTCGGCTTGCAGAGGAAGGAAGTATTACACCCGGACACAAAACTTGCCGTTCTACGCACATAGGAGTCCTACCCGGACATGGGGGATAATCTTCTGCTTTGTCTTCACGGCCCATCAGTCCGGCCCATATCGAATAGATCGGACACCCGAGGACCCCCTAATCCAGGACTCCCTCAGTAGCCCCTGAACCAGTCTTCGATGACGATGTGTTCGGCACGCGGATTGTCTTCGGCATTGCAAGACGGGTTCCTCCTCCCGAATATTTTAATTAGGCCTCCTGCATAAAGGGATTGTGTCCGGTTCTGCATAATTAATACAACCCTTAGCCACAAAGGCAAGGCGTCCAAATAGAAACAGTGCCTTTACTGACAACTCTTCTGGCGAAGCGTCACACTTGACTTTTCAACACTTCGAACCGTTTTCACGCTGCTTGCTTCGCGTTTCGAGGCATAGCCTCCATTGGCACGTCTCGTCAAAATAGAGATCATGCCCGCCCATTACGGGATTCTCATCAATATGATTTGCGTAATCCAACCGCACCTTACACACGATCTCGTTGGGAGCGGGCGAGTTTTATGGCTTCAGAGGGGACGCTTGGCATTTGGGAGGGGACGCTCTGACCTCCTCCACCGCCGCCACCCTTCCCAGCAATGGCCGGGTCCAGCTCCAAGGGCAAGTGGGAGGCCTCCACCGTCACCGAAAAGGACATCAAGGATCTCCGGGGCGCGGGCTATCTGTCCGCGGACATCGCGCATAGGCTTCCAGATAAAGACCAGGTCGTTCCCACTCCAGGGCCTGGTGAGAGGGTTGTGTTCATCCCCCATTTCCTTCGGGGGCTGGGATTTCCCCTCCACCCCTTCGTCCGGGGTCTTATGTTTTTCTACGGGCTAGATTTCCATGATCTAGCCCCAAACTCCTTCCTCCACATATCGGCGTTTATCGTCGTGTGTGAGGCTCTCCTCCGCATCACTCCACACTTCGGCCTGTGGCTCAAGGTCTTTAATCTGAAGCCGAAGGTGGTCGATGGACAGCACGCGGATTGTGGCGGAGCTATGGTAAGCAAGCTCCCAAACGCCATCTGGCCCAAAGGGGCATTTGTAGAAACAATCAAGGTATGGCAGCAGGAGTGGTTCTATATCACCGAACCCTGCGATGCCAACTGGGCGGCCACGCCTGATTTCAGATCCGGACCCCCTGTGAGACTCACCTCATGGACCGCCAAGGGCCTTGATTGGGGGTCCAAATCGGAGGTGAAGATGCTCTAGAAGCGCATCTCCGACATGTTGGGTGAGAACACCGGTCTCACAAAAGTGATTCAAGTGATGCTCTTTCGCCGCACCCTTCCTTGCCAGCTCCGGGCCTCCCCCATGTGGGAGTTCAATCTGGAGGAGTCACGGACCCTGAAGCGCTTCTTCGGCACCACGCACGAAGATATATGGAAGCAGCTCTTCAAGGCTCAGAAAAAGTGGCCGAAGAAGATCGAGGACATCGGACTCGACATCGAGAACCCGACCACGGCGGTAAGCATAATCTTTCCGAAGACCTATCTAGTCAATATTTCAGATATAATATAAATTATATTGCCTGCTTTCCTTACAGGTCTGGACGGAAAAGGTGGAGCGGATCAACTGTCCGGCACCACTGCCTGAGGACCCGGCCACACCCCAGCGAACGGAGATGCTGGTCCCGGCGCCCTATCAGGCGCCAGAGAAGAAGACCAAGAAGAAGAAAGGCAAGAAGGCCAAGGGCGGCCCCCGCCCAAAGGGCCCTTCAGAAATAGTGTCCGGAGAGACTGAAGCCCTCTCTTCCCACGAAGGAGACGAGGAAGAAGAGGAGGAGGAGGTGGAAAGCGACTCTCCCCGTAAGGGAAGGAAGAAGAAGAGGGTGGCCTCCGAAGACCCGGAGGGGGAGGCACCCAAGAGGGGGAAATTGACCCTCCCGGAAAGTTTGGACTTAGAGTCCGAAGTCCCCAAGAGACCTCCCAGGGTGAAGCCCCTGGCGGAGTCATAAGTATTCAGAAACTCACTATTTTCTTTGGTTTACCTGCTTCTATTATGTAAGTTATTTTGTTATTTGCCTTTCAGCCCTCCCCGTGTCCTCCCGCATACTCCATTATCGGAGGGGAATTCTCTACCACCCGAAATGGCAGAGAGTGACACGCCGCCGCGAGCCCCCTCGCCTATCGCCATGGAGGACACCGAAGTGTCGTCCCGAAGGACCTCTCCTGGCCGAGAGGGGGCGAACGGAGCCATCGAGAGAGCGCCCGAGGTTAATACCTCGGTCGCCGAAGACCTAGGGGAGGCGGCCCCTATGACAATCGATGGTGGGCCCCAGCCGAACACCTTTCCGGAGGCCAGCATGGCTCTGGGATCGGATAAGCAGCCCCCTTCGAAAGAGGGGGGAGGGGCACCAGCTCCATCGGCAGCCTCCGCTAATCCGGAGGAACCCCATGCTCTGGAGGAAGCACTGCAAAGTGCCTCCGTCGTGGTGGAGCACCGCACCCTGATGGGTGTGGTTATGGAGAAGGTTCAGTCTACTAAAAACGGACTGAACGAAGCCTTCTGCAGCCTACTAACAGGCTTTGAGGTATGCGACATAATGTTCTAAAAACTTTTCACATAGAAGAATAAGCCTGTGTATAGATAGTAGCCCCTGAGACTCTGTCTGGTTTAGAAGAAACCGGACAGAGGATCCACATAGGAATCGGGATAGTAACATACTATGCTATTATTGTAACAGGCCTCCATGTTGGCGGCAACCGCCCAGGCCGTAGAAGTTTCTGAACTCAATCGAAAGCTTCAAGTGGCCAATGAGGAGCTCGACCGCATCAACAAGCGGTTCGATGAAACGCAAGGTATGCGTATGATGTAAAAATTTATTTGCATGTCAGAAGTGATATGTATATTTAGAGTTTAACTCATAGAATGCATTGATTATGATCATAGTTGGCGCAGCCGAGGTCGAGACCCTCAAAGGCGCCCTCGCCCAGGCCAAGAAAGAAGCAGAGGCAAATAAGGCATCCGCTGATAAAGCGGCTATTGAACTAGAGGCCGAACAAACTGTCCACCTCAACACAAAGCTCGGGTGACCGAAATCGAGCAGGAGCTGAAGGATGCCATCAGCAAATGCGAGACATTGGAGCAGAAGACTTTGGCCCAGTCTTCCGAGCTTGCCAAGGCTCTCCAGGACGCCAAAGAGGTGCAGAGTGAGTCCCGGAGCACTCACGAAGAGATCCACCAGGCGAGGCAGATAGCGGCTGGTAAGGCCTTTCTTTTGCAGAGTATCTTTGGAGGTCAAAGGTACGCTTTGCTCACATGAGTGTGGAGTTCTCCAGGCGTGTTTACGGATCTTCCGAAGAGTGCCGCCGATGCCGCACGGTTCTTCCGAGCCCAGGAGGGGAGCTCGACCGAGAAGCTGTTCTGGTCGCAATTTCTCGCGCCGGGACACCCGACGCCTCTGAACGACCAACTGAAGTAGCTGGTAGAGCTGCATAGGGTAGCGGGTTTGGCTATGAAGGACTTGATAGTCCAATTTTGGCCGGCCGAGCCGATCCCTAGTAGCTACTTCGGTTTGGTGGCACGGCTTGTCAATGCGCGGCCGTGGATTGATGCTGTGAAGCGCTCGGCCTGCATAGAGGGTGCCCGGATGGCCTTCGCCCGCGTCAAAATGCATTGGGCGAAGATGAAGGCCACCAAAGTGGCAACCGCGGGCCCGCCCGAGGGCAAAAATCATCGAAAGCCGGAGAGGTACTTTGACGACGTCCTAGAAGGAGCTCGAGAGATAGAGGGCAAATGTTCGAAGGACATAATATTTGATTAAATGTGTTCGGGTTGTACGAACTATGTTGTGAACCCATGTTGTTATATATCTATGTTTGCGCCTTTTGTTTCAAGCGATTTTTTCTCCTGTGCGGCCGTTTATTGTTATATTTCTGAAAGTTGCCAGTCGTCGGCTTCAGCCCCCATGTAGATGCTACAGGGGTGTTCGACATAACGCGTGACCACACTTTATCCAACGTCTTGGTCCATAAAGGAGGTGTCCGCGAGGTGAACCAGGCAATCGGACTATGCAGCTTTATTACTTTCACTTAGCCATAGGAGTTTGACTGTGGAGCTAAGTACTAGCCCCTTGTGCGTGTGCGGCTATCCGGGCTATGGTGCCTTTTCCACGTGGCTGGATGAAGACCAGCCCCTCGTATAACACGGGGTGAATTACTAACGATTTGAAGTATAATACTAAGTCGCCGAATCGCCGACCAGCTCTCGCCTATCATGACAGTCAGTTTTCGACTTTGTCTACTGAGGTACTTGACCGGACGAACCAGAAATACAATCGCAGTAGTTCTCCCTTTACTACCTTAGTCGAACGAGCGGAACATAAGGTGGTAATCACAGTAGCCGGGCAACCCAACTATAGACCAAAGACATGATTCGGAGCCGATGCATATAATGCAATATCCGGGACGCCGAAGAATGCCCTATAGGTGTTCGAACTTGAAATGTGCAGGGCCGAATACGGCCCCCGGTGTTAAGGCCGGACTAATGCACGTGTGGCAGTCTGAAGTAGGGAGGGAATACAGATGATAATATAAAATAAGGTGATTGCCAAACAAAGTGGTGATCGACTGCTTCCTTTATACCCTGATTAATACGTCGAGCCGTGTTGTTACAGATAATGCCATGAATATCGAGGCCATTTTACATGCCAAAAGTTTACACAAGGGAAAGGTTTACACAGGGCCTAAAAGTAGTGGTTTGAAGATCCCAATGATGCCCTACTGCATGTCTACGCCGTTTCTCCTTGGTGAGACATCCTTGTAGAGGAGGAGTACGATGGTCGTCAGCTAGAAAGAGGGACCTGGAAAGGAGCCCCCGTACGACCGTAGATCAGGTAGGTTTCTTAACGAAACTATAGTGGAAAAAAATATTTGAGGTCCGAATAGGGTCAAGTCGTACTATGGACCTTTTCCGCAGTGTGCCTCCGGCGCTGCCCAAGGTATTTTAAGTGCGTAGTTATGTACACGTGGTACGTATGCCGCGACCTTATGGGGCGATCGGCGGAGGCTAAACTGCTATTCAAGCTCTGGTTTCTCTGAGCTACCGCATTGTAATGCGGGTCGGACTCGTTTAGCGGTGTCATGGGTCTTGATGACCGATGAGTTGTTCGGCTTGATGAGGCTGCCTGTACTTCGGCTGCTAGGGCCGCGGTATCCTCCTCAGTACGGAGCGAGCGCTCCGTATTCCCATTTACTGTGATGACGCCATGAGGTCCATGCATTTTGAGCTTCAGATAAGCATAGTGCGGGACTGCATTAAAGCGGGCGAAAGCAGTTCGTCCGAGCAGTGCATGATAACCACTGCAAAAAGGAACGATGTCGAAGATCAATTCTTCGCTCCGGAAGTTGTCTGGAGAGCCGAATACTACTTCCAGTGTTAAGGAGCCCGTTCAGCGGGCCTCCACGTCGGGTATCACTCCTTTAAAGGTAGTGTTGCTAGGCTTGATTCTTGACGGGTCGATGATGTCTACTACGCAAATTTATCCTGGTAGACGTTGTTGGGCCTCCAAGTGCAGAGTTTTGTAGGACAGTAGAAAATTTCCCTCAAGTGGATGACCTAAGGTTTATCAATCCGTGGGAGGTGTAGGATGAAGATGGTCTCTCTCAAACAACCGTGCAACCAAATAACAAAGAGTCTCTTGTGTCCCCAACACACCCAATACAATGGTAAATTGTATAGGTGCACTAGTTCGGCGAAGAGATGGTGATACAAGTGTAATATGGATGGTAGATATAGGTTTTTGTAATCTGAAAATATAAAAACAGCAAGGTAACTAGTAACAAAAGTGAGCAAAAACGGTATTGCAATGCTTAGAAACAAGGCCTAGGGTTCATACTTTCACTAGTGCAAGTTCTCTCAACAATGATAACGTAATTAGATCATATAACAATCCCTCAGCGTGCAACAAAGAGTCACTCCAAAGTCACTAATAGCGGAGAATAAACGAAGAGATTATTGTAGGGTACGAAACCACCTCAAAGTTATTCTTTCTGATCGATCTATTGGGCTATTCCTATAAGTGTCACAAACAGCCCTAGAGTTCGTACTAAAATAACACCTTAAGACACACATCAACCAAAACCCTAATGTCACCTAGATACTCCAATGTCACCACAAGTATCCGCGAGTTTGATTATATGATATGCATCACACAATCTCAGGTTCATCTATTCAAACCAACACAAAGAACTTCAAAGAGTGCCCCAAAGTTTCTACCGGAGAGTCAAGACGAAAACATGTGCCAACCCCTATGCATAAGTTCACAAGGTCACAGAACCCGCAAGTTGATCACCAAAACATACATCAAGTAGATCACGTGAATATCCCATTGTCACCACAGATAAGAACATGCAAGACATACATCAAGTGTTCTCAAATCCTTAAAGACTCAATCCGATAAGATAACTTCAAAGGGAAAACTCAATCCATTACAAGAAGGTAGAGGGGGAGAAACATCATAAGATCCAACTATAATAACAAAGCTCGCGGTACATCAAGATCATGCCAAATCAAGAACACGAGAGAGAGAGATCAAACACATAGCTACTGGTGCATACCCTCAGCCTCGAGGGTGAACTACTCCCTCCTCATCATGGAAAGCGCCGGGATGATGAAGATGGCCACCGGTGATGGTTTCCCCCTCCGGCAGGGTGCCGGAACGGGCTCCCGATTGGTTTTCGGTGGCTACAGAGGCTTGCGGCGGGGGAACTCCCGATCTAGGTTTATTTTCGGGGGTTTATGTATTTATAGGAATTTTTGGCGTCGGTTTCATGTCAGGGGGGGGGGGGGTCCACGAGTCAACCACAAGGGCAGAGCACCCTCCGGGGGGGGGGGGGGGGTAGGGCGCGCCCTCCACCCTTGTGGTTGGCTCGGGACTCTTCTGGCCCAACTCTTTTTCTTCGAGGGCTTCTTCTGGTCCATAAAAAATCACCGTAAATTTTCAGCTCAATTGGACTCTGTTTGATATTCCTTTTGTGCAAAAATCAAAAACAAGGAAAAAATAGAAACTGGCACTGGGCTCTAGGTTAATAGGTTAGTCCCAAAAATCATAAAAAATAGCATATAAATAGGTAGGTATGGTGGCTGTTTTGAGGAAGGTATATGGGTGGTTTATGGTACCGGCAAAAGTTGCGCGGCACAAGAGAGGCTAGCAATGGTGGAAGGGTGAGAGTGCGTATAATCCATGGATTCAACATTAGTCATAAAGAACTCACATACTTATTGCAAAAATATATTAGTTATCGAAATGAAGTACTATGCGCATGCTCCTAGGGGGATAGATTGGTAGGAAAAGACCATCGCTCGTCCCCGACCGCCACTCATAAGGAAGAGAATCAATAAATACCTCATGCTCCAACTTCGTTACATAATGGTTCACCATACGTGCATGCTACGGGACTCACAAACTTTAACATAAGTATTTCTCAAATTCACAACTACTCACTAGCATGACTCTAATATCACCATCTTTATATCTCAAAACAATCATAAGGAATCAAACTTCTCATAGTATTCAATGCACTTTATGAAAGTTTTTATTATATCCCTCTTGGATGCCGATCATATTAGGACTAAATTCATAACCTAAGCAAATTACCATGCTTTTTAAAGACTCTCAAAATGATATAAGTGAAGCATGAGAGTTGAACAATTTCTTCCGAATAAAACTGCCGTCGTGTTCTAAAAAGATATAAGTGAAGCACTAGAGCAAATGACAAACTACTCCAAAAGATATAAGTGAAGATCAATGAGTAGTTGAATAATTATGTAACTATGTGAAGACTCTCTAACATAAAAGAATTTAAGATCTTAAGTACTTTATTCAAACAGAAAGCAGAACAAAATAAAATGACATGACGCTCCAAGGAAAACACATATCATGTGGTGAATAAAAATATAGCTCCAAGTAAGGTTACCGATGAACGAAGACGAAAGAGGGGATGCCTTCCGGGGCATCCCCAAGCTTAGGCTCTTGGTTGTCCTTGAATATTACCTTGGGGTGCCTTGGGCATCCCCAAGCTTAGGCTCTTGCCACTCTTTATTCCGTAGTCCATCAAAACTTTACCCAAAACTTGAAAACTTCACAACACAAAACTCAACAGAAAACTCGTAAGCTCCGTTAGTATAATAAAACAAATCATTCACTTTGGTACTGTCAAGACAAGATTCATAAACTTTCTCACATGATGCCTACTGTACCCTATCATTTCTACAATTTATATTAAGCAATATAAGCCATAGAAACTAGAAAACAAGCAAACTATGCATCGAAAACAGAATCTGTCAAAAACAGAACAGACTGTAAAGATCTGAATTGAAATCATACTTATGTAACACCACAAATTCTGAAAAATTAGGACAACGTAGAAAATTTGTATACCAATCAACTGCAAAAAAATCAGAGATTTTCCACGTTCCATTAAAATATAGGAATTTCTGTACTTGACGCAAAAGTTTCTCTTTTTGCACAGAATCAAGTCAACTATCAACCACACTATCCCAAAGGCTTTACTTAGCACTTTATTGAAACAAAAGCTATAAAACATGATTAATCATGTTAAAACACAAAAAACAGTAGGTAAAAGTGTTGGGTTGTCTCCCAAAAACGCTTTTCTTTAATGCCTTATGCATAGGGATTTTATGAGCAAACAACTTATGGGAACAAGAATCAACTAGCATAGGAAGGCAAAACAAGCATGACATCAAGATTTGCAACACATAGAGAGGAAACTTGATATTATTGCAACTCCTACAAGCATATATTCCTCCCCCATGATAATTTTCAGTAGCATCATGAATGAATTCAACAATATAACCATCACATAAATCATTCTTTTCATGATCTGCAAGCATAGAAATTTTATTACTCTCCACATATACAAATTTATTCTCATTCAGAATAGTGGGAGTATCATAAGAAACTCGAATACTATAAATTGTTTCCACATTAAAAGAATAAAGTTCAGAAAAAGGGTAATCATAATTATGACAAGCTTTATAAATATAATCATCACTACTTTTTATAACATAAATGTCATCACAATAATCATCGTAAGTAGCAACTTTGTTCTCATCATAATCAATTGAAACCTCTTCCAAGATAGTGGAATCATTACTAAATAAAGTCATGACCTCTCAAAATCCACTTTTATCATTATAATAAGATTCAACACCCTCCAAAATAGTGGGATAATTATTATCTAAAGTTGACACTCTTCCAAACCCACTTTCATAAATATTGCAATCATCATAAGTAAGAGGCATGCCATCATCATAATAAATTTGCACATCAAAACTTGGGGGACTAAAAGTATCATCTTCATTAAACATAGCATCCCCAAGCTTGGGAAAAACATTAATTGCAGCAAATAAATTCTCAAACATGTCATTATCATCAAACATAGCATCCCCAAGCTTGTGGCTTTGCATATCACAAGCATAATCACTCTCATCATTAATAATATGAATAGCAGCAATGGTATAGCAATTATTATCATCGCAACCTTCTAAGTTGGTGCCAAAAAGATTTTCAAGATTATAGCAAGTATCATTACTTTCCCAATCATAATCATCACAATGAGTAATAGGCATAACAATAATAGGGGCAACATCATTTGGGAGTGATACCTTTTTACCTTTGCTTCTCCGTCTTTTCTTTCTCTTCTTTACACCATGTGTGGGTTTAATCACCCTTTTGGAGCTCCTTATTGATGAGATTCATTGAATAAAAGGCTCCTCCTCGTTACCTGATTCATCATAAGAGAAAATAGGAGGATATTGGGAAACCTCTTCCCCTTCATTAGTATTCTCTTCATCTTCTATTTTTTTCTTGTCTTTAAGTAATTGGCAATATAAGGATTCTCAATGCAATTTACCGCACAATACATATAAATTTCCTCTAGATCAAAATCAAGAAATCTCTCAAGGTTATATTCTAGAATACACTTAGTTATACATTTCATTTCTTCATATCCCAGAAGCAAACTAAGTTCATTATGATGCGCAAGGGAAATCAAGTCATCATAATTTTTGGACACGATTCGATCATGAAACAATTTGCATTGGAGATTAAAATGACCACGTTCACAAGGATGGCGGAAAATATTAAATTTTTCAGCACAAACATTTAGCCTCTCTTGCAACCATTTAGTTTCTAAATACTTATGCCTCTTGCAAAATCTATCTTCCCTATTTGGTATGTAACAGCAAACTCTATGCACTCCACAAAAATTGACATGCTTATAAGAAACATTTTTATCATGACTAGTGCAATCATCATTAGTACTATGGATATTCAAAGAATTCATACTAACAACATTGCAATCATGCTCATCATTCAAAGATTTAGTGCCAAACAATTTATAGACTTCTTCCTCTAACACTTGGGCACAATTTTCTTTTCCATCATTTTCACGAAAGATATTAAAAAGATGAAGCATATGAGGTAACCTCAATTCCATTTTTTTGTAGTTTTCTTTTATAGACTAAACTAGTGATAAAACAAGAAACTAAAAGATTCGATTGCAAGATCTAAAGATATACCTTCAAGCACTAACCTCCCCGGCAACGGCGCCAGAAAAGAGCTTGATGTCTACTACGCAAATTTATCCTGGTAGACGTTGTTGGGCCTCCAAGTGCAGAGTTTTGTAGGACAGTAGAAAATTTCCCTCAAGTGGATGACCTAAGGTTTATCAATCCGTGGGAGGTGTAGGATGAAGATGGTCTCTCTCAAACAACCGTGCAACCAAATAACAAAGAGTCTCTTGTGTCCCCAACACACCCAATACAATGGTAAATTGTATAGGTGCACTAGTTTGGCGAAGAGATGGTGATACAAGTGTAATATGGATGGTAGATATAGGTTTTTGTAATCTGAAAATATAAAAACAGCAAGGTAACTAGTAACAAAAGTGAGCAAAAACGGTATTGCAATGCTTAGAAACAAGGCCTAGGGTTCATACTTTCACTAGTGCAAGTTCTCTCAACAATGATAACGTAATTAGATCATATAACAATCCCTCAGCGTGCAACAAAGAGTCACTCCAAAGTCACTAATAGCGGAGAATAAACGAAGAGATTATTGTAGGGTACGAAACCACCTCAAATTTATTCTTTCTGATCGATCTATTGGGCTATTCCTATAAGTGTCACAAACAGCCCTAGAGTTCATACTAAAATAACACCTTAAGACACACATCAACCAAAACCCTAATGTCACCTAGATACTCCAATGTCACCACAAGTATCCGCGAGTTTGATTATACGATATGCATCACACAATCTCAGATTCATCTATTCAAACCAACACAAAGAACTTCAAAGAGTGCCCCAAAGTTTCTACCAGAGAGTCAAGACGAAAACGTGTGCCAACCTCTATGCATAAGTTCACAAGGTCACAGAACCCGCAAGTTGATCACCAAAACATACATCAAGTAGATCACGTGTATATCCCATTGTCACCACAGATAAGAACATGCAAGACATACATCAAGTGTTCTCAAATCCTTAAAGACTCAATCCGATAAGATAACTTCAAAGGGAAAACTCAATCCATTACAAGAAGGTAGAGGGGGAGAAACATCATAAGATCCAACTATAATAGCAAAGCTCGCGGTACATCAAGATCGTGCCAAATCAAGAACACGAGAGAGAGAGAGAGAGAGATCAAACACATAGCTACTGGTGCATACCCTCAGCCTCGAGGGTGAACTACTCCCTCCTCGTCATGGAAAGAGCCGAGATGATGAATATGGCCACCGGTGATGGTTTCCCCCTCCGGCAGGGTGCTGGAACGGGCTCCCGATTGGTTTTCGGTGGCTATAGAGGCTTGCGGCGGCGGAACTCCCGATCTAGGTTTATTTTCGGGGGTTTCTGTATTTATAGGAATTTTTGGCGTCGGTTTCACGTTAGGGGGTCCACGAGTCAACCACAAGGACGGAGCACCCTCCGGGGGGGGGGGGGGGTAGGGTGCGCCCTCCACCCTTGTGGTTGGCTCGGGACTCTTCTGGCCCAACTCTTTTTCTTCGGGGGCTTCTTCTGGTCCATAAAAAATCACCGTAAATTTTCAGCTCAATTGGACTCCGTTTGATATTCTTTTTGTGCAAAACTCAAAAAGAAGGAAAAAACAGAAACTGGCACTGGGCTCTAGGTTAACAGGTTAGTCCCAAAAATCATATAAAATAGCATATAAATGCATATAAAACATCCAAGATGGATAATATAATAGCATGTAACAATCAAAAATTATAGATACGTTGGAGACGTATCAGTCGATACCCATCTTACAGATAGTATCCTTGTAGACCAAGTTGAGGCTGCTGCCGCCGTCCATAAGGACTCTAGTGAGATGGTATCCGTCGATGATAGGATCGAGTACCAGGGCCGCCGAACCTCCCTAACGGATACTGGTTGGGTGGTCCCTGCGATCAAAGGTGATCGGACAAGCCAACCATGGGTTGAATTTTGTGGCGACAGGCTCTACGGCGTAGACGTCCCTTAATGCGCGTTTGCGCTCCCTCTTAGGGATGTGGGTGACATAGATCATGTTCACCGTTTTCACCTCGGGGGGAAACTGTTTCTGTCCCCCAGTGTTCGGCGGGCGAGGCTCATCATCGTCCTCGCTTTGAGGCCCTTTCCCCTTATGTTCGGCATTTAATTTACTGGCCTGTTTAAAAACCCAGTAGTTTATGTTGGTGTGGTTGGCAGGCTTGTCAGGGGTGCCATGAATCTGGCAAGGTCTCTCTAGTATTTTGTCCAAGTTGGATGGACCATCCCTATTACCTTTGAATGGCTTCTTCCGCTGACCGGGTTTGGAGCCACTGAATCCAGCGTTTACTGCCGTATCCTCTGTTTCTTCGTTATTGTTCCGATGCTTGTTTTTGCTGTGTTGTGGCCTGCCATTGCCATCCTTGGCCTTAGAAGTGCCGGGGTCGCTGGTACTATTGCTTCTACGAGCCAACCAGCTATCTTCGCCCGCATAGAAGCGGGTCATGAGTGCAGTAAGAGCTGCCATGGTCTTCGGCTTTTCCTAACCGAGGTGTCGGGTGAGCCATTCGTCACGGACGCTGTGCTTAAATGCCGCTAAGGCCTTGGCGTCTGGACAGTCCACGATTTGGTTCTTTTTAATTAAGAACCGGTTCCAAAGTTTGTGAGCTGACTCTCCGGGTTGCTGGATTATGTGACTCAGGTCATCAGCATCCGGTGGCCAGACATAAGTGCCCTGAAAGTTGGCCTGAAAGGCATCCTCTAGGTCTTCCCAACTTCCGATGGAGTTCTCTGGGAGGCTGTTCAACCAATGCCGTGCTGGTCCTTTCAGCTTTAGAGGGAGGTATTTAATGGCGTGGAGATCATCTCCGCGAGCCATGTGAATGTGGAGAAGAAAATCTTCAATCCATACAGCGGGATCCGTCGTTCCATCGTATTGCTCGATGTTCACGGGTTTGAACCCTTCTGGAAATTGGTGCTGCATTACCTCATCGGTAAAGCACATGGGGTGTGCGGCACCTCTGTACCGTGCGACATCACGACGGAGTTCGGATGACATATGTGTTCGGTGCTGACCCCGGACTTGGTTATGTTTGTCGTGCCAGGCTTGATGGCCGTCATCTCATGCTGGGGCACGTCCTCTTGATCCATAGATTGATCTGGTCTGGCCGGCTCTATTGGTCAGGTCCTGACGTAGGTCGTACGTGTAGCCCGGAGCCGCTGTCTTCTTGCCTCTATGGTGAGGGGGCGCGGGCTGGTGTTCGGCATAATTAGCTGTCTTGTCCCGTCCACGTGGTGGTCGGTCCGGTTGATCAGCCTGATTGTATTTTGACGGTATTGGCTCAAACGCCTCATCGTCGAATTGTGGCAGTAGCCTGCGTTTGGGATAACTTTTTGTTTGGCGCTCAAAGCCATATCCTTCTTCGGCGGCTTGGACCTTAGTCCATCTGTCGTTGAGTGTATCCTGTTCAGCTTTAATCTGTTGCTGCTTCTTTTTTAGGCTCCGTGCGGTGGCGATGAGCCGTCGCTTGAAGCGTTCTTGTTCGAGGGGTTCCTCTGGGACGATGAAATCTTCGTCACCGAGGCTAACATCCTCTTCGGAGACAGGTAAGTAGTTACTATCTTCCGAATCCTCGTGATCGGCGAGTTCTTCGGGGCTGTATTAACCCTCTTACCTTTCATCCTGCTCGAACGCAGGCTTAACGGGGTGGTCTTCGGCGTTGTCCGAAGTGTCATTATCTCCGGTGCCGGTATTGCTCTCCCTTCCCCGACGCGATCGTGAGCGGCGCTGCTGACGCCGGTGTTTTGGTGGTTCATCGACGGGCTTATCCTCATCTGGATCTTGAGTGCCATCATCATCCTTCTTCTCAGGTGTATCCACCATGTATACATCGTAAGTAGAAGTGGCCGTCCAACACCCAGTGATGGGAGGGTTTTGACCTGGTTCGGCTTCGACATCATCGTCCATGCCATCGATGTCTTTGGAGGCGTAGTCTAGCATGTCGTTTAGGTCCTCGACAGTGGCTATTAAGTGCGTGGTGGGTGGGATGTAAAATTCCCTACTCTGAGCCCCCAGTTCAAGCTGGGCGTAGTGCGGAGGTGATACTTCCGTGATGGTGAGCGATTGTATTAAGTCCAGTGTTTCATTTAAGAACGAGAGCTGGACAGGTGTCTGAGGATCTGCGGAGCTAGGCTCGGCAATAACCACTTGACCGAGCCCGAAGGACGCAGACCTCGAGCGTTCGGAGTTGGTGTCTAGAGGCGAGACTGGCTTCCCGATGACGGGGAGAGTCCCGTTTGACTCCGAGTCCGCCGATGGCATGGTCGCATCTGGGTCTCCGGCTAGAAGCTCCGTGATGGGAGAGAGTTCGACGGGGTTCACCCTCCCGTCTTCGGACGAAGTGGTCTGCCCCGGATCTAAGGCCGAGGTGGGCACGAGCGTCGACCCCTGGACGGGATCTGATAGTAGATCCGAAGGGCCTCCTTCGTGTGGGAGGGGAGCGGCGGCCGAGGCCGTGAACCCCTCGAGGATCAGGTCTCCTCGGATATCGGCGATGTAGTTCAAACTTCCAAACCTGATCTGGTGACCAGGGGCGTAGCTATTGACCTGCTCAAGGTGACCGGTTGAGTTGGCACGTAGCATGAAGCTGCCAAACACAAAGAGTTGACCAGGAAGAAAGGTCTCCCCGAAAATAGCGTCATCGTCGATGACGAGGCGAGCCATCAATTCTTCTGTCGACAACACAACGAAACTCTCAATGAAAGCACCAATGTCGGTGTTAAAACCGGCAGATCTCGGGTAGGGGGTCCCAAGTTGTGTGTCTGAGGATCGATGGTAACAAGGGACAATAGGGACACGATGTTTACCCAAGTTCGGGCCCTCTTAAAGGAGGTAAAACCCTACGTCCTGCTTGATTATATTCGGTGTGTGTATAAGGGTTACAAGAGTTGATCTACCTCGAGATCGTAATGGCTAAACCCTAGCCGTCTAGCCTATGAATCTTCCCCCCTCTATGGACCTAACCCTCCAGTTTATATACACATCGGAGGGGCCTAGGGTTGTACAGAGTCGGCTTGCAGAGGAAGGAAGTATTACACCCGGACACAAAACTTGCCGTTCTACGCACATAGGAGTCCTACCCGGACACGGGGGATAATCTTCTAATTTGTCTTCATGGCCCATCAGTCCGGCCCATATCGAATAGACCGGACACCCGAGGACCCCCTAATCCAGGACTCCCTCAGTCGTCATGGCTTGCGTCACCTCATCCTCACGAGGTGGGCGCCTGCATAGGAATCTCCGCTCCTCGGGAGCCAGCCTGGGGAGGCCGCTCCCTCCGGAGGTCTTGCCGTCGTCTGCCTTATGAGGCTTGGCCCCTCACGAGGGTCTTGTCTTGCTGATGCTGAAGATGGGCCGTATCAGGCCGCCGATGGAGCCACGCCATGGGCCGCAATCAGGCAAGTCTGGGTACCCTGGTTCCCAGAACGCCGACAAAAGCTATGTCACAGCTACCTATTCTGCACATCTCCAAATGAGCTGAAATTTTACGGAGAATTATTTTGGAATATATAGTAAATATTGGAGAAAAGAAATACCAGAGGGGCCACCCACGTTCCCACTAGGCACCAGGGCGCGCTACCCCCTCCAAGCGCGCCCTAGTGGGTAGTGGGGGCCCTGGCCCACCTCTGGTGCCCATTTTCTTCTATATAAGTGACCTAGAAAAAAAATCAAGAGAGGACTTTCGGGACAGAACGCCGTCGTCTCGAGGCGGAACTTGGGTAGGAGCACTTTTTCCCTACGGCGGAGTGATTCCGCCGGGGGAAATTCCCTCCGGGAGGGGAAAATCGAAGCCATCGTCATCACCAACAACCCTCTCATCTTTGGGAGGCCAATCTTCATCAACATCTTCAA
This sequence comes from Thinopyrum elongatum, assembly GCA_011799875.1. Lineage (NCBI taxonomy): Eukaryota > Viridiplantae > Streptophyta > Magnoliopsida > Poales > Poaceae > Thinopyrum > Thinopyrum elongatum. The sequence continues at coordinate 432,337,180 of CM022299.1, read as the reverse complement.
TAGCACCATCTCATCTCAAACCCTAGTTCATCTCTTGTGTTCAATCTTTGTATCAAAACCTCAGATTGGTACCTATGGGTGACTAGTAGTGTTGATTACATCTTGTAGTTGATGCTAGATGGTTTATTCGGTGGAAGATTATTTGTTCAGATCCATTATGCTATTTAATATCCCTATGATCTTGAGCATGAATATTATTTGTGAGTAGTTGCCCTTGTTCTAGAGGCCACGGGAGAAGTCATGTTGCAAGTAATAATGTGAATTTGATATTCGTTTGATATTTTGATGATATGTATGTTGTGATTCCCTTAGTGGTGTTGTGTGAGAGTCGACTACATGACACTTCACCATCTTTGGGCCTAAGGGAATGCATTGTGGAGTAGTTATTAGATGATGTGTTGCTAGAGTGACAGAAGCTTAAACCCTAGTTTATGCGCTATTCCGTAAGGGGCTGATTTGGATCCATATGTTTAATGCTATGGTTAGATTGTTATCTTAATTCTTCTTTCGTAGTTGCGGATGCTTATGGGGAGGGGGGGTTAAGCATAAGTGGGAGGCTTATTCAAGTAAGAACATCACCCAAGCACCGGGCCACCCACATATAGAATTATCAAAGTAGCGAACGTGAATCAAACCAACATGATGAAAGTGACTAGACGAAATTCCCGTGTGTCCTCAAGAACGCTTTGCTTATTATAAGAGACTGTTCGAGCCTGTCATTTGCTACAAAAAGGATTGGGCTACCTTGCTGCACTTTTTTTACCATTACTTTTACTTGCTCGTTACAAATTATCTTGCTATCAAACTACTTGTTACCGACAAATTCAGTGCTTGCAGAAATTACCTTGCTGAAACCGCTTATCATTTCCTTCTGCTCCTCGTTGGGTTCGACACTCTTACTTATCGAAAGGACTATGATTGATCCCCTATACTTGTGGGTCATCAAGACTCTTTTCTGGCCCATTGCCAGGGAGTGAAGCGCTCTTGGTAAATGGAAATTGGTAAGGAAAAAAATTTGTATTACGTGCTGAAATTTACTGTACTTGCTACTATGGAAAACAATCCTTTGAGGGTTTTTTTTCGGGGTATCTTCACCTCGACCGAAAGCACAAAGAGTTGCCCCTCAATCTACTGCTCCTACTGAAAATATTGATTATGAAATTCCTTCAGGCATGATAGAGAAACTGCTAGCTAATACTTATGTAGGAGATGGAACACTACATCCTGATATGCACCTAATCTATGTGGATGAAGTTTGTTGATTATTTAAGCTTGCAGGTTTGCCCGGAGATGAAGTTAAGAAGAAGGTTTTCCCTTTATCTTTGGGGGGAAAAGCATTGACATGGTATATTCTATGTGATGATATTGGAGCTTGGAATTGGAATCGATTGAAATTGGAATTTCACCAAAAGTTTTATCCTATGCATCTAGTTCATCGTGATAGGAATTATATATATAATTTTTGGCCTCGTGAATGAGAAAGTATTGTTCTAGCTTGGGGAGGCTTAAGTCAATGTTATATTCATGCCCCAATCATGAGCTCTCAAGAGAAATTATTATACGGAGTTTTTATGCCCAGCTTTCTCGTAATGATCAATCCATGCTCGATACTTCTTGTGCTGTTTTTTTATGAAGAAGACTATTGAATTCAGGTGGGATCTTTTGGAAAGAACTAAATGCAACTCTAAAGATTGGGAAATCGATGAAGGTAAAGAGTGAGGTATTAAGCTTGAGTTTGATTGTGTTAAATCTTTTATGAATACTGATGCTTTTCACAAGTTTAGCACTAAATATAGACTTGACTCTGAGATAGTAACCTCTTTTTGTGAATCATTTGCTACTCATGTTGATATCCCTAAAGAGAAGTGGTTTAAATATCACCCCCCTATTAAAGAAAAGATTGAGGAGCCAGTTGCAGTTAAAGATGAAACTATCATTTACAATGTTGATCCAGTTGTGCCTACTACTTATATTGATAAACCACCTTTCCTTCTTAGGATAAAGGAACATGCTAAGGTGTCAACAGTGGTTCGCAAAAGTAATATTAAAGCACCTAAACCCTCTGAGAAAATTAAAGTAGAACCTAGTGTAGATATGGTTAAATATCTCTTGGTCGATAATATTGATGGACATGTTATTTATTTCTGTAGTGAAGCTGCTAGAATTGCGAAACCCGATACTAAGATAAGAACAAGCCTGTTGTTGGTATGCCTGTTGTCTCAGTTAAAATAGAAGATCATTGCTATCATGGTTTATGTGATTTGGGTGCTAGTGTGAGTGCTATTCCTTTTACCTTATACCAAGAAATTATGAATGATATAGCACCCGCTGAAATAGAAGACATAGATGTCGCTATTAAACTTGCTAATAGGGACACCATCACACCACTTGGAATTGTTAGAGATGTTGAAGTCTTGTGTGGGAAAATAAAATACCCTACTGATTTTCTAGTTCTTGGTTCACCACAAGATGATTTTTGTCCCATAATTTTTGGTAGACCTTGCTTGAACACTGTTAATGCTAAGATAGATTGCCACAAAGAAACGGTCAGTGTTAATTTTGGTGATGTGTCTCATGAGTTTAATTTCTCTAAGTTTCGTAGACAACCTCATAACAAAGAATTACCTAGTAAGGATGAAATAATTGGTCTTGCTTCTATTGTCGTACCTCCTACTGATCCACTAGAACAATATTTTCTAGACCATGAAAATCATATGCACTTGCGTGAAAGAAATGAAATAGATAAAATATTCTTTGAACAACAACCTATCCTTAAACACAATTTTCCTATTGAAACTCTAGGAGGTCCTCCTCCACCTAAAGGTGATCCTGTGTTTGAATTAAAGCAATTGCCTGACACACTGAAGTATGCTTATCTTGATGGGAAAAAGATATATCTTGTTATTATTAGTTCTAATCATTAAGAACATGAAGAAGAGAGATTATTAAAAATTCTGAGGAAGCACCGTGCTGCTATTGGATATACTCTTGATGATCTTAAGGGCATTAGTCCCACTCTTTATCAACACAAGATTAATATGGAGCCTGATGCTAAACCCGTTGTTGATCATCAACGATGATTGAATCCTAAGATGAAGGAAGTGGTAAGAACTGAAATATTAAAACTTCTTGAACAGGTATAATCTATCCCATAGCTGATAGTAGATGGGTAAGTCATGTTCATTGTGTCCCTAAGAAAGGAGGCATCACTGTTGTTCCTAATGATAAAAATGAACTCATGCCATAAAGAATAGTGACTGGCTATAGAATGGTAATTGATTTTAGAAAATTAAACAAAGCTACTAGAAAAGATCATTACCCTCTGCCTTTCATTGATCAAATGTTAGGAAGATTGTGAAAGCACACACACTTTTGTTTTCTTGATGGATATTCTAGTTTCTCTCAAATAGCTATTTCACAACCTGATCAATAGAAAACCACCTTTACTTGACCTTTTGGAACTTATGCTTATAGATGTATGCCTTTTGGTTTATGTAATGCACCTGCTACCTTTCAAAGATGTATGACTGCTATATTCTCTAACTTTTGTGAAAAGATTGTTGAGGTTTTCATGGATGATTTTTCCGTTTATGGAACTTCTTTTGATGATTGCTTAAGCAAACTTGATTGAGTTTTGCAGAGATGCGAACAAACTAATCTTGTCTTGAATTGGGAGAAGTGCCACTTTATGGTTAATGAAGGCATTGTCTTGGCGCATAAAATTTGATGGAATTTCTGAACGGGGTATTGAGGTGGATAAAGCTAAAGTTGATGGAATTGAGAAAATGCCATGTCCTAAAGACATTAAAGGTATTCGTAGATTCCTTGGTCATGCTGGTTTCTATAGGAGGTTTATTAAAGACTTCTCATAAATTTCTAGGCCTCTTACCAATCTTTTGCAAAAAGATGTTCAATTTATTTTTTATGATGATTGTGTAGAAGCCTTTGAAACACTTAAGAAAGCCCTAACTTCTGCACCTATTGTTCAACCACCTGATTGGAACTTGCCTTTTGAAATTATGTGTGATGCTAGTGATTATGCTGTTGGTGATGTTCTAGGATAGAGAGTTGACAAGAAATTAAATGTTATCCATTGTGCTAGTAAAACTCTAGACAGTGCCCAAAGAAATTATGCTACTACTGAAAAGGAATTTTAACAGTTGTGTTTGCTTGTGATAAATTCAGATCTTACATTGTTGATTCTAAAGTAATTGTTCACACAGATCATGCTGCTATTAAATATCTTATGGAAAATAAAGATGCTAAACCTAGACTCATTAGGTGGGTTCTCTTGCTACAAGAATTTGACTTGCATATTACTGATAGGAAAGGAGCTAAGAATCTCGTAGTTGATAACTTGTCTAGGTTAGAAAATATTCTTGATGACCCACTACCTATTGATGATAGCTTCCTTGATGAACAACTAAAATAACAACAACAACAAAGCCTTTAGTCCCAAACAAGTTGGGGTAGGCTAGAGGTGAAACCCATAAGATCTCACGGCCAACTCATGGCTCTGACACCTGGATGGCAAGCTTCCCTGATGAACAACTAGCTGCCATAAATGCTTCACATAATACTCCTTGGTATGCGGATTATGCTAATTATATTGTTGCTAAATTTATACCACCTAGTTTCACATACCAACAAAAGAAAAAAATTCTTCAATGATTTAAGACATTACTTTTGGGATGACCCACATCTATACAAAGAAGGAGTAGATGGTATTATTAGACGTTGTATACCTCAGCATGAACATGAACAAATCTTATGGAAATGTCACTCTGAAGCCTACGAAGGGCATCATGCGGGAGATAGAACTGCACACAAGGTATTACAATCTGGTTTTTACTGGCCTACTCTTTTTAAAGATGCTTGTAAGTTTGTCTTATCTTGTGATGAATGTCAAAGAATTGGTAATGTTGGTAGACGTCAGGAAATGCCTATGAATTATTCACTTGTTATTGAACCATTTGATATTTGGGGCTTTGATTATATGGGACTTTTTCCTTCCTCTAATGGGTATACACATATTTTGGTTGCTGTTGATTATGTCAGTAAGTGGGTAGGAGCTATTCCAACTAGTAGTGTTGATCATAAGACCTCCATTAAAATGCTTAAGGAAATTATCTTCCCGAGGTTTGGAGTCCCTAGATATTTAATGACTGATGATGGTTCACATTTTCTCACGGTGCTTTCCGTAAATTGCTTGCTAAATATGATGTCAACCATAGAATTGCATCACCCTATCATCCTCAATCTAGTGGTCAAGTTGAGCTTAGCAATAGGGAGATAAAATTAATATTACAAAAAACTGTTAATAGGTCCAGAAAGAATTGGTCTAAAAAACTTGAAGATGCACTTTGGGCCTATAGAACAACTTATAATAATCCTATGGGTATGTCTCCATATAAAATGGTTTATGATAAAGCTTGTCACTTTCCCCTTGAGTTAGAACATAAAGCATATTGGGCAATTAAAGAACTTAAATATGACTTCAAACTTGCCGGTGAAAAGAGGTTATTTGATATTAGCTCACTAGATGAATGGAGAACCCAAGCCTATGAAAATGCCAAACTATTCAAAGAAAAAGTCAAAAGATGGCATGCCAAAAGAATCCAAACGCGGGAATTCAAAGTTGGTGAATATGTTCTATTGTACAATTCTCGTTTTAGATTTTTTGCAGGAAAACTTCTCTCAAAGTGGGAAGGACCTTATATCATCAAAGAAGTTTATCGCTTTGTAGCTATCAAGATCAATAATGCCGAAGGCACTAATCCGAAGGTGGTTAATGGACAACGAATTAAGCACTAGGTACACCTATCAATGTTGAAACTAACATTATCCAAACTAGAGGAACACATAAAAGAAACCTTCCAGAACACTCCAGAACCCTGAAAAGGAAGAGGTACGTGATACGGTAAGTAAATGGACTCCAAAAAATCCGCAAAAATATTTTCTGTCAGTTTTGGAATATTAGAAAAAATAAAGAAATAAGAAACACCCAGGAAGGCAACCCAGGTGCCCACTAGGCACCAGGGCGCGCCTGCCCCACTTGGCGCGCCCTCATGGGTAGTGGGCCTGTCGGGCACCTTCCCGACTCCGTTTTCCTGTGGTATACTTGTTTCCCAAGATAAAAAATCTTTATATAGTCCCCCGGACGATTTCACCACCGCATCGCGGAAAAATCCTCTGTTCTTGTTTCGTGCTATTTTTTGGTCAGATTCTCTTCTTGCGGGCATCATGTCTTCTCCTTCCTCCAAACATGAGGAGGACAATGCTTGGCTAATGAAGATAGAGCTGAAGAGGGAAGAAACAAAAGAAGCCACCAAGGAGGACAAGGTCGAAGGAGTTGTCCAGAACCAGGCCCAAGAAGGTCGGCCAACCATACCTATGGAAGAAACTGCGGGAGTGGAAGATATCCTTCAACCTTACTATAATCATCTCACTCCCACTGAAATCGAGGCTTTTAGGGCCTTTGAAACGGTATGCGTTCAGAATAAATATCTCACTCGTGAAGTTATTTTGTTGGAAGAGCAAAATATTGCCCTTCGGAGCGTCAACCGTAGATTGGAGTACCTGCTGAATCGGAAGTACGAAGCTACTACTACCCTATCCTATACATCACCACCACCACCATCACCAAAGAAGGAGACTTCAGTACACGGGTATGGGCACTCCCCTTGGCTTGTGCCAAGCTTGGGGGAGATGCCCCGGTATTGTATCACCATCACTTCTATTATCTTCACCAATTTTTAGTTCGTCCTTAGTTATTTCGTGATTTAGTTGAATAAAAGTTTAGTATGATCTATTTTCGAGTGCTAGTTTCATGATATATCTATCTATGTAATCGAGTGAGAGTTATATAATAAAGTTTAGTTTGAGTTTTTGCTTCTTTACTTTTATGTTTCAATCAAAATAAAAGAAATAATGAAAAAGATCATATGCTAATCTGATGGTAAGTAATGACATCACATAAGGAAAAGTGTAAGTGGTAAAATTTATTGAAAGTTGACAAACATAGCATTGGCCAATGATTCAATTCATAAAACAATTAATTAGGGAAGAGAAGATTCACATGCAAATATACCATCTTGGACATCTTTTATGATTGTGAGCCCCCATTAAATATTATATGCCAAATTTGTTGACGTTGGACAAGGAAGACAATGTAATGATTTATGTTTGTTCTTATTCACATAGAAGTTGTACTGTCATAGATCCTCCAACATGTGATGCTTGCCCAATATCTTTGCTAGCCAAAAATCCACACTAAGTAGAGACACTACTTGTGCATCCAAAAACCTTAAACCCAAATTCATGTTTTGAGATTCCACCATACCCACCTATGGATTGAGTAGGATCTTTCAAGTAAGTGGTCATCGGTGCAATAAGACAATAAAAATTGCTTCTAAATGTGTTTGATCTTTTAGTGTAAAGGAAAATAAGCGTTGTACGAACTTGTGATGGTAAAGTAATAAAAACGACAGACTGCATAATAAAGGTTGCTATCATAAGGGGCAATATAACATGACATTCTTTTGCATTAAGAGATTGTGCATAGAAAACCAAAAAGCGCATGACAACCTCTGCTTCCTTCTGTGAAGGGCCTATCTTTTACTTTTATGTATTTCCTTTTTATGCAAGAGTCAAAGTATTCTCCTCTATTCCTTTTTTATTTTTCTCTTTTGCTAGCATCATGTGGTGGGGAAAGATCTAGGCACATATATCCAGTTGGATATGAGTGATCATGAGTTATTATTGTTGACATCAACCTTGAGGTGAATAAGTTGGGAGGCGAAGCTATAAGCCCCTATCTTTCTATGTGTCTGGCTGAAACTTTTTGCTCCATATATATTCTGTGAGTGTTAGCAATCATAGAAGATTAAATGATGGTTGAGTATGTGGACTTGCCAAAAGGCTCCGATACGAGACCCTTCCTGAAAATATGATGAATTGCAATTGCAAAGTTGACTGAGAATATAGTTTGTTAGTTTTCAATAAGGTTTATGCTTCATACTTCGATGTTGTGATGAATTGTTACTTGTTCATGAGAAGTTATATGATAAAGTTTTATGATCCAGTTTGTTGTTGTTACAATAATAAGCATGATGTTACTATGTCCGTATTTTTTTATCGACACCTCTCTCTCTCTCTAAACATGTGGACATGATTTTCGATATCGGTTTTCACTTGAGGACAAGCGAGGTCTAAGCTTGGGGAGTTGATACGTCCATTTTGCATCATGTTTTCCTACTATTATTTATAGTGTTTTTATGCATTTTAACATTTTGTGGAGTAATTCTAATGCCTTTTATCTCATAATATGCAAGGTTTACACAAAGAGGGAGAATACCGGCAGCTGGAATTCTGGACCTGAAAAAGCTATGTCAGAGATACCTATTCTGCACATCTCCAAATGAGCTGAAATTTTATGGAGAATTATTTTGGAATATATAATAAATATTGGAGAAAATAAATACCAGAGGGGGTCACCCAGGTGCCCACTAGTCACCAGGGTGCGCCACCCCCTCTAGGCATGCCCTGGTGGGTAGTGGGGGCCCTGCCCCACCTCTGGTGCCCATTTTCTGCTATATAATGTCTTTTGACCTAGAAAAAAAATCAAGAGAGGACTTTCGGGATGGAACGCCCCCGTCTCGAGGCGGAACTTGGGCAGGAGCACTTTTGCCCTCCGGCGGAGCGATTCCGCCAGGGGAAATTCCCTCCGAGAGGGGGAAATCGAAGCCATCGTCATCACCAACAACCCTCTCATCTTTGGGAGGCCAATCTTCATCAACATCTTCAACAGCACCATCTCATCTCAAACCCTAGTTCATCTCTTGTGTTCAATCTTTGTATCAAAACCTCAGATTGGTACCTGTGGGTGACTAGTAGTGTTGATTACATCTTGTAGATTATGCTAGATGGTTTATTTGGTGGAAGATTATTTGTTCAGATCAATTATGCTATTTAATATCCCTCTGATCTTGAGCATGAATATTATTTGTGAGTAGTTGCCCTTGTTCTTGAGGCCATGGGAGAAGTTGATACGTCCATTTTGCATCATGATTTCCTACTGTTATTTATGATGTTTTTATGCATAATAATGCTTTTGGGAGTAATTCTAATTCATTTTCTCTCATAATATGCAAGGTTTACACAAAGAGGGAGAATGCCTGCAGCTGGAATTCTAGACCTAAAAAAGCTATGTTAGAGATACCTATTCCGCACATCCCCAAATGAGCTGAAACTTCACAGAGAATTATTTTGGAATATTTAATAAATATTGGAGCAAATAACTACCGGAGGGGGGCCACCTGATGAGCACAAGATACCAGGGCGCGCCAGGCCCCCAGGCGTGCCCTGGTGGGTTATGCTCAGCCCAGCCCACCTCCGGTGCCCATCTTCTAGTATATAAGTCATTTTGACCTATAAAAAAATACGGGGAGGACTTTTGGGAATGAACGCAGCCGTCTCGAGGCAGAACTTGGGCAGGAGCACTTTTGCCCTCCGACGGAGCGATTTCGCCGGGGGAACTTCCCTCCGGAGGGGGAAATCGAGGCCATCGTCATCACCAACAACCCTCTCATCTTTGGGAGGCCAATCTTCATCAACATCTTCAATAGCGCCATCTCCTCTCAAACCCTAGTTCATCTCTTGTGTTCAATCTTTGTACCGGAATCTCAGATTGGTACTTGTGGGTGACTAGTAGTGTTGATTACATCTTGTAGCCAATTAATATATGGTTTATTTGGTGGAAGATTATATGTTCAGATCCATTATGCTATTTAATACCCCTTTGAGCTTGAGCATGAATATCATTTGTGAGTAGTTACTTTTGTTCTTGAGGTCACGGGAGAAGTCATGTTGCAAGTAATCATGTGAACGTCTACTACATGGCACTTCACCATCTTTGGGCCTAAGGGAATGCATTGTGGAGTAGTTATTATATGATGGGTTGCTAGAGAGACAGAAGGTTAAACCCTAGTTTCTGCGCTACTTTGTAAGGGACTGATTTGGATCCATATGTTTAATGCTATGGTTAGATTTTATCTTAATACTTTTCTCGTAGTTGCGGATGCTTGCGAGGGGGTTAATCATAAGTGGGAGGTTTGTTCAAGTAAGAACATCACCGAAGCACCAGTCCACCCACATATCAAATTATCAAAGTGGCGAACACAAATCAAACCAACATGATGAAAGTGACTAGATGAAATTCCTGTGTGCCCTCAAGAACGCTTTGCTTATTATAAGAGACCGTTTTAGCATATCCTTTGCCACAAAAGGATTGGGCTACCTTTCTGCACTTTATTTACCGTTACCGTTACTTGCTCATTACAAATTATCTTGCTATGAAACTATTTATTACCGACAATTTCAGTGCTTGCAGAAATTACCTTGCTGAAAATTGCTTGTCATTTCCTTCTGCTCTTCGTTGGGTTTGACACTCTTACTTATCGAAAGGACTAAGATTGATCCCGTATACTTGTGCGTCATCACTAGCTGGAGACCAATCTTGGATCGGATCTTTATCTGCTCCGGCAGCCTACCGTCGGGAGAGAGCCTAACCTTTGGCTCCTTGACATTCGTCACCGACGGGGCAAGCCGGGTCGGCATCAGCCCACTGCCCAGCCACAACATATCAGGGTCCTCCAAGGGACCCCGCGGCATTCACGCTTGATCAGGCAGACGTGTGCCAATGTCAGGCCCGATGAGACACACGAACTACCTCTGCCCTACTAACGAGACGGAGGCTGTGCAGCAATCCAATTGGTCACGATGGTTTGTGGTAATTGCCGCCTCAACCAAATGTCGTAGGACTACCTCGTCACTGACCCTAACAATCGCAAGGACACCGAAGGGATCAACATCACCTCAGCCTCGGACAGTGAGGAAGGCAGCATGGCCCCACTTTGCCTCACAAACGAGGACAAGAACGTCGGCCTCCAACCCGTCCATGAGGTCAAATACTCTGATCTCTGGGGAATTGGGATCCCCTCCAAGCTCAGAGGCCGGTGACTCCACCGATCAGGGGATGTCTCAATCTGAGACCCCACAAGAAATTTTTCTTCATCAAGTCATGATGACTGAGCCAATCACGAATGTGTTGTGCGCAACAGCTACAACGGAGGCCGCCACACCCGAGCTCCCAGCAACGGGGTCGATAACCGCCACTACGAAGCTACCACACCAACCCTATATTGATAACCCAGATGCAGATCAGCAGATGCCACCTAACAAGCTCACTAGCGGGCTTCACCATGACTGTGATGTCCCTCCGAATTATGGCGTCCACGCTACCACGTGTGATAGGATACACCCTGAACTATCTCACAACACCCATCGCCGGCACTGACCCATCGTCGAGAACGCTGGAGGCCATCCATGTATCCTAGCTATGTGCAGCTCCCGCTCCAACAAAAGGCGCTGGAGGTCTATGATGACCCACAAGTATAGGGGATCAATCATAGTCCTTTCGATAAGTAAGAGTGTCGAACCCAATGAGGAGCAGAAGGAAATGACAAGCGATTTTCAACAAGGTATTCTCTGCAAGCATTGAAATTATCGGTATCAGATAGTTTGATAGTAAGGTAATTCGTAACAAGTGACAAATAGCAATGGTAACATAGGTTCAGCAAGGTATCCCAATCCTTTTTATAGCAAAGCACAGGCCGAAATGTTCTCTTATAGTAAGCAAAGTGTTCTCGATGACACATGGGAATTCATCTAGTCACTTTCATCATGTTTATTTGATTCATGTTCGCTACTTTGATAATTTGATATGTGGGTGGACCGGTGCTTGGGTGTTGTCCTTACTTGAACAAGCCTCCTTGTCACCCAGTTGCCGTAGAAGGCTTCGAGAGCAATTTTGAGCACCGCACAGGCGTTCTTTTTGCCAAACGGTGGCTCAAAGTGGCGCCAATGAATCATTGGTCAGCCCGTTCCCGCACAACCGTGTAGGTTCCCGCGTACAGCAGTGCAAGCTTCCCACCCGACTCGGCGAAATCCCCCAAAACCCCAATGCTTACCGGCCTGCTATATAAACCCTCACGGCCGGTGAGTCCTGCGTTGCATTTTCCCCTCCCTCCCCGTAGCTTATCTTGTCCGCTTCTCCCACAATCGCCAATGGCACCGGTCCGTCATCGTTGCTCAGCCACTCCGCTGTCAATAGAGGACAACTCCAGCTGGGAGGCTACACCATGGTGGCGGCGCAGTCCTCGGCGTCGTGTACTGCGCGTGGCGTCCCTGTTGGGTGTGCGCACAACACCCACCACACACTCCGCCGCTGCTGCCCGTCGGCAGCTATTGCCGGCCGTCGTTGCTGCCACCCCACCATCTACCGACGTGGCCGCCACACCATTGTCAAAAGCCAGGGCCATCGCCTGCTCCGCCACCGCGGCCTGAATGCGGGAGGTGGCCATCCTGGCCGCCACTCCACTGTCGGTCGCCATGGCCATCACCCGCTCCGCCATTGCGGCCTGAAGGCGGGAGGTGGCCATCATGGCCGCCACCCCACCATCGGCCGCCGTGGCCGCCACCCCACTGTCGACCGACGGGGTCATCACCCACTCCGCCACCGCCGCCTGAAGCGGGAGGTGGAGGTGGAGCCCCGCATGTGCCTCAGTGACCTTGCACACTACATCGAGTTCCTGCGGGAGGAGGAGGAGCTCCTGGTCGAGCACACAAAGAGTCTTACTACCGCCGTGGCCGCGGCACACGCCTCCACAGAGGCGCGGAGTGCGGAGATCTACAAGGAGTCTTGCCGCTTCAAGAGGGGTCATCTGGAGCGGCAGAGGGAGTTCGAGCTGGGCGTCACTAAAGGTGCAGCAGCGGCGGGCACTGGATTCTAGTTCTCTAGCTCGTCGGTAGGCTACTTCTCTTCTGCCTCTTACTGAGCGTGCTCGGCAGAGGAGAGGCTGCTGGAAGTAGTACAAAGCCCCTCAGTAGTAGTAGTATTTAGGGCTATTTTGTTCAGTTCATCGGACTATAGATATGGTTGAACTATACTACGTACTTAAAATTAGCTAGTATATATAGTTGAACTAGCTATTTCAGTACGTGGTTGGCAACAATTGGGGAAAAGTTTGTTCGGTTCAACTATCAAGTTGAATTGTTTGTATAAAGAACGACTGCTTAATCTATGAATGAAATCTATGCTTACTGAATTTCAGTTGCAAAATTAGACAGTGCTAGTGATTTTTAGCTGCAATGACAAATGATAGTGTTACAAGGTTGAGAAATGGCAATGTTACTAGTTCGACAAATGCCAATGTTTCCAGTTTGACAAATGGCGGTATACCCAATATGACAGATGCAAATCTTATCAAATTGTCTGTATGTGGTTGCACACGGGTCATCATAAAAATCATTTGTGATGAAGGAATGTACTAATCCTGCGCGCCAGATTTTCTCTTAGCTTAGTGGCAAAGGAACATAGCTCTCGCTTTGCATACCATGTTCAATCTGAACTATTTGCGATGAAGAGATGCACAAATCATGCATGACAAAATTTCTCTTGGCTTATGGGGAAGGACCATAGCTCTGGCTTTGCATACGAGTGTTCTATCTAAACCGTTTGCGATTAAGAGATGCACAAATCCTGCGCGGCAAATTTTCCCTTGGCTTACTAGGGAAGGACCATAGCTCTCGCTTTGCATACGGGTGTTCTGTCTAAAACATTTGTGATGAGTATTTTAAAGTTAAAAATCATTAATGTTTTTTAAGAAAATCCTTTGATAAGTCTGTACATTCAGAGAGAAAAACACAAGTTTGTTCAAACCGTAGGTTTCATTTAGTCACACTGTGACTTTACATTCATATGATCGAGATACAATATTAAACCCAAAAAACTAATTGCAGCGGCAGTGGAGGCGGCGTGCTGCGTCGGCATTGTCGTTGTCGTCCTCCGGGCCGCCATTGTTCAAGTCTTTAAGCCAGCCCAGAATGTTCTTGGCTTACGGGTGATGCGCGGGAGGACAGAGACTCGCGACGCTGCATGGTAGCTGTCGACAGCGGCATCCCATGACGCTGAGGGGGGCGCGTGCACGGGCACGGGCATGGCGGGTGCAGGCAAACGCACGGGGACCGGTGCCATGGTGGGTGCAGGGGCGCGCACGGGCACCGGCGGGGGCGCTGGCGCTGGCATGTACATGAGCTCACGCGGGTCTACGGGGACCTTGCTGACACCCACGACTTCCAGATCTGCGATAGTGCTCGATAACCAGCCCGTCAATGCCACAGGGATGGTCGCTAGCGCGGGCGCAGGGATGGGAGCTGGGACGGGCGCGGGGGCAGCATCCGCCGCGGTCAGGTCGTTCAGGGTCATGTCCATGAGGCCCCATTCCTCCTTATTTTCTATCTCTGGCTTGGAGTCAACATCACCAAACTGGAAGACTAGTGGCAGATGATCCTTCTGTGCCATGGCATTGGTGGAGGTCTACGAGAGGGGAATGAGAGGCGAAGAGTAAGGCCGCCCGTATTAAATAGCGGCTCGGACGCCATTAATGGGGAGGTTGGGAGCAAGGCGGGTAGTGATGGAAGTCAAGGGGCTCGCTTCCCAGTGAGCCTGCATAGTGTACAACTCGCATGCTTCTCGGTGAGCCTGCGCAGCGGAGGACTGCTTGCACGCCTCCCGGTCAGCATGCGCAGTGGACTGGGCTCGCACGCCTCGCGTTTACTCAAGCAGCTGCCCACACGGCACCTTCTAGCCAGTAAAAATGTGGCGCATGGCGTCACGTGAATGGTTAGCAGAACGCCCACGATTTAAATTATACAAACATTTGAGATGATAACGTGGCAGCTATTTGTTTCAAAATGCCTTTGTTAGCTATTAATTCGTGCGCCTTCTATCAAATTGGACACGAAAAATACCACAACATGTTGGTGCCATTTCATTATAGCATGCCAAGTTTCATGAATTTCAGACGACTTTTGGATTTACTAGAATTTAAAAACCAAGTATCATAATGTTTGCGGCCGAGCCACGGAGCCAAGGTGTTTGAAATTCATTCCCATTTCTTGCATGGGATCTAAGCATGCGCCCAAGGAACATATATGATTTTTCAACCCATTTTCAGGCACTGGAGCATGTGCCTATAGTTCAAATTTGAATTATGCACATAAAATGCCTAGAAAACTCAATTAGTGTATAAAAATGTCCAAACAAACCCCGAATAATTCCAAAATTTAACATGACACTCCTATTGGTCTATCTCTAGAAAAAATTCGAGGCAAGAAGAGGCAACAAATGTCATTTCGTCCACAAAGGTGACGCACATTTCCTATCGGAACCACGAGGCTTCTTGTGAAAAGCTCTGGTTGTTAGGAGCGTATACCAAAACTTGCCCCAAATGGGACAATTTTTTTACCAGAGCATGTTGGTGCCATTACATGATAGCGTGTCAAGTTTCATGAATTTCAGACAAGTTTTGGATTCAATAGAATTTAAAAACCAAGTATCACAAGTTTGCGAACGAGCCACGAAGCCGAGGTGCTTGAAATCCATTCCCATTTCTTGCATGGGACCTAACACTACTGCAGGATGCTGCTAACGCAACACTACAATCAGAGACCCTTCGACGAAACTGTGTGCGATGCATTAATCACAAACGGGTGTGTGAGAAAACCGTAAAAAATGATACAAACTATTTGCGATGCCGGAGACATCAAACACAATTCAGATTATAGTTGTGTGTGTGATATGCGGCATACATTTCACTCGAATGAACTATTTGCGATGGGCATAACAACAAAAACGGTCAGCCATATGAAGGTGTGTGCGATATACGTGCATACAATTCACTCAGATGAACTGTTTTGGATTAGGCAACACAACAGAAACGGTCAGCTAGATCAAAGGTGTGTGCGATATACTGCATACAGTTCACTCGGATGAACTATTTGCAAAAAGAGAAAACAACAGAAATGGTCAGCTAGATCAAGGTGTGTGCGATTGATGGCATACACTTCACACGGATGAACTGTTTGCGATTAGCCACAACAAATAGAAACGGTCAGACATATCAAGGTGTGTGCGCAGACGGGCACACATTCTAATTAAAAGAAGTGTGCGCGATGGTAGTCACGAGCGCGCATGGTTGATGGAACAAGTCGTGTGCTGACATCGCCGATTGTGATGCATCCTATGGTGCAAATGCCATGTATGCATCCGAGAACGCGTGCCCATGTTACGCCATCCGGTAATCATGCCGCACTTCGAAACTAGAAATGTCAATAGATTTTGAGCTTGCTTCGCGTCACATTCCAAATGACCACGCTATATTTAATTGCAAACGTGCTCACACCGATCAAAACCTAAATAGTTTCCCACTTAACAATGTATCACTTAGGTTATAAATACTACCTACTCCAAGATGACTGCACATTCCTCTCCCCTCCTCAATTCCTCATCAACAAACAAACAAGTCTCTCTTCATCGTTCCCTGCGTCTGCCATGGCCCGCATGAGTTCTGGGTCGAGAAATTACCAGGGAGAGGCAAGCATGGAAGCAGAAGCACGATAGATGTCCCACATTACCCGGAAAGCAGGCAAGATCTCCTGCCGTGCGCCGAAGCAGCACGTAGGTCCCGCCGTGCCGCCGAAGCAGCACAGAGGTCCCGCTGCATCGTCAAAGCAGCACACTGGTACGACCGCACCGCGGAAGCAGCATAGATGTCCCTCCACACCGCAGATGCAGTAGAGAGGTCCTCCCATGCCGTGGCAGTCTGGAAAGATCTCACATGGGTCAGCAAGGACTCTCACAGGCGCATGCGTACTATGGTTAATAACCTGATGGATGGGATCTCCAGCTGCGCGAAGCTGCAGGAGGAGATGAATGCCTCGTTTGATAATGCTACCGGCGTCATCCGGGGACTAAGGGCTGACAAGGCGAAGCTCCATATCAAGCGCAACCTGCTGAGGGGGAAGATCGCCGAAAGGGCGAAGCAGCAAGAGGAGACCACTGCCTTGTTGAAGAAGACAGGCATCATCGTCAAGAAACTTATGGACGAGAATGCCATGCTCCGCATCGAGTGCGAAAGGCTGGTGGAGGAATCCTTGGCTACTGCCAAGCAACGTATTGAGGACATGAAAGAGATCATCACCATTCGCCGCGAGAACTAGTCATGGAGGCGATGAAGAAATGTGTTGGAGGAACCCCGCGCCCTATAGCAACGCATCAAAAAGTAGAGAGCAGCCACCCAGATCGCTGTCTGTGTCTTCCTTCTTCTTTTGCACTTGTGTCTTTCGGGCGTTGCCGCATGTGGCATTTTTAATTATCTTCCTAAATATGTAAGACAATTATTATCCATTGCCATCATCATTATATTTATATCAGTCTTGCTAAGTCTCAATTGATTCTATATATGTCCGTCAGATCTTACATCAAGATTCGTGCAGAATTTTCTTTTTAGATTTCTTTTTTCTCTCTTAAATCTTAGACGAGTGAGACATAGCCACACCATTAAGTGCCTACAAAATAGGGGCTCGGGCACAACTAATGGAGAAGTTGGGAGAGAGGTGGGCGGCGGATGGAGGTCAAAGGGCTCGCCTCCCAATAAGCACGCGCATGGGTCTGCTCGCACGCCTCCCGTACTCAAATAGCTACCCCGCACGGTGCCTCCTAGCCAATAAAATGGGATGCATGGCGGCATGTAAATGGTTAGTAGAAAGCCCACGGTTTCAATAATACTTATGTTTCCGATTGTAACATGGCAACTCTTGTTCCAAAATGACTTTGTCGGTTGTTAATGTGTGAGCCTTCGCAAATCGACAAAAAAATTTCCACAGCATGTTGGTGCCATGTGAAGGCAACATGTTTAGTTTCATTATTTTCAGGCGAGTTTTGGATTTACAGGAATTTAAATTCGAAGTTTCTCAATGTTTCCGGCCGAGCCACAACGCCCAGATGTTTGAAATTCATTCCCATTTCTTGCATGGAACCTAAACATTCACCGAAGGACACATATATGATTTTTCAACCCATTTTGGCGCACTTGAGCATGTGCATGTAGTTCAAATTTGTATTATGCACATTAAATGCCTAGAAAACTCAAATAATGTATAAAAAAATGCAAAATGAACCCTAAATAATTCCAAAATTTAGCACGAAACTCCTATTGGTCTATGTTGCCTCTGTAAAAAAATTAAGGCGGGAAGAGGCAGCGTATGTCATTTCGCATGCAAAGGTGACAGGTTCCCTCTCAGAACCATGAGCCTTCTTGACAGAAGCTCTGACTTGCAAGAAGCTTATAACAAAACTTGTCCCAAATCAGATAAAAAGTTTACCACAACATGTTGGTGCCATGTCATGAGACCATGCCAAGTTTCATGATTTTCAGTCGAGTTTTGGATTTACAGGAATTCAAAAACCAAGTTTCTCAATGTTTCCGGCAGAGCCACGACGCCCAAATGTTTAAAATTCATTCCCATTTCTTGCATGGGACCTAAACATTCACCCAAGGACACATATATGATTTTTCAACCAACTTTGGTGCACTGGAGCATGTGCATGTAGTTCAAATTTGAATTATGCACATTAAATACCTAGAAAACTCAATTAATGTATAAAAAGGCCAGACGAACCCAGATTAATTCCAAAATTTAGCACAATACTCCTACTGGTCCATGTTGCCTCTGTAAAAAAATCAAGGCGGGAAGAGGCGGTGTATGTCATTTCGCACACAGAGGTGACGCGTCCCCTCTCGGAACCATGAGCCTTCTTGAGAGAAGCTCCGGCTTGCAAGAAACTTATACCAAAACTTGTACCAAATCGGACGAAATGTTTACCATAGGATGTTGGTGCCATGTCATGAGTCCATGCCAAGTTTCATGATTTTTAGGCGAGTTTTGGATTTACAGGAATTTAAAAACCAAGTTTCTCAATGTTTTCGACCGAGCCACGACGCCCAAATGTTTGAAATTCATTCTCACTTCTTGCATGGGACCTAAACATTCACTCAGGACACACATATGATTTTTCAACCATCTTTGATGCACTGGAGCATGTGCCCGTAGTTCAAATTTGAATTATGCACATTAAATGCCTAGAAAACTCAATTAATGTATAAAAGGCGAGACAAACCCAGATTAATTCCAAAATTTAGCACGATACTCCTACTGGTCCATGTTGCCTCTATAAAAAAATCAAGGCGGGAAGAGGCGGTGTATGTCGTTTCGCACATAGAGGTGACACGTCCCTTCTCGGAACCATGAGGCTTCTTGAGAGAAGCTTCGGTCTGTAAGAAGTTTATACCAAAACTTGTCCCAAATCGGACAATAATTTTACCACAGCATGTTGGTGCCATTTCATGATACCATGTCAAAGTTTTGTGATTTCAGGCGATTTTTGGAGTTACAGGAATTTAAAAACCAAGTATCTCAATGTTTCCGGCCAAGCCACAATGCCGATGTGTTTGAAATTCATTCCCTGTTCTTGCATGGGACATAAACATTCACCCAAGGACACATATATGATTTTTCGAGTCATTTCATTGCAATGGAGCATGTGCTTGTAGTTCAAATTTGAATTATGCACATTAAATGCATAGAAACTCAATTAATGTGTAAAAAAGGCCAAACGGGCCCTGAATAATTCCAAATTTTAACACGACACTCATATAGTTGCATGTTCACTGTAGATAAATGTTCTAGCAATTCAAACACCGTCCTTTCCCTCCTTAACACCATTTTGTCTTTCAAATCAGAATGAAAAAATCAAGGTACACCACAAACAGTTTACTAGCAAGAATCATGTGCGATGCGATATAAAATATCTTGGCACACCCTCTTTGTCGTGGTTTTGTCACGGCGGATGTCCTAGTGAAAGGACTTAGACGTGAGGCCAACGCAATGGTGATTACCTTGTCGGGGTTGAGCGGGACGAGAGACACGTGTTTACCCAGGTTCGGTGCCTCTCGGTGGAGGTAAAAGCCTACTCCTGCTCTTGTTGCTTATTGCTTGAGTATCGATTACAAGGGAGAGGATTCACTTGACCTAGCTATCAATTGATTGTAACTTGCCCTATTTTGTGCCGGGGACTCGCCTTTATATATAGGTCGAGGCCTCCAGCTTACAAGAGTCCAGGTCGGGTCATGACACGTGACCGAGCCTAACTCTAAGTTGCCTTGCCTTTCTTGACAAGTCACCATACGGCGGCTTACACCTCCGGGCCGCCTGCTGCCTTCTGGCTTCGGGCCCTATGCCGGCCCATCTTGTGAGCCGCTCATCCGGTCCTGCATCTTGATCACCTTGGTCCATCTGAAGTTCAGCTCCCAGAGTCGCCAGTAATCTAACCCGGCCTTCACAAGGCGGGTTACACCGTGGGGTTACATCCCCAACATTAGGCCCCAGATTCATTTGAACTTG
This sequence comes from Thinopyrum elongatum, assembly GCA_011799875.1. NCBI lineage: Eukaryota > Viridiplantae > Streptophyta > Magnoliopsida > Poales > Poaceae > Thinopyrum > Thinopyrum elongatum. Next base: position 432,316,816 of record CM022299.1, on the reverse strand, counting down.
TTCATGTCAATCTTCCATCTTAGTCTGGCGAGTCTGCCTTCCAAGTCTCACGATCTCAGCTTGAAGAACTTCATAACCCGCCATACAAAATGATGATGTCACCTCCATAAATTTAGGGAGCTTTCTCATGATGTCATAACGAATCTTGTGCAAATCCATTTATCTCAAAAATTGAGGCACCCCTTCAGTTCCAAAAGTTACCGCGCCTCCTCGGGTCTTGCACCTGCCATTTACTGTTACCTCCCCCTATAAATATGCACGGGGGGTCCCCCTTTTTCATTTTACCTTGTCTCCTCCACTTCTTCTTCCTCGTGAAACCCTCTACAATCAAAGCTCCACCGCGCCCGTCGACCTTCACCAGCCACCTCGCTCGGGACTGCAGCACCGCTCCACCTTCACCAGAGTCCAGCGACGCACCTCCGCTCTCGACCACTACAACCAGGTACCGGAACCTCTCCTCCTTAGATACACATTCGGAGTTCATGGAGTTCGTCGGTGTTCATCTGTTCTTCCCCATGATATCTTGAGTAGATTTTATATTGGATCTGAGATGGCCATAGAAGTATTGCGGGAATAGTTTGAATACCAATCTTGCATCTGAATAGATCATGCTTCGCTCAGAATCTGTGAATAGTTCCCCAGTAGCTCCGCTGCCACCATTAGGGTTAGCCATTATTTTTCTTTTTTGAACTGCCCGTAGATCTATAATTGTAGCTAATTTAATGGAAACACGTTTATACCACACTTAGCAGAAAATTCAGCAATCCTGAACTTAGCTAACCCGCCCTTGTATCTTTGGGCGACTCACCAACATATTTGTAACCCGCCAAATTTCAGAAGCTGCATCTGCAGCTAAACCAATTCACTGTTTTAAGGCGATTTACCATTATGATGTCTTATTCATATGACTGTGATGACGGGTCATGACTTCTCAAGTAACCCGCCATATTCTGTTTCCACAGTCTTCCATCATATTTAAGCGGCTCAGTATGTCGAAAACCACTATTTGCGATTGGGTGCCTTCCCTAGTCACTGAGACCATCCTTAAAGATTTTCAAGACCAAGGTCTCTTGGCGGCTCAGGAAGAAATTGGCTGGCGAGTCAGCCAAGGGGACGATATTCCTAATCCCGACGAAGGGAAAGTTGTGGTTTTTACTGACCATATTCATAGAGGCTTTACTCCACCTGGCTCCAAATTTTTTTGGGATGTCTTGAACTACTTCAGCCTTCATCCTCAAGATTTGGGCCCAAACTCCATATCCAACCTCTTCCACTTTCAAATCTTTTGTGAAGTATATCTGCAAACGGATCCCACTGAATGCGCGGATGGCCCAAGCTTAACACTTGGTGGAATCTCAATCCAAAGACGAAGAGATGGCTGCTTTCCTTCAGCCACTCTGCCAAGTCACCCTAAGGGATGGGTTAAAACTTGGTTTTATTGCAAGAATACCGCCCCAGCCGATGAGAACCCTCTGCCGGGTTACAGAGCTGACCGCCTGCCCATGGATTTTAATACGCCCTGCAAGATCATTCCAGAGGAACGTGCTAAAGCGCTCCTAGCTTATTCAAAAGCGAGGGCCTTGCTAGCCAATGGGTTAACAGGGGTTGATCTAACCTGGTGTTGGGTTACATGGAGAATCCTCCCCTTAAGCCGCCGTCCCGGCTTAATGTGTGAATATTCAAGCGAGTCAAATGATCCTCAACGGTACAGCTCTGATAATTTTACCGCTGATGAAGTCAATCAAACTGTAAAGAGTCTGCTCGGGGAGCCTCAAGAAAACTGTAACAAAATAGGGTTGTTACCGTTCTTCAAGCTCAACCTGGCCCCACCTGTAAGCATTCTTTTATATCAGGCTTATACATTCGCACTTTACTTTGTATCTTTCCTTGTAACCCTTTTAATTTTTTCAGCCCAGCTCTGCCTTCTGGAATAGGAAAAAGAAGACTCAAGCAGCTAAAACCAAAACTGCGCCAACCCGGAAGAAGAACAAGATTAACCTCGTGGACCAACAAAGGTCTTAATTGGGGATCCGCCGACGAGGTGAAGAAACTGCAGAAAGGCGTTTCCAATCTGATGGAGACCAGCGCCAAGCTGACCACGTGGTTCAGATAATGCTCCGTCACCGCCTCCTTCCATGCCAGTAGAGGGCGAGTCCGATGTGGTCTTATAAGCCTGAAGACCCGACCACCATGCAGTACCTCTTCGGCACCACCTACGACAAGGTGCGGAGCCTGCTGTTCAAGCCCCAGAAGGAGTGGCCAACCGAGAAGGAAGACATCGGTCTCGACGCCGCAAATCCTCTGAGGAAGGTAATTGGTTCTTTGCCCTACTTATATTTGGGCGCTCATACTGTCCAAAGTTCGGTCTATGTCCCTTTTTGTTGCCTTCACAGGGCTAGCTCGAGAAGGCCGAGAGGATGAGCAGTCCAGCTCCGTTGTTCGAAGAGCCTTGGTCAGCTCAGCTGGAGGAGCTGCTGGTTGTGGCGCATTACAAGGCTCCAGAGAATAAAGGGAAGAAGAAGAAGGACCAACCGGAGACCAAGGAAGGCCTCCGTCGAAGAGCTCATCCGGACACCCAGGCCGGAGATGCTGCGGCCCCGTCTGCCCAAGACGGGGAGGAGGACGAAGACGAAGAGGAAAGTGCCTCCTCCCACTCCAAGAAGAGGGCGGCGTCCGAAGACGTCGAGGAGTAGCAACCTCCTCGGGCACCGAAGAGGCAGTGCAGGCCCAAGGTGGTCCTGCCCGATAGCTCGGACTCCGATGAGGAGTCCGTGGTATCTGAAGAGGTCCCGGAGAAGGACCGTGATACGTCTCCAACGTATCTATAATTTTTGATTATTCCATGCTATTATATTATCTATCTTGGATTTTTTATATGCATTTATATGCAATTTTATATGATTTTTGGGACTAACCTATTAACCTAGAGCCCAATGCCAGTTTCTGTTTTTCCTTGTTTTTGAGTTTCGCAGAAAAGGAATATCAAACGGAGTCCAATTGACCTGAAAATTTACGGTGATTTTTTATGGACCAGAAGAAGCCCCCGAAGCAAAAGAGTTGGGCTAGAAGAGTCCCGAGCCAACCACAAGGTTGGAGGGCGCGCCCTACCCCCACGGGCGCGTCCTCCGTCCTTGTCGTTAACTCGTGTGTAACACCCCCAGTGGTTAACTACAGTGATCACCCTTTGGATTATGCCATGTCATCATGATCAACAGTGCTTAATCATCATTAGTATCATATCTCTTTTCAAATTCAAATTCAAATGGAAATTAAACTGAAAGTGAAAATAAAAGTTGTTCAAATTTGAAGACTAAATTGTTCATAATATTGTAAATAATCCAAAGACCCTTCTAAAATTATATTCAACATATACTTAATAAATTATGTGACTCTAACAACCACAAAACAGGGTTGGTTAATACCTATTTATTTGAATAAAACCCAAATAAAAAGATATGGACACCAAACCAATTTCTAGCAGTGACTAATAATGTACTGATATTATATGAGCAAGTTCCATATTTTACAAAAGTGTTTTGGAATAAAAACAAAAGACAAAACAGGAAAGAAAAACAGAAAACAGAAAAAGAAAAGAAGAAATGGAAAAATGCCCCTGTGCACTTAAGCCCACAGCCGCACAGGAGCCGGCCCAGCCCAACTAGCCCCCCTCCCCCTACCCCTTGACGCCGCAGGCACGCTGTCGAACAGCTAGCGCGCGCGCGCCCGCCCGCCCTTCTCCTCGGTCGACGCTGCGCCGTTCCGCGCCCGCCAGTGGGGATAACAACCCCTCCTCCACCCCCAGGACGAACTCTAGCTGCCTCCCTGTCCCTCTGCGTCGCCTTCCTACGCACACCCGAGCGCCCCCATGGCCGTGGTCCCGTGAAGCACGCGGCCACCAGCCTTCACTCGCCTCGTCGACGCGCTCACCAGCTCCGCCGACCTCTTGTCCTTCCTCTCCGGCCATCAACTCGAGCCGGGGGCCACTACAGTTCCGGGATCGAGCCCTTTCTTCAAGCTCGAGCCGCCGGCCATGTTCTCCAACCACGACGCCACTGCTGCTCCTAAGCCCTCGCCGAGCCTTTCTTGAGCTCCACGGTGAGCAGTCACACCGGGTCCCCTCCTTCCTTCCCTTCCTTTCGCGCCCAAGCGTCGCTTTTAGATAGGCCGTACACGCCGTCGCGCGAGCTCGCCGCCGGCGACCAACCGGTGACCTTTTTGGTCCACGTCGATGCCCGTTGTGCTCGCACGCGCGCGTAGAGGCCCTCTGGTCACTTAGTTTGCTCGCTAACGCGCCGCGTCGCCGTTTCCTCTCGAACCCGAGCCCCGGCGTCCGCCCCACTCGCCACCGGCGACGTTGCGGTCCTCCTCCGGCCGAGCCACCGCCCCCATTAGATGCGCGGCTTCGCCCGCGTTCGAACGTGCCACCCCGCGCGCCAAACGGTGGCCGGAGGCGCGATCCCGACCACCTCCCGCGCCGCGCCACCGGAAACACGCGCCCGCCGGCGTTTGAACGCCGGCCGGCCGACGTGGCGCCGCTGGGGCCACCCCCAGGGTGACTGCCTGGTGGCCCCTAGGGCCCCGCTGGCCCCTTTGACCGGGTCAGCCGCAGACTAGGCTGGCCCCGCCACTAACATGCGGGCCCCGCCAGTTTAAATCAATTTATAATTAAATAAAACACTAATTAACCTATTAATCCTAATTGAGGTAATTAGTTAACTAAAGCTGACACTGACAATGGGTCCCACAAGTTAATTAGTTAAGTTTAATCCTCTGTTAATTAGTACTGTGAATGACATGTGGGCCCCACATGTCAGGTTGGACCTGGTCAACCGACCAGTTGACCGCTGACGTCATCCTTATATCGTGCTGACGTCACACAAGCACTGTTTTGGATAATTCGATTTTAAATAATAAAAATAATTCCAGAAAAGTATTAAAAACTTTAGAAAATCATATCTTTTAATCCGTAACTCCGATGAAAATAATTTATATATGAAAAATGCTCAGAATTTCAAGACGAATCCAAATGCGTTGTCCGTTCGTCCGCCACACGTCTCTAACTACCTGAACATGGAACCAATCCCCTCCGGTCATCAGTCTGACAAATGTCCGGAACCGGGAATACTTTCCCGGATGAATTCCCCCCTCGCCAGTATCACCTGGCACTGCGATATATCACCTCCGTCGCCACGTATTGCCATGTTATGCTTTGTGTTGCTCCTGTTTGCTGTGTATTTATATTGTTTTCCTCCCCCTCTTCTCTCTCGGTAGCCCCCGACACCGACGTCGTCCCCGAGGCCGACACAGCTCCGGAGCCCGAAGATACCATTGACAACCTTGCCCTTGCCGCCGAGCAACCAGGCAAGCCCCCCCTTTGATCATCCCGATATCGCCCATTCTATTTTCTCATGCTTGCATTAGAATTGTTGCTGCTACTGCTTTACCTATTCTGATGCATAGCCTGTTTATTGTAACCTGCTATTGATAATTAACTGCATATCCTAAACTGCTTAGTATAGGCTGGGTAGAGACCTATCAGTGACCCCACTTGTCCCGACCGCCCCGCTGGATTATCCAAAGACCCGATCAACGGGATTGAAGACCAGGCCCCGGCACCGCACATCACCCCCCTAGTTGTAACAACACTACAATGTTACTATCGAGTGCCGAGGGTGAAACCACTTGTAGCACTTCTGATGTTAACTCTGTAGAGTAGCTATTCGGTCGTGGTCATCGAGGGTGATTCCTCCTTCACCGCTTCCGATAACGACGCCGTCGTACAACACCTCAAGTGTGAACCCAGCGAGGGTGATTCCTCCGAGTTCACCTTGACGGTTACATCGAGTAGGAATCCAACGAGGGTGAGACCTCGGATTCCCCTGATGTTATGGACACACGGATACTTGGACTGTACTATTGTTACTTGGAAAGGCGGGTCGACCCTGAGGGGTACCCGCGTGTGATGTGAAGAAGGGTTGCCTGTATGGTGCCCGAGTGATGAATACGAGGCGCGGCCGGGCATTCATAACCCTTGCAGCAAGTCCTCGAGACGGGGCGACGGGGTCACATCTTTCGTGAGTCTCTGTTCGTTACCGCAAGCCCAAGGTACTAACGATTTGGATATTTGATCCGAGCAGGCCTCTGGCCTAATAGCACTAACCATCACGTGGGCATAGTATGGGCGTTCTGCATCGTATGCATCAGCCGAAAGCTCTGTCAGACGTCCAGTTCAGCATGGCGGCACGGTCGGATCGTGTCGGCCACCCGAGGCAATGCTGGTATCCACCCTGTGCGCAACGACCCGGAGGGTGAGGGGCGATGGCCAAGACCCCCTTGCGCTTAGGATGTAGACCAGCGGGGACCTCTCTGCTGAGCTGTAGGTTGGGTTGCGGTGTATCGTTTGGCTGAGGCCGGGCATGACCCAGGAAAGTGTGTCCGGCCGGAGTTAATCGAGTGTGTTGGGTAAGTTGGTGCACCCCTGCAGGGAAGAACACATCTATCGATAGCCGGTCCTACGGTAACGGACACTCGGAGTTGTATCCTGATTGATACAGTTTAGAACTTGATACTATGGCTCTGGGATTGCTTCTCGTAGGGAGTCGAGAAGGGATCTTCGGACAAGGTTGATGACTGTATTGCTCTGGGATTGCTTTCTCGCAGGGAGTCGAGAAAGGATCTCTGGGTGAGGTTGAGACTTAATGATACTGCTACATTATATGGTACTGTCTACACTCTTCTAATGCTGCAAGACCTCTGAAGATGCTAGTCTTCGATAGGACTAGGCCTTCTCCCTATTCTGGCATTTCTGCAGCCCAGTCCACATATACAGCCTTCCTTTGATAATGTTGCATATGTAGTGTAGATCCTTGCTTGCTGAGTACTTCTGAGTACTCACGGTTGCTTTGTTTTCCTTTTCTCCCCATATCAGTTTGTCGTGACCAGAGGACGGAGCCCCCTGAGGCAGATGCACCGTCGATTGACTACTACTACTACCCAGAGGATGGATACTACTACGAGTTGACTGAGGACCAGGAGTAGGATCGGAGGGTCCCAAGCAGGAGGCTTACGCCTTTCGATCGTAGTGTTTTATTTTGCCCCGCCTTTCTAAAGGCCTTTCTGTTTCTGTTTCATATCTGTACTCAGATATCTGATGCTTCCGCTGACGCTTGTACGCAAGCTTATGTATTCGAGCCCTCGAGGCCCCTGGCTTGTAATATAAAGCTTGTATGACTTTATTTATGTTTTAGAGTTGTGTTGTGATATCTTCCCGTGAGTCCTTAGGCTTGATCGTGTGCGTTTGCATGTATGATTAGTGCACGATTGAGCCGGGGGTGTCACAAGCTGGTATCAGAGCCGATTGCCTGTAGGAATCCCCCTTTCCAACTCCTTGGACAAAGTTGAGTCTCGTAACCGAAAACTGTTTTACTAACTTGGCTGTGTGGCTTACAGGCCCACGTCGCCAATTGGGTGGTATTAGGATCTTTTACTCCTCGACCTTTACTCTGGGACTCTGATCTCTCTTCTATTCGGGTTAAGATTTTTACTAACCCCAACATTAGGTTCTCGTAATCACATCCACCCGGTGTTCTGAAATTTCCCCCTTTCTTCAAGATTGTGGGCCAGGTTCTGCTTGCAGGATCCTCTTATCGAGGGCACCCTGTGTTTCACTTGCAGATTCCTTGCCCCAATAGTTTTCTCTGACATTGATGTAGCCTTTGCTATGTCTCATTGTGTACTTCCTTGCCGCGTGCCTGCGCGCCGCCTAGTTTGTCTAGCTACGAGCGTTCCCGTGCGCGTACTATCCGTTTGAATCCAACTCTGTGCATGGATTGGTATGTCTTTGACGACTACTATTATATATCTAATGCCTATCCTGTTCTTCCCGTGTTACATCATGAATAACTCCATTCACATGCAGTTTTTCTTGCTAAACTGCCCCTGTTGATTTGGCAGGATGGCTGACGATCCTCCACCTCCACCCTATATTGCCGCAATGATGCAGCAGTTTATGACCGGACTAATGGCTCAATTTCCAAACCAGAATGCTCAGCAACAGAATGCTCCAATAACTCTGGCAGAATTCGTGCGCCTCAACCCGTCTGTTTTTTGCAGCTCGATTGATCTAATGGATGCTGATGATTGGCTCCGTGACATTACCTTCCAGATGAAGTCGGCCAATGTTATCCCTGACAGTTACGTCACCTATGTGACATATCACCTGAGGGGATCAGCTGCTCAATGGTGGGAAAGCCACAAGGGTATGTTGCCTGCTGAAACTGTAACCACTTGGCAGGAATTTCAGTCAGCTTTTCGTGCACGGTACATTCCTCAAGGTCTGATGGACCAGAAGAAGCAGGAGTTCCGCAAACTCTCACAAGGTAAAATGACTGTGGATGAATACCAGAGGAAATTTCTTGAATTGTCCCGCTATGCTGAAGATGACGTCTGCACTGATGCCCGCAAGCAGGAGAAATTCCGTGAAGGACTACGTACTGATATAAAACTTGCACTTGTTGTCCATGATTGCACAGAATTCGCAACGCTTGTCAGCAAATCTTTCCAAGTTGAAACAGCTCTGACTGAATACCAGGAGTCACTCAAGCGCACTCATGAAGCCGGCTCAACCTCGGGTCAGCTTGTTCAGAAACGTCGAGTCTGGATTCCACACAATGTTCATCATCGGCCTACTCCAACACCAAGGCCGTCATATGTTGCACCTCGTTTGCCTTCACCGCCGAGACAGCTATCGGTTCATGATGGACCGCCTGATGCTATGGCTTTTCATCAGGATGCACCACGTCCTCCCGTTGGTTGCAAGAAGAGCTGTCGGAACCGTCATCTCAGAAACTGTAATGCCAGGCCGTCTGCTATAGTTCGGGTCCATGTCAACCAAGTTAACATGGAAGAAGCTCGACAGGACCCCAAAATTGTGATGGGCACCCTTCTAGTGAATTCAATCCCAGCTTCAGTCCTCTTTGATTCTGGAGCATCGCACTCCTTCATGTCCGAAAGTTTTGCGCGAAGCCATGATTTACCTTTCAAGGAGATGTCCACCCCATTAGTAATCCAGTCACCTGGGGCTAATTGGCAAACTACCATGGTAAGCCACGGTAACCACATTGTGATTGGAGGATTGATGTTCCCCGTTGCTCTCATTGCTCTCAAGACCTCCAACATAGACATTATTCTGGAAATGGACTGGTTGAAGTCTCATAAAGCTTTGATTGACTGTGCCACTGAAACAGTCCGCCTCACACACCCTTCTGGCCAGACAGTCAAATACTCAGCCCAAATAGCTCAGGATGCTGAGACTCAAATATATGTTCTGAATGCATTGAACACTTCACCTCTTGAAGGCATCGAGAATGTTCCAGTTGTTCGTGATTTCCAAGATGTCTTTCCAGAAGAACTTCCAGGAATACCCCCTGCTAGAGCTGTTGAGTTCGTCATCGACTTGAAGCCTGGCACTACCCCTATTGCGAAGCATCCTTATAAAATGCCTCCGCACCACCTTCTTGAACTTAAGGAAGAAATCGATACGTCACTTAAGAAAGGTTTCATCCGCCCCAGTTCCTCTGCTTGGGGAGCACCTTCACTCTTCGTTAAGAAGAAGGATGGAACTAACCGATTGGTTCAGGATTATCGGCCCATTAACCAAGCCACAATTCAGAATAAATATCCGCTTCCTCGGATCAATGATTTGTATGATCAACTTGCTGGATCATCGGTGTTTTCTAAACTGGACTTGAGGTTGGGTTATCATCAGATCCGTGTTCGTGAAGAGGATATTCCGAAGACTGCATTTGTTACTCGCTATGGCTCTTATGAGTACACTGTAATGTCATTTGGCCTAACAAATGCTCCAGCTACGTTCTCCCGCCTGATGAATTATATATTCATGGATTACCTCGACAAATTCGTCATGGTATATCTAGATGATATTCTGGTTTATTCGAAGAATAAGGAAGAACATGCCGAACACCTCCGTCTTGTACTGGAAAGGCTCCGAGAACACCAGCTGTATGCCAAATACTCCAAATGTGAATTCTGGCTTTCTGAAGTAATGTATCTTGGTCATGTGATTTCCAAGGATGGAATTGCTGTTAACCCGGAACAAGTTCAGGCTATTCTTGACTGGACTCCTCCGAAGAACGTCAAGCAAGTGAGAAGTTTTCTCGGCCTTGCAAGTTATTGCCGTCGTTTTGTCGAGAATTTCTCAAAGATTGCTAAACCTTTGACTGATCTGCTTCACAAGGGAGTTAAGTTTGAATGGACAGACAAATGTCAGGAAAGTTTTCAAACACTCAAAGACAAGCTAACATCTGCCCCAGTACTATCTCCTCCAGATACCCGCAAAGACTTTGTGATTTATTGTGACGCATCCCGTGAAGGATTAGGTTGTGTACTAATGCAAGAGCGTAAAGTGATTGCCTATGGCTCTCGTCAGTTGCGCCCACATGAAGAGAATTATTCGGTACATGATCTAGAACTAGCTGTTGTCATCTATGCACTGCAGTTGTGGCGACAGTACCTTCTCGGTAATCGTTGCGAGATATACACGGATCACAAAAGTCTGAAGTACTTGTTCACTCAGCCATCTCTAAACCTCCGTCAGCAAAGATGGATGGAGGCCATTGCGGACTATGATTTGGGTATTTCCTATACCCCTGGCAAGGCTAACGTGATGGCTGATGCCTTAAGCCGCAAGTCCTATTGCGGCAACCTCATGGTTAGGCGAGCTCAACCTCGTCTTTATGAAGAATTGTGCAAGCTGAATCTGTGTATTGTTCCACAGGGTTCTCTTAATAACCTTGTGATACAACCAGATCTTGAGAAAGCTGTTAAGAATGCGCAAGCTAAAGATGCTGAAATTGATCTCATGAAGAAAAATCTTCACCTTGAAAAGTACAGGGATTTCTCGCTGTCTGAAGATGGAACCTTGTATTTCAGAAACCGCATTGTGGTACCTCGCTTCGAGCTTATGACCGACAAAGTCATGAAGGAGGCACATGATACCCCGCTGTCTATTCATCCGGGTAGCACCAAGATGTATCGTGATCTCCGTCAAAGGTACTGGTGGTCTAGAATGAAGCAGGACATTGCTCGTTATGTTGCCGAATGTGATGTGTGTCGTCGTGTTAAAGCAGAACATCAGAAGCCGGCTGGAATTCTGCAACCACTTCCTATTCCTCTATGGAAATTGGATAAGGTTCAGATGGATTTCATTACAGGGCTTCCCAGGTCACAGAATGGTCATGATGTTATTCTTGTCGTCGTCGACCAACTTTCTAAAGTTGCACACTTTCTGCCTGTCAAAGAGACGATCACTGCTAGTCAGTTAGCAGAATTATATATCTCCAGAATTGTTTCACTCCACGGTATTCCGAAGGAGATCAGTTCGGACCGTGGTGGCCTTTTCACTTCCAAATTCTGGGAAAGTTTCCAAACAGCTATGGGAACTCATATTACCTGGAGTTCAGCTTATCACCCCCAATCCCAAGGCCAAGTCGAGCGAGTCAATCAAGTGCTTGAAGACATGCTTCGGGCTTGTGTTATTTCTTTCGGTAAGAAGTGGGAAGAATCTCTTCCATATGCCGAATTCTCTTATAACAACAGCTATCAAGCCAGCTTGAAAATGGCCCCCTTCGAAGTACTCTATGGACGTAAGTGTCGAACCTCTCTGAATTGGTCAGAAACTGGGGAACGACCACTCGTGGGTCCGGATATTATCCAACACGCCGAAGAACAAGTTCGTATTGTCCGGGAAAATCTCAAGGCGGCTCAGGACCGCCAGAAGAGCAACTATGATCGTAAACGATGGGGTTTGACTTATCAACCTGGTGATCAGGCTTATCTGCGAGTCACTCCTATGAAGGGCACTCACCGTTTTGGAATCAAGGGCAAGCTAGCTCCGCGCTACATTGGTCCTTTCTGCATAATTGCTAGACGTGGTCAGGTAGCATATAAATTGGAGTTGCCGCCGCAATTCTCTCATATCCACGAAGTATTCCATGTGTCGCAACTTCGTAAATGCTTCAAGGAATCTCCGCACCGCGCAGTGGATCACGAGATGCTCGAATTGCAAGATGATCTATCTTATAAGGAGCATCCAATCCGCATTCTCGATGAAGCTGAACGTCAAACCCGTCAGAAGGTTACCAAGTTCCTCAAAGTGCAGTGGTCAAATCATACTGAAGATGAAGCCACTTGGGAACGCGAGGATAATCTTCGTGCGGAATACCCCGAACTTTTTCCTTCTACCTCTTAATTCTCGGGACGAGAATTCTTGTTAGTGGAGGAGACTTGTAACACCCCCAGTGGTTAACTACAGTGATCACCCTTTGGATTATGCCATGTCATCATGATCAACAGTGCTTAATCATCATTAGTATCATATCTCTTTTCAAATTCAAATTCAAATGGAAATTAAACTGAAAGTGAAAATAAAAGTTGTTCAAATTTGAAGACTAAATTGTTCATAATATTGTAAATAATCCAGAGACCCTTCTAAAATTATATTCAACATATACTTAATAAATTATGTGACTCTAACAACCACAAAACAGGGTTGGTTAATACCTATTTATTTGAATAAAACCCAAATAAAAAGATATGGACACCAAACCAATTTCTAGTAGTGACTAATAATGTACTGATATTATATGAGCAAGTTCCATATTTTACAAAAGTGTTTTGGAATAAAAACAAAAGACAAAACAGGAAAGAAAAACAGAAAACAGAAAAAGAAAAGAAGAAATGGAAAAATGCCCCTGTGCACTTAAGCCCACAGCCGCACAGGAGCCGGCCCAGCCCAACTAGCCCCCCTCCCCCTACCCCCTGACGCCGCAGGCGCGCTGTCGAACAGCTAGCGCGCGCGCCCGCCCCCCCTTCTCCTCGGTCGACGCCGCGCCGTTCCGCGCCCGCCAGTGGGGATAACAACCCCTCCTCCACCCCCAGGACGAACTCTAGCTGCCTCCCTCTCCCTCTGCGTCGCCTTCCTATGCACACCCGAGCGCCGCCATGGCCGTGGTCCCGTGAAGCACGCGCCACCGGCCTTCACTCGCCTCGTCGATGCGCTCACCAGCTCCGCCGACCTCTTGTCCTTCCTCTCCGGCCATCAACTCGAGCCGGGGGCCACTACAGCTCCAGGATCGAGCCCTTTCTTCAAGCTCGAGCTGCCGGCCCTCTTCTCCAACCACGGCGCCACTGCTGCTCCTAAGCCCTCGCCGAGCCTTTCTTGAGCTCCACGGTGAGCAGTCACACCGGGTCCCCTCCTTCCTTCCCTTCCTTTCGCGCCCAAGCGTCGCTTTTAGATAGGCCGTACACGCCGTCGCGCGAGCTCGCCGCCGGCGACCAACCGGTGACCTTTTTGGTCCACGTCGATGCCCGTTGTGCTCGCACGCGCGCGTAGAGGCCCTCTGGTCACTTAGTTTGCTCGCTAACGCGCCGCGTCGCTGTTTCCTCTCGAACACGAGCCCCGGCGTCCGCCCCACTCGCCACCGGTGACACTGCGGTCCTCCTCCGGCCGAGCCGCCGCCCCCATTAGATGCGCGGCTTCGCCCGCGTTCGAACGTGCCACCCCACGCGCCAAACGGTGGCCGGAGGCGCGATCCCGACCACCTCCCGCGCCGCGCCACCACAAACACGCGCCCGCCGGCGTTTGAACGCCGGCCGGCCGACGTGGCGCCGCTGGGGCCACCCCCAGGGTGACTGCCTGGTGGCCCCCAGGGCCCTGCTGGCCCCTTTGACCGGGTCAGCCGCTGACTAGTCTGGCCCCGCAACTGACATGCGGGCCCTGCCAGTTTAAATCAATTTATAATTAAATAAAACACTAATTAACCTATTAATCCTAATTGAGGTAATTAGTTAACTAAAGCTGACACTGACAGTGGGTCCCACAAGTTAATTAGTTAAGTTTAATCCTCTGTTAATTAGTACTGTGAATGACATGTGGGCCCCACATGTCAAGTTGGACCTGGTCAACCGACCAGTTGACCGCTGACGTCATCCTTATATCGTGCTAACGTCACACAAGCACTTTTTTGGATAATTCGATTTTAAATAATAAAAATAATTCCAGAAAAGGATTAAAAACTTTAGAAAATCATATCTTTTAATCTGTAACTCCGATGAAAATAATTTATATATGAAAAATGCTCAGAATTTCAAGACGAATCCGAATGCGCGGTCCGTTCGTCCGCCACACGTCTCTAACTACCTGAACATAGAACCGTTCCCCTCCTGTCATCTGTGTGGCAAATGTCCGGAACCGGGAATACTTTCCCGGATGAATTCCCCCCTCGCCAGTATCACCCGGCACTGCGATATATCACCTCCGTCGCCGCGTATTGCCATGTTATGCTTTGTGTTGCTCCTGTTTGCTGTGTATTTATATTGTTTTCCTCCCCCTCTTCTCTCTCGGTAGCCCCCAACACCGATGTCGTCCCCGAGGCCGACACAGCTCCGGAGCCCGAAGACACCATTGCCAACCTTGCCCTTGCCGCCGAGAAACCAGGCAAGCCCCCCCTTTGATCATCCCGATATCGCCCATTCTATTTTCTCATGCTTGCATTAGAATTGCTGCTGCTACTGCTTTACCTATTCTGATGCATAGCCTGTTTATTGTAACCTGCTGTTGATAATTACCTGCATATCCTAAACTGCTTAGTATAGGCTGGGTAGAGACCTATCAGTGACCCCACTTGTCCCGACCGCCCCGCAGGATTATCCGAAGACCCGATCAACGGGATTGAAGACCAGGCCCCGGCACCGCGCATCACCCCCCCTAGTTGTAACAACACTGCAATGTTACTATCGAGTGCCGAGGGTGAAACCTCTTGTAGCACTTCTGATGTTAACTCTGTAGAGTAGCTATTCGGTCGTGGTCATCGAGGGTGATTCCTCCTTCACCGCTTCCGATAACGACGCCGTCGTACAACACCTCAAGTGTGAACCCAGCGAGGGTGATTCCTCCGAGTTCACCTTGACGGTTACATCGAGTAGGAATCCAACGAGGGTGAGACCTCGGATTCCCCTGATGTTATGGACACACGGATACTTGGACTGTACTATTGTTACTTGGAAAGGCGGGTCGACCCTGAGGGGTACCCGCGTGTGATGTGAAGAAGGGTTGCCTGTATGGTGCCCGAGTGATGAATACGAGGCGCGGTCGGGCATTCTTAACCCTTGCAGCAAGTCCTCGAGACGGGGCGACGGGGTCACATCTTTCGTGAGTCTCTGCTCGTTACTGCAAGCCCAAGGTACTAACGATTTGGATATTTGATCCGAGCAGGCCTCTGGCCTAATAGCACTAACCATCACGTGGGCATAGTATGGGCGTTCTGCATCATATGCATCAGCCGAAAGATCTGTCAGACATCCATTTCAGCATGGCGGCACGGTCGAATCGTGTCGGCCACCCGAGGCGATGCTGGTATCCACCCTGTGCGCAACGACCCGGAGGGCGAGGGGCGATGGCCAAGACCCCCTTGCGCTTAGGATGTAGATCGGCGGGGACCTCTCTGCTGAGCTGTAGGTAGGGTTGCGGTGTATCGTTTGGCCGAGGCCGGGCATGACCCAGGAAAGTGTGTCCGGCCGGAGTTAATCGAGCGTGTTGGGTAAGTTGGTGCACCCCTGCAGGGAAGAACACATCTATCGATAGCCGGTCCTACGGTAACGGACACTCGGAGTTGTATCCTGATTGATACAGTTTAGAACTGGATACTTGGATACTATGGCTCTGGGATTGCTTCTCGCAGGGAGTCGAGAAGGGATCTCCGGACGAGGTTGATGACTGTATGGCTCTGGGATTGCTTTCTCGCAGGGAGTCGAGAAAGGATCTCTGGGTGAGGTTGAGACTTAATGATACTGCTACATTATATGGTACTGTCTACACTCTTCTAATGCTGCAAGACCTCTGAAGATGCTAGTCTTCGATAGGACTAGGCCTTCTCTCTATTCTGGCATTTCTGCAGCCCAGTCCACATATATAGCCTTCCTTTGATAATGTTGCATATGTAGTGTAGATCCTTGCTTGCTGAGTACTTCTGAGTACTCACGGTTGCTTTGTTTTCCTTTTCTCCCCATATCAGTTTGTTGTGACCAGAGGACGGAGCCCCCTGAGGCAGATGCACCATCGATCGACTACTACTACTACCCAGAGGATGGATACTACTATGAGTTGACTGACGACCAGGAGTAGGATCGAAGGGTCCCAGGCAGGAGGCTTACGCCTTTCGATCGTAGTGTTTTATTTTGCCCCGCCTTTCTAAAGGCCTTTCTCTTTCTGTTTCATATCTGTACTCAGATATCTGATGCTTCCGCTGACGCTTGTCCGCAAGCTTATGTATTCGAGCCCTCGAGCCCCTGGCTTGTAATATAAAGCTTGTATGACTTTATTTATGTTTTAGAGTTGTGTTGTTATATCTTCCCGTGAGTCCTTAGGCTTGATCGTGTGCGTTTGCGTGTATGATTAGTGCATGATTGAGCCGGAGGCGTCACATCGTGGACCCCCCTGACTTGTTCTCGACGCCAAAAATTCCTATCAATATAGAAACCCCCAGAAATAAACCTAGATCGGGAGTTCAGCTGCCGCAAGCCTCTATAGCCACCAAAAACCAATCGAGACACTGTTCCGGCACCCTTCCGGAGGGAGAAATCATCACCAGTGGCCATCTTCATCATCCCGGCGCTCTGCATGACGAGGAGGGAGTAGTTCACCCTTAGGGCTGAGGGTATGTACCAGTAGCTATGTGTTTGATCTCTCTCTCTCTCTCTCGTGTTCTTAATTTGGCACGATCTTGATGTACCGCGAGCTTTGCTATTATAGTTGGATCTTATGATGTTTCACCCCCTCTACCTTGTTATAATGGATTGAGTTTTCCCTTTGAAGTTATCTTATCGGATTGAGTCTTTAAGGATTTGATAACACTTGATGTATGTCTTGCATGTGCTTATCTGTGGTGACAATGGGATATTCACGTGATCTACTTGATGTATGTTTTGGTGATCAACTTGCGGGTTCTGTGACCTTGTGAACTTATGCATAGGGGTTGGCACACGTTTTCGTCTTGACTCTCCGGTAGAAACTTTGGGGCACTCTTTGAAGTTCTTGGTGTTGGTTTGAATAGATGAATCTGAGATTGTGTGTTGCATATCGTATAATCAAACCCGCGGATACTTGTGGTGACATTGGAGTATCTAGGTGACATTAGGGTTTTGGTTGATGTGTGTCTTAAGGTGTTATTTTAGTACGAACTCTAGGGCTGTTTGTGACACTTATAGGAATAGCCCAATAGATCGATCAGAAAGAATAACTTTGAGGTGGTTTCGTACCCTACAACAATCTCTTTGTTTGTTCTCTGCTACTAGTGACTTTGGAGTGACTCTTTGTTGCATGTTGAGGGATTGTTATATGATCTAATTATGTTATCATTGTTGAGAGAACTTGCACTAGTGAAAGTATGAACCCTAGGCCTTGTTTCTAAGCATTGCAATACCATTTTTGCTCAGTTTTGTTACTAGTTACCTTGCTGTTTTTATATTTTCAGATTACAAAAACCTATATCTACCATCCATATTGCACTTGTATCACCATCTCTTCGCCGAACTAGCGCACCTATACAATTTACCATTGTATTGGGTGTGTTGGGGACACAAGAGACTCTTTGTTATTTGGTTGCAGGGTTGTTTGAGAGAGACCATCTTCATCCTACGCCTCCCATGGATTTATAACCTTAGGTCATCCACTTGAGGGATATTTGCTACTGTCCTACAAAACTCTATGCTTGGAGGCCCAACACGAGTCTACAAGAAGAAGGTTGCGTAGTAGACATCAAGCTCTTTTCTGGCGCCATTGCCGGGGAGGTTAGTGCTTGAAGGTCAATCTTTAGATCTTGCAATCAAATCTTTTTGTTTCTTGTTTTATCACTACTTTAGTTTATAAAAGAAAACTACAAAAAAATGGAATTGAGGTTGCCTCACATGCTTCATCTTTATCATGTCTTTCTTGAAAATGATGGAAAGGAAAATTGTGCTGAAGTGTTAGAATAAGAAGTCTATAAATTGTTTGGCACTAAATGTATGAATGAAGAGCATGATTGCAATGTTGTTAGTATGAATTCTTTGAATATCCATGATGCTAATGATATGCAAATCCACAAGCTTGGGGATGCTATGTTTGATGAAGATGATATTTTTTGTCCCCCAAGTTTTGATGAGCAAATTTATTATGATGATAGCATGCCTCCTATCTATGATGATTATTGTGATGACATGTATGCTATAAAGAATAATGATAACCATGAAACTTGTCATCATGATTTTAATTTTCAATTGGATTATGCCTCACATGATAGTTATTTTGTTGAGTTTGCTCCCACTACTATTCATGAGAATAAATTTGCTTATGTGGAGAGTAATAAAATCTCTATGCTTGTGGATCATGAAAAGAATGCTTTATGTGATAGTTATATTGTTGAATTCATTCATGATGCCACTGAAAATTATTATGAGAGAGGAACATGTGCTCCTACATATTGCAATAATATCAAGTTTCCTCTCTATGTGTTGAAAGTTTTGAAGTTGCACTTGTTTTGCCTTCCTATGCAAGTTGACTCTTGTTCCCATAAGTTGTTTGATCACAAAATCCCTATGCATAGGAAGTGGGTTAGGCTTAAATGTGCTAGTAATATGCTTCATGATGCTCTCTTTACGTTTCAATTCTTATCTTTTATGTGAGCATCATGGAAATCATCATGCCTAGCTAGAAAGGCATAAAAGAAAAGCACTTGTTGGGAGACAACCCAATATTTACCCCTACTGTTTTGGTGTGTTCACATGATTATGCTATTGTAGTAATCATGTTTTATAGCTTTTTATTGAATAAAGTGCCAAGTAAAGCCTTTGGGATAGTGTGGTTGATAGTTGACTTGATTCTATGCAAAAACAGAAACTTTTGCGTCCAGTACAGAAATTCCTATCTTTTACTGGAACGTGGAAAATCTGTGAATGTTTTACAGAGGATTGATATACAAATTGTCTACGTTTTTCTAATTTTTCAGAATTTTTGGAGTTACACAAGTATAATTTCAATTCAGATCTTTACAGACTGTTCTGTTTTTGACAGATTCTGTTTTCGATGCATAGTTTGCTTGTTTTCTAGATTCTATGGCTTATATTGCTTAATATAAATTGTAGAAATGATAGGGTACAGTAGGAATCATGTGAGAAAAATTATGAATCTTGTCTTGACAGTACCAAAGTGAATGATTTGTTTTATTATACTAACGGAGCTTACGAGTTTTCTGTTGAGTTTTGTGTTGTGAAGTTTTCAAGTTTTGGGTAAAGTTTTGATGGACTACGGAATAAAGAGTGGCAAGAGCCAAAGCTTGGGGATGCCCCGGAAGGCATCCCCTCTTTCGTCTTCGTTCATCGGTAACCTTACTTGGAGCTATATTTTTATTCGTCACATGATATGAGTTTTGCTTGGTGCGTCATTTTAATTTATTAGTATTTGCTTGCTGCTATTTAGAATAATGTTTTTCATCTTTTAGTTCAATAAAAGTGTCAAGTATAGCCTTTACCATGCTTATTTTGCATGTCTATATGTTGCTGTTTTGAAAACAGAAAGTTTTCTATCATTGTCTGAATTCTTATGGAAAGTCAGACCGTGGTAAAATCTTGAAAGTTTTACACAATGAGTAACAACAAATTTTATACAGTGTGGTAATTTTTCAAAAATTTTGGAGTTAGGGAAGTATCAGTACAATTGCACTCTTTACAGACCGTCCTATTTTGACAGATTGCTGTTATGTTTGCATTGTTTGCATATGTTTGCTTGTTTAATGATTCTATTTGAGCATAGGAGTATTAAATATGCAGAGGCATTTAGTATGCAATGTTAAATAATAATTTTAGTGATTTGCTACAGTAGAGAATGATAAGGTTTTGCATTTGATTTATACTAACTTTTCTCACGAGTTCTTGTTGAGTTTTGTGTGGATGAAGTTTTTAAGATTTAGGGAAACCGTGACATAAAAGGAATTAAGGAGACACAAAAGCTCAAGCTTGGGGATGCCCAAGGCATCCCTAGTTAATATTTCAAGAAGTCTCAAGCATCTAAGCTTGGGGATGCCCCGGTTGGCATCCCACCTTTCTTCTTCAACGATGATCGGTCAGTTTCGGTTGAGTCTAAGTTTTTGCTTCTTCACACGATATGTGCTATCCTTGGAATGTCATTTTATTTTGTTTTGCTTGCTGTTTGAATAAAGTACTTAAGATCTGAAATTCTTTTATGAGAGAGAGTCTTCACATAGTTACATAATTATTCGACTACTCATTGATCTTCACTTATATCTTTTTGGAGTAGTTTGTCATTTACTCTCGTGCTTCACTTATATCCTATGAGTAAATGGTTGAATGAATTGAATATCATAAATCTAAAATTATATATGCTTCATATGCTTATACCATGGGGACTAATGAATTCACATATAAGAAGTAGAGGTGGTAAATTTATTGAAAGTTAGCAAACATAGTATTGGTCACTTGAACAATTCATGAAAGAATATTGAAGGAAGAGAGATTTCACATATAAAATACTATCTTGGACATCTTCTATGATTGTGAGCCCCATTAATTATTTTCAAACTTGATCAAATTAGTTGAAGTTGGACAAGGAAGACAACATGATGAGTTATGCTTGGGTATATTTGTATAGAAGTTATATTGTTATGGATCCTCCAACATGTGGTGCTTGCTATTTAGAATCTTTTGCTAGCCTAAATTTATGTACTAAGCGGGAAAACTGCTTGTGCATTCAAAATCCTTGAACCAAGTTTGTTCCATGAGTGTCCACCATATCTACCTATATGCGGTATTTACCTGCCGTTCCAAGTAAATTTGCATGTGCCAAACTCTAAACCTTCAAATAATAATCTGTTTTGTATGCCCGAATCACTCATGTAGCGACTAGGGGCTGTCAGTATCTTCCATGCTAGGTGGGTTATTCTCACGATGAGTGGACTCTGCTCATCATTCATGAGAAAATGGCTGGTAATTGGGATGCCCAGTCCTATGATCAAAAGATCAAAAACAAAATCGCAAATAAATTAAACAAAACTCCCCTAGGATTGTTGATAGTTGGACGGTACCCGTTGTTTCGGACCAGCCGTGGAATGTGATTGTTGGTGGAGGGGGAGTAAAATCTTTACCTTTCTGTTTGGGAACCGCCTATAATGTATCTAGTATGGAAGATATTGGGAACTCTTGGTTGTTATGTTGACAATGAAAGCATACCTCTCAAAATTATTTTCATCTCTGTTTTAAAAGCTTCGAGCTCTGGCACCTCTGCAAATCCATGCTTCCCTCTGCGAAGGGCCTATCTTTAACTTTTATGCAAGAGTCAGTAGTATTCCTTCTCATTCCAACCTACTCTTTAGTTGGCAAGCATCATGTGATGGGGAAAGATCTAAGCATATATGGCCATTCAAATATATTTGATCATGAATTATTATTGTTGACAATTATCTATATGATAAATAAGTTGGGAGGTGAAACATTAAGCCCCTATCTTTCTCTGTGTTCGATGGATGCTATTTGTTCTAAAAATATGCTTTGAGTGGTTGCAATCGTGGAAGACTATATGATAGTTGAGTATGTGGGATTTGCTAAATCAAAGCTCTTACATAGACCCTTCCTGAAAATAAGATGAATTGCAATTGTTTGATGACTGAGAACCTATTTTGTTAGTTTTCAAGAAAGTTTATGATCTATGCTTTAACATGTGAATAGCTTGCTACTTGATCATGAGAAGTTTTATGAGATGAGCTACTGTTTATGATATATAATGATGCTAGCAGAAGTGATTGAAATTATCATTGATCAAACTTGTGCACTTGCTAGCATTCCACATCAACAATTCTGTTTTTATCATTTACCTACTCGAGGATGAGCAGGAATTAAGCTTGGGGATGCTTGATACGTCTCCAATGTATCTATAATTTTTGATTGTTCCATGCTATTATATTATCTATCTTGGATGTTTTATATGCATTTATATGCTATTTTATATGATTTTTGGGACTAACCTATTAACCTAGAGCCCAGTGCCAGTTTCTGTTTTTTCCTTGTTTTTGAGTTTCGCAGAAAAGGAATATCAAATGGAGTCCAATTGACCTGAAAATTTACTGTGATTTTTTATGAACCAGAAGAAGCCCCCGAAGCAAAAGAGTTGGGCCAGAAGAGTCCCGAGCCAACCACAAGGTTGGAGGGCGCGCCCTACCCCCCCGGGCGCGTCCTCCGTCCTTGTCATTGACTCGTGGACCCCCCTGACTTGTTCTCGACGCCAAAAATTCCTATAAATATAGAAACCCCCAGAAATAAACCTAGATCGGGAGTTCCGCCGCCGCAAGCCTCTATAGCCACCAAAACCAATCGGGCTCTCCATGACGAGGGGGAATCATCACCGGTGGCCATCTTCATCATCCCGGCGCTCTCCATGACGAGGAGGGAGTAGTTCACCCTCGGGGCTGAGGGTATGTACCAGTAGCTATGTGTTTGATCTCTCTCTCTCTCGTGTTCTTGATTTGGCACGATCTTGACGTACCGCGAGCTTTGCTATTATAGTTGGATCTTATGATGTTTCTCCCCCTCTACCTTCTTGTAATGGATTGAGTTTTCCCTTTGAAGTTATCTTATCGGATTGAGTCTTTAAGGATTTGAGAACACTTGATGTATATCTTGCATGTGCTTATCTGTGGTGACAATGGGATATTCACGTGATCTACTTGATGTATGTTTTGGTGATCAACTTGCGAGTTCTGTGACCTTGTGAACTTATGCATAGGGGTTGGCACACATTTTCGTCTTGACTCACCAGTAGAAACTTTGGGGCACTCTTTGAAGTTCTTTGTGTTTGTTTGAATAGATGAATCTGAGATTGTGTGCTATCCTTGGAATGTCATTTTATTTTGTTTTGCTTATTGTTTGAATTAAGTACTTAAGATCTGAAATTCTTTTATGAGAGAGAGTCTTCACATAGTTACATAATTATTCGACTACTCATTGATCTTCACTTATATCTTTTTGGAGTAGTTTGTCATTTACTATCGTGCTTCACTTATATCCTATGAGTAAATGGTTGAATGAATTGAATATCATAAATCTGAAATTACATATGCTTCATATGCTTATACCATGGGGAGTAATGACTTCACATATAAGAAGTAGAGGTGGTAAATTTATTGAAAGTTAGCAAACGTAGTATTGGTCACTTGAACAATTCATGAAAGAATATTGAAGGAAGAGAGATTTCACATATAAAAATACTATCTTGGACATCTTCTATGATTGTGAGCCCCATTAATTATTTTCAAACTCGATCAAATTAGTTGAAGTTGGACAAGGAAGACAACATGATGAGTTATGCTTGGGTATATTTGTATAGAAGTTATATTGTTATGGATCCTCCAACATGTGGTGCTTGCTTGATGTATGTCTTGCATGTGCTTATCTGTGGTGACAATGGGATATTCACGTGATCTACTTGATGTATGTTTTGGTGATCAACTTGCGGGTTCTGTGACATTGTGAACTTATGCATAGGGGTTTGCACACGTTTTCGTCTTGACTCTCCAGTAGAAACTTTGGCACTCTTTGAAGTTCTTTGTGTTTTTTGAATAGATGAATCTGAGATTGTGTGTTGCATATCGTATAATCAAACCCGCGGATACTTGTGGTGACATTGGAGTATCTAGGTGACATTAGGGTTTTGGTTGATGTGTGTCTTAAGGTGTTATTTTAGTACGAACTCTAGGGCTGTTTGTGACACTTAGAGGAATAGCCCAATAGATCGATCAGAAAGAATAACTTTGAGGTGGTTTCGTACCCTACAATACTCTCTTCATTTGTTCTCCGCTACTAGTGACTTTGGAGTGACTCTTTGTTGCATGTTGAGGGATTGTTATATGATCTAATTATGTTATCATTGTTGAGAGAACTTGCACTAGTGAAAGTATGAACCCTAGGCCTTGTTTCTAAGCATTGCAATGCCGTTTTTGCTCACTTTTGTTACTAGTTACCTTGCTGTTTTTATATTTTCAGATTACAAAAACCTATATCTACCATCCATATTGCACTTGTATCACCATCTCTTCGCCGAACTAGTGCACCTATACAATTTACCATTGTATTGGGTGTGTTGGGGACACAAGAGACTCTTTGTTATTTGGTTGCAGGGTTGTTTGAGAGAGACCATCTTCATCCTACGCCTCCCACGGATTGATAACCTTAGGTCATCCACTTGAGGGAAATTTGCTACTGTCCTACAAAACTCTATGTTTGGAGGCCCAACACGAGTCTACAAGAAGAAGGTTGCGTAGTAGACATCAGACCGCAGGATCAAGCCCCCTACCACATGGTATGAACTTCAATATTTCTTGTTTCATTTTTACTAGTCCCTTACAGACGGAAACTGATTGTGTGATATCACGGCCCACCCGCGCGGTCTCCCTACCGAGCAGACCTCGGAGGGGACCTCTCCACCCCTGGTCCCCGAAGAGGCCGTGGAGGTGCTGTCCCAAAGGACCTCTCCCTGTCCGAACACGGGGGAGGGGGGCGACACAACCATGGCTGAGGTTGATGCCTCAGTCACCAAATACCAGGAGGGTGTGTTCCTCCTGGCGAATACAGGAGGAGGGTTCGGACCATCCGAGCCCTCCCAGCCAGCCGCAACTGAACCCCCGAGGCCCTCAACGGCGTAGGTCCCACCTTCCGACGGAGGAGGAGTTGAGGTTCCACCGCCCACGTCGAACACCAACAACCAGGCGGCGACGGTCTGGCCAGGCGCGGTGGAGGAGTTGGTGAACAACTCTGTTATCGTTGACAAACACCGCGCCCTTATGGGTGCGGTTCTACGAGGTGTTCGGTCTGTCCGTACCAGAGTGAAAGATGTCGTCCAGGGCCTCTTGACAAGCTTTGAGGTGAGTCGAGTAATGTTCTTTCCCCGCAAAATGGTTTCAACCTTTTTAGCCATGGTTTGAGTAGGCCGTATATATAATAGCCCTCGAGACTCTGTAATGATTGCAAAAAACCTTACAGAGGGTCAAATATCCGTAGGCCGGTAATTAAAATATCATGATTGATTTGATATCGCATGCGTCATCCTTGGCCGCGGGTGCTAATGCCGCTGCCCTGGAGGAGATGGATCGGAAGCTTAAACGCTCCGATGAAGAGCTTGACCTCGTCAACAAACGGCTTGATGAGGCGCAAGGTAAGCTTCTGTCAAGATGCAAAGTTAAACTGTCGGACACTTACGTTCCGAATTGTATGCTGAGCCCATAGTATTTGGTGACTGCAGCTGCTGTCGCGGAGGTTGAGGGCCTCAAGGCGGTGCTGAAGAAAGCCGAGGCGGCCGAACAGAAAGCGGCTGCAGAAAAGGCGGTGGCCGAACTTGAGACGGCGAAGACCGCTAGTGAGAAGCACGAGGCTCGAGTGGCCGAAGTGCCGGTGAAAGAGGCCTTGAAGAGGAACCTTAAAGGGTGGTCGCGTAGTCACAGCTTGACGTTGGGGGAGTCTAGAGTCGTACCCTTCCGCTGTCCGAAGACATGGTAGTCCCATAGTTCAGTTAAGCCGAACATATGGTGCTATTGCTTGAAATAAGCCCCCACGGCAGCCCATGGTATCTTGAGCGCGAAGTTGTGCTGACGAGGCATGTGGGACGCAACCATGGTGTGTGTGTGTCATGGGGAGCATGTCCCTATTTGCGACGAACGCAGGCATGCTCCCATGACGGGGATCGGGCTCGAGCCCGTTTCCTTGCATCTCTGGCCTTTATGGCAGGCTGATATCGAGGCCCGTTGGCGCTGGCTTGGTCTTCGACTGCCCGGGCCGTGGTGTTTTCCTCGGTCCTGAGTGAGCGCCCCGTGTTGTCGTTGATCGTTATGACGCCTGAGGGACCAGGCATCTTCAGCTTGAGATATGCATAATGCGGGGCGGCATTGAATTTGGCGAACGCCGTTCGGCCGAGGAGGGCATGGTAGCCACTGCGGAAAGGAGCGATATCGAAGATCGATTCTTCCCTGCGGAAGTTGTCTGGTGAGCCGAATACTACTTCCAGAGTCACCGTGCCCGTGCAGCAGGCTTTGTCGGCGTTCTGGGAACTAGGGTACCAAGACTTGCCTGCCTAGGGCCCATGACATGGCTCCATCAGCGGCCTGGTACGGCCCACCTTCTGCATCAACAACACAAGACCCTCGTGAGGGGGCCAAGCCTCGTGAGGCGGACGACGCCAAGACCCCCAGAGGGAGTGGCCTCCCTAGGTTGGCTCCTGAGGAGCGGAGATTCCTATGCAGGCGCCCACCTCGTGAGGTTAAGGTGACACAAGCCATGACTACCAAGGCCAGGCCGGCGCCAGCGAGCGCAGTACAGCAGGTTTCCTCTTTGGTGCTAAAGAGGCGAGCGCAGGCGCGGAGTCCCGAGGAATAAGCCAAAGGTTTCCATTTCTGTGCTACAAGACCAAGATCGCCAGGGCGGCAGGACGGAGGTCATCGCCGAGCCCACCACGACGTCACGACCAGAAGCTTTGCAGGCGAAGACCACCTTTCGTCAGGATAAGATGTACTATTTGTCTCCCTTCAAACTTGGCCGTTGTGGGATCCCTTCCCGCCTTCATTTTGGGGGAAGAAGACCAAGTCCACTATAAATATAGGTTAGCCACCACCATGGGAGGGGACGGATCAATCGAGCCATCCGAACCCTCGCCAGTTGACACCAACACAAGAACAGACCTCCTGGGGCTGTTCTTCCTCTATACTAGTTCATCCTAAGCCCACCTCGAGGCGAATCCACCACAAAGCAGGTGTAGGGTCTTACACCGCAAGGTGGCCCAAACCTGGGTAAACGGCCGTGTCCCTTTCCTTTCTCATCCATCGAGCTATGCCGTGAGAGCAACGAGTTGGTAGGCTGGGGAGATTGAGTTCTTCGCACGCGCCCCAGAGTTCGAACCTTTCTTGGGTCTGCGTAGCACCGAATCCGAAAATTGGCGCGCCAGGTAGGGGCGTGTCAAAGTCTCTTCCCCACCATTCGCTCCATCACCACCATGGCGGGAGACCCTCGAGTTCACGCTGAGCATTGGGCCGCTCGGCCCGCCCGGGCAGCGCCTCCCGCCCAAGAAACTCTTCACTCCGCGCTCCTCGCAGCCCGCACGGCGGCCAGCGCCGTTGGCCGCAGGCGGCACGGACCGCCCCAGCCCGCTCCCGCGCTGCGCCGCAACCACGCCACCGCGCGGTCTTCAGGCTACGCCGCGGCGACGGCACTACACACCAGTCGGGAGCAGGCGAACAAGCGGGCCGCACTCATCATGGCGCGAGAGCTGCTACGATGCAGGCTGGCGAAAGGTGGCCACAACACCCTGCTAGAGCGGGTCGCCGAGCTGCTTGATGCCGCCTGCGAGGGTGCAGCGCCCTTCTGCACCTTGCCTATGTCGCAGGCGCTGCCGGGGGCACGTGCCGGCGCCGCCACACCCGCGTGCCCTTCCTCGGGGGGTCCGGAGGACCTCACGGCGCCAACCTGGCCCACAAAGCCACTCACTCTACCCGGGGTACATTACCTCCGGGTGCGGCGGGCCCGGGCGGCCCCTCCTGAGACCATGCCGAGATGCCACCCTACGGTCGCCGCGACCTGGCACCAAGGATGGCAAGCGACGGCACCGGGCGGCCGGGCGACGACTCAGGGATGGCGGCTTCAGGCACCCCTGTACCTCCATCGACGGGCTTGCTGTATGCGCCAAGAAGAAGCCCCTGCTCGTTCCCCTCACCAGCTTGGGCAGCGGGACCATGTGAGGCCAAGGCTCTTCGCGAGCCGCCCCGGAGCTTCACCAGCGTCTTCAACAACAACAGCCACCGGGTACAACCAATATCTCAGGGGCACGATTACGCTAACGATGGACCACAGGTGAACCAAGCCACGACAACGGCCATGGACCTCAGGACGATGGCCCCGCTGCAAGTGGACGAAATGCACTGGGAGCTGCTCGGGGGGAGCCCGGGGCCAAGCCCTCCCCCGCGCCGCATGGAGCAAGGCGCCGCCACAACGGCGGCGCACGCTGCACAGAGGTAGGTCCTCCGCCAGGGAAGGCGCCGGCGAGCCCTTCCCCCTGGTGGAGGGCCTGCGATCGCCGGGGCACCGCCAGCGTACCCCCTTGCCCCTTGGTCTCGTCCTGGTTTCCGGACGCCCCAATGGTGGTCGGGGAAGGCGTCGGGCGGGGCCCTCGCCAGGCGCTGGGGATGCCCGTGAAGATCTCCGCTCGTGACACTCTCACGTAATAATGAGTTGGGGTTGTACACACCCCGGAGTCCCCTGAGCGCCGCCCTCAGGCCTCATGGGGGCTCCCACCCACGTCCAAGTGGAAGCACCATGCTCCATGCTGGCCGTCGACACTGTCCCCCAATGACTATGCCCACGCCCAGTGGAAGCACTTAGCTCCATGCTGGTGAGAAGACTAGACTAGGTGCCGGATGCGGCTGTTCGTTTTCGCCCTCTTTTTGTAACCCAATTTGCCGTCTTTTGGAATGAGATTTGGAGTTTCGTGTGCTTATCAAAAGAAAAAAAGGGGGGAATTTTCTTGATTTGCGGTGATTTCTTGCCATTTGGTTTGTGTTTAAAAGTAGGGCTCATGCCGGCTACCCCCCCCCCTTGAGCACCCCGCGAGCGGGGGCTGGGCGTGGTGTGCGTGCTATGCACATGCTTGGGCTAGCCCGAGCGGCGTCGAGGCCCCCTCGGGGTCAAGAACGCAACTGCCGCAGGACCACTGTGCGCACACCTTGCCGAAATCCGGCAATCGGCTCCTCGCGCGGCGCTCTCGGGCGGGCCTACAGGCTCCCCAGGAGGCTTAAACCCTTGCGAGCCCCTGGAGGGCCCGCCTCGGGAGAGGAGTGCCTCCGCGATACAAGAACCCGCTCAAGACCACCAGCACCAGAGATAAGTCGCGACAGCTACTTTAGTCGGGAGCCTTCTGGCTCACGGCAGCACGTTCCAGAATGTATCTCAAAAGCATATCATCATTTCATACATTATAAGGGAACCCCCCTCCAAAAATGCTTTCACGCCCCAGAGGGCCGTATCCGAAAATTTTGGCATACAGGTCAGGACAGGAAAGGAGACGCAAGCCTAGCAAGACGCGCTGCCGTTGGCGTCGCTGTCTTCATCATCACCATCCACATCGCCCTCTTCGGCTGCAAGCACACCCACGCTGTCTTCAGGGGCGAACTCCGCGACCAGGTCGTCCACATGGTCATTCACCCAGCTCGCTAGATCGCCCTGGGTGACCATGGGCACGGGGGCTATCGCGGCATTGAAGTCAAAGTCAGGGTCAAGGCTAAGAAGGTAGCTGAAGACGCGTGAGAACATGCGCCCAAGAAGGCCCCGGCTTCTCTCTTCAACAAGCTGGCGAGACCTCATGGCCCGGTCTTCTAGACGGGTCATGACTTGAGTGAAGAAGTGGAGGTAGCCGGCATCATCATCTTCGTGCGGGCGGGAGATGCTCTCTTTGCAGATGGTGTCTAAGGCCCGGTTGGCCCTGACCCTGAGGTCTTCAAGCATCGAGGAACGCCCGCGCTGCATCGTCCGACGGTGACTTCCTTCATTTGTGGCCTTCTCCACAAGAGACATGATGCCCGTGACCTGCTGCTGAAGTGAGGACAAGTCGCCTTGGGCAGAGGCCAGAGCCTCCTTGGCGGCCATCTTGCACTGCTCTGCTGCGGCCAGCTTCGCCCTGAGGGCATTGGTCCTGCCATGCAGCTCGACCTGCTGCTGTTGGAAGCGGGTCTCCTGGAGCCTCGACTCCCGGCGGTGCTTGACAGCAAGAGCCACGCGGATCTTCGCCACCCTTTGGTCAATCTCCTACTGGACCCTGGCTTCCTGAGCGGCAAGGGCGTCCTCAGCCGCGGCCGCTTGGTGCTCCCTCACCTCCAGCCGCTCGAGCTCCAGGCTGTGTTCCAACACCTCAAGCGCCAGCGCGTCCTCACGCGCCTGGACCTCCTTCTCATCGGAGGGGGCCTCGCTCGGCGGTGCTGCCAGGGCGGCCCTACGCGCTTGGACCTGCCACTCAAGGGAGGCGTTTGAAGCTCGAAGCTCCCTCTCCCGCTCCTCGGCCGCCTCATGGCGGCACTCAGCAGCCTTGGCTTCCTCCAGAGCGCGGGCGTAGGCCTCGCGAAAAGCTGTGAGGGACAACGCGGCATCCGCCCGGGCACACTCGTGCTGCAGATGCCCGAGGTTGATGGCGACCTTGAGCTGATGCCACTCGCGTGCCAGGCGGAGGCCCTTCGCCTCGAGGTGTGCATCGACATCGACAAGTTTTCCCCCAAGCCGACCCAGCGTGCTCATTGCTTCCTAGAAAAGGTCATGGCGGACGGCGCTGCACCCGCGTGCGAGCTCCAGTGCGTGGCCGAGCCCTTCCTCCGCGCGGTTGGCTGCCGGGGAGGCGCGGGATGACCCGCTTGGCTTTCGGCAGGGGGCTGGAGGCCGGCGCTCTTTCAGCCGGTTCCCGGGCCTCGGCGGAGGCGCTATGCGGCTTGGCCTCCCTGCTCGAGGATGACGCCGACGCTGGGGCTGCCCAGCCACAAACAAGCACCAGTGGAGGAGCCCTCGGCATGCCCCCTGCACCCCAGAAATGGCCGTGGAGGAAGGGTCCTGGGAACACAGGCTCATGGCCTTCCAGCGGCGCCCCCGCCTCGCGGGCCGGCCCCGTGCCCCGCATGGGTGCTTGGCGCAAGGGGCCTGGAATCGTGAGCGGGCCAAGGGCCTCCGGAGGTCGCACCCCAGGAGGTTTCGCCGCCGCAGCCGAAGAGATCCTGAGGAGCCAGGGTCAGAAAAGGATGCGACACGCAAAGATCCACGAAGATAAGGTACTTACTCGTCCACGGCTATATACTTCCTCTGTTTCAGGGGCCGGGGGGCGCCACACAGCTGCAGCTCCAGAGCCCTTTCCTCTTGCGAAGTGCCCTAAGGTCCAGACGAGATGTGCCAAGGGTTGGTGCATTGCCCTTTGCGGCTAGGCCGTGGATCGCCACCTCAGGAGCAGTCACCTCAGGAGCACTAGATGGAGCCTCAGGAGCAGTCACCTCAGCAGCACCGGATAACGCCTGCTCCCCGGCAGTTACCTCTGGAGCACCTGACGGCACCTGCTCTCCAGCGATCGCCTCAGGAGTACTTAGCAGCGCTCGCCCCCCTGCAACCACATCAGGGGCGCGCGCTGCAGGATCGGCAAGCATAGGAGCCACCAAGATGGCATTCTCACGAGGCCCCTCAAGGCCCGCTGGGCGCAGCCCCCACATGTCGAAGCAGGGCATCTGCTTCGCGAAGGCCTCCCCGTTCGAGCAGTTGTACAAGAGGCACCTGTCTGCTAGGAGCGCGGCAGGCGTCGGGTCGCCCGTCAGGAGCTGGAGCACCGCCTGCAACATCTTGGAGGGAAGCGAGGGCATCTAAAGCCTCATGGGGTCTTTGGGGCCGGTGAAGGCCCGCATTGGGCGAGAGTGGCGCTGGAGCGGGGCGATGCGCCGCCGGATGAACTCCCTCACCACCATCAGCGCTGTCACCCCTGCCTCCTTCAGCTCGGCTAACCTGGACCAGACGCAGGCGAGCCGCCGGTCGACGAGCTTCGCATGCCCCCAGCCGGAGCTCGATTCCGCTGGCGCCCGCGGGAGCTGAAGTAGGGGGCAGCGCGTGGTGGCGTCCACATACACCCACTGCTCCCAGAACCTCATTACATCTGAGCGGAGCGTGAAGTCGATGCCGGAGTCAGCCGTCGCCGCCACTGCCTAGAATGACACGCACCCCGAGCATTGTTTGCCGTCGACCAGATGAAGCGAGAAGAAATGGCGGAACAAGGCCACAGATGGGGCAACACCCATGATGGCCTCGCACAGAAAGGCAAAAGCGGTGAGGAGCATGATGGACCCGGGGTCCAAATGCAACGCATGGAACTGGTAATGCGAAAGCACGGCATTGAAGAAATCAGAGAAAGAGGGACCAAGCCGGCTAGGAGAGCGTGAAGGTGGATGTGGATCTCGGTGGCCTCCATGTCGATCTGGGCCCGCGAGGTAGGCCAGACCATCGTCACCCTCCACTCATTGGAATCGGCGGCAAGGGCCGGCCGGACCTTGTCCAGCCCCTCCTGATTGATCACCGTCGACCGACCAAGTGCTGGTTCCAACCCAGGCGGAGATTCTGTGGGCGTGCGAGCATTCCCCTTCTTCTTCGACCTCGGAGCCATGGCGGCGGAAGTGGATGGGCGCTGGCACAGAATCTGGAGGAGAAGGTGCGAGCTCACAGGAAAGAGGGGAAGCGGAGGACAGGCGCGGCGAGCGATGGTGGCTGAGCCGTGTTTGCAATAGGCAGCCGTTAAGTCTGGCGGTTGCCGAGGCTGCGTGGCGAAGTGGAGACACCCACGTCCCATCAAGCACCACACGTCGACCGGGTCCACAGGCGATGGGGGCCCGCGGCGCTTCGCCCTTGCCCTTTGGCTTCACCTCGAAGCCAAGTCCGAGCGCGCCTTGGGCCCAGGGGCTACTGTCGGCGTTCTGGGAACCAGGGTACCCAGACTTGCCTGCCTGCAACCCACAACATGGCTTCATCAGCGGCCTGGTACGGCCCACCTTCTGCATCAACAACACAAGACCCTCGTGAGGGGGCCAAGCCTCATGAGGCAGACAACGCCAAGACCCCCAGAGGGAGTGGCCTCCCTAGGTTGGCTCCCAAGGAGCAGAGATTCCTATGTAGGCGCCCACCTCATGAGGTTAAGGTAATGCAAGACATGATGACCAAGGCCAGGCGGGCGCCAGCAAGCGCAGTACAGCAGGTTTCCTCTTTGGTGCTAAAGAGGCGAGCGCAGGCACAGAGTCCCGAGGAATCAGGCAAAGGTTTCCATTTCCGTGCTACAAGACCAAGACCGCCAGGGCAGCATGACGGAGGTCATCGCCGAGCCCACCATGACGTCACGACCAGAAGCTTTGCAGGCGAAGACCACCTTTCGTCAGGATAAGATGTACTATTTGTCTCCCTTCAAACTTGGCCATTGTGGGATCCCTTACCGCCTTCATTTTGGGGGAACAGGACCAAGGCCACTATAAATATAGGTTAGCCACCACCATGGGAGGGGATGGATCAATCGAGCCATCCGAGCCCTCGCCAGTTGACACCAACACAAGAACAGACCTCCTGGGGCTGTTCTTCCTCTGTACTAGTTCATCCTCAGCCCACCTCGAGGCGAATCCACCACAAAGCAAGTGTAGGGTCTTACACCGCAAGGTGGCCCGAACCTGGGTAAACGGCCGTGTCCCTTTCCTTTCCCATACATCGAGCTAGGCCGTGAGAGCAATGAGTTGGTAGGCTGGGGAGATTGAGTTCTTCGCACGTGCCCCAGAGTTCGAACCTTTCTTGGGTCTGCGGAGCCCCGAATCCGACAGGCTTCTACGCCCGGAATAACTCCCTTGAAGGTGGTGTTACTGGGCTAGATCCTTGATGGATCGAGCCCCATTTTTCCTCACTGTGTGTGCATAGATCAGATTCAGGCTACTGCCCCCGTCCATAAGGACTCTTGTGAGGTGGTACCCATCGGCAATGGGGTCGAGAACCAGGGCCGCCGATCCTCCATGATGGATACTGGTCGGGTGATCCCTGCGATCGAAGGTGATCGGGCAAGCCGACCATGGGTTATACTTCGGCGCTACGAGCTCGACAGTGTAGACATCTCATAGCGCATGCTTCCTTTCCTTTCTTGGTATGTGGGTGGTGTAGATCATGTTCACCGTTTTTACCTCAGGATGGAAGGGTTTTTGGCCTCCATTGTTTGGCCTGCGGGGCTCCTCATCGTCCTCACTCCGAGGACTTTTAGTGGAGTCCTCGGTTGTGAGTTTGCCGGCCTATTTTACCTCCCAACAATTACGGTTTGTGTGGTTGGCGAGCTTCTCAGGGGTGCCATGGATTTGCCATGGTCTGTCCAAGATTGCATCCCACTTGATTGGTCCATCATGGTTGCCTTTAGAAGGCTTTTTCCGTGACCCAGACTTTGGATTACGGAATCCAGCATTTACTGCCATTTCGTTGGTTTCACCGTCGTTGTGGCAACGCTTGTTCTTGTTGCGTCGCGGCTTTCCATTCCCGCCCCGAACTTCGGAGGTAACGGGGGCCTCTGGTTTAGTGCTTCTACGAGCCAGCCAACTATCTTCTCTGGCACAGAAGTGGGTCATCAAGGAGGTAAGTGCCACTATTGTCTTAGGCTTGTCCTAGCCGAGCTGCCATGCTAGCCATTCATCCCGAATACTGTTGCCTGAAGGAGGCTATAGCCTCGGCATCCGGACAATCGACGATCTGGTTTTTCTTGGTCAAAAACCTATTCCAGAACAACTATCTTCTCCAGCACAGAAGTGGGTCATCAAGGAGGTAAGCGCCGCCATTGTCTTTGGCTTGTCCTGGTCGAGCTGTCATGCTAGCCATTCATCTCGAATACTGTTGCCTGAAGGAGGCTATAGCCTCGGCATCCGGACAATCGACGATCTAGTTTTTCTTGGTCAAAAACCTGTTCCAGAATTGTCGGGCTAACTCTCCGGGCTGCTGGATTACGTGACTCAAGTCATCGGCGCCTCGGGGCCCGGACATAAGTGCCCTAAAAATTGGCTCGGAGGGCGTCCTCAAGCTCTTCCCAACATCCTATGGAGTCTTCGGGGAGGCTGTTTAGCCAGTGTCTGGCTGGTCCTTTGAGCTTTAAAGGTAGGTATTTAATTGCGTGGAGGTCGCCTCCTTGCGCCATGTGAATGTGCAGTAGGAAGTCTTCGATCCATACGGCCGGATCCGTCGTCCCATTGTAGGGCTCGATATTTACGAGCTTGAAGCCCTCCGGGAATTGGTGCCGCATCACCCTATGTGTGAAACATAGGGGGTGAGCGGCGCCCCTGACTCGGGCTACGTTGCGTCGGAGACCGTCTATCATTCGGGCTCGCTGTTATTCCCGGGTTATGTCATTTCGGTATAACCAGGATTGGTATCCGTCCCGTTTGACGGGAGGATTATTTTTGGGCCCATAAATGGACCTTGTGAGTCTTGCCCGAGCGTCCAGGTCACGTCGTAAGTTGTACTTGTATGCTGACCATAGAGGCTCCTTGCCTTGACGGCAAGGTGGGGCATGAGGCAGTTTGGCTTTATTAGCTATCCTGTCCCGTCCTTGAGGGGGGCGGTCCGGCTGTTCGGCTTGAGTATGCCTGAGGGGTGTGTGCTCTATGGCCTCATCATCGAATTGTGGCAGCAGCCTTCGCATTGGGTAGCTTTTGGTTTGTCATTCATAGCCGTAATCCTCTTCAGCGGCTAGGACCTTAGTTCATCTGTCATTGAGGGTATCCTATTCGGCTTTTATTTTCTGCTGTTGTTTCTTTAGGCTACGCGCGATGGCAATGAGCTGCCGTTTAAACTGATCTTGATCCAGCGGGTCTTCAGGGACGATGAAATTTTCATCGCCTAGACTGACCTCCTCTTCGGAAAGGGGGAGGTAGTTACTATCTTCGGAGTCATGGAGGTCTTCCATATTGAGTCGGTCCTCCTCCTCCTCGTGATCGTCTTGAGGTGGCTCGTCGGCACCGAGGTCGTCGAGGTTGCCCGCATTGTCCGGGGTACCGTTCTCTCCGGTGTCCGTGTTGCTCGCATGGCTTCGACGTGCCTTGGAGCAGCGACGTTGTCTGCGGCGCTTGGGCGGCTCGTCGCTGGGCTTGCCGTTATCCTTCCTGGGGGTGCCATCGTCGTCTTTCGGCATGTCTACAATGTAGACGTCATAACTAGACGTGGCTGTCCAGCGGCCGGTGATGGGGGGAGCGGCGTCGGCATTGACCGTGGCTCCACTGTCTTCGTCCATGGAATAGGCGTTTTCCGAGGTGTAGTCCAACATGTCGGTTAAGTCCTCGACTAAGGCCACTAAGTGGGTCGTGGGTGGACGTAAAATTCCCTGTAAATCACCTCGAAGGACTGCTGAACACGGGCTGAGGGCGAGTTATCTTCAATAGCCATCATCCGAATTCGATCAAGTGCCTCGTTTAGTAGAGCGAGGCTTGCCGAGCTGGCATGCGGTGGCCGCTCGGAATCACACTCCGCCGTAGCGGGGAGAGGGGCGATCAGGGTCCAGACTGAGCTCTGGTCTCTAAAGGCCGAGTCAACCTCAAGGCCCAGGGCCGGATGTGTGGCTACGTAGGCAGAGGGGACCAAGGATGAAACCTGGTCTCTGGATGCTTCCTCCTTATTGGGGCTCGAGGCCAAGTCGGTGAGGGGGAGTTCGGCAGGGGCTGATTCTTGATTTCCGAACATCGACCCATCCTGGGGGCTCAAGGCCAGATCTGTGACATGGGAAGAAGGTTCGGCTAGGAGTTGTTCTTTAAGTCTGAACACTGCTTTCATGTTGAAGCCTAAAGCTGAGTCTTCGGCAGGCGTTGATGGTGTGGCCGAAGAGGGTCCCTGGTCTCCGGACAGGGTGGAGACATCCGAGCTCGAAGCTGGATGAGGGGTTGAGGCTGATCCGTAGATCAGATCGGGAGAAGACTCCGGAGTGGGCCCTGGGGGGCCTGTGGGGGTACCAGGCGAGGCTGCGAATTTGGCAAAAACCACATCACCTCGGGCGTCCGCGATGTACTCCAGATTGCCGAATCTAATCCGGTGCTTGGGGGCGAAATTGTCGATTTGGTCTAGATGACCTGTTGGGTTGGCGTGCAGCACAATTCTACCGAACGCAAAGAGTTGTTCGGGGACAAAAAGGCCCCCGGAGTTGACGCCATATCGATGATCAGGAGAGCCATCGATCCTTCGGCGACCCAACATCAGAACTCTCAATGAAAGCACCAATGTCGGTAGGGTTAGGGTTACATGCGATCCATTACAACAAAGGAAAGATCACGCCAGATCTTGACTTGGAGGGCACACCACGGCTCCGAAGATCTCCTGTCTGGTCACGGGTCGATGCCCTAGTTCGGCTCCATGATGGCCCACCAATCCGGCCCATAAGCAATAGGCCGGCGGCCCGAGGACCCCTTAATCTAGGACTCCCTCACCTCTCAAACCACTTGTATGGTCAGGAGACGAGGAATGTATTCATACAACACCCACGGTACAATATTGAAGTCTTCCTCAAGAGGACAAAGGATGGACGATCAATCATCCACAGCCACTGGCCTAAAGTTGCAAGGACCTTCAACATCATTGAAGTCTCAATATTCGCCTTCTGTTTCAGCAGTTTTCCAGATGAGATTCATCTGTCTATCTACCGTCTATGATGCTAATTTCCAAAGGTTATAAATTTTGCATGTGAAACTTGGTGCTGGTGAAATTGTGCAATGGGGTCGCTAGCTATATGCCTATATGGTGTAAATGAGTGCTGAAGCTATATGATGTTGTACTCTGATGTAATTTCAATTATGAAATCTTGGTTCCGTAATACGAAAATGAAACATATTGTGTGCTTAATATGAAATGTCATTTTGATTAATAAATGGATTAATAATAATAGGTCAATTATCCTACTTATTTGGTTTTTCTATTGCAAACGGTTACTATGACAACACCGTGGGTGATGACCTTAGACAACCCACACAGTTTCTAGGAGGTAAACGTGTTGGATCAATGAACAACCATAGACGACTTCATCTGGAAAACTGTTTGTGTTAGGCCACCTCGCGCAAATGTTTTCCATATAAAAAGTCTCTGTGATGGACAGCCTATGCCACACTGTTTCTTCTAGGCACCGTGCGTGATGCATTCAATAATGCAAACGATAATTTTTTTAATATCGTCTGCAATGGCAACGCTATCACAGACTATTTGATGGGGAAAATTGTGTGTGATGTACGTGTGAATGGAAATATTTGTCTAGGATACACCGTGTGGGATGTACGTACGAACGGAAACGTATTTCTTGGATTGACTGTGTGGGATGTACATACGAACATAAACGTATTTCTTGGATTGACTGCGTGGGATGTACATACGAACGCAAAATGTATGTGTTGGATTCACTATGTGGGATGTACTTACGAACGGAAATGATTGGGCCTGTATAATTGTCTGCGATGGCTCGCCTGATTGAACACGACCTCTTTTTTGCCCCACGTGTGTGACCGGAGGGCCTATCCCAGACGGTTTCTAGGTTGTGTGTGGAGGACCCCCCCTATCGCACACACAGGCAGGTAATACGTCTCCAACGTATCTATAATTTTTTTGTTCCATGCTATTATAGTATCAATCTTGGATGTTTTATATTCATTTACAAGCAACTTTATATCATTTTTTGGGACTAAACTATTAACTTAGTGCCTAGTGCCAGTTGTTGTTTTCTGCATGTTTTTGGCTTTTCAGAAAATCAATATCAAACAAAGTCCAAACGGAGAAAAAACTTTGGATTTATTTTTTCTGGACCAGAAGAGACCCTAGAAGGTTCGGGATAAGGCCAGAAGAGCCACGAGGGAGCGACAAACCCTAGGAGCGCGGCCCAGGGGGCGCGCCCCAGGCTTGTGGGCCCCTCGTGGCACCTCCAACCCTAATTCCACCTCTATAAATACTCAAATATTCCCCTCAAATCAGAGAGCCACCAAAAATACTTTTTCTGCCGCCGCAAGTTTCTGTTCGCCTGAGATCCCATCTGGAGGTCTCTGCCGGCACTCCGCCGGAGGGGGAATTGATCACGGAGGGGCTCTACATCAACCTTGTTGCCCTTCCGATGATGCATGAGTAGTTTACCACAGACCTACAGGTCCATAGTTAGTAGCTAGAGGGATTCTTCTCTCTCGATGTTCTTCAATACAATGTTCTCCTTGATGTTCTTGGAGTTCTATCCGATATAATGACTTTTTGCGGTGTGTTTGTTGGGATCCGATCTATTGTGAGTTTATGACCAGATTATCCATGAATATTATTTGAGTTTTTCTAAACTCTTTTATGCATGTGGATCATGAAGAGAAAATTTTATATGATAGATATATTGTTGAATTTGATTATGATCCTACATGTAATTATTACGAGAGAGGAAATATGGTTGTAGAAATTTTCATGTTACTAAATTACCTCTCGTTGTGTTGAGATTGCTATCATTTCTTTCTTCTACCTTGCATATGCTAGTTTTTTCTTCCCTTGATAATTTGTTTGCTTACAAAATGGCTATGCATAGGAATTATGTTAGACTTAAATGTGTTCTTCACATGCTACATGATGCTCTAGTTGTGTTTCAATTATTATCTTTCATGTGAGCATTGATAAAATCTTAAGCCTATCTTAATGGCTATAAAGAAAGAGCTTGTTGGGAGACAACTGAATAGTTTATTTTTCTGTTTTTCAATAAGTACACAATTATGCTACTGTTATGACTGTGCTTTTTATGTTTTAATTAGTGTATGTGCCAAGTAAAGCCTTTAGGATGGTTTGGATGATAGTTAACTTGATTCTATTAAAAAACAAAAACTTTTTGCGCCCAGTTCTGGAATTTTGTAAATTCACAGAAATGTGCTTTTGCTCTGAATTTTTTTACACATAATTGATATAAAAAATTCCACGTTGTCCTAATGTTTCAGAATTTTTTGAGTTACAGAAGTATGGTCAATGTTCATATTACTACAAACTGTTCTATTTTGACAGATTCTGTTTTCGTTGCATTTTGTGCTTATTTTGATGAATCTATGGATTGTATCGGGGGGTATAAGCCATGTTAAAGTTAGAATACATTAGGTATAATGCAATAAAAAAATATGAATGGGTCTTCAACAGTACTTAAAGTGGTGATTTGCTTTATTATACTAACGGATCTCATTAAGGTTTTGTTAAATTTTGTGTGATTGAAGTTTTCAAGTTTTGGGTGAGATCATGATGGATGAAGGAATAAGGAGTGGCAAGAGACTAAGCTCGGGGATGCCCGAGGCACCCCAAGG